>CM028133.1:597903333-599320000 GCA_016271365.2 Neoceratodus forsteri | reverse complement strand
GGTCATGAATGACTGCAATGGGGGAGGCGTCTTACATAGCCTTATCACATCTATCAAAAAAATTGTCTACTGGCTCACCCTCACTACGAAGACCATAAGCATTACCACATTTTCATGACCAGGAGTAACTTCTTCAAAAGGAATCTGTCTTTGTCACCACATTTTACTTGTCTCTCCATCTTCAACATGTGTTTTCACACTTCACAACACCATTTTCTGTATGGTCCCTCCCTCTTAACATTACCTTCAATGTCTTTGATTTCTCCTGTTACCTGAATCGCACTAGTTATCATTCATGGCATGACAAAATGTCCATCTCCTACTGTCGCAGCTATGACTGTTGTTCTTGGAATGCGTACGATGTAATAACTGTTACACAGTCATCATCAAAAAAGTTGCACCATCCATTCAACCACTGTCCTTCGCTATGAATCGACTGGATGCACAATTATGTAGTGCTAAGGTAAGAGCCATTATGTTTACTCAGTAACACCATAAGTGCTACTCATATTCAACATAACACATCAAGACTTGCCATTGTGCCTGACTGCATTATGCCCAACCTTGTTTCTACCAAATGTGAGCACACATGTCATAACAATGTATGATACTGGTTACATGACTATTGTGCTGCATGACTAATGTGTTGCTTATTAGTAGATTTTTGTCTTGTGTCATGACATGTTCAGGTCTTTGAACTGTTCATTAGTCACTGTGTAGTTGCATGACTGTCTTACTTTTACTTTCTGTTGTCTTCAGAAGTATTACAAAATGTGTTTCTTTCTTTTCTCCACAAAGGTCCAATGAAGACCATTCAGAAGCTGAACATGGATGCGGTACCATCGGTTTTCAAGACACGAAACATGTGGCACAGCACTTCAGCAACTAAGCATCACAAGGTACTGACAATACACTCTTGCTATGAAGTACTGTATATGTCTCACTTGCCATTCATATCAGTTGCCGTAGAATCATCACAGCTGTGACTTAATTTACCCATAGGAGATGTCAGCCTTGCTTTCAGATGATGGCAGCGGCACACTTATGACAACACACTCCTCTGACATGCCATACAGCTATGGCATACTTGAAAGCAATAGTGAGGAAGGCATCATCCAAGCTAAAATCTTAGACAATGGGTCAAATTCCACAAGCTCTTATCCAGATATTCACATTGGGCGTGCATCTATTGTATCACAGTGCCAGATGCCTACCTGTGATTTTGCATGCCAGTGGCCAGAACCAACTGAGAGCATCTTAAAGGACCACAGGTAATGTTATCCACCCTGTCTGTCGCCATCACCAGAGACCAAAAAATATTCACTCCCTGAACAGCGAGGTGTTGAACATCTGGATCCAAAACAGTCACAATTAAAGGTGCTGCCACAATGTACCTCTACACAAGTCAAGTCTGGAAACAGTGTTCCAGCACAGGATACTCTGGATGTGTCTCAGCTCACCTCAGACATGAGCGAAAGCACAGAGCCTGAGGTTTCACTGTTTAGTCCAGACAGTGATATGCTCAGTGACTCAGACTCTGAAGAGATGGATTTCTGACTGACATGCTTACTGCCACTAGTGTAGCCACTGAACAGAAACTCATAGTGTTCAAAACACAGTTATTCATGCTGTTTGAGATGCTGTTGTGTACAATCTGCCATTTACCACTAATGATTACAAAGACATACATCAGAGGAGTGATGTTTGTCGCTGATTTCTGCTGTGCTAAGTCACACACGTTCATGTGGCGTTCACAGCCTCTCCTTGGAAAGATGAGTGCGGGTAATCTTTTCAGTTCCGCACCACTATTTACTGGAAACACTTACACATGGATAGCAGAGCTCTTTAAGTGCATTCATGTTCTATTTCTGTCTCAGACACAGTACCTCCACATCCAAAGGGAGTATCTGTTCCCGATAGTGCATTATACCTGAATGAATCAAAAAGTGAAAAATATTGAACTTGTTGCTGGATGGAAGGTCACGGTGATTGCTGACGGGCATTGTGACTCTCCTGGTCACAATGCCAAATACTGTACATATACACTAATGGACATGGGTAGCAACCACATCCTTGAATCACAGCTCATTCAAGTAACAGAAGTGCCAAGCTCCAACTGTATGGAGAAAGAGGGGTTCCTTAGAGCTGTAAACAAACTTGTTTCCGCCGGTACAGAAATAGTGACCATTGCCATGGACTAACACCCCCAAATTTCAGCATAATATCAAAGGGAAATGTATTCTCCAGAATAATGCATCAGTTTGATGTTTGGCATTTGGCCAAATCAATCATTAGTAGCAAAGGGAAAGCAGAAACATTATCAGGATTTTGTTCCTTGGAGACAGTTTGTGGTAATTCATTTCTGGTGGTTGTCATCCACCTGCAAGAGGAATGTTATTTTTTTTTTATTTTAGTTGTTTAACCAGGTATAGCACACTAAGCTGAAAGCTTTTTTACAGGAGCAACCTGGGAGCACAAGGAGGTTAAGTGACTTGCTCAGGGTCACACAGTATTCAAGTGGAAGCTGTGGGATTCAAACCCAGGTCTGGTCTGCTGGATGTCACCAAATTTGCAGCTTAGAGCCTTAGACCACTGCGCTATACTGCCTCCCAATGTGGCTCTACTCAGGGAGAAGTGGGTGTCTGTCCTGGAACACACTACCAACACTCACAGCTGGACCATCAGTTTGGTGTTCCATGCATGTGAGCATGCATCCCTGAATGAAGAGACTGTACGGAAAACTTGCGTGGAACAGCCTTCCTGAGGAGGTTGTGGGGTCTAAAACTGTGGGAGAATTCAAGAATGCATGGGACAGACATAAGACAATTCTTGTGGGGGGTAGGAAGAAATAGGCTGTTGGTTAACTAGGATCTGCAGCCTATCCTGTAGGTAGGAAAATGGGCAGACTAGATGGGCCAAGCGGTCCTTATCTGCCGTCAAAGTCTATGTTTCTATGTTTCTATGAGAAGGGGAATGCTGCGTTCGATGCCCTGAGATTGGTTGTGATGGACACCAGGCTCTTGAAAGACATTGGAAAGGTTAACAGAGTTTTGCCACATGGGGAAGTTAGAGGTATTTCATTCGCTCCTCAACAAATATTGTCCAAAATGACAGCACTTCTATGGTGGCATGGTGGCACATACCGAACTCGCAATGATTGACTACTCTTCAAACTGCAACAGACCAGTGGCCACCTGCAGCACTGGGCCCAACAAAGGTGTTCAGTTATATAACTTCCTTTCTCTAAGCTTGCAAAGCAGTGGCTCAGCAGACCAATATAAGAACGGAAATCATACAAGTTTCTTGACATTATGCTGGAAGACGTGGTGCGACTGAAGTAGGGAGAGTTATCTAACCTGCCACAAATCGAACAACCTGAATTGCCAAAGAGCATTGCCCCAGTTCCGTGTCCAGAGAAGGATGATTTGCTGAAGAGACATCGGTCAAGATTTGCGAAAAGTACCAAATATCTTACATGTGTTGAACCACCTTGCCAGTGTGCAGCTTTCAACATTTTATACTGTGCGTATGAAACTGTTTTAAGTGGTACACTGTTGTTGACCATTCTGCTGTTTTACAATACTACAGTCGTGTTATACCTTCAATGACATTTGCCAGGCATCATTGAAATGCATGAAACACTGTTTCGGGTGGTGGGTATGGGGGGTGCTGTGGATTTATTAGTCAAACAAATGGATTGTCACCTGTGAATGCTGTGATTACTGAGATTACTTTGCAAATTTCAATTTGGTAGTGCATTGCACCATGTTTGTACCCTCTCTAGGGTTAGGTTCAGCACAAAGTGTGAGAATATCACTCAATGAATGTCACACAATGACGGTTCCAAGTACCTTCATGTGCACGGTTAATTTGTTTACCTGTAATGTCTATTAATTCAACATTCTTACCATATTGTGTCTTTGTTGATGTGTCCACTTGACACATTATTTTTGTTAACATATTGCTCGCAATAGTAATGAACAGCTATGGCATGAAATTTAAGGCTTGTACAATGTAACAGTGTCTGAAAAAGGAACAGCAAATGCACAACACTGATGATTTCACAGATCAACATGTAAAAAGTGTGATTAAACTTGAGTTTAGATGAGCTGCATCTGTTACAACTCATACTTGTGTGTGTCTCACAGGACCACAGCATTGTGTGAACAGTGCTGCGATGATATGAGCAGCAACATGGCTTGCAGCATGTGCAACCTCACTTGGCAGGACCGTTGCCTGTCTTGGTTGGTGATGGTGACTTTGGCATTGCAATGCCATAAAAACAATTTTAAATATGTGTTAGCTTGAAAGTTAACTCATGCTCAATGCAAGCCGTGTCAGCCCTTGATTGTCCACATCACCCGAGTCATCTGTGACATAGTACCGCACATGGTTGGACTATCATATGGTGACTGTCGACTGCATGGGTCGATTTCGCATCCTTACCACCATTATCATTCCCTAGGCATGCACAGTGTTGTTGGTTTTATATATATATGCATCGTGCCAATCCAAAAGTGATTCACTGTCATTTGGAATCTTCTCAACTCTGTGTCATATCATGGCCTTTGCTGCCCCTCTCTTCACTTACTTTAAATTGAACAGACACTATGCACCACGCTTGCTCATCCCCTGCAGATACTAAAATGTTCTAACATGTGTCCCGTATCTACCCTGTCTTCCAGTGACTACATGTTGAATTCCCTCTCACTCTTGTCTTATGGTAATTTCCCCAGGCCCTGCATTATCTATGTCACCGTGCGTTGTACCACCTACAGTAACTAAATGCCCCTGTTCATACACTGGTGCCAGGACAGCACACAGCACAGCAGTTGTTGTCTAAGTAGTGCTCTATGTTGATTGCTCTCATAATGACGACTCCAAAACATTTCAAGTATTCTTTTTTTAGATACTTGCTTCACCCACCACACCACCACCCGGCCTGTCTCTGTGATTCCTGTTGCTAGCCAGAAAATGCTGCAAATATGTTTTTTGGGCATTGAAACAGAGGTGCCATGTTGGCATTGTGTCACTGCTAGCATCAAGCTTGATTCCACACACAGGGGCATGAAACGACATGTGTTCAGCATGGAACAGAGCTAACATACACCCAAAGTGCAAAAGTTGCATCAGGCCCAAAACTGACCTCTCTTTCCTCTGCCAGTGAGTCCAAACTGATGCACCTACTGTATAACAATATCTAAAGGAAGGGAATGTTAACTGTTCAAAATCTGACATTGATAATGTTTTGACCCAGTATGTTCCTCTTTAGACCCACGTTTTTTAAATCAGTGGGTCCAATTTGACCCATGTTTTAAATCCCATAGCGCTGTCACTGCAGTCAGCCACACTTGCATGACACTTCCATGTTCAGACACTGGGATAGCAATTTTGTTGATAACATTGAAACATGAGACCTGATTGTTGCATTGGTACTTGTACATACTATAACATTTTATTAAACGACTGTTCACTGAACATGCATTGTTGTAATATTTGTTCTTAACAATGCTAAGAAACAACCTAAGAAACAAAAGGATTGATATGTCAAGCAACACTTGAGTTGAAACACATTATAAAAGTTTTCCAGTAACATTGATTGAAAGTCAAATGTTACATACCATGTTAGTAACCAACACTTTTTCAATGACAATAATAGTGAGAAAAAATAAGTAAGGGTTATGAGATAAAAACAGTGAAACATCAGAGTTCAGCTGTGAACATAATCAGGATCACTTCTCAGATCTGTCACGTCTAGTGGAGCTCTTTAAGGAACGATTGAGACCATTCACCTCCTCATCTCCGTCTGTATCATGGAAGTCACAGTACTGGCCATTCTTCTCGGGTCACTTTGCACGTATAACAGAAACCACGCAAGATGGTATAATGCAGGGTACCTTCCTCCCCAAGATGGCATGGATCCAATGCATGTACTGAATGTAAGATGCAACATGCATAGACCAATGGATAACAAGAAAATGTGAGAGCATGCATTAATGAAACAGAAATGCAGACTTATGCATCAGTAGGCATGGTAAAACAGCAAATGGTGTGATCCACTGAGACTGACACATTGATGTGTAAAGAAGGGTGCCAAAGAACAATAGAAGGAGAAGAATGCAGTGATTCAACAGGGTGGTGATGTAGGCAATAAATGACTATGGAGGGGCATTCAGTGAATATAGGAGGAGAAGGGGAGGGGTGGTCGTAGGTCAAAGTACACACAGAAGGTGATGTTTGCATGCCTAATGATTATGATGGGTGAAGCAGAAACGGGATAGAAATGATAGGCTAAATGGGGTGAGAAGACTTTTTTTTTTTGGTACATATGGGACAGGAGGAATATAAGTCATGGGGTAGTATGGGTTAAGGTGGAATGGGATTTGGAGAAAGCTGATGTTCTGACTGGAAGGTGGACACTGGTAAGTGAGAAGGGAAGGTGGAGAAGGAGGATTGATCAAAGTTAAATAATCTTAACATAGGTAAGGGATGAATTTGTTCTCTTGAGGGGGGTGAAAGCCATAGGACCACATTGGCCACAAGCTATTGTGATCATGCAATAAAGGTAGCAACTTGTAGAACCAGTGGTAGTGGTATTTAACTTGGCCATGTATACACTATGTACCATCAATAACTGATGAAGTCAGTCCCTATTCAGGTACCTTGCCAGTGATGGGAGGTATGTCTTGCGCATTGAAACAACATAAAAGCATGCCATGACAGAAACATTTTGAGCTGTAAAGGAATAATGGATTCTAACGCCTAAAAAATAAAAATAGATCCACACCCACCATGCTCCAAAGTATGAATGACATGCAGATCATAAAGTGCAAAACTATAACTTTTGATCAGTCACAGAAAAGAGCTGCGGAACTTTCCAGCACAGCTTACATCAAGTGGATCATTTAACAATGATTGACATGCCTCTATGAGGGCTTTTTTTGTCTTGATAAACACTTCAGAATGAAGGTAAACAGAATGGAGAGCTGTAGGGGTTGCAGACTGTGTTGTGATTGTTTTCTGTTATTATTTTATTCTTTATACCATAGCACTGCTATGGTTGACCAAACCCTCATCAGTGCTCCCACCACCCCTCTGTAACTGTCTGAACCTAGGAATTACCTGACACCAGAAAATGTCTCATCCTTCTGGAGTGGGATTGTGCACACACTGTGCCACAAGACCTGGCAGCGGTTGTACCAGTTTGAGGCAGTCAGCACAGTAGGTGATGTGGGGCCTTCTGGAGGACAGTGCTGCATACTGACACCACGCATAATGAGCTTGAGGTGTTGTTACGTGAGCATGCAGAGCTGGCTAGAGTCACAGTCAAGCATGGTGTGCACCACCAACCACCACCAATTGTGGTTCTGCTATGCAAGCAGGTGGCATTAGTGTGGCACAGGGCAGACATGTTCATTGAAGGATGGCAGCATAGCCTGTGACCAGAAGTCCGCCTACCCAGGACTGCCCACGCAGACTCTAGATTGACAGTGAAGCTGCCCCTTCCACTCCTCCTCTCCTTTAATTTACCCTCCCCCTTAATCTGTCCCATCCACTCTTGAAGCTGCCCGCCATCTTACAGTCCACCACTTCCTGTGGTAGAGTGTTCTACTTGCCCACCACTATTTACATGAAGAACTGTCTCCTTACCTACCTCCAGAATCTTCCCCCCTCCAGTCTGAGACTGTGTCCTTTCTTGTCTTTTCCTCTTCTTCATTGTAACATCCCCTCTGTTCAAGTCTTGTTTATCACTTTCAAGTACTTAAAGGTCTCAATCATGTCCCCCCTATCCCTCCTCTTCTCCAAGGAATACATACCTAGCTCACTCAGCCTTTCCTTGTAGGGCTCGAACTCCAATCCCTGGATCATCTTTGTTGCTGTACGCTGCACCCCCTCCAACAATCTGACATCCTTCTTCAGATACGGGCACTGGAACAGCTTGCAGTACTCCAGGTGTGGTCTGACCAGTGACTTGTACAAGGTAAGGATTACCTCCCTACTTCTGGAGGAAATTCCCCTTGCTATGCACCCCAGCATCTTGTGGTCCATCGCTACTGCCTTCCTACACTGACCATAGTTGCTCATGCTCCACGTTATAAGTACCCCTAGGTCCTTTTCTTCCATGGTGCGATTCAACTATACCCCTCCCAGCTGATACTCCATCCCCTGGTTCTTTGCTCTAAAGTGCATTACCTTGACTCCTTCTTCCGGAACCCCAGCATCCATGTTTCTGACCATTTCTGTAGTTTAGTCAGGTCGTCCTGCAGCCCCTTCCACACCTCAGTGTCATCAAGCACTGCCCCCACTTTGTTGTGGTCTGCAAACAGACTGATCTTACTTTTGATCCCATGTGAGATATCAGCTATGAATGACCCGAACAACACTGGCCCCAGCACCAATCCCTGTGGCACCCTGCTCATCACTGCCATTGGTGATAATAGTTCCCTTCCCACAACCACCCTCTGTTGCCTACCCCTTAGCCAGCTCATTATATATTTCACCATCTTCAGTTTCCGCACCCACAGCTTCCAGCTTTCTCCCCCAGCCTCACATGTGGCACAGAGTCAAAGGCCTTGCTGAAATCCAAATACAGGACATCCACTGCATGGCCCTTGTCTAGTTATTTGTCACCCAATGGTGGTACTGAATGAGGTTGGTCTGCCAGGATCTGCCTGAGACAAACCCGTGCTGATGCCTATCCTGTAGTCCACTGTCAAGCAAAAAGGTCAGTAGACTCTCTTTCAGGATTGTTTCCATGAGCTTCCCCATGATTGATGTGAGGTTCACAGGCCTGTAGTTTCCTGGTTCATTATTTGGGCCACCTTTGTGGATGGGCATGACACTGGCTATCCTCCACTCGTGTGGTATGCATCCCGTGTCCAGGGAAGCATTGAACAGGTCAGCCTATGTCCATGCCAGGACTTCAGCCAGCTCCTTGACTACCCTAGGGTGAATGCTGTCTGAACCAGGTGCCTTGTCCACCATCAGTCCTTCCAGTACCCCATTCGCGATAATTCTCACACCTGTCAACCCCTCCCCCACCGCCTACCACACCCCTTTCCCCTGTGGTATCAGCACCACTTTCTCTTGCATGAATACAGAACAGAAGAGTTCCTTTAATGCCTATGCCTGACCCGACCCTCTCTCCACCCACCCCACCGTCATTTTTTATCTTCACTATTTGGACCTTATTGTTCCTTCTTTCCTTTATGTATCTGAAGAAAAGCTTTTCTCTGTTTTTAATACCATGTGCCAGCATCAGCTCACTGGAAGCATTGGCTGCTCTAACTATTTTTGTGGCCTCTGTAGATTTCTTCGTGTACATCTCCTTTTCTTTTTCCCTCCCTGTCCTTGCCAACCTCCAGAATGCCTCTGTCTGTGCCCTAGAAACATAGAAACATAGACTTTGATGGCAGATAAGGACCGCTTGGCCCATCTAGTCTGCCCATTTCCCTACCTACAGGATAGGCCACAGATCCTAGTTAACCAACAGCCTATTCCTTCCTACCCCCCCACAAGAATTGGCTATATCTATCCCATGCATTCTTGAATTCTCCCACAGTTTTAGACCCCCACAACCTCCTCAGGAAGGCTGTTCCATGCATCCACTACCCTTTCTGTGAAACAATACTTCCTCACATTGCCCCTGAACCACCCCCCATCTTTAAATTGTGTCCCCTTGTTCTTGCACGTCTCTTTTTCTGAAAGATGCTACCCTCTTGGACTTTGTTGATTCCACTGAGGTACTTAAAAGTTTCTATCATGTCCCCCCTCTCCCTTCTTTCCTCAAGGGTATACATATTAAGCTCCTTTAATCTCTCCTCATACGGCTTCTCTTGCAGACCCTGCACCATTTTAGTTGTCCTCCTCTGGACTGCCTCTATCCTGTCTATGTCCTTGGAGATGGGGTCTCCAGAACTGGACACAGTACTCCAGATGGGGTCTCACCAACTGTCTGTACAGAGGGATAACAACTTCCTGTTTTCTGCTGCTGATGCCTCTCCCTATGCATCCCAGTATACCCCAGCCCTCCCTACTGCCTTCTCACATTGCTTGCTAACCTTAAGGTCATCTGATATGATTACCCCCAGGTCCCTTTCCTTTTTTGTTGTTGTTACTACCTCCCCCCCATTGTGTATTCTTCCCCTGGGTTCTTGTTTCCCAGGTGCATTATTTTGCACTTCTTTGCATTGAATCCTAGCTGCCATACTTCTGACCATTCCTCCAACCTTGCCAAGTCCCTTCTCATCCTTTCCACGCCTCCTTGTGTATCAACCCTGTTGCAGATCTTTGTGTCATCTGCAAAGAGGCATACTTTTCCTTCCAGTCCCTCTGCAATGTCACTTATGAAGACATTAAAAAGGACTGGACCCAATACTGAACCCTGCGGTACCCCACTAGTAACCCCTCTTTCTTCAGAGTGGACTCCATTTACAATTACCTTCTGTGTCCTGTTGTCCAGCCAATGTTTTACCCAGGCTACCACCCTGGGACCCACTCCCAGGCTGGTTAATTTGACTATTAATCTTTTGTGTGGGACTGTGTCAAATGCCTTGCTAAAGTCTAGGTAGGCCATGTCCACAGCCCCTCCCTGGTCTTCTACTTTGGTCACCCAGTCAAAGAAATCTATTAGATTCGTCTGACATGACCTTCCCGCTGTGAACCCATGCTGCCTTGGGTCCTGTGCCCCACTGGCCTCTAGGTACTCAACTATTCTTTCCTTCAGAAGTGACTCCATCACTTTCCCTACCACAGAGGTCAGCCTGACAGGTCTGTAGTTTCCTGCCTCTGTCTTGGTCCCACTTTTGTGAAGGGGAATCACATCCGCCTTCATCCAGTCCTTGGGTACCACACCATCCTCTCATGATTTATTAAAAAGAGTTGCCAGTGGTTTCACTAGTTCCCCCATTAATTCTTTTAGAATTCTGGGGTGAATTCCATCAGGCCCCATTGCTTTGTCCACCTTCAGTTTTAGGAGTTCTTGCAGAACCCTTTCTTCTGTGAAAGGACTGGGATCGACCCCCCTATCAAGAGTGCTTCTGTTAATTGGATTAGGCACTTTCCCCTCCTCTTTTGTGAATACTTAGCAGAAATATTCATTCAGTATCCCTGCTTTTTCACTGTTCCCCTCTGCCCACCCACCGTTCATTCTATTCAGCCTCACTATCCCTCCCTTTGTCTTTCTACGCTCGCTGATATACCTATTAAAGGTTTTATCCCCCTTCTTAACCAAGTTGGCTATCGTTTCCTCAGTTTGGGCCTTTGCTATTTTGACTTCCCTCCCTGCTTCCTTCTGCCTTAACTGGTACAGCTCTCTGTCCTGCTCCTTCTGTGTTTCCTTATACTTCCGGAATGCTATCTTTTTCTTCCTGACTTTCACAGCCATCTCTTTTGAGAACCATAGTGGCTTTTTCTTTTGTTTTGATTTGTTTATTTGCTTCACACAAAGGCTTGTTGCCTCTGTGATGGCAGTTTTGATGATTCCCCATTGTTGCTCCACACCTCCTTCTAGCCTGTTTGCTAGTGCTTTTCTGAGGCACTCTCCCATCTTGCCAAAGTCAGCCCTCCTGAAGTCCAGTACCCTCACTTTTGTATGGCTTGACTCTGTAGCTGAGTTTAACATGAACCACACTGTTTGATGGTCACTTGTTCCCAGATGGCAACCCACTTCTAGATCTGAGATCCTCTCACTGCCCCATTTGAGAGTATGAGGTCTAAGATTGCTCCCTCATGAGTGGGTTCCAAAACTAGCTGTCTGAGGCCTGCCACCTGTAGGGCATCAAGAATGGCCCTGCTCTTGGATGTGGCTGCAGCAAATGTGCTCCAGTTAACATCTGGCATATTCAGGTCTCCCATCAACAGTATCTCCCCTTTCTGTGCCATTCTAATAATGCCTCCTATCATATCCTTGTCCATTCCCTCCCCCTGACATGGCGGTCTGTACACAACCCCTGTGCGGATTGTGGTGCCCTTTCCAGTCTCCAAGGTGACCCACAGTGCCTCCTCTCCTCCCTGTTTACTCTTTTGTTCAGTTGCTTTTATCCCTTCCTTTACATAGAGAGCTACTCCTCCCCCTCTTCTCCCCTGCCTGTCTCTCCTGTAGGTTATGTACCCTGGTATGTTAACATCCAGTCATGGTTCTCTGTGTACCATGTTTCTGTGACTGCTATGATATCCAGGCATCCCTCTTCCATCAAGGCCACCAGCTCAGGGAGCTTGTTGCCCAGACTACAGGCATTAGTACTCATTACCCTCCATTTCCTGATGGCTTTACTCCTTTTTGCTCCATCCCCGTCCTGCTTGCCTTTGTTACTTTCTCCATTTACCCCAGCCCTTCTCCCTATTGACACCTTTATGTAGGTGTTTACCGCACTTACTACCATGATTTTTTGGGAGGGCTAGGACTTTTCTGCTCCTTTCCAGTGCCTCCCCCCCCTTGGCTAGTTTAAATGCTTGGCAATGAAGCATTTAAACCTATCACCTAGGATCCTGGTTTCCCTCCTGGACAGATGCAACCCATCATGCCAGTATCAGCTTGCATCACTCCAGGTGGACCCCCAGTCCCCAATGAAGCCAAATCCCTGAACTCCACACCAGTTTTTCAACCACTGATTGAATCCCATGATGCGGAACACCCTAGCCTCTCCTACGCCATAGATGGGCAGCACCTCCGAGAAGGTTACCGTGCGTGCTACTTGTCTAAGGCCCTTCCCCAATTCCACAAACTCTTCCTGCACTTCTCCAATCCCTTTCTTAGCCAGGTCATTTGTCCCTAGGTGGACAATGACATCCAGCTCCCTCCCCTGTGCAGCTCCTCTGGCAATCCTGAGGATTCACTCCCTGTACCTCCAAGCCATGGTGCCAGGCAGGCACCTTACCTCCCTCTCCCCTTCCTCCCCCAGTTCTACCTTCCTAACAATGGAGTCCCCCACCAGGAGTTGTTTCCTTCCCCCACGGGGTCCTCTGCTACCCTCCTGTGGGTCTCCTTTGTGGAGGTTCCCAGCATCCTCCTTGGTCTCCACTGCGGGTGCCTCCATAGAGGAACCACACTTTGCCAGAATGGCATAGGGTGTGGAGGTACAACTGGAGGGATGCACTCTGTTCCACCACCCTCACCCTCCCTGAGCCCACTGTGGTCCAACTGCTCCTCTTTCTTGGCAACCTCTGAGGCAACGGCAGTGGCACTGGTGGTCCCTGGATGGAAGAGGAGGTCCCACAAATGCTGGCCAACTCAGCCTGGAGATAAGCAACCTCCTCCCTCAGCCCAGAGAAGTGTCTGCAGATGGGACAACACTGCATCCTCCAGAATGTCTCCTGGAAGACTGCTGCTCCACAGCCACTGCACTGCACCACTCCCATCATGTCTTATTTCTGGCCCCTTAACTGTTTGCAATCCCTACTCTTTCCTCTGTTTTTTTCTCTCTCTCTTTACTTTCTGCCTGTGTGCCCTTTAAGCTCCTGATTGTCCTGTTCTGAGACAAGAACATCCTATATTTCTCAGTAGACCCCTTACTTGGTCACAGGCAGACCTCCAGCAGCTAGAGGGGGCCAGAGAGCTACTCTTGCCCTTCTAGGATGGTGGGTCTTTGGTGGCTCTGTGATCACTCACTTCCTGCTCCCAAACAGGAAGTTCCTGTTGTCAGTCAAATTCTGTGCCTATAAAAGTAGAACTACCTTTGGGTGGGAGGGAAGGAGGGCAATATAGTCCCAGTAGAGAAGTCCAGTCACACAGCAGTCCTTTCTCCTGGTGTCTTCTGCCAAGCTACTAGCAAAATGTTTCTAAGGTAGTCTTTAAATGTAGCTTCCTTCTAGCTAAGCCACCCCCCCTACTTACTAGATCTTTCTACAAGTAATTTAAACCTCACAGCTATCAAGTCCTTTCAATCACCTGAGATTTACACCTAGATAACTGTTCAGATAACCATTCAGTTCAGTTAACTCAGACAAACACACACCTTTTTTTGTTTTGTTTGTTAGTTTTTTTACCCTAAATTAAAGTTCCAAGTACAAGAGTTCTACTTCTTTAGTTCCAGCAGAGAAGTCCAGTCACACAGCAGTCCTTTCTCCTAGTGTCTTCTGCCAAGCTCACATAGTGTCTTCTGCCCTCACACCCCTCCTGACCTCCTGAGTCATCCAGCTGGGATTCTTTGCCCTCTCTTTCTTGCTCTGTGTTCTAGTACATGGTCCAGGAGCATTTACCTGCCCCTTTTTTATGATATCCCACTTCTTACTTGTGTGGCAGCCTCATTGAATCCCCTCAAGGTGCCCAGCCACAATTTCCACCATCTTTTTAAAGTCTGCTTGCATAAAGTCAATCACTTTGGTACCTGTACTCCCGACTTCCCTTCCCATGTTGACTGTGAACCATACCATGTAGTGATTTCTGCCCGCCAGTTTGTCCTCCACCCCCATATCCCTTAACATATAGAATGAGGTGCAAAGTATTTCCTTTCCTAGTTGGTCAGTGGACCAAATGCATCAAGAAGCTGTCCTGAAATGTCTTTAACAGGACTTGTTCCTTTGCAGTTGTGGTGGTTGGGGTACTCCAGTCCACCCAAGGTAGGTTGAAGTCCCCCAACACCACTATGTTACCCTTCCTGCAGACCTTTTAGATATCCTCAGCTAACTCCCTGTCCAAGTCCTACAGTTGAGCTTGTGGTCTATACACTACCCCCAATCATCAGTGTCCTGCCTTTAGAGTCCTGAAAATGCATCCACAGGGCCTCTGTCCTGCCCTCTTCCCCTTCATCTCTTGCACACCTTATCCCTTCCCATACAAAGATTGCATCCCTTCCCCCCCGGCTCTCCCCTTGGTCCTAGCCTTTCTTAATATACTATACCATGGCACCATCAACTAACAGTCCTGTTACTGGGTGGCCTACATTTCTGTGATGGCCACAATGTCCACCCTTCTGTCTGCCAATAGGGGCTGAAACTCAGATGACTTGTTTCTGAGGCTCCTCACATTCAGTGAGACCACTCTTCAACCCTCTCCCTTCCCCTCTCTAACCCTTCTCCCTCTTTTCTCTCCCCCCCTGTGCCCCCTACCCTTTGCCTTCACCATTAACTGGGGGGGTTAAGCTTGTCAGGCCCCCCTCTCTGGGACCCTCACCTACCAGCTGAGCACTCGCCACGCCCCTTCCAGTTTAAATTCTTCTTTGTTTATATGTACTGATGTATCCTGTGCTTCAATAGCACATTAATCCTTGCTTCAGTGTACTGTGACCCCAGCATATGGAGCATTCCTGTCCCAGGTTCTACCACAGCTACCCACCAAGCCATATCCCCTTGAGTGACACCATTCCACCAGCCAAGTATTAAACTCACCTATCCTTCCTTCATTGCTCTACACATGCAGGGTACTAGGAGTACCTTTGAGAAGGCCACCAATCCCCCCATCTCCTCATACAGCCTTCCCATTTCCTCAGACCTACACCATAATACTAACACCCACTGTCTCTCCTGCCAGGTCATTCGTACCCACATGCAGCACAACATGAGGTCTCCTCCTTCCCTTCCATGCACATTTACGAAGAGACTGCACCTCTCTGTCCGCAGTCAGCCCTGGTATGGATATGACCCTGATTTGGCTATGCCTTTCACCTTTACTGCCCCATCTGATCCCCTTCAGTATGGAATCTCCCAGCACCAGAACGACCCTGCTTCATGCCTCATACCTCCCCCAAACCTCTTCTCTATGTACTTATTAGTAGACTGCCCCTTGTCCTGCCTTTTAGTAACTCCATTCATGACCCATGTGCCTCCCCCAAACTACTCCCCTGGCCTGCACCCCCTAAGTATCTTCCCCTATACTACCCTCTGCCCTGTGTCCCCATCCCTCTCTTGCTGTGTCTCTGGCATCTATCTCACCAGCATTGCCCTTCCCACCATTACCCCTGTCCCCTCTGTCAACCAGTCCAACTTTGACCTCTTTCCCTTCCCTCCTTCCTCTGACATCTGATGTTCCTGGTCTGTCCTTGCCTCTATTCCCTCCATACCCATCTTGGGGATCCAGTACCTCACCCTCCACCATTTCTGCCAACACTGCAACCTGTTACCTGCATTCGCAATGTTGCTGAGACTAGTCTCTTTCCTCCCTCCCTAAGTCTTTCCTACGTTACTAGACCCCTAGTCATCTTGAACCCTCACCTCCTCCTCCCTGCCTCTCCCTCTTCTGTTGTGATGCTCCTCCAATGCCATGTCATCATAGTACCTTGTGCTGAAGGCCATCCTACCACAGCCACAAAACCTTCACACTCTACCACTCCTTACCCAGCCACTGCACTTCTACCTCCAGAATCCTGAGCCTTTGACAGATTGTACACCCACCTACCTTCTATAATATGCTTATCCAAACAGCTGCCCCATAGCCATTGCAGCCCACTGTTCTTCCCATGCAGATCCTCCTAGCATCCTGCTGCTCACTGTACCCTCACCCATTACACTGTCATCATCCTCCTCCCCAATTTCTGCTATGCCAACATCTGGCACATCTTCCGCATCACACTCCTTAAGTGGTCCCGCACACCCTCTTCAGCTTACAGTCATTTCCTATGCAGCTGTATCTCCTTAAGACACTTGCTCCTGACTATTTTCACCCACTCAACAGATCAGTACAGCTTTTCAAATTACATTGATCCTAAAGCCTTTACTCCTGTATGTTTCCACTCCAGCTACATGTTGACACATCCCGTGGCTTTCAAACTTCTGGCCAGGGAATGAAATGGGCTGCTCCTGGCAGTCCTGTCAACCAACTGTATGGTAGCTCCTCCCCTATAAATGTGAATCACTGTGGGGTGGGAGGAATGTGGGTGGTGGGGGGTTAGTGCCATACCCTGACTCTCACGATAGTCAATCAGCCCTGACCTCCACATCAGACCTCTCAATCCCCACACAAAGGTACAAGGTGAAACACCACCTCCTTTGCAACACATTGGGCTTCAAGGACAGAATTACATGTAGATCATGAGTTGTAAAACAATAATTATTTTTCCTTCACTCAAAAGATCTGTGCAAAATTACAACACGGCTTGCATCCTCCGTAGAATTCAACAATGATTCACATGCCTCCTTGGTGTCCATTTTGAACCTTGAGAAACACTTCAGATTGAAGGGAAACAGAGTGGAGTGCTGTAAGAGCTGCTGGCTGTGTTTTGTAGTTTTCCGTTATTATTTTATTCTTTATCAACAATCACTGCTATGGTTGGCCCAGCCTTTATCAGTGTCACCCCCCCACAACAAATCCTGTAACTGTCTGTACCTAGGAGTTACCTGCTACCGGTCATTAACTCACAGTTTTGCAGTGGGCTTGGGCCTACACTGTGCCACAAGACCTGGCAGCCATTGTATCAGTTTCAGGCAGACAGCACAATAGGTGATGTGGGGCCTGCTGGAGGACAGTGCTGCATACTGACACCTTGCAGTACTTGCTTATTTTGTCCTTGTACTACCTCTCATGCATCACAGGCTAGAACTGTTGTGGGCATGCAGAGCTGGCACCTGTCAGAGTCAAGCATGGTGTCCCCCCTCCAAAGTGGGTCTTTTACTCAACCAGATGGCAATAGTGTGGCACAGAGGGCAGAGATGTACATCCAAGGATGACAGCATAGTCTCTGACCCTCAGTGTGCATGCCCAGCAATGGCCACACCAACTCTGAATTGATTTTTAATCTGTGTACTGGATGTCTTGAGTGGGTCCCAATGGAGGGGAAATGTCAGGAAGATTGTCTTCACTGAAAGGGTGGTTGTTACTTGCAACCACAATTTAACTGCAATAACAGCAGAAATAATTGCCAGTTCAGGTACCATGGCAGTGATGGATAGGTATGCCTTGCACAGAAAAGCAGGCCATCACAGAAAACATTTGTGCAGCAGATGAATCAGGTACACCAACATCTACAAAAGAAAAAGCGAACCACATTCACGGGGCTTCAAGGACATAATGACATGCAGATCATGAACTGCAAAACTATTATTAATTTTCCATCTGTCAAAAGACCAGTGCCAAATTACAATATGACCTACATCCCCAGTTCCAGTCAACAATGATTCACATGCCTCCTTGGTGTCCTTTTTGAACCTTGAGAAACACTTCAGATTAAAGGGAAACAGAGTGGAGTGCTGTAGAAGCTGCAGGCTGTGTCATAATTGTTTTCTGTCAAAAGACCTGTGTAAAATTACAACATGGCCTACATCCCTTGTAGTGTTCAACAATGATTCACATGCCTCCTTGGTGTCCTTTTGAACCTCGAGAAACACTTCTGATTGAAGGGAAACAGAGTGGAGTGCTATAAGAGCTGCTGGCTGTGTTTTGTAATTTTCTGTTATTATTTTATTCTTTAGCACCAGCTTAAATCCATCAATCTAATTTCATCAGTGTCCTCCTCAGCATTAGCAGAGCCAGCACCAATGCTTTCTTCAGATTGGGAAGCCTCTGTTGTTCTGCGAGGCTCCTATATATAGGGCTGAATGCCAGTTGTGACACTGAAGTGAAGCATTTCCAGGAGCACATCAGAACTATCACTGTCACTTCCACTGTCACTGTCAACCTCCCTGTCACTAAGGGACTCAGTCACTGGAACACTGGCATTACTGGGACCTGTTGTGGTCATTGCACAGTTGTGGAAAAAAGGCCAGAAACAATGTCCCCTTTTGCAGAGTGCACAGCACTGACAGCCCTGTCCGATTTATCTGTGCACTAATTTCCTTTCAAGCACCAATAAAAACCACTCAATATTATGCTGCTTCATTGCTCAGCAAAACATAGCTGGTGGATGGGCAGGTAACACAAATAAACAAATATGAGATGCTGTGCGGGCAAGGAACTTCACAGCAGTGCGGCAATGAGAAAGTACAGCACAAGAAGTGCTATTGTAAAAGGCGCTCTCCTGTGCTACTTCATTATGTCTTTTCTGGTGTGCTCCTCGAAGTGGACATGCTCTGATGAGTGGGGAATGAGCAGGCAACCTGAAGCTGGCCAATTAAATTGAAGCAACCAGCGCCGAGAGCGAGCACCTTCTGCTCATTTGCATAGGGGTTGCAGCGATCACCGCTCAGACTCACAAAATGGTGCCAAGCTTGCAAGAGGGCAAAACAATCTATTTCAACAGGATGGCAGAAGGTGGAAAAAAGAGATAACTGGTGATACAGAAGGGAAAACGGTAAGCAAATACAATATATTAATTCAGAGTTTATGACTGCATCCCTTTAAGGGAGTAGCAAGTCTCTAGAACTTTAGTACAACCTTACAGATACTCTTTATCTCAAGTACTGCAATACTGAGTAGAATGACAACGTATTAGTCCTGCATAATGATTGTTATCCATTTGGATGGTATGTATTGTGTTTTTCAAAACTGTTCAAAACAAAACAGTGGAAAAACCAATACAAATTTTTTATGGTAAAAAAGACATCATATAGCATGAGATACAATGAAAAGCTATCAACAGTTACAAGTAGAATTGGGGCTACCTCATAGAGATTTTTACTGTTACCTTCAAGTGAGACATTACTTGATAACTGAACCCAGAAAAATATTATTAAGGGATGTTACTGAACACACATTCCAGTCCCTCTGTGTGGGGGCATCAGGAAGGGAAAATAAAGGGAAGTCAATTTCCAAAATATACAAGATTTGCAAGGGCAATAATTTCCAACACAGATTAGATATTCAAATTAAATTAGAGATGCAGCAAAATTTTATTTCGTCAATGATATTCCTGCGAAATCGGGAATTTCGCAGCACAAAACATTTTGTGCAATTCATGCATTTAACCAGAAGTTTGTCTGTGCAAAATGCAGAATTTCATGTGGGTACTACAAATAAATGTGCTTTCTCATCCACATCTCTGGTGTCTAGTGGTCCCCCCCCACCGTCCAATTGCAGGCCCAAAGAGAAAGAATCCCCCCGAGATTAAGCCCCATCCCCTCCACCCACATAGTTTCAAATTAATTAATTTCCCTGATGTCTAGTGGCCCCACTCCCCTGGCGGATCGCAGGCCAAATTAACAATGACCCCCGATCCCCAGAGATTCACTCCATCCCATTGTCCAAAGTGTGGGTATGCAGCCTGATTCATCATGTCATTAACAAAAAAAAAAAAAAAACACACACACGCAACCTTGCCCTGGTGTCTACTGTACTCCCTCACCCTGTTCGGTAGCAGTATCCCCCACCCCACATCTCCCCCCATCAAGTACCCCCTCCACGGGCCACCAGTACAGCCCTGCACTCACCTCCCAGCAAGCAGCCTGACTGAGCTCTTTAGCCAAAAGAGCCAGAGTGAGCCCGCCACTTTCAATGAATGAGGCCTGCACACATGCATGCGCCCATTCATTGAAAGTGGTGGGTTTACTCTGGCTCTTTACAAAGAGCTCAATGGGCTGCAGGCTGGGAGGTGAGTGGAGGGCTGCAGGTGGCCTATGGAGGGGTACTTGATGGGGGTGTGTGGAGTGGGGGATACTGCTACTGGACAGGGTGGGGGGTCCACTAGACACCAGGGCAAGGTTGCATGTGTTTTTTTTTTAATGACATGATGCATTGGGCTGCAAGCCCACTCTTTGGACAATGGAACAGGGATGAATCTATTAGGGCCAGGGGATCATTGTTAATTTGTCTGGCGATCAGCCAGGGGGGTAGGGCCCTTAGACACCAGGGAAATTATTCAATTTAAAACTATAGAAACATAGAAGTTGATGGCAGATAAGGACTGCAAGGCCCATCCAGTCTGCCCATTTCTTTTTCTATCTTATGAATGTGCCATTGGCCTTTGCTCTGTCGATGGCCTATCTGGTCATACTCATCTGTATTGCTCCCTTATGCTTATCATATGCCTGTCTGAAGTCCTTCACTGTATTCATATCCACCACTTCCTGAGGTAGACCATTCCATGCATCCACCACTCAACTATGTGGATGAAGGGGACAGGGCTTAATCTCGGGGGGGGGGATTCTTTCTATTTGGGCCAGCAATTGGCCAGGGGGGACGACCACTAGACACCAGGGATATGGAGTCACTTTTCAGGAGGGGGAAATTTTTTTTTTTTTTTAATAGCAAGTTGTTCTCCCCTGGCTCTGACTGAAATGTGGAATTTGCCTGCTGGTGGTGAAATTATTATTTTGCAGGTGAAATTCTATATTTTGCAGGCAAAATTCTGCATTTTGCCAGGAAGATTTCACATTTCATTTCCCTGAAATATTTCCGTGATAATGTGAATTACAAAACTATTTCGCTACGAAATTTTTTAAATTTTGCACAACTCTTAATTAAATTGGAAGCAGAGTTAGGTGCTACACTCCCTAACAATGTCTGAAATCAGAGTTGGGGGAATAGCTAGTAAGACAACGGCCTCACCATCCTGGCAGGAATTTAGATGGCAGGTGATTTTAAGCCTTTTCAAAACAGCTGTGATAACAAAACATTATGTTAATCACCCAACTGATGTTTGTTGGAGAGGGTGTGGTCAGGTGGGCACTCATGAACATATTTTTTGGAGTTTCCTGAAAATTAAGACCTTTTGGGATGTCACCTGCCAGACAATAACCACTATATTACATACCCAAATCCCTGATAGCTGTGATACATTAATGTTAGGACAATTCCCAACAGGACTCCATAGCCCTGGAGGAAAGTACCTGTTTAATATATTAATAACAGCAGCAGCCAAAACCCTCACCAGAAACTGGGTCTCTAACAACATTCCAAATGAGTTACAATGGCTAGCTTGCTGCTTACAGATTAAAGAAATTGAGAGGATAACAGCACTCCTTCGCCTGCAGAAAAGAAAAATGCACAGCAAAATGCCCACCCTTTAATGAATTTTGGAGTGACAGAGAGCATATACCACTTTTTTTCTGTTTAGGTAACCAGGTAAGGACCACTAGGCACAAGTGCCTATTTTCAAGGGTGACCTGGGAGCACTGGGGAGATAAAGTGACTTGCTCAGAGTCATACATTATGCAAGTGGAGGTTGTCGGAATCAAACCCAGATTTGCTGGATGTACCAAGCTCATTCACAGCTTGTTAATCTAACCTCTAGGCTATACTGCCAGTGCCTGGTAAGAGATGCCTGATCCAAACCCCAAGTCCCCAAGTTGCCGAGCAGCCCCAACCCAGTGGAATAAGAAAAGCACTTAAAACTGCTTACAGATCAATAAAATTAAAACAAATAATCTTTACAACCCAGGTAAGTACATGTTAGGAATTGCTTTAGCATAATTTTTTTTTCAGTTTACCTTTTTATTCAGAGGTTTTGTAACAATACAATCATTCTTCCTTATACAAAAGGATGATGCAAACATAAAAATACAGCAAGAATTAGGACATAAAAAAGGATATTTAAAAGTACCTTACATCATCCGTTCATGGCATATAAGAGTACTGCATATAAGTCAGCAATAATGATATTGGACAAATTATTAAGAATATTGATACACGAAAGGTACATAAAAGGTTGGAAATAAGTAAATAAAAGTTCAAAATGTGCTACGTCGTATAATGTATGCATTGTCTTCTTGCTGAATAAAGTATAGGAAGAAAAATCAAAACGTTGTAAAATTGTAACCTTATTTAACGATTAATACAACAAGAAAAGGAAAAAAGAAAAGAAAAAATCTTAACAAATGAGAGACAACAGCATTCCTGAATTCAATTAATATAGTAAAGAAGTATTGTAAATACCATATAGCATACATTAATTATCAGTTATGTATTGGAAGGTTTCAGATAATTAAAATAGCCCTGCCAACATTTTCCATACTCATCTAGTTGGCCTAAAGCAGCAAACCTGCTCGAAAGAAGCATATTGTGAGAGATTTTTAAGGATATCAGAAAATTTTGGTATAGTGGAAGATTTCCAGAACATCAGGATAAGTCATTTAACTTGGAGAAAAAATGAATTTATCCATCTATATTGGGCGGGAGAAAGGGAGATATTAGGTGATGTAAAAATACCAAGCAAAACATATTTAGGATCAAATGTAATATTGTGATCAACTACTTTATATGCAAACTGAAAAACATTACGCCAGAGTTTAAGTATGGGGTCACAATACGAACAAATGTGAAGTAAGTCTCCATTGGGTAAATTACATCTCCAGCCATTATTGTTTTGGCTCAAGCCCATACCGTGGAGCACCGCAGGTGTTCTGTACCATAAGTGGAGGATTTTAGTTTGGTGCTACAAGCATCCTTAAAAGTTTTATGGCAATGAAGCCAGCATTTACACCATTGTGAATCTGTTATGTTATATTTTAACAGAAGGTTCCATTTGGTTTTAGCAGCCAAGGATTGATCCAGAAGAGCATCTCTGCTATCCTTATATATGATACTAGTTAGATTGGATATAATATTGGTCCAAAGGGAAATATGCCAGTCATGAGTAGAATGTGTGTGAAGGGAAAGGAGAAAAGTGTTATACGCAGTATGTAGTTGTAAGTATTTCCAGAAGTCTTGTTTGAGTAAATCCCGCTGTTCACAAAGTTCTGTAAAAGTTTTTAAGCTAAGAGAATTTTTTTCTAGGATGTCACTCAGAAAAATAATGCCTTTAATTTTCTATGCCCAACAAAAGTTTGGATGATTTTCAAGAAAAATATCTTGATTACCCCATAAAGAAGCATGGGAGAGAGGGGTAGGAGTAAAGTTTAAATATTTGTGAATTTGTTTCCAACAGTGTACTGAAGAGTCAATAATGGGGAGAGATCTTAAATTATAAGAAAGCGGGTTGTAGATGAAGGAGGTAGGACAACTCCCTGGACTAAGAGATGCTTCCATTTCTACCCATAACGGGGTCTGGGGGGTTGGTTTACAAAACCATCTGATGGTCTGAGTAGTTCTAAAGGCTACTAAATAGGCTGTGAACCAGGAAAGACCAAATTCCCCTCTAGACCAATGTGAACAAAGTTTGGTGCGATTAAACCTAGGTATTTTGCCTTCCCATAAAAAATTACCAATTAACTTATTTTTAGTTAAAAGATTAGAAGGGAGAAGTAAGGGGATATTAGCAAAAAGTTAAAATATTCTAGAAGATATAGACATTTTAATGGCCACTATTTTCCCCGTAAAAGAGAGATTAAGTGATTTCCACCTATCTAATGTTGTCTTGATATTGGATAATAATGGAGCAAAACTGGTTTCCCAAACTTTCCCTAAATTTGGTGTACCTTTAATGCCCAGATACATGAGGCCTTGTGGTGCCCAGCGGAAGCCCAAAGTAGTGTTCATAAAAGATTTGCAAAAAGAGTTTAGGGTAATGTTTCTGACTTATAATTTAGAGCTAGACCAGACCATGAGATAAATTTGTTGAGTATATTAATTAGTGGTTGACCTGACTCTTCAAGATTTTCTAGTAGGATTAGAAGATCGTCAGCGTAAGATAAGGAGGTATAGCAGGAGTTACCAATGGGAATCTATTTAATATTATTAGATTGACGCAAGTAGGCAGTAAGGGGTTCCATAATGAAGATAAATAGGGCAGGAGATAAAGGGCAGCCTTGCCTAGTGCCTCTCACTAAGGAGAAGGGTGGTGATAGAATAGAGTTGGTCAAGACTCTAGCAGAAGGTAAAGTGTATAATAATTTAATCAAAGAACAGAAGTTATTAGTAATACCAAGATGTAATAGGGTCTGATACAAATAATCCCAATTTAAAGAGTCAAAAGCTTTTTCAAAATCAATGGCAATAGCCGCTGCTGGGGATTTGAGGAATTTAGCTCGGTGCATTAGATTAAAAAGCGAACGAAGATGTTCAATACCTGTTCTATTTTTAATAAAACCAGCTTGGGATCTATGTACTAATTTAGGGACAATCGAGTCCAAGTGGGAAGATAAAAGTTTAGCAAAGTTTACCATCCAAATTTAACAGGGAGATTGGTCTATAACTGAAGGGAAGGGAGGGGTCCTTTTCTTTTTTGGGAAGTACAGTAATAATAGCCTCTGTCATTGTAGGAGGAAGCTTCTTAGTTTGCAATGCTTCCTGGTAGACATTAAATAGCAGAGGGCAGAGTGTCTCAGATAATGCTTTATAGAAATTGACTGGAAAGCCTTCTCCACCTGGGGATTTGCCAGATTTTAAAGATGATACAGCATTTTGTATTTCTTGTAATGTAAATGGTTCATCTAAACCTTCCTTATCATGGACTGACAGGCTAGGGAGATGAGGTTCATCCAAAAACTGTTGTATGTGTGTAATAGGGATATAGTTGGGATGGGCATATAACTGTTTATAGAAAGACATCATGATATGATTAATGGAAAGGCCGTCTATCTGGGTTTGACCTAGGTTGTCTTTGAGGCTGGCAATATGTCTCTCAGATTGCTGATTCTTAAGTTGGTATGTGAGTAAGTTGCCACATTTATCCCCTTGTTTCCAATATTTATGTTTGAGCTTGAATAAAGCTAGTTCAGTTTTATGGGAAATCAACTCACTAATTTTAATTCTAAGATGCAACATTTCTAAGTGAAGAGGGGAGTTAGGATTGGATTTATTAGTTTTAAAATACTGTATTTCTTTAGCTTTAAGCATTTTTTCCAAGTCATTTAGATGCAGTTCCCTTAATCTCTTATGATGAGCTGCAAAACTTATGATTTTTCCTCAAATTGTGACTTTTAGAGCTTCCCAAAATGTGCACATGAAGGTGTCTGTAGGTTTATTGAAGGAGAGAAAGTCTTGTATTTGAGATTTAACCCAGGGAAGAAATTCTGGGTTTTTGAATAATAAAGGGTTTAATTGCCAGGAGGGAGATTTAGATGATGGAGAACCCCAAAGCAGATGTAAGCTAACTGGAGCATGATTGGATATTGTCGTTAAAATCGAAGTATCAATAACTTTTTCGGTTATCGCTGAGGATTTGAACCAGTAGTCAATTCTACTGTAAGATTTGTGGAGTGAAGAGTAAAAAGTGTAGTTATGGTCATGTGGATGAAAAAGCCTCCAAGGATCTGTAAGACCAGAGTCTTTCATAAGTAGGGAGAGGGCATTGATACTTCAAGGATGTGCATCTGTGGAGATATTGCTTCTATCTAAGTGGGGATCCACTGCAAGGTTAAGGTCCCCTCTAAGTAATACAGGAGAGTTGTTTGGATTACTAGACATAATTTGCTGAGATAAATTATGAAAGAACTTGGGAGTGTCAGAATTGGGGGCATACACATTAACTAATGTTAAGGGGCCTGAGGGGGTGTTAAGGATAGCTATCACCCATCTATCTTCTGTATCACTGATTGTTTTTATGGTAGCCCAGTTAAGGTTTTTGTGGATTAGTATTGCCACATCATGTTTCTTTGAAGTAAAAGATGAGGCATATATATGACTGACCCAGTCCTGTTTTAACCTATCAGTGTCCTCTGCCAAAAGCTTAGTTTCCTATAAAAATGCAGTCTTAACCTTATGTTTCTTAAGATGTGAGAGTATTTGTTTACGCTTACAAGGAAAGTTGAGTCCCTTAACATTCCTGGTATATAAAATTAGATCAGTCATATTAACAAGGTAGGAAAAATATATACTCTCGATGGAAGAAGGGACTCAGAAGGAGCTATGGGTGAGGATGTCATAGGGTAAACAAGATCAGTTAACTTGGTAATAATATCGGACTGAGTATGGAAAATGCATAGGGCCAGAAAAAGAATAAAGAAAGACATTTTAAACAAATGTAGCTGCTGAATCTCTCTGAAATATAGACAAAGAAATGTAATAAACACATTAACACATTATCTAATATTAGTAAGCAACAAAATGCTTTGTATATTATCCATTATTGTAGAGTATTTGGGGCAACCACAATAAAAGGATTTATGAAGGGATAGAAACATCATGAGCCTTATAGTGAAATTAAAGAGATGAAAACTGTTGCCTACTGGATAGAAATTAACCCCTGTATAGTAAAAAATATAAATTGGGGAGTAACAAAGCATCATATGATGACAAATATAGTAGCACTGCATGATTTGTTAAAAATCAGTTAGAGCGGATGCACAGCATTAATAGTTCTGTACCTGCTGAGAGTGACAGTGGAGGGCCACTCAGAAGCAGTACTCGTAATCGGCTACAACATTAGGCTCAAAGCAGAATAAAAAACCTGAGACAAGCTATGCCACACATAGTTATACTTGGTAAAATACAATGTGGTAACAGCAAGAGTAAATCAGGTTATATTATCTCTGTGAGCGACATGAGAAGACGAGGTGGTCTTATTTCTGGGTTTACCCTTATGCTTCTTCTTCGGTGGTTCTAGTGTTTTTATGGGTGAGCTAGCAACAACCTCTGCCCAAGAAGAATCCACCGATGCAACAATAGGATTAGAATTAAAGGGGGCAACAGATTGTGAAGCAGGGGTGTCCTGTGTGATGTCCTCTTGAGAAGAGTGAATGCTGTCTTGGAGTGGCGTGAACATGTTACTCAGAAGTAGTGGAGATTCAAGACAAGGGGGCTATTTTGGAAGAAATTGGTACTTTGCAAGAGTTCTCATCCATGCAACAGGTAGATCTGAAGGACTGAGTGTCCAAAGCTTTTTTTTCTTGCATGCGGGTTGAATACCTGGGTAAAGTAACTGTGGGATAAGTGCATTTTACATCGGATTGGGCCAATGAGGGAGGGATAGTGAGGCTTAATAAAGGGAGGGAGGGTGGGCAGAGGGTGACTGTGAAAAGGCAGAGATACTAAACAAATATTTTTGCTCAGTATTTACAAAGGAAGAGGGAGGTACATAAAACAAACAGTAGAAACACTCTGGATACAGAAGTTGATACCAGCCCATTTACAGAAGAAAGGGTTCTGAAAGAGCTCTTAAAACTGAAGGTGGACAAAGCAATGGGGCCTGATGGATTCATCCCAGAATTCTAAAGAACTAAGGGTAGAACTAGTGACACCACTGACTACCCTCTTTAACAACTCATGGGAGGATAGGGTGGTACCTGAGGACTGGAGGAGGGCAGATGTGATTCCCCTTCACAAAAGTGGGAGCAAGGCAGAAGCAGGAAACTACAGACCTGTTAGTTTAACCTCAGCGGTAGGGAAAATGATGGAATCACTTCTGAAGGAAAGAATTGTTGAGTATCTAGAGGCCAGAGGGGCACAGGACCCAAGGCAGCATGGATTCACAGTGGGAAGGTCATGCCAGACAAATCTGATAGATTTCTTTGACTGGGTGACCAAAGTAGTTGATCAGGGAGGGGCTGTGGACATGGCCTACCTAGACTTTAGCAAGGCATTTGACACAGTCTCACACAAAAGATTAATATACAAGTTAGCCAGCCTGGGAGTGGTTCCCAAGATGACAGCCTGGGTAAAGAATTGGCTGGAGAATAGGACACAGAGAGTAATAGTAAATGGAGTCCACTCTGAAAAAAAGGGGGTT
This sequence comes from Neoceratodus forsteri, assembly GCA_016271365.2. Classification (NCBI taxonomy): domain Eukaryota; kingdom Metazoa; phylum Chordata; order Ceratodontiformes; family Ceratodontidae; genus Neoceratodus; species Neoceratodus forsteri. Next base: position 599,291,651 of record CM028133.1, on the reverse strand, counting down.
AGTAGTGGGGTACCACAGGGTTCAGTATTAGGACTGGTCCTCCTCAATGTCTTTATAAGCGACATTGCAGAGGGACTGGAAGGAAAAGTATCTCTCTTTGCAGATGACACAAAGATCTGCAACAGAGTTGATGCACAAGGTGGGGTGGAAAGGATGAGAAGGGATTGGCAAGGTTAGAGGAATGGTCAAATGTATGGCAGCTTAGATTCAATGCTAAGAAGTGCAAGGTAATGCACCTGAAACAAAACCCAGGGAAGAGTACACAATGGGGGTGAGACACTAACAACAACAAAATGGAAAGGGACCTGGGGGTAGTCATATCAGATGACCTAAAGGTGGGCAAGCAATGTGAGAGGGCAGCAAGGAGGGCTGGGGGATACTGGGATGCACAGGGAGGCATCACCAGTAGAAAACAAGTTATTATCCTCTGTACAGACAGCTGGTGAGACCACATCTGGAGTACTGCGTGCAGCTCTGGAGACCCAATCTCTGCAAGACATAGACAGGATGGAAGCTGTCCAGGAGGGCAACTAAAATGGTGCAGGGTCTGCCGAAGACATATAAGAGAGACTTAAGGAGCTTAATATGTATAGCCTCGAGGAAAGGAGGAGAGGGGGACATGATAGAAACTTTCAAGTACCTCAAGGAATCAACAAAGTCCAAGAGGGTAGCATCTTTCAAAAAGTGTGCAAGAACAAGGGGCACAATTTGAAGATAGAAGGGGCGGCTCAGAGGTAATTTAAGGAAGTATTTTTTCTAGAGAGGGTTGTGGATGTATGGAGCGGCCTTCCAGAGGAGGCTGTGGAGTCAAAACAGTGGTGGAATTCAAGCATGCATGGGACAGTCATAAGGCAATTCTAGGGGGTGGGGGTAGGAAGAAGTAGGCTGCTGGTTAACTAGGATCTTCAGCTTATCCATCAGGTAGGGAAATGGGCAGACTGGGTGGGCCAAGTGGTCCTTATCTGCCATCAAATTCTATGTTTCTATGTTTCTGTGTTTCTATGTTTCTATGAGGGATTTCCAGTATCCAGCTCATTACTCTCAATAGTCGCAGTGGAAGCACTCATAGTCATCGGACGAGCTGCCTCGATGGGACTCGGCATGCATGACTCTTGGTCCAGACTCCCTAGAAAGGCAGATAATGATTCAGGCGAGTTAAAGTCCTTAATGATGTTACCCAAAAAAAGCTGTATGATCGTGGGTATCTCAATGCGAATCTAATGCCTTTTTTGTTTAGACTCTGTTTGATCAGTGCAAAGGCTCGTCTTTGGGTAGAGAGCGCCTTTGAAAAATCTGTATATATGGAAATGTTATACTCTTGCCACATAAGTACTCTGATTTCCCTTGCTTTCCTTAGGATAATCTCAGTATGTGCAAAATTGAGAAATCTTGTCAGAATGGGCCTAGGGTTTTGATTCTGGCCAGGTCTAGGGTCTAATAAGTGGTGAGACCATTTGATAGTTAAATTGGGATCGGGGAAGTCACAACATGGTTAGAAGGACGTGTAACAGCAATGCAGTTGTGTCTCCAAGTTCTGAACCTTCCGGAAAGTCGAAGAAATGCAGATTATTTCTGCAATTTCTATTTTCTATGTCATCCAGCTTAGATTGTAAACCTTTAATAATCTGGTCCTGTTCTCTAATAGTGGCTGTCAGATCTTGAACAGAAGTCTCATTTTGTAAAGATTTAGTTTCAGTTTGTAAAAGTCGAGAGTCTAATGCTTCAAGAGTAACAGCATTTTATTGAGATGTCATTTTTAGATCATTCATATCAGAGATCACCTGCTGGAACATAGATTCCACTCTGGATAAAGAGGAAAGCTGTTTTTCAGGCTCAGCCATAGTTGTAGAACCTTAGTAGCCCAGCCTAAATACCCAGATAGAGCAACCACAAACATAAGATCAAATCTTGGTGCAATCAGAAAGATGACTCCCAGGAAGTATGTAGAAAAGATCCTAGTTGCAAGGCATAAGGTTGGCTTACTTTGTATTGCCTGGAGGGTTGTAGATGAAGTTATGATGAAGTAGATAGCTGATAGCTCTTTAGACAGAAATGATTAAGCTGCAAACTTGAGCAGAGCCAGGCCACTCCCCTGCTTTAGCATTATTAAGATGAAGGTATAGGATGTTTCTTTTAGGGAGTGTGTGAGTTTAGTTAATATAGGCTGTCTAGTGACCATAATAATGGCCAATGTTTGTTTTATCTACAGTAATGTATTAGTTTCTCAGGATCAGGTTCACTGTCAATAGCCTTTATAGAATGTTGCTCATTGTCCTGGACATGTATGGTTACATAATGGTCTATGTTGTTAATGTAATGTGTCTGTGTTTATGTGATAAAATAATCAATAAAAATTACAATAAAGAAAAACTTGATTGAACGAATGCTGCAGGGAGAAGGGGTTGGGCTTCCTTGTGGACTGGGGGCTGACCTCGAAGGATACAAGTCTACACAGAAGTTAAGGCCTGCATTCATCTGGGAAGGGAACCACAGTCCTCAGTGGAAGATTTAGATGTTATTTTGATTAACATTTAAACTACCGGGGGTGGCAGTACTACAAAGCGAGGCATAAACTGGCTCTCCCCATCAGATTGAAACAAGAAGAAGAGTGGGCCCAAGGGGAGGAAAACCCTTCAGGGCACAAGTTAAAGGAAGCAGAAGTATAGTAGGGGACAAGAACAGAAGAGAAAAAGAAACATTGAGGAGGCAGGGTACGAAGAGGGGAAGGGAAGAGAGGGAAGTTTTAAGTGGCAACAAAGGCAGGTGGGGGGAAGAGGGTTGCAGGCAGAGTGGGAGCAAGGTGTGGAGATCCATGTGTGCAAACACAAGAAGTCTTGGAAATAAAATTCCAGGACTTCTGGTGAAGCAGCTATGGTGGCAACAGTGAGGTGATTTAGTTCTATTAGACTGCTAGCGCTTTTTGCATTTTCCTGTGGCAACACCACTCCCCCTTTGTTTTTCCCAGCATCAGACAGCTAATTACTGATTTGGGCATAAAAATCTTGATCTTTTTACCTGGCAAATCATGGAACATCCAGCCTCAATGGCACTGATGCCACCAGCTACCTCTCCGTTATGCCCCGACCAGCAGAAACCCCTGAATCACCAAAGATTTGACTTTTGCTCGCTGAAACTTCCAGATATCCCTGAACATTCCCAGGATGCAGATCCTGATGCTTATATGCTAGAAGTCACTTCTATTATGGCTATTCCTGCAGAACTGGTCATGGACATGAAATCCATACAGGCTTTGGTGGAATCTTTGTCCATCCATGTCGGACATCGAAATGTGGGTGACCTCATTTGAGGACCAGATGCACACTGAGGAGAGAGCTGGTAGCACTCAGGAGATGCTTAGACAAAATGGAAGACAAGGTAGACGACCTAGAAAATAGGTCCAGAAGAAATAATCTGCTGCTCATTGGCACTCCTGAGGGCGTAGAACAGTCAGGCCCTATTTCCTTTCTCAACACCCAATTTTGTCAAGTTGCTGGTCCACAAGACTCAGTCAACACCTATACCATAGAGAGGGCTCATTGTGCCCTCTGCCCTAAACCCAGCCAGGGTGAGCGACTTCGGGCCATAATTTGCCGCTTATTGACCTTTCAGGAAAAAGTCAAGATTCAATGGGCAGCTCATTCACAACCTGCTCCGTATTGACAGCAACACCATTTTTTCATCTTCAATGATGTTAGCTAATCTGTCAGGGAGAAACAGAGGGGCCTATGCAGACATTAAAAAGCAGCTGCATAGGGGAGGAGTTAAAGTTAGTGTCCAGTATCTCGTCAAGCTGGTCCTTTGGCTTTCACAGGGCACCTTTTCCTATGGTTCTGTGGATGCGGCACTTCAATAGCTTCCACTTATTCTTCTTGACTTGTTTCCCAAGTGGACCATGACAGCCAGCCCTGCTTGTTTTTCGAGTAGTTAATTCTCCTTAGTTTTACTCCTCGTCCTTTACTACCTGTCTGTCATTGGCTATCTCCCTGGCTTTGCCCTGCTCAGTGGCTGGTTTCTCTACTGAATGAATCACCGTTGTTATAGTGTACCCTTCTTTTTTCTTATATGGTATGGACTCCTTGTAGATAATTACTGGCATGATTTGACCCTTGGCAATGTGGATGTTTTTTTGGCTACTGATAGTGTGGTATGTTTATTTGTTTTAGTCTGATTGCTCAGTTTTCCTTCATTTGTATTTTTGGTCTGTCTTTTCTTTGTTGGATGTTTTGCATTTCCTTTTTTCTTTCTTTCTTCACACTTTCCTTTTAGATTTTCAGTTGGATTTGATCTTGCGTCATTTCTGCCCCTCTCGAACGTTTGCAGGTTCGAGCTGCCCTGGGTGCCCTTGCATGTATCTGTGTGTTATCGCTTTTTTATTTTCCTCTGTTCTCTCACATGCCCAGTGTTTTAGGCCCTTTTTTTCATTAGATTCTTTATTTCATTTATTTTTTATTTCCTGTTGGGTCTGAGTCTCTTTTTGTCTCCTGGTTCATGCTCTGCTGTGGTACCTTCTGACAGTTTGTGTTTATTTATTCTAGCATATGTGGTTCAGTTAGAAATGCATTTTTCTCTCTCCTCTTTTTTCATTGCTCCCCTTTCTTTGAAGAGCTTTGTCACGGCTCATTTTCTCGGTTCCTTGTTTCCTTGTTTTGTTTAATAGTTCATTAGTTGAGAGATTCATTTTATCCCTTGCTGCTTGTTTTCAGGTTTGGGCTCTCATACTGCATACTTCTTTGCTTCCTTGGTGCTGTTTGCACGTTTATCCTTTTTTTTTTTCCTTTTTTCTTTCTGTCTCATTTAGCATCTGGTATATGTGGATATTGGTATATTTTTTATTTCCTTCAGCCTTGTATAAGTATCTTATTGATAGCTGTGTTTTTTTTTGTTACTTTACTGGGGTTCCTAGGGGTGGGGGTGATAGTGCATCTTTTTATACCGACCTGATGGGGCTATCCTTGCAGTAGCTTCCTATGGTGTTACTCCGCTCATGACCTTGGGGGGTGGTTTGGGAACGCTTGGGGAGCCCTTTGTTTTGGTGGCTCTCCTATTTTCTCTAGTTGGGCTTTGTTAGCTTTTTCTCTGTATTTTGGGGGGAGGATGGTGAGGGGTTAATAGGGGAGATAGTGTTGGGGCTTTGGGATGTTTATTTCCATGTTGTGGTGTGGGGAACTTCAGTTATTGCTTAGTTGTCAGTTTGTGGAGGTTTATTATTCTGTGTGCTTGTTTTTTCAGGATTATTTCTCCTGTTTCTGTAAGGGTTGGGGCCTTCAGCAGTCCTGATTTACCTCACTGTTATTTTTTTCTTTTTACCTATCGATGTCAACTTATTCTCTTGTTTCTTGGAATGTCAATGGTGCCAACTTCCCCATAAAATGTTCGAGGATTCTTAGTCACCTATACCAATACTGCCCTACAGTGGCATTTCTGAAGAAAACTCACTTATTAAAGGCTGATTTGCCTGCTTTGCAGCGCCAATGGGTTGGTCAAGTTTACAGGGTGGGCACAGACAAGAAACACGCTGTGGTAGCTATTCTCATTGCCCAGATGGTGGATTTTGTTATGCATCAAGTGGTAACTTATGCCTGCTCCAGGTATGTTTTTGTATGAGGGGACTTGAATCATGCTGAGATCATATTAACCTTGTTCTATGGCCCTAAAAAGAATGACTCATGATCCTTTATGGATTTTTCCTTACAGTTAACCCAGTGGCCGCATTTACCTTGTATCATAGCTGGAGATTGGAACGTTTTTTTGAATGGAAACTTGGATCAATCAGGGTCCTTGATTTTCTCCCTTTCCCACAACCACAGAGCAGTTCGGGAGTTACTTGATTCCCACTCTCTGGTGGATCCTTGGTGGATGCTCTATCCTCATTCCAAGGAGTTTACCTATTTTTCTCCTCCCTACAAGAACCAATCTAGGATTGACTATTTTTTAATTAGCTCTTCTTTATAAATAGGCTTTCTTAGTGCCACTATTCAGTCTTGTGTCCTTTCTGATCATTCTCCCATGCAAATCTCTCTGAAGCTGGAGCCCAATCTTCAGATAGATAAAATCTGGTGTATGAATGATTCCTTACTCAAGGAAGATCAGTTGGTAGCACATTTGAAAGCTTTCACAGAGTGCTTTCCCAGGGAAATTCTGGTATGACTGCCAGACAGATCACCCTGTGGGCAGTCTATAAATGTGCTGTTAGGGGGGAGATTATTCAGCTTGCCACAAGATCAGACAGTGACGTCCAGCTCACATGGAGGACCTTCTTCAGCAGATTTGGTTCTTAGCGTTCTAACTGGCTTCTGGTTACTCTGAGTTGGTGGCCTTACAGCTGCATGCTGCTAGGGAACATTGCCATGAGCTCAACAGAGCCCAAGCAGAATTTGCAATACTTGAATCTAATACTACCTGTGTTTTCACGGGTGAAAGTGCTGGTGAGCTCTTGTCTCTACGTCTCAAGCAGCAGGCAGCTTCCCATATGGTTAAACATCTTACTCAGCCAGGTCTTCAACACCCTATTACTTACCCTTGACAGATTGTGGAGGAATTGCAGGCCTATTACAGTGCTCTTTATAATTTGGGTGCTCAGGATATCGATTATCAAGCTACAGATGACTATTTACTCCACAGTCACCTATCTTGGCTTGGACAGGGTGAGTATGATATTTTGGCCCAGCTGCTTATGCTCCCCGAACTTCAGGAAGTATTACAGTCAATGGCCTCTGACAAAACCCGGGGACCTGATGGGTTTTCTGTTTCTTTATATAAGTTTTCTTGGCAGAATCACTCCCATTATTGCTGGAGGTATATCAAAAGGTCCATGCCAGTGGTGACCTGGAGGCTTCTCTGCAGGAAGCTTTTATTTCTGTTTTGCCTAAGCCCAGCAACGATCTGGCTATGGTATCCAACTATTGGCCCATTTATTTACTGAATGTTGATTTGAAAATATTGGCAAAAGCCCTAGCAGTCCGGTTGCAGCAGGTCTGGTCTTCCTTGGTTAGTCCTGAACAAGTGAGTTTCATGACCGGGCATTTTTCCGCAGATCATTTATGGAAACTTCTAAATCTTATCTCTGCATCCAGGGGTGCCAGTGCCACAGCCGCCCTGGCCTCCCTGGATGTGGAGAAAGCATTTGACAGGGTATTCTAGCCGTACCTTTTCAATTCACTTGAGCATTTTGGTTTCCCAGAGACCTTCCTCTGTTGAGTAAAACTACTGTATTCACACACCTTAGCATGTGTGCGCTGTAACCAGGTTCTTTTGTCTATATTTTTTCTTCACAATGGCACTCATCAAGGCTGTCCCCTTTACCCATTTTTGTTTAATCTGTGTCTTGAACCTTTAATTCAGTGTATTAAGTCAAATCCCTTAATACAGGGAGTGGCAATTGGGCCTTGCCAATATAAGTTGTCCGCATATGCTGACAATATTCTTTTGTACTTAATGAATCCTGGCACTTCCTGCTCTAATGCCATGGAGGAAATAAGTGTTTTTGGCTTGGTGTCTTTCTGCAAATGTAATGTAGGAAAAACCCAGGTACTCCCATTAAATTTCTACCTTAGGAAGGCAGATTTTGTGGGCATGATCCTTGGCTGGGCACCCTCCACTCTAACCTACTTGGGTTTTCAGCTTACTACTTCTATAGCTAAGTTCATTCGTAGCAACTGTACCGAACACCTTCAGAATATCAAGACAGATTTGGATAGATGGCCATGTCTGCCCCAGTGGCGTCACCACATTGATTTTGGGGAGGCTACAGCCTCCCCAATCTAAGTTAAAGCCCCCCCAATCATTTGCACTAAAAAAATAAATTAAATTCCGTTTCTTAACTGTTTAAATTCTGCAGCTGCATCTGATGCAGCTGAAGAATGTGAACAGCTAAGAAACAGCATGCAATCAGGCTCGTCGGGTAGTACAGAATCTAGCATTAAAAACTATTTACAGTTTACACTGGTTCACAGTTCGTCAGTCTCTCGATCTTGGGAGGAACTTGCTTGGTCTTCTTAATCTTTACTGACATTTCGGCCATGAACTTGGCAAACAAACTCCATTATTAATTTTCATTGGTTCACCCAGCATCTAAAGCCAGACACACTATTTAGCACTGCAGACTGTCATCATGCTGGTGGTAAATAGCCACACTGCCACACCACGTCGTGACGTGACGTCAGTAGTATATGTCGGTGGGAGACAGGGAAAGTTCATCTTTTACTGATCAACAGTTGATCACTAAAGGTGAACTTTCCTGTCTCCAACTACTCATATTATGTTTCAAAATTCAGGCTTGTCTTGTTCCACTGGCATTTTTTTGTCTCCTCCGTCCAGAATAGAGAGAGTGACACTGAAGTGGCAGCTGGTACTGCCCAGCGATCTTCAGGTGGGTAATTAGGGGAATAGTGACAACAGCCATGGCGGCAGTGAGTCCGAGTCTGCCGACACTGAACAGGGCGTGCCCCCGCTGCCACCCCTGCCACGGAATGGAAAGGATACAGGGTTTGGATTTGGAAGTTAATAATAAATGATTAATCAACATTAAATAAGTAAGGCAGAGCAGACTTATGGACTGCAGAGTTCCTTTTTCTGCCTACTGCTTCTATGTTTTTATGAGCACAACAGAAACAAGCATGCACTTGTGCCAACAAGGCTAATTTTGTGATGACAATGTATTTTTTACAGAGCTCAGAATACTTGTGTTAAAACTCTTCCTTCAGAGATTGATTCTGGCCCTGGAGGCTGGGACACAGTACAAATTTACCTGAGCTTGTGCAGCAGTTACACCCACACTTGTTTGTGCTGGCTGCTATGCAGAATCATACTCAAGTTACGGTTAGTTACCACTGTTTACTCGGTACCTAACCATATAGATAAATGGCAGCATCTGCTTTACTGTGTGACTCCCTGATCTCACTCTCAGTCACTGGGGTTTGATGCAGTTCGGAAGGCCAGCCGGAGACTGGTGGGTTAGCGGTGCTAACCCACCCCCGTCCCGTGCCTTTCCCTGAAAACTTAGCTGAGAACTCAGAAGAAGGAAGGAGAAGGATCAAGGAGTTAGAAGACTTGCTAGAGTGACTCAGGGGAGAGAGTGAGACACAGGACACTAGGAGAGATGGATTCAGGAGGGAATTTGGCAATGGCAGTTGCTGGCATGGCTGAGCATTAAGGACTGAAATCATCAGCGTGAGTTGTCTGGTGTGTGTTTGTGTGTGAGTGGGTGGGAGCAGCGCCAGCAGATCCATGATCTGACAGAGACAGAGATTTAATTAAATCAAATGGCGTGACTTTGGCATCAGTTGTTGGAGGACTGGGGATGATAGACAGAAGGAGGAGAGCAGGGAGAGTTCATTGTTGTATTCTGTGAGGCACCCGCCTCAAACTCTGCCTAGCAACAGCACAGCAGCTTGCTTGCACAGTGAGCCAACCAATCAGTGGACAAACACGTGGTGTGCTTCTCCAACACACACGTGGTACACACTAGAAGTCCCGTTGTGTTCAATAAGAAAAACTAGTGACGCAGTTCAGTTGTAGTTAGTAGAGGCAAGTGAGCAACAGAGCAGACAATCTATATTTCTAGAAAGTTTTTATCAAACATTGAATAAACTTAGTTCACTTGTTGGGCTAAGAGGCTTGAGAGCTAAATAAATAGTGTAGTGTTTAGTTTTTTTTACATTTTTTTTTCTCTGAGTGAAATACAAGGGGGTGGGTGTTTGTGTGTGTCTTGGGGTAAATTGAAAAGCTCAGACACAGACAACCTGCTGTGAGTGCTGCCGTACAGCAGCATTACTAACTACTGCATATATGCTTATTTTTTTTCTTACTGCAACCTATTTCCACATTTACTATTTTACTGAGTAAATTCAGTACTACACTTACTGGTTCAGAAAGACTGAAGAACATCACTTTGGCGGTTTATGTTTTTAGGCTCACAAATTTAGAATAAAAGTAGCAGAACTTTTCTTTTCCTAAATTGCCTTATACCCTGACCCTGCCTTGGGTTTGTATTGTGGCAAGCTTAACGTCACAAGCAAGGGGACCGTTAGCCAGTTCAATTTCAGACACTTTTTTTATGAACAAGGGGAATCATCTGTTTTATAAAAAAAACAGTTTTCCAGTAGCATACTCATTTTACTTTGCATACTTTGAGCCCTGTGTGCAGTGTTAGGCTCCATCTATTGTATTAAATAGCAATTTTCCAGTAGGTGTTTATTACTCATTTTACTTTGCATACTGTGAGCCCTGTGTGTGTTAGGCTCTGTCTATTGTATTAAATTGCAGTTTTCCAGTAGGTGTTTAATACTCATTACTTCGCATACTGTGAGCCCTGTGTGTTAGACTAAGTCTGTCACATAAACATTTCATCCCTGTGTGCCAGACCCAATAAAAAGGCATTTTTCTTATAATTTACTTTTTAGTTAGTTCTTGTCACACACCCATCAGCCTTGTTAAAAATGAATATCCGTGACTTCTTCCGTCCAAAATCAAAAAATCAGAATAAAGAAAGTAACTTCCCGGATACCAGTGATGCTCAACAGCTGCAACCAGAGCAGCCATTAAGAAATGAAGTGGAAGTTCCAGTACCAGAAGATGCAGCAAACACATCATCATCTCCCGGAACATCTCATGATGCACTTGAATCAGTAATAAGATTTACATCTGCTGCTACTGTTGTACCCAATGATCTGGGAGCCAAAGAAGCTGGTCCTATGCAGCCAAAGCTGTCTAGTTTTCCACAAAGGGATTTTGGAAAGCCAAAGTGTTCATTTTCAAGCAGCTGGTATGCATCATTTAAATGGCTTGAATATAGTGCAAGCAATGATGTCATATTTTGCTTTGCCTGCAGAATGTTTTCAAGTCGCACTGGTCGAGCGGACACTGCTTTCACGTCCAGAGGGTTTAACAACTGGAAGAAGGCAATAGAAAAGATGAGAGAACACCAACAAACAACAACACATACAGGAGCAATGGAGGCCTGGTCTACTTATGTGAAATCTAAAGAACGAGGCAATATTATACAGCTAATGGATTCAGCAATGATTGTAGATATTAAAAAGCGCAAAGAGTACCTGAGAAGAATAGTTGAGATTGTTTTGTTGTTTGGCAGACAGGGAACTGCCTTTCGAGGCCATAGGGAGTGTGAAGGGAGCTCAAACAGGGGTAACTTTTTAGAGACTTTTGATCTTCTAAAAAAGTTTGATCCTGAATTGCAAAATTTGCAGATTCACATGCCAGGAAATGCCACCTATCTCTCACCTCTCAGTCAAAATCAGATGATAGAATGTTGTGTAAAATTAATAAGAGAGAAAATTTTAAATGAGGTAAAAGAAGCAAAGTATTTTGCAATACTTGCTGATGAATCTAGAGATGTTGCTTGCAGAGAACAAATGAGTATTTGCCTTCGTTATGTTCACCATGGTTCCCCTGTAGAGAAATTTTTGTGCTTCCATCAAGTAACAGCATTAGATGCCCAAAGTCTAACAAATGAACTGTGTTCAAAGCTGACTAACTGGGACCTCCATGAGAATTCAGTGACTTGCGTAGCTCAAACTTATGACGGTGCATCTGTTATGAGCGGCAACTTAAATGGAGTCCAGGAACTATTTCGTCATAAGCATCCATATGCTATATATGTTCATTGCTATGCGCATATTCTGAATTTGGTCCTTGTAGATGCCTGTTCATCACTTCTTCCTGTACGGAAATTGTTTGACATGCTTCAAGAGAGATACCTGCGTTCTTTTCCAAATCTGTCCTGACTCACCAGGGGTTCTTAAATGTTCAAAAGGAGCTTGGGTTGACTAGAATTCTTGAGATACCGGAGTTAAGTTCTACCAGGTAGGCTTGTCAAAAGTGAGCAACAAAGGCAGTAATAGAAACTTATCCAGCTCTTCTAAAATATCTTTCTGAATGTGAAGAAGGAGAAACTGCAAAGGCCAGAGGACTCCACAGCAAGCTTCTAGAATTCAACAATATCTTTCTTCTTCAAATGTTTGACAAACTACTGTCAGTGGCTGATGGAACAAATAACTTACTTCAGACTCAGGCTTTGGACTTCGGATGTGCAGTGACTGCTGTATCTGAGCTGAGTGACACAATTGCACAATTTCGTACTGAAGAGAGATTTCTAGTTCTCTACAGGAAAGCTGAAAATATGGCAGAAAAATATGGGACATATGCACCTGAAAACACTCTGGGTCCACAGAGGCAAAGGAAGCTACCTCGTACTTGGGAGCACTTTGTTCCAACTTCATGAACTGGAACTGAACAAAGTGCATCAGCATCGCATGAAACAAGAACTGCTGTGCATTTGAGAATCACTGTTTTTTACCCTGTGATTGACAAAATGATTGGAGAGATTGACAGAAGGTTTTCCAAGCATAACCAAACACTGATGGTTGCTATCAATGCTCTCAGACCACAGTCTACCACATTCTTGGACCAGGACAAACTGAGGCCACTTGGAGAGATGTATGACTGTCCAGTTCTGGAAGAGGAACTGGTAGTAGCAAGAAACTTCATTTGTCGGCTGCCAGAAAATGAACGTCCACACGAAATGACCACTCTTTATAATGTACTTCCAGAAATCATGTATTCGACGCTACATAAATCACTGCAGATTGCTTTAACAATCCCAGTTACCACATGTGTGTGTGAGCGCTCCTTTAGTTCTATGAGTCGCATTAAGACATATCTGAGAAACAAGACAGAAACTGACAGATTGAGTTCACTTGGAATTCTCAACATTCAGACCGAAGAAAGCAGACAACTTGACACTGATGACGTGATTGACGAATTTGCATCCATGACAAACAGAAAGGTTGAGCTACTTCTCCCAAAATCAGCACAATAATAAAATAGTGAAACCTGTATGACACTGATATCCAGCAGATCTGCTGGGATAATGGTTGGTGTGTCTGGCTGTTCTGGTCTCTCATTTGCTCTGGGGTCCTCCTGCAACCTTCCCAGCAGATCTGCTGGGATAATGGTTGGTGTGTCTGGCTGTACTGGTCTCTCATTTGCTCTGGGGTCCTCCTGCAACCTTCCCAGCAGATCTGCTGGGATAATGGTTGGTGTTTCCGGCTGTTCTGGTCTCTCATTTGCTCTGGAGTCCTCCTGCAACCTTCCCAGCAGATCTGCTGGGATAATGGTTGGTGTGTCTGGCTGTTCTGGTCTCTCATTTGCTCTGGGGTTCTCCTGCAACCTTCCCAGCAGATCTGCTGGGATAATGGTTGGTGTGTCTGGCTGTTCTGGTCTCTCATTTGCTCTGGGGTCCTCCTGAAACCTGTCCTCAGTGGACCAGTAACCACGTTTTTCCACATGTACCTTATTAAATATATGGCTGATAACTAGGCTTCTCAAACATATTTTTCACCACTAAAATGCAGGAAAAGCCACCGTTTGAAGGTAAAATTTCAAAATTTTCTGGGGGGGGGCATGCCCCCGGACCCCCCTAGCTTTGTTAGGATTTTGACTAAGGGGCATTAGCCCCCCCAAACTTTGTACCCCTGGTGACGCCCCTGGTCTACCCCTATACCTATGGTGTTGGGTTAGCATTCTCAAAATAATTATTTTGCCAGAAGTGCTTTACCCCATGAACATGTTGGCTGTTAAATTTCCCTATAGCTGGTTCCAGAGTCTCCATGCTATGCTGGCAACCTTTCTTCAGAAGGGTCATTGACTGAGGCTTCGTTACCTTAGACTGGCAGCTCCAGGCAGCTAGGGGAGGCCTGGGTGCACACGATTTTTGAGGTTATTTTCATGCTGCCCAGGGAGTGAAATATTTCCACTGGATACTCAGGGAGAAAGGGGTGTCCTCCTCTTATGTCCCTCTATGGTAGTATATAGACTTTGGAGAGACATGCCATATCTCAGCTCTATTGGGCTCACTCCCAGATCTGGGTCTACAGATATGGTTTGATGTTGAGTTACTGATATAAGGCCCTAGATTGGGAGCCCTGTGATACCCCATAAACTGATATCTGGTGCACTGTCCATCGCTATATCAAGTTTGATGGATACAGGTATACCCAGTTTAAAATATTACATGCCATATATCATACCTCTCAAAAGCTATTTAAATGGGGATGTCTAGACTCTCCCTTATGTACTCGATGTCACCAAGCTGAAGGCTCTTTAGAACATATTCTATGGGACTGCTGTGAGGTTCAACCCCTTCTGCAAAAAGTTAAGAGCGTGTTGGATCCAAGTTTCAATCTGGCAGATGCTTTTACAAAGTGTAATTGTATTTTGGGGTTGGACTTACAAACCCTGTATGGTCCAGAGAGTTTTTCTTTTGTTTTAATTACAATGGTTGTTAAAAGGTCATATTGAGGCATTGACTGAACCAACAGGTTCCTTCCTTTTCTGAATGGTTTTTGGAGATGCTTCAACTTTTGCACATTGAGTGGATGTTGTCCTCAACCCGCAATACTATTTCCGCTTATATGCAACACTGGGGCTCTGTGGAAGTTTGACTGTCCTCCCTTCTTCAGTGACTGATTTGTTTTGCCCCTTTATCCTAGTTGTTTCTGTTGATCATCTATGCTATATAGTAAGTAGTTCCCCTATGTTCTTTATGTCTGGCGGGGGTGGGACTGGGTGTATTCTTTCCATATTCTCACTGTATGGTTTGTTTTTATAATGCTTGGAGAAAATTTTAATAAAGCATCTTTAATTAAAAAAAAAGGAAATAAAATTCCAGACCTGGAGGCCATCACTGTGGAGGCAGACCTGGATCCTGTGGCCATTGCTGAGTTGTGGTGCATAAGGAGCTATGATTGGGACATGGCCATACCAGGCTACACTCAGTTCAGGAAGGATGGGAAGGGGAAAATTGGTGGAGGTGGTGTGCTGTCTGTGAGGGAGAGAGAGCATCAGAGTGATGGAAATGCAAGGGAGCCTAAGGGTAAAGGATGGGTTGGAGGTGCTTTTGGTCACCCTGGAAACAGGAGTTGGAGTCACTTTTTGTACTGGGATGATATAGAGACCTTCAACACAGGGGGAAGAATTGACTAATGTACTGGGGGAAGCCTGCAGCATGACAGTAGAAAAGGGGGAGGTGCTATGGGGGAGTGGTGCACTTCAGCCTGCTGGTTGTAGACTGGAGCCTCCCAACCATGGCATTGGCTAGAAGCAGGCCATCCTAGAATTCCTGCAGGGGGCATTTCTCAGACAATTAGTCAGAGAACCCATTCAAGATGGGGCAATACTGGACCTTGTGCTCACAAACTGGAACAGTATTGCAGACGTCAAGATGGGATGCCACCTGGGGACCAGTGATTAATGTACAGTGTGGTTTAACATAAGGACAGTGGCAGAAGCAAACAACACAAGGTTTAGGACCTGGACTTCAAGAGGGCAGATTAAACAAAAATGGGCAAATGCCTCATAGACAACCTAGCAGGAGGCATTACCTTGGTGGGATGGAAGAACAAGGGGACAAACTAACAGATGGCACAGTGAATGCAGCAAACCTCTGAATGAAAGGAGTGAGCAAAAACAGGAGTAAAAAGAAATGACTATGAACCTTGAGGGAAGTGGCTGCGAAGGTAAAGGCTAAAAGGGTGGCATGGAGATGTAGAGGGAAGATAACAGAAAGTGTACTAGAAAAAGCAGAGGGAAGGGGGAAGGCAGTGAGGGGTGCAAAGAGAGGAAAGAATAGCCAAAGAGGTAACTAAAGGGGGCAAGATCTTTTTTAGATACATAAATGAAAAGAGGAAGACATGGGGAAGGATTGTGAGGTTAAGAAGGGCAGGGGGAGACTGTGCAAAGGCGGATCAGGAAAAAGCAAATATCTTAAACAGATACTTCTGTTCAGTTTTCACAGTGGAGGAAGAGGGGAAGGGACCACATAGAAGCAGAAGGAATACGGGTGGGGGGGGGAGGTAGACACAAGTCCATTCACAGAGGAAAAATTCCTGAGAGGACTTGTGAATCTGAAAGTAGATAAGGCTATGGGGCTGGATGGTGTACATCCAAGGGTTCTGAGGGATCTCGGGGAGGTACTGGCTGCACCTCGGACAGCCCTATTCAACAACTCAGTGGAAATAGGAGTGGTTCCAGAAGACTGGAGAAAGGCGGATGTAGTCACTCTCTAAAAGTTGCAGCAGGGAGGCAGCTGAGAACTATAGGCCAGTCAGTATAATGTCAGTGGTGGGGAAGTTAAAGAGACACTGTCAACCCCCATAGGCCTGAAAGTGTCCCTAGTTTAAAAAATGTATTTTATGATTGCCAACATTATGTAAAGGTTGCTGATGTAACTGGTAGTTTGATTCTGACTCTTCTTTTTCTTTTAAAAAGTGAAAAACAGAGTGCACAACATATTGGTGTTACCACACAAAAACAGGGTTGTTTATATTTCTTGATCAACTCCAACTGCATCTTTCCTGGGTTTGGGAACACCCCAACACAGTCTTGCCTCTCGTGATGCAGTGGGATTTTAAAAGGCTACTGCATCATGAGTGAATGCACTGTTTGGGGGTGCTTCTAATGTTCAGGAAGTATTCAGTAAGAATAGATTCAGACTGTAAACAAAACAAGGCTGTTTATATATACATACATTAGCATGCATTTCAGTTCTACTAAACAAGGAGACAGACAAAACAAACAGCAACATCAATGAATTTTAGAGAAGGTAGGCAGTCATAAAATGTAGGTTTTTAACTAGAAAGAATATGATGGAAAACAGGTTGGCAGTGTCCCTTTAATGGAGACCTTTTAAAAAAATGGCTAGTGGATTTTCTTGAAATGGTGTGCAGAGAGCTGAGTGAGTGAAACTGAGCAGCTCAATTTAAGCGACTCAATTTGACCGCTCGTAGTGAGAGCGAGTAGTACGGAACAGCAATAAGTACTGTATAGTGAGTGTAGCAGTGAGCTACACTTGCTGGAGCAGGATATGAGGATATGTTTGGCCAAGCCCTGCCCAGCTGGCCATTTGGTGTAGTCACTTGAGCCACCTCCTCTGGAGCTAGTGGACCCAGGTTCAAGTCTGGGTCCTGCTGTAGTGGACATTCTGTTTTGTTTTGTGTTTCTCCTTTTCCCGTGTGTCCGCACCCCCTCTAGTTGATTATAATAATTTTTGGGGTACTTTTTTCATTGACTGCATTGGGATAGTAAGCAATCATCTCTGTTTGCAGTGTCCACTGTAATACTAGTCACTGTTTTGACTTCAGGCAGTATTTTATTTGCCCTTTTTGGTCATCGACATTTAAAAGTTGCCGTTATCACATAAAACCCTTCAAACTAGTGTTCTTCAACACCTGAGGCAGCACACATTCATGGGGGTTGGTCATGTCAGACGAACCTGATTGATTTCTTCAGCTGGGTGACCAGGGAAATAGATCAGGGTGGGGCAGTAGACATAGACTTCAACAAGGCCTTCAACACCATACCACTTAGGAGACTTGTAAGGAAACTTAGCAGTTGGGGCTGGGACCCAGCATGGTAAACTGGGTATGGTACTAGTTTATAGATAGGTGGCGGAAGGTGATGGCAAACTATATTCACTTTGAGGGGAGAGTGACCAGTGGAGTACCACAGGGCTGTCTACTGGGACTAGTCCTCTTCATTGTCTTTATAAGTGACACTGCAGAAGAGCTGGAAGGGAAGCTATGTCTCTCTGCAGATGACACCAAAATCTGCAGTAAGGATGGGTAGGTACTCCAGAGGTGTGGAGAGAATGAGTAGAGACCTGAGAAAACTCAAGGAATGGTTGAGAATATGACAGCTGAGTTTCAATGCAAAAAGTACAAAATCATGCACCTAGGACACAGAAACCCAGAGGCGATGTATAACATGGAAGAAGAAGAAGAAGAAGATGTACTGATGATCACTGAAAAGGAAAGTGACCTTGGTGATATCGTATCTCATGGCCTCAAGATGGTGAGGCAGTGTGACAAGCCAGTAGGGAAGGCCAGCTGGATGCTGGTGTGCTTAGGAAGGGGAATCACCATCAGAAGGAGCGAGGTGGTGTTACCACTGTATCAGTCATTGGGTGTGTCCAGTTCTGGAGACCACATCTCAGCAATAACATAGACAGGGTATAGGCTGTACAGAGGAGGACAACTAAAACTGGGCAGGGGCTGCATCTTAAACAACCCTGTGAGGAGAGACCGAAGGATCTCAATATGTACACCCTGTAAGAGAAGAGGGAGAGGTGGGACATGTTAGAGACATATAAGTACCTCAATGGGATGAATAAGGTACAAGAAGGGAATATTTTTCAGAAGAGAAGGTGCCCAAAAACATGGGAGCATGCAATGAAGCTGGAAGGCGGAGTTTGGTAGGGTTGTGAGGAAGTACTTCTTCACTGAAAGAGAGGGTGATTCCTGGAACAGTCTTTCAGCAGAGGTAGTGAGTGTGTGAGCATGAAATCCGCTTGCAGAGGATAGATACTAAGGCATCTTGGTGAGGTGATAGTAAAGGCAGGTACAAAATGAGCAGACTGGTCCTTATCTGCTGACAAATTCTATGTTTCTATATTTTCAAAGGTGGGAATGAAGCTTTGCTGGGTTGTTTTCTGCAATAAGAAATGTGTACCCTGTGACTCTACTGTGACCTTGTTGGATAGATGGGGTTAACGAATGGGACACGTAGGCCATTCAGGTAGCCATGGAGTTTTTCACCAGTTTTTGGTCTCAGGTAGTTCAAAATGCAAGCCTAGTTAGTGAGTATTGTCTAATGATGGCCAATCCAACTACTTATGTTTTATACCATGATGTGTGACAGAGGGGCAGCTTAAAGATCATGTACTTAATAAGGATGTATATCTTAAAGAATAAAGGTTTAGGGCCTCAAGATGTCCAGGTAATCATTGTGTTTGCTTTTATGTATTTCTTTACTTCCCTTTTCATGGTTTTATTTTGTATCTTGCCAACTACTAGTAAAAAGAATTCAATGGAATCCTTGTAATATGAAGTCACAACATTTTTACTGGCAAGGCTGGGTGTATCTGTGGGAAACTACAAATCTCTTTTCAGGTTTTTATAGTGAAGTAAAACTTTCTTCAAATATAATAATATGAATTTAATAGAAATGTGTGATTTTCCATAACAGGTAATCTTTTGTTTTGATTTAGCAGGTAATATTTTCTTCCTAACCATCTTTTACTTGAGCAAACAGAAGCCAATTACTATTTTAAAAAAAAATAAATCATACAGATGGATCACAATAGTGCAGTTATTTAAAAGAGAAAGTTTGTTGCAGAGGGACCTTGAGGAAGTCATGATTTCAAGGTGGCAGGCAGGGCAGTGTGACAAGGCAGTAGGCAAGGCTAATTAGATGCTGGTATGCATAGGGAGGGGGCTTTCTAGCAGGAGAAGGGAGGTGATGTTGCTACTGTGTGACACAATAAGTCCCCACCTGGAGTACTGTGTCCAGTTTTGGAAGTGACACCTCAACAAGGATATTGACAGGGTGGAAACGGTCCAGAGGAGGGATCCCAAAATGATTTGGGGAGTTGCACAGGAAAGCATGTGCGGAGGGGCTGCAGGAGCTCAGCATGTAATCCCTGAAGGAGAGGAGGGAGAGAGGGAATATAATTGAGCTTAAGTGTGCTTCACAAGGGTAAGCAAGGTGCAAGAGGGGAGTGCCTGTCAGAGGAGGTGCAGCAGAACATGGGGCATGCTGTGAAGCTGGGGGGGAGTTTAAGAGGGATATGAGGAACTACATCACCACTGAAAGGGTGATGGACCCCTGGAACAGCCTATCAGAGGAAGTGGTGGGGGCAAAGACATTGAGGTGCTTCAAGCATGCCTAGGATAGGCACATGGATATAACAGGTAGAGGAAAGGGAGAAGGGAGGGTCACCAGTGACTGAATCGGGTTTAGGGAGTAGTAATAAGCAGGGAAAACAGGGTAAGCTAGATATGCCTACCAATCCTTTTCTGCTGACACGTGTCTATGTTTCCAAAAAAAGTATTATTTCTTTTGAAAAGACAAAAATTTGTTTAGTTTCTCATTGAAATACATTAGGCTTCTAAGTAATTGGCAGTTTCTGACATCACAGTACCAGAATTCTATTGAATTATTTTTTTTTTTACTATCAGTTTGAAAAGCATAGGTAGAAACCCATTTGTTTCACTGCACAAATATCTCAGTATAAAATGGGCTGGAAATTGACTGATTGATGAAATAAGCTCTGAAACCCATATGATAATACCCCAGAAATGCACAGGTTAGAACAAGTTTAGCACTTGGAATTGGAATTTTGGCCGGTCAAATACAGAATTCATGAGCCTCTCATCCCTAACTGCAATTGCAAACCTGGCTGCAACCTTTACTCACTGAAAACCTTCAACAAGGCCCTAAAAAGTAAAACTCCCTTATCTTTAAAAAAATAGATAAATAATGAAACATTCTTTCCTCTCATGATAGCCTCATTACACCATTCCTGGGGCCTAATATTCAGAACTTTGCCCAGGGGCAAATCCCAGTTTCCCCACTCAAACTAGGCTTTGTGCTGATTTCCCATGTTCAAAAGCCCAGTTAGCGCAGGCAAACAGGATTTGTGCCCAGGCAATATTCAGAGGGGGAGTGCAATGCAAATGAAGGGAAGGGAATCTGAATACTGGCACAGTCCAATACTCCGAGTATGTGAGCCATGCAAGTCCGTTTTGCTTGGTCCCCTTGTGTGGCGTACATAACGCTCATCAGTTACAGTGCACACTCTGCTCATTGACAGCTCAGTCAGTGGCTGGCCATGGTGGAGAGTGGAGGGTTGTGCCAGATGCTGGCTTGGGGTTGGAATGTGGGGAAGTGTGGTTGTAAGGTACTACCTGCCAGGGTGAGGGTTCTGCTAGATGCTACAGAATGGTGTTAAATTATTATATAGGGGATAGGGGGTACGCTAAACATCAGGGAATGATTTCACATCATTATACAGGGGATTGGGATGGGGGAAACAGTGGACACCAGGGTATGTTGTTCTTTTCGTATACAGTTGATCAGAATGGGGGGACAATATTACTGTAGCATTGGGCATAGATGTTGGGGGAGGAGGGACCACTGGGTACCAGGGAAATATTTACTTTTAACATTGGGCCAGCTATCAGCGAAAGGGGACCACTATCACCAGGGAACCTTTACCTTTGTACATTGGGCCAGTGATCAGTGGGGGGGAGGTGAACCACTAGCACCAGGGAAACTTTAATTTTGTTCATTGGGCTGGCAATCAATGGGGGGCACTAGCACCAGAGAAACTTTCATTTTGTACATCGGGCTAGCGATTGGCGGGGGGGGACCACTAGCGCCAGGGAAACTTTCATTTTGTGCATTGGGCTGGCGATCAACGGAGGGGGGCAGTGGCACCAGGGAGACTTTCATTTTGTACATGGTGCTGATGATTGGTGGGGTGGGCATTAGCACCTGGGAAACTTTCATTTTTAACATCAGGCCAGTGATTAGTGGGAAGGAATCACTAGCTCAAGGGAAATTTTAATTTTGTACAGCAGGCCAGCGATTGGCACAGGAGACCACTAGCACTGAACATTGGGCAGGTGATCAGCTGGGGGAGGGACCACTAGCATCAGGGATAGCTCTCTGGGACTGGACAAGTGGGAGGTGACACCGCACTAAATTGCTGGGCTACCCATGCAAATTAGCCCATAATGGATATGCAAATGGACTCTTAGCACCTTGCATGCCCAGTTAGGTCATTTGCATGGGTACATTTGAATATCAGAAATTTAGCATGGGCACAAGCCATTGTGGCACCCTATTTTGGGAGCCATGTCTGCCCAGCACTATGTGGCTTAGCACTCGGCTACCATGGCCCTATATTTAGTCGAATAGCGTTGGCACACTATTCCACTGAATATAGCATTTTCGGACACCCAGACAACCACAAGTCACAGTGCTAATGTTTGCACTGTGCTTTGTGCCTTTTTGAATATCAGATCCCTGTTGTTTTCTTTGGTGACCATGACAAATCCCCCAACTATACTTACCAGGTTGCCAGGGCAATTTCTGCTACCTACACTGCTTCAGAAACAACTGAGGCTTTGGCTCCTTATATGGCCTTCTGATGTATCTGAGGAGTGAACATTGTAACAGAGGAACTCTGAAGCAGTTTGATTTCCTGTTTTACACAATAAGAAAAAATAACTCGACTTAGTAATTATGTTTCTTCTAATGGAGTCTTGCTGTATTCTGACAATTGCAGTTAGCTCTAGCACTTGAACCCCCGGAGAGTAGAGGGTTAAATGTCTATGCAGGGCATGGAATGTTGAGCTCGAGCTCAGTTGAAGACTCTGTCCGCAGTGCTTTGAAATCCAACCTTCAGATTCTTATGGGCTAAAACTCACTGACCTATATATGTGGAAATTGAAAATTTCTACTAGCCAGCTGGCGACCAAACGTTTTTAGATTCCCAAAAGAAGACTCAAGGCAGGAAACCCAAAAATGAAAAAAAAAAAAAACAGGAAGTAAAACATGAAAAGATCACTAAACAATAAACACAAAGGACCCACATCAAAGGAAGAGTGCTGAAGACACCTGTGGGGTGCAACACTGCACCTGCCCACCCACTTCCCAAAAAACAGGTTCTGAGAGGGGAGGCAGGGATGGAGGTCAGAATACAGCAAGACTCCATTAGGAGAAACATAATTACTAAGGTGAGTAATTGTTTCTTCAAACAACATGAAGTCTTGCTGTATTCTGACAATTGCAGACTTCCAAGCAGTACCTCCATGGAGGAGGGACAGAACCTACTTTGGGAATATGCTCTGCAGTACTGCTGTGCCAAACTGAGCATCACTCCTAGCCTGGAAATCCAGAGAGCAATGCTTGGTAAAGGTATGGACTGTTTTCCAGGTGGCTGCTTGGCAAATTTCTAGCAAAGGAATATCCCTGGCAGCAGACAGAGAAGCAGCTGTACCTCTAGTGGAATGAGCCCTCAGGCCTGAGGGTGGAATCTTATCTAGTTTCTCATAGCAGAATTGTATACAGGATATAATCCACTAGGCAATAGTTCTCTTGGTGGCAGGTTTGCCCTTACCTACTTCCCCATAAGTGAGGAACAACTGGAGGGAGTCAAACCTGTGACCCTTTGCACCTTCTATGTAGTAACTAAGGGCTCTTTTAACATCTAAACTGTGTAACTTCCTCTCTCCTGAGGAAGAGTGATCAGTGAAGAATACAGGAAGAGACATAGACTGGTTTAAATGGAAATCCGAAACCACTTTGGGTAAGAACTGCCTATTGGTTCTAAGGACCACTTTATCTTTATGAAATGAAATAAAGTCAGGGTCTACTGACAGAGCTTGCAATTCACTGATATGTCTGGCAGAGGTAATAGCTACCAAAAACACAGTTTTCCAAGTCAAGTACTTAAGCTCTGCTTAGGACATAGGCTCAAAAGGAGGTTGCATAAGCTGAGCAATGCAAACATTCAAGTCCCAGGCAGGAGCAGAATCCCTAAAGGGGGGTTTGGTATGAAGCAATCCCTTAAACAAATTTATAAAATACAGGGTGAGATGACAGTGAAGAAGGCTTTCCCACTGACAGAAAAGCAGAAACAGCTGACAAATGTACTTTGAGAGTAGCTGGTCTGAGGCCTAGGCCATTAAGATGAACCATATAATCCAGGACTGTAGACAAATCATCTGTGTCTAGGGATATGTGCCTCCTGGAGCACCAAATGTTGAATCTCTTCCATTTGGAGTTATAAGTTTTTCTCATGGCAGGCTTTTGAGAGGCTTTGAGAATATCCAGAACCCCTTGGGACAGATGCAAGTCTGCATATTTTAACTCTTCACGAGCCATGCCTTGAGATTGATGGACCGAAAATTGGGGTACCAAATCCTCCCCTGAGCGGAGGATAACAGGTTGTAATTCCTGGGTAGAGACAGGGGAAGATGGACTGCTAGGGACAGCAACAGGGGGTATCAAGTCTGCCTCGCCCAGTCCGGAGCAATCAGAATCACTTTGCAAGGTTGTGACCTTATCTTGACCAGAACTTTGAATAGTAGAGGAAAGGGAGGGAAGGCATAAAGAAATTTCCCTTACCAGTTCAAAATCAGAGCATCCAGAGGGACTGAGCCCAAGACTGTGGGTCTGCAACAAAACAGAGGAAGTTGGTGATTGGCTGTGGCTGCAAAGAGATCTATTTCTGGAGTGCCCCACTTTGAAAAGATGACTTTCAACAACAGAGGGTCCAGAGATCATTCGTGATGGCCTTGGGAAATCCTGCTCAGTGCATCTGCTGGCACATTGTCCTTCCCTGGAAGGTGGACTGCCACCAGGGAAGTCTGTAGAGAATAAGCTAGGGACCACAGTTTCATGGCTTCCATGCACAAGGCCATCGACAAAGTGCCTCTCTGCTTGTTGATGTACCACATGGTGGTGGTGTTGTCCATCCTGACCCGAGCCACCTTTTTCTGCACTGACTGAAAGAAAGCTTGCAGGGCCAGAAAAACTGCCTTGAACTCCAGGAGATTGATATGAAGGAGGGATTCCTGAGGGGACCACAGTCCCTGGGTTGTGAGAGCCCCCAGATGGGCTCCCCACCCCAATAGGGAAGCAACCGTGGTGAGAACCACAGAGTGAGTCTGAGTGACAAATGGAACTCCTTAATTTAAATTGTCCAGATCCTGCCACCATTGAAGGGCTTTATTTGGATTAGAGTCTGAGTAACTGGAACTAATTTGGTAAGAGGATCTTTCCTTTGGGACCAAAAGGCCCTCAGATGGAATTGAATGTCCCTCATCTGAAACCTAGCACCTTGGACCACTGCTGTGGAAGCTGCCATGTGGCCCAAAAGCTGGAAGAAGTGCCTTGCTGGTCAAGAAACTAGAAGGCAGAAGGAAGAAGCCAGCTGTATAATGCCTGTTGCCCTTTCCAGGGGGAAGGAAAGCTCTTGCTTTGACAGTATCCAGCTCTGCGCCTATAAAGGTGAGAGGCTGTGCAGGCTCGAGAACTGACTTGGGAAGGTTGAGAAGAAATCCCAGGGAAGTGAGTACTTGCTGGGTCACTTGCAGATCTGACTTGACTTGGTCTGAGGACTGACCCACAATGAGCCAGTCATCCAGATACGGAAAAATGGAAATCCTTTTTCTTCTTAAGAAGGCCACTACTACTGCTAGGCACTTTTGTGAATACCCTTGGAGCTGATGTTAGGTGACAGGGCATTGCTTTGAACTGATAATGGCCTGAGGGCAATTTGAACCTGAGGTACTTTCTGTGGGAACACCTGATGGGAATGTGAAAGTAGGCATCTTTGAGGTCCAGGAAGGCTAGCCAGTCCCCCGGCCATAGACAGGGAAGAACTGTTCCCAGAGTCACCATTTTGAATTTTGTTTTTAAAAGATGTTTGTTCAGGTTTCTTAAGTCTAGGATGGGTCGCCACTCCCCTGTCTTTTTGGGGTAAGGAAGTACCTGGAGTACAGACGTTTGCCCCTGTGTACGGTAGGACTCTCTCTATGGCCCCTAAGGCCAGTAGAGATGAAACCTCTGCCTCCAGAGCAAGAGTTTCTGAGATGTTTGCAGGTGGAAAGGATCTGGCTCTCATTTTCAGAAATTTTTTGAAACTGAGAACCAGTCCCTGGCTTACTACCTCCAGGACCCACCTATCTGAGGTAACAGACATCCAGTCCTATACAAAGTAAGCCAGTCTGCCCCCTACAGGGATGAGGGAGTCGACCTGGGCTGACACATCAGGGTGTCTGCTTGGCAGGAGCCTTAGGCTGAGGAGTGGATGCAGTCCTGCTCATCCCCCTTCTGCCTCTCCTTCTAAAGAACCCCCTCTGAGGAAAGGGAGAAGAGGCCTGTGCTTGGTAGAAAGGCCTGTGAAAAGGCCTGCCCCTGCCCATAGCTTGCTGCCTTTGAGGAGTTGCCTGCCTCTCCTTGGCCTGTGCACTCCTATAAGTGGTCCTGTACTCATCCATTTTCTTCATGTAATTCTCTGTCTGCTCCCCAAACAGAGAATTACCCACCTCAAGGAAATTCATGGCCTTAGCCTGGGTGTCCTGTGAGAGGCTAGTATATCTGAGCCAAGCCAACCTCCAAAGAGCCACAGATGTAGCCATAACTCTGGATGACACATCATTGGAGTCCACAACAGCATGAAATTGTATCTTTGATGCCTCAATCCCATCAGCAGCCACCACTTCCAGCTCCTTGGCTAGCTGGGGGGAGGTCTGCTTAGCCAGTGCCAGTACAGTGCCCCACCTGGACTTCTGGTACCTGGCTGTATAGGCCATATAGTTAGCCTGCCTGAGTCCCAAGGAGGATGCCATGTACTGTTTCTTTGCCATGGCATCCATCTTCCTGGAGTCTTTGTCTGGGGGGAGTGAAGCCAAGGGAATATTTACCTTGTCACAGGCTGCAGCCTGCATGACCCCAACATGGCTGCATTGCTGGTAGAAAAACTCCATATCTGAGCCTGATAAAATATATCTCTTATCCATCCTTCTGTCAACAGGAGGTACAGAATTAGGAGACTTTAGAATTGTTTGTATTTGCTTCCCCAATGACTTATGAAGGGGAGTAGACAGTCTCTTGGACTCTGGGAGGTCCATCAACTCAACAAAGCCAGGCTCCTCTTAATCCTCCACAGCCTCCTCCATAGGAAGCTCAAGGGTTTCAACCACCTTTCTGTAAAACAGATAGTGGGGAGGGGACTCAGAAAGCCTAAGAGGGGAAACACCAGAAGGTCTATCTGGGGAGATGTCTGGTTCCACAGGCACATCCAGACATTCATAATCATCACCATTCTCTTCAAAATCCCCTTCCTCTTCAAACTCCAGTTCATAAAAGTCTTCAGGGGTGTAATCTTGAACCGAAGGAACAGATCGAACCAAACCCCTGCCAAGAGGTGCCAGATAGGTCAGAACTGGACGAAGTGATTCAACAATCCGAATCACCCTGGCTATTTCTTTGGTGGTCGGAACATGAACCTCTGGATCCGAACCAGTCAATTTTTCTTTGTGTTCTCTTTTTGTAGGAACTGATCCCTCAGGATCAGCTCTTCTCTTGCCCAAAGAAGTATCGCCCTGGTCAGAGGGCACTCCCTCTGGTTCAGTGGGATCCAAACCGGGCTGGCCTTCAGGGTCAGTGAATTTCTCGGCCTCCTTATGCCTCAGTCTACCTAACCTCTTTTCCAGGGTAGACTTAGGAAAATGTTTACAAATTTGGCAGTCTGAATCGAGGTGGTCAAACCCCAGACAGTAAACACAGGTGGTGTGGGGATCAGCCTTGGCAAAGACCTCCCCACATTTGCTACAATGTTGAAACCCAGTGAGCTCGGTCTTTTTCTTTAGTTTCTCAGAGATGGCCAACCTAACCAAACTTACCCTTTATAAGGCAACTGCCAGGCAAGACTCCCTTATCGGTTTCTAACCATGTTACGGGTATTGGAAAAACATGCAAAAACTAAGTTTTTTTTTAAACCAATAAGGACCAGTAACCACACACTAAAAGATTTAAACTAATGGATCGGTTCAGCCAAACCAATCGAGAAATACAATTTTTCAATTTCCACAGTAAAAGACAGAGATACTACCTAAAGTACTTACTGTACTGCAGACAGAGTCCTGAATTGACAATACAGAATATAAATCAGAATAAAAACCGATAACTTTAACCGACTTTGAACTGAGCAGAAGGAGAAGTCTCCGGAGTGACTGTTCAGTGAGGCGGAGTAAAGAATCTGACAGTTGGGTTTCGAAGCACTGCAGACAGAGTCTTCAACTGAGCTCGAGCTCAACGTTCTATGCCCTGCATAGAAATTTAACCCTCTACTCTCCGGGGGTTCAAGTGCTGGAGCTAACTGCAACTGTCAGAATACAGCAAGACTTCATGTTGTTTGAAACAAATATTCCATCTATTAAATGTGTGGGAAGACAAATGATTGCAAGGTAGGGAAGGACTCCTTTGTACTAGTTATATGTGTGAAGTACACAATTAAGCATGGGGCTTAATGATCAGCTGCCACCCCTTTAAGAGCACTCAGAACACTGTTGTTGAATCAAAATGTTGCACTGTCTGACAGTGCCATGTTATTCCAGGGACTGTTTGGGAAACCTCTCTGTCTGAGACATAGCCTCATGGTGTGCAGAAGTCTCCAGTACTAAATAAAGACTTTTTCTACTTTTATTTTATGCCTCCAACTCAATTATTCGCCTGGTCCAACAAGACAGTATCTGCCAGTAAGGATCCTAGTGGCTGACTACCACAAAAATACCACATATGTAGCAAAAGAAACTGTATGTTTTTAGTTTTTTTTACTGCACTTTTTGTTTTGACATTCCAGCTCATTGGTTATCTAGGATTAATGCACTTCCAGTGCTAGACGCACTCAGCACAAAAGCTTTGCACCTCATTACACACCTGGGCATGCATTAATCCCTGATAACCAATGCCTGTTGTGTCTTACAACTTAAATATAAAAGTAGAACGCAATTACTAACTCATCAAACACAATAAATAAAATAGTTGTCTATTTATATTTCTGTTCTGAAATAGTGACACAGATTGCTGGATGGTGGTCTCCATTTGATTTGAGAATAACCTTGTTTATGCGTTCAGTTTACAGTAATTATTAGATGTATAGTACCTTTTACACATCCAGTCATGTCAACTTACATTACAGTTTGCTTTTCCATCTTTATGTTTACATATTTCCACCAAGACTTCAGCAGTGATCTCTAAGGAGTATAGATTTTTATTTCAAAAATAAAAAAAAACTTGTAAGTAATACAGTGATATTTACATTTGTATTTTATATTGTATATGTGAGATCTTTGGTTGAAAGGTTTCAGTTTAGAATTACTATGTGCAATATAAGAGGGGTACTGGGGCCTTCCAAATTAAATTATTGCCATTGGAACTTAATAATCTTGATCACATGAACTCACCACATTAGGATCTGCCTTGGCACTAAGTGGAATGTACAATAGGAGTGTATTTCTCATTGATATCCAATAGCTGACAGTGTATTACAGACTGTCAATGAGCAGGGGAGATATACTGTGATACTAAAGCCTAACCAGCCTGCGATTATCCTATTGTATTGATTGCTGTATAAACAGCCTCGTTAGGCTGGATGGTCTCCACCTTCTGAATCTGATTATAAATAATTATGAGTCGGTTCAGTTCAAAGCTTTATTGATGGACTATTTTAGACAAATTAGAAGCATGACAAATTAAAGTCCAGCATCAAAATTAATACATAATTCACAAAAGCACCGTATCAATTTAATCAAACAAGGTATTTGTGTATACTGTATTTCTGAGAATTTATTAAATGTATTATGTGGTACATATGCATGCCAGTCATGTCTTCATATTTTAAATGCAGAAACAGTATTTCACATTGTGTATAATTCAGCCCCCAAACTGGCTGCACCAACAAACCACTACTACTCATCTAAACTACTGCTATCTCTACTCCTATCATAGCGTACACATAATCAAATTTCACTTTTTTCAGTTATATTATTTTTCCATAATTCTTTTAGTAATTATGAAATAAAAAATGCTAATTAGTACTGATAATTCTGAGTCACAACATTGCTATTGAGTGAATTTAGCTTATTTTGAAAGCATCACTGAGCGTGGCCCTTGCAGCATGCTGCATATTTGTGTTCCTTCTGACATTGTTGCTGCTTAAATTAACATCTTCCCAGGTGCTGACACAAGCTCTGATGTTTTAATTCAGTTGCATGGGGACAAGTATCAATGTCTCCAGCTTGCTGTTCTGATTTTCAGTTCTCCTTCTTTAACGGTGGTTATGTGTCCAAGGCCTTACACAGCTACTATCACCTACCCAAATTATCCTCTGCCCTTCAAAGCATTGCTGGGGAAGGGGGAAGTGGCAAAGCCCAGTTGCTACTTGACTGTTTCCTTTCATCAAATCAGTTATCTAGGACCAGCACTGCTGCAAACAACTCTGGTCCAGAAGTTAGTGCTCTGTACTTCTTTACTTGGTGCTGCATGTTACTGTAATGAAGTTGGAACTTACTGCAGCAGTGTCAGCCCAGGAGAAACTGAAGAAAACAAAAGTCTTCCAGCTGCATCTTTTAAAAAACTGAGAAGCCTTTGAGTGGCTCTCAGTAGCTGGTTGGATAAATCTATTTTAGTAAAGAGTCAGTCAGCCATCACCCTTCTTTGTTTTTATGTTTCTCCTCAGTATACATATCCTGGCTTTTACTTCTCAGCTGCTGCCCCTCCACTCATTACGATTTGCTGCAGAAGATATCCAATTAATTCATCAGTCACATGACCTTTATTTTATATAGTACCTTTTATGCAGACCATACCATATTACACTTCACCGAGGTACAAATAGTAAAGAAATAATACTGCAGTTGAAAAGAGCACAAGTACATTTATTATCCATTTCTCCAGCCTTCTACATTTAAGTAGGTTATGATTTTGTTTTAGAAGCTTCCCCATAAATCTAAAATGGTTATATAGAATACACAGTGAAAACAGTGCCTATGTCCTTTGATTTAAAAAATACTAAACATTTATCTTGTCTAATGTTTTCATCCATTCACTATCAAGTTGTGTTTTCTTCTGAAATACTTTGAGGCCCAGATATTCAAAGGGGTTGCACCTGGCACAACAGAGTTGCTCCGGCACAGCCCTGCATTGTGCCCTGGGATATTGAAAAAGGCTGCCCAGTGCAGCACAACTCCTGATGCGACGGGGCGCAATGTAATGGTATGCAGCACAGATGCAGGGGGCATGCCCATGCATATGCAGCACATTCTGATATTCAGCCCGGGATGTGCGGCGCATATGCTGGGGTAACCCTGCATTGCGCCACACGGGGGGCTCAATGTTGAGCCCTTGCAGGGCAGGAACAACTCCCAGCCACCCAAAGGCCAGCTGTAGTATTGCAGGGCACAACACAGCAGTCCTGCCCTGGGTGGCCACCTGTCCACCCAGAACACCGTCCACAAGCACACACTGAACCCAGAACCCCCCCCACCCATATCCGCGATCATGTGGTATATGTATAAAAAGAAATCCCTGGTAATCTAGTGGCCACCCTAGTCTCCAATTCCCCAAGAAATATTATACATGTCTGTCCCTGGTGGTTTAGTGGAACCCCCTCTATCCAGTCCCCGATCACAGTAAATAGCCCACATACTTCCCTGGTGATCCAGTGGCACCCCCCCACCCACCCACCCACAGGACCCTTGTCCGCCCCTCCCCCCATCATGGGCTGGCGGCTGCATCACCCACATACCACCCGCCACCTGCCCAATGACAGACACAGTATGACATGAAGCCCATTGGTCCCCTGTGTGGACCAATGGGTTTGCAGGGCATACTGTACTAGACACTCACAAATATGTGAAAGATTCAGAATGTGCGCTGGCCCTGCCATATTCAACAGTGCTGCACCATGGTGCATCCCCATTGAATGTCGCCTGGACCTAGAACCAGCGCATCATAGTTGTGCTGCATGGATGCTTGTGCCACTGCCTGGCCCAGTATGAATATCCAGGCCGAACTGTCATTTGCTGATTTTCACCCACATAAACCCAAAAGCAGATAATCTAATAATCCTACAATGAGCTCTTTGCACACCCCAACTTTGCCATCAAGTTTATTCTCTGCCTATGTTAATAAATGGATTTTCTATTAACTGTATGTTTGACATTTTCTAATTGTTACTTTCAAAAAAAATACGATTTTATATAATTTGGTCATTTCATAAAGTCAATGAAAAACATTCATTACCAAGCAAAAGCAAGTCAAGCCCAGATTCTGTTACATTAAAGAATGAAACACAAGGTCAATTTTCACTTACTCAGACTGGTGTTACATGGTACACTAGCAAAATATATAGATGATTATGCATAAGAACATGGGAAGAGCAAGGTGATAATTTGATTGAGTGAGCTGAAGACAGAATAAGCCTAAGGACAAAGGCTTCATGGTTTATTATGCCATAGCTTCACAAGATGAAAAAGGAAACATTGAAACAAAGAACTTGTTTGCAGAAAATGACCACTTGGCCTACACAGTCCGTCCAGAAGATTCCTGCCTAGTCTGTCTTCGCAGACCCTAACTGGTTTCCAGCAATCCTTTCTTACTCCTCCCTGTCTGTTAACTAAGATTCCCCTATGTCTGTACCACATATGCTGGAAGCCCCTACAGTTTTCGCCTCCACCACTTCTGATGGAAGTCTGTTCCAGATGCCTAGAACTCTTTTAGTGAAGTACTACTTCCTCACATCCCTCTTAAACTCCCCCTATAGTTTCACTGCATGCCGTCTGGTCCTGCTATTCCTTCTCATTTGAAAGAGATTCCTGCACCTTGTTCACCCCTGGAAAGTACTTGTAGGTCTCTATTATGTCCCCTCTTGCTCT
Organism: Neoceratodus forsteri; assembly: GCA_016271365.2. NCBI lineage: Eukaryota > Metazoa > Chordata > Ceratodontiformes > Ceratodontidae > Neoceratodus > Neoceratodus forsteri. The sequence goes on along the minus strand of CM028133.1, from coordinate 599,259,345 downwards.
CTTCTGTTCCAGAGTGTGCATGTTAAGATCCCTCAATCTCTCCTCATAGGGCTTTTGGTACAACCCCTGTACCATTTTAGCTGTCCTCTTCTGGACTAACTTCACCCTCTCTATGTCTGTTCTAAGCTGTAGCTTCCAGAACCGGACACAATACTCCAGGTGGGGTCTCACCAGTGAGCGATACAGTGGCAACACCACCTCCTCCTCCTCCTTATGGAGCTACCCCATCCTATGTATCCCAGCATCCCTCTGGTCCTATCCACTGCTTTGTCACACTGTCTTGCCACTTTAAAGTAATCAGATGTGATAACCCCAAGGTTCCTTTCCTGCTTAGTGACTGTCAGTAACTCCACCATCATATAATGTTCCTATGCCTGAGGTGCATGATTTTGTACTTTTTGGCATTGAACCCCAACTGCCATGCTCTTGACCACTCTTCTGGTTTCCCAAGAGCCATACACATTTTCTCCACCCCCTCTTGCATGTACACCCTATTGCAGATGTTTGTGTCATTTACAAAAAGGTGCACCTTCCCTTCTAATTCTTCTGCAATGTTGCTTATAAAGACACTGAAGAAAACCAGTCCCAGTACTGAGCCCTACAGACCCTGCTGGTCACTCTCCAATCATTAGCGTGAACGCTGTTAACCATTACCCTCTGTCTCCTATCTGTTGTCCAGTTTCTAACCCAAATTACCACTTTGGATCTAATTCCAAGGCTGCTCAATGTCCTTATAGTCTCCTGTTTTGCACAGTTTTGAAGACCCTGCTAAAGTCCAGCTAGACCATGCCCACTGCCCTCCTCTGATCTAGTTATCTGGTCACCCAGTCAAAGAAATCTGTCAGATTAGTCTAGCATGTCCCCTCCCCCTCCGTGAAGCCATGCTGCCTGTTGTCTTGCAGCCTACTGGATTCAAGATACTATACCAAACTTCCCTTTACATACGAGCATACGAAGAAGCCAGCAGAAGAAGGAGATTTGGTCTATCAAGCCTGCTTGTATTGCAGGGTCCACAGCTTGAGCTAATGTCCCTGCCCTCCCTCCTCACTCTTCCCATCCTCCCTACCCATGATCCTTACCTTACCCCTATGCCTATCCCAGTCTCTCTTAAAGCTGCCCACTGTCTTCAATGAGTTGACCTCTTCTGGCAGCGCATTCCAAGTGTCCACCACCCTCTCTGTGAAGAACTGCTTCCTGACCTCCCTCCTAAATCTCCCACCCTCCAGTTTTAGACTGTGCCCCGTCATGTTATGGTTGCCACTCTGCTTAAAGAGACTCTCCTTATCAACTTTATTTATCTCTTTCAAGTACTTGAAGGTCCCAATCATGTCCCCTCTCTCTGTCCTGTCTTCCAGGGAGTACATGCTTAGTGCCCTCAACCTCTTCTCATATGCCTTACCCTGCTGACTGGTTATCATCTTTGTAGCCCTCCTCTGGACCTTCTCCAGCAGGTTAATGTCCTTTTTGAGGTGTGGGCACCAGTACTGAACTTACATAGATACATAGATACATAGACAGTGTCGGCAGATAAGGGCCTATGGCCCACCCAGTCATCCCATTTGAGCTTGTAAGTTCAGTTTGTTTTCCTAGAAGTCTGTTTCCCCTTACCCCTGACCTCTAGAATTCCTTTATGTCTATCCCATGCATTCTTAAATCCCGTGATTGTTTCAGCCCCCACCACTTCCTCTGGCAGGGTGTTCCACTTGTCCACCACCCGTTCTGTGAAGAAATTCCTTCTCACGTTTCCTCTGAATCGTCCTCCCTACAACTTCATCCCATGCCCTCTAGTCCTGGAACATCTTTTTCGCTTAAAAATAGTGTTTTCCTGCACCCTGTTCCTCCCTGTAAGATACTTGTATGTCTCTATCATATCCCCTCTCTCCCTCCTCTCCTCCAGGGAGTACATGTTCAGTTCCTTCAACCTGTCTTCATAGGACTTGTGATGCAATCCATGCACCATCTTTGTTGCCCTCCTCTGAACCTTCTCTACCCTGTCTATGTCCTTACGTAGGTATGGTCTCCAGAACTGTACACTGTACTCCAGGTCGGGCCTCACTAGTGTCTTGTATAGTGGAATTATGACATCCCTTTTCCTGCTGGTGATGCCCCTGCCTATACATCCCAGCATCCTATTTGATTTACCTGCTGCCTTGTCACACTGTTTCCCTACCTTGAGGTCATCAGAGATGACAACCCCAAGATCCCTTTCCTGCTTGGTGCATGCTATATCCTCACCCCCAACTGATATATTGTGCCAGGGTTTTTGTTCCCATATGCATTATCTTGCACTTCTTTGCATTGAATTTCAACTGCCAAACTCTGACCATTCTTCAAGTTTCTGCAGGTCCCTTCTCATTCTGTCTACACCCTCTGGTGTGTCTACTCTGTTACAGAGCTTTGTGTCATCAGCGAACAGTGAAATTCTGCCTTCTAGATCCTGTGCAATGTCACTGATGAAGATGTTGAATAGGACCGGTCCCAGCACTGATCCTGTGGTACCCCACTGGTCACTCTTCCCTCTGTGGAGTGACAGCCATTTACCACCACCCTCTGTGTCCTGCCACCCAGCCAGTTACCTACCCACCACACTACTGTCCTGCCCACACCCATATTCCCCAGTTTGTGTAATAGTCTTCTATGAGGGCACAGTGTCAAAGGCCTTTGCTGAAGTCCTAATAGGCCATGTCCACTGCCCTCCCCTGATCCACCTCCCTAGTCACCCAGTCAAAAAATTCAACGAGGTTGGTCTGACATGACCTCCCCCTGGTGAAACCATGCTGCCTTGGGTCCTGTAGTCCATTGACAACCAGATGTTCCACCAATCTCTCCTTCAGTAGTGCTTTCATGGTCTTCCCCACTACCGAGGTGAGGCTGACTGGTCTGTAGTTCCCTGCTTCCTCTTTGTTCCCACTTTTGTATAAGGGGACTACATCTGCTGTCCTCCAGTCTTTGGGTACCTCCCCTGTTTCCAGTGATCAGCTAAACAGGATAGCCAGAGGTTCAGCCACCACCTCTCTTAGTTCTTTAAGGACCCTGGGGTGCACCCCGTCTGGCCCCATTGCTTTATCAACTCTTATTACTTCCAGTTCCTTCAGGACCCTTTCTCGTGTAAAGGGACTTGTGTCCATTTCTGTACCATTCTCACCCCTTGTACTCCCTTCAGACCCATTACCCTCCTCTTCCTCAGTAAAGACTGAGCAGAAATACCTGTTCAATATGTCAGCTTTACTGTTGTCATCCTCCATGCGGCTCCCATCCTCCCCCTTCAGTCTCACTATCCCTCCCTGTGTCTTTCTTTTTTCACTTATGTACCTGTAAAAGGTTTTGTCCCTTTACCCACTGATTTTGCAATGTGTTCTTCTGTCTGAGCTTTGGCTTCCCTTACTGACCTCCCTGCCTCCCTTTGCTTCTCCTGGTACTTCTCCCTATCCCCTTCTGCCTGTGTCTTTTTGTATTGCCTGAATGCAATCTTTTTGGCTTTCACTTTCTTTGATACCTCTTTGGAAAACCATAATGGTCTCCTCTTCCTTTTCCTCTTGCTAACCTGCTTAATGCATAATTCTGTTGTTCTTGTAAACCCCATTTTAAATACTGCCCACTGTTCCTCAACCCTGGATTCCTGTCCCATTCCATAATAGCCTCTTTCAAGTATCTCCCATTTTCCCAAAGTCTGCCCCCTAAAATCCAGGATACGTGTTTTGTGTGGTTTGGTTCTGCTCTTTATGTGATTTCAAACCACAATGACTGGTGGTCACTGTTACCCAGGTGCTCCCCACTGTTACCCCCATCACTGTCCCTGTTTGTGAGCACAAGGTCCAGTATTGCCTTCTGCCGAGTTGGTTCCATGACCAGTTGCTTGAGGAAGGCACCCTGAAGGAAGTCCAGGATAAATCTGCTCTAGTTGATGCTGCTGCTGGGATGCTCCAGTCCCACGTCTGGAATATTGAAGTCTCCAACCAGCACTACCTCACCCTTGTCTGCCATCCTTTGGATGGCTAGCATCAACTCCTATCTGTTTCTTCCTCCTGGGCTGGTGGTCTATAGACCACACCTGTGCGGATGGCTGGCCCCATTTTCCTTTCCTTAACCCACAGTATCTCTCCCCATTTTGTTCCTCCTGGATCTCTGTGGCCCTTATGTAATTTTTCACATACAGTGCCACTCCTCCTCCCTTCCTGCCTGCTCTGTCTCTTCTGAATATGTTGTAGCCAGGTATGGCCATCTCCCAGTCATGGTTATCATTACACCAGGTTTCAGTGATGGCCACAATGTCCAGGTCTGACTGTACCATGACAGCCTCCAGATCTTCCATCTTGTTGCTAAGGCTCCTGGCATTTGCACACATGGCTTTCCATGATTTGACCTCCCTAGACTGCTTCACTGTTCTACTCCAGCCCCTTCCTTGGTTGTCATTTATCCCTGGTTCTCCTTGCTGTCTGCCCTTCTGCTGAATTTTGCCCTTCTGCTTATCCACCTCTTGGGCACTAATCTCCATCTTTTGCACACTGCTTTGCAGAGATAGCCACTCCTCTGGTTCACTGGTTCCACTGCTAGCTGTGGGGGTGAGCAAGTAGGTACCCTCCTTGCTGTCCTGCTACCCCCCTTTGCTAGTTTAAATGCTTGTCAATGTAGCATTTAAACTTATCATTGAGTGCTTGATTCCCTCCAGGATGGATGCAGGCCGTCAGCTTGAACAAACCTCCATCCCTCCAGGTGGTCCCCAGTCACCAATGAATCCAAACCCTTCCTCACAGCACCAGTTCTTCAACCATGAGTTAAAGTTCCTGGTGCATGCACTCCTTGCTCTCCTTGCCTCTCACAGGTAGTACTTCTGAGAAAGTGACAGAAGTAGCTACTTGCTTGAGACCCTTCCCCAGTTTCCTAAACTCTTCCTGAACTTCCTTTGGCTCCCTATTTGCCAGGTCATTAGTACCTAGTTGGATAATGACATCCAGCTCACCTTCCCGTCTTGCCTTCCCAGTGATCCCCAGGATCTTCCGTCCACCCCTCCATGCCGTGGCACCTGGTAGGCACCTCACATCCCTGTCCTCCCCCTCCTGTGTTCCTAGCTGGATCCCTCTTACGATGGAGTCCCCACCAGGATTCACTTCCTCCTCCTCTGGGGTCCACTGCTTTCCCCGCTGAGGTCACCTCCTTGGCTAACCTCCACATCCTTTCCTTCCACTTCTCTGGGTACCTCTATTTGGTTGTCCTCGTTTGCCAGTGTGGCATATGAGTTCTTGAGTGGAATAGGATCTGGGATGTGCATCTACCTGACTGCTCTAACCCTCCCTGAGCCCACTGTCATCCAAGTGCTCCTCGTTCTCAGCATCCTTTGAGGCAGCTGCATTGGACTGGATGGTCCCTGGATAGGGGTGATGGTACTCCTGACCCAGTTTACTTCCGCTCTGAGTCTGGCTACCTCATCCGCGGTCCAGAGAGATGCATGCAGATGAGCAAGCACCTCAGTGTCCAGAAGGTCTGCCTGAATATGGCTGCCCCACAGCCACTGCATGCCTCACTCCCACATTATACTGAATTTCACTACTTGTCTGCTACTGAAGCTCTCCTAGTTCTCTTTTTATTAATTTACTGTACTAAAAATCCTGTCACTGATCCTCAGATAATTTTTTTTTTAAGGAAAAAGAAACCAATAAATAAATAAATGAGTCAAAACACTTGTGCTGAGGGTGGGCTTCCTCCCCCTTATGCCCCTCCTACTTCACACCCCTTACTATAACCTGTGTTTAGCTCATGTCAATCAGATTTATCAGGGCATATAATTAAGAGTTGGGGGAAGGTGAGGGGGGCGAAAATTTGCAGCAATTAAAGACAGCACAGAATTACATCACCACTATGTTTTAAATTTTCAACAGCCCAAAAACAATTATAAGTAAAGACAACAAAGAAAGTATAGTGTCACTACAAGCCCACAATCTAAGTTTAAAAGAAAAATAGCAATTACCAGTTACTCTAAAGCACTGAATTGAATATGTTTCCTTCCTTCCCCTTCTGTCTTCTTCTGAGAAAATAAACCTCTGCTTGCTACTTTAACTCTGACTAGCCACCTCCAGTTATCACGTAGCTGAGGTCAGAGGCCAGACAATTAACACCCTTCACCCAACTACAGGGCAGTCAGACAAGCCAAGATAAAATTTGCAGCAATTAAAGACAGCACAGAATTACACCACCACTATGTTTTAAATTTTCAACAGCCCAAAAACAATTATAAGTAAAGACAACAAAGAAAGTATAGTGTCACTACAAGCCCACAATCTAAGTTTAAAAGAAAAATAGCAATTACCAGTCACTCTAAAGCACTGAATTGAATATGTTTCCTTCCTTCCCCTTCTGGCTTCTTCTGAGAAAATAAACCTCTGCTTGCTATTTTAACTCTGACTAAGCCCCACCTCCAGTTATCACGTAGCTGAGGTCAGAGGCCAGACAATTAACACCCTTCACCCAACTACAGGGCAGTCAGACAAGCCAAGATAAAATTTTCAGCAATTAAAGACAGCACAGAATTACACCACCACTATGTTTTAAATTTTCAACAGCCCAAAAACAATTATAAGTAAAGACAACAAAGAAAGTATAGTGTCACTACAAGCCCATAATCTAAGTTTAAAAGAAAAATAGCAATTACCAGTTACTCTAAAGCACTGAATTGAATATGTTTCCTTCCTTCCCCTTCTGGCTTCTTCATACTCTAGATGCAGCCTTACCAGTGACCTGTACAAGTGCAGTATAACCTCCTCTCTCCTGCTATTGATCCCCCTAGATATGCATCCCAGCATTTTGTCTGCCTTTGCTGCTGCTTTCTTGTACTGCATGCAGAACTTTAACATGTTTTCCATTAATTTCAACACCACTGAGGTGAGACTGACAGGTGTTTATTTGCTAACCTCCTCCATGTTGCCACTCTTATATAGAGGGATCACATCTGCTCTCCTCCAATCCTCTTGAACCACATCTGATTTTCAGAGAGCTGTTGAATAAGGTCCTTCAATGGGGCAGCTAGCACATCCCTGAGTTCCTTTGGTACCCATGGTGTATTTCTTCAGTCTCACAGCCTTATCCATTGTTAGATATGCAAATCCTTTCAGGATTCTTTCCTCTGAAAATGGACTTCTCTCCCCCTCCTTCCCTTTGTTTCTGCTGCTCTCTGGTGGTCCATCACTCATTCTTCCACTGTGAAGACTGAGCAGAAGTACCTGTTCAGAGTGTCTGATTTTTCTTGGTTCTCTTCTGTGCAGTCCCCTGTGCTGCTCTCCTTACCCTCAGTATCCCTGACCTTGCCTTCCTCTTCTCACCTATGTACCTGAAGAAAGTCTTAACTCCTTTAGCTACCACCTTGGTTATCCTTTGCTCTGTCTATGCCTTTGCTTCCCTTACTGCCTTTACTGCTTCCCTCTGTTTTTCTTGGTTCACCTCCCTGTCTTTCTCCCTATGCATTTCCTTTTGCCACCCTTTTTTCCTTCACCACCTTTGCCACTTCACTAGAGAACCATAGTGGACTCTTTTCCCTTCTGCCTTTGCTTCCTTCCTTCAGGCAGAGGTTGGTTGCTTTATTTGTGCACTCCCTTATTTTTCCCCACTGTTCCTCTACCCCTTCCTGGTAATCCCCCTATGAGTTAGTTTCTGAGACAGTTTCCAATTTTTTTTAAATTCACCCTCTTAAAGTCCAGAGCTCACATCCTTGGGTGGCTTTCCTCTGTCCCTGTTGTATTGTTAAACCACACTGTACAGTGATTAGTGGTACCTAGGGGATTGCAGACTGTGATGTCTGCAATGTCCTCTGTTTGTAAGCACCAATCCTAGCACTGCACTGTCTCTAGTGGGTTCATTGACTAGCTGCTTAAGAAAAGCCCCATTTAAGGAGTCAAGGATGGCCCTGCTACTTACCAAAGCTGCAGCTAGAAGGCTCCAATCCACATCTGGCAGAATGAAGACACCAAGTAGCCAGACCTCCCCCTTACTTGCTATTCTGATGATGGCTTCCCCACGTGCCTTATCCAACTCTTGTCCCTGTGTTGGAGGTCTGTACACCAGCCCTGTATGGATAGTGGGCCCACTTCCTGTCTCCAGAATGGCTCACAACACCTCCAGTCCTTCTTTTTCCTCTGGTTGGCCCTGTATATCTGTGGTCTTGATATCCTCCCTCAGATATAGTACAATCGTTCCTCCCTACCCTGCCTCTCCATGTCGCAGTTGTGGCTATCAGTGCAACATGACAATGTTATGGCCATCAAATCCAGGCTAGTCTCCACCATGATGGTCTCCAGATCCGTAATTACATTTCTCAGACTCCTTCCATTGGCACACATGGCTCTCCATACATTACTCCCTCCCTGCCTTCCCTTTTTTCTCCCCTTCTGTCTGTACTGTTCCTTAATGCTCCCATGACCAGCCTTTTTTCTCGTTACCTTCTCCATTACCTGCCACATTACTCTGTCTTCTTGCTTCCCTGATTTATGACCACCTTGTGCTCTGCTTTGTCCCCACCCCATCCTTCTTGCACCACTGCCCTGAGGGAGTTTACTCATACTTGTGCTCTTCTGTTGTGCTGATTCGTCATCTGGGGACAGTTGCTGCCTCTTTTAGTTCTACAACCTCCCCCTGGCTAGTTTAAATGCTTGTCCAAGTAGCATTTAAACCTCTCACTAAGGACTGTAGTCCTCTTCCTGGAAGGATGCAGGCCGTCTCCCCTATTTATTTATTTATTTATTGTTGACCAAGTAAGTGCACTACATACATTCTGCCTATTTTCAGGCATGACCCAGGGAAGGGGGATACAGATGAATGCCAACTGACCTTATACCAGATTAAGCTGTTGGTGGTATTTTTAGTGATTGGGGGAAATTTGGCCAAGGCACTGGGAAAATTCCCCTGCTCTGTTGTAGGGGGCGCTGCTGTTCATTGCTGTGTTGGCCAGTCTGGCCCAGGAGCTGATGGAGCAGGATGCAGTGGAGGCTACAGGTGTTGTCTCAGCCCTAGTCTAACCTGGAATAGAGACAGAAATTTATTTTGATGCACTGGATCATATTCATTCCCAGGAACCCAGCAGAGCTGTTGAAGATATGGATGGAAATATTCAAACGTAATTTGCACCTCTCACAGAGAAATCTGCTGCAGATCTACAGAAAATGATTTGTATGGAGGAGATTTTATTTCAGGAGAGGTGGCTGCAGTTACAGCAGGCACTTGCTAAATCTACAGATGTGACCTCTCTACCACGCCCAGTGCGAGATGATGTGAACCTTGCTGTTAAGGTACCGACGCAGCATACAGCCCTTCCCGCCCAGGCACAGGTAAAGAAACCTTCTATTATTTACCAAACCTCTACTCATCCCCAGGAAAGTGCTGCAGTATTTACTTTCTCTAGTAAAAAAGGCCCTAACGTTACTGCTACCACTGATTGTACCTTTATAAATTTACCCGGTGTGTCTTTTTCAGCAAAATCATGGACGATGTGAAAAGGTAGCATTGATCAGTCTGTAGGCAACTCAGGTGATGCTCGGTTGCTGGGACACTTGGAAAGTCACAATTTGGATGGCCACATGTTGTATCCAACAAGGCCACAGATCAACATGGGTAGCTCCGTTGGTGAGGGACCTCTACATATGGACTACAGGGGCCAACCCTGAATCTGAATACCATACAAAATATGGATGGGCCTATGCAGGGATTACCTGAGCGTACTGCTTGGGGGATGAATGTTGGTTCTATTGTTGAATCCCTCAAGGAGATGGATGGGGGAAACTTGACTTTTACTGCAGACTTGCGGGACAAAGAAGTTATGATACAAAAGACAGAAGGGGGAGATTATACTGAGTTCAAACAGAAAATGGAGGACTCTAAGAAAAAGCAGGATAATGTAGTTTTGCACAATAGAAATATCATGGAGGAAAGCACACAGGGTAAAAGGCAGAAGCAAGATCCATATGATTTCCATCCCTCAACCTCTACGGTCTCTGCCATCAAACAAGCTTTTGGACTTGACCTGAATACTAGGGAGGAACGACCCTGGACAGATTCAACATTAAAGGGAGCAGGATGGATTATGAACAAGGAGGGCCAATGGGTCCCTGATCCTACATGAGATACAGCTTCATTTTCTCAATCAGCTACCAACATAGACTGATGCCCCAAAATAGAAAAAGAAGTGTGTGATCAATCCCAAATGAAAGCTCATTCTGTGCCAGTATTAACCCCTACAATTACAGATGTTCTATGTCCTGATGTCTTAGTGCATACTGAGGGGCAAGTCAGGGACACAGCATTATTTAATGCTATTTCAAAGCCTCTGGTAGGCCCATTACCGCCTATGCATAACCTACAACAGGTACAGCCTCAGGAGGAGAATGTTCCCCAACCCCCCCTTGCAGAGTACTGTACCGAACTACACAGAACTCAAGAAAATGTTTTGGATCCCTTACCCCCGAATGATGAACCTCCATTGGACAAATCCCAAGGGCCATTGCTTTCTGATCTTTTTAAGTTAAATTCAGCTGAACCATTGCCAAGGCGACATGCAGTCCGCCTCAAATATAAAGATGGTCTGGATACCCACCCAGACTGTCAATATGTGGGAAACAAACTTATTAAAGAGTCATTGTGGTTTTATCCAGCTGATGTGTTTGCTTTTATTCACATCTCTGGGGTGGACATATTCGACATTAGCTTTCGTTCTGCTAACTTGTTGGACTTTTTTTGGTCTTGTTACAACCAGGTTAAAACATCCCCCCCCCATGGACTCCTTTTACAGCCATCCCACTTACAAAACCCCTAACAAAATCCGTAACCATTATGTTCCATAATGAAAATGTTCCCGGCAGCGACATATATCATTGGCTGCAACAAAAATGTCAGGTTCAAAATCATGGTTTTTGGTTTCATCTAGGGTTCAATTATACCACCATGTTTTGGATAAAATTGGACCCTCCTACCCTGAATTTAAAAACTGTCAGCCACAGAAAAGAGATAAGTATTGAGATTATTGAATGATAAAAGGATCCCCACCTATATATGGGAAATTGTATGGCTAAGTGCCTAGAGAAAATTATATGTTGGGGGTAATCATAAGCATAGGCCGCTGGAATAGCGATCTTGTCCATTTTTGGGGTGTGGGGCCCCTGAAGAATCAATGGAGCATTTCTCCCTGCATTGTGTTTTCTCTCGTAACTTTTGAGTGTTTCTGGCCACGGCTTGGAAATTACCATGGCTTCAAAATCTTCCATACAAAGCATTGGTATTGGGGGATTATACCAATAGGTTGCCAAAATATAATCCTGGGACATTGTCAGTATTTTTTGCAGCTTTAAAATATTATTTGTGGAATGCTAGAGTTCGGTGGGCGGTTCGTCAGCAGCTCATGCCTTATATGGTTTTTAAAGTGATATGTGAAAAGGCATTGCAAGTCATTTGGGATAAAGAAGTGGAAATGTATGGGGTACATATGACGCAACAGCGGTGGAAGAGTCTTTCATTTTTTATTAAATTCAAATTAAATTGTTTTTTGGGATTTAACTTTCTACACAGTTACTGTAAGTAAAGATAATGTTGCTTAGATATAATTATAACTATTGTTTGAAATGGGTAACTTAATACTGTTTAATAGTATAATTTTTGATGTATTTGTGATGATTTGACAGTTGTTTTATTTTTGTGCTTGTTGCTATATTTTTTCCTCTCCTTTTTTTTCCGCATGTTGTATGTTTTCTTTTCCCTGTTTGATTTATTTGTATTATGTATATGGTGTTGTATTTATCAATAAAAAATACCCCTACTCTTTTCGAGAAGTGCCGTGGGATCTTTAACATCCACCTGAACAGGCAGATGGGCCCTCAGTTTAATGTCTCATCTGAAAGACGGTACCTCAGGAGTGCAGCACCCCCCTCATGCTGTACTACAGTGTCAGTATTGGGATTTAACCCAAGTGCCTGGTGTGGGGATAGAATCCACAGCCTTCTGATCTCCTGGCCTCAGAGACGAGTGTGCTACCTGCTGAGCCACTGACACATCTTCTGAGACTGACCCACTGTCCCCAATGTAGCTGAAGCCCTCCTCCATGTACCATGTCTTCATCCAATTATTAAAAGCCCTGGTGCAGAGTGCCCTTTCCTCTCAGCGATCATATATAGGTAACACCTCAACAAAAATCATTATCCGTGTCACCTACTTGATGTCCCTCCCCAGCTCCCTAAAGTTTTCCTGCACTACCATTGGTATCCCAGTGTCTGTCACAGTTCTGGGGCAAACAAATAAAAAATATTAACTTTGAGCTGAGCCTTGGTGTCTGTGCTGTTGCCTTGTCCTGATATTTGTCTGACAACAGCACCTTTGGGGGTAAGTGATGTGCACTCCTCCATTGCCCTCAGAATTCTCAAATAGGGCTCAATTTTCAAAGAACCCTTAGAGCAATACAAGTTGCAATGCTCTAGGGCTGCTGTGGACTCCGGGTGCTTCAGGGACGCTGCCCACAATTGTATAATAATAATAGCTTTATTTAATTGAACGCCTTTCACAATATCAAGGCGCTTCACAAATTCACAAATAATTCAATAAACATAAATAAAATCACAACAAATCAGGAAATGTCTTACTCCATAAGAATGTCTTCAGTGCCTGCTTAAAGCTCCCCAACATCCTGTACTCCTGCAGCTGACGGGGCAGAGAATTCCAGAGGGTTGGCGCAGCAAACATAAAAGCGCATGCTCCAGAGGAATTCAAACTAACCTTCGGATCTCCAGCAACACCTCATCAGCTGAGTGGAGCTGTTGCACAGGGGTGTAAGGAGTCAGAAGCTCCTTCAAGTAGTCAGGACCAAGTCCATGTAGGGCTTTGTAGGTTAATAAACCTACCTTAAAGGTGATCCGCCACTGAACCAGCAGCCAGTGCAGATCGTGCAGCACTGGGGTAATATGAGATCTCCTAGATACCCCAATCAATAAATGTGTAGCAGCATTCTGCACTAGCTGCAAGTGGAGGATGTCAACCCCAGGAAGCCCTAAGTAAAGGGAGTTACAGTAGTCAAGGTGTGAGGTCACAGAGGCGTGGACCAAAATGGGCAGATCACTGGATGGAACAAGGTGCTTGAGCCTGGCAATGTTTCTAAGATGGTAAAAGGCTAACTTAATAACAGCCGACACCTGATGATGAAGGGCCAGCCCATAGTCAAGTATCACTTCCAGGTCACGCAACCGTTCAGAGGTAAAGATCTGAGCACCCCCCAAGAATAAGCCAGAGTGCAAATCAGACTTCAACCCCTCTGTCCTGTGACCCGGGTCCACTACCAAAAACCTCAGTTTTACCTGCGTTCAACTTTAACCCATTGGAATTCATCCAATCTTGGATTTCAGCAAGGCAGCTGTTAAATACCGAGAGAGCACTAACTTGGTCGGAGGCGAAAGACAAGTAGAGCTGGGTATCATTAGTGTAGCAGTGAAACCTCAGCCCATACCATCTTACAATGTCTTTGAGTGGCAGCATATACACTGCAAACAACATGGGGGATAGTGCTGAGCCCTGGGGCACCCCACAAAGCAGAGAGAAAGACTCAGAAGAAATAATTCCCGAGACAACTCTCTGAGTTCTACTGCTGAGGAAAGATGAAAACCATCTGAGCACTGTACCCATCAGTCCACAGATGGACCTCAGGTGCTTGAGCAGAGCCCCATGGTCCACAGTGTCAAAGGCTGAAGAGAGATCAAGGAGTATCAGGATGGAGCGGTTTCTATGATCTCTCACCATCAGGAGATCATTGAGCACCTGAACCAGAGCAGTCTCAGTACTGTGCCTCTTACAAAAACCAGTTTGGAGAGGTTCGTATATATTATGGATGGTCAAAGGGTTCCCCAGTTGTGTTGCCACAACTTTCTTGATAACCTTTCCCACAAAAGGAAGGTTTGAGATAGGTCTGTAGTTTGCTAGAGTATCCGGGTCCAAAGAAGCTTTCTTCAGATGAGGTGTCACAACCGCCTCCTTCATAATGGGGAGTCCCTGTACCAAAAAGAGGAGTTGCTGCAGCTACAGGCAAATATTTGCTTTACCTGTAGGAATTGACACAGAGATCTTGTCCTCCTGCCCAGCGCAACACTAGAGGGGACAGAATAGTGGGATTCTGGTGAATCTGCATGCCAGGAGAGGGCCTGGGGCAAAAGGGGCATGAGTGAGACCTCGGAGAGACAGCAAGCATAGTAGGTTATGATGTGGCACCCAGCAGGGGTGCTGTTTGCTGAGCCATACTGCCCATGGGATGGAACCGCTTTGGAGGGGTTCCAGGGACCAAAACTAACATGGTCTCAGGTGGGCAAAGCCCTTGCAGCTGCCCCATAGGTAGTCACATTGCATAAGCCTGTAGGCAGGGGGAGGCAGCCTGGCACAGCATGGGAGGATGGGTACAAGGGGACTGTGCCTGTGCCTGGAGAACATTACCCCCACCACTGGCATCCCGCAACCTGCAGCTCCAGCTTACCATCTACAGGGTTCTGCAAGGTGGCCACCTATGGTGTGGCTGTCAGGGCTGTGCCCACCTTGTGCGATGTCACTGTCTGTCCCCAGAACTCCCCCCCGAAGTGGTCCCATCCCATGAGCAGTTTGGCTTAGCAAACGGTAAAAAGATGTACCAGAATAACCTCACTTAATTCATATTACAGTCTTAACCAATTGCAGTGTCAGTGGCTCAGCAGGTTGCACACATGCCTCTGAGGCTGGAAGATCAGAAGTCTGTGGGTTCTGTCCCCACACCCGGCACTTGGGTTAAATCCCAATACTGACACTGTGGTGCAGTATGGGGGGGCGGTCTGCAATCCTGAAGTGCTGTCTTTTGGATGAGCCATTAATCCAAGGTCCCATCTGCCTGTTCTGGTGGTAGTTCAGGTGGCTATTAAAGATCTCATGGCACTTCTCGAAAAGAGTAGGGAAAATTTTTATTCAAATTCATAAGTGAAACAAAAAACATAATAATACAGTGCAAAGGAAAACAGGATTGAAATACAGTGCAAACTGAAAATATCACCAGTATTAAGATTATACAGAATTAACAAGCCCTAAAAATAACTTTACCAGTACTACAAAACAGAAAAAGAAAAAAGGAAATGAACTTAAAATGCACAAACAAAACAAAAATATAGCACTATTTCAAAGAAATAAATGTTCTCCCAATTCAGGTCGACCTGAATAACCTACCCCCACCCAATCAAAACCCTCCCAGACCTGCTCACACCATGTTATTCCCTTTAAGTCTTGCTCTCTCATATTCACAGCATCTAATTCAGACTGCAATGTAAACAATAGATCAGGAAGAGTGACATCTACTGCCTATAAGAATCTCTGGCACCTACTATGCCAGATAACCCATTTAATACAGGCAAATATCACAAACACAGTGCTTACTGTGCTCTTAGTCCAATCCACCCATGGTCCTACCAATTGGCCATATATTAACATGTCATAAGTCATGCCACTAAAATAACTGGTGTTCCAAAAGGCATCCAGATCTTGCCAGAAAGACTGTATAAAAGAACATTCAAAAAAGAGGTGTTGCATCATCTCAATGCAGTCTACACAGTCTGGAACTAAACAGGTCCTATCTTGTACCATTTTATGTTTGTGGTTCCCCCTAACATTAAGTCTGGCAAGCCCACATAGCCATATCATGTCACTCATCTTAGGGGAATCCTTAGTTCTAATACACTCTCTAGTAACAAGGAGCAATCTACCAGCAGACTAACTATAAAAACTGGATCCTCAAAATACTGATTCTGTAAAATGGTGTTACAAAATTGTTTCCTAGTCACCCCAGTAAACCATAGCAGCTCAATCTTCCAGAACCTAACATATCTCAAACAAATATGTACATAGGAAGGGAGACCCTTTTCCAAAAAGACTCCATTTCCCTTTACCCCCTGCAGCAAAAAGGCCCTCTTCCCAAACCCGCATTGCCTTTGGACCCACCACCTCCCTATCACACACTATAGGTCTAATGTTCATATAGAACAAATTATCACAAAGAAAAATCAGAGGGTTAATCATGTTCAGACCTCCATCATTACAGGGTGTATAGATATGCCTGCCTTTAACATGATTCAACCTACTGCCCATAACATCTGAAAAAACAAACCTAAAACTTTTGTGTGCATCTCAAAAGGTAGAGGAAAAACATGGGAAATATATACAAAAATAGGTAATATAAATAACTGTAACAAATGAATCCTTTTTTTCCTTGTCATTTTCCAGAATTTCCATTTTGAAACTTTAAGTGTGCTGCATAAACATAATATTACAATTCAAATGTGCAGAATCTTTTGTTCCAAAATAAACACCCACAATTTTAACATCAGTTTTTTTCACAGGTACTGTATAGAAAAATCAGGCACAATTGGTGCTCCTCCTACCACTAAGGTGGTACACTTCCTCATATTTATTTTTATTCCTGTACTCACTGTAGTATTCGAAAAGACTTAAAGAACCCTTATTCTCGAATCTAAAGTGTTGACTGCTACCACACAGTCATCAGCATAAACTGTAACCTTATTATAAACTAAACCATTATAAACAAAACCATCTTTATGCTTGATTGGACCTATGGAGGTGTCCACCTCTATCCTCCTCAGTAATGGATCTAGGGCAAAAACATGCAAAAAGGGGAGAAACGGGCACCCCATCGTACCCCATTGTAAATATACATAGGCATCCCAAGGTGACCATTCATCATAGGCCTTACCTGTGCCCCTTATACAAAATGTGTACCTGATGGAGAAAATTCTCTGGTAACCCATACAATCATAATACTTTTCAGAGGTAATCATGTTTTATAGCATCAAAGGCTGTCTCTTGATCAATAGAGAACAAATACCCATCCAGATTCATATCAAGACCTTGAGTCACTACCTCCCTGACAAAAATGAGATTTTGAGCAATGGATCTTCCTGAGACTGCACAAGGTTGTTCTTCCAAAATCAGTGATTTTGCCACCCTTGCCAATCTATAGGTCACTAATTTTGCCAACACTTTACAGAATGATGTTAAAAGACTAAGTGTAAGTAATATCAGCCTTATCCCAAGATTTATAGAGGAAAACCATAATCCCTTCTGTCATGGACTCCCCTAAACTCCCTACCTGTGTAATGGCCACAAAGACTTCCTTCAAAACAGATGTTAACTGATCTGTAAAAAGCTTATAAAAATCATTAGGAATACCATCACAACCAGGTGCAGTATTACAGGATAATGTCAATATAGCCATCCTCACTTCTCCCACTGTAAAAGCATCAAACAACCTGCATTTATCACTTGCAGAGACTTGTGGAAAGCCCAAATCCTCAATGAGAGGTCAGAAACCCCATCAGTACTCTCCTGAAATTTCCATTGCACATGAGTTTGCACGTTGTGCAGCATAGAAACTGCCTCTGTCTTTAAACTCCCTGAGTCATCCTTCAAAGAAAGCATAACCCCACTGTCCCACCCTATCTACTGGGGCATCATAAGGGTTCACTTGTGCTTTATCCCCTTTTATACAAAACTGCTGACACATGTTTTGAGTATGTACTGTTTCATACTGATATTCAAACATCTCTGACTTCACTTGAGACACTTCCATGCTTAAATCCCTTGCAGAGTCTCTCATCTGAGTCAACAGCTGTAAGTACTTAGCTTGCAGACTAAGATATTTAATATATTTGCACCTCACTACTTCACCAGAGAGCTGCTGCAATAGGGCCCTAATGTTTTGCTTAGTATCTTCCCACCATATCACAGGGTTGTCATATAAAAATCACGCCTCATGTTGGACCTCCAAAAGAAGAAATATCTCATGTTGAATAAATTCTTGTTCCAACAAAGAAGTATTGATCCTCCAGAAACCATGACCCATGCAGCCTTTTTGTGTTTCCCCAATGTCTACCTTAACTGCTAAATGATAAGAGGTCATCAAAGGCACCACCGAGACCCCTGTGACACCTGTTCTGTCAAACAGGAACCAAAAATCTGTATGTGTCTATAAAGTGCCTTTATGAAATGTTTGCATAGAGGGAACATGTAAAACCTCATACACATCCTTAAGGTTTGTGTTACACAGAATATGTTGCAGACAGTTAGTATCACAATAAATCTTTTCTATCTTCCTACCTCAATCCCTATTAGACAACCTACAGTTAAAATCCCCACTCCATGAAATTACTTTGGAAGTGTAAAGATAGGGTTCTATCTTCCTAAGAAGATGTGTTCTTTCAGCCTTTAACTGTGGAGCATACGCATTTATCAATCGATAAGCTGTATGATGTCTAACAATATCCAAAATAAGTACCCTGGCAGGACAAACATCCACAACCTTCAAAACTTCATAATGATCACCAGAAAACAAGAAACTGACTCCAGTACATAAATCCTCCCCAATGGACCATAGTGAGGGACCCCACCTCCAATTCTTCTGTGCCTGCACTATGTCAGGAATAGTATGTACGCGAGTATCTTGCAGAAAAATAAGTTGCCTCTTCTCCGTCCATAAGCTAGCAAAAGTAATCCATCTTTTCTGGTCATTGTTAATGCTATTAACATTAGATGTTATAATAGAAAACTCTGCCATGCTATATGAAAAAGGAGAGAGAAAAAACACAAATTGAATAAAAAGTCAAATCAATCATTTTCTCTTTTTCCTCTTCTTTAGCTTAGGTTTGTCTCCCACAGGTAAATCCACAACTACCTCTGTCTGAGAGGATGTAACAGAGGAAACGTCAGAGTCCCCTTCAGGTTCTTTCACCTCCATCAGGACTGCATATGAGTTCTGTGTGGGGAGAGGCTCCACTTCCTCAACTAGAGGGACTAGAGGTTGGGGTTTTCCCTAAGGTCTTAGATCGAGTAACCCTTTGAAAGGAGGGGCCTTCCACATGTACAGGGGGCGGCATCTCAACTAGAGCAGGGGCATAAGCTGCTATCTCCTGCACAGCACTCGTTTGGGCCAGAGGTGGAAGTTCCCCTCCGAGGTCCCTTAGAGGGTCCTGTAAGGCAGAAGAGGCAGTGTCCCTTACAATAGGATGTTCCAGAGTCCCAGTCTCCAAACTAGAACTAGCAGTAGGGGGTGGTATGAGCCATGGAGGTAGTGTATTTGGGGGAGTTAACCCTTGTACACAAGCAGTAATCCCACAAGATGCACCAGAAGAAATAGATCCAGCAGTCGTCATCCATTGTTCAAAATGTAAACACTCTTTTTGGGCAGTAGCCGCATACACATCCTGCTCTGCTCATGAGGCCTGATCCAAGCTGTTATGAGAAGCTCAAGAGCAGGAGCAAAAAGTGTGCCCCAGGTCTTCACATAAGTTACAACGTATAGATTGTGTACACTGTGCACTATTATCCCCCACTACACCACACAGGCCACACTTTAACTTGTCACAGGCATTACTCAGGTGCCCCACATCCCCACAGCAATAACATGCTCGAGGCTGCCCAGAATAGAAAAGCACACCTTTAACACGACCAAGAAAAAAACAATTTGGAAGATGTTTTACTACCCCCTCCTCTTGTCTTAATGTCACTTTACACCTCCACCCTCCAGTCCATAGATGTTCATCATCCAAAATGGGTTCCGGATATCTTTGGACAGTGCAGAGCTGTTTTAACCAGTAGGTAATGTCTGCTACATTCATGCCCTCATTTTGGAATAATATAGTTATTTTTTTAAAGGAAGGCCTAGTAAGAGGGATAGCTCAAAAGGACTTCCATAGGGGAGTGTTTTTCAGGAGTTGGTACTGCTTCCAGAACTGCTAAAGGCCAGATGGGTGTTTAAAACTAGTGTCAAAAACCGTATCACTGGGCATGTGAATAAGTGTGTAAATTTCATACGCATAGTACTTCATACTGTTTTTCAAAAGGGCCATTCCCACAAAAAGCCTGTCGGGTATATCATCAGTTGACCACTGATACTTAAGACACACAGCTTTCTTCTGGTAGCCAGTTCTGAGGACAAATGCACCTTCTCCAGAAAGAGATGCTCACTCACATTAGTATGCCACACATTCGTACCCATTGTAGTGTCAGTGGGCCGTTCAGTAGCACTCGGCTCAGGGGGTACAATCTCACTCTGTGCCATGGATGGGTCTGGAACTACCTCCGGGGTCTGAGCCCTTGGCTGTGATATATTAGGGACACTGACGTCCATTCCATCCATCTCCTCTGTCTCACCTTTCAAATGTTTAATAATAATAATAATAATAACTTTATTTTTAAAGCGCCTTTCAAAATATCAAGGCGTTTTACATATCAAAAGCCACAATATACAGTGCCAATTAAAAACATATAAATAAAATAAATACATAACATCATATGTTAAAAACAAACAATAAAATCATCCATACAATCAAAACATAATATTTGCACTCAGATTTCATTAATCTTCCAAGTAGGCCATATGCCACAGGTAAGTTTTTAAGTTTTTCTTAAATACCTCCACGGAGGTGAACTCTCTTAACTGGCGAGGTAGAGAATTCCAAAGAGTGGGTGCAGCATAACAGAATGCTCTACTACCAGAAGATTTTAAACTCACTCTTGGAATCTCTAACAACCCCTCGTTGGCCTAGCGGAGCGATCGGCTGGGGCAGTAAGGCACCAGACGTTCTTTCAGATAGGTCAGACCCTGATCATGAAGGACTTTGAAAGTCAATAAAATGACTTTAAAGGTGATCCACCACTGTATAGTAAGCCATGCAGTTTGCGCAGTACTGGGGTAATATGACTGGATCTCCTTGTCCCAGTCAACACCCTGGCTGCAGCGTTCTGCACCAGTTGTAGGTGATGGATTTCAACCCCAGAAAGCCCAAAGTAAACGGCATTGCAGTAGTCCAGATGCAAGGACACAAAGGCGTGGACCAACGTTGGCAAAGAGTCAGACGGAACAAGGTGACGCACCCTGGCAATATTCCTAAGATGGTAAAAGGAAGTCCTGACAATGGCCGACACTTGAGATTGAAGGGTCAGCCTGTCGTCTAGGACAATCCCAAGGTAGCGCACCCATTCAGAGGTTGGAAGTGACATGCCATCAAGAAAAATTCCAGAGGGCATGCCATCATGCGACCTCGCTATCTGACCACCCGGGTCCACCACTAACACCTCTGTCTTCTCTGAGTTCAACTTTAACCAACTAGAATCCATCCACCTTTGGATTTCTTCCAGACAGTTATTAAACCCTAGAGAGCTCCATCCTGGTCAGGAACAAAGGACAGGTATAGCTGGGTATCATCTGCATAGCAGTGAAACCTCAGCCCATACCATCTTATAATGTCTCCGAGGGGCAGCATATACACTGTGCATAACATGGGTGACAGCACTGAACCCTGAGGCACCCCACACAACAAAGAAGTTGGGCCAGAGGAATGAACCCCCGACACAACTCTTTGTGATCTCCCAGTAAGGAATGAAGTGAACCATTTTAAAAAAGTTCCCAACATTCTGCAGATTAGCCTCAGGTGTGCTAACAACACCAGGTGATCCACAGTGTCAAAAGCTGATGAGAGATCAAGAACTACAATGGAATGTCTCTTCTGATCCCTCGTCCTCAGAAGATCATTAAGCACCCGAACCAGCGCAGTCTCAGTGCTGTGTCTTTTACAAAAAACAGATTGGAAGGATTCGTAGACATCATGGATGGTTAAATGGTCTTCCAATTGGGCTACCACTACCTTCTCAATAACCTTCCCAATAAAGGGAAGGTTAGAGATAGGTCTGTAGTTTGAGAAACAGTCTGGGTCCAAAGTAGCTTTCTTCAGCAGGGGTGTAACCACTGCCTCTTTCAGGGAGTTAGGAAACTCACCTGACCCTAAGGAGCACCAGACTATTTGCACCATAACTGGACCAATGATCTCAGAGTAACCCAAAATTAGGGGAGTTGGTCCAGGGTCCAAACTACAGCTCATGGACCACATGCTATGAATGATCCTCATAATATCCATGACCTCCGGTCAGCAAAAGGAACTCCAAGAGAATTGAGGTATTGTGAACTCGCTCTGTTCCACAACATCACCCTTAGAGATTGCCAGATGCAAGCCCGCCCTGATGTCAGCCACCTTAATTGCAAAGAACCAAGCGAGCTCCTCGCACTCCAATTTCGAAAAAACTTTTCTGACTTGCAAACAGGCTGGGTTGCACAGTCTGTCTACAGTCCGAAACAACTGAGCCAGTCGATTCTGTGCAACTGCAATCTTCCTGGACAGGAATTCTGCCTTCTTATCAGTGATTGCAGATTGATAGATAGAATAATGTTCCATCAATCTAAGGTGGTCGGCATCAAGGGCGGACATGTGCCAGCAATGCTCTAGCCTTCGCCCCTGTCTCCACAACTCCCTCAGTGTCCCATTGAGCCAAGGGGACCTGGGGTGAAGGGATAGGATGTGCTCACAAACAGGAGCAATAAGATCCAGGACCACCATAACGGCCGTCTTATAAGCTGACACCATTGCCTCTGGGTTACTGCTAGCCAACACGGGGGATGAGAGGTCAAGGACTGCTGCAAGGCCCTGGGAAATAATATTCTATAATGGACAGTACCTAACCCTCTCCACAGGGGAAGGCCTTCTCGGGGGAAGGGTGCAAAAATTGAACCTCACGGTGTGGTGGTCAGATCAAGCGACTGGTTCCACCACCACATCAGATGAATAAATCCCTAAGAGGAAGACTAAATCCAGAAGGTGCCCAGATTTATGTGTAGCAGAGGAAACTACCTGTGTGAGGCCCAAAGAAGACATAAGTTGGAGGAAGCAATTACCAAATTGTGAGAGTTCATCGTTGACCCAGGCGTTATAGTCACCCAGAACCATCAATCTGGGTGACTCAAACGACATATCGACGAGGAAGTCTGCTACTTCCTGTAAGAAATGTTTCCCATCTCTGGGTGGATGGTAGATGAGAAAGATTTGAATGCCTACACCTACTACAACTGTACACTCAAAGGATTCAGCCTCACCTACTACCACATTCACTCCCCTGCGGTCCAATCTCCGGCAGTGTATCACCGAGTACCCAGCCGGAATCATAGCCTCCAATATGGGGCCTGAATTTTCATCCAGCCATATTTCAGTGATGCAAGCCAGGTCAGCTGAACTAATAATATCAGCTATAATGGCAGTCTTATTCCTAACAGTCCTGGTATTGCATAACACCGCTTGAATTGGACAAACCTCGGAGGGCTGTCCGGCCTATCTGCCCACCAAATTCAGCAGTGCACTTGGGTATGGGCACCAGACACGGGAGACCCTGGTCTGGATTCCATTTCACCCCAGGGTGCCTTCTGGACTTAGTAACCCCGATACAGTGGCCCCACTCTTTCATCTTCTCCTATTCGCCCACCCCCACCCTCCTCACTCTCCTACGAGCAATCCCCAACGCTGTACAGCGCTGGTAAGTCTCAGATTGCAGGGGAGGAGTATAAAAAGGGTGGAGGGTGTGAAGAGAGGAGGATGAATAGCGCACCGCCGTGGAACCTGCAGGACAACACAGGTTACTGCTAAAATTAAACAATATACATCAAATGTAATCAAAAAACTAGTCTAATCTAAAAACCCATACAAAATGAAACACAGAAATAAAAGAAAAAAATAATTATAATAAACAAAACAAAATACACAAATAAAAATAAATAAATGTTAATAAATATAAATATATATATATATATATATATATATAAAGGGGACTCTCACTACCCTGAACAAAAATAAAAAAAATAAATAAATAAAAAAACAAACTTCCCCACACCAAAACCCTCTCATGGCTCTAAGGAGGAGAAAGTTAGACTAAACAAACATAAACATGATATTTAAAATAAAACAAAATAATACAATCAGAAATACATATAAAGAAAGTAATCCAAGTCCTGATGGTGTTCTCACTACCAGCAGGACAGTAAAAGTACTCAAAGGCAGGAATTAAATAATCTTTCATCCAGTTTTTTTGGCACTCTCACTGCTAACAATGATAAAAAGAAGATAAACAGAATCTAAGCACACGGGAATGATAAGGTACTCTCACTGCCCACACTCTTCTTCACAAAGTCAATAATAAAAAATCCAATGAGGGATCGAATGATGCACCAACAATCCAGAAAAGGTCAATAACTGCTCCAACCGACTTCAGAATCATAAATCCAAGAATAATACATACAGTCTCGATACAAAATTAATAAAAGGAGCAAGGGGACCCTAAGCGAAGGACAAAAGTGTGCAAATACCAGCAAAAAGAGTGAAGACTTCCTCCCCACCCCCAACCTGCCTAATCAGGACTTACACACACCACCCAAGACCCGCAACTACAGATACCCCGAGGCCAGACCAAAAAAACTGACCCCAGGATCCCTTAGGAGTGCCCCACAAAATGCCTCCAGCTCCCCAGGGCAAGTGAATCAAATCCTGCTCGGTCCTGGACAGCAAGACCAAAATCACCCAGGCACAAAAAAAAAGAGGGGGGTAAAAGCCTTCCTCACCCAGCACGCTGGCCTTGCTACCCAAAGTACAATACTACTTGCTCCAATATAGTCCCAGTAGTGGAACTGCAGCAAACAGTCAGGATGATCTGGATCAAATTCAAAAAAAAAAGGAGAAGGACACCAATCAGCAAATCAGATCCCACCACTCACGGCACCCCAGGACAATACCACCAGTTCTTTCAGTCGGCTCTCCAAGATGGTACTACCAGCTCTTTTGTTCGGAACTCCAAAGCAACGCTGTCAGTTCTTTCAATCCTGCACTTCTTCCTACAAATCCAGTGCAGCGAAAAGTCCAAACATCAAGGAGAAAATCGAAAAGGCCCCAAACTTGGACATCCAAAGAGCACCGATCCAAGCAGCGGGCACTAAACCCCTCAACTAGCGCCAATACACAAAACACAGAGAAACGAGTCAGGGCCAATCCCACAATGAAGCTCAGCCACATACTGCACAAGCCCACCAAAAAATGCTGAAAAAACAGTCGACAGCAAAGAGGTGCAACAAAGCATTTGAACCTCTAAAAACATAAAATTAAACAAAATCAAAGCAATAAAATGGTACAAATGGTACAACAAATAGATTTGAAAGTATCTTCAGGGTAAGTTTACAGAGGCTAGTCCAGCATGACCACCATCTTTCCAGAATAGAAAAGCACATCTTTAACACGCCCAAGGAAAAAACAATTTGGAAGATGTTTTACTACCCCCTCCTCTTGTCTTAATGTCACTTTACACCTCCACCCTCCAGTCCATAGATGTTCAGTCAGCTTATATATATCATCAGACATATATCATCAAAGTTAATGAAATGAAGAATAGTAGTGGCAGTCCCCAAAGTCTCTTGAGAGCAGACAATCATACCTGTGGGTTGTGGCTGTTCTGGTGAGATATGTGTGGAGGAACTCTCTCTGTAATCCACCATAGAACCAGCAGATAGTAGATTAGCTAAGGATGTTACTCTCCCCCCCCATGGGAGTGGGGCCAGTTTGCATGCCAGCCTGCACCATTTGGAGATTTAACCCACCCAGCCTGTTCCAGAGCATTGGTCACCTACCCTGTAGTGTCTGCAGCTGAGCCAGCAGGGGACTCAAGGTAACCTGCAGGTGCCTGGGACTCTTCAGCAAGTAAGGCACCTTTTGGGAGTAACGTCCCCTTTTTCTTTTCTTTCTGTGCAGCAAGCTTCTCTGCAACTTTTTCCCCTGGGCTCCCAGTAACAGTTCCAGTATTAAATGTAATATTTGGCAGTTGTGCTGAAGAAGTAGCTGCTAAGACTGCCCCTGCAGCAGGCAGTGTCAATTCAGCCTGTCTAGCACCAGTTAACTGGTGTACATCAGCCAGCCCTCGAGCCCCAGCAGTTAATGTTCCCGAGCCATTGGGGACATAACGCCCACCAAATTCAAACATGTACCTGTTACACATGCAGTATCAATCTGTGCCACAGAATCCTTTGGTATGTCATCTGCTACCTGCTTCATTCCCCAATCAAAATCCGGAATCACGGAACCGCCAGTCGGTGCATTTCCACTGTGCACCTCGTCCGACACCGAAGGATGTCCTCGCAGTAACAGTTCCCACTGTAGCTGTTCCCTCCTCCTCTGAAACAGTTTTTCTTCCTCTTGCAACTTATCATGTAGCTCTTCGGCAGCTAAGAATTCAGCCACCCATTCTTCACCATCTTCCAAAACTGTCTTTTACTTGGAAAGGATATCCACTCCTTGGTCAGTACCATAAGTTCCTCCGAAGCCAAAATGAAACCATCGTCCAATCGCACAAAGTTAGTGGTCTCTAGTAATTCAGAGACCATAGAGGAGACCCACTCCCCAGCCTCATCAGCAGCCATGCAGTCCACCGAAAGAACAGGACTAGCCATCTCCACACCAGTCACAGTGCCCCCTACCACAGAGTAGGGGAAGTTTTTATTCACACTTCAAAAAAATTCATAATACATTACAAAAATAACAGAAAACAGAACTTTAACGCAAAATAAGGATTAATGCATACATCCTATTCTGAAGATATTGAAACACATTCTAGAAAGAAATATAAAACAGAAAACCCTTTTTATTAAAGGAAAACTACACCCAAAACTTGAAAAAATATATGCTGTGCAGAGTGTTTTAATTTGTATGTGAAGTTCTAGTGTTTCCTTCCCTCTGACTGGTATTAGGAGTTTTTCCCAAATTAGCCTGCTGGCTTTAGAGTAGTTTTTACAACCCCTGGAAATCTCCATATCAAATAGGTTTATTGCATTTCTTTGTCCTACAATGCACCTTGTTTCATGTAATGGTGATGTAGCAGAGCCCATAAATCCAGCAGAAAGCATTGCATTACAATCAGTTCACAACAATAGAGATGGCTATATTTTAAAAACTGTAGAATTTAGCTTGGTGACCACCCTCATCCTAAAGGTTTTACTGTCCTGAAAAACTTTGCTGCTGGTAATTTTTGTGCAGCTTGTAAAGCTTCCAAGATATTTAGTTTGCTTGGCATGTGTGTGCTGAATGTTGGGTCTCTCTTACATCACAGTCATGTGAGACAAGATGCACTGTGGGAACAAGAAATACAATTACACTATCAGGTATGAAGATCCCCAGGGGGGTCGTAAAACTAGCATAAAGCTAGCAAGCTAATTTGGAAAAAACTCCTAATACCAGTCAGAGGGAAGGAAACACTAGAACTTCACATACAAATTAAAACACTCTGCACAACATATATTTTTTCAAGTTTTGGGTATAGTTTTCCTTTAAAGCAAATACATATTAATTCATACACCTCATACAAATCCCCCCTCCCCCACCCTGAAGAGTTGGGGAATTTTTTTTGTAATTTAAATTAAAAAAAACATATTCATAACATCACTTGCTACAAATGAGATAAATAGAATTTAAACATTCATTAAAGTAAATAAGTATTAGAGCATACATTCCTTTCATGGATAATAATAGTACAAAACTATAAATAAAATTCCTAAGACAAGTCAAAAGATCCCAAAGCAAGTAGATAGTTAATGCATATCTAGCCCCCATAGAAAAAGAGTAGGGGAGTTTTATTATTTTATATACCTCTTTTTTTTTTGGTTTGTTTTGTTTTCCTTTTGATTGAAAAATTGATCTTACAATACTGGATGAAAGAAAGATTAAAACCTGAAAGTAAATACTGTACATTGTCGGTCATACCTCCCCTTTTGTTTTTGCTTAATTAATACTGTGAAAAGTAAGTAAAACTCAAACCCAAAAATCTCAAAACAAGTCAGTGGTACTGCTTTACCCATCCACCCCCACCCCCCAAAAAAAGGAGGAAAAGAGCAGGGGAAATCATAATACAGTACAGTTTGAAAAATGAAACTACATTCTAAAGTAAAATAAGTATTATTGGATACATCCCCTTTTATAAATTTCCAACTATAACAAAAAAAAAAAATAATGTGCAACCTCTGTCATATCCAAAACTGTAACATATAAGTATTCAAACTTAATTCCTATCAGGTCTCCCTCATCTTTTAGACTTTACCCAGTGTCTAACCAATTCATGTGTTTCCAGTAACTATTGTATTCTTTCTGAGGTAGTGCAATTTTCTCTTTATGCTTAATGGTCTGTTTAGCAGAATGTATCTTTCAGAACAATTGCTCTGGTGTATAAAGACCAAGCACATCTAACCTGCCAAACATTATACTTAATACATGTCAAAATTACACTTACAGGGCCTTCATTGTATTTCCACCATGCCTGTGGCAGAATCCCTGAAAATAGAATTTCTTCTGTAAGGTTTTTTAGAGGGGTATTTTTCCAGTGGGAAAAGGTCACAACCCAAAACTGAGTGATGTATGGACACTCAAAATATAAATGAGTCATGGATTCAATAGTATTTAGGCACATATTGTACCTTGGACAAATCCTCTCACTTTGTTCCTTGTGTTTTAGATTACCGTTAACATTTAATTTTTTGTGCACACTAAGCCAGACTGTATCCCATATGTGTGTTGTAGTTCTAGGGTATGTAAGCATGGAACCTATCTGTATAAGTTGCTTTTGAGAGCAGGTTCCAAACTCTGGATTTCTTAAAAAATGTTGTACCATAATAGTATTGTACAAATCTTTTCTGGGAACAGTACACAAATGCTGCTTCTGGATACTCCAACATTTCACCTTGCTGAACTAGGATTGTAGATAACCCAGTAGCCCCTGTAGAGATCTTTGCCTTGGGATAACCACACCCAATTCCCAATTCTGGATCCATGGGTGAACTACTTCATAAAGCCATGGAATCCAACACTTATTTTTACCTTGCAATAGGGGTTTCATATTTTTATCAGCAAATACCCAAAAAAAGAATACTAAAGGATTTATCATCCTGAAGCCTCCCTGTTTCATATCTAAATATAAGATGTCCCTATTTACAGGATTCAACCTGCTACCCCAAATTGCCTGGAAAAAACATTGTATATTATGGTGTCTAGTTGTTTTGGCAGGGGCAATACTGCACAAGATGCAAAACATGCCAAGTAGGAAGGTCTTAACCTTATATGCGTTTCTTTTTGGACATTTTTCATTTGTTCCAAATGTG
This sequence comes from Neoceratodus forsteri, assembly GCA_016271365.2. Classification (NCBI taxonomy): domain Eukaryota; kingdom Metazoa; phylum Chordata; order Ceratodontiformes; family Ceratodontidae; genus Neoceratodus; species Neoceratodus forsteri. Next base: position 599,230,313 of record CM028133.1, on the reverse strand, counting down.
CACTTTTCTCTGTGCTTCCTTCAGAAGAAGATCCCAATTGTAGTAGTCCATATTCTTTTTACCAAAGTAAACCCCTAAAAGTTTACCTACTTCTTGTGTAATTGGGATTCCCATGATATGTGTCTGTTCTGTTTCTATTGTGCCAATTAACATGCATTTACTGTTACTGAGGTTAAAAGAGGAACCTGAAGCATGTAGTCTACCATTAGGGTTTCTGCACCACAGCATGAGGGGAAATCTGCCAAGAAAAGACATATATCGTCAGCACATGTTACAGATTTATTTCCTGAATTTCACTACTTATGGATAGCCCTCTAACTGTATCTGTACCATTAAGTCAGGATAAAAATGGTTTGAGTGTGATGATATGAAGTATCAGGCTGAGTTAACAGCCTTGTCTAACTCCTCTAGTGAGAGCTCCATGCTTTCCCACCCAGCCATTCATGTATGGTGCTGCCACAGTGTCTTTACAACAAGTTTGTAACCACTGAATAAAGAGATTTGGGAATCCCATATTGGCTAAACATGCCCACATGTAAGTATGTGTGACTTGGTCAAAGGCCTTATTCTGGTCTAAACTAATCAAGATACCTGTGATTTCTTCTGAGGTACCTCTTTCTAATATCTCCCACAGAAGGATGAGGCCATCTGTAATTGTTCTTCCTGGTATCAAGCAGAACTGTGTTGAATGTATAATGTCCTCTAAGCATGCTGAAATTCTGAGGCTAAGAAGTTTTGTAAGGAGTTTATAGTCATTGTTCAGGAGATAATGAGTCTCCAATTATTCAGGTTATCTTTGTCTCCTTTTTTATATAATAAAATTACCAGACCTACATACATACTGGGTGGTAACTGATTTTATTGTAAACTGGTATTAAATAAACCCATTAGTTCATTAATTAACGTTGGGGCTAATATTCTATATATTTCACTTGGGAGTCCATCCTTCCCTGGAGTCTTACCCTTAGGGGACAGGTTTATCACTGTCTGCACTTCCTGTGCTGTAATTGGTGTCAATAAAGAGGGAATAAAATATTCCAGGATTTAAGATCACATTTTTTGAACCATGCTTTAATGTTGGCATCTGTAATTTCCTGATTAGCTGTAAAAGGAAAGTGAATGTGATGTTCTACTTCCTTTAAGATTTTTCTGTTTGCAGTAAGAACCTTATTATCTATAGTCTTAAGCCATTTGATTTCTTTATTTTTCCTCAAATTCATACAACACTCGAAGGGATTTGTATGAGCTTGTCTTCCCTGAGTACCAAATTTCTGTTCCTGAATCAGAGATGACATTCTATCATATTGTGTTTTAGCCAACATCGTTTTTGTTGATTGAAAGGCCCCTGAGTCTACTATATGATCTTGTGCCATCCTGTCTTGGTACTGCACTAGTTCCTGCCTAAGTTCCTGGTATTTACAGTTATTATATTGTTCTTGTATTCTCCCTACTGTCTGAAAATAAACCCTAAACTCTTTTTTGGTGTCTTCCCACCATTCCTGAGATGTGTCATAAAGACATAAAACTGATTTCCTGGCCTCCATGGTGAAAAGAAAATTCTTCCTAATTTCAGGGATGTCTAAAAGGGAAAGGTTCAGTTTCCAATACCCTGGTCCTTTAGTCGTGTTTTGGTAAATTGATATCACTAAGCTAACCAGAGAATGATCCGAAGTAGCCACTTTTTTGGTTTTTAACTCTCTACATTGCAGTTGGGATGACAGGAACCAAAAGTCTATTCTGGAGGATCATTATCCCTGAAAGAAAGTATGTGGGGTTGTGCAGAAATGTTCATCAAATACATCATTCAGGCCTGTTTGACCCAATAAAAAAATTCAAAAATTTGGTGTGTCAGTATAATTTACTGATCTTTGACCCCCTATCTTTCTGTGATCTGTTAATATTAAAATCCCCACCAAATAATACACATTGACTTGCAATAAATATGGTTGAATAACTTTCAACAAGGCTATCCTATCCACCTTAGCTTGTGGCGTGTAGATATTTAGAAGGCAACATTCTAATCCTTGCAGTCTAACATATAAGAGCAAAGCGCTGCCTGAAAATACATCCACCATATGGGAAAATTTTAACGGAGGGGTCTGAAAAATATATCCCTAGACCAGAGCAGAGAGTGTCCCCCCACCGACCAATAGCTTGGTCCCCATATCCATGCAGCTGAAGCTCTGTTAAAATTCTTTAAGCAATATAGTCTTGTGTTCTGAAAAAAAAATATCAAAAGTGTGAGACAAGAATATATCATAAGTAGCAAGCATCTTCATGATGGAACAGATGCCATTAGTGTTTAAAGTAGCTATCGATAGCTCATAGCCCTGTTCCTCTAAAGGTGAAGTAGTTTAGGTCATAGTAGTAGTTTTTCTGGAGCTTTTCTGAATTCCCATGTTTGCCCCATCCATTTTTTTTTTTAACCTTACTCTCCACTACGTATCACCTCTGTATCTGAAACCACATCCATCTGTGAAGATGGTTTACAGGCAGTATCAGAATCATTTTCATCCTTCCATTTCTGTCAACAATGCTGTATCTATTGTCTGTAGGGATTTCATACTGAACATTGTCTAAAGTTTTAGTTGTGGGTGTAGCCCCTTTTTGCTTTGGAATTTGAAATTCAGTTTGTTCTGCCAAGGGGGGGCATGGGTACAATTTTGGGTATATCCTCTGTCATGTGTGGTTGAGTCTGATGTCTTAAGTCTGTAGAATCAGAAGGATCTGGACCCCTGGCAGTTGTTTCAGACTGTTGGGCAGTCCCTGCTGAAGCTGTGTTAGGGTCTCTTTGAGTTTGCGGAGTCCTGTAGGTTTCAGGCCTCCTTTGTGGTTGTGGACCTGGGGGGGGGTCTCCCTCCTGCTGAATCTGACACCATCCTTGCTGCTTCATGAATATAATAGTCTTGTATGCCATAGTCCACATCTTCTGTGTTGTGTGCAGCCCAGGAGCACTCCGTAAAGATGTGACCCCCCTCATCACATAAATTACACTTCTGATTATTGTCACACTCAAATCCTGAATGGCCATGTTCCCCGCACAGATTACATTGTATGATATTATAAGCTGGACTGATATGCCTTACTGACCCACATTTGTAACATTTCTTTGGTTGGTTGGGATAAAAAATGAAACCTTTATCTCTCCCAATATAGAAACAGTTTGGTAAGTATTGTAGTTCTGTATCTGTCTGAAATAATTTTACTTTAATCTTCCACCCTCCATTCCAAAAGCCCTCCCCATCCAAGATAGGGTCTGGTGTGCCTTGAATATTATAATGTCTTTCCAACCAGTACAAAATGTCTGTTACATTTACCCCTTCATTTCTGAACAGGATAGTGATAACTCGGAAGGGCTGTTTAGTCAAGAGGATTGCTTTGGAAAGGTGTCCATAAGGGGTTATTTTTTCCCAACAAAGGTTTGATCCAAAAATGTTCTAATAATTCAGGAGTTCTAAAACTCACATTGAAGGTGTGTTCCCCTGGGGCATGAATTAAGCATACACTTCTGCTGGTGTAAAGTCCAACAATTGTTTAAATAGGAAACGTCCTACATAATACCTGTCTGGTAAATGCTCCAACCTCACTAGATAACATAAGCGAATGGCATTACACTGTTTTGCAAGTTCTACCAGTTTATGAAATAGCTCAGCAAACGTGGGCTTTTGTGTTTACTTTTGACCCTGTTCTGGTGCCCCATCCCCCTCTTCCTGCTCCTTATGCAATTGTGCCCCTTGATCACCCTGTGTGGCATCAAAGAAAATATCAGGTTGGGATCCTCTGGGTGAATATGAAATATTATCTGTATCATTTGGGTCTGTATTTGTATCTGTTTCTTATGCAGGTACATCCATATTATTTTGTTATTTGGGTTCTTCCACGTGGCTTTGTTGCCCATGAAGCTGTATCTGTGGGGTAGTCTGCCACCCAGCTGCCATCTTCCTTCTGTTTCCAGCCTGCATTGCATAGAGCTGACTCTGGGGACCAACCTTGAGCTTCCTGGTTCCTGGGTCCCATCCTGTTTCCTCTGGTCCTCTTCCTGTACTGTTGTGCCATCAGTTGGAGTTTCCTCAGCCCCAAATGTGAAAATTTTCACCTGGGAGTTCAGTGAGTAGTCTGGAATCTGTTTTGTCTTCTTTTCTTCTTCTAGTAAGTGTCACGCTTCCTGGTAATCTTTATCCAAAAGATCCAATTGCTGTTGTAAAGTTTTTTTTTGTGCCTCCATTTGTTGTTTTAAGAGTATTTCCCTGGCTTGTACATCGGGAGATATTACTGAAGGTTTCTGTAAATGCTGAGATCCTATCTCCCCTTTTGCATTCTCTCGTTCTATGCAGATTCCTTCCGTGCTAAGGACGTGTTGCTGGCCACCCAATGGGTGCACTCCGGCCATTCTTTCAGATGATTTCTGACTTGTTGCTGTGCCTTGTATCACACATCTGTCTCCTACCACTGGTGATCCAGCACTGGACTCCTCCATCATTGTACCACAGAAGGACAGTGCCCTCTGCCTACAGAGTAGGGGACTTTTTTATTCAAAAAATACATCACAACACACGAAACCAATAAACATAAACATAAATATACAATTCTTCTAACATATGTACAATAATTAATGAAAGAAACAAACTCATGTAGTAAGATTTCAAAAAAATGTGAGAAAAAAAAACAACCTTTGATGGTGGAGGAGGGGAGAGAAAAATAAAAGAGGAGAAAAGAAAGGAGACTACCTCAATTCCTGTATGCAACTGTATACAAGAAGAAAGCATTCAATAATGATCCTAAACTATTATACTCAGACTGGAAATTAGTTAAATTTTATCAGAAAGGTAAATCCCCTCCACCATTTTGCTGCTTTTCCTGAAGTGTGAAGATTCTTATCTTTCATATGTACAGAACACATAGCTTTTTCGACCAGTATACATAATGTTTCATAAGGCATTATTTTCTGACACAAAACCCATTGGCATCTAGCTTGTCAAATGTAAAATTTTAAACAACAAAGACAAACCATTAATGTTCCTTCAGCATATCTTTTTAGGTTATGTGGAATTAAACCTATAATAAAAAACTCATAATTCATATTTAATATCCATGGCAATTTCCACTTTTCTTTCAAATATAGCCAAAGGTGTCTAATGTAGGAACAATCAAAGAAAAAGTGTGTCATGGATTCCTCAACTGCTTGACAAACACTATAGGGGCAATTGCGCTCTTCCTGGGCCTTGTGCTTATTATTACCTGATATGTTTAGTCTCCATACACTGTGAGCCATAATATTTCCCACATATGAAAAGGTATCCTAGGGTTATTAAGTTGGGATAAGATGTGTTTATTCATTTCAGTAGGATGATTTTTAAAATCGGGAACATTCCAGTATATCTGGGAGATAATAAAGGAGTAGCAATGAGACCCCGATTTGCTACAAATCTGAGAGGTAGATATCCCCCATTTGTGTAATTTGGCTGCTGCTGGTCTGAAAAAAACAGGAATACTGAGGCTGATAGTTAGTTTTGGAGGAGACATTACCCACTGTGACATGAAGGGATCAATGGTGTTTGATACACATTTGGCCCATAAGGGATCAGTTCTGGGTGGTTTGGGTACCAGCAGCAAGGCACTGTCAGTCAATCAGAGCACCAGCGGGAGGTCACTGACAGGCACAGCGCCTGACCACAAAGCTGCAGGGGACTGGGAATGCAAACCAACGCAGCACAGCAAGGCAGTGCCAAACTGCACACACCAGCAGACCCACCCACCAAATGCCTACAGGGCCACAGGAGGTGCAGCAACAGTGAGGATCACCACTGTGAACAGTGCACCAGAGACAATGCCCCCATGGATCCAATGCACATGGGACCAGGGCACCATGTACCAGATCCAAACCCTCAGTGTACTGTCCACATTCTCAGCACCTCCCCCATGCTTTGATCTGCCTTGTCCATGCCCTGTGCCCCTGCCTGCTAGTGCTGCCATTGCTTGCACTGTGCAGTCCTTTACCCCTTCTAGTGGCCATGCCTGCTATGTTCAGCTCTGTGTGCAGTCAGTTGTGTTTGCCACTGCTTGTGTACTCTGTGTCTGTGCCATTATGTTGCTCACTCCCGGGGCTGCCCCATACATGCAGGTGCCGCATTGTACTCCAGAGCACTGGGCACACTGTTACACAGGTGCTCTGATTGTGGGGGTGCTCTTGCTCTTTTCACCCTCTCACCAGCACTCTGATTGTCAGCACCCTGCTGACGGTGCCCTGATCACCAGGAACGTAAGGGATCTAGGCCTTGACATCCAGCTTTAATATTTAAGGAGATAAATAGTGTATTAAAAAAAGTTACCGGGTCAATCATCCACAGGCCACCCATTTTTGGGGGTCGGTAAGTAAAGCACCTTTTAACAGGGTTCACTCTATTACCCCATAACATTGAAAAAAAAAGCAGCATATAACCAGGATTCTAACACCACCAGTAAGGGAAAAGTCATGGCTACATAAAGTAAACAAGGTACTATAAAGTGTTTCAGAATATGAATCCTTTTGACTTTTGACAATCTCCAACCTTTCCACCTGGAAACTTTAGATGCAACACCTTGTGAGGCTACTTCCCAGTTCTCAAAAGGCATATTTGCTGCCCAAAGATCACACCCAATATTTTCAAGGGGGATGTGGATATCATAATTCCATTCATATTTGTGTCCAGTTGGGGTTCTGGGCTGGCAAAGAGACCTTTACATTTCCCTAAATTAAGTTGTGAATTTGAAACCATAGCATAATCTCTGAGTACCTGAAGTAGGGAAGGAATATGTACATGATTTGACATAAATATTACAATATCATCTGCATAAGCTTGCGCTAGAAGAAGGTCACCTGGAGTGGGACCCTTGAACCCTTGCCCCTGTGTCATTGCATGAATTTTCCTCAATAAGGGGTCTAAAGAAAATATATAAAGTAGGGGGCTCAAGGGGCACCCTTGTCTTACACCGGTTGTAATCTTTATTTTCCTACTTATATTTTGTTTTATAACTGGTTGTACCCAAACAGAGGAATAAAGCAGTTTTATCCAATCTATGAAGTCAGGTGGAATGCCATATTTTCTCAAAGTGGTAAACAAAAAGGGGTGGTAGACTCGGTCAAAGGCCTTGCATTGTTCTACGGAGATGATGCAACCCTGTTGCCTTTGACTATTATAATATTCAATAAGGTCTCTTATAATCATAAGGGGATACTGAATCTTCCTATCAGGTAGTCTACAGTACTGTGAAGAATGTATTAATTCAATAGCTTTATTTTTTAGTCTATTATTTAATATTTGGGTACATATTTTAAAATCAGAATTTAAGATAGAAATGGGTCTCCAGTTCTGAATACTAGTTCTATTCCCGGGTTTAATAAAAACACAATCAGACCAGAAGTAGATTGGGGTGGAATGGTTTTAGTAAAAAAAAAAAAGAAAGAAATATAGCTCCTAAACAGGCTGCAAATGCTATAGGAAAGGATTTATATAATTCATACGGTAGACCATTCAGACCCAGACAGACTCCTAGTTTTAGATATTTTATTGTTAGTTCAATTTCTGATACCGTGATAGGTAATGAAAGCTCTAATAATTATTTAGAAATATCAGGTACAGTAAAATCTGACAAGTAAGAGTTTGTTTCTTCCTCTGATGGGATATTACCCATATTATGGGAGTGTTAAGTGATCAGAAATAATTTTGTAAATCCCTTCTTCTGATTTTGTCAGTACCCCTTTACTGTCCCTTAAAATATGTATTGACATATTTTTATTTTGGGTTTAAAAATGTTCAAAAGGGTTTCATATGGGGGATTTTTGAGTGCCATATTGCAATTCAGCTCCTAAAGTTCTGGCTCTATCATATTGATAGTCTTTCATGTCATTTTTAATTCTTTCAATTTGAGGTCTATAATCATGTTTTGAAACAGTTGATAATGAATATAGATACTGAAGCTGGTTACCGACTTGTAAATATTTTAAGACTTCATTCCTTTCCTTAGCTTTGCCATAGTTCTGGAACCATACTGTGAGATCCTTTTTGGTGTCCAACCACCAAGAGCCAATGTCATCATAAAGAAACTGAACAAAGACTCTAGCTTTAAGTAGTTGCACTCTACCATGTTGGACTTCCAGTTCTTGCAAAGCAGAAGTATTCAGTTTTCACCTTTTATGGTGAGCAGTGTTAGAGAGTTGTGAAAAGGTAAGCTTAAGGAACATGTAGTCTGATAATTCAATGGGGAGTATATCTAAATCAGGAACTGGAATATTTTTTGAGATACAAAAATGGTCTATGGAGGTGGTAAACTTCCCTCTTTTGTACTGGGGCCCTTTTCTTTTCTTTTTCCTGCAATCCACTAATTCTGCTTTTTAACAAGATTGTACAATGCACTGGAATCACAATAAGATATTTTTTCCTTCTAAACCGCAACATGATCTGGGCAGTTCACAATTTAGATCTCCGCCAAAAATTGTGTTTAGTGTAGTGGCCAGATATGGTTGGAGAAGATTAAATAAAGCCACTCTTTTGGATTTTACTTTGGGGCCCATAAACATTTACAAAGCAGTATACCGTGTGTTCCTAGCTACCATTTCTAATCAGCAGTCTACCTGGAATTATATCCACCAGTTTTTAAGTGAAAAAGAGAAAGAATTACATAAGATCCCTAAACCATCAACCCTGTCGGTACCAAATGACTAAAAAGAAGGTCCCCATAGCCATTCAGAAGAGAAAAGATGAGCCTGATCTAAAGCAGACATCCATGATTCTTGTATGAAACAAATGTCTATCCTTGAATTATGCAGAAATTGCAAAACCACATGTCTTTTGGAATTATTGATCAGACTACATACATTCAGGGATCCTATTGTTAGATTAGCATGAGAAATGAGTTATAGGCAGGGGAGTCAGGAATCCTGTTTCTTCCTTTTTCCTTTTTCCCTTTGTAGTCAGGGGTTTATGGTTTGGGTTGTGAAGTGTCGAGATTGTCAGGCTCATCCAGCTGCATGTCAGACTCACCCCAAGCTGTGGCTAAAGCAGCATAGGAGTTGGAAGTTTCGATTGGAGGCTCCTCTTGTGCTACCAGGAGGATGTGGGGGGATAGGTTTTGTATTCCTTGTTATTATCCTACTAGGAGTAGGAGCAGGTTTTGGGATAGGTTGGGAAGCATTAGAGCCCTGGGTCCTGGTAACATACTGGGGTACAAATAGCAACGGGGGGTGGGTTTTTTTTCTATTTTAGGAGTCTGTTTAGAGACTTCTTCTTTGTGGATGTCTACATCTTGTGCAGTGTCTTGCTGATGATGAGATGGTGATGGGGGGGCTGAGGCTCAGATTGATCTGTTGAGGCAGCGTCTTGGACTTTTTGAATTAGTAACTCAGGACTGATCACAGAGGCCTTATTTTTTGCTGCCCATGGGCACTCAGAAAAGACATGTCCCATTTCATCACAAAGGTCACATTTTGTCAGATTAGCATGCTGGTGACTGTTGTGCCCTACCTCCCCACAGTAGTCACACCTGGGTCTGTTGCACACACTTGATAGGTGGGTTCTTGCTACACATTTGTAGCATGCTCGGGGCTGTCCGGCATAAAAATAGACTCCCGTGTCCCTGCCTAACAAAAAGTAATTAGGTATGTGCTCTGTACCACTGTCATTTTGTTGCAGTTTAACTTTATAATTCCACCCCACAGTCCAGAATAACTCTTGAGTCTAGACTAGCTTCTGTAGCACTAAGGACTTTGCATTTTTGTGATAACCAGTATGTTATGTCCTCCACATGGACTTCCTCATTCCTGAATATGATTGTGACATACTTAATCAAAGGCTTTGTTAGAGGGATTACCAAGAAGGGAATCCATAGGGGGGAGAATTTAACCTGGTTGTACCTTTGAAGGAAGGTTTTGAGAGCATATGAGGAATGAAAGCTAATATCATAATTATCGTCTCCTGATATGTTGATACAAGCAAACACTTCCCTAGGAGAGAAATGCAATGATTCTTTGAGCAGTTTTTTCCCCACGTAAAACCTATCCGGCCTATCTTCCAAACCTCCCTTATACCTTATCCGTACAGCATTATGTCTAGGGGCTGGTTCTTTTTTTAGTGTAGAAAAAAAATCTGATAACAAAGATCTTTGAGGATGCCCTTGCCCTGCATTAGCTGCTTCTTCCTGTAGGATGCTTTTATTGGTGGGGTGCTTCCTTTTGTTTTTTTTGGTGACTACTGAAGGCAACGGTTTGTATTTTAGTTTTAGGGGATATAACCTCCACTGTGTCATTGATGCAAGTGACAGAAAAGGGGGGAAGGTTCCTTTTAAAAAGAGTCAGAGCAACCCTTTAATTTTAATTTTTGTCTTTTTTGGGATTCTTCAGGCCTTGGCCTCTAGCCGAGAAAGAGAAGATCGTGGCTGCTACTTGATTCAAGCCGTCCGCTTGATAATTAATATGTGAGTCAGTGTTATTTCTATGCAGTGATATATTGGAAGACATTTGTCCACAAAATTTAAACTTAGAGCCTGCATCCATTTTTTCAGCTGGATTCCCCAGCTCAGGTTCTGAGGAAGCTCCCTGGTACGTAAATCCTCAGTTGAAGCATAAATGTCCATACCACCATCTTCATTCAACACAATCGTCTCAGTCCCAACAATAGGTATAGCCTCCTGCAATAAGAGAACAGAGGAGGAGGCCTTCTCCTCTGTCTGTGCAGCATCCATCAGTAGCAAAGGGGAAGTGACCATCCAGCCACTCACAGGAAGCAAGGCCCCCTGCTGGCAGAGTAGGGGAAGTTTTATTGCAAAAGAAGAAATACAAAACTGGTACAGAAATCAGAACTCCAAAAACATACAGGAAATTACACAAGGAAAATAAAAAACACAAAGGAAACATAGCACACCTAACCAGGTCTAATAGTGACAAAAAATCAAAAACGAGAAGGAGTTGGGTAAAAAAAAAATCCTTAATGTATAACTGTAACACATGCAAACATTCACCTCAAAAGCACCCATGGGAAGTCATGCACACAGCACACCCAAAACATCCAAACGAGTTTGTCACCAGTGCACACACACCGTACCCCTCATACCATACATGTAAGTGGAACTCCCTTTCACCGCTTTTTCCACTGCTCCCATGACAATCTCTGTTTATTAAAGTGCACCTAGGAAACAATTTCCTTCTCAACCATACAGACCAGGATTCGAGGCAAGATCAATTTCTGCTGTAAGACATATTTGCAATGAACCTGCCACATAATAAATTTAATACAGGAAAACATGAGTGGAACAGTGCCTGAATCCACTTAAGTAGTCAGTGTCACAGTGCCTGTGATCACATTCGCATAAGATACAGCTGTCCACAGCCATTCTCCCCATTGGTGTTCATTGTCTGCCCACACCTCTTTAGCATATGGACAGTGTATAAAAAAATGGTCCTGCATTTCAGTCTTCTGCTGACACTGTTCTATAGGACAAAACCTTTCCTCAACTCTTTTATGCTTTGCGTTACCTTTCATGCCCAGACAGCCATGTGCACACAACCATAGAACATCTCACATGTGCAGGGGGTGCGTTTATCAGTGAGATATGTTCCCACTATATGATGAATACTTGGTTGAAGATTAGCATATTCAACAGGGATCTGATAAGACCCAGTTTGTACTGTAGCATACAGCACCTTTCTGTGGACCACTGAGACCTGTGCTTTCATCAGTTTCCACCTATGCAATTTTTCTAAGGAATAGATGGCAAACAGAGGCCATCTCTCCTGTTTTCAAATGACCAGTGGACCCTTTGCAACAATGGGGTCAACCAGATGGCAGCCACCCATTTCCATTCCAGTGCACCAGGCAGGAGAAAAGCAGAAATGGTGGTAAATAAGAAGAGACTATGCAAATAGCTAATGGGGTTCAACAGTTGCAACCCACCCTCTTTATAGTCCCCATACAGGACCTCTCTCTTAATAGGGTTCAGATGACTATTTCACAACAGTTGAAAGGTCTGACTCAAAATGGTGACATCCATAGAGCCCTGGGGTGGAAATATCACACCTACAAATGTCAATAATGGCAAAGAAAGGTTTTAATAATAGACACCATCTTTTTCTTTGTCTTTTGCCAGTGCTTCCAAATCTGAACCTTTTCATTACTCTGTGCCAAAGTGGCCATGCATTTTTCTTTAGCCATGTCACCATTACCAAATGTGATGCCAAGGATCTTAACTGTCATATCCGACATACAAATATTTTGAATGTCCCTCAATGGTTCTGTACTAGGACTTAAAACATAGCCACAACATTTCTGGATATTTAAGGCAGACCCCGTCAGTGCAGAGAAGTGCTGAATCACACTCAAAGTGCACTAAATCGACTCCTTATTCGCCACTAGGAGACAGACATCGTCTGCATAGGCCAGCGCTTTTGTGAGACCAGTAATCCCTGGGATTTGAATACATCCAATCCTCCTATCCTGTTGTATCAATCTTAATAGTGAATCCAAACAAAATATATATAAGATGGGACTCATTGGGCACCCCTGATGGACCTCCTGATCAATATGAACAGCCCATCTCAGATGTCCATTTATCAAAGGGCTAGAGGAGGCAGTGGAATACAGACTCAAGAGCCAGGCAATAAACAGACTGGGGACACCATATTTTCCTAAAACCATCCATAAATAAAGATGTGAAATTTTGTCATAAGCCTGCTCTTGATCCAGGCTCAGTAGATACCCACATAGGTTATCCCACTGTTCTTGGGAGACCACCTCCCTTAATAGCAACAAATTGTCTGTAATCTTCCTCCCCTTCACCATACAGACTTGGCTGGGGTCAATGGCATAGGGGGCCACTTCCCCCAACTGTAGGGCCAAGATTTTCATCATGATTTTTAAATTAGTATTCATAAGGCTCAAAGGGCGCCAATTCTGCAATAGACGTATGTCTCTTTTTTTATATAAAAAAAGTTGCACCAAGTGTCCAAATTGTGGGGCCACATCAGGAATATCCAGAATTGTACTGAATACAACTCTCAGATCATCTGCCAAGTCTGATACAAACATTTTATAAAATTCTGATGCCAGGCCATCAGGGCCCACAGCGTTATTGTTATTCAGGTTGCTGATTGCATATCGAATTTCCTGTTCAGTAATAGGTTTAACCAAATCAGATAGCAGATTCAGCGGAAACACTGGTACCTGACAAGACCTCAGTAAATCATTAATCATGTTGACAGTCACATCTGAAGCAGTATACAACTGTTCCACGTGACTAATCACTTCCCTCAGAATGTTGCCCTTTGACTGAACCACAACTCCCCCCTTTGTACAAAGAGAGGCCATAGACCCCTGTTGGACTTGCTGTTTACAGCTTTCATGTATGTCCCCAGTAGTCATTTTCCCAGGTGTCCCTATAAGATGTTCGTACAGGAGAGAGGAGGCCCTTTCATACTGTAACTCCTCCAGCTGTGTCTTAAGGTGTGATAATTGAACAGAGTACTCCCCGTATCCCTCATTAATTAAGGACACCACCCTCATATATTGCCCCCTCAAGGTCAAGTATCGGAGATATTTACCCGTATGAGACCTATAGGCCCAGGTTTTCATCATCTGTTTGATGTCCACTTTTGTCTGGATCCACCATCAACTCAAGTTGTTCTCCAGATCCACAACTGACATACGAGCCCTCAAAAACTCCTGCACACCAGAAGTACACAGTACATTAGTGAGCATCGTATTGTTCAGTTTCCATAGACCCCTTCCCTGACTAATACCCTCTCCCAGGGTAAGACTGACCTTGACCATCAAGTGGTCTAAAGTCTCCGTGGGGACAGTGACAGCTTGCACACACTGAAAGGCGGCAGCAGAAAAAATATGATCAATTCTCATGGCCAACTTTGCTTTTTAAAAGGTATATCTCCCCGTGGCATGTACCTGATGATAGGTATCGATCAGTCCAGTTTGCTGCAAAATACCTTGCAGAGCGTTAGTGTCACAATAGTCTACTATTCAATATATTTGTAGGGAACATTGGGGAGGGCCTTGAGGGAGGGTGAATATGTCTGCAGATGATATCAAAATCTACAATAGGGTGGACATGCAGGAAGGGGTGAAACAGATACCGAGGGATCTGGGGTGGCTTGAAGCATGGTCAAAGAGGTGGTAGCTTGCATTCAATTCAGAAAAATGTAAAATCATGCATCTTGGCTACATAAATCAGAAGGCAGGATACTGTATGGGGGGAAGAGATGTGGAAGAGATGGAACAAGAAAGGGACAGAGGCATCATTATATCCGGGGATCTGAAGGTGGAAAGGCAGTGTGGGAGGGCAGTGGCCAGGGGGAGTGGAATCCTGGGATTCATTGGAAGGGGGATCACCAGTAGGAATAGGGAGGTCATAGTACCCTTTTACACCCATCTAGTTAGACTGCACTTGGAGTACGGAGTCCAGTTCTGGAGGCCATACCTCAGGAAGGATGTGGGGAGGCTAGAGCAGGTTCAGAGGAGAGAGACAAAAATGGTAAAAGGGTTAAGCCACTTATCCTATGAAGAAAGATTGAGTGATCTGAACATGTACTCCCTGGAACAGAGGAGGGAGAGGGGGAACAAGATCGAGATCTTCAAGTACCTTAAGTGTATAAACAGGGTGCCAGGGGGGAGCATCTTCAAGATGAAGGGAAACCAGAGGACGAGGGGGCATGGCCTGCAGGTGGAGAGGGGGCAGTTCAGGGGCAACATTAGGAAATACTATTTCACAGAGAGAGTGGTGGAAAAGTGGAACAAACTCCCAGAGGCAGTCGTTGGAGAGGAAACAGTGGAGGGATTCAAATGGGCATGGGACAACAACAGGGGTGTGTTACGGGGGGGTGGGGGCTCAGGTCCAAGCAGATAGCTCAACAAATGAGCAGACTTGGTGGGCCTTGTTTTTGTCCTTTTCTGCTGTCACACTTCAATGAATCTATGAATCTATGAATAGGATTTATGTGCTGTCATCCCCTTATCTTGACCCATCAGGCAACAGTTAAAATCACCTGCCCAAATAAGCAGGTGGAATGTAAACATGAAAGGTTTCACCGCAGAGAACAGGTCCACCCTCCCTTTTTTGTCTGGGGTGCATATATGGAAGTCAGCCTCCACTGCTTCCAGCTGTGCATGAACTCCACCAAGACTACCCTCCCTGGGCTGATGTCCAGTACTTTCGTGATTAAATAATCCAACCCTTTAAATAATACCCCCACTCCACGACACCGTTCTAAAGTTAAGGAAAAAAAGACAGGGCCCCTACACCACAATTTTTTTGCATTTTTAATATGATTCATAGTGTAGAAGTGGACATCCTGCAAACATGCATTGTCAACATGATAATCCTTCAGCACCGAAAAGGTGACCAATTGTCTTTGACCATTCCGAAACACTTTTGACATTTATGGTGGCAATGTTATACATAAATGGTTGAGACATATTGGAAGAGTGTTAGTCAAATAGCTTCGGCCACGGAAAACTGCATCAGGCCATCAAGTCACAGACTGGTTTCCCAATCTCTGGTTGCATCTGGGCATAGTTCCACCATATTTTTGCCTCGTTCTTACCACCTGCACCTTCGTAGTGGTAACATCATCCTCAGAATTGGAGGACAGCCCTTTTTGTGATGATATTGTAGAGGAGGACTCCGAATCTTCCCCATGCTCCAAATCCTGAGGTTGCTGAACATCGTAGGAATTGGTCAGAAGGAATATCACCCGGACTTCCAGCATACGTTGCACTTTAGCCTTTGGTTTCACCATTTTCAAGGGCCATTTCTTTGATGCCACAACTATCGTATCTGGTGGAGGCATACCCTGCAAATCTGACTCTTGTTCCACCACAGGAGGATAATCAGATGGGGGCAGAGCTGATGTAGAAGCTTCTGAAGTCTCCATTGGCAGTTGTTCTTCTGTCTCAATGTCCAGGACAGGGGCATGGTCTGCCTCTGAAATATCACAGACAGGGAGGAGGAGGTACATGGAACAACATCATCACCCAACTGGTGAAGATTAAGGTTTGGGCCCTGTAGTAGCAGTTGCTCTTGTACTGCCATCCAATTCAGTTCCCTAACTGTTTGTTGACTTGCAATACTGGCACTCTGGGCTTTTTCTACCATCATCTCCTGATTCAGGTGATCAGTCCTATTATGCGTAGCCCATTCACAGTTCTGGAACACATGGTCCAGGAGGTACACAGATTGCATGTCTGTTCACTGTTACAGTCACTACTACTGTGTCCATATTCCATACAAGAACTACATTTGATTCTGTCACAGGCATTATTCAGATGGAGATGGGACCCACACCTAAAGCATGTCTTCAGTTGCCCTGGATAGAAACAGTGACCCCACTCAGACCCCAGAAAGAAAGCACTCGGGAGGTGTTTTGGGCCCTGTGGGCCAGATCTTAAACGCACTTTAAATTTTAAATTTCCACCCACCCCTGTCCAGATGTGTTCCTCATCAAGGATCAGGGAAAGATCTCCCAGTACCTCGTATTTTTTGACAACCAGTAGCAGACATCATGTACCACCACCCCCTCATTTCGGAAGAGCACAGTGACCTGTTTAATGGCCAGCCTAGTAATGGGGATAATTCAAAAGGAAATCCATAAGGCTGAATGTTTTTTCTTTTCATATGAGGCCCAAAAATGATCAAAGCCATCTGGGGTCTTGAAACTTACATTATACATCGTGTCCCCCGAAGCATGTATCAATGCATAAATCTCATTAGAAAAAAAAACTCAAGGAATATTTTATGAATGTTTTACCAGTATAGATACTATCAGGTGGATGTGGCAAACCCCCCAAACACTGTATTCGTACAGCATTTTTGCGCTGTGCAGGGATATTATTAGAAAACACAGTCTCCCTGCTTCGAAACTGTTTCCACAAAAGTGAAGGTTTTACCCCCCCCCCCGAAACAGCCGGAGGGACAGGATTCGCCTGATCAACACAGTCACCCCATGTACCAGCATCAATCTGGGGTGCAGACTCCAATGGTCGGATAAGTGGAATATCTAAAACTTGGGAGGTAACATCCGGTGCTGTAACCACCATAGGCAGAGCTCTCTCCTGGGTGTTCAGGATATTATCAAGAGGTCGTGTATCCTACTGTGGACCTAAGGTCTCCATACCCGAAATAGGTACGTCTGTTGGGTCTGGAACCCACCCTCCAATAGCCACCTTTGTCCACCCAGCTTTTTTCAGAGCCGAATCAACAGATCATCACTCCATTTTTTCCACAGTGTCTTCTACCTGACGTCCTCTTCAGAGTCCCAGACCCTCCGCTGCACTTTCCTTCCCTTGTGGACCAGCCGCTGCACAGTTTTCCTGACTAGATTCAATATTAGTGTCACAAGGAGTTTCTGTACTAAGCATATCAGTGTCAACATCTACAGTACACAGTGGTCAGAGCTGAATAATTATCCCCAGGTATTTCCATCGAGGCATCCGACACTGCTGGCCACTCCAAATCCTGCATCGGTTCTCATTGCTGGGGCGTAGTCTGCTCATGAGCCTCACTCCGGAAGGTACTGCTTCACACTCACCGGCAACCTCGGTAGCTCAGCCAGAACAGCAGCTCCCAGTACAACATTACTTGGTGACCGCATAGGAGTAATTCCTCATTTTCCACCACCTCTTCCCAGTTCGATAGCACCAGCAACAATCTCTGTTGTTGCTCTGAGCTTAACGCTAGCACAAAGTCAACCTCTTGCTGCAGGCCAGCCACCTGCAAATCCATATATTCATCCTCAGCCTGTTCAGCAATTTCCATCGACACACTCAGGTTCTGTAGACATAATATCCTGAATTATCTCCTGTGCTGGACCCACAGGGAGGGAGATCCGCTCCCCTGTAGGTCTCCCAGCCATCTGAGCAAGATCCAGTCTGTCAGCCATCTCTCACCAGTGCCCCCTACACAGAGTAGGGGAAATTATTGTTTATTGTGAAACAAAAACAAATACTAACATAATACAATCAACATCTTTATATACATAGTTACAGACTTTCAGTTAACATCACACAACTGTAAATGATGCCCAAGAAATCCAAATCTCTTTTTCATTATTAAACATAGTCCACTAACAGACATTTTGTACTTTTTCCTAATCCCAGCTATCACAGTATACCTTGAAAATTCCCACATTTCCCTTGAATTAAACAATAAAATATTCCTTTACAGTCTAACCTATAAATAACAAAAAATGCCCACAGTTTATTCTAGCTCCTTCACCCTAACCATTCCACCTTATTCCATAAATGCTGACACATTACCTCTCCCAAAGAATTCTTTTCATATTGGTAGATTTTATCCAATTCCATTTGGACTTGACACAGGACATCCCATACTGTTATTTCCTTCTGCTGTAATACTCTAAGGCACCTAGCATGCCAGATTGTCCATTTCAAACAAGCAAACATCACCCAAATAGTACTTTTCAGCCATTTCCTCCACTCCTTTTTCAATTGTCCCAATATCAAATTATCATAATTTATCTGTGCAAACAGCTTTTCATCCCCATAATGCAGCTAATGAATCCCAAAAACCTTGAATACAGATACATTCAAAGAATAAATGTTGTATGGTTTCCACTTGACCCACACACGTCCCTTCCAGACATACCCGATCTTCTACCATTTTATGTTTCTGATTCCCCTTCACATTTAATTTTTGATGCCCATACAGCCATACCATATCCTGCATTTTTAACAGAATCCGTGGCTCAATAATACTTTCCAATAACAATTTACTATCAAGGCTAGCATCAATATTAAATAAAGGTTCTTCCAAATAACAATGTGCAACTATTGTTTTATAGAAATTTTTCCTGTCTGCATCCACAAACCAGTGTAACACTATTTTCCACATTCTGATATATTTTAATGTGGTCTGCATATAATTAGGTAAACCTTTTTCTGATACATTCCATTTACCTTTCCCCCACACGTCTAAAAACGGAGCTTCCCATCATTTCATACAGTCAATTCATAATCCTGATTTTCCTAGCACCCGTGGCTTTACATTACCATAAAGGAAATTATAAAATAAATAAACCAATGGCTACACCATGTCAAGACCACCGTCCTTTCTATTTCTGTAGGTATGTGCTCTTTTTACTGGATTCGGGCGACTGCCCCACAAGAACAAAAAAAAGAATCCCATTAACTTGGCATACATACTAAAATGCAATGGATATATGTGACACATGCAATAAAACTGGCATAATGTAGACTTTCAATAGATATATCCTTTTTTTCTTGTCATTTTCCACGATTTCTATGACAAAACCTTCCTATGTGCATCATGATACACTGTATCCCAATTCAATTGTTCTTCCCTTCTGGTTCCAAATAACAACCTTAGTATCTTAATCTCTCCTTGTTCTACTGGGATGGAAAAATGTTCCAGTACAGATGCATTACCTAATATCAACATTTTACATTTTGAAGTATTCATTTTTATCCCCATTCTTCCATGCATCTCTTCCAACATGTCCAGAACATATTATCCCGAGTCCAAATCTTGCACCACAACCGTACAATCATCCGCATATGCTGACACCTTTGGATACAGCTGTCCATCCGTATTACAGACAGGTTTTATATTTTCTGTATGTTCTATAATTTTTAACAGTGGATCAGTTGCAAACACATATAAAAGCGGACTTAGAGGACATCCCTGCCTCACCCCATTCCTCAGCTGAACAGGGACTCCCAGGTGTCCATTTACCAATGGAATCATTATAGCCCATTCATATAAGTGCGGAAGTACATTAATAAACTGTTTTGAAACCCCATGTAAGGTCAAAGTCTCCCATAAATGATCATGCTGTACAGCATCAAAAGCAGTTTCCTGATCCAATGACATTAAATACCCATCCCATTTCACGTCTAATCCTTGGTCTACAATTTCCTTAATAAAAATCAGATTCTGTTGTATATTTCTTCCAGGCACTGCAAATGTTTGGTGTGGTAAAACCACATATTTCGCCACCCATGCCAACCTCGCTGACAATATTTTTGTCAAAATCTTATAGTCTGTGTTCAGCAGACTTAATGGTCTCCAATTCTGAATTTTCTGTGGATCTGTTTTTTTATACAAAAATGTCATCACTCCCTCTTGCATACTTGAAGTCAAACTCCCTCCATCTAGTATCTCCTGATACATCATTCTTAACTCAGTCACTAAATCAGTCTTAAATGTTTTATAAAAATCATTAGAAATACCATCCCACCCTGGTGTGGTATGCGCTGATAATTGATCAATAGCCAAACCAATCTCCTCCTCAGTAATAGGTTGCATCAATGCTTCCTCTTCACATACAGGAATCTCAGGTAACACCCCAACATTCAATGGAGCAGACATCTGAGCACCCATATCTTTCTGATATGTATAACAAAGATGGTCAAATATCACATTTTGTATACCCTGCTGAGTATCTTGCACTGCACTGTACCATCTTGCCGTATCAATGACCTCATTATCAATTTCTTTACCCCCTGCAATTCTACCTCATAAGGATTGACTATCTCCTTCCTCCCTTGCATGGCAAATTGTTGACATTTTGCAGTCTCCGCCTCGCTCTTTTTGTGATACTCACACATTTTCTCTTTTAAATCTTGAAGTTTAGCCCCATTCTCATTACCTTCTTCCCAGGCCTGTGTCAGCAATTTTAAATACTGCACCCTTAAATGTAAATAAGTCAGATATTTCAAATTTGCCAATGTACTAGATGCCTTCTTCAATAAATCCCCAACATCCCTCTTTGTATCCTCCCACCACTCTCTCTCTCTCTCTCCAAGTATCGTATAAAAATCTAATATCCTGACAAATTTCTAATAATTCCCTTACCTTCTGCTGCACTGTCTCCTCCTGTAAAATATAATTATTTATCTTCCAATAACTTCTCCCATAGGTAATTTTATGCGCCAACCCAACTTGAGCCTGCACAGCCATATGATCTGCTGTTTCCAGGGGTACAATTTTAACTATATTCACTATCAGTCTGTCTGAAACAAACCAAAAATCCATGCACAACGACAATCTTCCTTTATAAAATGTGTGTTCCAGAGTTTTGTCTATGATATCATAAATATCTTTTAACCCAGCAATTTTTAAGATGTCCGTTAATGCATTAGTGTCACTGTACACTTTCTCTGTCTTCCTTCCCCAATCCCTAGGAAGCATCCACAATTAAAATCTACCCCCCCCCACAAAATTAACATTGAGGTAGCTAGGAAAGGTTCAATTGTACAAAACAAGGCCACTCTAGCTGCCTTTTTCTGGGGCGCATAAACATTAATCAGTCTGTATGCCAAACCACAAATAACAACATCCACCAGCAGCATTCTTCTAGGTGAAACATTTAAAACCTTCAATATTTGAATATGCAAGTTAAAGAACAAGATACCTACTCATGAGCAAGAATCCTCCCCCACTGACCATAAGGATTGCCCCCACCTCCAGTCTTTTTTTGCCTACTCAATTTCAGATATTGTGTGCAATCTGGTATCCTGTATAAAATTTATCTGCCCTGATTCCTTATATAAACTAACAAAAGTAACTGCACGTTTCCCAACATTTTTTATACTGTTAACATTCACTGTTGTTATAAGAACGGAAGAATGCCTAAGTGAAAAAATTCAAAAATAAACTACTAAGTCCACTTCATTTTCTTTTATTTCTCTTCTTTGGCTTCAGTTTCTCACCCTTCCCAGATCCTACAGGAGCCGAAAACTGTAATGATGCCACCGAGGATCCATTAGACTCACCACCCCCTTCCTCATCTGGTACCTCCATTAAGACTTCATATGAATTCTGTATCAAAGCTTCATCCACTTCAGGGGCACCCTTATTTGCTGTTTTTGACCTTGTAACACATTGAAAAGGTGGATCCACCACTGTTCTTGGAGATGGCATCACCACCTCCATCCCATCCTGTTCCACTTGGACTTGAGGCCCAGCACTAGTTCCCTGCAAAGCTATCCTATCTTGCATATCTTCATTTATTTCCTGATCTGGAATCTGACTCTGTTCCAACTCCATGGGGTCCTTTGAGCCCTCCTGTGAGATCATGGAAGGGGCCTGCCTATGGTCTTTCACTACCACCTCATCCACACCATTTGTATTTGGTGACCGTGAACCAAAGCCATTCTTTGGATCCTGCTCCATCCCATTCAACTGAGCCATTAAATTACTTGCTCTCATGTTTTCTTTTTGGGCCATAGCAACATACACATGATGTTCAGCCCTAACAGATTGGTCAAGACAATTATGAGATGCCCAAGAACAATTCCTGAAAGTATGACCCTTTTCTTCACATAAATTGCACTTCTGCGGTTGTTTGCAGTGTGCACCATATTGCCCCATCTCTCCACACTGTCCATATTTTTGTTTCTCGCATACATTACTGAGATGTCCAAGATCCCCACACTTATAGCATGTTCTGGGTTGACCTGGGTGAGAATATCACCCCATCTCTCCCCCCCCAAAAAAACAATTAGGCAGATGCTGTATTTCTCCTTTCTCTTGTTTGAGCGTGATTTTATACTTCCACTCCCCTGTCCACAAGTGCTTCTCATCCAGAATAGGGTGGGATAGCCATTCACCAGGCAGTGCTGTTTCAACCGATAAGTAATATCTGCCACATTTACTCAAAAGAGGACTGTGATGGTTTTATACATGATTTTAGTTAACGGTATGGCCAAGAAGGGCCTCCACACAGGACCATTCTTCAGTAACTTGATATTGCTTCCAGAACCTTTCAAGTCCATTAGGATGCTTAAAGCTCACATCATAAATGGTATCCCCCAGCATATGTATGAGTGCATAAATCTCATATGCATAAAACTTCATACTAGTTTTTAGCAATGCGCTCCCCACGAAAAGTCTATCTGGTGTATCAGATGTAACACCTCTGAATTTTAGCCTGACTGCATTTCTCCTCATGGCCCATTCATTTCCACCTTGGGTGCATCTGTCCATCACTCCACCTTTCCCTATGTGCTCCACCAGCAATTCCTGCAGTCTTGCAGAAAACCTCCTTTCTTCGGCAGCAATCAGCTCTCGGATGTCCACCGCACTTACACTTGCCACGGCCTGTTCCCGTTCCATCTCCTCCTGTGCCAGGTCTGTAATTGCCTCAAACTCAATTGTTGATCATTCTCAATATTTTCATTTCGTGTGTTGGCCTCACAGATTTCCATGACTGGGGGGTAGGCCTGTTCCCTGGCCCTTAGCACATCTGTCTTCCATGAATCATCAGGCTGACTGGCCATTGCATCACCAGTCAGAGCGCCACCTACCGAACGAGTAGGGGAATTTCCCCAGTGTCCTGGGCAAATTTCCCCCATTCACTAAAAATAACACTAACAGCTTAATCTGGTTCAATGTCAGTTGGCATCCATCTGTATCCCCCTCCCCAGGGACGAGGCTGAAAATAGGGATAATTGTCTTGTTCTCCTTTCCTAGTCAACAAAAACTAAATAAATAAATAAAATAAATAAACCTGGTGCAATAGGGTTACAGATTTAGATTTAGTTGCCTAACAAAAAGGTAACATTGCAAAAAGAATGCTTCTATCCAATATGTTCACCTTCAAACAGCAAGCCAGAATTTACCCCACAGATTTCTTATGGCCATTAAACAAGGGGAATAGAATGGCACTAACACTGC
This sequence comes from Neoceratodus forsteri, assembly GCA_016271365.2. NCBI lineage: Eukaryota > Metazoa > Chordata > Ceratodontiformes > Ceratodontidae > Neoceratodus > Neoceratodus forsteri. The sequence goes on along the minus strand of CM028133.1, from coordinate 599,206,622 downwards.
ATTTGTGCAGTGCATTGCTTTTATACAGCAATGTGCTATGAACCAGGTAGCACAATGGATTTGGCTTTAGACTTTACTTTTGTGATCACAGTCACATGCACTGCAGTGCTACAAGACATGGCACAGCCTGCATGGAAAAGGAGGGACAGAAAAGAATAAAAGGAAAAACAGAAGGAATCACAGATAGATAAAGAGATAAGCATAGGCATATGGAGAGATACATAGAGGGTAGCCAGCCTTCCATGCAAACTCAAAGCAGACAGGTTGTGACCACAAGAGGGAACATAGAGCCCAGACCACAGGGAAAGAGAAAAAGAATGCAAAGACTTGCAGCCGGCCATAGCAATGAAATGGGGGGGGGGGCTACCTTCCTTACATGGAGGAAGACATTGGAAGGATCACACTTTCTTGACAACAGCTCTGAAGAGAAAAACAAGACAATGAATGATTCCTGTCTCATATTAAAAGCCCACAGCACTGTATGTCATATAGAACAGGATTGTCGTTTTTAGAGGCGGTGTTGCCTAGTGGTTAGAGTACAGAGCTATGAACCTGGGTTCTGAGCTTTGAATCCCTTCATTGCCATGCAATATCCACGTAGCTAGTTATTTAACCTCCATATGCTTAACATCCCCTCTCCTTCACCCTCCATCCTTTTCCTTCTCCCCTGTCCTCTGTGTTTATCCTCCTTGGGCATTTCTTAACCACCTTCATTTCTTTCTTCCTAATGACTGCAGCAGCTGTTTGTAGCTTATTTCTAGATTCAGGGAGCTCTCCAACCCAATCAAAGCATTTTGTTCACCTATTCTGCACTGCACGTTTGGCAAAGGAACTGTGGTGACATAAAATTTTGGTCAATTCCTGGTATACACTGTTGCCTTGTATCCAGGCATGCTGAATTTAAAATAAATGTTTGTCACCCATAATTAATACATCCCTCAATAACACTCTCATGGTTGTATGAGTAGTCTTACATTCTCGGGGGTGCCAGAACTGCTCACTGAAGAATACATGTGACCACTTTTACATTTTTTTTATTTTTATTTATTGGATTTTGTATGTAAGTACATACAATATAAAAAAAAAAAATTCCCACAGGGGATAGCATTAACAATTGGCTATATCATGCAATCTGTCAGTAGCATTTAAAGGACCCCCAAAAGGTACAGCACTGGGGGAGAACCAAACTATGTTGTTACCTAAAAAATGGTGCTTAATGAGTCATTAGATTTCTATGGAGTTATAGATTTAATATGGAATGCAAAAAAAAAAAAAAAAAAAAGAAACAGCCCAAGGGGAATGCAGAGGGTGCTCAAATATATCTGCCAGTACAAAGAACAACAAACTCCTGCACTTAGCACAGTCACATATCAGTCAGACGTTTGGCAAAGGAACTGTGGTGACAAAATTTTGGTCAATTCCTGGTCTGTCTAGTTACCATATACACAGTATGCCATGCTAGCACATGTTTTGGCATTTTAATAAAACCTATATTTGCAATTTGAAATAGCTTCATTGTCTACTATCATTGATGAAAATACAAGTGCTAGCTTTACAGAATGCCTGTCCAATATACCACTGGGATAAGCATTAGATGTTATTCTCTCTCAGATTTAATCTACCAGACATTCAGAAATAAACTTAATTGGCCAAGCTGGCCAAAAGTGAGCTCTCCACCTCAGCTCACTATGAATGTAAACACTAAAACTCCCAACAAATTTCCATTTACTCAATTATATTTGTGTGATCTATCACAAGCAAAATCAACTTATACTGTATATTTTATGTGTTAAACAGCCACAAAATGTTAACTATTTAGCACAAAAAGTGGACCTGCTGATACTTAAAGTTGACAAACAAATTTGGATATATATATATCTTATATATATTCATTCTTTGCAAAGAACTTAATTAATGCATCAGTTAGGGTTGTTTCCACACCAACAGAAGTGTGGAAATTCCACATTAGGGTTACCACCCCACCACCCCATCCCCATGCCCCCTCCTCAAAACCCTAACTCTGCATTCCCCCCAACCTCCCCCCACACACACACATGAAAGCAAGGCAAGGGCCAAGGAAAGACAAGCAACCAGGGACAAGGAGGGTTAGGTAGCAGAAGTGGCAGACAACTCTGTAAATATTCCAGAAGACAGCGGCATCGGCACAGACCACGAAGTTCTGCAGCCATCATAGTGGCTTGGGGGGTACACAGACATGCAGATGTTATCCACACATAGTATATTAGAAATGACAGTTTCTGTGAGCCTAGCAACAGTCATTGAATATTTGCATTTTGTTTTGTGATACAGTGAGTTAGTCCTAATAACAAACAGTGGTAGTAATAAAAGTAATGTCTTGTAGCATAGTTTACAAGAAAGATGTAAAAGCAACAGTTGTAACATGCAACAGTAACCATAAGATACTGTTAATCAGTGTTTCCTGTTAACGCAGCAGCAGAACAACATGTGTTGGTGGTAGCATGCCACCAGAGCAGTATCTCATAAGTACGGTGTATGTGTCAGGTGTATCTGTGCTGCTACCAGATGCCTGTGTGGTAGGGACGATATTTGCAGTGACCCAGTTGTTGGAATATGACACATATAAATCAATGTTTCAAAAATCTGAATAGACTAAGTGTAATTGCATTAGGACGATATACCAGCAGTAATGTGTGATCACATTGTACTAGCAGTGTAGAGTCACTTATACTGTAGTTGCTTTTCTATTACATAGTGTTATGTGAAAGCAGTACAGTGTTGTGAATATTGTGCTTATAGATGTGCCGGAGTGGTATAGTGTTGTACAATGTTGCATGTGTCTTGCATGTGTGTGTGTGGGGGTGGGGTTGGGGGGAATGTGGAGTTAGGGTTTTGAGAAGGGGGTGTGGGGGTGGAGGTGGGCTGATAACCCTAATGTGGAATTTCCAGACTTTTGTCAGTGTGGAAACAACCCTAACTAATGCATTAATGAAGTTTTTGCAAAGCATTTCCTATCTTTTTTTAAAAGTGTAATGTAAATAGTAAATGAAATATGTTGGTGGGATCGGGGGGCACTTCAAGCTCCACACTTCCACCAAGCCATCCATCTGTGCATAAAGATATGTGTGATGGAGCCATACCACAGCCCTATAAGACAAGGAGCCTTTGTAACAGTAAGTTGCCCATATCTTGGGAACCATAGGAGGTGGGAAAAAAATTAAAGTGTGGCTGTAATGGTGAGAGTGAGTAAGTCTCGTAACATAAGTAGATCAAATCTGTATCTCGCATTGTTTCTGAGATACAGGCACTGAAATGCAATGTGAGTGCTAAGTCTGACAGCATAATTGTGGCCTGCAGACATGAAAATGAGCAACTGGAACACTAATTCTCAAATATTTCAGAAACCGTACAAGGCAGGAAAACAATTCTAATTTCAGGGGTTTCATGGCTTTGTAACCTAGTTTTGTACTTAGGCCCCCTTTAAGGGGGTGACTAAGACATTTTGCAACAAAAATCACAAATCTCAAACCATTTTCAAGATACAGGCCCTGAAAGGTGCGACAGGTGCCACAATGTTATCTTATGGGAAAATTCCCAAACTTCACAGTGCTGTAACTATGGCCATGTTCATTGGTTCCGTACCAAATCATCAAAAGGCACACATGTAGAACCAGGGCTGTGCACCCTGGAAAGTTCAGGCCAATACCACAATGCACATTGCCACAATGAAGGGACAAAGAAAAACAACCACCACAATGTTATCCTAGGGGGACATTTCGGAACTGTGGCATGCTGTAGGTCTGGACCTCTTTCATTTTTCCATTCCAAACCAGTGAAACGCACATCTGTGGCACTAGGGCTTCCTACCCTGAACATTTCAGGGCAATAGCACAATCCACCTTACCACAATCAAGTGAAAGAAAAAAGCAACAGATAGCAAAAATCTGCTGTCTTTATAATGGGGATATGATCATGATCAAAAAAAATGTGATCTCGATCATGTTTAAAGTTGTCACGATTGTTTTTGCGGCACAAAAAATGTTGTCATGATAACAAAATTAAAAAAATTCAAAAATATGTTTCCAGACTAACTAGCCACAAACTAATGCCATAGGCATGTTCCTCGGGGCCCGTTTAGGTAAACCCAATGATTCTTGTGTTCAGAAGTGCAGTATTTTTTGAGTTATGGGGTGGGATATTCGGACTGCGCCCAAAAAGTGCACAACAGCAGGAGCAAGCGCAAGTCACTTACGCACATGCACAATTGTCGCGATATTCAAACATGGAGCAAGGCCAATTGCGCAAGCAGCCAACATCTGAATATCGCACAAACTGCTCCATAGCGCAACCAGGAAGGGGAAGCTGAGCAGAAATGATGCGCCATAGCGCAACAAGGCTAGCCCAGCTGAGCAGTCCAGAGGTGCCATAGCGCAAGCAAAGAGATCCCCGCAGCATAGCAATGGAAGTGCACAACCAGAGAGGTAGGCGGGGGCACACCACCCATGCCACAGATGGGCACAGGGACACACTGCTGAACCAACAATGTACCCCCACACCCCAAGCACAGCATAACTGGGGGAGAGATGGAGCCACTGGGCCATGGGGACATGCAAACAAAGCACATCCCGGCCGTGTTACTGCAGCACACCTACTGTCAACCTGAGACTGGCACACAAAGGGGGCAGAGCACCCCAGTGTCCAGTGGCCCCCCATGCACAGCACTCCCAGCACTGTGACCCCAAGACACCACCCATGCGCAGTGACCAGCACTGCAGGAATCCACAGGCACCCCCTCCAGAACACTGCAACCTCGTGAACCACAGAACCACACAAGCCAAACCCACCATGACCACCAAGCAGTGGGTGGCAGCACACAGCAATACTGACTGGAAGCCCTCACCCACACCAGAGACACTCCCCTCCACACACACACACACATGCCTCATGACCATACACACACCTGATGCCATGCACACCACTGCAACTGAACACCTATAGCCAGCTGCAAATCAGAGACCACCACAGTATTCATATCAAAATATATATGTAATAAAGATGCATAACAAGAACAACAAACAGTAACATATGTACAAAGCAGGGGTCGGGGTATGGGTATGAGGTAGGGGTGGATAAGGGGCAGGGGTGAACAACTGGGAGAGGGAAGGTGGGGATTGCTGACATCTGGCTACCGCCTGGCAGCCTGCCCTCCTCCTTCTGCCTGGCGCTGTGCCCGTGGCCTCCTCCGGCACCGCATGCCATGCTGCTGTAGGTTGAGGAGGATGGTATGAGTGTCCATGGCCACTTGAGTCAGCCTCCGCATGCCCTGCTCCAACATGCGCAGGATCCGGATACCTAGGACAAGGGATCAGAGTCAATGGCTGTGACTGTCCACATCCCTGAATGCCACCCATCATGCATGGCATACAGCCAGGTGCCCCGCTCCTGTGATGGACTGCACCCACCCACCCACAGTGACCGTGCACAAGACATGCCCAACCAGCCGGCAATGGCCATGTGTACCACTGTACACACACCGCCCATGTCCAGCACAGCACAACCAAGGCTGCCCAGTGACGTGGCTACATGGTGGGATGCCAGTGACATAGCCATGTGCCCAGTGCATGCATGGACCACCAGTGACGCACACACACACACACATGCAGTGCCACTGGACAGTGATGACTGTCACATGTTGCGTGCATGGTAGTGTCGTCCATGGAAGGTGTCCGTGCCCCCCCCAGCATGCAATAGCATCCATGATGTAATGACACTCACCCTCATCAAGCTGCTGCAGCAGGTGCTGCTGCAGCTGCGGCTGCTGCTGTGGCTGTGGCTGTGGCTGTGGCACACCTCCTCTGCCAGCCACCCTGGTACCACCATCCCAGGCCTCAGCCCGTGCCCGCCTCTGCTCCTCCATGCCTGTAGGAGACAAATGAAGAGAAACACATCAGTGAGATCCCAAAGCAGACAGCCCCTTGCCGCATTGAGTGTGCCTGCCCACACAACCAGACCCAAACAGCACACACCTGCAAACACCCTCACAGCAAACCATAGCCCAACCCACCCCCATGCGCAGATCATATTACACAGTCACCCATGTGGACAATACCGGTGCATGCACAGCACACCCACCTGGCCTGGGCACAATGCCCCTCCTGGCACGTGACCTGAGGCGCTCAAGCAGAGCATGCTCCCTCCTCCGCAGGTCACTGTAGCGGTGCCTGCACTGCTCAGGGGTCCTCCTCCGCCCAGTGGCCTGCTCCAGGGCAGTGGCAGCCTGCTGCCACACATGGGTGTGTGGCACCTGCAGGGGCATGCCCTCAAACAGTGAGCCATGGTGAGGCTCCACCACAGCCACCAGGTTTGCCAATTCCAAGGCCCCCCATTGTGGTGCTCTCCTGCGTGCTATTTTCAAAATGTACAGTGGTAATATGGCGCTACGCAGCGCGGCAACCCCATGTGGAAATGTTGTGCAATACAACTCCATCACTGCCCGTCGGTCCACATCGCGCTGTCACCGAACAGCGCAATAGAGCCGTACACATGCCAGACGTACAGCGCCAGGGGGCAAAGGTCGGCCACAAGGTCATGGGTCAGTGGTGCAAGGCCATGCACAGCGCCATCGGACGTCCACACGTCCTGCGCGATTGGTCACCTGTGTGCCAGCGCCACAGTGGACTATTGCACAGTACTGCCACAATGCCATATGGTGACCAGCGCTGTAGCGCCACTGGCACAATGGTGGCCATGTCCTGAATTGCTGATCGTGCACAGGACGTCATCAGCATGGCAGATACCTGTGTAAGCTACCTGGGCATGCGCAATGCAGTGTACCACACAGTCACAGAAATGCGCCATTGGCTCAGCCGGCTCAACCATATTGCGCAAAGCGCAACGGCGCGATATTCAGCCCGACACATACAAATCATCTGATCAGCCATTCAAAGGTGCAGTGGTGCAATTAGCATGTCATTAAAGTTGTCCTCTAATTTGCATGCATTCGCTACTCATCTGGCGACATTGGGCTCGCTGGCAGATCGGTTACTGCAGATGAGAGGTGAGTTGCATGCTGTGTGATGTTCTGGCCAATGAGTAATGGGATAGCGCTGTAGTCTGCACAGTGACAGGTGTCCACTTCCACCCTACAGACCGACATGACCGAGCAGAGCCAAGGTGAGGGTGAGGATGGTGGGTGAAGGAGGCCAACTTCACCAGGCGGAGACAGAGGCCCTCTTCCAGGCCTATCTGGAAGAGGAGCCACTACTGAGTGGATGGTGGGGCACCCCTCAAACCCGTGCGGCTGCATGGGAGGGGTAGCTGGGCAGTGAACCTGCGGAAGCCACCAGCGCTCGTGCAGGAATGCAAAGAAAGATGGGACCGCAGAAGGGTGAAGGAGAAGGTGGCAGCCCTCAGGCGGCATGTGCTGGCACAGGCAGGGGCCAGCCAGCGGTGGCAGAGCTGACCTGGCTGAGGACTGACTGGCTGCATCAATGCAGTGAGTGCTGTGAGGCGTACCAGGAGGTGGATTCCAGACAGGTGGAAGCCCATCACTGCATGGTATGACATGGTGGTGGTGGTGGGGGAGGTTGATCACATGCACTACATGTCCTCACTTTCTGTTACAGATCCCGTTCATCTGCAGGGAGCGGTGGTGGTGGGACCATGGGTGAGGAAGACCTGCCAGAGGTGGAGGAGGGTCCATCCACCTCTGCCGCCAACCGCAGCACTGCACCAGCATGCATGTCTGGCTTCCACCTCTGTTGTCGGTGAGTCAGGTGTGGGGGTGCACAGCCTGTGTCTCAGCAGTCTGGCATGCAAGCATGCCAGCCACGCTGTGACTGTGGCTGTAACCATGCCTGCACCATAGATGATGCAAGGACTGCAATGGGCAGTGACATGTGTGTGTCCGCAGTGGACACACAGCGAGCCAACACGTGCCCTGGACCTAGCTGGTTCCAATGTGTGTGCAAGCACGTCAGCACAGTCCCAGGCTGTGCCTGTCCACACCGGTGGGGCAGCACTGGTGGTTGTGCAGATCTCTGGCACTGTTGCGGCCACAGCAGTGGAATGAGTGGTCCCTGGGGCACAGCAGTTGGAGGGGCAGCAGCAGCAGTCACCCACCAGATCTGGGGGTACAGGGTCCAGTGGTGGCACATGCACAACACCTGTTGACTTGCCCACACCTGGTCCTGGTGAACAGTGCCCACCCTCAAGGGGTGTTGAGCATCAGGCCCTTCCATACCTTGGGGGACAGAATGCCGATGTGGCACAGGACCCATTGGATGAGCACACCTGCCTGCTGTGGTCATCATTAGAGCAGCAGATGCGGGTTGCAACGTGTGTGGAGGCACTGTGCGTGGCTGTGGAGTGGTACAGCAGGGACAATGCATTGATCCTTGCAGAGATGGTCAGACTGCGGACGGATGTGACCGCCGCCATTGGCAGGCTGACCCAGGCAGTGGTCTCTGTCGGGGCCGCATTGGGCACACAGTCAGGTGCCCCTGTACCGCACACCCCACACAGTACACTCTCCACTCCCCATTCCCGGCATCGTGCGACACCCAGACTGTCGACGCCGGGTTCTACTGTGGGCATCCCGAGCACACCTGGTGCAGGTATGTTCGGCATGCTGCACACCCCTGTGCGGACAAGGTCGTGATCGTGCAGTGGGACCCCTGGTGGTCCATCGGTGCCACCCCATGTGGCCCATGATCAGCCTGCCAGTGCTGCTGGGACATGGCGGGGCCGCCCATGCATCCGCGGTGGCCGTGGAACTGTGCAACATGACTGACCTGTCTCCCAGTGTGGGGCCTGTCTGGTGCTGCCCTGTGTGCAATGTGTGTCATGGTGGGCAGTGCACTGGTGGGTGCCCTGCCCAACACGCCGACACGCGGACCACCTGCACACCCACCCGACTGCTGTCCACAGGTGCATGTGCATGATGATGCCTGCATTGTACTGTACACCAAGGTGCAAGGGTGCCCAGCATCTGACACACGTACTTGGACAGTACAGGTGGTGGGGGTGGTCTGTGGATCTGGATGTTTGCCATGTCTGTTCCTGCTCTGCTGTGCACTGCCCATGCACGCTTTGTGCCTGGTGTGTGTGTGTGTGTGTGTGTCCATATGACTGTTCACCCTTCCCTGATGGTGTGTTCATGTGCCTGGACCCTTCCACTCCCCTTGCCATCATGCACCCCTGGTGTGTTACCCTGTGTGCCTGTGGGTTGCGCCTGGACAGTGTTGGTTGCACATGGCCCCTTGACTTACCTGTGTCATGCATAATGCTCCTCCGTGATGGTGTCCTGGTGTAGCTGGGCCTGCGGATCAGTCGGGGTCCCACCATCCAAGGGGGCTGCTCATCACCATCATCACTGGCGCGCTGGTGTCCCCAAGCTGTCCCCTCTCGACCTGTGGCTGTCCCACAGTCTTTGGCCATGTTGTGCAGGATACAACAGGCCAGGAATATCACAGGCTTTTGAGGGGCTGTACTGTAGGGCACCGCCGGAGGTGTGTAGGCATCGGAAGCGTGCCTTAAGCATCCCGAACACCCGCCCGATGATGTTACGTGTGGTGGCATGTGCCTCATTATAGCATTCTGCAATGGGGTCATGGGGCGCCAGTACGGTGTGTGCAGCCAGGGATGGAGTGGGTATCCACTGTCACCTGTGTGTAGATAGTGGACATAAGTTTCATGTTCAGGTCCATATTGCCCATATCCCTGTGTGCCACTACCATGGCACCTGTGGCATTCCCACCCTTGCCCCAATTTTGCAATTCCTACATGCATTACTCACCCACTGATGGCTGTGGGGATGTCCCCACTCTCGAATCGATGGCACAGTGTGGACTGATACCATATGAAGGCATCATGTGCTCTGCCAGGGTGTGTGGCACAGACATTGATTATGCACCCAGTGGCATCACACACCACCTGGCAGTTGACACTGGAAAAGCCCTTCCTTTTCCTGCATGTGGCCCCATCAGGGCCAGGTGGCGTGCAAATAGCCACATGGGTGCAGTCTATGGCCCCTAGCACACCAGGCATACGTGCTACCCTGTGGAACTCCTGCATGTTTGCTGTACGCTCTGCCGTGGTGCTGGGGAAATGGATGTACTCCACAGCATGTGGCAGCAGTGCGCTGAGGAATTGGGTGAGGATGCATGACGTGGCCGACTGTGTGATGCCTGTGGTGTCCCCTGTCAGCCTCTGGAAGGTACCCGTGGTGAGCAGGCACATGCAGGCTGTTACCTTTGTCTCCGCTGACAGAGCGTGACTCCGTCATGAGGGTGCCTGCATCACATCACTGCACAGCTCACTGGGCGCCTCAGTATTGCTCTGTTCGGGTGGTACCATCCACAATCTCTACATCTGAGTACAGCTCAAAGCTGATGCAGACGCAGTGCCACTGCCTGTTGGGGCTTTGCAAGCCAGACGGCCCTTCCACGCCCACGTCCTCCTGCAGCATGCTTCTCACCCCCTCATTACAGCTTCCATGTGGCAGCTGGCACTGTCCATCTCCCTGGCTTGTGCCCCCCAGCTGTTGTTATTCTGTTACCCCGCTGTCCTGACTGCTATCTCCACTGCACCGGTACACTACTGGCCTCTGCAGTCTGTGGCCCCGCACACCCTCCCTTGTCCTCTCCTCTCCTGTGCACTCCCAGGCCTGCACTGTTTGCCACTGTCTCCCTGTGTTTCTCCCCTGCCTCATGTGGCTTCCCTGTGGATTCTTGCGCTCTTCCTTGAGCCTTTTTATTTTGGCTCATTTCCGCCGTGGCGCACCCTCCGGCTCATCTGCTGTTGCGCATTGCGTAAGTCTTTGAATATCGCATTGCGCTCTTTATGCATGGGTCCACCCCCTTCAGTTCGCATGCCTTCATTTGCATTGTGCTGTTGCTCAGCCTGTTTTCAGTGGCACAACTGCCTCCTGCTGAATATCGCAGAATGGCGCACTTTTGGACTTGCGCATGCGCAACCCTTTTGAATATCCCACCCATGATGTTTTTTTCTCTCACTAACTGCATTATAATAAATGGGAAAAGTTAACAAAAAGTTCAACAGTGTCTCAAATGCAATTTTTAGTGTCACAAATGACCCCTGTAGTGTCATGAGTCAGCCATTTTTTTTCAGTTAGTGGTCACAGAAATGCTTGGCATTTAAATTTGGGACCCTCTAGGGACACAATTATTTTTGTGTTCACCTAGTCGGACCCTGAGGATGCTAGCCATGTCTTTTATCGGAGGCTAAACACCCCAGTAATATGTTTCTGAAATTTTTGGAAAAAGTAGTGTGGCAAAGTAGTGTCACACTCATAACACTATCGTGATTTCATTTGTGAAAGTGTGATTTGCGACACTATTTTGCAACACTATGACCAAAATAACAGGAATTCTTTGACACCCTGCTACAAAACAACGGTTTTGTCTTTTGGGCTGAAATTTTGAGTGAGGAAACCCAACATCCCACAGATGTGCCTTTTTTGTGGATGGTGACAAAATATTGCACAGATGGAAATTTCCAGTGCTTCGAAGTTGATGCTTTTTCCCATAGACTAACATTGCGGCGTCTGCCATGCCTTTCTGGCCTGGTATCTCAGAAACAGTGCAAGATACAGGCTTTTCATTGTAAAAATGCTTAGCCCACCACATGGGGGCTAAGTACAAAACTAGCCAGGAAAGTAATAATTCATATGAAATTTTAATTTTTTTTCTACGTTGTATGGTTCCTGAGATATAAGCAATTTTAGTATTCCAACTCCTCATTTTCTGCTCCAAGCCCCATTATTATGCATACATTCTTTGTACTCACTGTGTTTCTCTATGCAGCTGGTGGGGAAAACCAGGGTGTGCGCTCCAGCTACTGTTACATGTAGCGTTTCCACTTGCATTTCCGTACCTGTTTGTGTTAGCATTCCTGTGTACGCCACCATGTGCGTTGTCCTTTGCGTCTCTGTTTGCGCTTGTGTTAGCATTACTCTTACCATTTGTGTCTACAGTACTGTTTCTGTTTGTGTTTCACTTTGCGTCACCATGCGCATTGCCATTTGCATTTGTGGCCCCCATTTAGTTTTGTGTTTGCTTTTATCTTTCATTTTGCATCTTCATTGTTGTTCTATTACCATTTGCATTTCCAATTGCGTTTCCGTGCATGTTACGGTGTGCATTTTCATACGCGCTTGTGTTTGCATTTCCATTTCTGTTTCCTTTGGCATTATTGTTGCTGCTACCATTACCATTAGCATTTACAATTACGGTACTGTGACTGTGCGCATAATGGTTTGCATTTCTGTACACGCTTGCATTCGCGTTTCTGTTTCCTTTGGCATTATTTTAGCTGTTACCGTTACCATTTGCATTTCCAATTACGGTACCATGACCATGCATGTTACGCTTTGCGTTTCCATACGCGCTTACATTTGCCTTTCCATTTCTGTTCCCTTTGGTGTTATTGTTGCTGTAACAGTTAACATTTGCATTTTCAATAGCGGTACCATGACCGCGCGTGTTACCAGTTGCATTTCCATATGCATTTGCATCTTCGTTTGCCTCACTGTTTGCTTTGGAGTCACTTTGTGCTTGCATTTCTATTAACGTTTGCGTCACCATGTGCATAACTGTTAGCGCTTGCGTTTGCATTGCAGTTACTGTTACTATGTCACAAGACATCATGTGGTGGGAGCGTGGGGCCCAAAGAGCCCGCACTCCCTCCACCGCATTCTATTCACTATTTACAGTCCTCATTCTCAAAAAGAAGGGAAATTCATGGCAAAACACTCCATTTAATGTATCAGTTAGGGTTGTTCCACAGTGACAAAAGTGAGGAAATTTGGTGTTAGGGTTGAAAGCCCTCCTTACACCCCCCAGCCCGCACCCCCAACTGACATCGGGGTTTGCATTTGGGTCATTGGTCTAACTCTCTCCCCATTGTCCTATACCTCAGCTCATTTACATGTGATGGGGTGAGAGTTGAGATGATGACCCAATGCACCCCAATGCCGGTTGGAGGCGAGCTGCAGGCTTTCAGCAATTCATTTTGTCACTGTTGAATAACCTAACTGATGCATTAAATAGAATTTTCCATGAAAAAATATATATATATATATATATATATATATATATATATATATATATATATTTATACAATGGAGTGAGTGATAAATAGTGAGATAAAACAGTGTATCATCCACTGCAGTGTGATATTTTACCCTCTGCTCTGCTGTGATGATATCAGCCATTTACACACACAGGTTACACAAAGGTCACTGATATCATCACTCTGGGCAGCTTTCCCCTCAGCATGCAAGAAACAGCTGTGCTGTTACCATAGACACAAATGCAGAACTACAAAAGGTCTCACTGCTGCCTGCAGCTAACTCAGTTAGCATTGCAAAACACACCTATTCCCCGCTCTAACTTCCAGCTCATTACTGTGATACTCTCAGCTTGACTGCAGCCAGAATTTTTAAGAGCACAGCTTCACAGAACACTGCTGCCTGCAGCTAACTCAATTACCACTAAAAACAGCCTCAGCTGTTCTGACACTCTGACTCTCAGCCCATTACCATTACTGTGATACTCTCATCCTGACTGCAGCCAGACTTCTAAAGACTACAGCTTCACAAAATAGTCTGTTTCTCACTCCTACATAAAACTAACTCATTTAGCATTGCAAAACACACTCATCGGTTTCCCATAGTTTATAACACTGCCAGCCCATTCAGAAAACCTCATAAACAGAATGAGCAAACACAAACAGGAACAGAACACCACAACATAACAATACTTCTGAAACTCCTAGCCCTACTGTATAAATCAAATACATGATGGGCAGATCATGTGCTATGGCAAATATTGTCACTCCTGCATCATGAGCTCTGGATATCTCACTCTGCAGGAATGACAATATTTGCCATATCACACTCATGCCCATCATGTATCCCATATATACATATATATATATATATATATATATATATATATACACATACTCTGACTTGGAACCTTTGAAAATGAGTCTTTGACTCAAGGTATTAATCCAATCGAAATAAATACAAAACATATATATATGTATATACATATATGTAATAGATATACCACTCTGAGGTGTGCGGTGGCGCTCTGATATCATGCGCTTCTTATTGTTGTCTTGCTAGAAGCCCGCTATCTTATAAAATGTCAAAATTGTTTTGGAGGGTAAAAGTGCAGGCATGCGGTGGCGCTCTGATATCGCACGGTCATGTGATGGTGTTTGTCCAATGCTATGGATCCTATTGATTCCTTTTTCTTACCTATTTTATTTATATATATATATATATATATATATATATATATATATATATACATACACACATGTGTGTGTGCATATATATATATATATATATATATCTCATAAGTGAGAGCTTTCTCAGTAGAATATCCTGTGTTATTTCCACTGCAGTGAGAAGTTCTGGTGACATCAGCAGAGTGAGGATAAATGCCATTTATCCACACTCTGCTGATGTCACCAGAGTGAGGATATCTTCACTACAGCTTGCATTCTCAATGAAACTGCTTCAGAAAACAGTTTCTCTTTCTCTGTGAAGCTGCAACTTACTCAGTTAGCTTTACAAAACACTCTCACTTGTGTTCCTGATGTTTCTAACACTCCTAGCCTATTACTGTGCTGATCTCAGCTTCAAAACTACCAGAATTCTAAATGAAACTCCTTCACAAAGCAGTTTCTCTTTCTCTGTGCTACCTGCAACAATTTGTCTTTCTCACTGAAACCTACTACTTACTCAATTAGCCTTGCAAAACACATTCACCTGTGTCTCATTGTGTATCTGACTCCCAGTCCATTCAGAACAACTCACACATACACACACACACACACACACTCACACCACACACAGAATGAGCAGAAAACACACAGAAACAGAAAAAAATTTCCTAAAGCTCTCACTCCCATGGTATAAATTGTACACATGATGTGCAGATTGTGAGATATGGAAAATATTCTCAGTCCTGCAGAGTGAGCGGTGCATTCTCACTCATGCCTTTGGCACTCAGGAGGCAGAGCTCACTCTGCAGGGAAATATTTTCATATCTAATCCTACCATCATGTAATATATACATACAGTATATATGTGTGTCGATATATATATATATATATATATATATATATATATATATATATAAATATATGTATATATACACACTCACACACACACACATATGGGGATACATGATGGGCAGGAGTGGAATATGGAAAATATTGTCACTCCTGCAGAATGAGCTCTGAATATTTCATAAGTGCCAAAGGCACAAGTGAAATATCCAGTGCTCACGATGCAGGAATGAGAATATTTTCCATATTCCATGATCTGCACTTCATGTGTGCTATTTATACCATCAGGTGAGACCAATTCAAGTGAGAGAGGTGTGTTTGTTGTTGTGAGATTCATTTCACTTTAAATGATGCTGGCACTGTGGTAGTGTGTGTGGGAGGTTTTATGAATGGGTCCTTGTAGTGAGATGTTATTGGTTGATATGTGTGTGTGTGTGTGTGTGTGTGTGTGTGTGTGTGTGTGTGTGTGTGTGATTGGGTGTGCTGTGTTGTGGTTATTGACTGGCTATGGGGGTTGGGGGGTTTACCTTTGGTGCTGGAGGAGATATTGCTGCTGTCTGTTGGCAGGTATGGCTGTATATTCTTAAATGTTCATGTAACATTTATTTGCAAGTTTTGGGATATATGTTTTTTATGCTTGGCGCACATGTTACATTTTTTATTTTGCTCACTATGTTAATTCCACGGGACCATTTGCTGCAGCAGGCTTGTATGTGTTTCAAAGCAGCATCAGTTTTTTTCTTCGTGTTGGACTTTTTGGAGCTCAGAATGTAATTTTCTTTATATTTGGGGTCTGGAAAAATGTTAATTTCTGTTTGGTTTGTGAGAGTTTTGTGTATTCAGGATAGTTGAGGCATACTGAGAATCTTTCGGTTCCAATAATGGTTCTGTGTCTCTCTTGAATTGCATGCAGAGATCATTTAATTCATTTTGTTGTCTTTCGTATTTGGTTTGCTTTTCTAAGCTGAGTTTGTTGATCCGTGGAATTATTAGAGCACTTTTTTTGGAATTTGGAAGATCTTGTGTTCATAGCATGTTTATAGGTTTCTCTTGGTTTTTTGCTCAATTCACAGGTCGATATTTCATGGTGCAGGTTTAGTGATCAAGTGCAGTCAGCTTTTGAAATGCAGCATGTGAGATGTGCAAGTTGCTACAGTGAAAAGCACTTCTCCAGGTGAATCTCATTATTGATGTTAATGGCATTGGTTGTAGGGAGTATTTGGGAAATAGGCAGATTAGAGGGATGTTAGTGGGTGCTTTCACATGCAGGTGGCTGATGTCAGCAGAGTAGGTATAAATGATATTTATTTTAACTCTGCTGATGTCAGCAGGATGTATTCCATTGCAGTAAAAATAACTTGATTTATCTCACTGGAATTGGTCTCACCCCATGGTGTATATATATATATATATATATATATATATATATATATATATATATAAAAAATCAGTTTAATGCATCAGTTAGGGATGTTTCACAGTGACAAAGTGAGGAAATTTGATGTTAGGGTTGAACCCCTCCATTGGACCACCCACCCCCGTCCCCCAGCCAGCATCGGGGTGTGCTTTGGGTCAGTCGGCCTAACTCTCACCCCATCACATGTATAAGAAGCCAAGGTGGTGAAGTATAGGGAATGGGTGAGAGTTAGGGACTGATCAATCTCTAATGCACACCTGGATGCTGACTGGGGAGCGGGTGGGTACAAGGGGGCTCAACCCTAACATTGAATTTCCTCATTTTTGTTGCTGTGAACAATCTAAACTGATGCATTAAATGGAGTTTTTGTCTCTAATATATATATATATATATATTCATGGCAAAAAGCTCTATTTAATGCATCAGTTGAGGTTGTTCACAGCGACAAAGTGAGGAAATCGGTGTTAGGGTTGCCTCTCCTTGCACCCCACACCCACCACATCCCCACCAACAGGCATTGGGGTGTGTGTTGGGGTCATCTGCCCTAATTCTCACCCCATTGCATGTGTAAATAAGCTGAGGTGGTGCAGTGTAGGAGAATGGGGTGAGAGTTAAGACCAATGATCCCAACCTGATGCCTATGGGGGGGATGGGGTGGGTGTGTGGTGGAAGGGTTGGGAACCCTAACACCAAATGTCCTCACTTTTGTCACTGTGGAACAACCCTAACTGATGCATTAAACAGAGTTTTTTGCCATGAATTTATCTTCTTTTTGAGAATGTGCATTATACTGTAAATAGTGAATGGAATGTGGTGGTGGGATTTTTTTTGTCACTTCACTGCGCAAAAACTGTATGACCGAATGAAATGAAAATTGGTAAAGACATGTACTACTGCACACTGTGTGTCCAGAATTGTGTGTACATCCGTTCAACAGTCGCACAGCGCCATGAGCAAACAATGTAACATGCACAAGTCAGCAACTATAAGAGCCAGTGACCTTAAAATAGTCACAGTCAAAGATGTATTATAAATCTTTGTAAATTCCAAACACCAGGCAAATTAGACACACGGTTCAGAAGTTAATGAAGTGTAATGAACCAAATTTTCATTCGTTGGAGTGCCATAATTCTGAACCTGTTAATGTTTTACACTCCAAACCACTGCAAGGCACCTCTGTATCACTATGGCTACCTATGCTACACATTTCAAGCCAGTAGCACTATGCAGAATTCTATGCACAAAATGTTAACTATGTCATGCAGTATCTCCACAGCAAATAATTTTTCCAACATGTAAACATCATTATTCACATCCCCAGGACATCCACTCAGCACCCTCCAAATTTCATGTGAAAAGACCAAACGATTCCAGAGATATTCAATTTGTACATTTCTGCACCTTTAAGAAGTCTTCCTCCACAAAATGGCAGAATTTGTGGCCAAAAATGTGCTAAAATTGTGGACCTGGTGGACAAAACATCTGTAACTGTGTGGGGGGCCAATTTCAAATGGCAATAACTCTGAAACGACACATTTGTTCACCAAACAAAAACTGGCATGTTCTTTGAACACAGGTCTTTCTATGTGGCAAGTTTCAGATCAATCAACCACACACTGGCTGTGCTATGAAACTGTGCAAGAGTGCTGCAAATAACATTTTTGCCACTTCATTACACAAGAACCATATATCCGACGGAATCAAAAATTGTTAAAAAAAAGACATACTATAGCACACAGTGTGTCCACAATTGTGTGTACATACATTCAACGGTCACACAGTGCCACGAGCAAAAACCAAAACATGCACTATTCAGCAGTCGTAAGTGTCAGCGACCCAAAAATTGTCAAAGTCAAAGATGTATTGTAGGTCTTTGTACTTGCCACATTCAAGGCAAATTGGACACACGGTTCAGAAGTTATTGAAGCATAATGAACCACATTTTCATTCATCAGAGTGGCATAATTTTGCACCTGTTAACATTTTATACACCAAACCACTGTAAGACACCTTCATACCACTAGGGCTACCTACACTATATATTTCAAGCCAGTAGCACCATGCAGAACACTATTCATAAAAAGTTAACTGCATCATGCAGTATCTCTGCATCAAATAATTTTTCCAACATGTAAACAACATTATTCACATCCCAAGGACATCCACTCAACAACCTCCACATTTCATGTGAAAAGACCAAACCGTTCCAGAGATATTTCATTTTTACATTTCTGCACCTTTAAGAAGTCTTCCACCACAAAATGGCAGAAATCACGGCCGAAAAAGCATTAAAAAGGCAGACCTGGCAGCCAAAAAATCTGTAACTGTGAGTGGGACAACTTAAAATGGCAGTAACTCTGGAATGGAACAACATTATTTCACCAAACAAAAACTGGCATGTTCCTTGGACACAGGTCTTTCTACTGACTGCATTATGTGTTGCGGAAGACAGTGCAGAAAAATAGCAAAAACAATGTTTTGCACTGCACTGCACAAACACAAAAACACAAACGGTAATGTTAACACAAACAGTGATGTAAAAGAAAATAGTAACACTAATAGTAATGCAAACGCAAGTGCAAACAGTAATGCTCGCGGTGATGCAAATGGAAACAATAACGCAAACGGTAAGAGAAAAGCAAGCACATACGTAAATGAAAATAGAAATGGTACCACAAATGGTTATGCAAATTCTAACGGCAACAGAAATGCAAATGGTAATGAAAACAGTAAAGAAAATGCAAATGGTAACAGAAATGCAAATAGAAATGCAAGTGGTAATGGCAGCGGCAACGCAGAAGGAAGCAGTTACGCACTCAACAACAGAAACACTACCGATAATGCAAATGCTAAGGCCAACAGAAATGCAGATGGTAACGAACAAGCAAACAGTAATGGTAATGCAATTGGAAATACAAACAGTTATGGTAACACCAATGATGACACCAAAGGAAACAGTGACGCAAACGGAAACGCAAATGAAGCACATACGTAGACGCAAATGGTAATGCACACGGTGATGCAAAAGTAAAAGCAAACAAAAATGGTAACGGAAACAAAAAACGGTAACAGTAATGCAAATGCAAGTGCAAACATAAACACAAAGGGTAACGCACATGGTGATGTAAATGGAAATGCTAATGCAAAAGGTAACAGAAACGCAAGCAGAAATGCTAATAGTAACAGTAATGCAAACGTACACCCTTTTTTTCCCAAAAAGGTGCATTCAGAAGCACAGTGAATGCAACGAATGTATGCATAATAATGGCCCTTGGAGCAGAAAATGAGCACTTAGAATACTAAATTCCATATATCTCAGGAACCGTCCGACGTAGAAAAAAAATGTAAATCTCATATAATTTAGGACTTTCCAGGCTAGTTTTGCACTTAACACCCTAGTGGGGGACTAAGCATTCTTCTGATGAAAAGTCTGTATCTCAAACTGTTTTCGAGATACGGGCCCCGAAAGGCATGGCAGGTGCCGTAATGTTATCCTATGGAAAAAACATCAACTTCGGAGTGCCGTAACTTTGCAACCCTCTAATATTTTTTGACCAAACCACCAAAATGCACATCTGTGGGATCTTGACTTTCTTCCCTCAACATTTCAGCCCAAAAAACCAAACTGTTCTTTTGCAGTAGGGTGGCAAAGATTCCCTATTGTTTTGGCCATAGTGTCGCAAAGTAATTTCGCAAATCATGACACTTTCGCAAATGAAATCAGAAGTGTCATATCTTAATGCTGTGACACTACTTTCTAAAGATTTAAAACATATTCTGGTGTTTACCCACAAAAAAAGACATGGCTAGCATCCTCAGGGCTTGACTAGGTGAACACAACAAGAATTGTGTCCCTAGAGGGTCCCAAATTTAAATGCCAAGCATTTCTGTGACCACCAACTGAAAAAAAGATGGCTGATTTGTGACACTGCAAGGTTCATTTGTGAAAGTAAAATGTGCATTTGTGACACTTTCGCATATTTTGTTAACTTTTCCAATTGACTATAATGGGAAACTTGTTTTTTGCATAACTTTTGAACTGTTTAATATTTTTTCACAAAATCTTCAACAGGCACATTGGGGACCCATGCTGCATACTACCTGAAGGCTTTGGACTGGTCACACAAACCGTGCGGGCTGTAGGCACAAAGAAAGAATGCTCAAAAATGCCTAATTTGTGTGTTTTTCGGCACGCTGTAGCTCTGCAATCATAAATCTGACCATAATAAAACTTGGCAGATCCAGAGACCTATGGTACCAGACCATGCATGCCAAATTTCAGGCAAATCTGTCATACAGTGGCAAAGTTATTAAGCTTCCAAATTTCAGATTTAACCTTAAATGGGGTACTCTACCCTAACTATAGTGGCACTATCATGCCACTATAATATATATATATATATATATATATATGTATGCACACACACATATATATATATATATATATATTATATAGATAGATATAAATATATAGCCTTTGAGTATATTAGCAGACCCACACAACTGAACTATAGGCTGAACCTCTGATTTATAGCAGGGAAGTATGTGGAGGATTTATCAACAACACTGGTATAGTAAAAATGTAAATAATCCTGTTCAGTGACTGCAATTCCACAAACAAAAGTCTGTTAAGAAAGCTTTGTGGTGGAAAATTCTCATCATCTGTGTACCTCGGAGTCCGAAGTCAAATAATAGCATTTTGATTCTTACTGAAAACCAGTCTGTTATACAGAAGACATGATTTATGTCTAACTTAACTACCAAGCACGGAGATCCTAAAGTAAAACCAAAGTGCCTCTGAACCCAACAGTTCCAGTCCCCCTTTGTTAGAACTGTTTCACACTTTGCAGATGGCAATACTGGACCTGGTGATCAAAAACGGGGACAGTGTGACAGGCATCCCAGGAGGGGAGCACCTGGGGAACAGCGACCACCAGTCAGTGTGGTCTGACATAACTGAAGGGTCAGAACTCAGCCACACAAAAACATGAATCCTTGACTTTAGAAGGGCAGATTTTGGAAAAAATAGGAAATGCTTGGAAGAGGCACTAGCTAGAATAGGGAGGAAATCAGGAGTGGAGGAACAGTGGGCAGTATTCAAAACAGGGATAACAAAGACAACACAATTATGTATAAAACAGGTTAGCAAGGAGAAAAGGAAGAGGAGACCATTATGGTATTCCAAGGAGGTAGCTGAAAAAGTGAAAGCTAAAAAAATTGACTTCAAACAGTACAAAAAGACACAGGCAGAAGGGGACAGGGAGAGGTACAAGGAGAAACAAAGGGAGGTAGGGACGGCACTAAGGGAAGCCAAACCACAGACAGAGGAGTGCATTGTGAAATTAGTGGTTAGAGAGGACAAAACCTTTTACAGGTATGTAAATGAAAAAAGTAAGGCAAAGGGAGGGATAGTGAGGCTGAAAGGGGAGGCCAGGAGTAGAGTGGAGGATGACAACCACAAAGCAGACATACTGAACAGATACTTCTGCTCAGTCTTCATAGATAAGGGGTCAGGTAATGGGCCAGAGAGAGCAGAAAGGGAAGGAAGGGCACAGAAATGGATACAAGTATTTTTCCATGGGAAAGGGTCCTAAAGCAACTGGAAGAAATGAGTTGATAAAGCTATGGGGCCAGATGGGGTATACCCCAGGGTGCTGAGGGAGCTAAGAGAGGTAGTGGTTGACCTCTGGCAACCCTGTTCAGCCAGTCTCTGGAAACAGGAGAGGTACACAAAGACTTGAGGACAACTGATGTATGCCCTCTATGCAAAAGTGGGAACAGAGAGGAAGCGGGAAACTACAGACCAGTCAGCCTGACCTCAGTAGGGGGGAAGATCGTGGAAACATTAATAAAGGAAAGAATAGTGGACCACCTGGTTGCCAATGGTCTACAGGACCCAATACAACATGGTTTTACTGAAGGGAGGTCATGCCAGACTAACCTCATTGAATTCTTTGACTGGGTGACAAGGGAAGTGGATATGGAGGGGGCAGTGGACGTGGCCTACCTGAACTTCGGCAAGGCCTTTGACACTGTGCAGCATAGAAGGCTGTTGAAGAAGCTGGGAAACACTGGAGTGGGCAGGATGGTGGAGTGGTGGGTGGGACACTGGCTGGATAGCAGGACACAGAGGGTGGTGGTAAATGGCTGTCACTCCACAGAGGGAAAGGTGACCAGTGGGGTGCCACAGGGATCAGTGTTGGGTACAGTCTTCTTCAACATCTTTATCAGTGAAAACCGATGCTCCAGGACCAGGGGGCAATGGATGAAACTAGAGGGAATGAGGCTCAGGGGGAACATACTAACATACATACATTCTAAGAAGCAAGCAGAGGAGGCATAAAGGGCTACCGAGTCTGCTCAAGAATCAGCATCCGGTTAAGACACCGTTGCTGCCCCCCCATTTCCCCCATAATTCCCCTCAAACCCAATCTCCATCATGGTTTCGCCTCCAGTTTTGGCCCTCCACAACTTCACCTTGCTCATATACCTGTCCCATTCCCTCTTGAATCCCTCCACTGTATCAACAGCCACCAGATCCGTAGGCAGAGCATTCCATGAGCCCACCACCCTCTCAGTAAATTAGCATCTCCTAGCCTCCCCCCTGAGCCTCCTGCCAACATAGCCTCATGGAATGCCACCTTGTGATCCTCCCTCAGCTGGAACACCTTATTTGGGCTGACCCTGCTTATTCCCTTTAGATATTTAAAGACCTCAATCAAAACCCCCTGTCCCTCCTATCCTCCGCTGAATACATGTCCAGCTCATCAAGTCTCTTCTCATAGGATCTCTCCCCCAAGCCCTGTATCATCCTGGTTGCCCGCCTCTGGACCCTTTACAGCTGTGCAATGTCCTTCCACAAGTATGGGCAACAAAACTGTATGCAATACTTGAGGTGCGGTCTGACCAGGCAGTTATACAGAGGCGCTAGTACCCCCTGACTCTTCGAGGTTGTCTCCCTGGCAATACACCCAAGCATTTTATTTGCTTTAGCTGTAGCTCACCTACACTGCTCAGTTATTCATTTTGGCATGCACGACCACCACAAGATCCTTTCCCCCACTGAATCCTGCGTTTCTCCCCACCCAAGAAGTACTCATGGTCAGAGTTTCTAGGCCCCAAGTGGAACACACTGCACTTTCTGGCATTAAACCACAGTTTCCAAGTGCATGCCCACCTCTCCAGGGTCTCCAGTAGCCTCTGTAGGGCTCTTCTACCCTAATCCCCATCCACCACTGCCCCCAGCTTTGAGTCATCATCAAAGAGGCCCATCTCACTCCTGATACTTTCCCTGATGTCCGAGATGTATGCATTAAACTGGAGTGGGCCCAACACCAACCCTTGTGGGACCTGCTAATGACCCCCCCGTAGGGAGATTATACCTCCCCCCAACCACCACCCTCTGAAACCTACCAGTTAGCCAGTTCCCTATCCACCTCACCATCTTTTCCCCAACCCCATTCCCCTCAGTTTGTCCAGCAGACTTGAATATGGCACCAAGTCAAGTGCCTTGCTGAAGTCCAGAAAGAGAACATCCACCTGCCTTCCCTGGTCTAGTGCCTTTGTCACCCAATCATAGAACTCCACAAGGTTAGTCTGACACGATATGCCCTGAATAAAGCCATGTTGGTGGTCATCCAGGTGGCTCCGTGTCTCCATGAACACCTCCAGCCTCTCTTTCAAGATGGCCTCCATCATCTTTCCCACCACTGACGTCAAGCTGACAGACCTGTAGTTACCCAGCTCATCCCATGAGACACCCTTGTGGATAGGCAGGACATGAGCCATCCTCCAATCCTGAGGCACCCAACCCATCTGAAGGAAGGAGTTAAAAAGGTTCACCAAAGGTGCAGCAAGAACATCCGCCATCTCCTTCAGCACCCTGGGATGGAGGCCATCTGGACCCGGCGATTAATCCGCTCTCAGGGATTTAAGGGCCTCCCTCACCCTGCCAACAGAAATTTCAACAGACTGACCCCCCCCATGTGCTGTTGGCCCTCCATCATCTCTTGTAAAGACTGAGGAAAACTATTCATTCAATACCTTCAACTGTTCACTGGCCTCCTAAGCCCACCCACTCCCTGATCTCAGTCTACTAATCTGCCCCTTCACCTTCATCCACTCCCTGATATACCTAAAGTATCCTTTTTCCCCATTCCTGATCCCGTGCATCAACCTCTGCTCCGTTCTTGCCTTGGCCGACCTTACCACCCTGGTTATCTTTTTGGATAATCTATTGTATTCCCTGTCTGTGTCCCCTCGCGAATGCTTACATTTCTTATAAGCCGCTCTTTTCTCCCTCACTACCTCCTGGACCTTCCTGGTCCACCAGTTCAGCTTTCTGGCCATACAAGTTTTGCATCGGACCTTTGTGCAGACCTTGGTGCCTTCCAGGAGCCCTATTTTAGTAATTTGCCACCTGCTGTCTATGTCTATGTCCTGTCTGATCCCCTTCAAATGCCTCCTGAGAATCCCAACCGTCCCCTCAATGTCCACACCCCTGAAGTCAACCACCACAGTCTTGGTGCAGTCCCCCACACCAGGTCCAGGGAAAACTAAACCGTGGCATGGTCACTCCCCACCAGTGGGTCCCCTACAACCAGGTTTCCTGACCAGGTCACAATCTGCCAGGACCACATCCAGGATGTGACCATCCTGGGGTCAGCCACCAACTGAGATAGGAATGCATCCTGGAAGATGTCCAGGAGGAGCTGCTCCCTAGCCAATGAGGACGCCATAGTTCCCCAGTCAACCCCTGGCATATTAAGGTCTCCAAGCACCACAGTTCTACCCCCACTCTGACCACAGTGTTCTCTTAGGTTTGTTACCAGGCCCTCCTCAAGCTGCTCAGCCAGTGAGGGAGGCCAATAGACCACTCCCAAGATAACCCTCCTTCTCCCAGGCACCTGCAAGATAACCCATAATGCCTCTATGTTATCCTCTGCCTTCTCCACCCTGCATACATCAATGCCAGTTCTTATGATGAGTGCCACCCCACCTCCCCTCTCCAGAGCCCTGTCTTTCCTGAACACAGTGTACCCACTCAGGTTCAGGTCCCTGTCTTGATGGGTGTTGCCCAAGTTTTAGTGACTGTGCCACATCTGCATCCCTTCAGTCAGCATCGCCTGAAGCTCAGGCATCTTATTTCCCAGGCTCCTAGCATTTATTAGGACCACCTCCGACCCTGCCCCTTGCCGTCACCTGTCCCCCCAACCCTAGATCCCCCAGCTAACTGTAAGCTCCCATTCCCTCTTGCACTGTTGAGTGCCCCAGTGAGTGGAGCACCTCTGTTCCTCTGCTGGAGGGAGAAGGTGAAGCCCTGCCACACTGTGCCAGCCTGCAGCAGCCTCAAGCCCCAGCCCCCCTTCTCATGTTTAAACCCCATATAGACTTGATGAATTCAATCAGTTTTAGTTTCAAGACCTCCCTCCTCCCAAGCTTAAGTACAGCCTATCCCTAGCATACAGTCCATTGTTCTCCCAAGTTGCACCCCATTCCCCACCAACCCATAACCCCTAGCCAAACACCATGCTTTGAGCCATTTATTAACCTCTATGATTTTCTGCTTGTTTTCCATGCTAGCTCTAGGCACCGGGAGGACCTTCAAGAAGGAGACTGTGCACCCAACAGCTTGACACACTCTGGGCAGCTCCCGAAACCTTGCCTGTATCTCCTCCACACTGTTTCCCTCTATGTTGTTTGTGCCTAGGTGCACTAGAATGTTTAGGGATCCTCCACAGTCTTTCACCAAAGCATAGACCAAGTGCTTGTCCTTGTGCCCAAACAGGCCAGACATGCTCTGTTTTTTTATTTAATAGTGTAAAATGCATAACATACACCAAGAAATGAAAGTCAAGCATACAATAAATATCATGACATTCTTATGGGTTATACAAAGCATCAAGTGTAGAACAAGAATTATCCTAATTCTATAACATTTTCCAGTTTAAATCTGAACAGCTTTATCCATGGATTCAAATGTTGCCAAGCTTTGCTTACCCTATTGGATAAGGTACATAACTATATTTTACCTCAAGGACCTGCAGCATTCTTCCATCTTAATATATTCATTAAGGGGGCCCACAGCATATTATACTGTTTAATATTTTTATAACACCGGTAATGAACTTTTTTAAGCTGATGTGTCGAAATCAGCATATTGATCCATATTTTATAACTTGGTGGAACATTGTCTTTCCAATGCATCAAAATGATTTTATAAGCTGTTATAAGACATAATTTAATAAATGTAATCTGATTCCTGTTAAGGGATACCAAAGGCCTACCAAAGCATAGCAACATCCAATTATAATCTTTGTAAGTCGTACATCCTTCTATATCAGAGAACGTTTTTAGTATTTTATTTCACCATTCCATTAAGGCAGGGCAATTAATTAACATATGTACTAACGTACCCTTATATCCACATCTTCTTGGGCATAAATCTGTTATATTTGGGTCAAATAAATTAAGTCTATGGGGCATTAAATACATTCTGTGCAATATATTGAAATAGATTTGTTGCAATTTTGTAAATTTTAGCCCTGTGTTGTTGAGATTGGTTATTAGTGTCCACTGATTGTTAGTCATACTTTCATTAAATTTGCATTCCGTTTTATATTTTAATTGAGCATTCTCTATTTCATAACCAAAATTATTTAGTAGTATTTTATACAAAATAGAAATCACTTTTTTCCCACCCGGAGCTTTTGAATCCCAACTATTTCATCCAGTAGAGGATTATTCAACTTACTACTGTTTTGTTGTACAAATGTCTAACTTGAAAATACACAAAAAAAGTTTATATGCAAGATTGTATCTATTCTTTAAAGAGTTGAAGTCCAACACTTGATTATTTTCCATCAATTGACCAATCAATTGTAGCCCTTCTCGTGCCACTGTTTAAAGATTTGTTCCTGAAATGATGGAGGAGAAAAGCAGTTGAGAAAAATGGGAGTCATCTTAGTACATTCAATATCTAATTGGATTGTCTTATTTAAGGCATCCCATATACTACAAAGTGTTTCAGTAGCTTGGAGTCCATGGGATCCTGATACTCTTTCAGGCCCACTCAGGAGACAGTGTATCAGATGATCATAATTAGTGGATATAGTTTCTACCTCTACTTCCAGTCTTGAGCAATGTTTTTGAGTGATATCATATATATAAGATAAATTAGCTGCATAATAATGTAATCTAAAATTAGAGACAACCCACCTTTCCCTTTGTCTAAATACAATTTTTCCATTTTTAGTCTAGGGTGTTTTCCCTTCTATACAATTTTTTTTATCATAGATTCCAATCCTTTGAAAAAAAATATTGGGAAAAATTAGAATAGTTTAAAAAAAAGTGTTTAGGTAAAATATTCATTTTTATTACTTTGCTTCTACCAATAAGAGTAAGTAGCAGAGATTCCCAAAGAGATAAATCTAATTGTACCACCCTATTCAGGGGTGTTATGTTAAGTTCATATAAATTGGATATATTGCCATCGACTGGGTGCAACTGACAAGCTACAACAAGGATAAATGGGCATATCGTCCTCTATTACTAACAACCTTCTTGCTCTGGGACCCTAGACGCCTGCACTGGTCCAAGCCGCATAAGCCTCAGAAGTGTAATTCTATTGACTACGAAGTACGGCAACTGTCTCTAAACCCTACTCTCCTCCTCTGATATCAGGAAGTGTCCACTCAAATCATGGCCCTGTCTCCTACAGTACAACAAAGCCTGCCAAAATGGAGGGGCTCAAAGTACTACCTTAAACATCTGCAGTCTCCTCCCAAAACTGGCCTCCCTTCAAATCTTTGCCAGCCAACACAACCGGATATCCTTGCCATCGTCGAAACTTGGCTGACACCTAATACTCCGGATCATGCCATCTCTATACAAGGCTACAAGATATTCAGGCTGGATAGGACCTCGAAAAGGTGGTGGGTGTGCAATCTACATAAGGACTACCTCACCTGTCTCCCTGGTTCTTACCCACCACAGAAACCTCAGTGCAACTCCTCCCTATCAAGATACTACTTGGTGCCCAAAACAAAGTCCTCATGATTGCTGCTGTCTATATCCACCAAAGATCCTGATTCTGGCCTACAGGCTGTCCTTGAGTTAGTAAGTACACAACCTTCTGACATCGAACTCCTTCTCCTTGGGGACTTTAATATAAATTGGCTTGCTCCTGATGTAGGGTCAAACAAAGATGCTATCCTAGCAGCAAATTTAACACAAGTGGTAAACTCCTTACCAGGAAAAACTACAAATCAGGGACCAGCACCCTCATTGACTGGATCCTTACCAGCCACCCTACCCATTATAACCAATGTAAGTGTTCTCCCTGACTCGCTCAGTGATCACTCTCAGTAATATGTACCTGGACAAATCGTTTAGTAAGCCATCTCCAAAACCATCTATAGCAGAGTCCTACCTTATGCAACCTTACTCATCTCAAGACCTGTCTTAGGCAGATAGACTGGTCCTTGATTTACAAAACTCAAGATGTTGACCTAGCCCTTGATTACTTTATTACTACTTTCAACACTGCCTGTGACACTTATGCACCAGTAAAAGTGCAAAATCAAAGCACTCACAAATCCTGGCTCCGCGTGAAGCTATTGGCACAACTCAAAGTAGGGATCACCTCTGGGCCACTGCAAGAGGCACTGGCACTCTGTCGGACATCCAAAAATATAAACAGGCTCGCAACCACTGTACCAAACAGATCGCTTGATGAAGAGCTCCTACTTCAGAATGCCCTCTCCAACTCCTGGGGTGAAGGAAATCCTTCTGGGACAACATAAAATATCATGGGTCAGCAGTCCAAATCCTCTCCTACAATAATGATGTGGATGGAACCACCACATTAGACCCAGAGATCATTGCAAACACCCTAAATGATACATTCCACGGACCTTAGTGGTGTCCTCTCATCTGATTTCTTCACTGATACTGACCCTCAATTTCTACTTCTACTGCCTCCAACCAAACCACCCTTCCATTTCAAACTAGTAAGGCACATGAAGTCTATAAATATGTAAAGAAGGCCATTTCTAAGTCCCGAGCAACTAGCGACACTATTGACCTTAAACTTCTGTCCCTCACTGGGAAGTACTGTCCCCCTCACTAAAATTTTCAATCTCCTCTGCACAGCCAATTCCCTAGGAAATGGAAGGCTGCAGTTGTCACTCCGTGCACAAAAGTGGTGATATGTCACTGCCTGGTAACTATCGCCCGATATCAATACCACCTCTCTCTAAGGCCTTGAGCGCTTGGTGGCGGACCAACTTTCAGACTACCTGGAAAAGCACAACATCCTATGCACCCAGCAGCATGGATTTAGGAAAGGCACAGCACATCAACTGCCCTACTGATTCTCAGGAGCAATCCACAATGCCATGGACAAAGGAAACTAACTGGAGCAGTCTACATTGACTTAACCAAGGCATTTGATACAGTACACCATGGCCTGCTTATCAAACAACTACTATCCCTAGGGCTCTCGCAGGGTCCTGGTGACTGGGTAAAAAATTACCTTGCTCAGCACTCTCAATCTGTAAAAGTAGCTGGAGTTCTCTCAGACTCAAAACCGGTTCGCTCAGGAGTTCCCCAGGGATCCATCCTGGTCCCCCTCCTTTTCAGCCTTTTCCTAAACTCCCTCCCTAAATCCTGCCCTGAACAAATAATCCTCTATGCGACGATGCCGTGATTCTTGCCACTCATAAAGATCCGAACCTCTTACGCCTCAACCTTCAGCATGCTTTTTCCAAAGTTGAGATGTGGTTCCTTGAACATAAGCTGGTTCTAAACCACAAAAAACTAAATCCATGCTCTTCTCTAACCCATAAAACAAAAGCAGCCGAGTCCCTCACCATTAATACATACCTGGAAATACCCTTGAACAAGTGCCAATTTTCAAATATCTTGGAATCAACTTTGATCAAGGCCTAACCTTACCTCACATTGATAGTACAGCAAAACTATTAATCAGCAATTGGGATTCTGTATCGACAAGAGAGCTCCTTACCCATTCTGCACTGAAGATGCCATCAATCCTCTATCATCTCAGTCTTGACTATGGCCTAGTTATATATGGATCTGCCACTACTACAGCACTTGAGTGCATTACAACATCCTAAATAAGGCCTGTCGGCTGCTCACTGGTGCACATCGACATACCCACACATGTGAACTCTATGCTGACTCAGGTTGGTTGCAACTCTCAAACGGATAAAGTACCTTACCTGCCTGATGGCAAAAATCCTCTGGGCCTCACTCCACCTTGTTCCAACACCTGTTATACCCAGGCGCTAGCACCCGTTTCAGAAGATCAGAACACCAGCCTCTCAAGTCCCCGATCCGGACTTCTGGGGACAAAGATCATTTGCCTATCGTGCCCCAGCTGTTAAATGCCCTCAGCACTCATATTACTGCCTCCACCTCTCAGGTATTTTCAAATCAAGGCTGTTCTCTCACCTTGCCACCTCCAGCTCCTGTGATTGCCCTGATTAAACCTCCTATTTTCTCACTACCCACTCTGTTCCATTATTTGACAAAGACATGTTTGGGAAACCTTTTCTCCTGCTATTGTCTGCTCCCCACACCTTTCACTTACCCTCTCTGTTCTGGACTTTTTCCCTATTTGTTTCTCCTAATCTGGCATGACCTCTTTCTTGTAATAATAATAATAATGTGATTATTGATATCTCATGTCCTTTTGCACAAATGATTTGATATATATTTGTATATGTTTTCTCGCTCTTGACTCAGCACAAATTGTTGTGTTATCTATGTAACCTTTTTTGTACTGCACCTAACTGATGTGGAACCTTTGTAAAAGAGCCTCTGGCTCAAAGGTAGTAATTCCTAGAACAATAAACTAAACTAAAGGTAACAGCCAGATAGTGGATCCTCTGCGCCTTTTGCATTGCACATCCTGATGGAGAGAAAAAGGGTTGAGAATGATTAGGGGATACTATTAATTCAGTCTTTGCACAATTAACTTTTATGCAGAGATTTTACCAAAACCATCTAGTTTACTCATCATCTGTTTTAAAGCATTGTTTAAATTTGTTAAATAAAGCAAGGCATCATCAGCATAGAGGCTGATCATATGCTCTGTATTTCCAATTGTAATACATTTAATAAGTTTATCACATCTTATCAGCATGGCTAAGGGCTCTATAACTATGGCAAATATTAACAGTGAAAGAGGCATCCTTGTCTTGTGCCTCTATTAAGTGAAAATTGTTCTGATAAAGTAGAGTTGTTTTTTATCCTCACCACGAGAGCAGAGTAGAGCATATTAATCTGAGTTAGAAAGTATTCTCCAAACCCGAATTTGAACATTACAATTTTTAAATAGTTCCATTTAAACCCTGTCAAATGCCTTCTCAGCATCTAATAATAATAATAGGGAATAATCACTGTGTTTGTATTTATCCATAATATCTATAGTTCTTCTAATATTAGATTTTATATTTCATCCTTTTATAAATCCATTCTGATCCTGATGAATGATATCTGGTAATACTCCCTCTAGTCTTGTGGTGAGGATTTTCACCAAAATCTTTGTGCCAGTATTTATTAATGAGATGGGATGATAAGAGCTCAGGTTTAAGCTATTCTTTTTTTTTAAACAGCAGAATAATTGCTTTTTTAAAAGTTGGAGGTATCTCTTTCTTTTCGTATATGTGTTTGAGTAATGTTTTTAAATGAGGTGCTAATAATGCCACAAATATTTTATCAAAATCTATAGGGATACCATCTGGTCACTGGCCAGATATGCTCTTGACCTTGACAACACATCCTTGTCCCTCGCTCCTCCCCCCCACTTAATGCCCCTGATTGTGGAGTCCCCCAGCAGGAGCACTATAACCTCCTCCTTACCCTTGGGCCTAACTCCTTCCTCTGCCATGCCCCCTCTTCATCCCACTCCTTCATCACTGTCCCTGACTGCCCCATCTACTTGAATGCCAATGGGTGCCTTTATCACACTATTACAACTATCTCTCCTGTCTGACCATTCCTCTCCTAGCTCCTTCCCCCTCCCCTCCCCTCAGGTCTGTCCCAGCAACACTCCCATTACTTGACCCTCACCTCTGGGCCCCCCTCCCCCTCATTCCCCAGCAACACTCTCATCAACCCCTGCCCCAACAAAGCCCTCTGTCCTCTTTCTCCTGTGGACTCAGTGCTGTCCCCACACCCCTTGCTCCCCCTACTTACATCAGTAATAATCTCACCTCCTGCCACTTTGACCTTCATCAAACCCCTCACCCTTGCTTCCATCTTGCCACCCATCCCCCCAGAATTAGTAGACCCTTCTTGTGTCTTACTAGAAGCACCTTCTGCCTCCACATTCACCCTCAAACCACCCCCTCTCCTTCCCTCCAACCACCTCCTCCTGTGTACTCAGTTGCCCCTTACTTCCACTCCCTTTTGAGTCCAACTCCACTTCTCTCACTACCAAGGGATTTCCCCTAGCTCAAGGCCCCTTACCCTTCTCAACTGTCAACAGGTCCTCCCCCTGGCACCTGACCTGCCACCACATGACACCTGTACAAACTCCGACTGGGGCTCCCTTCCCCAAGCCCCTGAGATACCCCCTAACTCCTTGCCAACCTAATCTCCACTCTTACAGCTTGAACCCCAGCCCCTCAATCCCCTCTAACCAGTCACCTTGGACCATGGTCCCCCTCACCCCACCTCACCCCCAAATGCTTCAGCAGATCCCCACATTCTGTGACTGTACCTTATAGGCTCCCCAACTCTCAAATCCCCCCCATCTGAGCTGGCTTCCCCTAAGCCTGTGTAATTCTGCCCCCAGCTGCCCAAATTTAATGCAGATTGGGCAAACCCTCATCCTTCACAGTGTTGCCATAAAAACCACTGCTCCACATCCACTACACCCCACTATCCTACCCATGTTCCTGATTTCCATATGGACCTCCCCTTCTGTGACCAGGAATCCATGATAAGTATCACACCCAGGGGCACAGATCCACAGCTTAAAAATTGGTCAAGAGGCAATAGACCCACAATTTATGAATACGTTGCAGCTGCCCCCCCCAGTACCAGCCCCCTAGTTCCCAGGCACCTTCAAATATTCAGCATACCCCCCTTTGAACAGCTGCCACCCTGACCAGCTGCCAAGCTAATACCAACCACCCCAAGTTCACAGTCACCCTCAGGCTTTCAGCATACCCTTGAAAGTAATCAAAAAACCAGAGTACATCCAGAGAGCATGAGACCCACAGCCTAATAATACACCCCTGTAAGCAATCACAAACCAGGGTGCATCCAGCGAGCAATAGACCAAACAGCTCAATAATACACTTTCACTATCAGGAAACACCCTGCTTGTACCAGTACCTTAATCCCACAGATCACATATGATTCCCCTTTGAGGTCCCATTTCATACTTCTAAAGTAAAGGAAATCACATGTGAGTCAAGCAAATCACATTTAGCAGGCACCCCCTTTGAGTTCTGTCCCAATATGCATGAAAGAAGAGAACAGACCCTTTAGTCAATAGCAGTGTATAGCACTTCAGTGCAGAGTTAAGAAGAAGATAGACCCTGGTCCTTGGCCCCACCTGCTTCCTCAGGCATTTAATAGAGGTGAGGGCTGGGGTGGGTGGGCACAAAATTATCCAAGAAGTCCACTCCTTCCTGCCCCCAATGCAGCTCCCCATTGCTGCTGCTACCAACTGCAGCACTCTTGGATCCCTCTGCTAGTGATACAGCTCATTTGTGCCACTCCTCAAGCCACTGACTGTGGTTCCCCAGGACACTCCAGTCGCTGATGTGGCAAGAGAAATGTGGCTCCCCATGCTGCTGACTGTGGTTCCTGTGGCTCTTTCTGCCACTTCCCACCACAGCAGTCCTTGCGCACTGCAGCAGGCTTTTTATGGGCCAGCCACATGTTTGAAAATGGCACCACAGTGAATCCTGGCTCTCCAATTGGCTGGGAGAGGGAGGGCCAGGACTGTTCCAGAAGGGAAAAAGTTATCCAAGAAGTCCACTCCTTCCTGCCACCAATGTGGCTCCCTGTCACTGCTGCCACTGACTGCAGCACTGCTGGACTGCTCTGCTAGTGACACAGCTCCTCTGCACCACTCCTTGACCTGCCAACTATGGCTCCCCAGGACACTCCGGCCGCCGATGTGGCAAGAGTAACATGGCTTCCCAATGCTGCCAACTGTGGCTCTTGCAGCTCTTTCTGCTGCTCTTTCTGCCACTCCACACAACAGCAGCATGAAGAAGTACTTCTTCACAGACAGTACTTCTTCACAGATAGGGTGGTGGACAAGTGTAACACCCTGTTGGAGTAGGTGGTGGGGGCAGAAATGATTACAGGATTTCAGAATGCATGGGATAAGCATAAAGGGATCCTAGCAGATGGGGGAAGGGGACAACCTAGTTCTAGGGAAGCTTGAAAAAGCACAGTACATGTGCAAATGGGCAGACTATGTGGGCTGAAGGCCCTTAACTGCTGTCAGTATATATGTATCTATGTAGTTCTCTATGTCAGATTCAACACAGTGCTTGTTCTATCTCCACTTTGTTTGCAGCCATTGCACCAGTTGATCCATATCCAGTGGTTCAGCAAATACATAATACATATCTTTCACTGTTGCTGTAAGGCAGGAAGGAAAAAATCCATTGGTGCTGAATAGGTATGGGCAAAGTGAAAAAAAACTCCACAATTCATATGTACTGTTGGAATTTGCATAGTAAAATTTGCACAATTGCGTGATCTTTACTACATGATTTGCCACACTATGCATCTTGTGCTGAACTTTACTATGAAAATGGATGCACTTTGTATCAAACATTTGCCACGATGTGCAAATTGCTTCAATTGGCAGAGTAAAATTTGCCACAACTGCAACAAATTGCATAGTGCACTCTACGCAAATGCTGCACAGCATGCATAGCATTAAAAGTCACCACAATTAACAAGATGGAAATAAGAAAGAAAAAGTATGGCCCACTGGGAAGTGAACCTCAGACCTCTGGTATGCTGTTCCAGAGCTCTAACCATTAAGCTAGAGGCTCACTGGCTAGAGTGTCTGAGGACTTCCTTACAGCCACACACTCCTTTTCTCAAATATGTTGCACAATCCTGAAACCAGGAACATGTGAGAAATACAAACTACTCTCAGTGCAGTTTAACCCCTGCAAGGTATATTTTTAAATCAAGGATGGAGATGAGAAAGGAAAAGTGTGGCCGACTGGGAACTGAACCTCAGACCTCTAGTATGCCATTCCAGGGCTCTAACCATTAAGCTTCAGGCTCACTGGCTAGAGTGTCTGAGGACTTCTTTACAGCCACACACTCCTTTTCTCAAATATGTTGCACAGTCCTGCAACCAGGGGCCACACTTTTCCTTTCTCATTTCCATTCTTGATTTAAAAATATGGAGTGGCAGAGTTGCTGTAGTGTTCTGTTCAGTGCAGCCATTGTAACATCTTGGGCACCTTCCTTAGCTAAACCTGCTGCTGTCATTGCCTCTACCTGCCTACTGTGGCACAATGGACAGTATCAGCCTTTGGTTTAAAGACATCTGTGTTACCCTTAGCTGCTCTGGGCTTTTCAGTGTTAATCTGTAGCCTTAACAAAATGAAGTTGCTGAGTTAATAAAGTTTTACTTATTTTCTTTCTAACGGTTAAAAAAGTACTTTATGGAAGATACCTTGGGAGCTTTGTAAAAGCACAGCTGCCATTTTTGGCTCCTTACCAATGCACCATAACCCACACTTATTATATTTATATGTTAAATTATAAGAGTGTAATTGGGGTATTTATAAATATATAAAAACTCTTGAGGAATACACTGTGTATGAAAGACTCTGTATAAAACTAGTAGGATAGACAGAACTCCAGGAGGAAGGAGCTACTGGTATAACTAAAACTTCTCTACTGGGACTAAGAACTATATCTCTTGTACTGGGACCTTCAATTAAGGGTAAAACAAAAAAAAAGGAGTTGGTGTGTTTGTCAGAGGTAGTTGAAGTAAATTGTTATCTGCTTCTGTGTTATCTGTGTACTTATCTAGGTGCTTGTCATAGGTGTCAGAAGGGAATTGTTATCTGTGAAATTAACTAGGTGTAGAAAGATTTGCAAAGTAGGGGGAGTGCCTTAGCTAGAAGGAGCCAGGTTAAGACCAGATATAAATACTGCCCTAGATAGCTTCTGCTGGAGGACAGACAGAACTCCAGGAGGAAGGAGCTACTGGTATAACTAAAACTTCTCTACTGGGACTAAGAACTAGCTCTCTTGTACTGTGACCTTCAATTAAGGGTAAAACACAAAAAAAAAGGAGTTGGTGTGTTTGTCAGAGGTAGTTGAAGTAAATTGTTATCTGTTATCTGTGTACTTATCTAGGTGCTTGTCACAGGTGTCAGAAGGGAATTGTTATCTGTGAAATTAACTAAGTGTAGAAAGATTTGCAAAGTAGGGGTAGTGGCTTAGCTAGAAGGAGCCAGGTTGAGACCAGCTATAAATACTGCCCTAGATAGCTTCTGCCAGAGGACAGACAGAACTCCAGGAGGAAGGAGCTACTGGTATAACTAAAACTTCTCTAATGGGACTAAGAACTAGATCTCTTGTACTGGGACCTTCAATTAAGGTTAAAAAACACACAAAAAAAGGAGTTGGTGTGTTTGTCAGAGGTAGTTGAAGTAAATTGTTATCTGTTATTTGTGTTATCTGTGTACTTATCTAGGTGCTTGTCACAGGTGTCAGAAGGGAATTGTTATCTGTGAAATTAACTAAGTGTAGAAAGATTTGCAAAGTAGGGGGAGTGGCTTAGCTAGAAGGAGCCAGGTTAAGACCAGATATAAGTACTGCCCTAGATAGCTTCTGCCAGAGGACAGACAGAACTCCAGGAGGAAGGAGCTACTGGTATAACTAAAACTTCTCTACTGGGACTAAGAACTATATCTCTTGTACTGGGACCTTCAATTAAAGGTAAAAAAAAAAGAGTTGGTGTGTTTGTCAGAGGTAGTTGAAGTAAATTGTTATCTGTTATCTGTGTACTTATCTAGGTGCTTGTCACAGGTGTCAGAAGGGAATTGTTATCTGTGAAATTAACTAAGTGTAGAAAGATTTGCAAAGTAGGGGGAGAGGCTTAGCTAGAAGGAGCCAGGTTAAGACCAGATATAAATACTGCTCTAGATAGCTTCTTCCAGAGGACAGACAGAACTCCAGGAGGAAGGAGCTACTGGTATAACTAAAATGTCTCTACTGGGACTATATTGCCCTCCTTCCCTCCCCTCCACCCCCCACCCTAAGCCAGTTCTACTTTTATAGGCACAGGATTTAACTGACAACAGGAACTTCCTGTTTGGGAGCAGGAAGTGAGTGATCACACAGCCACCAAAGACTCACCATCCTAGAAGGGCAAGAGTAGCTCTCCATCCCCCTTAGCTGCAGGAGGTCTGACTCTGAGCAAGTAAGGAGACTACTGAGAAATATAGGAACTTCTTGTCTCAGAACAGGAAGATCAGGAGATAAAAGGGTGCAGAGGCAGTTAGTCAGTAGGGAGAGAAGGAAAAAAAAGAAATAAACAAACAAAGGAAAGAGTAAGTATTCCAAATAACAGTTAGGGGCCAGAAAAAAAGACATGATGGGAATGGTGCAGTGCAGTGGCTGTGAAGCAGCAGTCTTCCGGGAGATGTTTTGGAGGATGCAGTGTTGTTCCATCTGCAGGCACCTCTCTGGGCTGAGGAAGAGGAGGTTGCTCAACTCCAGGCTGAGTTGGCCAGGATTTGTGGGACCTCCTGTCCCACCCAGGGACCACCAGGGTCACTGCTGTTGCCTCAGAGGTTGCCAAGAAAGAGGAGTGGTTGGACCACAGTGGGCTCAGAGAGGGTGAGGGTGGTGGAACAGAGGCTCATCCCTCCAGTTGTACCTCTCCACAATTTCTATGACATTCTGGAAAAGTGTGGTTCCTCTATGGAGGCACCCACAGTGGAGACCAAGGAGGATGGTGGTAATCTCCACAAGGAGACCCAAAGGAGGTGGCATGGGACCCACAGGAGAAAACAACTCATGTGGGGACTCATTGTTAGGAAGGTAGAACTGGGGAGGAAAGGAAGGAGGTAAGGTGCCTGCCTGGCGCCATGTGCAGAGAGACAGGGAGCGAATCCTCAGGATCGCAGGAGCAGCTGCACAGGGAAGGGAGCTGGATGTCATTGTCCACCTAGGGACAAATGACCTGGCTAAGAAAGGGATCAGAGCAGTGCAAGAAATGTTTGTGGAGATGGGGAGGGGCCTTAGACAAATAGCACACATGGTAACCTTCTTGGAGGTGCTGCCTGTCTATGGCATGGGTGAGGCTAGGGTGCTTCACACCATGGGATTCAATCAGTGGTTGAAAAACTGGTGCAGAGCTCAGGATTGGCTTCACTGGAGACTGGGGTCCACCTGGAGGATGCAGGCCTATACTGGCATGATGGTCTGCATCTGTCAGAGGGAACCAGGATCCTAGGTGATAGGTTTAAATACTTCATTGACAAGTATTTAAACTAGCCAAGGGAGAGCACTGGAAAGGGTAGGGAAATCCTAGCCCTCCCAAAATATCAGGGTACTAAGTGAGGTAGACACCAACATAGAGATGTCAATAGGGAGAAGCGCAGGGGTAAATGGAGAAAGTGACAAATGCAATAAGGACAGGATGGGGCAAAAAGGGGTAAGGCCATCAAGAAATGGAGGGTAATGAGTACCAATGCCCGTAGTCTGGGCAACAAGCTCCCTGAACTGGTGGCCTTGATGGAAGAGGGATGCCTGGATATTGTAGCAGTCACAGAAACATGGTACACTGAGAACCATGACTGGGATGTTAACATACCAGGGTACACAACCTACAGGAGAGACAGGGAGGGCAGAAGAGGTAGCTCTCTATGTAAGTGAAGGGATAAAAGCAACTGAACAAAAGAGAAACAAGGAGGAGGGAGCACTGTGGGTCACCTTAGAGACTGGAAATGGCACCACAATCTGCAGGGTTGTATATAGACCCCCATGTCAGGGGGAGGGAATGGACAAGGATATGATAGAAGGCATACTTAGGTTGGCAGAAAAAGGGGAGATACTGTTGATGGGGGACCTTAACATGCCAGATGTTAACTGGAGCACCTTTGCGGCAGCCACATCCAAAAGCAGGGCCATTCTTGACGGCCTTCAGGTGGCATGCCTCAAACAGCTAGTTTTGGAACCCACTCATGAGGGAGCAATCTTAGACCTCGTACTCTCAAATAGGGATAGTGAGAGGATCTCAGATCTAGAAGTAGGTAGCCATTTGGGAACAAGTGACCACCAAACAGTGTGGTTCATGATAAACTCTGCTACAGAGTCAAGCCATACAAAAGTGAGGGTTCTGGACTTCAGGAGGGCTGACTTTGGCAAGATGGGAGAGTGCCTTAGAAAAGCACTAGCAAACAGGCTAGAAGGAGGGGTGGAGCAACAATGGGTAAATATCAAAACTGCCGTCACAGAGGCAACAAGCCTTTGTGTGAAGCAAATAAACAAATCAAAATGAAAGAAAAAGCCACTATGGTTCTCAAAAGAGGTGGCAGTGAAGGTTATGGAGAAAAGATAGCATTTAGGAGTATAAGGAACACAGAAGGAGCAGGACAGAGAACTGTACCAGTTAAGGTAGAAGGAAGCAGGAGGGTGGTCAGAATAGCAAAGGCACAAACTGAGGAAAAGATAGCTAACTCAGTTAAGAAGGGGGTTAAAACCTTTTATAAGTATATCAGGGAGCTTAGAAAGACAAAGGGAGGGACAGTGAGGCTGAATAGAATGGATGGTGGGTGGCAGAGAGTGACAGTGATAAAGCAGGGATACTGAATGAATACTTCTGTTCAGTATTCATAAAAGAGGAAGTGGGGGAGGTGCCTCATCCAATTAACAGAAGCACTCTGGAGAGGGGGGTTGATCCCAGTTCTTTTACAGAAGAAAGTGTTCTGAAAGAACTCCTAAAACTGAAGAGGAACAAAGCAATGGGGCCAGATGGAATTCACCCCAGAATTCTAAAAGAATTAAGCAGAGAACTAGTGACACCACTGACTACGCTTTTTAACAAATCATGGGAGGATGGTGTGGTACCTGAAGACTGGAAGAAGGCGGATGTGATTCCCCTTCACAAAAGTGGGACCAAAACGGAGGCAGGAAACTACAGACCTGTCAGTTTGACCTCTGTGGTAGGGAACGTGATGGAATCACTTCTGAAGGAAAGAATTGTTGAGTACCTAGAGGCCAGTGGGGCACAGGACCCAAGGCAGCATGGGTTCACAGCGGGAAGGTCATGTCAGACGAATCTAATTGATTTCTTTGACTGGGTGACCAAAGTAGTAGACCAGAGAGGGGCTGTGGACATGGCCTACCTAGACTTTAGCAAGGCATTTGACACAGTCCCATACAAAAGATTAGTAGTCAAATTAACCAGCCTGGGAGTGGGTCCCAAGGTGGTAGCCTGGGTAAAACATTGGCTGAACAACAGGACACAGAAGGTAATTGTAAATGGAGTCCACTCTGAAGAAAGAAGGGTTACTAGTGGGGTACAGCAGGGTTCAGTACCGGGTCCAGTCCTTTTTAATGTCTTTATAAGTGACATTGCAGAGGTACTGGAAGGAAAAGTATGCCTCTTTGCAGATCTGCAACAGGATTGATACACAAGGAGGCGTGTAAAGGATGTGAAGGGACTTGGCAAGGTTGGAGGAATGGTAAGTATGGCAGCTAGGATTCAATGCAAAGAAGTGCAAAGTAATGCACCTGGGAAACAAAAACCCAGGGGAAGATTACGCAATGGGGGGGGAGGTAGTAACAACAACAAAAGTGGAAAGAGACCTAGGGGTAATCATATCAGATAACCTTAAGGTTGGCAAGCAATGCAAGAAGGTGGTAGGGAGGGCTGGGGGGATACTGGGATGTATAAGGAGAGGTATCACCAGCAGAAAACAGGAAGTTGTTATCCCCCTGTACAGACAGTTGGTAAGACCCCATCTGGAGTACTGCGTCCAGTTCTGGAGACCCCATCTCCGCAAGGACATAGACAGGATGGAGGCAGTTCAGAGGAGGGCAACTAAAATGGTGCAGGGTCTGCAAGAGAAGCCATACAAGGAGAGACTAAAGGAGCTTAATATGTATACCCTTGAGGAAAGGAGGGGGGGTGGACATGATAGAAATGTTTAAGTACCTCAGTGGAATCAACAAAGTCCAAGAGGGTAGCATCTTTCAGAAAAGAGATGTGCAAGAACAAGGGGACACAATTTGAAGATAGAGGGGTACGGCTCAGGGCAATGTGAGGGAAGTATTTTTCACAGAGAGGGTGGTGGACGCATGGAACAGCCTTCCTGAGGAGGTTGTGGGGTCTAAAACTGTGGGAGAATTCAAGAATGCATGGGACAGACATAAGGCAATTTTTGTGGGGGGTAGGAAGAAATAGGCTGTTGGTTAAATAGGATCTGCAGCTTATCCTCTAGGTAGGGAAATGGGCAGACTAGGTGGGCCAAGCGGTCCTTATCTGCCATCAAAGTATATGTTTCTATGTTATTACAAGCCCAATGTGTCACCAATGCAGGATATGTGTCTCATCCTCAGCAATCACTGCCAGCCTTCTCTTAGCCTCTGGGAATTTAGCCCTCATTAGCAGTGATAGATGGTTGGGCTCTAAGTCTGTCCAAGAAACAGATCTGTTGAGTGAGGAAGCAAGGCTTCAGGGGTCCTTATAAATCATATTATTTCTGCCATTCAGCAGTTGGACCTGCAGGACACCTTATCCTGCATACAGCTGTCTTGTGCAACAGTGTTAAAGTGCAGTGTGCCACTTCAGATGTGGGTAGAAGAGCCTTGTATTTTGTGCTTAACAATGGAATTTAAAACCTGCAGATCAGTCTAGATAGCTCAAAAGACTGATAATTTGTTTATACTGTATGTGCTCCAAAAGATGTTGTATAGCTCACTGTTGGACCAGTATAGCGCAGTGGTCTAAGGCTCTGAGCTGCAAATTTGGTGACATCCAGCAGACCTGACCTGGGTTTGAATCCCACAGCTTCCACTTGCATACTGTGTGACCCTGAGCAAGTCACTTAACCTCCTTGTGCTCCCAGGTCGCTCCTGTAAAAAAGCTTTCAGCTTAGTGTGCTATACCTGGTTAAACAACTAAATAAACATAAAAGGATAACTTGCTTAATGTTCCTCTAAACCAAACTGCACAAGTTGGCACTCTTAACTATAAGAGACCTCTCTTGAGGCTTATATAAACATACAGTAGTCAGGTGGGATTGGTAATGGTATCATCTAATACAGTTGGCTATTTTCCACTGAGGTTTTTCTTTTCTTCATCTTTCCTCTTTTTGCTAATGGAGCCCAAGCTCTGTCCAAACTATTCCTCTCTGTGCCACAAAGTTCAGAGGTGCTAACACCAGGTGAAAAGTGTCACTGTGGAGGATCACTTCCAAGGCAGAAGAGGAGGAAAACATCCTGTGGGATCCATGATCATGCAGCTGGTATATCCATTATGGACTCGGCATGCAAACTGGAACTATTGTTATAGCAAGTGGCTCCCCAGCTACTACAGTGTTGAGCCAGCTCCTGAAAAGAAATCTTATTTTATGAGCAAACATAAGTGTACTAAGCACATAACACCGTGTTTTAAAATTGACCCATATCTGGTCAGTTCATCATTTCTTTTCATAAGGAACATCTATATTATATTATACAAACTACATTTCCTTTTAGATCTACTGAAAAGTGATTATCTAGTTGACTGGCAGTTCCTGCAGTGTTGTAAGGGTGCTTAACATAGCTATTTTGCATAGAAAAGAGGTGCAAGGCAGCATTATACAGGGAAAGCAGGGAGTTAGGTTTAAACTGTAAAGAGGTTTTTAGTTCGTTAATCTGGATAAGAGGATTATGGTAAAAAGACGAAGAATAAACAAGATCTAGCTTGTACCACTAATAGTTGAGCTTGCTTCCTAACTAGATGAGTGTGTCCCACATCAAGCATTCCCTGGTGTTTAATTGCACCTTCTCCCTCACCCTGTCCCATGCCAACTATTCCCTAGTGTCCATTGGCACCCCCCCATCTGCTTATACAATGTCAAGCCTCCTCTGGTGTCCAGTGATACACCTTCCTCTCCCTATTTCATGACAAACACTCTTTGTTGCCCAGTTCACCCCATCCTTTTCCTTTCCAAGACAAGCAGACTTTGATGTCCAGAGATGCCCATCTGTCCATCAAATGCCAAGCATTTCCTAATGTCCAGTGGCATCATCACCTTCTCCTTATCATAGAAACATAGACAATGACAGCAGAAAAAGACAAATGGTTCGTCCAGTCTGCCTGTAACACCCTATCATATTCCAAAACCTTTGGTCAATATGGGGATGGGGTCTTTGTCTACAGTAACCACACCTTTGCTCCCTGTTTTACTGCTACCTTCCTGAATAACTACTAAGGCCTTTACTCTGTCCCTACCATGTTTGAAACCATTAATGGTTTTGGCATCCACCACCTCCACTAGCCAACTGTTCCATGGCTCATGCACTGTCTCTGCAAAATAAAAGTTTCTTACATCCCTCCTGAACCCCCCCCCCCAACCAGCTTCCACTCAGGAACTTGAAGTTCTCTATCATATCACCCCTTTTTCATCTTGCATGTAGTGAGTACAGTAATATTCATCCCAACCCATTCAGTTCCTTGTGTCCAGTAGCACCCCTCTTACTCATCTGAACAGTCCCTGGTGTCTAGTGGACCCCAATGAAACCCCAACCACCACAACCCCCTCCTCTATAATGAGGACTGACACAGACCTCTCACTCACCTCCCTGGCTATCTGTTTTTATTCTGTCTCATGGGTGGCACCCTTCCCTCTCTATGTACCATATCAAGCAATCGCTGGTGTCCAGTGGTAACCCAATTCTGTACTCTGTTATGGGCAAAGTGTTACATAATGTCCAGTGGTACTCCTTCCACTCACCCTGTCCTATGCTAACTCCCCGGTGTCCAGTTCCAACTCCTCCCTCACCTCACCTCATCATGAGCCAAGCACTTGCAGGCATCCATTAGAACCCTCTCCCTCTCCTGTCCCATACCACGCATTCTTCATGTCCAGTGGCACCTTCCTTGCTTATGCTGTCCTGTGCTAAGCACTTCCTGGTGTCTAGTTGCACACTCTGCTCTACCATTCTCCTATGCAAAACATTGGCTGGTTTCCTCTGACACCTACCACTCACCTTTTTCCAAAACAAGCACTTCTTGGTGTCCAGTGTCATCTCCTTTAACTCCTCTTCCTGTATGAAGCCCTCCCTGATGCCCAGTGAAACACTCTGATCGCTCCATCTCACATGCTAAGTATTCCATGGTTTCTATTGACAGCCTTTCCTCACCTTATCCCAAGACAAGCATTTCCTGGTGTTGAGTGTCACTCCCCTCCTTCTTCACATCCTGTATGAAGCCCTCCATGGTGTCCAGTGAC
Organism: Neoceratodus forsteri; assembly: GCA_016271365.2. Taxonomy (NCBI): domain Eukaryota; kingdom Metazoa; phylum Chordata; order Ceratodontiformes; family Ceratodontidae; genus Neoceratodus; species Neoceratodus forsteri. The sequence goes on along the minus strand of CM028133.1, from coordinate 599,161,637 downwards.
TACTGCTTTTCATACTAAGCACTCCTTGATGCCAAGTACTACTCCTCCCTCTCCCTGTCTTGTGCCAATCAGTCATTTGTGTTTAGTGGCATTCCTTCCCTCCCTCTCCTACCCCCACATTAAGCAGTTCCTTTTGTCCAGTGGCACCCTCTTCAATTTCTCCTCATATGCCAAGCACTCCCTGGTGTCCTGTGGCACTCCTTCCTCCTCCTGTCCTGTGCAAGCAATCTTTAGTGTTCAGCAGCACCCCATGTCACTCCCCTCCAAAATCAAGCTGTTCCTGTTGTCCTGTGAGACTCTCTTTCTTCTTGCTATCCCATGCTAAGCACTCCCTGATGTCCAGTGGAACTCCCTTCCACTTCCCATGGCAAGCATTCTCTGCTGTCAGGTGATACCCTTCATCCCCCTCTCCTATGATGATTACTCCATGGTGTCTAGTGGTACTCCTCCCCACTCCTCATTCCAAGTAAAGCTGTTCCTGGTATCAAGTGGCAGCTTGTCCCACTCCTCAAACCAAGTTAAGCCCTCCCAGGTGTCCTGTGTACCTAGTTCCTTTCACTCTTTTTTTCCTACATCAAACATTCCTTGGTATCTGGAAATACCTCCTCCCTTACCTTGTCCTGTACTAAGTACTTCCTGATGACCAGTTGCACTCTCCACCTTCTTGGCATCCTAAGCCAAGCAGCCCCTGGTGTCGACTGGCACACCTTCAAACAAGCAGTCCCTGGTATCCAAAGCCCGCATATTTCCAACAAACTCCCCACTCAACAGTAACTGGCAAAGTCACCACTTACCACCTCTGCCAACTGCCATCTGGTTGGCAAAACTGGGGATGGGTTCCTGGTGCTGCAACTAAACTTGAGGGGGAGGGGAGGAAGGGGTGTTTGTAGTGCAGCACAACAGATGGGCTCCTCGTACCTAATTTGGCTTGCAAATGTGGGGTGGTGGATGTTTTGCAGCACCAGGGAAGGGCTCCCAGTGCTACACAAGAATTATGGTAGTGCTGCTTTCCAGGTTTGAATTACACATATAGATAGGGACTCTTTCCTGCCCAAGGGCAGGAGTAACTAGTTGAAGGGCAGTCATCAGGAAACTGTAATGAGACTTCCAGAACAGGAGTTTGTGAGGAGCATGGTCACCAATGAATGTATACAAACATTCTATCATTTTCTGGCAACTGCTGCTGTGTATCCATAGGTTTCAATGATAATTCCTAGACACTAATTCTGGCATGATTATAGTATAGCCTAGGGATTAGCTATGCAATGGCGAAAAAAGATTTGATGGACTGTATTCAACAGCAGTGGAACATTTTTGTGAACTGCACTATTCTGTTTTTCTAATTGCTATCTTTTTGCAGATTTTTAGGGTTGCATATCAAGAGCTATACTGACATATTGCCAGTGGAGGAGGGGACAATAGGGGGTCTGGAAGGGTGTGATTGGATACCAAATGCATCACATAATGTTTGCTCTGCGCAGTGAAGTTGAAGCACATAACGAGCATGCATGAATCAGTGCACTTCCTGTCTTTCTCAGACTCATGAAGTCAGGTAACCTGTGTGCAAATGTCATTAAAGGTAGATACAGTGATATAAAAAATGCAGCAGCACACATCAATCATTCAGAATATTACAGTTCTACTAAAGGCAAACATCACATGCATTTCCTCTGGTCCTGGCTCTCTCTGTCTGTCTCTTCCCCCTGCCTTTACTAAATCTCCCTCCCTCAGCAAGAACTCTGTGCAGGAAAAAAAAAAGTATCTGGTCTCCCTGTTTGGTCTCCTTGTTTACCATCATTGGTCCCAGATCTCTCTCTCTCTCTCTCTCTCTCCTCCCAACACCTTCCCTTACCAGATCTGCCTCTCCAGCCATGACCATTTCAAAAACAACAAAGGTCCCTGGTCACATATTTCTGCTTGTTGGTCCCACCTCTCCTTTTCATTCTGTGTGCTCAGCCTCATCTGTGTGTGTGATAGTGTGACTTAGAGCAAGTTTCCTTCTGGCTCCAAGTTTCAATGTGTGGGGTCATAAGAAGCTGCAGCCCAAACAAGGGGATCATGCAGGGAGGAGGCAGTGAGGCACCAGTACCAGGTGAGCTTGGAAAAGTTGGGCTATCACTTGCCCTGTCTGCTGCACACCTTGCAGTGTCCCGGTTTAAGTGTTGCATGACAACAGAATTCCTATCCCCTCTCTCTCTCTCTGTTATATGTATGGAAATTCCTGCCAACAAAAGACACAGGAAAAACAAACAAACAGTGAAACAGTCTTTGGGATCTTCCCAATAAATGGCGGTGTATAGCAGCCCCCATCCTCACCAGTCCTGATTGCATTCACATCTAGCAGCACTTTTCTTCCCAGCCACCCAGCTCTCTGTCTCTCTTCCCCCCTCCTGCCCATTACTGGCACTTATCTTCTTGGTCAGCCCTCTCCCAAGTAACCAGCACTAGTCTTCCAGGCCAGATCTCTCCCCTTTCAGCAATCAGGCACCTCTGTTCCCGGCCAGCTATCCCCATCATCTGGGTTTCAGTCCATCTTCAACCAAGGCTATCTTTCCAAAAAGCCCTTTACCACTGCAATGTTCAATATCTTTCAAAATTTCCTTTTCATTTCAGTTCAGATTGCCCTTCTGGCTCAGATTACCAAGCTGCGATAGTTTTGAGTGTCAGCTCATCGTAAGACATTTATTCTCTCTGTACTCTGTGTCTTCCCATCAGTAAAGTGAATCAAAACATAAAGCCTTTGAGTAAATACTTTCTGCAGCTTGCCATGCCCTGCGCATTGTCTGTGAGGAGAACAATGTAGGAGCCAAAACAGCACACTCCATGCCCAAATCAGGTCAGCATGCACAATTAAATTACACATATGAACTGGAGATTGAAATTCCTAACTTCCCATGCCTTATATTTATTGTTCAAATAAGTTCAGGAGAGTCTGTGGACCATATACAAGCAGCCATTTAAACAGTCAAGACTGGCTTCAGCTGCAATTAATCAATAAGGTAAGCAGGTGATAAAGGGATCTAAACATCCCATTAATTATAACCAATATTCATTATAATGAGGAACCTCATAATGAGAGACCACTGTAACTGTTTCCCTTCAGACTACACTGTTCCAATCGATTCAGCATAGAAGGGTGTAATTGTTTTAGAGGCATCTCAGCATAATGTAATAGATTTATTGTCTGCTTTACAGACCGTTCACACATGGTATAGACTATAATTTTGAAAAACTCTATAGTTGGGAACTTACAATATGAGGCTAGTTCGTAAACAGCATATATTGTATGTTTCTTTGCTACAAGTAGTATACTGTGTTTTACCACTTAGTCTGCCATGGGAAATAAGTCTAGCTCAGTGGGCCTGCACAGATCATGCTTTTAAATAAAAAATTGACTTAAATTGAATAATTGTTGTTGTTCCAATGCAAGTTCCTTGACCCCCATTACTGCAGAGACTACTCACTTTATGAACTACTGCCCATTAGCCACTGTTTAATGGGTTTAGTGTCTCTGTGGGTGGTTAGGGAGCACTCTGTCTGCTGTGGGAATGTTCCAAATGTTGAAGGGAAAAAAAAAAAACAAGAAATCAAATAAAACAGTTACCAAAAGGTTTAACAAAAGCCTTCTGTACAAGTCAAAAATTATTTTAATAGCGGTGTCATCTGCAAAATACGAACTATAGTCTGCATATGCACTGCTAATTTTCTGATGAATTCAACTTAATGTAAGAATAAAGACAGATTGCCAAGATGCTCCAGGATAAAAAGGCAAAAATCTTTATTTCCAAATATCCAGCAACAGGATGCAGACACCCTTCCCCCAAAGCAGCCAAATGTTTTCATGTGGTATCAGCACTTTCTCAAAGCCTTTTCACTTTGGCTTCATTTTCATTACTTGCAGTCACCTGAAAGACTTGTTTCAACTTAATGTAAGTTTGCCCATGTTATGCCTGTGCACTTCAGTTTTGTAAATATAGGCAACTAATAAATAATGTAACACAAGCAAAACAGTGCACTCGCCTACCTCTAAAAGTGTTGCAATCTGTTCAAAACTGATCAGGAAAACAGATGCACAGCACCTAAGGCTTAGGGTGCATATTTTTATTATAAATTAAAGTGCAGGAGAATCTCCCAGCATGACCAAACATGCTGGAGTACATTCTCCTGCACTTCAAGTTATAATAAAAATATACACTCTAAGACTCTGGCATTGTGCACTGTTTTATTTTCTAATATATAATATTTGCTGTCAATAACAGAACATGAATGTAGCAGTATTCTGGCATGACTGGCATCCCACTTGTCATGCTAGAGTGCTAAGATCTGCCCTCTAGTAATCCACATAGATTACCACCCACCTGTCTGCTGGAAAAACCCACCCCACCTATAGTATCTGAGCTTCACCACCCTTCCATTTCAAAGTCCAAAGACTCCTTTCTCAGGCCTTCACTTTAAAAACTAGTTAATTTAATTTTTCAGTGCTGTGCATTGATCCTTAGCTATCACTACCACGGTTGAATGGTGGTATCTGTCCCAGAGTGCTTTGCACCTCATTCATGCAAATCATTACTTGGACAAGATTCTGGCATTCAGGCTCGGTGGTAAGAGGATGAGGATCATTACATAGCACTGGACAATGAAAGAAATTAATGAATTTAATAATTATTTTACATTTTTAGGGTGAAAGGTGAAGAAAGGAGTCGTTAGGTAAAAGGGTGTGGGGCTCACATTAGTGATTGTGGAAGACTACTAGAGATACCAGATCAGGAGGGGCTGAGATGAGTGGTGAGTGGTGGGTGGTGGGTGGTGGGTGGGGGCATAAGAGACATATACCTTACCAGAGGTTTTAGAGCATCATTTGTGTGGCAGCACCTTCTTTATGTGGAATGGTTGTGAGTGCAGTTCTGAGGAGAAGTATGTCCTTGGGCATGTCTCTTTACTTCCCAGTGCTCTAAACTCCCTGGTTGCAGAAATCAGCATAAGCAAGACCCCTCTGAACATTAAATGTTGCAACTCAGCTGTCTATCATGTGTAAACAAACTGTAAGCTAAATAAAATGAGGACCATCCCTCCTAATGGGTGACAGTTGAGGGGAGGGTGAGAGGAGGGCTACAGTCTGAAATCAATTACATCACAGAATCAGTCAGAATATCCAATTTCTTTAAAGAATACATAATTCAAGATTTTAATATTCTGCCAAAAAAATGCCACTTTCTTTCTTAAATTCTAGCCCTACTAAACAAGATTAAAGCATATATAAGGTACTTGGTCAGTGTGGTTCATTGGATGTCAGTACAGGCAATGTGTATACCTCTAAGACTATCCTCACTTTCAATTGCTTCTGGAAAGTCTGGGTTTTTGTTAGTGATTAGATGAAAGGTGTGTGGCAATTGACATTAAACTATAATTGGCATTGGACTGGGTAATACACAGGAGTACTCATTTGATGACACCGTCTTTCTCAACTGACCCAGATCACGAAGGCTGTCACATGGGAGGAGAATGACCCACACAGAAGGTACTGTAAGATATGGGGATTCATAACACTGTCTGATGTAAATCAAAAACTTGCAAACACAGAAAAGATAATTGATTCCGATTCCACTTATTTCACACTCACTGCATCATTACAATATATGGTGTCTAGAGCTGTGCAGAATACAAAATTCCACCTGCAGAATGCCCATGGAATGACCATTCTGATTATGTGGAATTTTCATGAAAATGCCTTGGAATTTCAACAAATTTTATATTTCAGTTATTTCACTATAATTTTAAAAGTACATGTTCAATTACCACCAAATGTGGAACTTTCACAGAACCCAATAATATACAAACATGTGTCAAATGTCAGCTTTATTGATTGAAAAGAGGCAGCAGTATGGGTGGCCAAACATTTAATTAAAATTACATTTTCAGTTATTTTGAGATCATTTTAAAATTTCTTTTCCAAATTTCTCCACAATGACTGGATTTAGAGAAGCACCCAACATGGGTATATACACCAGCCTGGATATTCAAACTGTGCTAGGCTGTGGCGCAAGCCTGAGCGCAGCTCAACTTTGTTGCGCAGGGGTGTGGCCTGGGCGATATTCAATGGAGCTGCGTTACGGTGCAGCAGCTTTGAATATCGCACCCTGGCCACCCCCACTGTGCATGGCGCAGTGGCACTGCACCAGCGCAACTGGCCAGAGTGGAGCATGGAGCTGCGCTAGTGCAAATGCCATTGCGCCATGCACAGCACCTGCGATATTCAAAAGGGACATGCAAATGGGGCCATAATTTATGCAAAGGCGCACATGGGCCATTTGCATGTCATTCTCTTCATTGCATCCATTAATGCGCGATCCCTGACAACTTACACCTGGCGCCCTGCCAGGCAGCAGCCATCGGGGACCGACGCCCCGTGCAGCCCGATCATGGGCATTCATCTTAAAGAAACCCCCCTCTAATATCCCTGGTGGTCCAGTGGACTCCTATGTTCCGATTGCGGGCATCAGTATAAACCCCCCCGTCCAATATCCCTGGTGGTCCAGTGGACCCCTATGTGCCCGATCGTGGGCATCAGTATAAACTCCCCCGTCCAATATCCCTGGTGGTCCAGTGGACTGCACTCTGCCTGATCACGGGCATCTTTAAAACATAGAACAGTCCTATTACCCTGGTGGTCTAGTGTACCCCCTCCCCGCCCTTAGCCCCACGCCCGCTCCCCAGTCAGCGGCAGGCAGCAGCACCACCCACCTGCCGCCCCACCCCACCGACTGACAGCTCGGTAGGGCTGCATAGCCATTGGTTCTGGCGTGAGCCAATGGGCATCACAACTCCTCTACTACTCAGTCCACAAATGTGAATGAATTCATTCACATATCTGGACTGTGTTGTACAATATGGAGCTGCACACCCGATGGCTCACGCTGTGAACCAATGGGCATGCAACCCTACTAAACTGTCAGTCGGCTGGTGGCGGGGCGGACAGGCGGATGGTGCTAACCGGCGGGAAGCGGGTAGCGGGGTGGTGGAGCACTGGAGGCTCAGTGGAGAAATGAACCACCAGGCTGAAGACTCAATACGATATTTTAAAAGATATACCCGCAATAGGCAGGTGGCGGTCACTGGACCACCAGACAGACAGAGGTACTACACTGTTGTGATTGGCAATAAAGATCCCACCAGATATGGACAAAATGTCTTTACATGGATGCCCATGATGGGACATGGGGGGGCACCGCCAGGTGCGGCAGGAACTTGGCTGGCCACCCACAGGTGGCAGCTGCTGTGTTGCGCCCTGCAATGTGGCAGCTCACCTGTGGATGGCCATCATTTGTTCCTTTTTTTTGGGGGGCTTAACTTTGTGCAGGCGCAGGTAGGGGTTGCGCATGCATGACTCTGAACATCCCAGGCTGAATATCGGGCTGTGCAGGTTATGCATACGCACGACGCCCCACCTGTGCCTGCACATTACTGATGCGCCTCCGGCACATCGGGATTTGTGAGGCGACTTTTCCCTTTCGAATATCGCTCCGGGGCACATCAGTGGGTTTTGCATGGTGCAACACTGTTGCACCATGTGCAACCCTTTCGAATATCTGAGCCACCATGTTTTAAATCTCAAGCTTTAATTTATAGGTAGCCAAACATTTTCCAACATTTTTAGAATTCTGTACTTTCAGTATACTTTTAATAGTATTCATTGAAATGTTATAAAATTTGACAGGTATACAAGTTATCATTACATTTGTATATGCACATAGTTTCAGATTTCTATCTTCAAATGGAATGCATTATAGCCAGCCAAACATGTTGCTAAAATTTAAATTTCAGTTATTTCCCCTCTAGTTTTAAAACAACATATCCAAATTTAATCAGAGTTATGTTTTATTATTTGCTTTTTTTAATGGCCACAATTATTTAAGGGTGCAGCATATGATTTATGTAGTACCCCTTGAGACTTTTTTGACCATATAGAGAGTGTCACTTAACTCCAAATATTGATGGAGTTATGGCATGTTGAAGTTCCAGTGTTATCCTACCAGAATCATTCTGTTATATTACTTGATTTTTTTTAATGGTCACAATTATTTAAGGGTGTGGCTTATGTTATTCTTGTAGTACCTCTTGAGACCTGTGTGATCATATAGAGACTATCACTTCTGCATCCACTTCCTGAAGCACCAGCAGCACAAGGCAACCTCTGGCACCAGTGCACAAGCCAAAGTGTTGTGACCTCTCCTCCTCATACTACTGATTCCATTTTAAGGATGTCAGTAGCAATTCTCTAATAAGGCAACTTTCCAATCCCAGTACTGAATACTGAATACCAAATAATGAATATCTGGGACCCAAATACCAAATATTCGGCTGAATATTCCAGACAAGGCAATAGCATAGCTCTACAAAATAACATCTGTACTTAAAGTCAAATCCCATGAGTCTTTGTGAAAATTGTAGAATTTCATGAAAAATTCCATAAAACTGGAATTTGCTAATTTCACTCAGCCTTATCTGGGGGATTCTAATTAAAACATAGGGGTATGAGAGGCAGGTAGTGCAGAAGGCCACCAGGTTCAGGAGTTAGATTCACAGTTTCTCCAAGAAATGGATAGCTGAGATGTGTAGCACAACATTGGTAGACCCCAAAGTTGGAGCATAGAAGCACATAGTGTCAAAACTTTCAGCCTGAATGCAGGATATTTAAGAATCACATCCAGTAAATTTATGATCCAGGAAGCCTGATGTACATGCAAGTCTGGGACTCAGAGGTTCTCAGAAAGATGTAGTGGGGGAAGACAATGTCTGGTGCAGCAGCAGCAAGGAAGAATTCTGTCTAGTCCAACAGGGTAAGTCAATTGGAAAAGGAGTAGAAGGTTCATGTTTTAAGGGAGTTTGTCACTGTAAAGAACAAAGAGGACATCATTGGGATCAGTAGTTCTACTGAGTCAGTCTGGCTATGCCAAAAGAGAAGGGGTTGGGATAGTTATCCAAAGAGGAACAGCAGGACTGCAAAAAGCTCAGCCTAGCTTATCAAATGAAGCAGTGATACATGCATTGCGAATGTTAAAGTCCACAAAAAGAATTCTGGATGGTTTGTCCATATGCTACTATAAATATGTGAGAAAATGTTACCCAATTTTTTTCTACTGAAAATGTAAAACTGCCAAACCAATGTATCCAGTTGTGTTAGACACCAGGATACACTGACTATGGATATGCATGTCAAATGTTAAGCCTATGCCTGCAAGAGCACAGAAGTTACAAATATCCACATTTTTGAGTTTTCACAAAATTTTGCAAATATTTACATCGTAAAGATTTGTACCTCTGTAACTTAAAAATCTCTAATCCAATTCTCTCCACATTTTGGTTGTTCTATAAGCATTACAAAAATGTTTTTCATGCTACTTTACACATGTCTGGTGCCAAAGGTGCCCGAGTTATATGCAGATGAAATTTCTCATCAAATTTCCCACAAACAAATAAAATGACAGATTTTGAGCACATATAATTTTGAGACAATGTATTATATTGTCATGAAATCTGGCACATTATTAGAACACCTATCATTGAGGAATCAGGCCAAAATTAAGATCTCTGACCCAATAGACGTCTGAGGTATATGCAGACAAAAAACATTTCATGAAATTATGCACAAAAATTAAAATGGCAGATTTGGGGCACCTATAATTTTGTAACTATCCATCTGAGTGTTATGATATTTACAAAGGGGCATTGGCCCTTTACTAAGAGAGTGTGTTTTTCAAATTTCAGAGCTGTGGCTTAAAAGGCAGCCAAGTTATGACCACATTACTAAATTTAAAAAATGCCACAAAATGCCACTGAAATTCTGTGAAATTTCACAGAATTTTATGAAATTTCATCAAAATTCCACAAATTCAGAATTTTCCCATTCTGCACAGCTTTAATAGTGTCCTAGTGACTCTCTGAAGAAAGGTCTTGTAATTCTATTCTATTATTTTTTTTCTTCACTCACCTTTAACTTTCTTTATGAACTAGAGACTTTGTTATTGGGGAGTGAGGCCACTGTTGATCTGGCTATCTAGATGGTGGTGGTGGTGGTGCACTTTCAGCTGCAGACCAAACCCTTCCTCTAAACCAATGACATGAAAACTTCAGATGCATGATTCACCAGATCCCTGGGTGACCACCAAGGACCCTTAACCTGCTGATTCCCTGAAGAGGGTGGGTGAGGAATTCTTATTGTTTTGGGGATGTCTGCTAGCTTCTGTCTGTCTGGCTCTTCCAAGGGTATTTTTTTGAAATGCCCTACAGGGCTTGGATCTTCTGAAACCAGTGCCATCTTTTAAAAAAAGTCTTTGAGTTTCAAATTGTAATTACATTTATTTCAGGACTCAGTCTAAAAAAACAAGTTTCTTGCTAGCCTGCCCCTATCCCCTGCTGTCGCAAGCTGTTGGGTGAGTGCTCTTTGAGGTGAAGAGGTAGACTGACAGGGTGCATTTTTCATCCTTCTAGTTTTGTGATTGGTGGGTGAGGATGTATGCAAAGCACCACCAACTAAGGACATCAAATATTTGGTAAAAACACAGCTGGAGAGTTAGGGACATTTAGAAAGCTCAGTCTTAGAAGGAAAGGCTGATGGCAGGACAGCTTCAGTTTACAACCCTACCTACTGCCTGCATCATGATTTTCTGCTGTCTACTCACTGATCTCAGGTGTCAGCGTGGCTTGGTTGGTAGCACATCCGCCTCTGGACCAGAAGGTTGTGGGTTCTCGTCCCACACCGGGATTGGAGTTGTACCTAAAAATCGCTGGCATCTGAGTGCAGTATTGGGGGGTGCTGTACTGCTGGGGTGTGCCGTCCTTCGGATGAGATGTTAAACCGAGGTCCCTTCTGCCCATCCTGGTGTTGTCCTGGTGGGTGTCTAGGTGGAAGTAAAAGAACCCAGGGCACTGTTCGCAAAGAGTAGGAAACATTCCCGGTGTCCTGGCCAACATTCCCCTTCCCATAAACTGGTTCATGCAATTATCCAGGCTGTGTGTGGGTGATGATGTGCGATATGGCCGCCACCACACATTCAGTCACTTCACTACCAGTCTAGCATTGCTTGTAAAGCACTTTGGATGTATGAAAAGCGCTATATAAATACTTTCTTCTTATAATTCTAATAAATTCTTCTTCTTCTTCTTCATCTCAGTCCCACCTAGCCTCCACTGCTTCTTCATGGGCATCTAAATATAGAAGCAGAGCAGTGCTCTTCTTTATCAATGGTTTCTGCCACCAGAAACCTTTCTCAGCCTGGGTGTCTAACTATTTTCCTTTGGAACACTGCACATTTCACTGCAGAAGTGGCTTTTTATTTATTTATTTTATTTATTTATTGAGGATTCGGAAATACCTTTAAGTCAGAGACTCATTTTCAAAGGTTCCACATCAGTCCAGGTGAAAACAAAGAGGACAGTACAGTGCAATACAGAAATAGAATAACAAGCAAGCAAATTATGTACAAAAGTATTAACCATAATAACTCTGTTCAGTGAAGATCCAGATGAGGGCTAGAGGGGGCGACTAGAGTGTGGGGGGGAGTTTAAAGCGGGTCTTGGTCAATGGAATATGGGGGGAGGTCAGGTCCCTCTGCAGTCACATAGGGTTGAAGACTGTAGGTGGTTTCTAAGTAAGGATTTGTAGGAGCCAAGCCTGTTCATGCTTGAGAGCATGCTAGCCAGTTTGTTGACCCAGGAAGGGGCTCGGTAGCTGAAGGTTCTTTGGAATTGGGCGGTATGGCACCGGGGAATCAGGAGGAGTTGCTTACTAGCACTGCAGGTATGCTGTAGTGACTGGGTCTGATGGATTAGAGGGGGAGAGACCTTGGGGGGTGAGCCCAAGGGTAATCTTTTTGGTTATGAGGCAGGTGTGAAACTGGATTCTGTTATCTAAGTTAAACCAGTTTGTGGTATTTTAAAGAGAACATGTGAAGGTTAGCTGATCAAAGCCCAGGATGAGATGACAGGCTTTGCTGAGTGACAGGCACAGTCTGGATAAGGCCAAGTCACTGGCAGCGCTGTAGATTATATATAGGATAGTACATGGGGAACAGTTGACAACAGGGCTATTCTTTCACCAAGTTGGCACTTTGATGACAGATTACCTTGAGAGCGCAGCTCGAGAGGTAATCCGTCATCATAGTGCCAACGAGGTGAAAGATTAACCCTGTTGTCAACTGTTCCCCATGCACTTTTCTTTATAGTGTATGGTGGAACATCATTTTTTGGGGGGAAAAAATCATCAGCATGTTTCTGCTTCCAAAACATTTTACTACATTAGAAGGAAAAACTTTACATTTTGAACGCTTCACGCTTGACATTTTAACTGTTTAAGAACTTTACATTTTGAACATTTTAACGCTAAACATTAATACTGCCACCGACATTGCTGCTTTCTCTATGTGTCCTGTCTATGGAGTGAGCCCTAACTGTCAAATGCTGCTTGAGGACACAGTGTGTGATGTGCGCAGTGCAGTAGAACTAAAAATCATTCTGCTGCACTGCAAACGTCACTAGTCTAGGAGAACAACATTTCAACAGCGATGGATTTCGGTGGAGAACGACGTTCCACCATACACTGCAATGCCGTAATCAAGAAGGGAGCGTACAGAGGAGGAGAGCGCCAGCCGCAGGGCATCAGGAGTGAGGCAGTGTTTAAACCTGTAGAGGATGCCCAGCCAGATATTGAGGGTAGAGGGCAGTAGATGAATGTGTTGGTGGAAATTGAGGGCTGGGCCAAGAGTGATGCCCAGATATTTAAAGGAGTCCACTTGCTCGAGTGGGGTCTGGTTCGCAGTAAGCAGCAGGGGACAGCGGCCCTTCTTGAAGTTTAGTGGGTGTGAGAAGAACATAACTTTAGTCTTGTTATAGTTTAAAACAAGGCGCTGTGAGGTGAACCATTTTTCAGCCTCCCAGAAAGAGGATTGCAGGGAGAGGTGCAGCTGGGAGGGGTCAACGTCTGCGGAGTATAGGACAGCATTGTCCACATAGATCAGGATGTTTCCTGAGCAGGACTGGGGGAGGGAGTTAAGGAAGAGGCTGAATAGCAAGGGTTCATGGACAGAGCCCTGGGGAACACCATAGCTTACCAGTAGCTTGTCGTGTAGAGAGGTGCCAATTCTGACTTTCTGTGAGCAGTCAGCCAAGTAGTTAGAGAACCAGCCAAGGGCATCTTGGGAGAGACCAAGGTTGAGGAGGGAGGTTAGGAGGAGGGAGTGGTTGATGGTGTCAAATGCTTTGGTGAGGTCAAGGAAGACTGTACCAGAGAGGTGACCACCATCAAGGACCGAGTGATGGTGGGTAGTCAACTCATGGAGGGCGGTAGTAGTACTGTGTCCCTTCTGGAAGCCATGTTGCTGCATGCAGAGAATTTTGTGAGTGTCGAGGTGTTCTATGAGCTGGTCTGAGACAATGCACTCCAGAGCTTTCGATAGGGGAGGGAGAATAGATATTGGGCAATAGTTATTTGTTGAGGTTCGATCCCTGTTCTTAAATATGGGGGTGATGGTGGCTGATTTCAAATGGGATGGGAATTTCCCAAGGCATAGAGATTGGTTTGTAATGTGAGTAAGGGGGGTAAGCACCTCATGAAGAGTGAGCCGGAGAAGTTTCAGGTCCAAGGAGTCACTACTATACTGGGAGCTGCTAATGGCTTTTTTAAGGTATGGTTCAGCGGACTTGGAGGAGATGCATCGTAGGTGAAATGGAGGGTGTGCAGGGGTGGTGGTGGAAGTGTTGGTAAGGGGTGGGTCGAGGTAATTGGGGGGGAGTACATGGCTGAGGTCAGCCAAAGCGTGGTTAAATGTAGTGGCAGTCTGGGAGGGATCAGTGGCCAGGCCCCCATCGACCAAGATTTGTGTGGGGGCCAGGTTGTGGGCTTTTCCACATATGTTCTTAATATTGTTCCAGAATTTTCATCCCACACCCCATGTTGAGGTAAGGGCAGATTTGTAGAATTCAGCCTTGGCTTTTCACAGAGACCATGTGCATTGGTTCCAGGCCTCTCAGTACTTCTGTCTATCAGTTGGTAGGACAGACTCATTGGAGAGGTGCAAAAGGGAGTCACGTGCCCACAATTGGGCCAATAGTTGATCCGTGATCCAAGATGCCAGGTTGCTTTGACCATTCTTTTGGTGAGGGGGCGAACATGTCACAGATAGCATTAAATGATAGAATGAAGAGGTCTAGGTCTCTGTCTGGGTCAAGGGTGAGAATAATGAATGACCAATCCATCGTACTGAGGTGGGTTTTGAGCAGAGTGAGTTTACCAGGATCAATTTTGCATCACAGGATCATTTTCAGCTGGATTTTAGGGGTCTTGCAAGTCAAGGAGAAGAGGACAGGACAGTGGTCACTAATTGCATCTGGGAGAATTGTAACATTAGTGGTTTTGTGGGGACGGTTAGTGAAGACTAAGTCCAGCAAGGTGGAGGACCCAGTGTGCTGATGTAGTTGGGTGGGGTTGGGAACTATTTGAGTTAGATCATGGGCTGTGGCCATGTCTATGAAAGGAGCTGTGGCCTTAGACTGCCAGTTGATATTGAAATCCCCCATAATCATTTTTTCATTTTGAGTGGGTAAGGAGCCAATATAGAACATCACAGAGTGAAAAGCTGCCTTTTGGTCCCTAGGGGGAGAGTATATAGCGGTGATGAGCAAGGGTGTTTGGGATTTTCCAATAGTAAGTTCAAGTGTGAGTGCTTGGGGGCCAGGAAGGAGTTGAGGAGGAGGGAGTAGATGTACATTTAGAGTGTCTTTGGTGTATATTGCACAGCCCCCCATTGACCTAGACAGTCAGCACAGAAGATGTTATACCCAGGGAGGGTGATTGTAGAATCAGGGATTTGGGAGGTGAGCCAGGTTTCTCCAACAGCAATGATATCAGCCTGATGCTACTGGACCCATCCCTGGTAGGAGTCCCATTTTCTTAGGAGGCTGCAAATGTTGATGGTGGCAATACGTAACCCATGTGCAGGAGGTTGTGATGCAATGGGTCCTGGGTTTTGGTGTATATTGCCAGTCATAAGTATGAGGAGGAGAAGGGACCTGATGATGGGATTCCAGGTCATCATTTTTGGGCAGTACGATGTGTATGCTTGGGACCCTCTGTTGCTAGATAGGGTGGGGATGGGGAGAGTAAGTATATGTGTGGAACCCAGGATAAGGAATTGCATAGCAGGTGGGGTTGGCAGAATCAGGGGGAGAATAGGGTGGTAGGGAGGTGAGGGGAGTCAGGTGCCTGCTGCAGGTAGTGTAGAGGTCTCCAGTGCAGCAGAGCACACATGGTAGACAGATGGTCACATTAGGTGTATTGGGTTGATTAGAGGGAGGAGGCTGACAATCAGGCAGATGGATGTCTTTAACACAGTTGGGGAGATTCGCTGGAAAGATAGCGGGGGGAGGAGTCAGTACTGGGAAGAGCAGAGTTGAGTATGAGGATGACAACCATAGACATGATGGAATATGAGATGAGAGGAGGACAGAAGGCGGGCCAGTGAGAGAAAAGAGCTGCAGACTATAATCCCCCAGTGGCAAATGCGTATAATCTGCAGGTGGAGAAGTAGGCCAATTGGTATATAGCCACGCTCCCGCCTCCCTCCTGCAACTATATAGGGAAGTGTCGAGCAAGGGGGGTGGTGGAGGTGGGGGTAGCCGATGAGGAGTGTCGGCGGGGATTAACTCAGTAGATCAGCACAAAATTCGGAGTTTCCAGGTCTGGCAATCCTGTACCTGAATCGTGGTGGTTTCGGGGGGAACGTGGGGGAGGGCAACGTGTCCGTTGGCCCTCACGGCCTCCATTGGACCCTCTCAGGATCCTCTGCTTCTGTGGAGAAAGGGACAGTAGGTAAGGAAATTTATAGGTAAAAGGGAGCAGGGTGCAGAAAGAGCTGCAGTGAGTCTGTATTAAGGTAAACAGCTGACTTGCAGTTTAGGGGCTATTGCTACTGTGTAGGGCTTTTGGCATGACCAAAAGGGGTTAAAATAATAATATAATACTGGCTGATGCAATTTAGCTCCCTCAGATATCTAGAACATTCCAGCCTACCACTACAGTGCAGTTTAGGGGCTATCACAACAGTGTAGGGCTTGTATGCTCAACCAAAGGAGTTTAAATAATAAGTCAAATACTGGCTGATGCACTTTTAGCTCCCTCTGATTTCAACAACAGTTCATTTAGTGGACCCAGTCTCCTTCTCCTCACCCCCAGTTAGACGCTCCACAAGCCAGCATTGGGTACAGCCCAAAAAAATGGTATATATTTATGAGCACAGATGCATTTTCCATTAGTTGCTTTGCCCATCCATATCAATCAAGGATACACTTTTTGTAGTAAACTGCAGATGGTGTGTATCTATGTGTATCAGGAAGGAGAGGAAAGCATGTCACTTTGTAGAATTCCCCTCACCATGGCCACGTGAGGATTTGTTTTGTGTGCATGTGTACATGTGTGCATGTATGTGTGTGTGTGTGTGTGTGTGTGTGTGCGCTCGTGTGTATGTGTTTGTATGACAGGGGTATGTGGTGACTGAAACCAGTACTCTGTCCCAAAGCATACGATAATCCAGGATGTGGACTAAAGAAATTGCCAATAATTTACTCGTATGCATCAAGTCCCAAGGGGAAGAGTGGTATAGCCAGAACTGGTAATGTGGAGCATGGGCAACTTTTTTCCTGCTTTTCAATTCATCTCTTGTAAAAGTTGTCTATATGCAATGCACAGCAATGTGCACATATGCTGTCTTGGGTACTGTGTATGTCAACAACATTTATCAATAGTAGCACATTAGCAGCTGTTGTGGCACTAATCAGAGCTTACTTTAGTGTTGTTTTTGCTTTTCCAACTAACACCACTGCATCATTTGGAATTTAAATTCTTAGAAGGTCCCTCAGTCCAAAAAAACTGATAACTACATGGGCTATGCCTGGGGTTCAGTGAGGGAGAAGAATTAGGCTCTGCCATCTTCTCTAAACAGCCAGGACTTGTCCAGCCCCAAGGGCTCTGTTGCTTGGCTTCCTGTGCGTTGCTTTGCCATTTTTTTACTGTGTTTGTTTTGGCTTTTTTTCTCTCTAGGTATACGTTTTTCTGTGCTGTAGTCGACTAGGCTACTCCAGTCTTCAACTTCTGTTCTGCTGTTTCCCTATCACACTTGTGGCTGTCTTTTGTTTGCTGTATGTTCTGTAATTCATGTTTGCTTTTGGCAGCTTACTGTTGTGCATATCTACTCTGTGTAATAATGATCCTGCATTTGTCTTTGGGAAAATTACCTTGACTACTGTCTTTGCCCATATTTTCTTGTAACTTTGAATTATCTGCATAGACTTTTGGAGAGAGGATACACAATACCTTTGCTTGTATTTCCCTTTTTTAATGTGACAATGGAACATACTGTATATGCATTTATCCCTGCAAGTTTTTCCTAAAGCTGGCTTGCACTGATATATATTGGAAGTAGAGAAAACAGTCTCTGTTCTTGCATGATCACAGGGTTTCTTTAAACAAACAAATTCTGGTCAGAGCCAATACAGCTGCAAAATGACTTTATTGATCCAGGCATAAGAAATGAGAGGCTGCTTCAGACCCAAGGGAAATTGAAGATTTCATTGATGCGTAAACAGAAGCAGATGTACAGGGCCCTTTGGGCTGTGCACTATGGGAAGACTCCATCCACCTACAGAAGACATGCACTCTTCACACATTAACTTTGTTTTATTTTGACCCAAATTTTCAAGATAGTCATTTTATGACTGCTCTTATAAACATGACATGTATCATTTATAAAATACTGGCCAAAATATTATTTTGTACCACAAGTGTGATCCAGGATTTAAAAAATGATGCCTATCAATTTTATGCGGTGGTGTGGAAAAATGGGTATGCTGAACGTTTGGAGTCAAAATATTGAAAATTAGCGGAGTTATGAGTGAATGTTAAAATACTGCAATGTTCAGTCACAACCTGGACATTTTACCATAATTGCAGACCAGATTTTCAGCTTAGCCTTCTTATTACTAAACTATTTACTAATTTACAATTTACCTATTTACATATTACCAAGCTAGAGACCCTCCTAAACTCTTTTTGCTGCTTTGCTACCAACTCACCCCTTAGAACTCATCACTGCGATCTATACTCCCGCTTAGATATTACCCCACTGTCCCACTGGTGCTATATCCACTCTCTCAACCTCATATCAAAATTCTGCTTTAACATGTTACCCTCCTGCTTGATGGACAGTCTCCCTGGCCCCAGACACCCCTTATGTACTGGGACACAGAAATTAAATATCTTTTCTTACTCTACATCCATCCTCATCATCTGGAAAAGCTGCTTTCTCCTACCGGCTCCCAAGCTTATAGAACAAACTCACCTCCTCCTCCTTTAGAAACATATCATCTCACTCTGCTTGTCAAGCTCAATTGTGCCTCCTCCCAGCTCCCCCCCGCTGCTGTCCCAGGTGTCTCTGCTCCATGTCTCAGCTCCCCAATTATCCTAGCCCTTGCTGCATGTGCTTATTATACTGAACTCTGGGCCCCCTGTGCCTCATGCCCTGTCAATGTTATCTAGTGTGCCAAATGCACTTTTAATCAAGGCACATTTTTTTCTACCACTGATAACCATGGTCTCAATGTCCCATAGACCTGTAATGTTTAGTCAGGTTCCACTGAATGCTGATATCTGATTGTATTTTACTGCCTGGAACAATATTATTTTGTATCTGTCTGTTTCTCCTAAACCCCCCTTCCCCAGGTCGCACCTGGAAATGAGCTTCGGCTCAGTGTGCCTCTCCCAGTCAACAGATGTTTAAATAAAATAAAATAAAATTACCCCACCTCATGAACCCCATAGGTGAACATTTTCAAATCCCTTCCGAAATGTGATTCCGCATCACTGAAATGTCATTCTGCACCACAAGCGTGAAAACTCATTTTGACAAGGATTTGAAAAATGACAGCTATCACATGCATAAGGTGGTGTGAAAAAAGGGCTACGTTGAAAATTTAGGGTCAAAATAAAGTATTTAAAATGACTGCAGTTATGTGTGAGCATAGAATAATTTCAACATAAGCTTGTAACTTTGTCATTTTTACATATTTTGACCCCAAAATTTCAACATAGCCTTCTTATGAACCCATCTCATCAACAATGATGGTGAAAATTGTCAAATCCTGCTTGAAAGGTGATTTTGCCAAAGGACCACAAAATCACTCTTCAACCTGATTTGCATAATTTCATCTCCATTGGTTGTGAAGTGGGGTTCCAAAAATCCCATGTTGAACATTTGAGGTGAAAATATGCAAAAATGATAAAGTTATGCCTCAAAGTAGAAAACCACATTGAAATATACTGAATGCACTTACCTTAGTTTCTCATATTGCATTTGCCAGGTTCCAGTAGCAAGACGTGTCTTCAATCAGAGAGTGGATCTTTGCCCTGTGACCTGTTCAGGTGAATGAGGGTGTGTGAGGGTATACTGTATACTGGGGGTGTGGGGTGGTCAGTGCTGAGTGGGAGGTCGAGGTGGCACAGGTCAGACCATTTTTTTAAAGGTTTAAATGTCAGAAAAAGGAAAAAAACATCAAGGAACAGTTTTCTTTATTGCAGATTACAGGGCAGTGATTAGAGGTTGGGAAGTGGGCACTAGACACCAGGGAAACATATAGGGGAATGGGGATTGTAGAGTGGGAGTGCCACTAGACACCAGGGAAGCATAGACAGGGATCGAGGGTGGAGGGTGCCACTGGACACCAGGGCAACATACAGTATAAGGGGATGGGGATGAGAGGGTGGAGGTGCCACTTGACACCAGAGAAACATAAAAGGGGATTGGGTCAGAGGGTAAGGGTGCCAGTAGGCATCAGGGAAAGACTATACAAATATGGGGATGGCAACTGGAAGGTGGGTGGTGCCACTAGACACCAGAAAAACATTACATAAATATGGACCAGTGATCAGAGGGTGGGGTGGTGCCATTAGGCACCAGGGAAACATTATACAAATACTGGGACAGCAACTGGAGTGATTGGAGGGTGGGGGGCACCACTAGATACCAGGGAAACACTATACAAATACAGAGGCAGTAATCAGATCGTGTGGGTGCCACTAGACACCAGGAAAACAGTAAACAGATATGGTCACCACGATTGGAGAGTTGGGGGTGCCACTAGACACCAGAAAAACATTATATAAATATGGACCAGTGATCAGAAGGTGGGGGTTGCCATTAGACACCAGAGAAACACTATACAAATACTGGGCCAGTGACTGGAGGGTGGGGGGTGCCACTGGTCACCAGGTAATCATTACATATATAATGGGTATGGTGATTGGAGCATGGGAGGTTGTGGTGGCAGGGTTAGATTGGTGAGGGATCATTTTCTTTTTTTACAGGTGTAAAGAAGAAAAAGAAAACAGCAAGGGATGGTTTTCTTTATTAAAGGTCACATGGGGAATGGTGATTGAACCCAGAAGTGAACTGAAAGTGAATGCAGAGCAGGAAAATAGTGTGTTGTTGGTGGTGAAGAGGACAGCACTGTTGTCAATGGAGAGGACCGCATGTGCTTCAACTCCACTATGAAAGGACACAGTCCAGGTATTCAGTCATGTGCTTCCATAGTCCCCTCTCTCTACTGTGTAATAGCAATACATGTAATAGTAACATGTCAGCATAGCTCTGCTATGCAGCTATAATAATGTATAGTACTTAGAGGCTTTAGTTCACAACAGAATACTTATTCAGAAGAAAATATACACCCTCTAGCTTTTTACTCCCTTTAAAACCAAACAACTTGGCTGTTTCAGATGGCTTTTTATTTTGATTGATTGTGTTTGTTATAAATTATTTGGTTTTCTGTTCATTTTTGCATTAATTAGTTTGTGGTATTTTTCAACTTTGAAAAGTGCCTTTAGCATTGGAAAAGTTTTTAAATAATCTATCTATCTATCTATCTATCTATCTAGCTATCATCCATCTATTTGTCTGCCCATCTGTCTGTCTATCTATCATGTTTCTGGTGCATGTCTTTCATGAAGAACACAGGAATTAAATGTGTTTTTTAGACTGAGTTCAGAGTTCTTCTTCAACTCTCACTCAGTTTACAAGTGGCTGCAGCTGTGCTTTCAATTCCTTGCCAAAACTCCTGGAAGGATTACAAAGAAATGTGGAACAGATATTGCTTAAACATTGTATGCTTCAGCAAAAACATGGAACTTATTCAAGAACATGGACCTTATTCAACATAAATACTGTCCTTCCACTCCTTATTTTCAAGTTGACTACCTCCTGTGGTCCATATTTCTGTTCATCAGTATAACCACCTAAGCTGCATCATCCGTTCCATTCTACCAGCAGTTCATATTTTTGCATCACCATCAGAGACACTTCAACTACCTCGACCAATTGTTACCTTCAAAGAATCATGTTTATGACTCACCAGCAGAGCTGTCTCAGCAGCTGTAACCAATTAATTGCTCCTTCCTGAAGTCCATATTTTTGTTTTGTCAGTAGTGCTGCCTCAGCAGCCCCAACCAATTGCTACCATTTTCAGTCCCTATTTCTGCCTCATCAGCAGAACCACCTTTCACCACCTTTTAGCACTACTGCAGTACTGCAGTACATATTGCTGCTTCACCAGCAGAGCTGTCTTGACTGTCTCAGATGACAAATAACTTCATCCTGTGGCTGGTATTTCTGCCTGTCCCAAAGAGCAGCTTTGGTTGCCTTATCCAACTAATGGCTTCCTCCTGAGGTCCATATTTGTTTACACCAGTAAAGCAACCTTCCAGCAGTCTCTGCTGTAAATACTGTAGTCTGTATTTCTGCTTTAACAGCAGAGACACTTTGGCACCCACAACAAACTAATTGGTCCCTGCTGGTCAATATTTCTGTCTCACCAGTACAGCTCTCTCAGCTGCCTCAACCAACTAATCACTTTCTTCTGTAGTTTGTATTTCTGCCTCATCAGCAGAGTTGCCTCTCACATGCTCCTACCATTACTGGAATATTGTTGTCTGTATTTCTGCCTCAGCTACTTCAACCATCTAATTACTCCACCATGTGGTCTGTATTTTAGCCCCACCAACAGAGCCACCTCGGATGCCACAACCAACTAATTGTTACGTCTTGTGGTCCATATTTCTGCCTCACTAACAGAGCCAACATCCAACAGCCTTTACCACTACTGGAATATTCGGACACATATTTTTATCTTGCCAGCAGAGCCAACCTGGCTATATCAAGTGCCTATTTTCTACCACCTGGGTCCATATTTCTGCCTTGCCAGCAAAACTGCCTTTCATTGGCCTTTATCTCCTCCAGAACACTGCAGTTTGTATTTCAGCTTCAGTAGCGGAGCCACTACAAACAATCTTTAATAACTTTGACTCAAACCTACAACATCTCTGAGTCCAGCATGTAGTAATACTAGTATTAATCATCTAAGGATTCATGACCATCTATGTCATCTTCAACCATAGAATGTTAATCGCCAGATATTAAAGTGCAAGACAAAGAAATTAGTTTTGTCTGAAAATTTCTTGCAAAGGCTACCTATTGCAAGATCACTAAGAATCTTTCTTATATATCCATCAAGCAAAATCTCACTGGACTTCATTATGTCCTTTGACTTACAGTACCTATCATGATTTCCCATCCATTCTGTCAAGATTAAATGAGGAAAAGAGAATAGTAGCACCCCACATTCCTAAAGGGGCTCCTGTCTGACTACTACCAAGAAACAATCAAAAAATAACTGTGCACATACCAAAACAGTAATTGCAATTTATAATTGTTTTGATGCAAAAGTATAGAGTATGTCAACCAGTGCCACTACTTATTGCTTCCAACAATGAGGCTTCATCTCTGAGCATTTTGGTGTGTGCACTGCTATAGTTTTTTGCTTGTTGTTTTGTTTTTTTCATTCATCAAGATTACCTATTAAATAATATGTCTTCAGCCTGAAAAAGGGAGGCTTCGAAAATTCCAACCAAAGATTAACCATAAAGTCAACGATTTGTAATCAGTTGATTACAGTATTACAGTATTATTAACATGAATGTTCACTCCCACCATTGACCTTCAAAACAAACAGCCATTGCATTAGACTTCAATGGAATGTTGTGCCCCAAGAATTCACAGCAGTGGCTCTTAAATTTAACCCTTCAATATACTACTCTATTTGTGATCCACAAAAAGCCTCTAATTACTCTACGTGGTTCTTGTTGCACTTAGGCATGCTACTACAATGCCTAGGTCTAAATCCCTCCCATTTCTCAATACACTTCTTCTGCTTTGGAGCAGCAACTTCCACATCACAAAAGAAAAGTGTTCATCACATTATGATGATTCTGGACTGATGGTTGTTGGACTATTATTAACAGTGCACAAAAAATCCTTATGACAAAATCTATCAAGCCCATAATGGGTGGCTTTCCTGGCAAGGTCATTAGAACTACAACCCCTGCCACCCTAACTTGGATGCTAAGTACCTAAATGAAGTATATCCTGTTAGATCTGGACATGCATTTAGTGCTTGACTTGTTATCTTATGTTACTTTTTCACTTGTTTGATATTTACTTCATTCTACAGTTCTTTGTATTTCTATTTTGAATTGTGTATTTTAATAATGATGCTTGCCTTACTTTCTGTAATCTTTAATCTCTGGAATCATACCTATAAATAGGCTTGTATTTGTCCAGTGAGAATACCTCGTCAAAAAAAACTAACACTTGGTTAATAAAAATGAAATAAATAATTATACTCTATTTCATTTAAATGCCTAGAGGAAAGGTGACCTGCTGCCTAGGATTCCGAGATATATCCTTCACAGGAGGGATTTCCTCTACTCCATGCCACAGGTCCTCACTCTGTGAGTTGTAGGAAGTAGAGTTTGTATAGTTTTTATTTCTTTTCTCCATTTCCTATGCCTAGGGCCACTTCTCTCTATTACAAAGGATGGAAACTGAATCAATAAGGAGAGCTACCACCAAAGCAAATATAGTATATAGTAGAGCATTATTCTTTATAGTATTCTATCCCATTCAGAATGCTGTTGTACCACAGTTCAAAGGTAATGGAATGTGAATGTACCCTTCTGGGGTACAACAGCATTCTAAAACCTCTAGAGACTGCACAAGTCAGTTTCAGTCTGAAAGTGAAAGAACCACCTTGTACGCATTTGACATAATACAATGTACTATACAACAATACAAGATGAGCAACTTCATGTGCAATCAGTGTGTTCTGCCAACATGGGGTTCTGATTCCCACAGATCTGTCAAGCTTCACTTTCGAGATCAGAGGGAATCAGGACCCCTTTGTGGCAGAACACACTGATTATGTATAGTTGCCCATTCAGTATTCTCTATTTTGCACATGCGCAGTACATACACAATCACTATATGATACAGATGCCATAGCGAACTTCTGTAGAACTGTACGCTTAGTATGCCAAAAATGACCTGGGAAAGTGAATGACTGGTTGTTTTACAGTTTGCAGTACTGCATGCTGTTAATGTCTATTAAAATTAACTTGCTGATGAAAGAAAACAGATTTAATCTTATACAAACTGATTAATAACTAACCTGTTATTCATATTAATGCCTTAAGCTCAGCAGGCTTGTATTCCAGAGTGAATATGGATGCAGTTAATAATAAATGAGTGACAGTTACCAATTCCATTGAACTTGTTTTGCCCTTCTTAGGTGATATCTTGTTTTATAACTGTAACAGATCCTATTTGTCCTTAGAGACCCCTGAGCTTCCTGAATGTGTCTGAGACAGCAAAAGAAACAATTATAGCTTCTTACTGCTCCAAGTGATGTTTTCACTGTGCACTCCCATAAAGGACCACCAGAACACTGCACTCAGCATGAACAAGGCATTCATGTAATCGTGCATCAAAAATCAGTGCAGAATGTAAACTGTAAACTACTTTTCAAAACAAATAATCTTTTGGCCTAAACAGAGTTTGACATTAGCACTGTAGTCATTACATGCTATGGAATATACAGTAACTGGTATAACGATATTGCACTCAGTGGTAGCATACTAAAGAGGCAGTTTGCAAGAACAGCAGTGGATAGGGTCTATAGAAGGGTACTGGAAAAAATTGGGAATGCAGTACTCATTATATTTGGTTTCTGTGCTTGGTTAGCCCACAGTACCTGCTTGTAGATCTGTTAGCAAACTGAATAAAACATACAGTATAACATTTGCAAACACTGACAATTTTGCAGTCCAAACTAAATAAAATCTTGGTATGCAAAACAAAAAAAGGCAGCATGTGCACACTGTATTTTACTGTGAAAGTTGCATCTTGTGTGGCAAATAACTATTTTTATAATCTAGTCCCAAAACATATAATTTCCACTAATTCATCAGTACTAAGAATACTAAGAATATAAGGTACTTGTAATCCTAGACTAAATAAATAAATAAAGAATAGCTCCAAGCCATCATACTTTTTTGACAAGATGTTTTGGGACTATTCTTAGCATTTTGCTTTTATAACAACCAGCATCTTCAACTTTCAGCATTCCCTTTCAGTTTTCCAGTAAGAATATGACCAACCAACAATATTGCTAGCAGTTATAAAAATGGTGTCTGTAACAATGGAAACAGAGACAGTGACAACAGAAAAGACTCATTTTCTATCCAGTCTGCTGGTAACACCCTATCATACCCCAAGTCTTCTTGTCAATGCAGGATCTTTCTCTACACTAGCCACCCCCCTGCTCCCTATTCTACTGCTTCCCCATATTAACTACTAATCCCTTAACTCTGTCCCAACCATGTTTGAAGCCAATAATGGTCTTGGTGCCCACCACCTCCACTGGCAGACTGTTCCATGGCTCAACTACTCTTTCTGCAAAATAAAACTTTCTCAAGTTCTTCCTAAACCTCCTCCCATCAACTTCTGCTCATGACATTGTGTTCTTGATTTGCTACTCTTTTATTTGTTTATTTATTTATTTTAAATTTGGTGACTGGGAGAGGCACACTGAGGCACAGCTCATTTCCAGGTGTGACCCAGGGGAAAGGAAAGGGGAATATATGTACAGATGCAGCTGATTTACAGAAACAAATTAAGCTGTTGGTAGTATTAGTGAATGGTAGGAAATTTGGCCAGGACATTGGGGCAATTCCCCTACTTTTCCAGTAGGAGGAACCTTTGGCCATCTGTGACAGGATGGCTAGTCTGAAGGAGATGTTGGAGGTGATGGATGTAGAGGAGACAGAGGAGCAAGCTCCTCTCTTGTTCTTGATATGTAAGAGGCCGTTTATGCTGCAAGAGCAGAGGCAGATTTTTTGGAGGAGAATTCAGCTATGGTGGGGTCTAATACTACAACACCAACCAGAAAAGGAGGAAAGCCACCCAGCTCTATAGAGCAGTGGGTGGTAAATAATAGAGCCGGGAGAATGACTGAGCTGACAGAAATGACCAAACAGGTGAAGCAGTTGCAGACAGACAGAGAAAATTACCTCTGAAAAGCACAAGAATTGGAGGTGCAGTTGGAAATGCTGCATGAGGAGCTGCACGTTATGAGCAGATAGGCCCTGGTTCCACTAATAGGGATGGCCAGTCCATGCAAGCAGTGGCTTCAGCCAATGAAGGTGCTCCTGAGAAGACAACAGGAATAGAAACAGGAGGTGAGGCTAGTACAGCTGGCAGTAATAACAACCTGAGGGTTGTGTGCCAAAAGCCACAAAAACCTCCCCTCAACACTCTGGTGACCAAGAAGGATGGCTGTGAGTGGTGCTGCATATTGTAAAAGCCACTGATAATC
Source organism: Neoceratodus forsteri (assembly GCA_016271365.2). Classification (NCBI taxonomy): domain Eukaryota; kingdom Metazoa; phylum Chordata; order Ceratodontiformes; family Ceratodontidae; genus Neoceratodus; species Neoceratodus forsteri. The sequence continues at coordinate 599,134,832 of CM028133.1, read as the reverse complement.
CAGTCTCCTCCCTGGTTGAGAGAGCAACAAAACAAAAAAAGGAACAAGTATTTACCTTCCTCAAGAAGAAAGATGCTGCTGGATGGAGCAAAAATGGGCAAAAGCTTCCAGCAGATGTTACAAAAGAGCAGATCTCTGCACCTCAGAATACTGGAATAGGGGAAGGGAACTTGTCCCCGATACAAGCCTTGGAGGACGCAGGCTGGATGCAGGAAAAAGAAGGATGCTGGGTTCCGGACCCAGAAGAACTTTAATTTCAAAGACCAACTGGTGAAACACCACAATTAGTACAGGACAAGCCAAGAGAATTGAATTCCAATGACCTCAGGGGTAACATTTTAAATATTGGGTTGCAACTAGATAATGTGTTGTCTGTGTCTATGTCGGATAGTAATGTGAATGTTCATGAAACTAGGGACAATAATAACACGAATACAGGCGAGGTTTTGATTGATAATAAGGAAGAGCTAGCTCAAATATACAAAGGGCCTATAAGAATGGGGTCCCCAGAAGAGATCCTTCAGGATAAGCACAAAAGGACAGGCAGGCTACTATGTTTAAATTGTCAGATCTTTTTCAAAAAACAGGTGAGCCTCCTCCCCCAAAAGAATGCTGCACAGATACTATACAAGGGAGGATTACAATTACCTCCCGACAGACTACACATTGCAAAAGTATTGCTTAAAGGCTCGATGCAATTTTTTTCATCAGAAATATTTGCATTGATTAGTCTTGGAAACTCTAACTATAATGTCAGCATCAAAGCAGTGTCCAGTTTAGATAGGTTTTGGGCAGAGTATCAGGTACAAAAATATAACCCTGTTTGGATTCCTTTTCATGTGATCCCCCTTACTAAACCTTTAATAAAAACTTTTACAGTTATGTTTAAAAGCGAAGGGATGACTATCAAAGATATTCTATTTTGGTTGCAACACTGATGTGAGGTGCAGGGGAGGCCCACTTCAACTCTAGATAGTGAGCAAATCTGGGATGGAGGGTGGAGAATACAAGTTAAGTTCTTCTCCACAAATTCAGGCCTCATTCATCTCCCAAATGCTTCTATTTAGGAAGAGATCGTGGATTATTATTTTATACAGGTCAACCCTGCTCCTGCTTTAAATGTGGTTCGCATTCTCACATAAGTTCTGCCTGTGACACTGCTAGGTGCAGCCACTGCTTAGACTATGGAAATGTGGCTGCAAATTGTTTAAACCTTTTTAAATGTAACCTCTGTGAATGAACTAGACACGAATACAGGAGGTGCCCCTGGGACTCACATAACAGGGAGGACTGTCTGTCACATGAGGGTCTGATTAATTTAGCACAACAACATCAGGCAAAAAGGGTGGTGCAGTGGAGTCTCAGGAGGGGGAGGTAAATATGAGAACAGTAGAGACCCCTATAGCCCCTGCAGATAGGGAACAACAAACATCAGCAGGGCAGCAGGTAGAAGTACAGCTAGAGGCCCTAGTGGAAGTGACTGAAGAAGAAGGAGAGGGAGATACTGCACTTAGCTCCATGGCAGAAATGATGATAGAGGAGGCAAGAAAAATGCCACCACCACCCTCCGCCCGCAATAATGAGGTGACTTTCAAGAAGGTAGCACAGAAGAAACATAACCGGCAAGGAAGGGCGGTCTTTGAGAAAGATTCAACTAGAAAACAGGAATCTACAAGACATTCCTTGATGAAAGACAATAAATATGCAGCCTTGCATAGTGAGAATACGATTGGTGACTCTGGAGAAGAGGGATCAGATACCTCTTCTATTGCATCTACAACAGATATAGAAGAGTGTGGTGTCGGGGATTCAAAAGCCAAGCAGGCCAGGCAGAGAAGGATATCCAAGACCCCATAGTAAGCTGTGTAGGCCAATCTTTTTCATCCCTTCCTTAAAAAATACCTTATATTTCCATCTCTACCCCAAATGTAAATAGCATTAAAAGTGAGAAGAAATGGGTAGGAGTGCTCTTTTCAATACAAGAAGAGAAAAGAGACATTTATTATACACAAGACACATGCCTTAAAACACATATAGAGCTGCAGCCAGCCTCGAACTCATGGACCACAGGGCCATCCTTTTGGTCAGTGGGGATAGAACCATGATGGAGTAGGGATAGACACGTGATGGAGTAGGGATGTTGCTTAACAACCCATTAATAAAAGTGTCTAGGTTAGTGTATATATATATATATATATATATATATATAAAGAAGAGCACTGCTACTTGATTTCTCGATTTGTCAGATTCCGGCTTATAGTTACATATGCCCCCCAAACTAAAGCCGAAAGAGTGGCACTATTTAAAGAGATACAGCTGCACCTTCACACCTTCCTTCTACTTACATGGGTAGGGGATTTTAATTGTGGGTTAGAACAAACCGACCATGGGCTAAGAACTTCTAAAATGTATTGTGATTTTATAGCCCTACAAAATATTATATCCACAGCCAGTCTAGTGGATGCATATAGAAGTCTGCATCCCCATGGGGGGTACACCTACTTTACAGGGGCAAGAAAGACATGAATTGGCTACGTATTCATGTCCTCAATATTAACCATTCTAGCTGTTTCTACTAAGGCCAGTGCATTCTCAGACCATACTGCTATAGTCATGCAGTGCACATGGGACAACACCTCGAGGTGCAAAAAAAAATAATTGGCATCTAAATGACTCATTACTAGAAGATTCATTTGTCCAAAAAATGTGGAGGCAAGAGTGGTCTGCCCGACTTTCAGTAATAAAATGCTAGGAAGATATAGTGGATTGGTGGGAGGATACAAAAAATCCTGGCAAACACTATTTCAGAACAGCCAGATATTCAGCAAATAAGAAATATATGTGCTATCTACAATTGAGACACCAGCTCCAGCACTTAGTATTGTTAGCAGAGACATCACACTTTGATTATAGTGAACAGGTCAACGAAATCAAGAAAAGGATGGCCGAGCTATAATACGATAGGGCTAAATCACTTAATCAGGAGTTTTGATTTGGGACCCAGGTACAGAAAGGGTCTATGGACCCCTTCAAAGAATGTAAATCTAGGGTAGATAGTAGAATCATTATTGAACTGATATCCCCTACATGACAAAAAATGTTACGGCCCCGGGAGACTTACTTCAAGTAGTTGAGCAGCACATAGAAGCCCAAGTAGGAACTGGCACTAACACATCAGATATTGAAAAATATCTAAATTCATTAGGGCTGCCACAGGTATACGGGCAAGATGCCCAAAAGCTGACAAAGGAGGTAACTAAAGAAGAAGAAGAAGTGGAGTGGGCTATTAATCAGTTAAAAGCAGACTCTGCCCTGGACCAGATGGCCTGGGAGCAGGAACATATAAAAATTTTGTGAAGAGTTAGCCCCTGCCCAGGCAATTTTATATGATCATATACTGAAAACATCTCAGTATGCCCCTTCTATGAACACAGCATTATTTGTCTTATTGCATAAGAAGAGACACAAAATAGATTTAAACAAACATTTGTCAATGCTGAATGTTTGCTTGCTGGTATTAGCACTGGAAATGCAGGAGCTAGACAGATGTAGAATAGGAATGGCAGTGAAGTATTGAATTTCACACCAACCCCACCTCCATCCTGTAGAGATGGACAGGCATTGGGATAAGTGTTTGGGTCATCCCCCATGACATTAATGCTATGTCACCTCACCCTATTCTGTAGACACCAACATGTGCTGAGGTGTGCCTTGGGGTGTTTGGCTTTACAGTCACCCCATTTCATAAGGACATATGCTGAAATGGATGCAGCATAGGAGAATGGGGTGAACTCTGGGGCTGAAGATTCCAAAGTACACCTCAATACCTGTCACTGGCTGGGGGTTGGGGGTGGGAGGCATGAGCAGTTCAGTCGGCAATCCAAAGGCACACCCTGATGCTTGTCAGTCTGTACAGGTTGGGATGTTATGGTTAGAAGCCATAATGCCCCAGGTGTTTTTTTGGGTATTTACACTACAAATTGTCAACATGGCCATTTTGTGACCCCACCTCATGAAAGCACTTGGGACATCTGCCCATGAAGAGTGGCAGTGTGATTTTGTCAATGTGTCCTGAACTTTGAGTTCCAACAGCAACTGTGCCATTCTGTGCCACATGTACAAAAACACAGATCAGGCAGGATGTGAAGAATGACAGCTGTGCCATCCATAGGGAGGTGTGAAGAGATGGCAATGTTGAAAATCTGGAGTGGGAATATTAAAAAGCCTCACACTTCTGAGCATACGTAGAAACTGCGCAATGCATGCACGTAACGCAGTCATTTTTTGGACTTTCATCACCAAATTTTCTACATAGGCATTTTAGGACCTCTGTTCATAAACAGTGTCACTGTGATTTTCATAATGTGTCCTGAACACTGACTTCCCACTGCGACCATGCTATTCTGCGCCTGAAGTGCAAAAACACATTTCAGCCCAGATGTGAAAAATGACAGCTATACTGTTCATAAGGAGGTGGATAAAAATGGCAATGTTGAAAATCTGGAGTGAAAACATTGCAAATTCGTGAATTTACGAGCGTGCGTGGAAACTATGCAACGCATGCTTGTAACACACTCTTGTTATGGACTTTCATCATAAAATTTTCAGCATAGGCATTTTAGGACCTCTGCTCATGAGCAGTGTCACTGTGATTTTCTTACTGTGTCCTGAACACTGATTTCCCACAGCGACCGTGCTATTCTGCGCTGGAAGTTCGAAAACACATTTTGGCCAGGATGTGAAAAATGACAGCTGTACTGTTCATAAGGAGGTGTGGAAAAATGGCAATGTTGAAAATCTGGAATGAAAATATTGCAAATTTGCGAAGTTACAAGCGTGTGTGGAAACTGCACAATGCACGCTCGTAACACACTCATTTTATGGACTTTCATCACAAACTTTTCAACACAGGCATTTTAGGGCCCCTGCTCATGAATGGTGTTACTGTGATTTTCTTAATGTGTCCCAAACATGGATTTCCCACAGTGAGCGTACTATTCTGTACCGGAAGTGCAAAAACACATTTTGGCCAGGAAGTGAAAAATTACAGCTGTACTGTTCATAAGAAGGTGCGGAAAAATGGCAATGTTGAAAATCTTGAGTGAAAATATTGCAAATTCGCGAAGTTACGAGCGTGCGTCACCACTGAGCAATGCATGCTCGTAAAACAGTCATTTTTTGGATTTTTTCCACTAAATTTGCAACATAGACTTTTTGAGAGCCCACCACATGAACACTGGCACTATCATTTTGTTAATCAGTCCTGAAAGGTGATTCTGCGCAGTGACCGCGAAATCACTTTTCAGGACCAAATAACGCCATGAAAGTGGCTGAATTCATGAGGAGAGTCCCAATAACCCCATGTTGAAATTGTGGAGCCAAAAGTCCCAAAAATGCCTGAGATATGCCCCAAAGTTGAAAAAAAATCTATTTATGCCATTATACAGCTTACCAGCATTTCTTCAGTTCCCGGTCGGCTTTGAAGAGTGCAGACATGTTCCTGGTCCACTGAAGTTTGTCACACTGGGCTCCGGAGGTAAGTATGGGGTGAGGGGGGTGTGGTGAGGCGGGGTTCACAGAGGTTGGGCACGGGTTGGGGGAGGGGCCACCGGACTCAATGAGGGACTGTTTTCTGTTTTACAGGTTAAACAAAAATAAACAAACATTGCAGGACTTTTTTTTTGACAGAGACATTTTGGCACGCTGGGGTGGGCTCCAGCATGCCACCCCCAGTGTTTTTCTTTGGGGCAATAGATAACGGGGATTGGGCACTTCCATGCATACATACCTGCTGAGGGGTAAGAACTAAGGGGATTGGGCACTCCCCTCAGAACAAAACAAGGTGTTTTTGGGCAGGGGACATAATGCAGATGGGGAGAGGGCCCCCCCAACAGCAAACTAAACTGAGAAGGTGGGGACTGAAGCTGAAAGTGATTGGGGCCCCCATCAGCAAACAAAGGATGTTTTTGGGGGCTATAATGCCGATGGTATGTGGGCTCCCCCATCGGCAAACTAAACTGGGAAGTTGGGGACTGAAGCTGAAGGGGATTGGAGCTCCCGTTGGCAAACAAAGGATGTTTTTGGGGGGACATAATGCTGATGGGGAGTGGGCTCCCCCATCCACAAATTAAACTGGGAAGGTGGGGACTGAAGCTGATGGGGATTGGGGCCCCAGTCAGCAAACAAAGGATTTTTGAGGGGGGGCATATGATGCTGAGGGGGATTGGGCACCCCCTCAGCACTGGGAGCTGGTAATATTGTTTGTAAACATGGTGGCAGCTTGTTGCTGTGTTTGCAAACAATATTACACTAGGCAAGGTACCGCCCTATAATGATGGGTTGCTCCCTCATTGCAGCGGAATGTCTGATGCTGCAATGACGAGGCGGCCCCTGATTGCTGCGGCAAAAACCTTACAAGCTGGTGGCACTTTTGGAAGCCAGTGTCATCAGCACACTGTGCCTCCATTGGTCCACCAGTGCCAAGCCCCCAAATGCAATGCCTCCGTTGGCTCACATAGTGCCATGCCTCCACAACCCACTTCTCTCCTAAGCTGCCACATAATGTTTCTTGCGCATGTGTGCAAGCAAATATAAAAATTGGAGACCAATAAGCCTACTCAATACAGATCTTGAAATTCTGAGTAAAATTCTTTTGACTAGGTTGTCCACTATTTCTCACTATCTGAGTAGTGCCACCCAGACATGTGCCATACCAGGAAGGAAACAACATGATAATCTAATAGTTCTGAGAGAGTTTTTTTATGAAGGGGAACAAGGCTATCAGAAGGACTATGTATTGGGACTGGGCCAAGAAAAAGCATTTGATAGGCTGTCCCATGAAATGCTTTTTAGCACTTTAAAGGCCTTTGGTGTCCCTGATAATTTTATAGTTTGGCTTACGGGCAAGTGTAAGAATGTTAACATAATTCCAAATGTTAAAGGCTGGTATGGGAGACAGATTCAAGTGTTAAGGGGAGTTAGACAGGGATGCTGCCTTAGTCCACTCATATATGCCTTTTGCATCGATATTTTAGTATGTAAGATAACAATAGATAATGCTATACAGGGGATTACAGTTGCATCAAATTGTCCTGCACTAAAGATTATGGCTTATGCAGATGACTTAGTGATGACCTTGACCCCTGAAACCTGTGAAAATACTCTAATAGAGATCATACAAGAATTTTCCACCTTTTCAGGGTCTAAGATAAATTTGGAGAAAAGCAGGGGTGTAACACTAGGAAGTGCTGCTCTCCCTGAATTCGGTACATTGGCAGGTATAATAGTCACACAGGAACCAATTAGAATTCTAAGGGTAATGTTTGGTCCAGGAGGCATAGCAACAGCCAACTGGGAGACAGGCTTGGTTCGTTCCAGTATATTAGTATCAAGCTGGAAAGAACAGCTGCTGTCAAAAAAGAAAAGAGTTATGCTAATTAAAACCCTCCTAGTCCCAATATCTCTGTACCTGAGCCATATTTTTCCACCACATCAAGAAATATGGAGTAGATTGTATAGTATGTATTTTCATCCCTTTTGGGTCTCACATTTAAACCCAGTAAAAAGGGAATATACATACTGTCAAATTTTAGAAGTCGGCCTGAACATGGTGCACCTTATAGCCTTTTTCTTCACTCTTTTGTTATGCTATAATTTGGCAAATGCCTTAAAGCCAAGGGAAAAAAATATGGATACCACTGGTAAGAAAATGGCTTATGCCATGCATACCAGAATGGAATTGGGGATATCCAGAATGATAGGGAGAACTGCTACAATTCTGTAATATGGAATAAGTAGCATAAGGAATGCCATAAAATGGCAGACTACACCCATTCAGTTACAAACCACAGAAAGGAAAAATATTTACAAAGTGATGGTTCAGGCAGAATGTTAAACAGAAGTCTGTTTCCCATCTTGCGCTGAGGACAAGTTACATACAGTAGTGTACTCAAACACCTTACTAACCCCAGGTTACCCCCTTTATTTGGGGACAGTGCCTGGCTAGGGAAAGATGGGAGGATAAGTGTACAGAACAATAACAAACAGAAGCAGCTATTAGAAAGATACTGTCCCAGACCCTCTTGTGTACAAATCTTAGAAACACAACATCTATTTTTAGATTGTCAGTATGCCAGGTCACTTTGGGAATATCTGGCAGCACAGCTGGATGAACCACTTCTATTATCACTAATGTATGAAGACATAATGTATGGTCCCTCGATGGGAGGTTGTGGAAAATTTCACACAGACACTGTTTACATAATCTTGTCTATTGTGAGGTACTACCTCTGGCAAGCTAGGTGTATGTGGGTAGCCCAGCAAAAAGTTGTTTCCTGTATAGAACTACTTGCCAGTATTAAAAAAGCCTTATTTAAAGTACAACAGAAAGATATACTGTGCTGTCCAGAAGAAAGGATTAGGCATCTCTGCATAAACTGTGATACATGGCTTAACAATGAGTAAATAAAGTAAAAATGGAGATTATTTCAAATGTGATTAAGTAGAATTGTTAAACAGTTGATTTATGTTTTGCCTAAGATGAAATATACTGTATGTATGATAAATCTTGTGCATTTTTTTGCTAAGAGATTTAATGAAATCCACTTCTTAATAAAATTCCCCTACCTTTCTTATACCTATTTTACTTTTTATAGGATCAGTGTACCCTCCCCCTGTGCCTCTAGAGACAAAAATATATAATGTATTCTTCTGCACTATTTGGGGAAGTAGATTAAACCCAATAAAGCAAACTATGACATATGGGCCTATATCACAAGGGGGCATGATATGATCCACCTAGTTTTGTGTTTTCATACACTATTTTGGAATCTGAATATTGTCTCTTTATTAAAAAGCATTCCAAATGTATGGACAGCTCGGGGGTTGGGATGGTTGGTTACAATGCTACCCATATGGTCTCTTAACAAATGGACTTTTAAACTGGCAGCTAATGCTTTTCCAGAATATATTAGGATTGCAAGACAAAAGCTCAGAATCTGGAAAGTCAAGACTGATGACTTAAAATCTTTGCCTAGGTATTTATTATATGAACAACTTTTGTTGATTCACTTTTCAGAACAAATCATTTTTCCCAAAGGTACTTTACAGAAATTCCCACAAACCATAAAACAACTTACAGACCACAGAACTCCTAGATACTTATGGGGCACCTGCTGACTAACATGCCATGGCAAACATAGAGTAAAGAATAACCACAAGCATAAAAAACTGGAAGAACATTACTGCCAAAGAGAAATGTGCAACACAATTCTGGAGACTCAGGAACATTTATTCTTTGAATGCTCTTATGCTGTTTCCTTTTGGACTATGTTGGCACCTACAGTGCAGGATGTTAATTTAGCTAAAATGTCTTATGAAGTTTTAATATTAGGATTGTATGCAGGCTTTTGGGTAAAATATCCTTATAGCACTGTATGTTTTACATGTGGCATTATCAAATATGACATTTGGCATTCCAGATGTCATTGGAATTTGCATCTACAACATATATCCCAGCAAGAGTTGGTTAGAATAATTATAGGACAAAGACAACAGATACATAAAAAAGAGAAGAAAAAAGAATCTGCACAAACACTGGGAAAATTATGGAAGCACTGCATAGGGTGGATTACTTGAAAAAAGGGAGAGGGTCATAGGAAGGAAATAGGATATAAGGTTAATTAAGCACTTTTTGAGAAAGTAGATAAGCCATGGCAAGAAGGTTAGACACTTAGTTTTAGCATGTCAAGTATAATTTATAGATCAAATTCCTAGGATGGTAATTAGATCTATAAATATTGTCTTTAGTATTGTGTGATTTTCATAATAAAAACGGCCCCTACTCTTGTCGAGAAGTGCCATGGTATCTTTCATGTCCAACTGAACAACCAACAGAACAGGCAGATGGAACCTTGGTTTAACATCTCATCTGAAAGATGGATCCAACAGACTCTTGTTGACTAGTCCCTCTCAGTTACCCTTGATAATTCCTTTCAGGAACTTAAAAGTCATTATCATATTACCCCTGTTTTGTATGCTTTCAGCAAGTACATGTTCAGTGTCCTAAGCTAATCCTGGTAGGATCTGCCCTGATGGACCAGAATCATTTTGATTACCCTACACTGCACTGTCCCAAACCTGTCCATGTCTTTCCTGGAGTGAAGATGTCAGAACTGACAAAGTACAGTACTCCAGGCGTAATCTTGCCAGTGATCTATAAAGAGATATTAAGACTTCTTTCCTCAGTTCTGTCAAAACCCCTCACAATACACTCCAGAATCTTATTTGTCTTACTTGAGCCTTGTTACACTGGCTAAATAGTTTAAGGAAGTTTCTTATGATTACTTATATGTCCTTTTCTTCATAAGTGGTGTCAAAATTAACCCCTCCCATCAAATACTCCATTCTGGGGTTCTTGTTCTCTATGTGCATCACCTTGCACTTTTTTTGCATTGAATTTCAGTTGCCAAACTCTGGAGCTACTCTACTGCCTTTGCAGGTACTATACCTCTGCATCTACCTTATGCCCTCTTCACAGTCTACTCTATCACAGAGCTTAGTATCATCTGTGAAAAGACACATCTTGCCCTATATTCCTTGTCCTATGTTGCTGATGAAAATGTTGGAAATAACTGGACCCATGACTCATCCCTGTGGTACTCCACTGGTGACCTCTTATCTCCTCAGATCTAGCAATTAATAAGTAAGTAATTGTTTATTTTTTAGGTGCAAAATCCCAAAGGCTTTTGGCACCATAAATAAAATTAGAAATCATAATAAAATCAACAATAAAATTACAGAAAGCATCCTCTTCTATCCACATGTACGCTGACAATACTATTTTGTGCAGTTCCAGCAAAAACCCTGCTGCTGTGGAAACCAGTTTACAGCATGACTTCAACCAAGTTCAGCTCCAGTTTGCTTCTCACCAGCTTTTTCTAAACACCAAGAAGACAGTCTCAATGACCTTTGGCACCAGGCAGAGACTCTTTAAGCTCCCGTCCCTTCCCACCTTCCACACCCTTGATGGGACCTTCCTGGAGGACACCTCCTCATTTAGATATCTGGGGTTTGGCTGGATCAGCACCTCAGCTTCTCTGTTCATAGCAATGCTATCCTGAAGAAACTGCATCCCAAGCTTGGTGCTCTCTACAGGAATCATGGTTACATCCTGCTGACTGCGAGGCATGAAATTGTTCAGAAGATGATACTCCCCATCTTTGACTACTGTGACATAATCTGTGGTGCTGCTTCCAAATCTTTCCTGACCAAGTTGGACACTCTCTTTAACTCCTTCTGCCACTTTGCTCTCAACTCACCTTCCTGTGCCCATCACTGTGAACTCTGTCGCTCTCTAACCTTCCTTCCACTATCTCACTGATGCATTTCTCACTGTGCCAAACTAACCTCCAAATTCTAGTTCAGGGGCTCCCCTCCTATCTCTCATCCACTCTCTCCACTCCACCTCTCCCCACTCACTCTCTTAGATCAAATGATGCCTGCACCTTGAAGGTCCCTCATGGTTCCACCCTCTTCAGTAAGACTGGTTTCACCCATCCCTTCCCTAAAATCAGGAATTCCCTCCCCATGAAATGTGACACTCCTCCTCCAACTACTTGCTTACCTCTGCCCTACACAATTACCTCTCCCTCAGCTGTTCCTGCTTTAACCCTTAGGCTGCCGGAAGATTTAGAATGCATAGGTTTTTAGGACAAGATATCTTGTCTGCGGCAGCCTAAGGGTTAACCCCTCTTAATACCTATCCCTAGTTTCTGCCTTTCTACTGTTACATGAGGTCCCTGCACCCTTATTGGTACCTCCAGAGGTACACTGAAGACAGCCAACCCTTAGGCATATGTTATGCTAACATATAGGGCGTAGTATATCTACCATACAAAAGTAGATGTCAGGATATGCATGCATATTATTGTTAATACACTTTGCTTGCTAATACACATATGTATTTCTTGCTTATGAGATGTTAGGGCACCTGTGTCCTTGTAATGATTATGATATATAAGTCGGCATTGCCACCTTTTGGTGATTTGTACTACTACACTGATATATGTACAACTATGCTTCCTTTGTCTTTACAAAGTGATGACTACTACAAAATTGTATCATGTTATCTTGGACTGTGGAGCCACCTGTAATTTAGCCAGTAGGGCTCATCTTTGTAACTAGAAATGTATCTATCTTATGGTAACCATAGTAATAATTATTATAGGTATATAATGTAAGACATTACGTCTTCTACATCGGAGACCCCAAGAGACATGGAGAATCCTCGAGATATAGGGAATGCTTAGCATTGGCTCCCAGTTCGTATTTGATAAGAACTGCTTAGAGCAACTGTGATTTATCCTCTTTGGTAGTAATAAACAAGTTTATTACTTTTATGCAATATGTCTGTGATTCCTTGCATTCCCAGTATTGCCAAGAACCAGAGAGTGAGGTTTAGACCTCCTGACAATTGGTGACCACGTGCAGGCATTATTTGGTGTTTGCAAAGTTTCACTTGTTGCTTCAAACTATTCCCTTCCTAACGGGGACTGTAGGTGTGCATTCCCGCATCACCTTTCCCGTTCTATGACCACTTTGTAATAACTTGAAAAGTCTGACTGCTTTCTGGTTGTGGTCGTTGCCGACTCGACCCACTCCATGGCAGTTTTGAGTTACAAGTTTACAAGTGCACAGTAGCCCGACTGTGAATAAAGCGCTCCTTTTGTGGAGTGATACACAGCACGGTGCCTTTTTCACAGTTTGATTTTTCATTCCCTCCCACACAATGGCCACCATATCAAATATCTGCACAGAACTGAGACTCGATGTCTCAAACTTCCTTGCCTCCCATGGAGGATGGGCTGACTTCATGCGGGACACAAGTCAATCCGAAAACCCTGTACTGGGGATTTCAACTCAGTACTTAGAGATGAGACAAACAGCCAGAAAGCAAGAAACTAAAGGGCTGTTGGTCACTGCTCTTTATGCTGCTCTGGAAGCCTCCGAAGTGAGGTTTCGAACCCTTGAACTGCAAATCTCATCTCTTAAGCAGGAGATGGGGTTGCAGGAAACTGAATGTGTGAGATGTGAGCAGGATTTTGAATCTGAACTCCAAACTCTGTGCAATGAAAAGGATTCCCTTTTGCATCATTCTGCCCAGGCAGGCTAGCAGGAACTTTGCATGTTGAAGCAGGAGTGTGAAAGTTTGAGACAGGATAAGACTCAGGCTTTGCAAATGAATGACTTATTAAGTAGAACAAATGAGCAATTGAGTGAGGACCAGGGAAAGATGCAGAATGAGATAAACCAGATACGTACTGACTTAGAAGTGACTACTAGGGACAATCACGAATTGAGCGCTGCTTATAGAGTGTTGCAGAAACAGATGCAGGATAAGGTAGATATGAATGCTGCAAATGTGAATCATACTGAATGTGAATCCAAGATGGTGAAACTGCGCTATCAGCGGGAGGCTCTGGCTGGACATGTTAAGGCGATGGGAGGTGTAGCCCCTGTCTTAACTACGTCATCTGAAGGGGAAGTATCAGATGATGACATCTCACAGTACAATGCCCAGTTACACCCCTACTATGGCCCAGACTCCCCACCCCACCATCCCCAACATGGCGGACACCCCTCACACCCAACCCATGTCATATGTCACCGATGTCATGAAGCACATCATGGGTGATGCCAACATAGCGACCCCCATGATGGGGGGGGTAGGCCCAGGCCTAGTCCTGACGGCACCACCGGTGGCCATTATTACTGTGGATGATAAGGCAGAGATTGAGAAAATGATTGATGCCACTTTAGGCAATGTGACCCTACCTGACAGAAGCAAACAGACCCTCTGGACACAGATCAGACAGATGCTGCAGGAGGCTGCTACCCAGGATGGAATGTTCCATACTGTGGTGGAGGCTATAGCTCAGGCAGCCCTGGATGGCACCCGAGGGAACCTACCTCCACCTAATTGTTCCAATAATTCCCTACAAATGGCCTACTCTGTTCAGCAAATAGCTGACAGAATTGGTCGGATGAGCCTGTCCGACAACCTCAGCTGCCACATGGAAAAGGTGCATGCTAAATGTGAAATGCTTAGTCTCACTGCAGACTACCAAGTCCAGATCCTATGCCAGACCATTGATCCTGGATTGTGGGCAAAACTCCCCAATGCTGTCCGCCAGGATGGCACCACAACCTTTGACAAGGTCGCAGCTGAACTCATTTCTGCACACAGCCCAGGTGTAGTAGCAGTGATGCTTGCATACCCTGTGAAACACAATGCAAAAGAAAGTCCAGCGACTTATCACCAGAGGCTCTGGATGGCCTAGGTAGGGAAGCATCTTGCACAGGAAGCTGCAGATGTAGACCTTATCGAGTATAAGACCCTGTTCCTTAGGAACATGATTCCTGCAGTAAGGGAAAAGGTAGCGCCAACCACCTATCCCATCATGGAGAGGTCTGCCGACATTCTTCGGAAAACCAAGAGAGTTTATCAACTCTACTTCTGTGATTTGGGCTTCGGTTCCAAGAAGGTAGCTGCCATGGAGACTACTCCAGAGACCATGATGCGCTACACGGTGGAAGGGCAGGCCCATGAGAAACAGACCCTCTCCGCAGACAACCAACATCCCTAGCAGGCCCAACAACCACAACAACAGCAGCAGCAGCAACAACAATGGGGTGGGAACCGGAATTGCCATAAGAATAAGAAATACCATAAGAATAACAAGTGTTAAAAACAAAGACTAGGCCCTTCATATAAGGAGATAGCCGAAGAGAATCGTAAGTGCTGAGAACTTCTGGGGCAAGTGTGCTCCATAGCGGATGCTGTTCCACTCAGGCCCTTGCGGCCATACAACCGGGAGCACAGGCCTCAACAGGCCATGGGGATACCAGATGTTCAGGCACTCAGGCCCATACAGGCCTGAACCCTGAAGCGGCTCCCTATATAGCATCAGTGCAGCATAGTGAGGTGGTTCAAAGGAGCAAGGACCGATCCCTCCATGCTTCCATTGTTACATACTGACAATTACAGGCCCCAGTCCGTATTGTAAACAAGCTGGTCTTGGATGCAAATGGAAGGCTCTGCACTGAGGCCGAGGTCGGGAACCACCTACTAACAGTGCTATTGGATACAGACTCAGCAGGGTCTGTATTACATGATGACCACCCAGTGACATTTCCTTGGTCCACCGGATGAAGGACCAACATGTCAGGAGTAGATGGAACTAGGTTGCCTGCATACCATTCTCTACCACTACCTGTAGAATTGGGACACCTGAAGGCCTATCACACCTTTCAACTAATGGCATTGCATGATCATCCTAGTATAATTGGAATTGATTTTCTAACACCATACAGCTGTTTAGTGGACCTAGCCAACATGTTACTGATACAGATTCAGGGTCAATACCACACCATCATGATTTCTGATTCACATGTGGTGGCCACCATATCGCCAAAAATAAAGAGTGTGACGTCATAGATTTGTTCAAGAACCATGAGATTTTCCCAAAGCTCCTCCCCATTCTACAAAGGCATTTGGAGGCCTTTGCCACCAACAAGCATGACTGTGGCAGAATGCACACTGTCATAGAAGTGACAGACCCAGCACATGAGAGGCAAAGGCAATATCCTTTTCCACCAGAGGCTCTGCCTTCTCTTAGGGAAACAATAAAATCACTCCTTAAAGAAGGTGCAATTAGGACATGTGTCTCTACTGCCAACTCCCCAGTGTGGCCTGTGAAGAAATGGACAGGTGCCTGGATACTTACTATTAACTACTGGAGACTGAATTAGGTCACCCCCAGTTGTGCCCCAACTGTAGCATCAGCTCCTGAAGTGCTGCGGCTTTTGACCCCTGACCAAAAATGGTTCAGTGCCCTGGACGTCTCCAATGGTTTCTGGTCATTGCCATTCGCCCCTAAAAGTCAATATAAATTTGCTTTCAACTTTGAGGGTAGACAGTACATGTGGATCTGCTTACCACAGGGATTCTATAACAACCCTTCCCTGTTCCATCT
Organism: Neoceratodus forsteri; assembly: GCA_016271365.2. NCBI lineage: Eukaryota > Metazoa > Chordata > Ceratodontiformes > Ceratodontidae > Neoceratodus > Neoceratodus forsteri. The sequence continues at coordinate 599,118,798 of CM028133.1, read as the reverse complement.
ACTCATGATGGATGCCCTTGAGGATTTCCCTACTCCCCAGTATCTCTTGTAGTATGTAGATGACCTGCTGTTGGCAACAGCCACACAGGAACAACACTTAGATCTCTTGGACGAACTACTGACCCTTATACAGAGAGCAGGCCTCAAATGTAACCCAGCAAAAGCACAACTATATCAGAAAGAGGTACTCTTTCTGGGCCTGAGAATAACTGATCAAGGCTGAAGCCCTGCCTGGAAGAAAATACAAGGATTGCAAGACTTGCCATTACCCACCAGTGTGGCTACTCTTAGGAGATTTCTAGGTATGGTGAACTATTCTAGAGATTTTGTTTGTGTTTTTGCTCAGAAGGCTGCTCCTCTGTATGAATTACTGAAAAAGGAAATTTCCTGGAACTGGGGCCCCATTCACACCCAGGCTGTGACGTCACTGAAACAGATCTTGACCTCAGCTCCAGCTCTGGTCAACCCCAATCCAGCCTTGCCATTCCATCTGGAATGTGCCACCTCTGACATAGCCATGTCAGCAGTGCTGGCCCAAAAGGTTCATGGCACCTTGAGACCCATTGCATATGCATCGCAGCTCTTGACCTCAGTGGAACAGAAGTACAGCTTTTGTGAAAGGAACCTTATAGCTACCTACTGGGCTGTCAAACACTTCTTATATATCACTGGGTACTCTCCTCTGATCATTAACACAAACCACACCCCATCTACCTTTCTGTTATCAGACAGAGTGAATGATGGGCCAGTCTGTAACACCAGGCTGACACACTGGTCACTTCTTCTCCAGGATAGGGACATTCAGGTCCACCCAACCAAAATGCCATCCATGTTGGTGCATGGCCTCCTTTTCCAAGAAGAACCCATGACTGTACACTGCAACCACCTGATCTTCCAGATCCAGGTCCTTTCTTCCCTGCTATCCCACATCTACTTGAGAACACCTCATTGTGTTGTATCTTTATGGATGGTTCAGGTTCCTATTATCAGGGAGAACAAATTGCAGGGATGGATATCTTAGTGATTTATCCTTATGGTAACACTGTTAAAATTTCTAAGCGTTGCAGTGTGGCATCATCACAATATGCCGAGATGGCAGCGGTGGCCTTTGCCCTTGAGTTCATTCAGCATGGGACGGAGGATACAGTCATCTTTACATAATCTAACTGGGTTTGTTGTTCTCTTACAGAATTTATTCCTTTCCGGCAGAAGAACTCTTTCCTCTCCTCTAATGGCAGTCCAGTGAAATGTAAGGAACTGGTAATATACATACACTCACTGGCGCAAAAGTTTGCACACAAACTCTATGAAAACAAAGTTAAAGCTCACTCCATACATGACTCCTATCATACCTTCAATGACATTGCAGACACCCTTGCCAAGGAAGGGGCCTGAGGGGGGGACACCTGGATGATGGACCATCCAGTAGCCAGGGCGGCTGTACAGATTGCAGCAGTCAAAAAGAAGCTGAAACCCTTTTCCCCCTTAGACCTGTTGGCAGCCCAGCATGCTGACTCTGAGCTCAAAGATGTGTTCAGATTCCTTGATAAGAGCACTAAACAGAACTTACCTACCCACAGGCATGAAGGCAAGTTACACTTAACCCCAGATGACAAGCTCATCTGGTATCAGCCACATGATACCCCCACCAAATTGTGGGTGGTTCCCAGACACCTCAGGTCCTAACTTTTGCACCAAGTGCATGACACCCCTACTGGTGGACACCAGGAAGTAGAAAACACCCTCCAGAGACTCAAGACCACAGCTTGGTGGCCTGGTGTCACCAAGGATGTCAAACAGTACATAGATAATTGTCTTGTTTGTGCACAAAACAATCCCATCCCCACCAAATGAAATGCCAAACTACTACTACAAAGGCACTCTGGCCCTTGGCATGCCATACAGATTGATTTTATTGGCCCATTGACCAATACCAGTAGGAATAACAAGTACGCTCTTGTGGTAACTGATCTCTTCTCTAAGTGGGTTGAAGCTTTCCCCACTAAGACATGTACCGCTAAGACCACTGCCAAAATCCTGAAGGAACATATTTTCTCTAGGTGGGGCCTACCTCTCAAGGTAGACTCCGATAAAGGAACCAGTTTTACAGGAGAGTTGATGAAAGAAGCACTTGAACTCCTCGAAGTTCACCAGAAATTCCACATTCCCTACCACCCACAATCTTGAGGTCAAGTAGAAAGAGCCAACAGCTGGATTAAGCAAATGCTTTCCAAATTCACTGAGGACAATCCCAAGACTTGGGATTTCCTGTTGGCATTACTCCTTATGGCAATCAGGTGCACACCTTCAGCCACCACCCAGTTGACACCATTTGAGGTGTTGACTGGCAAACAGATGAGATTACCTGAACACTTGTTGTTTGACCTGCATACCCCTACGGCAGACCATGTGTCTGTAGACCAATATGTGGAGAAACTCAGACAAGACCTCATTCACACACACTTGTCTGCTGCTAACTGCATGGGCAAGGCCCAGCAACACTCCAAAATACGGTTTTACAAACACACGCAAGAAGTGGATTGGCAAGTTGGAGATCAGGTAATGGTTCTCAGATTTGCACATCCCACACACTCCTTCTCCAATAAATGGGAAGGCCCCTACCCTATTGTCAACAAGCTCAGTCCGGCAGTCTATCAAGTTAGACTAATGCACAACAAACTGACTGACAAATGGTTACATGCCAACCAGTTGAAACTGTATAAAGGAGTATAATTACTTTTCCTCATCCCATTGGGTGGAATAGTACTAACTTACTAATGTTGGGTTTTCCTTTTCAGGTGCTCTGACAAGATGGCTATCTTGTTCCACTTTCTCCTCATCTCTGGAGTTGTTCTCTGTGTACAAGGCATGGTAAAGCACCTCCTTCCTCACCTTGATCCTCCAGCATATGTCGCAGAGGGAGTTCCTATCAATATACCCAACAATTTTATTACTTTACAGGAAGGTTCTGATGCCTACCTCACTGCCTCGGTTGTTGCTCCTGATAAATCTACCCTACAAACTGAGTGGCAAACCAAGTCACAAGGACAAATTCTCCCCGTGGCCAAGCTTTCCAAGGGAACTTTCCACAGCTGGCTCAATGCAAAATTTTCCCCCAGTGGTTCACTGTCCTTGCTCCAGACTGCTCTCAGACATTCTGGTTTATACAATATTACTGCCTTGATTGATCCCTCATATTGTAATTCCTTGTCTAAAGACTCTGCCAGAAAATTCTGTGCTGTACACAACATGGCATCTGCTGCCATTAATCTTTCTGTGTTACCCCCTACTGATAAACAGCTTTTGGAATGTCCAAAACATACCCCTGGTCCCCGCAGTGGTCTAACAGCCACTGCCTTACCTGGTACACTTATTAATAACTTACAATTTATGCATATACCTGGGTTGTTCAATTTAACTTACTGCAACATGAAAGAATTCGGTATGTGTCATACTACTAATACTTCAGCATTTTACAGTACTTTATTGCTTGATAGTTTAGCAGCTTTTCGGATTCGTACTCAAGACCCTATTGCTGGGGTACACATTACCGAGCATAGAGGCAATTTCAGGAGGAAACCTAATCCTGATGATCAAAGTCTAATACCCATGAGGTTGACAGCTCTGATGTTACAGGTGCCACAGGCTCCGTCACAGGTCTTTTTGGTACAGCTATGTCTATTTGGAATAAGGCAGACATTGCTGCTTTAAATCATGTTCAGCAAAATTCCAGACTGGTTTGATAAATGATATAGTACCCCCATTATTGCATGGTGTGGATGGCCTTAGTCACGAAGAAAGATACACTGCATACAACATGCACAACATCGCTAAGGCATTTACAGGTTCTAAAGATAAGATTAACACCCTCATTGCACAAAATAACAAAGAAGCAGATAGACAATACATTGCCCATGAGATACTGTGTTCAGCCTATGGCTCATACATTATCACTGCCATCAATAATCTTTTCCATGATCTAGAATCCAGAAGGATCCCTGATATTATTCATGACAGATGCATTTCTAATGGTACTGTCCATGGTGTAAAACACCTAGCTGTATTGCAATGTGTATGCAACAAACTCTAATTATTTCACTATCCACAGCTAGGAATTTGGGTTTTGTGATTAGACACCCTAACACTAGTCCTGTTTTACTTCTAAGAAAGTTCTATTAAGGATACAATGTTTGTTTCTTTTACTGTCTCTTTACCATGTTTTTATCCTACTATAGCTTTATTTGACAACTTGCTACTTTACACTCTATCGGGCACCTTGATGAAGATATCTACAGAGAACACTTTGATTTACCTCCTCTACTAGTCTTCCATCCTATCCTGGACATCTGGGTCACCCCACACACCTATTGCTGCACAAAAAAGAGCTACATTTACTTGTGCTGATATGATATATTTGATGTTATTAAACCTGTATGTGGTTATTCTCCTGACAGTATTGATTGGTCCTTTTCCATGGATGATGACATCAGCACTAATGGCACAGACCTTTCAGACTCAATATTGGCTCCAGACCAGCTTTACCAATCTTATCGAGAGGAGGTTCATCGCCTGTCAACAAGGATTTAGAAGACAACCTACACCTGCCTGGTACAGTTGCAAAAATGGTGACTCCCCACTGTTAAAATTCAAAATAATTCTGATGGGGAATATTGTGTGGTCACAAATATGAGATCTTATGTTTATGCAATGCAGACATGTATTATAGACAGCCCCAACTTCTGCTTTGTCCCTCATCAGAAGGCAGTTATTGAACATACCGTTATAACCCCCGTCACTCTTATGGATGCTGATATCATTGATGGTAACCCTGATTATCTGCTCACCCTATCTGAGTATCTACCATATTTTAATGTACACATTGACCCCCTTACACTCACATTAAAATCACTTTTAGAGAGGAAAGATACTCATCTCATCCACATTAGCAATAATATTACTAAAGCTAATGAAGCTGTCCTTGCACTTATTAATGATGATGATATGAACAGTACATTAATTAACACTTGATTAGAAATTACATTTAAAGGTTTTGTTATTATACAAGCATTTTTTACATGTTTTCTCATTATTATGCTTTGCTGTCTAAGGCTCACACTGTGTCAACACCGTGAGCAGCTAGAGTTTCTTTACAAGGCTCACGCGTCGGGTCTGTAAACTACCGACGCTCTCTATCCATTTCACTATTCTTGCTGTGTTGCCCTGAGAGGTGACAAGAGGGGAAATGTTACATGAGGTCCCTGCACCCTTATTGGTACCCCAGAGGTACACTGTAGGCATATGTTACACTAACATATAGGGCATAGGACATCTACTGTACAAGAGTAGATTTCATGACATGTATGCATATTATTGTTATACACTTTGCTTGCTAATACACATATGTATTTTTTGCTTATGAGATGTTAGGACACCTGTGTCCGTGTAATGATTATGATATATAAGTTAGCATTGTCATTTTTGGTGATTTGTACTACCACACTGATATATGTAGAACTATGCTTCCATTGTCTTCACAAAGTGATGACTACTACAGAATTGTATAATGTTATCTTGGACCTCTAATTTAGCCTATAGGGCTCATCTCTGTAACTAGAAATGTTTCTATTTTATGGTAACCATAGTAATTATCATAGGTATATAATGTAAGACATTATGTCTTCTACCTCAGAGACCCCAAGAGACACGGAGAATCCTCGAGGTGTAGGGAACGCTTAGCATTGGCTCCCAGTTCGTATTTGGTAAGAACTGCTTAGGGCAAGTGTGATTTATCCTTTTTGGTAGTAATAAAAAAGTTTATTACTCTTATGCAACATGTCTGTGATTCCTTGCATTCCCATTATTGGCAAGAACCTGAGAGTAAGGTTTAGACCTCCTGACACTACCATGACCCCCCCCCCGACAGGGTTCTCAATATCCTGAAGGGGGAAATCAGGAAATGGCTACCTCTTCTCCTCATATTTAGTTCTTGCCTCTCCCCCTCTCTTCCCCTCCTGCCCTTCTGGGTCACCAGTGTGCACAACCTACCCCATCTTTTTTACTCCAACAGGACTTGCGTACTACCTTGAGCCTGCTCCTGGTACACTCATGCACTATAAATGGTTCTATCACATTATTACCATTTTGTACATTTATGTGTTCTTTTGTATGATTTTGGACATGTAATGTAATTTACCCAATGTTCCACTACTCTTTATTGTACAATACCGTGTGTTCCAACTGTTGCACAATCTTACAATATTGTATTGTTTGTACTACCCACATACTATTGTAACTGATCTTCCTTCACAACCCTATGTAACCCCCTTCCCTCAGGTTGCACTGTGAGATGAGCAACTTGTTGTTCTGTGTGCCCTCTTGGTGAAACATTCCAATAAATAAAATACATAAATAAATAAGTACAGAAAAATCAAGTGGCATTATAATTACAGTGTCTCTTCAGGATATGCCAGCTTAAATAAATGAGTCTTCATGCCCTTCCTGAAAGCCTCCACCATAGGGGCCTCCCTAAATGGTCTTGGAAGTTAATTCCAGAAGGCCGTGCTGGCCACCCCAAATGAACGATCACCTGAGATTTTCAGCCCAGTCCTTGGAACTGCAAGAAGGCCCTGGGTGGAGGAGCAGAGGGAGTGAGTCAGAAATGGCTGGAGTAAGGAGGATCTGACTGTTTACCGCTACCCTTTGCTGTTTCCCTTCCAATCAACTTCTCATCCATCTATGTGTTTTACTGCACCCAGATTTTCTGACATGCTATATTCAGCAACATTCTTTGTGGCACTGAGCCAAATGCCTTGCTGAAAATTACTTTCTATGCTGGAATAATGGCTCACTGCAGTAATGCAGATTTCTCCTCATGTTCAAAGCTCCTGAGGCAATCCCTCTGAGGAGGCCATTTTGTATCAAAGTTAAGTAATTAAATGTTCAGACTTCTAAAAACACTACAGTGTAAAATGAAAAATGTTTGTGAGAGGGCAAAGTGGAACCTGTAGCTGCACCCTGTAGTCATGGCCCCTAAACCTTCCCACACCTACTATAGAGAAAAATAACAACCTTGACTGAATACAGATCTGTAATACACAAATAAAATGTCAGTTGATTAAAGAACATGAAATACGAAAGGAAAACAGTGAGTTAGTCTTACAAGGTAATAGGCACCCAGCAGGTGGAATAACTTAAACAAGTTCCTTGGTAACCATTGCCTCAGTGCCTTTAGGCTGAGGTTCAATGTCTTTTAGATTGCTTTCCTATTTTGGGCTCATCAAAACCCATACTGGTAAGACCATCAGAGGGCTGGTTGATGCTTCCTCAAGGTTAAGATACAGATGAAGCACACTGATGAATCCTGAGAAATGATTAAACACATGTCTGTGTCTTCTGTTTGCAATCTTTGCAGATTATGTAAGAGGTCATTTGATACCATACACTCCTTTTGAAAGCAGAAACAGTCTACATTCTTCATAGCAATTTACATATACTTCCCATGATGCCTCACATTATTGGTGCTTGACGTGTGATTTTCTTATTTCTCTGAAACCTGGCTTTTTTGTCCATTTCATTTCCTTTTGTTACCCTTCACGTCAACTCTTTTGTGTAGAGGTCATTTGCTCTTTTGATTGCTTTCTTATTTGGGGCTCACTGTGGCCCAGAGCTGTAAGACCATCATAGTGCTGGTTCACTCTTCCTCTTTGTTATGATAGAGATGAGGCACACTGATGAGTCCTTAGAAGGACAAAACATGCATCTGTGTTTTCTGTTTTCAGTCTTTGTAGATTATATAAAAAGTCATTTCATACCATACAATTCTTGCTTAAAGTAGAACTCGTTTAAATTATTTCATGATGATTTGCACATTCTTCCAAACATGCTTTGCATTATTGGGGCATGTGTGATTTTTTTTTTATAACTTATACAGTGATCAGTACACAATACAAAAAACAACGGTTCAATCAAGATTAAACTCAACAATCCCAGAAAGGTATCCTAGATGGTTGGATCTTCAATGTGTGTGAGGGAAGGGCTTGTATTTATTCCAAAGTTCCACACAGATCCTTGCCCCAATACTAATGGTGAAGCACAGTTCAAAAAGCTTTTTACAGGAGGAGCTGCAACTGTACAGTATACTTTACAAGAATGATTCCCCTCAGTGCCTCCAAAGAGGTATAATACTTGGCATTCAGTGTGGGTAAGGCTTATTATGCCACTGAAGCACTACCTGCTGACTTGCAATTACCCTCTAATTCCCATGTCACTAGCAGTGACCTAGTCACTGTGCTTCCTGGTTGCTGTGCCACTGTTGGATCACCCTGTCAGCCTCTGGTCACTCTGATGCTGTTTAATCACTATGCTTTCACCTGGTTAGTCTGCTGCTTTGTACAGTAGCTGCAGCACTGGCTGTTATATGAAGGGCCCACCCCAAACATTATGGACACTGCCTGCCCTGCCTGTAGGCCATGGTGGCCACTGACTACTTCATTCACTTTGAGCTCTTGATACTGTTGCTAGCCCATCATGGTTGCCATTAATCCCTGCATTTACCTAATCATGACTGGCCACTAACCCACCTCCACTGCTCCACAATCTGGAAGCAGCCCTGGTGCTACCACCACATAAGATGCCCAAATAATGTCCATCTGAGCCTGCTATAAGACAAACATCTTTACTCGAAGTTAAGATTACATCTTCTGTCCAAATGACTGAGTGACTCCCTGGGTCTGATGTCTTATTGACTTCCTGGGACTCAACATCAAAAGAAATCTTAAAGAATTATGATAACATGTTCCCAAAACCCAATTGTCCCCAACAACAAAACATAGCCTCACCTTCCCTGTTTTTGATTACTGGGTAAGTGCACTAGACAATAAAATGTCTATTTTCAATCACAATTTCTTGTCTTCTGACTTCTTGGGCTATTGCCAGAAGCCCCGGGTACAATGAAAATATGGTGCACAGCACTTGCTGCAATCACCCAGGTGGTGATTGGGAGTTTCAACCTGTGCACAAACTTTTTCTGGTCTAGCTTGTGGCATTCTTGGGGGCTGTTTTTACAGAACTTCCACCACAGATTTGATGCAAGCTGCTGTAACATGTGGAAACTGTTGCAGCTGCACCAGAGATTTGAGAATTGTGCATAGTTGTGGCAAAGGGTTCAGTGCACTACCAGAACCTAAGTGTCTTGGCACAGGGCTTGGTGCAAGCCCTGCACCACACTTCAAAAATTGAGAACCTTGTCTTTCTTGTCTCTGATTTGGCCGGCCAGTCCACACTGTCTTCATATGGAGTACATACACACACACACACACACACACACACTCGCACACACACACACACAGACACACAAAACTCCTTGCATCTACTTACTTTTTGAACAATAGAATTCAGTAACATCACAGTGTTGCTGTACATAGTTTACAGACTCCGGTCATCTGCTGTATATAGGAGTCATCTGCTGTTGTGCATGGGCATCTTAGTCTATCAGAATAATACAGAAGACAATTCATAGAACATCAGAATATAATGTATGGTTGAATGCTGTTATGCATGGAATTCCATACCTGGAATATGCTTGTTCTGCTGCAGTAGAGACATCACTGTGTTGTTCACTGCAGTAGTCATATCACTACTACAGCAGAACAACTTGGAATGCTGCCACATAGTTGCTTTCCTCTTGATCCAGTTAAGCTGGAAGTTGTTTTTTTTACTTGAACTTGCAGAAATATCAGCAGCACACTGTGTTAGTTAAAAAAAAAGAAAATGTTAAAATATCTATTCCCCGTTGCTTTCACTAGCCGGTTTTGTCTGATTTTCTATGCTGTGACTGCCCATACACTATAAAAGATTGTGTATGAGTAGTGTCATCGAGGCACAGGTCAGGAAGCATATGAAAACCAGGAGCAGTGGTAGAATTTGCAAAAAGTATTTATTAGTACTAGCAGTAACATAAAAAATGTAATTGTTCAGAATAACTATTTACAAAGGCAGAATAAATAGAGAAGATCCATTTGAGTTTTCCTTCAATCTCTGTGTGCCTCTCTCCCAAAACATTGCAGCTCAGCTCTCTTATAGGTTTTTGCAACCCCACTCCTTAACAAGCATCCTGTTTTTTTCTAAAATGTTTTTGTAAATTTCAGGCAGGTGCAACTAGAACACAATGTCCCAGAACTGAGGCCCCTTTTCCACAGCTTCTGAAAAAGGCTTAAAAATTGCATTTCAGGTTAACCACTTGAGTTCCAAATAGCTTTGCAATCATTTCAACAGTATAACTATATACAGTTTTAGCTTTGCAATCATCTCAAACTATACTTATATACATTTCAACAGTAACACTATATAATTTCTAAACAAAGGGATCCCAATATCAATTACATTTCCACATAATGATTTGCATATATTTTTATATCAGCAGATATGTAAGGGAGGAAAAGACAGGACATCAAGTGAGGGTAGAGAGACAGTGAGAGGCAGAGAATTGTGAGACTGTCAGGGTGATCAAATCCAAGGTCTCACAGGTAAATTTGGTTGCACAACCAGACAAACAAGAGACAGGAAAGGAAAGAACAGAAGAGATCCCTGCATTCAAACTCTCCATAACAACTGGGACAGGGCAGTATTCAACCCTGTCACATAGACCCCCCCTTCTTAAGAGGGAACCTGTTTTATCAAACAGGTTTCCAAAACTTTCTATTAATTCTCTACTAATATTAGCTTCTAACTTTCAGAAATTAAGCATGTGTGCAGTATCCATTTTCCTATAACAGTACAGTAAAGTTTAAACTCATACATTTGTTTTTCCACCTTTACAACCCTCAATTCCTGATCCATAGCTTGACAGAAAATCAGAATTGCTATTCTCTTTACCAGACTTCTGTATCACCTTGAATTTAAATGGCTCTAGTGCCAGGTACCTCCTTGCAATTCTGTAATTTTTATCTTTCATTTGGTTAAGCAAACAGAGAGGATTATGATCTGTTATAAGTACAAAGTCAGCTCCTAGCAAATAGATCTTAAGGGACTCCATGGCCCACTTTGCTGCTAAACATTCCTTTTCAATAATGGAGTACCTTTTCTCTCTGTCATGCAACTTCCTACTTATGTACAGAATAGGATGTTCCATCCCATCTTTATTTTGACTCAGGACTGCACCTAGGCCTACCTCTGATGCATCTGTTTGTAACAAAAATGGTTTCTCAAAGTCTGGGCTTCTTAAAACAGGGGCTGAACATAATGCAGTCTTAATGGCTTGAAAAGCTTCATCACACTCTGGGGTCCATTTCACATTATTTGGGTACCATTTATTCATGAGTTCAGTAAGGGGAGTAGCTAACTCAGCAAAGTTGGCAACAAATCTGTGATAATAACCAGCCAATCCTAAAAATGACTTGACATGTTTATTTGTTTCAGGGACAGGGCTGTTAGCTACAGCTTCTATTTTAGACATTTCTGGCTTAACTTCTCCATTTCTCTGCACATAGCCCAAATATCTGGTTTCCTGCATGCCCAATGCACATTTGGTAGGATTAATGGTCAGAGCTGTATAATTCCCCAAAGTTGGGGGCACTGCAGAAAAACAGAAGCAATGCAAAAATAGGGGTTTGCAGTTGCACAGGGTGCCTGTTGTCTGTGTGGGTTAGCAATTAACTACAAGAGGGGCCCCTGTGAATGAATTCCCCCTCACTATAGTGGGGAAACACTAATAAAAACATAGAAAAGGTGCCCAGAGCACAGCATACATGTCAAAAAGCAGATTTTATATGCAGCAAAAGAAACAATGGCTTTGGATGGAATGCTGTGCTGAGCTACACATGTACAGCATTCCAACTGAAACAATCTAGAATAGAGTGGAGTCTTTTGAAATTGAAAAGTTCAGTTAGGAAAGATCTGGCTAGCTGTGGAGAGGAGAGGATGCAACAAGTTAAGGGGAACCTGGAAAGGGCTTATCTGGAGGGTTGAAGCCATTCCCTGAGGGCTTGTTGGTGAGACTGCTCTGCCTTCAGCAATTGAAGCTGCTTTGCGGTCCGTGGTGCCATTGGGCACCAGAAAAGTAAAGAAACCATCCCATTGTATGCATTGAAGGGCTTAGTACCCCGTTTATTTATTTATTTTGTTAAATGTATAGTTTCCCGATCCCTTGTTGGTGGCATTGCCAGAGCTGCATCACCAGTGGCTGTTGGCCTTCACAAGGCCCCCTGATGCCAACTGCACTGCCTGTGCTGTTCCCTCCCTCAGCAGCTGCACCTTCTGTCTCCCGCTTGCAGTGCAAGTTCCTGATGGTGTGGTGAGTTGGCAGCAGCACTCCGTTACGTGCTGTCCACCCCAAACAAAGAAAAAAAGACTGAGTTTTATTTTATTTTATTTAAATAGTTGTGCTAGGCGCAAAGAAGAGCGGTTGAGTGCCGTGGGAAGGGCATACTAAAAGGACCCCTAATTATATATTTAAGAGTGGGTTGGGTTAGCGACACCCACGGGGAGGGGTCAGTGAGCAAGGCCATAGATGAGGCCTTGTGAATATTTATTAGGGAGGCAGAACAGGTCGGGATGACTTAAAGGAATAGGGCTCAGATACAAAATTGTCCAGGGAATTAAAGAGCATGTAGGGCCCAGAGAAAGAGGACAGCCAATCCCAGTGTAAGAAGGGCATCCAGGCCCAGTATTAGTGAGGTCAGCTAGGCCCAGAGTAAAGTGGGCAACCAGGCCTGGTAGTAAGTAGGGCAGCCAGGCCCAGTATTTAAAAGAGCAACTAGGCCCAGTGCCATAAAGGACATCCAGGGCCAGTATTAAGATGGCATCCAGTCCTAGTTCCTAGAGGGGCTCAGAAGGAAAAAGGCCAGGGAAAGAGGGCAATCACATCAAAGTGCTCAGGGGTATCCAGGTTCTAGTAAAGGAAGTGCCCTGCAAGTGTGAAGGGTCCATCGAAATGGTGACTGTCAGCTAATGTACTGTTTATAGAAAATGTTCATTCCTCAAACAAAGAAATGTTGTGTTGATTGCAAAAAGCACCAAGACTGTATTGTTATATACTAGGATTGTGGTAATTTACCCCTGCATCTGAACAATTGCCCAGGATTGTTGCAATTTGCCCCTGCTCAAGGTGAATTGCCTCTGCAAATGAACAATTGCCTTGGATTGTTGCAACTTGTCCCTGCTCCAGGCAAATTGCCCCTGCATCTAAACAATTGCCCTAGATTGTTTCAATTTGCCCCTCCTCCAGGCAAATTGCCTCTGCATCTAACAATTGCTCCGGATCATTGTATTTTACCCTGCTGTAGGCAAATAGCCCTGGCAGTAAACAATTGTCCCAGATTGTTGCAATTAACCCTTACTCCAGATGAATTGCCCCTGCAAGTGAACAATTGCCCCAGATTGTTGCAATTTTCCCCTGCTCCAGGCAAATTGTCCCTGCAAGTGAACAATTGCCCTGATTGTTGCAATTTACCCCTGCTTCAGGTGAATTTCTCTTGCAAGTAAACAATTGCCCTGAATTGTTGCAATGTGCCCCTGTTCCAGGAAAATTGCCCCTATAACTAGTGAATTCCAGTGTACAGTGTACAGTACTAGTGGAAGTACCAGTGTTCAGTACAATATCTGTGGACTCAATCTTCAGCCACCATCAACTTTTGACATCAGCAGTCTTCAGCCAGCGAAAAACTTCAGCATCTTCTTGCCATGTCATCCACCGTAAGCCAAAATCGATGTCCCTTGGAGAGTCGTGGCTGCTGGTTCCTGGTCAGCTTGGAAGTGAGATAACTGGAAGAAGCCTCATCCATCACTCCCAGATGCTCACTGAAAATCGAGTCTGTCAAGGCCAAGGTATGTTTGCAGCTGCCAATTTCTTATTTTGTTTTGAACCTTGTGGAATCCAGATCTTCATCTTCTAGATTTTCTTCCTGCTTGTTCCAACCTGCATAACCGCTGCAATCTCCTGGGATCCAGCTCCAGTTTGGTGGTCCTCCACTGGATCTGTCACTGAAGCAGCTTAGCAGTTGATGTCTTCAACCTTGGCAATCTTCTAGTAGATTCTTCGCCAAGTCCTGTGTTTCATCTTTGGCAGCCCTGGTCGAGAGTCAATGCCAGAAAACCCACAGCAGTTTGTCTTCTTCATCCTTGGCAGCCCTGGTCGAGGGTCGATGCCAGAAAACCCGCAGCAGTTTGTCTTCTTCATCCTTGGCAGCCCTGGTTGAGGGTTGGTGCCAGGGAGACAGCAGCAGATTCTTTTCTTCTGGCAATCCTGCAGGTGGATTCCTTACCACATTCCATGTCCTTCATCCTTGGCAGCCCTGGTAAAGGGTTTGTGCCAGGGAAGAGCTTAGCCTGTTCAGTCCGTTTGTGCTCTGATATTCAGGCAACTCTGGAGAGTGGGTTGGCTGATGACAAAGGTCTGTTTACAAATCTCTCCATTCCCCTTGCAACCTCTCATAGATTCCACTGGTAAGCTTGGCACCAAGCAGGAGTTCCCTTACCTTTTACTCCTCCTCCTCAGCTGTGCATGAAGATGACAGAACTTCTGAATCTTATAGACTTTGAAAGTGTTATACTGTCTGGTGGTTACTGTACACTGTATGCTTGTTGTATATTGTGATAAAGTAATATATGTTTATACCACCTTGGTGCGTAGGCCTCCTAGCAACATATTATATAGTCATAGAGTATCATAGAGTGGCCTTAAGCCAAGCTGTACTGTAGAGTTGTAAGAAAAGTATAGTAAGTAGAGTGTTATTTTTTGCTTCTAAGAGTTCTTTCCCCTTCCTTCCCTTGTGACCATGTCTACCTTCCCTGTATATGAAGAAAGCCCATTTTGCATCACACTCCAGACTGCCTCCTGCCTCTCCTTAAAGGGTGTTTCCTTTCACCCAACCTTATTCAAACCACAGCATTGTCTCACCAGTCCACCTGTTTGAGGTGACGCTGGGTGTGCAGCTGGGACAGGCAATCTTTGTGGTCAGCACCCAGTTGTTAAGATCACCACATTGTAAAAATAATTTTTGATGTAGTCAGCAGGATTAAATTTAAGGAGTCAAAAGCCAGAGCTTCTAGAGTAAGATGCAAGCAGTACCAGGTTGTGGTAGTGGATTGTCCAGAGGGGATAACACATCCTTCGGTAATGGAGATATAGAAATTGGGATGAGGACTAAGAGAAAATACCTCCCTCACCCCTCACAATGCCATATTACTTTGGGGCTCCTTGGCTTCCCTGTTTCACATGGGAGAAGGATGGAAATGGAACCAGTAATTTGGGCGAGTTCCATTCCAAAATGCAGGCTATTTTTCAATTGTATTAAGTTCCAGAAAGACAGAAGGTGGAGATACTTATTGGGCAGCTAAAAGGGTCTGCTCACAGAGAGGTTCAGTCATGGTCTGCAGGTGCAAAGACCATGGCTGATCAAATTTTGCAGAACCTGCAGCAAATTTTCAACATTCGCATTGTATCCAGTCTAAAAATGAAATTTTTCTTTCGTACCCAAAGGCTTCAGGAGACCCTCTGGGAGTATGCTTTGAGTCTCCTAGAGTTATTCAGAGCAATCAAAAGAGTGGACACCTGAGAGATCACTGATCTGAATTACGTTCTGACAGAAAAGTTTGTGGAGGGGACACACAGCGAAGCTCTGAGAAGGGAACTGCGAATGTTACAGCTCCAAGAGCAGGACTCAGACTTTCTGGATTTTAAGGAGAAAGACATAAAGGTGCTAAGATCAGGTTGAGCAGGAGAGGATGTGGTAATCTACCCAAAGATAGTGATGCCTCTGAGTGCAGCATGGCCAGGGTATCTGAAGGAAGGATCGGCACGAGAAGACCCGTGGTGCAGGCAGCCACTGCGTGAGGAATTGTCTGGTAAAGAGTTGATTTATAGTTTAAATCCATGAGTGGACACTCAGGTTATCTCTCAGATGCCCGCTCTTGTGTGGTCAAATGGTACAAGTGCCAGTTTGCCCAATGGCAACCAACTCCAGCCAAAACTCAGACTTGATAGAACAGATTGCTATCTTGACGTGAGCTATGACAGAAGTTTGTCAGGAGGTAAAATGACTCAAGGAGGGATGGAGAAGAGAAGCTGCCCAGATGGAAAATGAATGAGGGAGATGGTTCGATGAACCCCAGTCAGACTCAGAAGGGGAGAAGGAAGGTGCCCGACTGACCAATTTGATGGCCAAGGCAGACCAATATACCATAGATGTGGAGTCAGTGACTATATTGCAAGGTGATGCCAGCAGCCTCCAGAGCCTGTGGTGACTTTAAACAGGGAATCTTCGGGGATGGGGACCGATCCTCAGAGAATGATCAATTGGGTCCAAGCCCAGTAACAAACCAATACATTTTTATTGGAAGAAGTCCAACCTTTCCAGTTTTGGTGGATGTAATCAAGTTGATGGCTTTGTTAGACACCGGATCTCAGATCATGACTATACAGGGATGATGTTTTCTACAACATTGGAAGATGGAAGATCTTCAGCCACTGCCCAAGTTGTGGATCACTTTACTTGCCAGCAATGGAGCTGAGGTTCCATATTTAGGATACCTAGAAGCAAGCATCCAGCTGGGCAAAAATGTACAAGAAGGTCAAGGGATCATTATCAGCAAGGCAGAAAGTGATAGCTTGCCACCAATTATCCTTGGGATGAACTTCCTTCAACACTGTCTTGAAGACTTAGTAGAGATCTTACTAAACCAAGCAAAAAGGTCTCTGTGCATTGAGAAACAAGCTCTGCAGCAAACAAAACATCTCCTCCAGTGCCACCAACATTTTACAAGCAACACTGGTGAGACTGGGAAAATTTGAGTTTCTGATGCCCGACCTATCATCCTGAAGTCAGGGACTGAGACAACCCAGTGGTGTAAGGCCAAGATAGGACCTCATGGTCATGATGCCTTGGTTGAACCATGCTCTACAGAAAAATAAGAGCTGGATCCCAGTGTGAGTCATTAACTATGGAAATCATTATGTATGACTCCATAGAAATCAGCCAGTGGCTCAGCTTCACACTTTATCTTTGCAAGACATTGTAGAACCAGAAGATGAAGTTCATGAGGAAACAAGAACACCAGCCATCAGATAAGAGGAAGAGACCCCTTGTGACTCCAGCATATCAGTGTGAATACAAGAGATTAACATGGGTAACCCCAAAACCATGGTGCAACAAAAAGAGGATGTTATCTAAGTTTTATTGAAGAGTCAGGAAGCTTTCAGTCAGCATTCTCTTGACTTTGGGTTGGCCCAAGAAGTGCAGCATCATATCCATATTCATCGACATCTGTCTATAATAGAGAGATTTTGACTGATTCCCCTGGCCATGTAGCAGCCTGTAAAAGAGATGATTTGGGAGATGAAGGAAGCTAAGGTGATAAAAAAAAGTCATAGTGCTTGGGCTGCTCCCATTGTCCTAGTTAAAAAGAAGGATGGAAAGATACGGTTTTGTGTAGATTATTGAAAGTTAAATAATACAATGCATAAAGATGCCTATTCTTTACTAAGGATAGAGGACTCTCTCACAGCCTTATAGTCTGCTGCAATTTTCTCCACCCTTGATCTAACGAGTGGGTATCGGCAAATACCCATGGCTCCAGAAGATCAAAAGAAAACCACCTTCATAACACCAGTGGGTCTATTTGAATTCACCTGTATGCTCTTTGGGTTATGTAATGCCCCAGGAACTTTTCAGAGGCTGGTGGAACGCTGCTTAGGAAGTCGGAACTTTGACATTTTGCTATTGTACCTCAATGACATCATTATCTATTCCAAAAACCACCAAGAGCACGTGCAGCACTAGATGAGTTCTTTACCTGACTTATCTGGCATGGTTTAAAAGTGAAACCCTCCAAGCGTCATCTTCTACAGACTCACGTGAATTACCTGGGTCACATAGTGTCTGCCAAAGCTGTGTCACCTGATCCAGAAAATCTAAAAGCAGTAAAAGAATGGCCAGTTCCCATAACAGTACAAGATGTCTAAAGATTCTTGGGTTTCGTTGCGTATTATCGACAGTTTGTTAAGAACTTCTCTAAAGTAGCTTTACTGCTAAACGAACTTCTCAGAGGAACCAAGGCAGTGCAAATACCCAAGAAGCGACCAGTCAAGAGGGCTGTAGAGCATCAAGAGGCTTTCAACAAACTGAGGAAAATTCTTACCCAAGCACCTCTGCTAGTATACTCTGACTATTCCAAACCATTTTGGCTATACACAGATACAAGTAATAAAGGGCTAGGCACAGTGTTGGTGCAGGAGCAGGAAGGCATCAAGCATGTAATAGTGTATGCAAGCCATGGATTGAGAGGGTCAGAGCAAAATGATGCTCTTACACTTTGTTTAAACTGGAATTTCTAGCCTTGGTCTGGGCAATTACTGAAAAGTTTAAACACTACCTAGCAGTCACTCCTTTTACTGTGTTTACAGATAATAACCCACTGGCACATTTGAACACAGCAAGACTGGAAGCTTTAGAGCAGTGATGGGCTTCAAGATTAGCCAACTACCAGTTTTCTATAAAATATCGCTCAGGCAGATCTATTATTAATGCAGATGCACTATCCATAATACCTAATCTGACAGACAGTGAAATGGGTGAGATGCAGCTAGAGAATATAGAAATGTCACCTTTTCTTCAGGTACCATCAGAAATCATTCACGCCTGTTGTCAAGTCAATGTATTTGAAGATGTAAAGCCAGAACAGAAACCAGACTGTCCGGACCAGTTTGCAAAACAGAATAAATTGTGGGTACAGTTGCAAGACCAAGACCCAGTAGTTAAGCAAATCAAAACCTATGTTTCAACAAAACAGAATATACCACTTCAAGAACATAGGAAGATGGATCCAGAAGCCATAAAGTTATGGAGACATAGGACTTGTTTGACCATGAAAGACTTCAAACTCATTCATCAAACCTGAGACCCAACCACTCACTATGAGATATACCAGAACATTGTTCTGAAAAAGAGTGCATCAGTAGTACTTGAGACATATCATGATCACTCTGGATCCTTCGGTAACAAAAAGACAGAAGCCATAATTAGAAAGAAATTCTACTGGACTGAGATGAGAAGTGATATTATTAAATGGTGTGAAGAATGCCCAACCTGCAGTCTGAAATGCCCTAATAAAAGCAACCAGTGAGCTCCACTGCATCCTATAGTTAGTAAGGCACCTCTTGAATTAGTTGTTTTGGATCACCTCAAGCTAGAACCCAGTGTTAATCGTCAAACATACGTTTTAACAATGGTAGATCATTACCCCAAGTTCATGGTCATCAGTGCAGTTAAAGATTTGTCTGCCAGCACCATGGCTGAGACATTTTTGAAGCTCTTTGTCCATCCTTATGGGTATCCGACCAAGATCCTGACTGATTAGGGAACCTCTTTTGAATCGCAGCTCTTCAAAGAACTCTGTACCTTGTATGGCAGTAAAAAAGTGAAAACTACTGCATATCAGCCTCAGTGCAATGGACTGCATAAGCGAACAAATCAAACACTCCTGGGAATGTTAAGAGCTCTTCCTGAATATAAACGTCCGTATTGGCCAATCTTACTTCCTGAACTTGCCTATTTGTACAATAATACGGTTCACTATTCAACTGGATGCATACTACACTACCTAATGTTTGATCGCCATGGTAGACTCCCCATGGATCTAGTACTTGAAGTCCAATCAATTGAATCACCTGTTACAGATTGGGTATAAGAACATACCAAAAGACTACAAGAGGCTGGTCAGATTGTAAGTCAACGTGTGGAACAGGTACGACTTAAGCAAAAAGTGACCTATGATGCTAAAGCCAATGTGATCCCATTGCAGATTGGAGAAGAGGTATTGCTAAGACTGACTCAGAAGTTTCACAAGTCAGCTACCAGAAGGGAAACAGAACCTTTCCTCATTGTCGAAATCCCCTACCCTGACTTACCCACGTACAAGATTCAAAAAGAAACTGGTAGTGGCTCAAAAATAGTGCATAGAAATCTTCTTAAACCTTGTACCTTCAGAGACAGTGCTCTAATTGATGCTACAAAGAAAGCTATGTCAGAGGAGAGGCAGGAGAACCCTATCCGCCAAGTAAGGAAATGGATTTACCAACAAAATGGTGTATAGATCCTTGGGTTAGGTATGCACACATTGCCCTTTATCTGAACCAGTAGTAACTTCAGAACCTCCTGATTTACCAGAACCAGCAGTTAGCCCTTTAGAGTCAGAACATATTCTTGTAGAACCAGATTTTCAGCCATGTATATCTCAGAGATGTAATTTTGGTATCCCTTCTAAGAGATACATACTAGAAGCTCTTCAAGTAGCACCGTCCTTTCATGGATAGACCTGTTCAGAGTAATTCCCCATGACACGGTCACTTAGCTAAGTAAATAAGAAAGTTTTCTAAAAGTTATAGTTGTTTTAAGAGTGTTTTATCTAAAGTAAGATTATATAGAGATTTAAGTAAAATGTTAAAGTGGTAAGAGATTTTATAAATGCCTATAGAAGTAATATTTAAGAAATGTTTTATAGAATGATTAAAGGGAATATATGGGACATGAATTTTAGGTGGGCCTGAATCTATAATGCCCCAAAGTTGGGGGCACTACAGAAAAAGAGAAGCAGTACAAAAATAGGGGTTTGCAGGTGCACAGGGTGCCTGTTGTCTTGTGGGCTAGCAAGTAACTACAAGAAGGGCCCCTGTGAATGAATTCCCCCTCACTATAGTGAGGAAACACTAGTAAAAAAATAGAAAAGGTGCCCAGAGCACAGTATACATGTCAAAAAGAAGATTTCATATGCAGCAAAAGAAACAATGGCTTTGGATAGAATGCTGTGCTGAGCTACACGTGCACAGCATTCCAATCGAAGCAATCTAGAACAGAGTGGAGTCTTTTGAAATTGAAAAGTTCAGTTAGGAGAGATCTGGCTAGCTGTGGAGAGGAGAGGACACAACAAGTTAAGGGGAACCTGGAAAGGGCTTACCTGGAGGGTTGAAGCCATTCCCTGAGGGCTTATTGGCGTGCCTGCTCTGCCTCCAGCTAGTGACACCAGAAAAGTAAAGAAATTGTCCCGTTGTGTCCACGGAAAGGCTTAGTGCCCCATTTGTTTATTTATTTTGTTAAATGTATAGTTTCCCAGTCCCTAGTCAGTAGCATTGACAGAGCCACATTGCTGGTTAGCTGTCGACCTTCCCAAGGTCCCCTGCCGCCTGCCACACTGCCTGTGCTGTTCCCTCCCTCAGCAGCCGCACCTCCTGCCTCCCTCCTGCAGTGCAAGTTCCTGGTGGTGTGGTGGGTTGGCAGCAGAACTCTGTTACATGCTGTCCGCCCCTAACAAAGAAGAAAAGACTGTGTTTTATTTTATTTTATTTTATTTAAGCAGTTGCACTAGGTGCAAAGAAGAGTGGTAAAGCGCCATGGGAAGGGCATGCCAATAGGACCCCTAATTATATATTTGAGTGGGTTGGGTTAGCGACGCCCATGGGGAAGGGTCAGCGAGCAAGACCATAGAGGAGGCCTTTTGTATATTTTTGAGGGAGATGGGACAGGGTAGGGTGACTAAAAGAAATAGGGCTCAGCTACAAAATTGTTCGGGGAATTAAAGGGGCACGTCAGGCCCAGAAAAAGAGGGCAGCCAATCCCAGTGTAAGGGCATCCAGGCCTAGTATCAGCGAGGGCAGCCAGCCCCAGAGTAAAGAGGACAGCTAGACCCGGTAGTAAGTAGGGCAGCCAGGCCCAGTATTTAAAAGGAAAACTAGGCCTAGTGCCATAAAGAACATCCAGGGCCAATATTAAGAGGGCATCCATTCCCAGTTCCTAGAGGGGCTCTGAAGAAAAAGGCCAGAGAAAGAGGGCAATCACATCAAAGTGCTCAGGGGTAGCTAGGTTGTAGAAAAGGAGGGCCCCAAAAGTGTGAAGGATCCATTGAAGGGGTGCTTAGCAAACAGCCTGCTATAAAGTGACTGTCAGCTAATGAACTGTTTATACAAAATGTTCATTCCTCAAACAAAGAAATGTTGTGTTGATTGCAAAAAGCTCCAAAACTGTATCGTTATATACTAAGATTGTGGTAATTTACCCCTGCATCTAAACAATTGCCCTCGATTGTTGCAATTTGCCCCTGCTCCAGGTGAATTGCCCCTGCAAGTGAGCAATTGCCCCGGATTGATGCAATTTGTCCTTCCTCCAGCAAATTGCCTCGTCATCTAACAATTGCCCCAGATTGTTGCAGTTTGCCCCTGCTCCAAGTGAATTGCCCCTGCAAGTGAACAATTGCCCCAGATTGTTGCAATTTGCCTTTGATCCAGGTAAATTGCCCCTGCATCTGAACAATTGCCCCAGATTGTTGCAATTAGCCTCTACTCCAGATGAATTGCCCCTGCAAGTGAACAATTGCCCCAGATTGTTGCAATTAACCCCTGCTCCAGGTGAATTGCCCCTGCATCTGAACAATTGCTGCAGATTGTTTCAGTTTGCCCCTGCTCTAGGCAAATTGCCCCTGCAAGTGAACAATTGCCCTGGATTGTTGCAATTTGCCCCTGCTCCATGAAAATTGCCCCTGCAAGTGAATAATTGCCCCGATTGTTGCAATTTACTCCTGCTTCAGGTGAATTGCCCCTGCAAATAAACAATTGCCCCAAATTGTTGCAATTTGCCCCTGTTCCAGGCAACTTGCCACTGCAACTAGTGAATTCTAGTGTACAGTGCTAGTAGAAGTACCAGTGTTCAATACAACGTCTGTGGATTCAATCTTCAGCCACCATCAACTTTTCACCTTAGCAGTCTTCAGCCAGTGAAAAACTTTAACATCTTCTTGCCATATCATCTGCCATAAGCCAAAATCAACGTCCCTTGGGGAGTCATGGCTGCCGGTTCCTGGTCAACTTGGAAGTGAGATAACTGGAAGAAGCCTCGTCCATCACTCCCAGATGCCCGCAGAAAGTCGAGTCTGTTGTGCCTAAGGTGTGTTGGCAGCCGCTGGTTTCTTATTTTGGTCTGAACCTTGTGGAATCCAGATCTTCATCTTCCAGCTTTTCTTCCTGCTTGTTCCATCCTGCATAACTGGTGCAATCTTCTGGGATCAAGCTCCAGTTTGGTGGTCCTCCAAGTGGATCTGTCACTGAAGCAGCTCAGCAGTTGGTGTCTTCAACCTTGATAATCTTCCAGTGGATTCTTCGCCAAGTTCTGTTTCATCTTTGGCAGCCCTGGTCGAGGGTCAGTGCCAGAAAACCTGCAGCAGTTTGTCTTCTTCATCCTTGGCAGCCCTGGTTGAGGGTTGGTGCCAGGGAGACAGCAGCAGATTCTTCTCTTCTGGCAATCCTTCAGGTGGATTCCTTGCCATATTCATATCCTTCATCCTTGGCAGCCCTGGTCAAGGGTTTGTGCCAGGGAAAAGCTTAGCCCAGTTCAGTCAGTTTGTGCTGTGATATTCCGGCAGCTCTGGAAAGTGGATTGGGCGATGACTAAAGTCTGTTTACATATCTCTCCAGTTCCTTTGCAACCTCTCATAGGTTTCACTGGTAAGCTTGGCACCAAGCAGGAGTTCTCTTTCCTTTTACTCCTACTCCTCAGTTGTGCATGAAGATGACGGAACACCTGAATCTTATAGACTTTGAAAGTATTATACTGTCTGGTGGTTATTGTACACTGTATGCTTGTTGTATATTGTGATAAACTAATATAAGTGTATACCCCCTTGGTGTGTAGGCCTCCTAGCAAAATATTATAGAGTCATACAGTTTCATAGAGTGGCCTTAAGCCAAGCTGTACCTGTAAAGTAGTAAGAAAGGCCAAGTAAGTAGAGTGTTATTTACTGCTCCTAAGTGTTGGTCCCCCTTCCTTCCCTTGTGACTGTGTCTACCTTCCCTGTATATGAATAAAGTATGTCAGGCATCAAACTCCAGATTGTCTCCTGCCTGTCCTTAAAGGGTGTTTCCTTTCACCCCACCTTACTCGAATCACAGCGTTGTCTCGCCAGTCCACCTGCTTGAGGAGATGCTGGGTGCGCAGCTGGGACAGGCGATCTTCGTGGTTAGCATCCAGTTGATAAGATCACCACACCTGCATTTTTGTTAGCTTGGATAACTGCTCATAGGTGTTCCAGGTGGCTTTTCCAGTCTGGACTGAACACCATGACATCATCCAGGTATGTAGCACAATAACTAGTGTGAGGTGATAAAATTACATACATGCATACCTCTCAGCTGCTGTGAATTCTGTATAGCACTATGATTTTTACACACAAATTTACCCTTATTCCACATAGGTTTACTGATATTCCTCATAATGTTAAAGCTATTTCTGGACACACAAACTATTAAATCATTGAATTAAGTTGATAGAAGCATTCCTTATCACTCACTATATGGGACCCACTATCTGTAAACATATTATTGTTTAAAATAAGAAAGTGCTACACATTCTGGCCCTTTGCTATGATTTTTGAAGCCCAGTGCTATCGTTTTAAATGCTGAGAGGTTGAGAGGTATGATCATGTACTGCTGGAATGTACCATACAGCATTTCAAATGGTGAAAACCCTGTTGATGCCTGGGGCACTTCTCTGGAAGCAAAAAGTAGAAACGCAAGTATTGGTCCCAATCTTTCCCTTCCCCTTTTACAAACCTTTTTAACATGCATTTTAGGGTTTAGTTAAAATGCTCAACAAGACCATCTGTCTGAGGGTGATGGGGGAGGTTCTTATGGCAGTGATACCTAATAGTTTGTACAGCTCCTTAAATAATGCAGCACCAAAATTACTACCCTAATCAGTACTAATTTCTTTAAGTGTGCCCACTCTGTTGAATATGTCTGCAAGCTCTGCTGCCACTTTTGAAGCTGTGACAGTACGCATTGAAACTGCTTCTGGCTATCGAGAAGCACAGTTGCATACTACCAGGATAAATCTATTACCCTTTTTACTTTTGTCTAAAGGACCAACCACATCCATTGCAATTCTCTCAAAAGGCACATCTATCAAGGGTAGGGGCACCAGGGGCACCTTGTCTTTTCTAGTGACTGGTGCTACTTTCTGACACTCAGCACAGGAATTACAAAAGGTAGCAACATCTTCATGAATTCCAGGCCAGTAAAATCTATATAGCAATCTGGCAAGGGTGCGATCCCTCCATGAGTGACCAGCCATAGGACTATCATGTGCTATCTGTAATGACTCTGTTCTATACGTCTGTGGTATAACCAATTGTTCTATCTGTTCCTGTGTCTGAAGTTTAACCCAAACTCTGTACAGTAACCCATTATCATTTTTAATCATTGGTCCACCCTGTTTTGATTTCACCCCCAGCTGCATAAAATAACCTTGGAGAGAATCATTGTTAGCTTGCTCTGAAAAAAATCACACTCAATTATCAGTTTAGCTTCAGCATTTTCATATTTGAACTCTTTATGTCCATCAGTATTTTGTTGCCACTGTTGTTTCAGATGTCTTCTTTCTGTCCTGGACAGGTAACTTAGGCACTACCCCCACTTTCATTTGGTGTGACACACCCTTAATGGTCAGAGTCACTTGGGTGGTCGGATAGTATCGAGTGTCCCTGTGGATGCAGATGACAATAGTACCTGGTCCTTTTGCACATTGTTTTTCCAGCACTTCAACATGCACTAGGGTCTGTCTGCATTGCGAATAAATGAGTCCCTTTACAGTCTTATCCCCCACCTTCACATCTGCTAAATACTTGCCCCAATTTGACAGGGACAAATCTGTTTCAGTGTCACTCTTCTTATAGCAATTTCTTGCAATACGATCTGGCTTATTACAGTTATAGCGAATAATGTCTTTGGGCACAGATTTGTTACCCCCACCAGAGTTCTTATCAGACTTGGAGTTTAAATGGGGAAAAGAGTGTCTTACCTGTGCTTGGCTGTTACCTCACTGCTGTGGCATCAGTCTGACCTGTTGGTAGTCTTCAGTCAAAGAAACAGCCTTTTCCCCACTTTCTGGTCGGTGTTCCTTCACCCAGAACTGCACATCTATAAGCAGGATGTTGATGAATCGCTCCATGGCAAATGTGTCGATGATCTGTGGGAATGTTTTGCTCTCTGGTTGGAACCATTGAATTCTCTGAGTTGGATGAAGGCTTCTCAAGGATTGTTGACTGAGTTGTACTTCAGCGATTGAAATCTCTGCCTGTAGGTCTCTCCAGAGATGACATATCTTTTCAGGATTTTGATTTTCATGAGGTCATAGTTTTCTGACTGTGCAGTGACTATATTGGTGTAGGCAAGTTGGGCTTTCCCTGTCAGGTAGTGTACCAGTCTAATTGTCCATTACTGCTTTGACCATTGGCAGGCTATGGCAACTCTTTCAAAAGTTGTCAAGTATGCCTCAATATTATCTGAGGGACATAACTTTGTAAGTTTAATGGCTTTTAAGTTGCTTGTGTTTTGTTACTGGTCTGAATCTGTGGCAGATCCTCTTCCTTTGATAGCTTGAAAGGCATCCAGTCATTGCTGCTCCTGTTGCTGCATCTCGTCTACCATCTGCTGCTTCTCTTCTCTCCTCTGCTGCTCCTGTCACTGCATTTCTTCTCTCCTTTGTTTCTCCATCTCTGTTTGTTGTATAGCCCACCATCTGAAAAAGGCAGTCAGGCTTTCAGGATCTGTCACTGACTGTTCTTTTTCCATAACTGGTGCTAGCTTGGACTTCAGTCTCTGCTAGTTTGGCTGCCATTCTTCTGGTAACCACTCCTGGGCTTGCTGCTTCAGAATCCATACCTTTCTCTATGCTTCCCTTGTACTAGGTCCAGTACCCAAGCACAAAACTCCTGGCTTAGAGTATGTACGGCGTAATCTCACTTGTGACACAATCTGTCATTGAGGCACAGGTCAGGAAGCATATGAAAAACCAGAAGCAGTTGTAGAATTCACAAAAAAGTATCTATTAGTACTAGCAGTAACACAAAAAAATAAAATTGTTCAGAATAACTATAAACAAAGGCAGAATAAACAGAGATGATCCATCTGAGTTTTCCTTCAATCTCTGTGTGTCTCTCCCCAAAACATTACAGCTCAGCTCTCTTATAAGTCTTTGCAACCCCTCTCTTTAACAAGCATCCTGGGTTTTTTTCTAAAATGTTTTTGTACATTTCAGGCAGGTGCAGCTAGAACACAGTGTCCCAGAACTGAAGACCCTTTTCCACAGCTTCTGCAAAAGGCTTAAAAATTGCATTTCGGTTTAACCACTTGAGTTCCAACTAGCTTTGCAATCATTTTAACAGTATAACTATATACAGTTTTAGCTTTGCAATCATCTCAAACTATAATTACATACATTTCAACAGTAACACTATTTAATTTCTAAACAAAGGGATCCCAATATCAGTTACATTTCCACATAGTGATTTGCATATATTTTTATATCAGCAGATATGCAAGGGAGGAAAAGACAGAACAGCAAGTGAGGGTAGAAAGACAGTGAGAGGCATAGAATTGTGAGACTGTCAGGGTGATCAAATCCTAGGTCTCACAGGATAATTTGGTTGCGCAACCAGATAGACAAGAGACAGGAAAGGAAAGAACAGAAGAGATCCCTGCATTCAAACTCTCCATAACAACTGGGGCAGGGCCACATTCAACCTTATCACAAGCAGCCATACATAAACAAGGATATTCTTGTATCCTGAGGTACCCTTGGTAACAGAGCACCTCTCAAGCTGTGCTTTTGAGGTAACCTGTTACAAAGGAAACCTCTCAATAGAACAATATCCTTCTTGTGTATGACTGCTCAAACACAATCCTTTATTTATAGCATTCAGCAAACTGACAGAACATCTGCATTCCATACATTCTGAAAGTTGTTGCATCTGTGTTTTATTGCGGGCAATTTAAATGTTCTATGAGTTGGTTACTTAAAAACTTTTCCCCTCAGTGTCTGGTCTATAGAAACAAATGTTAATTGAATTTACATTTTTATTTGGTTGAAGAATGTTACATAATACACCATAAAATAGTGGCTGGGGAAAAAGCACAGAACTATGATTCCGTGGACCAGATAACTGGCACAGCAGCAGTGCTATCACTCCCAATGCTAGTGACCTGGGTCTGGGAATGAGCCATAATCATCAGAGGGCAGGCCAGGGTAGGATGGTGGAGTGTCCCAAAGGACATTTGCCTCCTCAGGGAGGGAGGCTGCCTAACTTCTGCTGCTCTACTGCCACCAGAGTGGAGTGACCATGGGTGGCAGTGCAAGTGGAGCCAGTGGATCAAGGGAGGGGAACATCATGGATGTGATGCACACAGCACACATGCATGCACCTCTGCATCAGTACAGGGTTCATGAGATGTTCAATGGTGGGAAGAAATGCCGATCCCACACTGCCGACTGGGCTGCCACTCCTGAACTGAAGCTGAACTCCACTGGAGGAGTTGGAACAGTCTCCAGTGGCCCTTTCCCTGAAGGGCATCCAGGTGGGGAACATTGTGCCAGGTAAGTCCCAGGGATGGCTGGTGATGTGGCAAGTGATGGGGCTGGGCAGACCGTTAGGGCGAATAGGGACCGGTTGGTGCAATGGCACAAACAGCATAGTTAAGCAAAAAAAGATATGTGATTCCATCTTGGGATTCTAATGACATCAGACCCCTTAAGCTTCACTCTTGTGGTTTGTGATGTCATCACAATGCCTTAATGGAACAACAGCTCTGTTGTGCATGTTTCTCCAGCCACTGTTCTATAGGAATGGTTTCACTCATGGCTCTCAGGTCCAGATTACTTCTCCTAACATTTATAATAAGTTTTCTGATCTTAGTACATCAAATTACTGGGTCAGTCCCACAAAGTGGTGTTTTGTAGGAATGGGGGATCTGACTCTCTCCATACCATGAAGTGGATCCATTCCCTATTCACTAGAAATGTACAGTTACTGATATGTTCTATGTACTACTATGGGGGATCTCACAGTGTTGTTGCAGTCCTGTTGCTACCAGGATATTATAAATTTAAGACAGAGGCTCAGTGGAATAGTGTATATGCTAATAATCATATGACCTTTAATACCTTTTTCCAATATACATATACAGCCAGTGGCATTCTATTTCTGTTAAATACTGCAGTTTCTTGTGGATTCATTTTATAAGATGAGAGCAACATTTTATAACCTTATTAGGCTCTGAAAATGTCTGTGCAGTTTATGATATACTGTACCTGGTATATCTCAAAGGAAAGGGAATTCATGGCAAAATATTGGAGTTGTGCAGAAATTTAACATTTTTCTTATAATGGAATTCTGTGGAAATACCAGAAAAGCTGCATAATTCTATGGAATTTCATTGGAAGCAAAACTCCAAAATTCTTAAAGTGATATTAAAACTGCAGATTAGTCATTTGTAAAGATGTATGAATGCTTTTTTTTCTCGAACAGTCAGCCCAGTATTCATATGCCGGGCATCAGTTATTCATTATTCTTGCTTTGCTATTTTACCACTGGTGCAGTGTGCGAGAGCTCAAGATCTTCTGAGATTTCCTGTCCAATCAGAAGCCATTTTGGAAGCTCATTGAAGGCAGCCCATGTGACCAAGCATTCACAAAAGATGCATGTAAGAGATAAACATCTGAGCTGCTTTGAAAGAGCAATCTACTTCCATCTACTTGTTAAAAGCTGGCAAAAAGAAACAGAAATCTTGACAGTTTTTTCCCTGTCTAAGTCCCAAGCTACAGTACAGAGGGCTATTTTGTCACTTTTTGTTATAATTTTTCAGTGTTTATTAGGAGAACTGTTAGGAGTGGATTTTTTTTTTCTAAAAGTGAACAAACTTGTACTACAAGACTGGTTTCTGCTCTGGAAGCAGTCACCAGGGTACATTAAAAAAAACAAATGAAAAAACAAAAAACAAAAACCCCTCACAGATTTTGACAGTTTTTTGTGCACTTTTTATGTTGGCTTGCACACATGCGCAAGCAACATCTTATGGTAGTATCACATTTCAGAGGTTTGTCAGTGTTGTGGCCAATACAGGGGATGCTTTAGTGTGTGCGTCCCTCAGCCGCCAATCAATGAGCATGCTGGCGATGACAGGAAACTTTAAAGAGAACCAAAAACTTAAAAGAAACGTGCTGCTGCAATCATGAACAGTTTCATCATTGCAGGGGCATCTTCCCGCCTTGCAACCATGTCAGTTCCTGCAGCCAAGCACTCTGTCCCTGGGCCTTACTCCAGGAGCAAGTGGTCGGCTCCTGCTGCCGAACACTCAGTGCCAAGCTTTGCTTTAGGAGTAAGGCATTTGTTTAGTGTGCCTTTCCTGGTGAAACATTTCAATAAATATGGCGGCTCCTGATGCCCACCATACACTTCCAAGAAAGCCAACATCAGGGTGATCAGGGTGCTCAATCCCCATGTCAGTATGTATCCCTTCCCCCCATTAATGTGGCACACTGGGAGCTCACCCCAGTGTGCTGAAATCATGATTTAATATTTCTGACACTGGGATGCCCATTCCCGGTGTCGGATGTGCCCCCCCAGCCCAAACCTACCTGTGTTACTTGCCAACATTGGAGTGCCCAATCCCCATATCAGCATACACTCCCCTCCCACACTGTTGTGGCACATTGGGAGCCCACCCCATTGTGTCTAAATGCCGTGCCTCCACAGCCCAAACCCTTGTGTGTTATTTGCTGACATCGGGGTGCCCAGTCCCTGTGTTGGCATGCACTCCCCCCCACACTGTTATGGCACACTGGGAGCCCACCCCAGTGTGCCAAAAATAAAGAAAATGGTCCCCCAAAGTTTTTTTTTTATTTTTTAACTGTAAACAGAAAATGGGCATCATTGTGTCCCCATCCCCTCCCCATCCCAACCTTCCCTCTGATCACCCACCTCCCCGCACCCCCACCCCATACTTACCTCCGGAGGTCAAGAGCAGCGATATTCTCTGGACCAGGATGCATCTGCACTCTTCAAAGCCAAACTACAAAATGAGGAATCCAGTTAAGTGCTGTATAATGGGAGTCAATGGGAGGTTTCAACTTAGGTTGATATGTCAGCCATTTTTAGGAATTTTGGCACCACATTTTTAACATGGAGGTCTTGGGACCCGACCTCATGAACATGTCACTGTCATTCTGTTTCTTGGTCCCAAAAGGTCATTTCACTGTCACTGGGCAGAATGATATTTCAGGACTGATTAACAAAACAACAGTACTGCTGTTCATAAGGGTGGGTCCCAAAAAGTCCATGTTGAAAATCTGGTGAAAAAATTCCAAAAAATTACCACGCTACAGGTGTGCATTACACATTATGTACTCATGCTCGTAACTTCAGCGGTTTTTAATATTTTCACTCCAGATTTTCAACATTGCCATTTTTTTCATTCCTCCTTATGAACAGTACAGCTGTCATTTTTCACATCCTGCCCAAAATGTGTTTTCACTCCTGTGGTGCTGAATGGCACGGTCGCTGTGGGAAATCAACTTTTGGGTCAGATTAACACAATCATAGTGTCACTGTTAATGAGGGGAGATCCCAAGATGCCCATGTTGTTAATTTGGTAAAAAAATTCCAAAAAATGATTGCATTACGGGAGTGCGTTATGCAGTTTCTGTGCACGCTCTTAACTTCATCAATTTTCCAGATTTTCACTCCAGATTTTCAACATTGCCATTTCTTCACACCTCCTCATGAACAGTACAGCTGTCATTTTTCACATCCTGCCAAAGATGTGTTTCTGCACCTGTGGTACCAAATGGCACAGTCGCAGTGTGAAATCACTTTTCAGGACTGAGTAACAAAATGATACTGCCACCGTTCATGAGGTGGGGTCCCAAAAAACTCATGTTGAAAATTTGGAGTGAAAGTACCAACAAACATCGGGGCTCTAGGGTTTGCAACCATAATGCCCCACCCTGTAGAGATTGACAGGTGTCAGGGGTGTGACTTGGGTTCTTCGGCCTTAATACTCACAATATTCCACCCCCCCACCCTGCAGCCATTGACAGGCATCGAGGTGTGCCTTGGGGTCTTTGGCCCTAATGTTCATCTCATTCTCCTATGCTGCACCCATCTCAGCTTATTTCCCTATGGAATGGGGTGAGCATAAGGGCTGAAGACCCCAAAGCACACTGCAACACCTGTCGGTGTCTGCAGGGTGGGGTAATATGGAATGGCATAAGCATTATGGCCGATGGCCTAATGGCACCCCCCAATGCCTTTCAGTCTCTGCCATTCATACTATGCATCTCTCTAACTCCTGCACTACCAATGCCAATGCCAGCAGGGCAGCACTTAGCATTGACAATTTTTTTTTTACCTTTTACCTTTGTTTTACCAGGTGAGACACACTAAGCTGAAAGCTCATTTACAGGTACAACAAATGCTTGTCTATTAAGTGGCCAGTGCCAAGTTAAGAGTTTATAAATAAATAAAATAGGCTGCCTTTTGCCATACTTTTGTGTGATACATTTAGCAGCTTAAAGGCATGTTTTTCTCTCCCCTTGGTGCCGTTGGCAGCACCACACCACCCAGCTACATCAGTGACCTTCTTACAACTGTATAGATTATTCAACACAGTTATTTAGGACCACTATGTGATGGGTGGCCAGTGGCCAGTGACATAGGTCATGCAAGGGTCTGCTGGGGTGTTGATTTTCCTCCCAACTCCTGATTTTCTCCCTGTGGTGTAGTATGCTAGGATGAGCAGCTACAGTCAGCATGAGGGGGGTTAGGGGAAGTGTACAAGGGTGGGCAGGGCAGTGGCACCAGTAAGGTGCTGGTCTGGAAGCATAATGATGTAGCATGTTAATAACTTGTATACTATGTGACTTTGAGCAGAGCAAGTCACTTAATTGCTCCGTGATCCTAGGACAGACTTGGAAACTAGTTTCAGCTCAGTGTGCCTTTACCAGCTAAAAATTGAAAAACAAACAAAACAAAGGGCAGACATAGAAACATAGATATTTATGGCAGATAAGGACTGCTAGACCCATCCAGTCTGCCCATTTTCCCTACCTACTGCAAAACCCACAGACCCTACCTGATCTCCGCAAAGTAGACCACTACTAGACAGACAGATGGATCAGTTAGGCCTTCTTAAATTTACCACATTTAAAAAATGTTTTTACTTCTGATACAGGGCCAGTGGTTGCAGTTTGTCACTACCTGATGTCTGTGCTTGCCTTATTAAATTTCTCTCCCTCAGTCCCCTTACAGCACATTGTTTGAAACATAGAAACAGAGACAATGATGGCAGAAAAAGACCATGGTTCATCCAGTCTGCCCATGTTCTCTATGTAGCCCTGAGACCTACTGTCCCTCCAGGGTCCTAGCCCTCTCTATCCTTTCCTCCATTCTCCTCCCAGTTTCTGCCATCCCAAGCAACCAATATATCCTTCATTCATCCCAACCATTCTTAGAACCACTAAAGGTTTTAGCACCCACCACTTTGACTGGTAGACTGTGCTATGGCTCCACCACCATTTTAGTAAAATAATTCTACCTCATGTTCCTCCTGAACATCCCTCCTGTCAGTTTCCACTCATGTCCACATGACTACAAACTGGTATTAAAGCTAAATAGTTAGTATTAGTTCACCTTTTTTGTATTAAGACATTTTTGCCCTGACAGCCAGTGAGGCTCGGTGGCAGTGTACCGACCATCCATTTCATCCCCTCATATGGGGATCACTGGGCACTGCAGGGGGTGTGGGTTTTTCCCATTATTAAAGAGGTAGCACTGGATACCCTAATCCCCCAGCAGGCACCGATGCGAAGGACCAAGGTCCAGGTGGGATGCTGTGCAGAGACATGGCTTCCGCCAAGCACATAACAGCACCCTCCCCTCCCGACACTGTCTGCTGGTTGGATTTGTGCCCAACCTCCTCACTGAGAGGAGAGCTGCCTGACAGTTGCTCAATCTAGCTCCTCCCCCCCCCCCAAACGGACCTGCCGATGACCAAAGTTTGTTCTTGAACCCTGGTCACAAGTGCAGTGCAAGGTGTGGCATCCAGTGCCTCAACCCTCAGTGACACAGGGCAGGCCATATTAGTTCACTTTGTTAACTCATTGCCTCCTAGAAATGCCTGTAGGCATCAGCAAATCTACTGCAGTGTGTCCTAGAATGACTACAGAAGTCGCCTAAAGACTTCCTGTGTGCCCTAGTAACGTCTGGAGACATCACTCACATGTTTTAATATTACTTGCCAGCCAAAATTGATTAGAATTGACTGCATAGTGCCATTAGAAAGGCAATGTTGTGCTGAACAACTTTGCCACTGACACTTTGTGTGTATCATGTTCACTTTAGGAGTTATTCACATTTGTTTATGTCATTTTGTCCATCTAGAATCACCTAAGCACTTCGACGAAAACACACATTCTGGGTATCTCAGCCAGCATAAAACAAAAACCGAATTGAGCACAGTTGATTGCATAGCACTGTTGGAAAGGCAATTTTGTGTGGAACAACTTTGCCACTGATACGTTGTGTGTATCATGTATACTTTAGGAGTTATATGCATTTGTTTATGGTATGGTGTGTATGGTTCAGATTTGTCCCTCAAACCTCACCAACGCACCTTGACTCAAATGGGGAAAAATTATGTTTAATACTACAGAAATAGTTGTTTTTTTTTTTTTTACAAACAAATTTTTTAAATTACATCTAATGTCTGGATGCTTAATTTGGTGTTGACATGTTACATATTTCCCAACAAAAAAAGGCTTATGGTGCATTTTTTAGTGGAAAAAATATTTTGTTTTTCTGTTTCAACCAGCACAGAAATAAAACTAAATTACCTATTATTCCTTGCATATCACCATTGGAAAGGTAATTTCATACTGAACAATTTTGACACTCATGCTTTGTGTCTAGCACTTATGGTTTTTATGCTATTAGCATTTATTTGCTGCACGCCAATTATGGCTTGATTTTGCTTAGAAAGGTCCAGGATTCACTGTTAACAGTATACAGGAGACAAGTGCTGCAACAGTGGAGGCAATGAGTTAATTCCTCTTAGAATCTTGACGGATTCTATCATATCTTGCCTCTCCCATCTGGTCTCCAGCAAATATGTTCAGTTCTTTGAGGCGTTACTCATAGGAATTGCCTTGTTGGCCACAAATAATTTTTGTTACCCTGCAGTGCTCCATCTCCAGCCTATCCCTATCCTTCTTCAGGTAAGGACTCCAAAACTGGGAGCAGTATTCCAGGTGTGGCCACACTAAGAATCTACATAGGGGAAGTATTACTTTTTCCATTCTGCTGTCATCACCCTTCTCAATACATCTCAGCATCCTACGTGCTTTGCTATATGCCTTGTTGCAGTGTCTCAGTTGTTTGAGGCAGTCACTGATAATACATCCAAGGTGCTGTTCCTTAGCCATAGTGCTAAGTGTCACCCCACCAATCCAGTCCTCTGTGCTGGGGTTCTTGTTTCCTAGGTGCATTACTTTGCACTTTTTGGCATT
The DNA here is from genome assembly GCA_016271365.2 of Neoceratodus forsteri. Classification (NCBI taxonomy): domain Eukaryota; kingdom Metazoa; phylum Chordata; order Ceratodontiformes; family Ceratodontidae; genus Neoceratodus; species Neoceratodus forsteri. The sequence continues at coordinate 599,083,426 of CM028133.1, read as the reverse complement.
GAATTTCACCTGCCAAACCTTAAACCAACCATCTAGCTTTTATAAGTCACTTGTCATTTCCCTGATTCCCTTGTCGCTATCCACCCTCCCATCCCACAGAGTTTAGTGTCATCTGTGAAGAAACACAACTTGCCCTGGATTCCCTTGCCAGTGTTGCTGATGAACATATTGACAAGGACTGGACCCTGGACAGATCCCTGTGGTACCCTGTTCCATTTGCATTTTGTTCTGTTTCAGTATGCTGCAATGTTTATTTTCTCTATCATGTAAGGATATTATGGACCTGATTCTCAAAGCTCTCAGCATGGTGCAAGGAGTTTGTGCCACAGAGAATGGTGAAAAATGCCCCTTGTGCCAAGACATGCCCTGGGAGTGATTCTCAAAGGCAGCCTGCTTCAACCACAGGCTGCAAGCACCAAGGACTTGTGCCATCTGTAATGGGCCGCAGCATGGCACTAAGGTTTGTGGCAGATGCAGGCTGCCAAATCCCCTAAATCGGGATTCTCAAAACTCTCCCAGAGGGCACATTTCTAAGTACCATTAGACCAGCCAGGGTTGCTCTAAGAGTACTTAGAAATTTGCTCTGGGAGGGATTTGCATCCTGCACCAATATGCCATAGTTCCACCACCTCAGCCTCAATCCCCTTAGTAAGAAAATAAATAACGTTCCCTGTGGTCTAACGGTCCCCCCGATCCCCTTAGTAATAAAATGAATGTCCCCAGTGATCTAGCAGTCTCCTCTAGACCTGATTGTCTTATTAATTATAAAAATTAATGTTCATGGAGGTCTAGTGGTCTCACCCCTGGCCCCGATCCTCTTATACATTTTTTTTAATGTCCCTGGTGATCTAGTGGTCTGGCCCCATCCATGATCCTCTTATTAATTATAAAAATTAATGTCCCTGATGGTCTAGTGAACCTCCACCCCACCACCCCTGCTAATGCCCACCACCTTGCTCCCCCATCCCAATCCCCGAGCCAGTGACCGACACTGACCTTCTCTCACCACCACTGCCAGCTGCCGACTGAACTGTCACTGAGGGCGTACTGTATGATACAGTTCACACTAATTGATTGACAACTCAGAGAGTGAGTTGTCAGTTAATAAGTGCATACTGCATTATGCCCCTATGAAGGGTAACTCAAACCTAATTTGCACCTCTATATGTATACTCAGGATATGCAAGAAGGATGTGCTCAGCTATTACTAAGCATGATTTATGTGCACAGTTTGAGCATTATGTTTGGTCCTGAAAGAATGCAACATACTAAGTGAGGGGGACCCCTAGCTTAAGTCAGATTCAGCCTTCCATTGCAACCACCCACTGGCCCTTCTGGTCCCAGTGGGCCTCTATCAGGGTCATTGGCAGACCTCCCAGATAGTCATAAAGGGCTGGAAAGTGCTATTTTGACAATTTAATTTTAAAAATGTATTTGTTAGATGGACCTGTCAGTGCAGCAGTAGAGCAACCACTCCCAACACCAGTAACCCAACTTTGGGAATGAGCAGTTGTCATCTGGGGCCAGGGGAGGAGGATTGAGCACCTTAGAGGATGTTCTCCTCTTCCTCCTCTGTTTAGAGAGGGTAGCCAGCTCTGCTGCTATGCTGCCACCTTTTTTTTTTGTAGACTCTATTTATCACCCAACAGCCCGGGGCATCTCTCTGGTGAACCTCTCTTTACCATTACTCCTACCACTCACCTGAAACCTCCCCAACCAGGGAACTGGGGACAGAGACACCTCACCCCCTAACTCCTTGGACCCAGCCGGCGCCCCGGATCTAGACCTCCTGGGATGGGACCACCCGACATCTACCTGTGTGACCTTTCTGAAATCAAGACAGCCAGGTCCAGGAGTGGGGTGAGGGCTCGAGAGAGAGAGAGAGAACTAGTTGGGGGAAGTCCAGTATTGGGTGTGTGGGCCATGGTCCCTGGAGGTCACTGTCAGCTCCACTGAGCATCAGGGTTTTTTTCCTTCTTCTGTTTCCCCCTGGAGCATGGACGTGCATGATGTCTGTGCATGTAGTGCCGATGTCTGCCACCACTCCACCCCTCTACAGCACGCTCCATGTAGTGTCCCCGATCTCCACTGGGGGCCACTAACGGAGTGATACAAGGCCTGCTACCCACCCTGGGAAAGGAAAGCAGTCCTCTGGATGCTCAATCCTTTCCTTCCCCTGCCGACCCCTGGTGGCCTGAGTCTGTTCCTGAACCTGGGTCACCAGCATGGTGCTAGGTGTGGCGTGCAGCACCTCAACCCTCAGTGCCACCGGGCTGGCTACTGCCACCAGTTGGAGACAACAGGTGGAAATGCAATTGGGAGTGGCTCATGAGTGGGAGGACATTAGCTGGTGCCACACCGCACATGCTTGTATGTGTGTATACTTGTGCACCCTTGCCACCGATGACCTGGCAGTAACAGGAGAAAGCAGGATAACCCTGACCAGGTAGATGATGCTGACCTCTCACAGGCACTGCTCTTGGCTACACAGGTACCACCTCCAACAACCAGATCTGATCTGCCACAGGAGTTAGGGTGCCCACCACTCCCCCCAGAGGGGGAAAGCTCGGGGGCACACAAGAGGCAAAGGTAAGTCCTGGGGGATGTCAGGGTGACAGGGCTGGGGCAGCCAAACAGATGAAGCCAGTCTGAACACAGGACCATAAACAAATGAACAAAAAAATTATTTTTTCTATAGGGGATATGGTAGATCTCAAAAGACCCAATCTATGGCTGACTGAGGCAACCAGTTGTATTTCTAGAGTTCTGCCCAGATCTGCAACCCCAGAACACCCCAGCCACTCTGTACACATATCAAAGTAGTTGGGGCTGTGGATTCTATAATCTGCACAATCCACTCAGTGTGTAGAGCTCTGAAGGACAACAATGGGTACTGTAAATCACATGTATAGTATGCTGATCCCTCTGTGAATTGGACCTCAAGAGACTATTTGTTTCTTTGTTTTGCTTGTTAAAAAATGTATTTTTATACAGAAAATTATGATTGGGGAAACCCCATTTACAACATATTCCTGTGGTAAACAAATACAGTACAAAATGAAACAAACAGAACAAGAGTACACAAATAATAATTATAATTAAGAACAATCACAGTTAACCTTCCAAAATTTAAACAACTCACATTTAAAATTGTGCAGATCCATAATTTCAGTCAGTTCTTGAGGTAATTTGTTTCAACTTCTAGCCAAGCTGTTTTGTAAAGTCATTTCCCCCATCCTATTTGAAATTCTGCATATAGGAACCTTCTCAGGTGATTTCCTAAGTTTAAATAAATTATGTGAATGTGGCTGTAATGTCACTAAGTATGACAATGGGTGCGGATCTATTCTTGGAAAAATAAGTCCATGGCAGATCAAGGTCCAAAGATAATCTCTCCTCTTTACTGGGATTAACCAACAAGTTTCTGAAATACTATGCAATGGTGAACTCGTTGCCCTTTATTTAATATATATTTTCCTAACCTATACTACAATTGATCCACTTTAGCCAAAGACCTCTGAGTTGAGTGCATATAGAGTGAAGAGCCATATTCATGAACTGGAAGCAATAGCTTTTTTACTAGTCTAGCTCTGCTATCTCTGGAAAGACAACCAGATATCCTCTGTAAAGCACTCAACCTCTGATTTACTTTCCTAATCTGAATCTGAATATGATTTGTAAAAGTCTCGAAAGTCTACAAGGACTCCCAAGTACCTATGGGAGGTCACATTTTGTACCAGTGACCCATCTTAGAATCTTATCTGTAAATCTGGAATATGTTTACTTTTAGCCCGAGTTCCGGCTGAAAACATCATGCATTGTGTCTTATTTTTACTTATTAATAAACAAGAATCTCCCATCCATGTTTCCAGGTGGGAAAAATCTGTCTGAAACCGCTGTCTCAGATCCTCTAGATTTTCTGCAGAGGCCACAAGTACAGTGTCATCTGCACAAATCCTAATCTCAGTGTGGGTTATCGCTGTAACAAGGTTGCTCACATAGATGTTAAATAATACAGGACCCAATATTGAGTCCTGTGGGACACCTCTTTGTATGTCCACCAGACCTGAGACAGCGGCCCCACACAAGACACACTGCTTGCATGCACCTAAGCAGGAGCAAAACCACATCAAGGCTTCTCGTTGCACCCCTATATCAGACAGTCTCTAAATCAAAATCTCATGTTGCACTAAGTCAAAGACCTTACTAAGATCGACAAACACCACCCCTCTGCTATTACCCTGGTTTAAAGATGTAGTCACCAGGTTGTTAAAATCAATTAGGGCGGTGTTTGTTGACCTTCCCGCATGAACCCCATATTGAAATTTAGTTATAATCCTCTCTTGTTCAAGATACTGGCCAAGCTGGTAATTAACCAGCTTCCCCAGGACCTTTGAGAGAATGGGTAAGAGGGTTATTGGCCTATAGTTGGAGGGGGATAAGGGATTTCCACTCTTGTATATAGGAACAATTTCCCCTATCTTCCAAAAGTCAGGCACATGGGAAGATTTGACACTTCAGTTGTAAAAGTATGTAATTAGTGGGGCAATAAGATCAGCACTTATTTTCAAAAATCTTGTTTCAACACCATCCAATCCACCACTTTTTAAAACTGATAGATTCTTTAGCTCTTTTTCAATTTCTTTTACTTTAAATTCCCTAAGTTTGAATCTTCCAGTAGTGTTCATAGGGCCGGTTAATTTCTGTTGTTTAAAGTGAGTTTCACTTGGAATCAATTTTGGTATCGACAGGTCAGGTAGTTCTTTAAAATAGTTATTCAATAAATTTGCAACCTCTAAAGGGTCATCAATTAATTTATTCCCATCCAATAAGTTAATTGAACTTTTGGTTTTTACTGGATTTTTTTAAATCAGATCTGTTTTTCCTGGCCTGTGGCTCCATGGGGTTATACAGAAACCCCAAAATGCAGACAAATTGGGGATGGGTGGGGCATTTCCCTGCATTGACCCCTGTTGTTTTAAACATATTATTACTTTTTATCTCAGCACCAGATTTGTGATAGTTTTTATCACAGAAACATAGAATTTGATGACAGATAAGGGCCTCTTGGCTCATCCCATCAAGTCTGCCCATTTGTCCCTACCTACGTTATCACCCCAGACCCTACTTGATCTACAGCTCTTTCTTCCTCCCCCTTCCTTTCCACTATGATTTCCTTGGCCTGTCCCATGAATTTGTTAACACCACCATGGTTTTCATGGCCATTGCTTTCATTGGAAGGCTGTTCCAGGAATCCACCACTCATTCTGTGAAGAAAGACGTCTTCACTTCTCCTCTGGATCTGCCCCTCTCCAGCTTCATAGCATGTCCCCTTGTTCTTCAGCACCTTTGTTTCTGAAAAACACTTCCCTCCTGTACCTTATTTACCCATGTGAGGTATTTAGAGGTCATTATCATATCCCCCTATCCCTCTTGTCTTCCAGGGTGTACATATTGAGGCCCTTTAGTCTCTCCTCTTCTGGCTTTTGATGCAGACCCTGCACCATTTTAGTTGCCCTCCTCTGGACTACCTCCACTCTTTCTATGTTCTTCCAGAGATATGGAGCCCAATTTTCAAAGGGCATTAATGGATGCAAGGGAGTTGCAGCAAAGGTGTCTGATGGAAGTTGTGATTTGCATCACAACTAGTGGCAAATGCGATTTTATAACATGGTCTGCATCTGTGCCAGACACAGCTGTGTTAAAGCCAACCTTGTGCCAGGGTTGCTTTCAACAACCCAGTGGGCAGGGCACAAGGAAGTATGCACCATGGTGGGGCTGCCACATCCCCTTTATTGGGAATTTCAAAGCCTGTGCACTGTGGATGCAGCAAGGGTGACCACTTAGACCAGACAGGAGCTGGTCTAAGTGGTTTGCGGCAGTGATATAGGTCAGAGAAGGGTAGGGGCCAGGGAGATGGAAGTGTTGGTGTCAAGGAGAACTGTGTGAGCACCCGTCGGGGTGCCGGTGCATGCCGTAGAATACCAAAAGTAACAAAGCACCACATAAGCAATAACCCTCCAACCCGATCTGATGGCACCCATGATAGCAGTGCAGCACACACCCCATAGTGGACCCTGATCCCCACCAAGCCACTGTAGAAACCCATCAGGCAGTTAGAGGATAGCCCTCCCCCCCGTTGAACACCTAGGCTTGAGAAACCGTGTCCAGTCTGTCACATACTTCTTAAATTCTTCTATTTATATTCACTTAGGAAGGATACCATCTCCCTTAACTTTTGGTAAAGAGATACAACAAGGGATATTGTGCAAAAAACTCATGGATACCTAGCTTAGATTCTGATCTAAAATCTTACAAGAATAATTGATGGCCCCTGTATATTAATATATTAATGAACAACTTACAGTATATTATAGAGAATAATGGATAGGTAAGTAAGTGTGTGTTATGGATTTTTTTCACACACCTGAGGTCTGTGATTACCCATAAACCTTGAGAGTGACAGCTTTATCTCACATAAAGCACCACACCCTCTCCTTTCCTTTCCACCCTGTCCTTCCTGAACAGTGTATAGCCTGGTATGGCCATATCACAGTCACTGATTTTAGTGCACCATGACTCAGTAATGGCCACAATATCCAGGTCAGCATCTGTCATGATGGCCTCATTCAGGAGCTTATTTCCTAGACTTCTATCATTCACACACATGGCCTTGCAGATTTTATTTCCATTCTACTTGTTACTTCCCTTTTTTCCTTTTTGCCCTCTCTCTGGCTCCCTGTCTTTTTTTATGCTCCTATTGTTTTTGCCCCTCATTTCTACCACCTTTCTTCCTTTATTAATTTGCATCCTGGAGATTGCCTCACCCCTCAGGTTCTCCCTACAGTCTACTTCAGCCATTGGGGGTGTGGAAGTTTCTACATCCCTGATTTTTCTGCCACCTCCCTCAGCTACTTTAAATGTTGATCTTCCCAGTTAGTTCCCCAGTCCCCATTGTACTGAAGCTAAACCCATCCTTGCTGCACCATTCCTTCAGCCATGAGCTGAAGCTCATGGTGCAGAGATCCCTTTCCTCTCCCTGTTGTAGACAGGCAGCACATCAACGAAACCCACGGAGTGCACCACCTGTGTAAGACCCTTCCCCAGTTGCCTAAATTCCAGCTGCATTATCCTAGCCCTGTCCCTAGCCAGGTCATTAGTCCCCAGGTGGATAATGATATCCCACTCTCCTTCCCATCCTGCTGCCCTAGCAATCTTCAGGATGTACCTTCCATTCCTCTGGGCCATGGTCCCATGTAGGCACCTAACCTGCCTCTTCCTCCCTTCCTATTCCAAAATCTACCCTCTCACAACTGAGTCCCCCCCAGAAGTTGCTTCCTCCTCCTCTGGGGTCCTCTACTACTCTCTCTGAGGTCAAGGTATTCACTACAGACAGCCCCCACATCCTCCCTGGTCACTACCACAGCTATCTCTTTGGCAGCAGTCTAGCATTGCCACAGCAGTGTAGGAATTATGTTGTAGTATCAGTTGATGAATGTGCTTCTATCCCACCAACCACACCCTTCCAGAGTCCATCATGGTACACCTGTTCCTCCTTCCTGGCATCCTCTAAGGTAATAGTGGCAGACTTGGTAGCTCCTGGGTGGGGGAACAGCTCCCCTGAATCCTAACCAACTCAGCTTGCAGTCTAGTGACCTCCTCCCTCAACCCAGAGAGGTGCGTGCAGATGGTGCAGCACTGTAGTCTCCAGATGGTCTCACTGAAAACTGCCACCTCACAGCCATTGTATTGCACCTCTACCAGCCTTCCCAACCTTTATGATCCCTGTGTTACCTAGTCATACTTTTGTACCCTTACCATTCATAGGGTGTTTCTAGTTTTCCCCTTTTTAATTTGTTTCTTTTGTGTTCACCTGTTCCTTGTTTAAATATCTTTATACTCCTACACTAAGTAGGGTATTGGTCCTAGTTCTAGTTTTGGCCTAACTTTTAACTTCCACCCCTCCCAGCAGTAACTGTTACACAGTAACATAGTAATTGATGGCCAATAAGGACTGCTAGGCCCACCTGGTCTGCCCATAATCCCTGTCTGCAACAGTGGCTGCTGACTCTGCTTGGTCATTGGCTTTTCACTTCTCCTTCCCACCACTAGGGTTCCCTTATGCCTATCCCATGCATGTTTGAAACCCACCACTGTGCTGGCTCCCACCACCTCCTGGGATAAGGTTATTTCAAGCATCCACCACCATTTCCATCAAGAAACTCTTTCTCACATTCCCGCTTATCCTGCCCCTTCTAATCTCATATCATGCTCCCTTGTCCTTGTACATCTGTACTGAAAGATGCCACCCACCTGGACTTTGTTTAAGCCCTTAAGGATCATGTCTCCCTGCTCCCGCCTCTCCTCCAGTGTATACATATTGAGGTATTTTAGTCTCTCTTCATATGTCTTCTGCTACAAGCCCCTTACCACCTTAGTTGCCCTTCTCTGGACCTCCTCCACCCTGTCCACATTTTTGCAGAGATGCGGCATCCAGAACTGTACTACGTACTCCAGATGAGTCCTTACCAGTGTTTTGTACAGTGGCATCACCACCTCTCTTCTTCTGCTAGTGATACCCCTTCCTAAGCTCCCTAACATGACACTGGCCTTCCCCACAGCCTTGTTACATTATTTGGCCCCCTTTAGGTTATCCAAGATGATTATCCCTAAATCCCTTTCTTCCCTGGTAACCATCAGCAACTCCCCCCCATCATGTAGCTCTCCAAAGGGTTTTTGTGCCCCATGTGCACGAACTTGTATTTGTATTTCTTGGTGTTAAATTTTAATTGCCACACTTTGAACCATTCTTCCAGCTTTTGTAGGTCCCTTCTCATTTTCTTGACCTCTTCTGGAGTGTCAGCCCATTTGCAGATCTTAGCATTATCTGCAAATAGGCAAACCTTCCCCTCCAGCCCTTCAGCAATGTCACTGATAAAGACATTAAAAAGGACTAGTCCCAGGACTGATCCTTGAGGCACCCCACTGATCACCCCCCCTCCTCGAATTGGATCCCATTTACCACCACCCTATGCTTCCAATCCCCCAACCAGTTTCTAACCCAGTTCTCCACTTTGTGGCTTACACCCAGGCTACCCAACTTGTTAACCAGTCTTCTGTGCAGAACAGTGTCAAAGGCCTTACTGAAATTGAGGTAGGTGATATCCACACCTCCCGCAATCCACCTCTTTCATCACCCAGTCAAAAATGTCTATCAGGTTTGTTTGACATGACCTTCCTGCTGTGAATCCATGCTGCCTCAGATCCTGTGCTCTGCTGACTTCCAGGTGTTCCACAATCCTTTCCTTAAGCAGCGCTTCCATAATCGTGCCCACTACTGAGGTGAAGCTGACTAGCCTATTGTTACTTGCTTCCTCCCTACTCCCACTCTTGTGAGTAGGGACTACATCTGCCCTCTTCCAGTCCTCTGGAACCACCCCTGTATTGAGTGACTCACTAAACAGGGTTGCCAGTGGTGCTGCTAGCTCTTCCAAAGCTCTCTTAGTATCCTGGAGTGTATACCATCTGGTCCCATTGCTTTGTCCATCCTCAGTTTTATGAGCTCCTCTAGGACTTTCTCTTCCATAAATTGGCTGGTGTCAACCCCCCCCTCCCCAGTTCCTCTGCTGTCCAGTTGTGGTCCCTGTCCCTCCCCCTCCTCAGTGAATAGTGAGCAGAAGTATTCATTTAGTACTGATGTTTTATTTAGGTCCCCCTCCACACACACACACCTTCCTCCCCCTGAGTCTTACAATTCCTCCCCTGACCTTTCTTCTTTCGCTGATGTACCTATAGAAAGTCTTGTCCCCTTTCTTTATTGCCTGTGCTAATCTTTCTTCTATCTTTTCCTTCGCACTCCTCACTGCCTTTCCTGCTTCCCTCTGCCTTTCTAGGTACACTGCCGTATCCGCATCCCTTGATGACTCCTTGTATTTTCTGAAAGCTTCCTTTTTGTCCTTTACTAGTGAACAATTGCCTTACTTTAGTCGACCAGCCGAGTCCCATTTCTTTGTTTCCTCCTGCTAACACCTGCCAACGCCCAAGATGCCAAAGATGCCAGTTACCTTTTCCACTCACTTGCTATTCCACTCACTCACTGGGACATGAATGTGTGTGGGACACGTTTGGAGGGAGTCTTTTTATAGTGCTCTTGTAAGAAGACACTAAGCCTCAGTCAGCTCCACCTCCTAATTACACACCTGATTCACAGGGTTTCTTGAATCTACTTAGCCCCAAGATAAACTCCTGAGTTTGTTTCCCCCACACTCCCTGTTACAATTTTAAAGACAACTTTTAAAGTGCCCCAAACACTGCCTACAAATCTCTTTTTTTTCTCCCTACTTATCTGTTACTTTCAGTATGAAGAGAAATATAAATAAATATACTTTTAAGATAAAGCTAGGTGGTAGCAAAGTCTGTTCTTCCAGCTCAGGACCCCAACTCCTTTTGTATTGATTTTTTTTCTGCCTCTTACTGTGACCACTCCCCAATGGCTGTCTGACTATGTATGTTCCTCACATTCTAATTCCCTAGATACTGAATGGACTAACCTGAGACAGTCTGTAATGAGAAACAGCACTAGTATTGCCTCTCTATTCTACAATGGCAAGAGCAAAAATACAAAGTAAAACAACAGTTTTGTAACCATAAAAGATAAATGGATAGAAAGTAAGGTAAAGCAGTACAAGCTCACTCTGACCGGGCTGCGAATTGTGCAACACTACTAGCTGACTGTAGGGAGACAGGGTGGCATCACAAAGTATTTATAAAGGAAACTGATAAATCAGGATAACACTGCTGACATGGATAAAACATACAAACCCTGGCACTTTATCGCATTAGCACCCTGATTTGTTTTACTTTAAATAATTTATTACACATCTCTGATTTTTCTCTCCTAACCCACTATCTAACCTAAAAAATCCTCAGATTAAACACCCCAATTGGAATGTTTTATTATGTTTCACCTGGAAACTAAATTTGAGTAGCCATTATTATTTTTTATATTATACAGTAGATTGAGGGAGTGCCCCCAACCGATCAGAACATTCCTTTCCTCTGTGTGTGAGACCCTTATTCTGTGAAGACTGTCCCATGCACAGCTGCCCTGAAAAAGGGCACATTTAGGGAAGGTGTTTTAAAATTGTAATATATTATTGATCAGCCTCAATTAATAATTGAGTATATTACTACTGCCAAGACCACTCTTATGGTTGTAAGAGTGGTCTCACTTACATCCTTAGGGTATCAGAACTGCCCACCCTTGGTTTGCGGTTATCATAACCTCTTATAACCATAAGAATGGTCTCAGTAGTGGTATTAATATGCACAATTTGTTGCTCTCTCATTCTATTACCCCATGCATGCAATACACCTTTTGATGCTGGAAAAACATGAAAAACCAAATGTGCAGACTGTCAACAACAGCACCACTAGGTTCAATGTGCACATGGACTCACCTCTTGGTACCAGTCTGACACAAGAATTGACTGCTTAGACCATCAACAACCGCTCTGCTAGGTTCAATGTAAACATTCATTCTAGATGCAAAGCAGGGCTGCTGGCCATTGTCAGCAAAATAGTGCAAGACAATACAGTAGCTGCTGTGATGTGATACTACAGGTCCCTACACAATCTATAACAATGCATTTCAGCTGTTCTGTGATTGACATCCCACTAGCTTGTCTACTTGGAGTGGTCAAAATAGGGTAATTTACTATTTTAGGTTCTGGCCACACCCAGTGTTCTGATAAGCTAACAACCCCCTCCTAACTGTAACTGATGGAGTTGTGCAACTGTGCTCAAGGAGATAACAGGTGGGGCAGTCCCAGAGGTGGCTATCCCCCACAGTAAACACCAATTCCCTGATGAAGCCTTTAATTGGTGAAGCTCTGGGGCATTATCTTCCAACATGACTGGCCTGAGTTCAAATCTTTTGCACTTGTATGTCCAGCATGACAAGTCATCCATAGTAAGTATAGAACAAGCATTACAATCTGCTTTTGTTGTTTTACAACAATATTTCTTACAGTCTAAACTTGTTATCAATACAAAAAAAATCACTAGTTATGTTATTTTCTAGGGGGAAAATTAATAAACAAGAGAAACAAATGTTAAACACTAAGACCATTGATCAGACAGTTCTTGAACAGGTGCATAATTACAGATATCTTGGGTTATGGCTGGATGTTAGGTTTAAGTGGGGGCAAGCCTATTGCTTTCTTGATCAAAAAGACTGGAATGCATTTAGGAGCACTGTATAGATTAAGGCATTGTATGACATGGGAACACAGGATATGTGTTGATCCTCTTGATGATGCATTTTTAATTGTGAAACCGGTAGAGGTTCACAAGCCTAAGCTGCAGTGGCTGTACTTTCACATTAATAAAGCTTTGCTGCACTCATTTGGTGGTGCTGGCATTTGTTCTTCTCGATAATGATAGTGTTTGCTGAGCATGCCAAGTGGATTGTGCTGGGATTTGTGTAGATCTTAAGTGGGACAAGCATATTAATTTCTTGACCAAAAAGATTGGAATGCATTTAGGAGCACTGTATACATTTAGGTATTGTATGACACAGGAACACAGGATACAAATAGTAAATGCACTTGTGTTACCACTACTGGGTTATGGTGACTTAATGTTTGCTGGTGCAACTATTCAGGAATTGTCCAAATAAGATGTAATCTATAATAGAATGGCTAGGTATATTTTGGATGTTCCCTGAAAGACACACAAAAGTTCAGTTTATAAAATTGTAAACTGGTTACATCTCAAAGATAGAAGATCATATCATATAGATAGAAGATCATATCATATCATATCTTGGTTTACATGTTTAAATGTTATAATTGCAAGGTTCCAGACTATATACTGGATAAGATCAGAGTAAGGGGCATTAAAGAGGGACTTAGATCTCCTGGTGGTATAGAATATATCCAACCAAACTAAAGTTGGAAATAGGTAGATCTTGTTTCACTAACCTGGCTCCACAATTATGGAATTCTATGACTGTCTCTCTCAGATCATCACAGGTGAATAGTCATCTAGGGGTTGCATAACAGTGTTTTTTAACAAAAGCACAAAATAATTGGAATTGTCATCTGGAGCAATACATAACCATACCTATTTTGGTTTAGGATGTATTTGAGAATTTCAAGGTTAATTTAAAATTGATATTTTAAATAGGTACAGTGTTTGAATGGTATAAACTTTTTTGTTTGTTTATATTTTGGTATTATGAAATTGCATTGGATTGCATTTTTTTAATTTAAATTATTGTGCTAACTATGCACTGTATCTGTGCATGTATGTAAGTAACTTTGAAAGCTGCACAAGGGATCTCACTAAAAACGAGCCTTGGCTCAGATGAGTCTCCTATTGATTTCTTTAAAATGATTAAAAGTTTTACTACTACTACTACTATTACTACATGACAAATAATAAAATTAATTAAGAGTCTGAGTCTGAACTCTTCTGTCTGAAGAAGGACTACAGTACCATTTTGTTATTGGCCCTCCCAACAGTACAAGGCTAGGCTGTTGCTAGCAGTATTCAGTGAAGGAATGTGGTGCCTTGCCACCATCCATCCCCCTAGAGGTGAGGGAAGAGCTTAGCAGCAGTGAATATATGAGGGACCTCTTTATCCTAAAAGGAGAGTGTCACATAGCTGTTAGCTGAATTCAGTTAGCTGAATTAGATGGTAGGATTGGACAATTCTAGCCTGGTGCCCCTGGAGGAAGGGGGGGTTATGGCACGTCCTGCCCTGGTGGCTTCACCCAGTGCCTTTGGGCATGGGTGAGACACTGAGTCAGTGCCCCATGACAAGATGTAGGTCAGAAGAAGCACTGCAGGCACCAGTAGCTTAAATGCTGTATGTCAGGGTTGTTGAATCACCAGAGGGATGGCACACATGTTCCACTATATGGCTGGTTTCAGGATATGGGCCAAGGTGGTACTGTTTCTCACTGCAGGCATCTTCCTTGGAGTCACAGGTGCCTTGCTGTCCTCAACATGTGAAGGCAGAAAGAGATCCAGAGGTTGCTAACTGTGGGGCCTGACCCATGTCAGGCTGGGCCTCAGGCATCCAAGGTGTTCCACTGCCCTCTTAGGAGGCAGGAGCTTGGGAGATAGTGACCTTTTAAATACCTCACAGGGGTAAATAAGGTACAGGAGGGAAGTATTTTTTTCAGAAGCAAGGGTGCTCAAGAACAAGGGGATATGTTATAAAGGGTGGTAAAGATATGGCTAAGTTGTAAATACGGGGTAAAAATATTGAAAACTACCAAAGTTATGAGCCTGCATTCACCAAATTCAGTGTAGGCTCATAACTTTATTATTTTTAATATTTTTACACCAAATTTTCAATATAGCCTTCTTATGTCCCCACCTCATGAAAAAGGTCAGAGAAAATTTTTAGCTCCTGCCTGAAAGGTGATTTCACACAGTGTACCGTAAAATCACCTTTTGGGAGAGAGTTGCCTAATGTCAGTGCAATTGCTCATGGAGCAGAGTCCCAAAAAAGGCATGTTGAAAATTTGGGCCAAAAATATGCAAAAATGCCCAGGTTATATCACTAAGTTTAAAACCCCATTGAAATACATTGAACCGCATACCTGTTTCTTCAGTTCATGGTCCAACTTTGAAGAGTGAAAACGCGTCTGTGGTCCAGAGAGGATTACAGCATTGGACTGCTGATTGGTAAGTAAGGGCTGGGGGGTATGGAGTGGTAGGTGCTGAGTGGGAGGGTTGGGTGGAGGGTCAGGAACAGTCGCAAAAGACATTGAAGGATGGTTTTCTTTTCAGTGGTGTAAAAAAACAAAAGGAATCAGTACCGAGGATTTCTGATTATGACACTGGGGGATTGGGCACCCCCCAGTGTCACTGTTATGTTTCTGTGAGGTGAGTGGGGTGGTGGGTTCTGAGAGGGAGGGGAGAGAAAAATATATATTTAAAAAAGTTACGGTGAAACACAATTGGGCACTAGAGGATTGGGCACCTCCAGTGTCATTGTTATGTTTCTGGGGATGAGCTGGTGGGTGCTGAGAGAGAGGGTCAGGTGGGGGATATGCATAATTAAAAAATCAGCAGTCACGGGAACATGATTGTGACACTGGGGGATTGGGCACCCCCAGTGTCACTGTTATGTTGCGGGGGGGTGGATGCTGAGAGGGAGGGTCGGTTGGGTGGATATGTATAATTAAAAAAAATAAATAAATCAGTGGTCACAGTGGAACACAGAATAGTCAACCATGACCAGGATGGCTGCCGCCCTGTACTATGCATGTGCTAGTAGTTTCGCATATGCAATACAGTTTGGTAGCCATCTTGGACACACTAGAGTGTGCTGTGTTCCGCTGTGACTGCTGACACATAACAAATAGTGTAGTGCTACTTCCAATACAGACATTGAGTGGGGTACTTCATGGACACTGAGATGACTGTGGTGAAACTCCAACATGTTGTTGGAAGGAATGTGCTGAGTCCTTTTTTTCATAGTAAGAGGTATGCAGGGCTATGCCCACTACAGCCCTAAAAAGGCTGGTAATAATCAGAGTAGTAACAAACTCTGGAAGGCTATGTGTGTGTAAATGCTATAAATCTAGGTGCTACTGGTGGTGGGATTTCAATCTACTAGATGTAGATTAGAGCCTCCCAGATGAAGCTTCAAACAGAATCAGGGACATGCTGGACTTTCTGCAGGGGGCATTCCTCAGGCAACTAATTAATGAACCCACATGTGATGGGGTAGTACTGGAGCTGTTACTTACTAACATGGACAGTGTTGCAGACATTAAGGTGGTAGGCCACCTGGGGACCAGTTTTCACCATATAGTGTGGTTTAAAATAAGGATGACTGCAGAATCGAACCACCCTTACCAAATGTGTTGCAATGGAAACACAGTGTTTTATCAATGGCAATACCTGGGCATGTCTGAAATTGTGCAATGGTACTACCCAGTGGTAGTCTGGTAATACAATAATGTCAACCCAGTCAGGTTTCTGGCCTCAGTGGTAGTGCCATGGCACAGTAGCATCCCTATGGTAATGTTGGCAGGTTGCCCAGACTGGTAAATGAATAATGGTACCACAGTGGTATTATGTAATTTTGAGTCCACTTTCATGTGGGACTCCATATTGCCCTAGAAGTTCCCAATGATACTGCAGTGGTAGTATGACAATGTTTTCTATATACCACCAAGACTTATTGGTACCACCATGGTATCAGTATTTTGTAATGTCACCACACGGGTATTACGTTAGAGGAGCAGATTGGTGCACATATAAACCCCAAGCTTATTTGGTACCACTGTGGTATCAGTGCATCTAGAAATTTGATAGCACTGTGTTACCAACTTGGTACATATCAAAATCAAACAAAGTTTGAAAGAAAAACAAAATGAAACATGGACGGATAAACGCATTATGCGCTGCACAGTATATGCAAATTACAATAACAACCCTCAGTTAAGTTCCTAAATTGAATGGGATATCACTGCTTCATTGAAATCCATTAAAATTCTATTAAATTCCATTAATCTTCCATTTTCTTCATGCAATCCCATTACTTTTCACCTTTACATTTTGCATCACCCTTTTTAATGGCCAGTTTTTATTCCCATTACATTTAAATTAATTGTTGTTTCATGGACGCAAACCATTAATTTACTCACTTATGCCATAAATTAACCACAGGTATCCATTAGTATTTAATTGTGTGGTATGCCTTTAAATTTTGTATCAGCCTATTTTAATGGCATGTTTAATAACCATTGAAACTGAGCAATGAGCTTTTCATTGCCATGAAAATGATGGTCATGTAGTGCTAATCCATTAATTGCCATTATAACTGTCCAGATTAGCTTTTTATTACCATGAAAATAACAATCATCCTGTGGCAATACATTAATGGCCATTAGGGATAGTTTTATTTACTATCAGTACTACTTTTCCCTAAGAACTATGGTCCTCTTTGACTCTTGTGTAACCTTTTGTTTTACAGGTACTCCTCATCCACTCTCCGGAATCAGCATCTCCAAAGAGGTTCCCTCACCTGGACCATAAAGTACCCATGAATTAGTTACATGATTGGGGATGGGGAGTTTGAGCCATAATTGAATCTGCATCCATCACAATGGGAGTCCAGATGGTTGTTGCCATGATGCTATATTGTAATGAGGGACAGTTAAGAGGTATAGGATCAGTCTCTCTGGATCTGGTCCTCTATAGCTGGACCCCCACCTTGAAGCTGGACCCCCCACAGCTGAAGACTAACTTTTTGCTACAGCACAATGGCAACACCATTTACAGTGAGGGACACAGCAATGCTGAAGGATAAAATGAGGGAAATGTCACTAAGAGACTGTTGAGAGGTATGGTACAGTCCCTTTCCCATGTGTGGTCACCCTGCACTGTGATGCTAGAGATTTTACAGACTAACACAGGGGCCGATACTAACTTTTTTAGCCACTAGCCATCAGGGCTAGTGATTAGAAAAATCCACTGACCCAACAGGGAGTTTCACTATCCCAGCACAAAATGACCAGAAAAATCTCCATTGAAATAATTGGTCCCATCGAAATGCATATAGGCCTATTCATTTCAATTGCATTTTGTTCTCGATATTTGCGTAGCAACAGTGAACAGTCCTGGTTCAGACCAGATACCAGGCCAATGGGAAAGGAAATCAGTGTGGGATGTGACATCCTGCCGTAAGCTCATGAAGAGGACGGTTACTTTCGTATACAGATGAGGAAGGAGCAATCATCAAAATGAGGGGAGCTGGCAGCCTCATGTTTTAGAGATAGTTTAATTTCTGAGTATATTTTATTGGGCAGCAAAGGCAGGTGTATAATATCCCCAAAGACTGGGTCACCAGTAAGCTCTGTTGATGCCAACAAGCCCCAGTAAGGTGACCACAGGTGCCCCTATAGTTTAGGTTGCAAGGGGGGTGAACATAGTGGCCAGAGCCATATAAAAATAAAGTGCTTGTCTGCAGTTAAAATGTTTTTTTTCTTCTTATTGCAGCCTGCCCAGTAAAGGTGCCATAAGCCAGTGTCACATCTAAGGTCCAGCTTTCACTGGACAGCTGCTGGTTATGGAAAAGAAAGTGCAGCAGAATAAAGAGGGGACTCAGTGAAGTAAATTCAGAGCAAAAGGCAGTACCGGCAGTCCTCCTCTCATCCCTATGTCAATCTCAGTGGTCCCAGCAGTGTCAGTGGTCCAGTAGTTGTGGCTGTCCCCAGGATCAGCAGTTGGCAGCTATAGCATGGGTTCTGTTTAGTCCCATTTATGTTTTATTTTTTGTAAAGAAAAAATAAATGCCAGTTCCTTGGCAGTGGCCCCGACAAACAGGAAAGCATCATTAGATGAACGAGCATCAGAAGGAGCCAGCTACCCATCAAGGGAAGACCTCCCACCTCCTTGCAGCCATCAGGGCATCAAGCATACACTTAACCCACCTCCTGTCTCAACTTCTCCCAAGTTTGGGACGGTGAGTCTGTGACAGTGTTATAAAACAGGCACTGTCCACCTGAACTAATACTGAAATAAAAAAAAAAGATGTTTCTTTTCATGCAGTGAGCACAATAAAGGATGGCCGTGGATGTTAGTGTGGTCAGGGCAAAACTTTGGAGCAAGGAACTGCCAAGGGTGGATCTATTCAAATGTATTTAAAATCAGCCCAGGAAGTAAGCATACAGTGAGATGGTAGCCTCTAACAAACAAAGCAAAATGTAGAAAAAAATATCAAACAGCAAAAAACTATGAGGAAAAGAAATAAAACAGAATGAATGAGTACATTTCTCTGGATGGAGTTGCATGAAAATATGCCGGCTTGGAAACAGCAAAATACATTTTAGGTCCAGTAGGAATGTTCCACTGGCACATTGTGCACCTGGGGACCCTTTTCATTGTGGCACTAAACCATAAGGGTTCAGGATGGAATGTGCACAACTCAGCCTTTAGAACAGGCATGCTTCAGTGAGTAATCTGAGACCAGCTACTATCCAGACAGACTTCAAAGTAGTCTTTCACCAAGCAACAAGACATGGTCTACAAACAGAAGAAAAAGTAGGAACAAGCTGAGGAAAAGGCAACATTTTCTTGTTTATCTTTTAAACAATAATTTGATGAAAAACATTTAGGCCAAACTGTACCTACAGAGCAAGATCTGTCAGTTCTGAAAGAGGGGCCACAAAAAGCTTGAAAATAATGTACAAGTAAAAGTCAAGGGGTCTTGATCCACAATCCCAGCCATTAGCTCTGGAGAGGCTGCTACATCTCTGCAAATTCAAATCTGAGTGAGGAGGAAGGGAGCCCTGGTTAGTGCAGTAAATTAAACTTTGAGTTATGGAGGATTGAGGGGTCTGTACTGTAGCCTATTAATTCAAACCTGAGATTAAGTAAGGGAGAAGAAAATACTTGGCTCTTTGAGAGGGCAGCTGTTCTATTAAAATTCAAATTTGAAGGGAGTATTTAATTACTGCAGTACTGGAATTAAACTTTGTGCTATGACTCTGTAGATCTACTATATCTTCCCATTTAAAGTGATGTGTCAGCTATAGGAGTTCACTACAGAACTTGGGAGGTTGGAGGGAGACAGGGGGTTTAAATGGTGCTGGAGGGTTGCAAGTAGTAGATGCTGAAGGGGAAAGAGGGTCAAGAGAGCCTGTAGGTGCCAGTGGGGAGGAGGCCTAGAGAGCCAGTAGCTGGGGGCGGCTCTTGACCATGCATCTGGGCAAATGATTGTGTCACAATCTGCAGGACATGATTACATATGGACAAGGCTTTACGTTTTTCACACAGCGCATGGATTTCACAATTACTGTGAAAACCAGGTGTCTCCATGACATATAAGTCCTAACTTGTCATGTTTGTTACCTAATATGCTTGTTGCAGCTAAAAAACAAGGTTATTTCTCTGTTCTACAGCCTTGCTTCATGGAGCCATTTAACCTCCTGTTGCTGGAAGGGTGGTGTTGATCCGCGTCCCGTTCTGCTGCCGACTGTGCTCAAAAAGGAATGCATCCTTGCATCGTAGAGCCACTGAACCTCAGATTGCTGGAAGGGTATGGAATGTTGCTCCAAGTCCTGTTCAGCTGTCAGCTGTGCTAAAAAAGGAATGCAGTCTTGCATTGTGGAACCTCTCGGCCTCCAGTTGCTGGATGGATGAGAGCAAAGGCATCAGGTTGCTATAAGGGGTGGGGGCTGTTGCTCCAAGTCCTGTTTGGCTGCCGACTGTGCTAAAATAGGAATGCAGGTTAAATATTTGCTGTGTCACATCTGTCCTAGATGGGAAAGGGGCTAATTTGCTCCATGCACAGATTGGCTGCCAACTGTGCACAGAATCAAAGGTAGACTTGCTTCTGTGAAAACTCATTTAGGTGAGCCCCTTCCCAAATGCTTTCTCTTTTATTTCCTGTATTATTTGATTTCCTTTCTCTATGTGTCTTTTTTTACTACTTTGACCCAACTGTTCCTTTAATTCTAAATGTACCCTTTTCCTTACTTCTGTGCTGTTCTATATCTGTTGCATTTCTCAGCTCTCTGTTTCTCCTCTTGCTACAGTATTTTCTCCATATTAACCTGATTTTATTTTATAAGTCTGACAGGACACAAATTGTTCTTCCCATCAGATAAGTATCATCTATCTTTAATTTGTTCTTTCCACCCTATTTACTTAGAACTGCAGATCCTTTGTGACCCTTTTTTGTGTTTTATTTTACAGGGTCCTGTATACATCATCCCTTAAAGACCTGCTTCTAGCTTGTTATTCCTCAGGTAAGAGACTCAGATTCTACCTATATGTGGGTTGGCCATAATGCTGTGGCCATGCCCATTACAGTGTGTGCCAGAGGGAAGCAAGAGAGAGAATGATAATGGACCTTGGAGGGAGAGGCTTAGTGCTGTGGCTGTGGAGGAAACGGGGTCATTTTGTGGGACAGTGGAGGTCAGGATATTGGTGGTCATCAGGGAGGCAGGGTGCTGTCTGGGGCAATGGAGGAAGGGGGCTAGTTTAGTTTTTTTTTTTTTAGGGTGAGGCCTAGTGTCTGGGCAACTGTCTTGTGTTATGGAGGAAGGGGGCTAGTGTTGGAGCATGGTGGTAGGGAGACTATTGTCCAAAACTGTGGAGTGAGGGGCATTTGAATTTGGGCTGTGGAGGGAAGAAGCTAGTATGGTGGGGGACATTGGAGGAGGTAGCAGGTGGGTGCTTTGGATGGAGGTGGTCTGGTGTAGGGTGCTTTGGACAGAGGTGGCCTGTCATAGGGTTCTGTTGATGGAGGTGGGCTGGTGAAGAGTGCTGTTGACAGATGTCATAAAATGTCCAAGCATGGGGGTGTGGTCAGCAGACTGGGAAGTGGAACGGATCAGCTGGCCAATAGTTCAGCCAGAGTTACGATCCCTTCCGGCTTTTATAGGACAGCATTAACATTTATTTTTTTTTTCAGTTAATCTTTTTATTGGAACTGCTTAAACATGACATAGCACAGCACAGAAAGAATTATACATATTGAGATCTTGTGATATAATATATAATAATAAAGAAAAAGTAACCTGATGGAAATGTTATGTATACCAAGATTATAATAATGCTATGTATTATACTGATTTCTGTATAGTATGTGATATTGACTGTGCTACACGAAGCTAAAGGTATAATATAGTAAAGAGAAGAAAAAGATTTTTTCAGTAATAATCACAAACATCAAACAACAAGAGAGTAGGAGCTGCAAATATGTAGCAGTAAGAGATCGCGTCTGGAACCTTAAAAAAAAAAAAAAAATTATGTGTATATGTTCTTTAAGATTGGAGAAAATTCAAATAGCTCTGCCAGCAAAGGTAATATTCATTGAGTCTGTCAGTGGTTAAATAAGAGATTCTTTCAAAAGAGGAGATGCGAGTTAAATGATTTAAAATATCAGTCAGATTAGGGGTTAATTGAGACTTCCAACGAATTAGGATCAGTCTTTTGACTTGCATGAACAATATCTGAAGCCATTTATGCTGATATATTGTTAAAGTTATATTGCTATCAATGATACCAAGAATATATAGTTTAGGATCAAATGGAATAACTCTGCCAATAATTTTAGTAGCGAGTTGATGAATAGTTTCCATAAATTAGAAATGGATTTACAAGACCATAATATATGTAAAAGATCTCCATTAGGGCATTACATCGCCAACAATTATTATTAGGTAGTAAACCAATCTTATGCAAATGAACTGGAGTTTTATACCAAAGGTGTAAGATTTTACATTGTATTAATCTGCTTTGTACATCTTTGAACGAGTCATGGCGGAGTTTCCAGCATTTGTTCCAATGGAAATCGGATATATCAGTATTAAGTATCCGGTTCCATTTGTCTCTGGCCAAAAGAGACTGATTTGGGAGCTTATCTCTAATTAATTTATAAATAGTACTGGTTAAGCCATGAGGGGTATTAATCCATTTGTTAATATATGAATGAATTCCCAGCGGGTTATAGGGTTGTTGGGAAAAAGGGGTTATGGCGGATCTGATCTGTAGGTATTGCCAAAATTCTGTTTTAGGGATATTCCATTTGACTTGTAAGTTACAAAAGGTATCTAGAATATTACTGTTATCCATTAAAAGGTCACTAAAAAAGAGAATGTTTTTTTGTGCCCAAGATTTACAATATATTGGTTTATTCTCCAATGTAAGCTTTGGATTTCCCCAGATAGGAGTGTAATGTATAGGTGCCGGGTCAATATTAAGCCATTTGTGCATTTTAAGCCAATAATATATAGACAAATTAATAACAGGATTTTTCTTAAACTTAGATACGGAGGTGAAATAAATGAAACAATTAGGGGTTAGACCAGAAGATAATGATGTTTCCATATCATACCATAGGGGGACATTACAGTTGGGTTTGAGAAACCATTTGACCGTTTGTGAAGCTCTAAATGCCCAAAAATATGCAGTAAACCAGGGTAAACCGAAGCCTCCGTGAGTCCAATGAGATCTTAATTTAATGCGACTGAATCTAGGTATATGTCCTTCCCATAAAAAATTCCCCATCATTTTATCAATCTTGTGTAGGAAATGGGAGGAATTTTAAGTGGATACAAGCAAATAAGTATAGAACTTTTGGTGTGATATTCATTTTAATTGCAGATATTTTACCAGGAAAGATAGGTTGAGACTTTTCCATCTATCTAAATTAGTTTTGATGTTGGTTAATAATGGTTGTATATTTAGATCCCAGATCTTATTCAAATCAGATGATATTTTAATGCCTAGATAGGTGATACTTCGAGGCCCATCGAAGTCGAAGATGACTTTTGTGACAGTGTCACAATGATCATTTAATAGGAGTATTTCAGTTTTTGAAAATTAACACTGAGCCCGGAAAGTGTAGAGAAACGCGTTAAGTAAATTATAAAGAGGTTGTTGGGATAGTTTAAAGTTTTCTAGTAGTATAAGCATGTCATCTGCATATGATAATGATGTATATTGCCTATGACCGATAGAGATACCCTTTATATCACTGTTTTGTCTAAGGGAGATAGCGAGAGTTTCAAGAGCCAGAATAAAGAGAGATGGAGATAGGGGGCAGCCTTGGCGTGTGCCTCTTTCTAGTTCGAATGACTGAGATAATGTAGAATTGGTAAGCACTCCCATGAGGATTAGTGTAAATAAGTTGAATCCAGGAACAAAAGTGATCAGAAGGCCAAGCTAAAAAGCACTGATAAAGAAAGTTCCAGCTTAATGAGTCAAATGCTTTTTCGAAGTCTATGGAGATGGCAGCTGCAGGAGGGAGATTTTGCTTTTATGTATTAGATTAATTAAAGAACGAGGTGATCCGAGACCATTCTTCCTTTGATGAAACCGTTTGGGATCTATGAATTAACTTAGATATTAATGGTTCTAGACGGTTGGTTAAAATTTTTGCAAAATCTTACCATCAGTATTAAGTAGTGATATGGGACGATAGTTAGCGGATGGTAGAATCTTTCTCTTTTTGGAATAACCATTATGATAGCGTCAGTCATCGTATTAGGTAACTGTCCAATTTCTGTGGATTCTTGAAAACATTACATAACAAGGGGCTAATTGATCAACAAGAATCTTATAAAAATCAACAGGGAAACCGTCTCCACCTGGAGAGCGACCGGATTTAAGAGAAGAAATAGCTATCTTTACTTCTTCTGTGGTAAGTGGTGTGTTTAAAGAATGTATAGCTTCTTCTGATACACGGGGAAAAACAAGCTCATCTAAAAATGAGGAAATGTCTGAAGAATTTGTAATGGGAGGAGAAGAGTAGAGGTTTTTATAAAAGGTTGTCATAATATTATTAATAGAGTGTTCACTAGTGCAGATATTCCCTGAATGGTCCTTTAGAGCAGTGATGTGACGTTCCACTTGCTGCATTCTAAGTCTGTAAGCAAGAATTTTACTGCTTTTTTCTCCTCCTTCCCAAAATTTATGTTTTATTCTTAATAATGCTAATTCTGTTTTCCTGGAAATAAGTTCGTTGATTTGCATACGTAGTTGTAAAATTTCGTAGTGTAAGGGTGAGGAGGGATCGGGTTTAGGATTATTTAAGTAATCAGTTTGTTTTTGTTTAAGTAATTTTTCAAGATTATTAATTTGTTGCTCCCTGAGTTTCTTTCTATGAGTTGCAAATCCAATTATTTTACCACGTAATGTGGCTTTGAGTGCTTCCCAAGTAATGCCCATAGAAGTATCTGTAGGGTCATTAAATGACATATATTCATTTATTTGTTCTTTGATCCAAGGCAAAAATTCTGGGTCCCTTAACAAGAGGGGATCTAAACGCCATAAAGGAGGTTTGGTGGAGGAGGAGCCCCAAGTAAACAAAAATTTAACAGGAGAATGATCAGATATAATTAACGGTAGAATCTCAGTGTCGATTGTATTAGCAGTAATTGAAGGAGATGTCAGCAGATAATCGATTCTACTGTAAGTCTGATGTCGAGAAGAATAAAATGTGTATTCCCTATCTCTGGGGTGGAGAGTTCTCCATATATCTGTTAATCTGAGATCTTGCATTATTTGGGATACCCTAGCAAAGCTTCTAGGGTGACTATCTAGAGAGCCATTGCTCCTATCCATATGTATATCCAAGGTAAGATTAAAGTCTCCACCAATCAATAAGGGGAGTTCACTAGATTTGATGAGATTAATGTATGTAAAAGGTTTTGGAAAAATGAGGGATCATCGGAGTTAGGGGCGTAAATATTAACTATAGTGATAGGGCTTAAGGGGGTATCGAAGGTTATAATAAGCCATCTACCATCAGAGTCTTTCTGAATAGTAGTAGGTGTCCATTTCAAATTTTTATGAATCAGTATAGCAACACCTCTCTTTTTGGATGCAGCAGAGGCCGAAAATGCTTAGCATTAACATTTATAATTTTGACAAGGAGGGACTATCACTGCAGCAGAGTAATAGGCTACTAAGCCCAAAAATCGGACACCTTTACTTTAACAGACGTGTGTTATATGGTCATATTAAGCTCCAAAATACACCACCGTGCATCTAAAACCCAAGAGCTCTTAACTATTTCCTCCAGCAAAACAACTCAAATTATCCAACAAAACTTAAGGGTTCCTTCTATGTGCTGCTATGAGTTCTTTATTATGGGCACTTCTGGCTGTTATGATTTTTTTCTTGCAGCCAATCCTTTAGCGTACCAGGGGCTAACTAATCAGCCACTGCACAAGTCTACAGTATGTGGTGCTTACTGCTTGCATGCTTCTCTCAGGGAGTCCATTGATTCCCCCCCCCCGACTACTTCCCACAACTACTTTTAAGCCCATTTTGGGCACTGTCCTTTAGCGCGGTAACTTTTCCGTGTATTTACATCTTCTTTTTGTTTGTAGACGTTATTTTTGCATTCCGGATGCCCAGGGCATCCTTCCAGAATACCCACTCAACTCAGCCTTCCACTCCCAGTCTACCCCCCCCACACACTTGCACACATAGACAGACAGACAGACAGACAGACAGACACACACACACACACACACACACACACACACACACACACACACACACACTGATCTCCCTTCTGATCCATGGCAATTCCAGCCCCCAAGATCACCCCACTGGGGAGGGTCTGCCCACCCTTGGTGGCCTGGTCATGAATTAGAGGGACCTACTGTAAGATCAGGTTGTCCATGGCAGATCATGATGCAAGTGGGTCTAACAGCAGGATGCTGGCAGGTCTCCGGGGTCACATTCATTTCCACTGGTCACCAGAGGGTTTTTCCTACATGGTTGCCCCTCAGAGTTACAAATGTGCAATTGTGTCCAATGGCACTACATGCCGATGTACACTGGAACTCTGCTTCTTGCAGCTGCAATGCTGCTCGTTCCTTACACTGCCCCAACCACCATCAGGGGCTGCCCAAGAGCAGCGAGTTCCCTGGATCCCCACCTGGGAAGGGAGATCAGTCCTCCAGATGCTCGATCCCTTCCCTCCCCTGCCAACTCTCAACTGCCTGAGCTCACTCCTGAACTTGGGTCACTGTTGTGGCATCCAGTGCCTCAACCCAGTTGGAGTGAAACCTAGCAGAAGGAAACAGGCAGTTGGAGATAGAAGATAAGTACTTTCTCTGTGCTGTTTGTTTTCCTTTAAGATTGAGCTAGCATTTCATGAGATGGCAATGTGTGCTGTGTGATTTCAACAGTACAAGTTCCAAACAAATGAGTTTGTCTTGGCTGGGAGGAGGGGGGCATTTAACTGAGGGAGAGAGGTTGGAAATACACAGGAGGGTTGGTCAGGAGGGGGAAAGGTGGTCACGTGACTCAGACCAGCCAATAATGGGGCTGGGATCCACTTATATTTCAAGCTGACCAAGTGACCCTGAAACTTGAGTGCCATGAAGAGGAAGTGTAGCATCTTGAATAACGTCTGCAGGGCATAAGCAGGAGGAGAGCAAGCAGCAGAACATGCTGGTAGACAGGGAAGAGCCTAACTGGGAGGGCCATATATATATCCATTACAGGCATGGGGAGTTCAAGGTGGGGGAAGGGGTCCGTGGAGTGGGGCAGGACCAGATTAAGGGGAGGAGAGGATGTGCAGGGGCAGTCAATTAGGGTGGGAGATGGGAAGGGTTGCATGTTGCCAAGGATGTGGAGCAACCATATTCCTGGGAGCGGCTTGGAGGGCAGTGAGCTGCAGAGTGTGTTGGCAGATGGGCCAGCTCAGGCAGGAAATAGGGTGGTTGATAAGGGAACTGGAGGCATGGAGGAGACAGAATGGGGGAACACAACCGGGGGGGGGAAACTAATGAGGCATTCAAAAGAGCTCATAACAGGCACAGATAAGGGGGAACTGGGTAGGACAGCAGGAGGGCCACACAAGTGGCTGCAGCCTAGGGAAGGAAGTGACCACTGGAGGTGGGTCCGGTACAGGGGTATGACTAAGACTGGGTTGCAGCAAAGATATCGGCCTGGAGGAAAGGGGAACTGGACTCATTAAGGAAAGGAGATTAGCACTGCAAACAGATTCTCAAGGTTGGCTAGTCCAGAAGACCAGGAAGCAGAGAGGAGGAAAGTTACAGTGAAGGAGCAGGGAGAGGTCACTACAGGTGAAACGTTACATAGCAGGGAGGCAGTAGGCAGTACACCAAGAAGACACAGTGGTCGGGTGGCTCAGCGAGGAGATGGAGATGGAGATGCAGTCTCTCTGGAGGGAAGTTAGAAACAAGGAGACAGGAGGACAAAGGAAGCAACAGGCAGCCTGGGGAAGGCTAAGGATAGGAGTCAGAGTGGGGAAGGGCTACATTTAAGGGAAGACACGGGGAAGTAATAGCAGAGGAGGTGGTAGCATGGTGGACAGAGCAACAAGTGAGTGCAAAGGGGAGGTTCCACAGACGGAAAATAGTTCAGAGGTGGAGGTCAGTACCCCGGTCATATTTGTGAGGAGGGAGAGGACAGGACAAAGGTTAGAGGAGGCGAAGGGGAGGCTGGACAGGGGGGATGATCAGACAGCATCACAAGTTGGGGGGCAGGGGAGTGATGGTCAGCAAGAGACCAGGGTAAGCACCAGTGAGTCCTAATTCTGGGGGATTCTATACTTAATGGTATAAAATAGGGGGAATGGGTGCCAGAAAAAGTAACATCTGGGTAGAATGCATGCCAGGCATGACAGCAAGTAGAGTGGGGCAGAATATGGTCAGATATGTGGGAAGGTGGAGGGGAAGCTGTACATTGTGGTGCACCTGGGAACAAATGATCTGGAAGGGAGAGGGATAGAGGAGGTACAAGATGGCTTCAGGGAAGTGGGGAAACTATACAGCAAAGAGGGACCAACAGTAGCATTCTCAGAAGTTCTGCCAGTACCAAAGGCTAGTGCAGACAGGAAAAGAAGAATCAGTGACTTCAACAAGTGGCTGAGGGAATGGTGTGTGTATCCAAGGGGTATGGACTGGTGGGGGACTGGGGTAGCACATGGGATAACATAGATCTTTATGCAGGGGATAGGTTA
Organism: Neoceratodus forsteri; assembly: GCA_016271365.2. Classification (NCBI taxonomy): domain Eukaryota; kingdom Metazoa; phylum Chordata; order Ceratodontiformes; family Ceratodontidae; genus Neoceratodus; species Neoceratodus forsteri. Next base: position 599,054,940 of record CM028133.1, on the reverse strand, counting down.
CACCTCAGCAGGACAGAGTCACAGGTGCTGAAGCAGGAGCTAGGGGATTTCATCAATGAGTATCAATTAAACTAGGTAGGGGGAGGTATTGGAGCTGAGAATCACCAGGAGAGGGCATACAATGTATCTCCCTCCACCACTGGGATAATATGAGCTTAGGTGACGTAGGGGTTGAAGTGAAAGGTAAAGAAGCTGGAAGGCTAGGAGCAGTGTGGAGAATGGTTTCACTAAATGCTAGGAGCCTGGGGAATAAGTTGGCAGAGTTGCAGGCATTGATGGCAGAGAGGGAGGTGGACATAGCTGCAATGACTGAGACATGGGCAACCAGGCACCATGACTGGGACCTAACCATCCCAGGGTACAAACCATTCTGGAGGGATAGAGATAAAGGGAAGGCTGGTGGGGGCTGCCATTTATGTTAGGGAAGGGATTTGATGTAATTGGGAAGAAGGGGAGTAGGGCAGTTCAGAAGTAATCTGGCCTCAATTACACAGCCAGAAAGAGACCAAGATTTGTCTGGGGGTCATTTATAGACCTCCGGCCGAGAAGGAGGACGTTGACAGGGAACTGGGTGAGCAGATAAGGAGGCATAGTGGTAAAGGGAGCACAGTAGTGGTGGAAGATTTTAATCTACCAGGGGTGGATTGGAGCATTCCAGCAACCACTTGCACCAGATCATCCTGGAAGCATTCCAGTATGTCTTCCTTACACAGAAGGTAATGGAGCCAATGAAGGAGAGAAATATACTAGACCTGGTACTGGAGGATGGTGAACAGGTTGGGGATGTACAGGTGGAAGAACCTCTAGCAAGCAGTGACCACCGCACAGTGTGGTTCTCAATAAGTCTGGGTAAGGAAGTAGCCACTACAAAAGACTAGGGTCCAGGACTTCAAAAGGGCAGACTTTGGCAGGATGGGACAAATACTGGAAAGTCATATGGCAAGCATCCACCCAGAAATGAACACGGAACAAAAATGAGCAGTCATCAAGGCAGGACTGGCTGAAGCCACTAAAACATGTGTTAAGAGCCAGGGCAAGAAAGCCAGGACCAAGAAACCAAGTTGGATGAGTAGAGAGGTAGTGGAGAAGGTGAGGGAGAAGAGAAATGCATTTAGGATCTACAAGAGGTCCAACAGGGCAGAAGACAGAGAAGAGTATGTAAAGAAATCCAGAGAAGTGAGCAGAGTGGTAAGGGCAGCAAAGGTGGCTACAGAATGGAGGTTAGTGTAGGGAATCAAAGAAGGGGAAAAGGATTTCTTCAGATATATCAGAGAGAAGAAGAAGAGCAAGGATCTAATTGTTAGGATCAGGAAGGGAAGTGGATGGGTAGAAAAAGGGGGCTGAGCAGGCAGAAGTACTTAATGAATACTTCTGTTCAGTCTTCACCAAGGAAAAGGATGGGCCCATACCTGAGAAGAAGGGCGCGGTGGGAGAGGGTGGAGGAGAAGCAATCACGGATTGGGAAATCATGGTGGAAAGGGTGAGGGAGGGTCTAAAGTCCCTGAAGGTGGACAAGGCACCTAGCTTAGATGGAGTTCACCCCAGGGTGCTGATCGAAGTTGGCAGAGGTCCTGGTAAGGTCATTGGTGAACCTATTCAATGCCTCTCTGAACTTGGGATACATGCCCAGGGACTGGAGGGAAGCACATGTCAACATGTGGTACCTCTGCATAAGAGTGGGCACAAGGACGAACCAGGAAATTACAGACAGGGAAGCCTTACTGCAATTGTGGGAAAACTGATGGAGAAAATCCTGAAGGAAAGACTGGTGCAATTTCTTGAGGATAACAATCTCCAGGACAGCAGGCAGCACAGATTTGTCTCAGGCAGATCCTGCCAGATGAACTTGGTTGGTTTTTACAACTTGGTTATGAGGGCACTAGACAGGAGACATGCGGTGGATGTCCTCTATTTGGATTTCAGCAAGGCCTTAGACTTGGTGCCACATGATAGGCTGACCTGCAAGTTGAGGAGTCTGGGAGCAGGGAGGAAAATGATAAGATGGGTCAAGAACTGGCTGCAGGGTAGACAGCAGAAGGTTGTAGTGGGGGAAGGGGCATCTGAACCCAGGGCAGTAACAAGTGATGTACCACAGGGCTCAGTGCTAGGACCAGTTCTGTTTAACATCTTCATAGCCGACATTGCAGTGGGGATTAAGAGTAAGATCAGTCTTTTTGCAGGTGATACAAAGATTTGTACTGAAGTAGATGGGTAGGAGGGAGAAAAAGTACTTCAGGAGGATTTAATGAAACTGGAGGAATGGTCTCACATTTGGCAGCTTGGTTTCAATGCCAGGAAGTGCAAAGTGATGCATTTAGGAGGCAAGAAGCCAGGGCACAATTACTGGGTGGAGGGTGTCCCATTAACAAAATCTAAGGAGAAGAAGGATCTGGGCATGCTGGAAACCGGGGAGATGAACCACTCTGCTCAATGCAGAAAGGCAACAGTGAAGGCAAACTGGATGCTAGGGTGTATTGCAAGGGGGATTACTTCTAGGAGTAGGGAGGTCATCTTGCCCCTGTACAGGTCCCTGGTGAGATCGCACCTAGAGTACTGCCTGCAATTCTAGTGCCCCTACTTGAAAAAGGACATCAGACTACTGGAGGGGGTACAGCGCAGGACAACAAAAATTATCCTGGGGCTGGAGGACAGACCATATGAGGAGAGACTGAGAGATCTCAAAATGTATACCCTGGAGGAAAGAAGGGAGAGAGGGGATATGATTGAGACCTTCAAGTACCTGAAAGGTTTGAACAAAGTAGACACCAGGTGTATGTTCAATCTGAAAGGTGGAAGGAACACCAGGGGACACTCTAGGTTCAAGAGGGAACTGTGAAGGCCCTATTTCACAGAAAGGGTGGTGACAGGATGGAATGCTCTGCCAGAGAAAGTTGTATCATTGCAAAGTGTTGGGGGCTTCAAGAGGGGTTGGGACAGATTCAAGGGAAGGGCACACATCTGGAGGGGGTGGGAGATGGGGGCCATATGAGGGAGGTGGGAGCAGCTGCAGTCTAATGGACTGAAGTGCTGCACACTCGAGCAGACTAGATAGACCGAATAGCCTTTATCTACTGGCAATTCTGTATATTCTTAACCCCTTAGTGCCACTGGACCAGCCTTGTGGACCCCATCTTGTGCTTTTATTGCACCAGTTCCTTCCTACCAAGCTCCTCAGGACACTTACACTTGGCTGCCATGCAGCTTAGCTAGTGCTTTTTGCCACTTTCTGCTGGCTTCCCTCCAGACCCTCATAGCAAGCCCCTTGGTGGTCTTCACAAAGGCACCGTGTGGCTGATCGGTAGAGTGAGGCATGTTTACCTTGGCCCCCTCCACCTCCCAAAAATTCCAATCTTTTTTTCCCCCACCTACATGTTTCAGGCCACAGTGTGAACTCTGTGTGGGCTGAGACTTGAAAGCACCTGCCGGCATTGTCACTGTAGCGAAGTAGCACTAAACTGATGGCTGCATAGCCACATCATTTCTGATTGACAGTTTTCTGACTAACCTACTTGCCTGCTTCATACAGTCAGAGCCCACAGACCCCTCTCCCAGCTAGATGCCAGGGAAATGTTAAATATAATTAAAATTCCCCATTTACCACCAGTGTCCCCTTTTTTAAATAATATAGGGGCCACTAGTCCAAAAGCATCCCCACCTGCACATCTGGACTACTAGTAAATTTACTGGCTACCTGTAGATCACCTAGGGGCACTAAGGGAGGTTATTCTGAGCCACAAATATCACTTTATTCACTGTTCTTAGTCATCTGCATTTTTTTTCTATCTTTAGTTTCCTTACTTTGATCTAGTTTTATCTTTTCCTCTAAAACTCCTTTACTCCTATGCTGTACTGTGCCCTTTTTGTATCTCTCTACTCTCGCTATTATAAGTTCCCAATACTGATCTATTTTTCCCTTTATTTCTACAGGTCTGGCCAAACTGTGTGCCAAGTGGATAAGTATCTTTGTTTAATTTTAACACACTAATCTCTCATCTAGCACCTCCGACCCTTTGTGTCCCCTTAACCTTCTCTGTTCTTCCCTTTCAGGTCCTACCAGAATACCCCAAACCAAGGACGCCGTAACTCTGATAGAGCAGGTAAGTCAAAATTATTTAACTGCTTTAGAATCCTAGAAATCTGGTGACAGAAAAAAAATATTTTGGCCAATTGAGTCTGCCCCTTAACCCCCCCAACTCATCTCCTTTTTCAAGAGACACCCCACGCATACGACTGGTCAACTCCTGGTGTCTGTCCCATGCCCTCTCAAATCCTTTCACCATTTTTGCCCCTACCACCTCTTCCAGTAGTCTGTTCCAGGACTCCACCACCCTCTCAGTGAAGTAATGCCCCCTCACATTGCCCCTAAACCTTCCTTCTTCTAATCTTAGATTATGATCCCTAGTTCTAGCACTTACATTCCTTGTAAATAAGCTTCACACTCTCACCTTACTAGTCTCCAGCGGGTACAGATCCAGTTCCCTCCACCTCTACTCATAGGGCTTCCTATGCATAGTATGCACCATCTTGGTTGCCCTTCTCTGAACCCTTTTAATCTTGTCTGTCCTTGTGTAGATGAGGACTCCAAAACTAAACCCCATACTCCAGGTGAAGCCTCACCATGGATTTATATAGGAGCATCAGCACCTCCCTCTTTCTATTTTATACCCCTCCCTATGCACATCAGCATTCTATTCAGTTTGACAACCACCATGATGCATTGTCTCTTTGCAGATGACACAAAGATTTGCAACAGGGTTGCTACAGAAGGTGGGGTGGAGAGGATGCAAAGGGACTTGGCAAGGTTGGAGGAATGGTCAAGTATATGGCAGCTTAGATTCCATGCAAAAAAGTGCAAAGTAATGCACCTGGAAAATAAAAATCCAGGGGAAGAGTACAAAATGGGGGGGGGGGAGATAATAACAACAGAAATGGAAAGGGACCTGGGGATAGCCATATCAGATTACCTTAAGGTGGGCAAGCGATGTGAGTAGGCAGTAAGGAGGGCTGGTGAGATACTGGGATGCATAGAGAGAGGCATCACCGGTAGAAAACAGGAAGTTGTTATCCCTCTGTACAGACAGTTGGTGAGACCCCATCTGGAGTTCTTCCTTCAGTTTTGGAGACCCCATCTCCACAAGAACATAGACAGGATGGAGGCTGTCCAGAGGAGGGCAGCTAAAATGGTGCATGGTCTGCATCAGAAGACATACGAAGAGAGATTAAAGAAGCTTAATATGTATGCACTCGAGGAGAGGAGGGAGAGGGGGGACATGATAGAAACTTTCATGTACATCAAGAGAATCAGCAGAGTCCAAGAGGGTAGCATCTTTCAGAAAAAGAGATGTGCAAGAACAAGGGGGAACAATTTGAAGATAGAGGAGGGACAGCTCAAAGGTAATGTGAGGAAGTATTTTTTCACGGAGAGGGTTGTGGATACATGGAACCGCCTTTCTGAGGAGGTAGTGGGCTCAAATACAGTGAGGGAATTCAAGAATGCATGGGACAGACATAAGGCAATTCTAGGGGGGGGTAGGAGGAAGTAGGCTGCTGGTTAACTAGGAACTGCAGCCTATGCATTAGGTAGGGAAATGAGCAGACTAGGTGGGCCAAGCGGTCCTTATCTGCCATCAAATTCTATATTTCTGTTGGTTTCCTACCTTAAAGTTATTTGAAATTGTAATCACAAGATCTCTTTCCAGCTCAGTGTTCTTAACCCCCTCCCTCCCCCGTGTGTAAATGGTGTGTGGGTTATTACACCCCATGTGCATTACTGTACACTTTCTGGCATTGAATTTCAGCTGCCAAGTTTCCGACCACCCCTCCAGAATCTTTTGGCCCTCCCTCATTGCCTCCCCCCGGGTGTCCACCCTATTGCAGATCTTCATACCATCTACAAATAGGCACACCTTACCCTGCAATCGCTCCACTATATCATTGCTACAGATATTAAAAAAGGATGGGTCCCAGCATCGACCCCTGGGACACACTACTCATCACCTCTTCCACCCTGGAATGCACCCCATTTACCAACACCCTCTGGCTTCGGTCCTTCAACCAGTTCTCCACCCACTTTATTTATTTATAGAATGAGGAGATGGAGAAAAAGCCATATATCAAGTAGGGTGTGCATTGATATTGTGGATAGGGAATAATGGGCAGACTAGGTCGGCCAGGTGGTCCTTATCTATTGACAGATTCTGTGTTTCTGTGTTAGGTGGTAAGCCTAATGAGGTGGGTGGCTGGAGAAGATAGGAACCCAGTACCTGGTTAGTTTAGTAGGAATGGTATGCTGCTGCCTCCACTGTACCAGTCTAAGTGGCTATATGTGTGTGTGTGTGTATATACTTGTGTGTGACTAGATAACCATGGCACTGTGGCCCTGTGATGAAACAGGGTGGGTCACACATAGGGTGGAGTTCATCCCCAGGCAGCATGGAGTAAATGGGGTTATTTGCATATTTTATTTGTTTTGGTGTGGTTCTATCTCAAGGGAAGTAGATGTGCTGTCCAGGTGCACATGCTGGACATTGAGCAAAGGGGGGGTCTGATCACCCCCCTCCCTGTTGAGCAAAGTGGAGTCTAAAGCATCAGTCCCACCTCACAGTTTCAGCGGATAGAGAGTTAAATGAGGGACAGTGTAAGAACCCCCTCTCCACAGAAGGGGGATGGGTTACTAGCAGTGCCTCAGTGGAGGGACTTGGTGCTTTGGCATCCTGCTCTACTTAATAGTGAGGGAAAAGCTTAGGAGCAGTGACTATACAGGGGGCTTCTTTGGCCTAAAAGGTGGAGTGCTGCATGATAGTTGGTAGCACTAGGTGGTAGGAGTGGGTATGTCTAGCCTGTGGCCCAGTATGAAGGAAGATCAGAGACATCCTGCCCCAGGTGTCCACCCCAGTGCCCATGGGCATGGGTAAGGTACTGACTTGGTGTCCCATGGCAGGGTGTGGGTCAGGAGAAGCAGTGAAGACATTGCCAGCTTAAATGCTGTGTGTCAGGATTGCTGAAGGGGTGGGCACACAAAGTGTTCCACTATGTGTCTTTTGTCAGGATGTAAGCCAGAGCAGCACCACTTCTTGTTGTGGGCATACCACCTGGAGACACGAGTGGCTCACCGTCCTCAATGTTCAAGTATGCTACAAGGTCTGCAGGTTGCCATCTGCAGAGCCTGGTGCATGCCAGCTGGGACTCGGTCATCCAAGTCATTCTCCTGCCTTCTCTGGGGGCTGAGGTCCAGGTGCTGGAGTGGATCTGCTGGGAGTTGGCTCTAGTGAGAAAGTTAGTATACCCCAGGAAGGGTATGGGAATTCTGGGAAGGGACCTCTCAAGGAGGGCTTTCTGATGGCTCTTAGGTTGGGAAAGAATTCCCAGAAGATCGGGTGCTCTTCAGCTCCTTGGTGATGACCTCAAAGATGGAATTGGCAACCAGAGATACAAGTGAGGTACTAGTAAAGAGCATGCTTGGGGGAATTGATTGAGTTCCTTGTGTAATACTGAGTGGGATCAGCTGTGATGCCTAACTGGGTAAGGAACATGGAGGTGGGGGGGTGCAGGGTTTGATGCCAGAATGGAAGCTCCAGCTGGTGCAGGCCCAGTTGGGTAGCATGGGGGCTTGCAGTTTCAGGGCACTGGGACATGGTGAGGGATAGACACTCTTGTGGACCTTTTAGGACAAACATTTACTCAGAACATCAATGCACCATGCTGTCATACCATTTATGTCCCCCCCCCCCCAGAATCCATATTTCCTAGGTTCACTCCAGAGCAGAGACAGTTAGAGTACAGGGAAAAGGAATGTGGCTTTCCCTCTGGCATTTGGGAACATGGAAATTCATGGACTGGGACAGTCCATACAAGAGAGTAGCTCAGTGGTATGATGGCAGAGAGGGCATCAAGGTGTCTGGGTGTTGACAAAGAATTACCGTAAAGAATTGCATGGAAACTGATAATATGGGGTCTTTTTTAGGTGGAGAAGAAATGTTTGTATTGCTATGAGTTACATAGAAACATACATAGACTTTGATGGCAGACAAGGACCGCTTGGCTCACACAGTCTACCCATTTCAAATTGAGTTACTCAAGTCACCTAGTAATGAAGGGTCATATGAATCACATGTCCTAGGTTGGAGTGATTCTTTCCCATTAGGGTTGGACCCTGTCTTAGTGAACTCCATGGAGAATGTGGCAGTTACCAAAATGTTTTGCAATGGGGTCTCGGCAAGCTGAAACATACAATAAACCCATATACATGGGAGCTATCCTGAACCATGCCCACCTCATCAGGGCACAGTAACAGAATGGTTAGGGAGACAAAAAAGTGGGTGCAATTACAAGAAGTCTACTTTTAGATTTGCTCAGCAGCAGATATCAGATACAAATGTAATGTTACACAATTATTCAGCAATGTGGCTGGCACATAATGGGTCTTGTTTTTGCCTGCACGTAGTCACTACACTGCATTCATCTACAGCAATTTGCTACTTGGTAATGTACTTTGTCTTACATATTACTGTAATTGGAAGTGCAACTGTTTATAGAGAAAGGGGAGTTATGAGTTGCTGTTGCTGAGTGAAACTACATTTGTTGATTGAAGGATGGGCATGCAGCATTCTTCTATCCAGTTTGAAGAGTTAGGATCCCTAACGTCTCTCTGCACTGCAGGCTGCAGTATCTGATTGTCATGCCAGGGGCATCACTAGCGTACAGCTAGCAAGGAGAGATTAGTGAGAAAAGTGGGTCAGTATACGTGTCTTTCTGCAGAGGCTACAGATAAAGCAGCACATCGAGAAATCCACCACAGCATGGCACTGTTTTACAGAATATGGTGCCAAGGAAGAAGACCCTTCAATAAAATTTCAATGTCATCTCAAGCTGAGATTTTATGTTTTGCTCTGTGCAGCTAGCTGTAAAAGGTAAAATTAGTAGAGACTGCAGTGGGCTGAATGAGAGAAGCCAACATGTTTTGACCTCTGCTTGTTCTGTCTGAGAAGCAAAAATAATATTAAAACAAATGATAACACTAAATAGACACTGTCACTCGGGAACTTCAAATAGATGCAAATTATAACAGAAAGAATCCTTATATGTCAACTATTTTTAGAAACCTCAGCTGGTTTTCCCATTCCCTTTTAGATACATTTCAGGATGTCTCTCCTCCTCGGAATTCTCCTTGAACTCTCTGCCCCCCTACATTTCAGCTACTGTACTGTATGTGCTCCAACACTCCCCTCTACCATAAGTTGTTTGTGACTTATTGCCAAATCCTGCAGTTGCCTTTGAGTTTACTTTTATTTTTCTTGTAGTATTACTGCACCTTTGTAAAAATGTCTGACAGTATTAGTTTTAAAGGCACCATGTGAAACTAGTAAAGATGCGTTGCTCTGTGTTGAAAAGTGCATTTATTTGTTATGACTTTCTACATACACATGTACTGTACATACATACTGTATGTAGTGCCCCAGAGTCGGGAGCCATATAAAAAGCAGCCAGGGGCTCATTAGGGCCCATTAGGGAGCTCAGGGGATAACATTTTGTGCATACCAGGGACTCCTGGATATGTAGTAAACTCCAGGGTATATAGTATGGGCCACAGGGGGACAAGAACATGTTTGTTTGGGCGCTTTGCCCACTGGAATTACCCCTGTACCTTGCAACCTAAGTCAGTACTCCCCCACAGCAGTTTGACCCTCCTAGTAACCCCAGCACCAACAAGTGTACCCAGCAGTATTTCTATGGTGGTGATCCCACAGCCAGGATCTCTGTGTTCCCTTGTAGTAATTCATTCCCTGTAGCAACTAATACTTCCCCCACTGCAGCTGGAAAAATAAATCCTTCTTGCAGCTTGCCTTGAAAGTAAAGTAAAGGCAGACATTTAAAAAGTAAAACATTTTTTACTTTGTACACTGCCTGATCACAGAACCCCACAGGCAAGCAGCCCAAGGTAATGGTAGCGGCAGACTTGGACTGTTGCTCTTGCCCAGTATGTGGGTGACTACAAATCCAAAAGAGCAGTTACAACTCAAGCTTGGGGTTTCAGAGTTAGAACCTTGAGCCTTCGTGAACGACTCAGACTGACCATATGTCAGATTCCTCAGAGCCAGGAACAGAGCAGCACCTACAGGGGGATGAGAACCAAAAGTTGGTTTACCCGGATCATTAAAGCCAGTTCAGTTGGCTCTGCTGGTGTGTGTCTCCTCCAGTTGGCATCCAGAAGTCAGACAAAGTTCAGATCACAGCTCTGAGCAGTCTGGTGTTAGTAGTAATAGCAACTTCCTCCTCAGTGAGGGAACACATCTCCTGCCTCCAGATCTCCTCCCTTAGCACCTTCTTTCCCTTGTGGCAACAGCACTGGGGGAGTGGCATCTCCCCTGTACTAACATACTAAAATGCCAGCAGAATAGGCCTAACGGTCTTTTGTGTCTGCTTGTTTGGTCAGCCCCCACCCTGGGAGCTGACCTTGCTGCCCCCCTCACCTTCTCTGGCTTCTCCCTTCCCAGTTCCTGATATTCTTGCTACATTGGATTTTGCTTCCAGAACCCTTCCCCTGTACCTGTCCCACCCCCTCTTGAACCCCTCCACTGTCTCTGACTCCACCAGCCCCCTAGGCAGCACATTCCATGGCTCCACCACCCTCTCAGTGAAGTAGCACCTCCTCCTTTCTCCCCTGAATCTTCCCCCTTCCAGCTTCCACCCATGCCCTCTAGTGGCCCCCTCCTCCTTTCTTCAAGCACCCTGACTGTTCCTCCCTATTTACCCCTTCATGTACCTGAAGACCTCTATCATGTCCCCAGTCCCTCTCTCTTCCAATGTGTACATATTTAGCTCTTGAGCCTCTCCTCATAGGTCCTGTCCCCCAAGCCTCAATCATTTTGGTGGCGCCTCCTGACCCTCTCCAGAAGTTTAATGTCCTCTTAAGTGTGGCCTCCAAACTGCATGCAGTACTTGAGGTGCAGCCTCACCAAGCAGTTATACAGAGGAAGTATCACTTCTCCTTCTGGAGGTGATCCTCTAGTGATGCATCCCAGCATCCTGTTGGCCTTGGCTGCTGCCCTCCTACAAGTCTCCGAGTTGTTCATCTTGACATCCACCACCACCCCCGGTCCCTCTCAGCCATCGAGACTTGTAGCATTTGCCCCCAGGGTGTACACTTGGCCCAGGTTTCTGGCTCCCAGGTGCAATACCTTGCATTTCCTGCATTGAACCTCAGCTTCCACTTTCTAGACCATCTTTCCAGAGCCTCCAGGTCTCCCTGCAGACCACCTCCCTCCTCCCCATCCACTACCGCCCCCAGTTTGAGTCATCTGCAAAGAGACTCATCTCCTCTGATACCTGTCCTTATGTCAGAGGCGTGGCGTTGAACAGGAGGGGCCAGGTGTGATCCCTGTGGGACCCCACTAATGATCCTCCTTGGGGATGAGACTATCCCACCAACTATGACCCTCTGGATCCGGTCCTGGAGCCAATTGCCTATCCATCTGATCATCTGGTTCCCCACCCCCATTTCTCCCAGCTTATCCAACAGGCCCACGTGAGGAACAGAGTCAAATGCCTTGCTGAAGTCTAGAAAGAGGACGTCTACTAGTCTACCCAGGTCCAAGGCACTCGTCACCCAGTCATAGAACTCCACAAGGTTTGTCTGACATGATTTCCCCAGGATGAATCCATGCTGTCTATCATCCAGGCACTCTGGCTTTCCAGGTCCCCCCCAGCCTCTCCTTGACAATGCCCTCCATCACCTTGTCCACCACCGATGTCAGGCTGACAGGCCTGTAGTTCCCTGCCACTTCCCTTGATCCCCTCCTTGTGGATAGGCACTATATGAGCCACCTTCCAGTCCTGGGGCACCCACCCTGTCCTCAGAGAGATGGTGAAAAGCTCCGCCAGGGGTTTTGCCAGGACATCCACGAGTTCCTTCAGCACTCTGGGATGTAATTTATCCAGCCCCAGTGCTTTCTCTGTCTTAAGGGACCTGAGGGCTTCCCTCACTCTCTTTGCTGTGATTTCCACTTCTGCTACCTCTTCTCATTGCTTAGCCTTCCCCCCTCCTGCCAGTGATGCCTCCCCCTCTTCCCAGACCCGCTGATCGGTAAGGGTCCCCCTTCCTCAGTATCACTGTCTCCTCCCATGTATAATGCAGCACCATCATTTTCCTTGGTGAAACTGAGGGTGAGGTACTCATTTAGTACCTCAGCCTGCTCCCCATGTCTTGTGCCCATCTCTCCCTGTTTTAAATCCTGCTAATCTGCCCCTTCACCCTTCATTTTCCCCAATCTTTCTAAAGAACCCTTTGTTCCCTCTCCTAATTTCCCTGGCCAGGTTCTGCTCCTTCCTTGCCTTAGCTGCCCTCACCACCCTAGTGGTCCTTCTAGCCGTCAGCTCGTATTCCCCTCGATCCCTTTCACTCCTTGAGCACTTGAATTGCCTCTAGGCTGCCTTCTTTCCCAACACCACCTCCTGGTCCTCCCTGGTCCACCAGCAGGGTTTTCAGGCCCTACTGCATTTTCGTCTTACTCTTGCACAGGTGCTGGTAGCATCCTGCTCCCCTCTCCTGATGATTTCCCACCTAGTGTCAGCGTCCATGTCTGACCCAATCCCATCCAAATGCTCCTTAAGGATACTTCCCATTTCCTTAAAATCCGCCCCCCTGAAGTCAGTTACCTCCGTCTTTGTGCAGCCTTCTACCCCTCCAAGGTCCAGGCAGAACCAGACCGTGGCATGGTCACTCCCCACCAACGGGTCCCTTACCTCCAGGCCCCCAATCTGGTCACTGTCTGCCAGGACCACATCCAGTACCTGCGCCTTCCTGGTCGGTTCCCCTACCTGCTGAGTTGGGCAACTTCTTGAAAGACATCCAACAACCTCTGTTCCCTGGCCACGAGGATGTCATAGTCTCCCCAGTCTGTTCCTGGCATGCTTAAGTCCCCAACACCACCACACTTCCCTGCCCAGTCTGCAGTGTTTCCCAACATCTGCCATCAGACTCTCCTCCAGCTCCTCGCCAGTGCAGGGGTCTATGCACCACTCCCTATTGTTACTCTTGCCCCTTGTTATCAAGGTGACCCAAATCGCCTCCACCCATTTCCCTCCGCCTCTTCTACTCCCCTATGCCAAAGCAGTTTTTGACTATCATTGCTACCCCTCCTCCCCTTCCCTCCCCACTGTCCTTCCTGAACATAGTGTAACCCTCCAGGTTCAGGTCCCAGTCATGTCCTGCGGTGGCCCAGGTCTCAGTGACCACTGCCACATCCACCGCTCCCTCAGTTAGCATCGCCTGGAGCTCAGGCATTTTGTTGCCCAAGCTCCTGGCATTTAGCATGACTACCTTCCACCCTTTCCCTATACTTCCATTTCCCCTGCTCATGTTCCCATGGGGATTCTGTTTTCCCCTGGTCTGCACTTTACCAGTTGACCTTTTCCCACATTCCTCCAGCTCCCCAGGGGGTGGAGACAGAGTCCCTCCTTTATCGACACTCCCTCAACAGCCTTTTCTCCCATCCCTCCCCCCTTCACAAGTTTAAACCCCACTTTTCACCAATGAACCCCTCTATTTTCAACTTAAGGATTCCCCTCCACTCCATATTGAGATGGAGCCTATCTCTAGCATACAGTTCCTTATCCTCCCAGGTCTGCCCCCATCAACCCATACCCTCTGGCCTCACACCACTCCCTGAGCCACTGGTTTATCTCCCTAATCTTCCTTTTGTGTTCCCCACTAGCCCCTGGCACCGGCAGGATTTATGAGAAGGAAACTGTGCATCCTATGTCATGACAGACCCTGTCTAGCTCCCTGAATCTTGCCTGTATCTCTAGCTCGCTATTTCCCTCAATGTCATTTGTACCCAGGTGGGTCATTATGTCTGGGAAACCCCCCACAATCCTTTTACAACTGATATACCTCATGCTTGGCCCTGTGCACCGTTAATCCAGGGAAGCATTTTGTTCTAACTGGCCAGGCTTCTCCCTCCCTATCCCATTTGATACCCCTGAACATAGAATCCCCCAACAGGAGCACTCTGACCGCTCCTTTTCCTCCATTTCCCCCCTTCCATGTCCCTCATTCTTTCTACTGGCCCCTCCACCCAGCCGGCTGCTTGTTCCTCCCCATCTGGGTGTCACATGCCCCCCTCCTTATTTACCCTGGCCACCCCCTCCCCTCCGATCCTATGCATCTCCTCCTCCCCCTCTGTACCTCGCTAACTCCCCCTCACTGCTCGTGACTGGTCCTTCTCTCCCATACGCTAAGCTAGCCTTAGCTCATCCTCCCTTCCTTCTTGTCTCCGTTTAGTCCCTCCTTGCTTGTCATGCTCCCCTGGCCTAAACCCTCAGCTCCCTTTACGGTATCCTCCTTGTACTTCTGGTCCTTGTCCTTGCCCTTTCCTCCCAACTGGTCCTTCTCCTTGCACTTTCCTCCCTCTTCCCCCTGCCCCTCCTTCTCTGATTCACTGCTCCCCCAATTTTCCTTCATTCCAGGTTCCCCTCTTTTCCTCCTGCTATCCGGCCCCTGCCTCCTGCCCCCCACTCCCTTTCCATCTCTAACCACCCCTGTCATGGCTACATCACCCCCCTCATCTTCAAGCAGAAGAAGAGAATTGAAGTGGTTACTGAGCATAAGGTCTGATCCACCTCTCCACCTTGCTTCCTTCTGTCCAGCCCCGGCCATCTGCCTACTTCCCTGAGAATGTTGTCCCTCTGGCCCCCCTTTGTGAGGTTCCCCAGTTACCTGCCTGCTTCCTTGGTGGAGTCCTCCTTTTGGGCCCCCTCTGCCAGGGTCCCTATGTGACCCCCGAGTATTCTCCTGCACTCCTTTTCCTATGCCCCTGCCCTTAGTGCTTGTTGCAACCCTGTGGGAGATCTCCTGCCCCCTTCCCCAGCCATACCTCCCCCTTCCCCCAGCTGTCTCCTAATCCCCGCAACCTCCTCCCTAAGCTGTGCCAGCTGGTAGCACACTGGACAACCACCGAACTTCCAAGCCCAGTCCAGTATCATGGCTGATCCACACCCTGTGCACCCCACCACCCTCCCAAAGATGCCAGCCCTAATGACGTGTGGTCCCATCCCCCTCCAAGTAGGTTTCCTTGGGTGAGCCACCAGGTTCCCCACTAGTCAAAGATACTCCTCTATTGCCTAATCAGGTCACCCACTAATCCTAGATACAGTCCCACAGTAAACTGTAAACCTGTTACTAGGTGCAGTACAACACAGTAAACTTATAAGGGAAGAACAACTCCCAAGCTTCTCTCCCAGCCTTAAATCCAACCCCAGTGGCTATAACTACATGAGCAGCACCTGCAGCCTTTTCCTCCAATTGCAGGGCAGGTGTTACCCTATAAATTAGCAGAGCTCTGGGGAGGGAGGGGTGGGGGAGGGTGGGTCTTGGGCCTACACCTGACTCTCGAGAGAGTGTATCAGCCCTGTGTCTGCTCCTCCAAGCCCAGCAGCCAAAGAACCAGCCCCAAGCAAATCCCACCAAATAATTTAAATCAGAAGAAATAGGCCTCCACCAGCGCAACCTGTTACACAGTGAAACATCCAACAAATGAGCCCACTTACAGCCACCAAACCAGTTTTCAAACTTCCAGCATCCCCCAAAACAATACCCTGCTAGCCCCTTAGAAGAAATAAAGAAAAGAAATAACGTTCTACCAAGTAAAATCCACAAGTAATCCTGTAAAAACAACAAGAAGCAGCTACTGTCCTGGAACACAACTGATCCTGTCCCCTTCCAGTTACTTCTGAGAAGACAAAGCAACTAATGCCACAAACCTGATTCAGCTCTGCCTCCAGTCAGTTAGCTGAGTGAGACCTGGCCAGACCATTAACACCCTTCCCCCACTATACACTAACCTTTGCAGCTAGTGGAGTCAGCAAAAAGGAATCAAAATTCAATTCAAAGCCCCCAAATATGTTTGCTGCCAAAGGAAACAGGTCTCTAATTTAATCAGCTTCACTAACAACACATCAAAATAGGCTTGACATTAACAGATATAGGTCTCCAATTCAAATAACCAGCCCCAAGCAAATCCCACTAAATAGGTTTTAAATCAGAAGAAATTGGCCTCCACCAGCGCAGCCTGTTACACAGTGAAACATCAAACAAATGAGCCCACTTACAGCCACCAAACCAGTTTTCAAACTTCCAACAGCCCCCAAAACAATACCCTGCTAGCCCCTTAGAAGAAAGAAAGAAAAGAAATAACCTTCTACCAAGTAAAATCCACAAGAAATCCTGTAAAAACAAGAAGCAGCTACTGTCCTGGAACACAACTGATCCTGTCCCCTTCCAGATCCCTTCGGTCTCAATTCTGGGTCCAGGTTGTGCCTGAGGCAGCAGCACATGAAGGCAATGCCGACCACCTGGAAATAAATAGAATTTTTATTTTAGTACATAATCCGCACTGAGTAGCACCTAGTGAAGCAGCTGAGGTTGCATGGGTGGGAGGGTGTCCCACAAATTAGGACACCCACAGAGGTGGTACAGTAGCCAGTTCCACCAAAGACAAGGTGGAGCAAGTAAGACCCATGGTGAAAACAGCCCACAGGGCAGGATTTAAGAAAAGATTTCACTAAGGGCAAGTTAGAGAGGGCAGGTTAGCACAGACTCAGAACCATCCACAGGGCAGAATAATTAAGACTCCATAGCAGTCAGTCAGTCCGTGGACTGTTATAGCCCCCCTAGCACCCCCAGGGCACATTTATTGAAGCTCCATAGGAGCAGAGTTGTGGCTGACATTGGCTATTAACATGTCTGCAAGCTTCAATCAGACTGCATCTTTTCACCCCACGCCGTCTCCATCAGCATAGCTCGACCTGTTAGACCCCATGTGCACTCTTGATGTGGGGATTAGATAACCTTCCAACCTATGGAGGTGAGCATCAAGTGGGATGCTCAAAACTACTCCCCCTTACTGGCCTTCAATTAACCCAAGCTTGTTTCTGGAGCACAGTCTCTGGCACATGATCAAGAACCCTGCTTAATGCCAATGGGCCAGCCATGGAAATCTACTTATTAGGAAGATACAAACTGTGTTGAAGGTACTGTAAAAAAAAAAAAGTGCAAAGAACTTGGAGTAAGATGGAGCCCTGGTGAACTCCTGAGGTGATGGAAAATATGGAGGGAGGGCATCCCCCACTTGAACCACATGTGCTTGCTAGAGAGGGAGCGGCAGTACCAACTAACTGACTAATTAGATAGAAACAAAGAAACATAGAATTTGATGCCAGATATGGACTGCTTGGCCATCCAGTCTGCCCAGTTATTCCTACCTACACTGTTACTACAGACAATGCCCCTTCATCAGCTCTTTCTCCTTCTCCCTCTCATTTCCACTGTGATTTCCTTGTGCTTATCTCATGAATTCTTGAACCCCACCACTGTTTTTGCCCCCACCACCTCCTCTGCTAGAACGGTGTTCCAGGAATCCACCACTCTTTCTGTGAAGAAGTACTTCCTCTCATTTTTCCTGAATTTACCCCCTCCAGTTTTATAGCATGTCCCCTTGTTCTTGAGCACCTCTTCTTCTGAAAAATGCTTCCCTCTTGTGCCTTGTATGCCCCCATGAGGTATTTAAAAGTCTCTGTCATATGGCCCCTCACCCTCTTCTGTTCCACGGTGTACATATTGAAGTCCTTCAGTCTCTCCTTGCAGGGCTTTTGATGCAGAACCTGCACCATTTCAGTTCCCCTCCTCTGGACCGCACCCACCCTGTTTGTGTCCTTCCAGAGATGCGGTCTCTAGAACTGAACACAGTACTCTAGGTGTGGTCTTACCAGTGATCTATACAGAGACAACACCACCTCCCTCTTTCTGCTGGCGATACCCCTCTCTATGCACCCCAGCATCCCATTAGCCCTCCTTAATGCCCTGTTGCACTGCCTAGCCAACTTTAGGTCATTTGATATGATTACCCCCAGGTCTCTTTACTGCTTGGTGATAGTCAATACCACTCCACCCATTTTGTACTCCACCCCTAGGTTTCTGTGTCCTCAATGCATTATTTTTCACTTTTTGCTTTGAAACCCAGCTGTCATACTCTTGAACACTCCCTTAGTTTTCTCAGGTCTCTGCTCATCCTTTCTACACCCACCCCTGGAGTGTCCACCCTACATCAGGTTTTGCTGTCATCCACAAAGGGGCAGACTTTCCCTTCCAGCTCCTCTGCAATGTCACTTATAAAGACATTAAAGAGGACTTGTCACAGCATTGATCTCTGAGGCACCCCACTGATCACCCTCCCTTCCTTGGAGTGATCTCCATTTACCACCACCCTCTGTCGCCTATTCCCTAATCAATTTCTTATTCAGTTATCCACCTTTGGACCCACTCCTAATCTACCCAGATTGCTTACTAGTCTCCTATGTGGAACAGTTTTGAAAGCCTTAATGAAATCTTGGTAGGCCACATCCTTCATTCCACCTAGGTCTAAATCCTTTGTCACCCAGTCAAGGAAATCTATCGGATTCATTTGACATGAATTCCCTCCTGGTGAAACCTTGCTGCCTCAGGTTTTATAATGCAGTGGATTCAAGATTTTTCACACTCTTTCCTTCAGCAGTGATTCCATTAACTTTTCCACCACCAATGTCTGGCTGACTGGCCTATAATGGCCAGCCTTCTTCCTGCTACCACTTTGGTGTACAACTACATCTGCACTCTTCAAGACCTCTGGAACCACTCCTGTTTTCAGTCAGCTGTTAAATAGAACTGTCAGGGGTGCAGTCAGTATTTCCATGAGCTCCCACAATACCCTTGGATACACCCCATCTGTTCTCATTACTTTGTCCACCTTCAGATTAGCAAGTCCCTTCAGAACTCTCACCTCCAGATGCTTGAACAGTATTGTGACATGAGGGTGGAAGAGGTGGATCCAAGATGGCTGCATGAAGAACAGCTACCTAGTTGCTCGCTCGGATGCCACACCTCATGGAGCTATGACTAAAATGTCCATGACAAAAACATCTTCATCTAACTTGTCATGCCGGAGGATGAGTGAAACCTGAGGGTTTTTTTCCCCAATATTTGCAACAGTTGAGGCTTGAGTGAGTATGTCTAAGTCTATACGTAGAGCCAGTGACCTTGCCATGCGGGTACAGGAAAACAAGCAGATCAAAAAGAATACATCTAAATCAGCTAAAAAGGCTGCAGAGTCTGACATTTCATTGCAACCAAAATTGCTGGTCATACACCATACCAACAGCAAAAATTTAACTTTTGTACAAATACTGCTCTGACGTTCCCCAGAACACCATTCTCACCTTTTCTGAATCACCTATTCTGGCTGAGAACCAAGCAGCACTGGAGACAATAGTGGAATCAGAGCTTGAGGAACAGCTGTATGTTACGGCTGATGAGGAAGATGACTCTTCAGTGTCTAGCGAGGCAAGGATCATTTTGGATGAAGCAAGACTCAGTGGAGCTACAAAAGACCCACAGGTCAATTGCCAACTTAATATTCCACTCAAGCGGCTGTATCCTATGCAGCAATGAATGCAACTTTGGGACAGATAGGTCAGATGGGGTGGATAACGTAATTGATAACCATCCCATGGAAAGTAATAAAATTGTCTCCGCTATGTCCATGACCAACAGTGTAGGTTCAGAAAATAAGGAAGGAGAAATGGTTAATATGAACCTAGATCTCTTAACTAAATTTAAAGAAGAAATAAAAATGAATACTCAAACCGGCATTAACTCTGTGACCTCTGCGTAAGCTACTCTAACTAAATCAGTGACAGACTTGGGGTTGGGGGGATGGAGGCACTCAGCCTCAGAACAAGTGCGGTAGAACAACATGTAAGTGACCCTGAGAACCAATACAACCTGTGATTACAACAATAGCTAAACATAATTTCCCTTTTACAAAGAATTACAACAAAAGATAACAGATGAAGAAGATAGTTCAAGACAGAACAATGTAAAATTAATTGGACTTCCTGAGGGAGTGGAAAAGGTTGAGACCCCACTTCTATACTTTGAAAAACTTCTTACCATAGCTTTAACCAAAAATATCCTGAAGTAAAATTACAACAGATTGTGCACATCGGGGAGAGGGGGGGGGTGGCCAGAAACACCCACAGTAGTCTTATACAAGGGAAATGTTCTTGTCCGGTATATGTTAAGCCACACTACTATGAAGACAGAGAAAGAAATTACAAAAAGCTTGGCTTGACAAAGGTTTGTCAGAGGAGAGGTTTAAATTGTCTGCATTTCCACAAAAATGATTCAAGGTCTGCATCAAATGGCATATAAGGATATGTTGAGGGAGCTCAATATGTACTCCCTGGATCAGAGGAGGGATGAGGGGACATGATTGAGACATTCAAATACATCAGGGGTATAAATAAGGTAGGGGTACAGGAGCTCCTTCAAGGGAAGAAAAGCATCAAAACTAGGGGACACGATATGAGGCTCATGGATGGGCGATTCGGGAGCAATGTTAGGAAGTTCTTCTTCATTGAGAGGGTGGTAAACCCATGGAATTGCCTGCCCCAGGAAGTGGTGGAGGCCAAAATAGTAAATGGGTTTAAAAACATCTGGGACAGGAACAACGGTATCATTTTACAGAAATGATAGAAGGGAGATAATTAGATAGATAGATAATTAGATAGATAGATAGATAGATAGATAGATAGATAGATAGATAGATAGATAGATAGATAGATACTTTATTTATATAGCTTTCCTTTCCTGAGGCTCGGAGCACTTAAAATCATAAAACAATACGTACATAGTATCAAGTAAAAAGCTCAATAACAAACAACAAAGCATGCAATAATATAATAAAATTCTATCATTCATCTAAAATACTGCAGTAAAATCACACACTAAAATAATAGTCGGTTAGTTCTGCACTTAACCATTAAAATCCTGGTTAAATAAAAATGTTTTAAATTCTTTTTTGAAGGTTTCCACGGAGGGTGCCACCCTTAGATGTCTAGTTAGCGAATTCCACAGGGTTGGTGCAGCAACTGCAAATGCTCAGTCACCAGAGTATCTCAACCTAGCCCTGGGAACTGCAAGGAGACAACCCTTGGAGGAATGGAGAGCCCGGGACTGGCTGTGGGGAACAAGAAGGTTTTGTAGGTTGAATGGTCCACTTTCATGCAGGGCTTTATAGGTCAGTAATCTGACCTAGAAAGCAATCCTCCAACTAACTGGCAGCTAGTGCAGTCCACAGAGGACAGGCGTAATATGTTCCAATTTTGCTACACCTGTCAACAATCTAGCTGCCGCATTCTGCACCAACTGCAGTCAGCGGAGATTGCCTCCAGATATTCCCAGGTATAAGGCATTGCAGTAATCCAGCCTGCATGTGTCAAAGGCATGCAACAAGGTGGTCAGGTCTTCAGCTGGAACAAGGGCCCGGATGTGAGCAATGTTCCTCAAATGGAAGAAACCACTTTTGATTATGGCCAACACCTGAACATCAAGTGTCAGATCATCATCAAGAATCATGCCCAGATCCTTAACCCGAATGGAGGTGGTCAAGGAAACATCTCTCAAGAGTAAAGCAGGGGGCTCTGCAAGTCCCACCTCATCCCTTCGATGACCTGGATCCACCACTAGTACCTCCATCTTGTCTGGGTTGAGTCATCCAGTTCTGGATCTCTTCCAGGCAGGTGTTAAACACAGTAGCCACCATCTGGCTTCCAGGTGTACAGGACAGGTATAGCTAGGTATCATTGTCATAGCAATGAAAACCCATCCCATACCACGTGTTAATGTCCCCCAATGGCAACGTATACACCGTGAACAACAAGGGTGACAGGATCAACCCCTGTGCCACTCCACAGCACAGAGGCATCGGGTTTGATGAGGCTTACCCCGTCATCACCCTCTGAATTCTGCTCATGACGTAGGACCTAAACCAGCTGATAACATTACCAGTTAGTCCACACCAGTACTGCAGGCAGTTCAGAAATACCTCATGGTCCATGGTGTCAAATGCCACTGAGAGTTCAAGGAGAACCAAGATGGTACACTCTCACCTATCTCTTGCCATTAGGAAATCATTAAGCACCCTAACCAGGGTGGTCTCTGTGCTATGCCCTGCCCTAAATCCAGATTGGGAGCATTCATAAGTGGTGGAGGAGGCAAGATGCATCTCAAGCTGGATGGCCACTACTTTCTCTAAAACATTCCCTAAAATTGGGAGGTTTGAGACTGGTCTGTAGTTGCTGAGACACTCCAGGCCCATTGAGGGTTTCTTCAGTAGGGGTCTGATCAAGGCTTCTTCAGTGCCATAGGAAAGATCCCCAAGGAACTCTGGACAATCTTAGCCACCACAGATCCTATAAGGCCCACTTATCAGGCAGACTAGATGGATCTTGCGGTCCCCTTCTGCTGTCAATTTCTATGTTTCTATATCTGGATTTTAGTACAGAAACAATTCAATCAAGAAAGGCATTTGACATGGTGAAAACACTTTTAGAGAAAGATGTATAAAGTTTGCTTTTCTTCCCCCCTGCCAAAATATGTTTCTTTTATCATGGCAAAATGCAAATATTAACTGATCTAAAAAAAAACAGAAACACTTCTGTTTCCAACCTATGTAGATCCACAAATTAACCACAACTTAGTGCCACATCCAAGCAAGAGCAATGAAGATGGGTAAGTACCTGCAGATGCTCTAAATTCATTTGGAGCTGCATCTTTATTTACTATGGAAACTCCACAAGTCAATGGAGCTTATAAAAAAATAGACAATAATTGGAATAAAAATGGAGCAGACAAACAGGACCCCCCCAGGAAATGAGACAATCATAAATTTTAATACCACTGCACAGAGTGGTAGCAAGTAAAACATTAGGACTTTCTTTGCTTTCAGAAATCTCTCAGAAATCACCAGGCTAAAATTATGAAAAATTAATCATCTTACAGAAAACTGATGGAGAACAAAGACTGGAATTTAACAGTGGAGTTTATTTATGGATGTCATTATAAAATAGTACAAAGCCCCCCCCCCAAAAAAAAAACAATAACATTGTTTTTCTCTTCTCCTTTTCTGTTTGCTTCCTGTTTGTTGGGGGGGGGGTACTGAACAACTAATAAGTGCAAACGGGGTGTAAAAAGATGCTGGTCCTATATGGTGGTGCTTCTAGAGGTTCAGTCTTGCATTGGAATTTTTTTTTCCTTCTTCTCTCTCTCTCCTCTCTTTCTCTTTGTTTTTTTGGGGACTGAAACAGGAATAAGCACATGCGGGGTATAGAAAGACTGTGGTTTTATACGGTAGAGCTCCTAGAGGTTTGGCCTGTCAGGATTTTATTTATTTATTTATTTATTTATTTATTTACATAGACATTGTGGGATGTGACACCAAGGGTGAGGAGCAAGCATGTATTGAGTGGCAGTGAGTCCCAGGCATACTGTCCAAGGTCATCATGGTTGATGTATGGGGTAAGGGGGAGGGGTAACCACTATGTGACCATGTTGACGTCTGCACAGAATTGCATGTGATAAACATAATGATTTTTTTGTGAGACCATATGGGTTGCAAGCACAACTAACAGCATATGTAGTTTGGTTAATAGGGAGGTACACGGGAAGTGGGTGAGGAGGGGGTGGAGCTTTGTGGGTGGCATTGGTGGGAAGCGGGATACACTACATTATGGGAATATCTGTGTTACAGTTGTTCATAGTGTTGATCCTATTTGGGGATATTTAAAAAAAAAAGAAGTTGTAGTGCACTGTGTTTAAGCAAGCATAAAAAATGAAATGCTTTATGTTTTGAGGTCAAGAATATACAGTGAAACAGAATTATATTTATGTATATAAACTATATCTTCAACACTAAGAATAATATTGTGAATGTGAAGGGTATGAGGGAAAGGACAAAAAGTAAAACAAAAATAATTATAGTATATTGGGCTGGCGGTATAGCCTAGAGGTTAGAGTAACGAGCTATGAACGAGCTTGGTACTTCCAGCAGACCAGACCTTAGTTTGATTCTCACAACCTCCACTTGCATACTGTGTGACTCTGAGCAAGTCACTTAACTGCCCCATGCTCCCAGGTCACCCCTGAAAACAGGCACTTGTGCCTAGTGGGCCTTACCTGGCTACCAAAGACTAAAAAAAGAAATAAAAAGTATATAGATAAAAATGGTGCGAATTGCATTTTAATACAAGCAACATACATTTTGAATGAAAAATTACATTTTAATTGTAAAAAATGGGGTCCAAGAGTTGACACACTACTACATATAAAAACAATGCTAGATGGGCTTCAATATTTATTAAGAAAAAATTAGGTATTGTGAGGAAGAAGTCAGTCCTGGCTGTTAATGGTAAGTTTATAATTTGTGAAACTTCACCTCGGAGACAAAGTTACACTATAGCTAACGTGTACTATCCTAATGAGAACTCCCCTTCATTTTTTAATGAACCATTCTTTTACTTAGCTATCTTTACCCCCTTGAAACACACACACACACACACACACACACACACACACACCACACACACACACACACATTATGAGCAGGGATTTCAATTTGACATTAGATAGAACAGTAGATAGATCCAATGTCCCCTAGATAAACTAACATCAACATCCTTAAAATTACAGCAGTTCATGGTGGATTTCAAATTATCAGATCCATGGAGAGTTAACAGTCCCACAGAAATTAAATATTCTTTTTTCCCCCCATGTACACCAGAACTATTCTAGGATTGACTTCTTTCTGGTATCTAACTCTATATTATTTCAAGTAAAAGAAACTGCATATAAGAGCACGATGATCTCTGATCACTCTAAAATGTTATTACAGATTGAAGTGGTCTATTCTCTTAAACTGCCTATATTCAGATTGAATCCCATTTTGTTAAAAGACAAATTATATTTGAACAAATCAAAAAAAATATTGATTTATATTGACAAGACAATTACAATATGGACATGTCAATAAGCACAGTTTAAAAGGCATTTGAAGCCTGTATTAGGGGCTGTACCATAGCATTTAATGCTAAGTGAAAAAAAAATTAGGCAATAAAAAACGTTCAAAACAGAAAAAATAATTTTTGAAATGGAAAGGACTCTTGTTATATCAAAACACTGTAAAGTATTACAAGAACTTTATTAAATTAAGAAATTAGTATAATAACTTAGCTACAGAAGAAGCAGATAGACAAATGTTGCATACCAGGAGTAATTACAACACAATAGGGGATAAGCCAAATAAGATTCTGGCTTAGCAGCTAAAACAATAGCAAGATGAAAGAAAAAATTACTCACCTTAGTAATTGCTTTTCTTCTCATGGAGTCTTGCTATATTAGGACCTTTGCAGTATGCCCCTGGCTTTTGACTGCCCCGGAGATGAAATAGTTAACTCCAGAGAAATCTGGAGTTCCACAGCACGAGGGCGCTTATTGAAAGCTCTATCTGGGTTGTTTGAACCCAAACTGTCAGGTTCTTTACGAGGCTAAACTAACATAGCAAGTCTGTGTGGAAAAGCCTTACACTAGCCATTGGCTACCTACTAACAGTAGAACCACAAAACACAACACCAATAAAGAAAAAACAGTATACGCATTATTGTTAGATAACCCTTGACAATCACTATAAGGCCCCTCTGCCCAAAGACTCAAGTCCAGAGAGGGGCCCAGCTATCATTAACAAAAACAGAAACTATCTAGTTCCTAACCCAAGAAAGAAAAGGGGGGACTAGAAGCTAAACAGGCATGACACAGTGATTGCACCAATTTGCCAACCCCATACCCAAGTAGGGATTCTGAGAGGGGTAGGAGGGAGGTTGTCCTAATATAGCAAGACTCCATGAGAAGAAAAGCAATTACTAAGGTGAGTAATTTTTCTTCAAACACCATGAAGTCTTGCTTATATTAGACTCTTTGCAGAGTACACAGCAGTACCCCATGGAGGAGGGTCAGAACCTACTTAGGAAATAGGCTCTGCAGGACAGCTGTGCCAAAGCGAGCATCTCTCCTGGACTGGACGTCCAGGGAATAATGCTTAGTGAAAGTGTGGACTGTCTTCCAGGTAGCAGCTTGACAGATTTTCCAAAATGGGAATATCTCTAGCAGCCACTAGAGATGCAGCTGTACCCCTGGTGGAATGAGCCCTCAGACCTGAGGGCGGCTCCTTGCCCAGTTTTTGATAACAGAACTGGATACAAGAGACAATCCACCTAGCAATCGACCTCCTAGTAGCAGGCCTCCCTCCCCACATCTCCATAGGTAAGGAAGAGCTGGAGGATTCAACCTGTGACCCTTGGTACGATCCAAATAATAGCTAAGGGCTTCTTTACGTCCAAACTGTGCAAGGTTCTCTCACCAGAAGAGGAGTGCTCAGTAAAAAATACTGGAAGAGAGATGGATTGGTTAAGATGAAAATCTGAAACCACCTTAGGTAAAAACTTTCTGTTAGTCCTGAGGATCACTTTATCTCTGTGGAAAGAAATGAAATCCTCTTCCACTGACAAGGCTTGCAATTCACTTATACGCCTAGCAGAAGTGATAGCCACTAGAAAAACAGTTTTCCAAGTTAAGAACTTGAGATCTGCCGAATCCAGAGGCTCAAAGGGAGGTTGCATTAGCTGGGCAATGCAAATATTCAAGTCCCATGCAGGGGTTGGTTCCCGAAAGGAGGATTAGTATGAAGTAACCCTTTGAAAAATTTGGCAAACACAGGGTGAGAAGAAGAGAAACTGGTTTTCCTGCAGAAATAAAAACTGAAACAGCTGCCAAATGAACCTTTAGGTAGCTGGTTTGAGGCCTAAGGAATTTAAGTGGACCAGGTAGTCCAACAAAATAGGCAGGTCAGCTGATTCTGGGGTGATTTGTCTCTCAGAACACCAAATGAGAATCTCTTCCATTTAGAATTATAAGTGGCTCTAGTGGAAGGCTTTCTGGAGGCCTTCAAAATATCCAAGACACCTTGAGAAAGGTGTAAATGAGCAAACTCTAACTCCTCAAGAACCAAGCCTTGAGGTGGAGGGAGTTGAGATCCGGATACCACACTCTCCCCTGTGCACAGGTCAGCAGGTCATGAGCCCTGGGCAAGGTCAGGGGAGGGTGGAATGATAGGGACAGAAGAAGAGGGTACCAAGGCTGCCTGGCCCAGTCTGGAGCAATCAGAATCACCCTGCAAGGCTGAGTTCTGATTTTTACTAAAACCCTGAAGAGTAGAGGGAACGGAGGGAAAGCATAGAGGAACTTTCCCTCCCAATCCAGCTGAAAGGCATCCAGGGGGACTGACCCCAGAACTGGGGGCCTGCAGCAAAACAGGGGAAGTTTGTGGTTGTCTGGGGCTGCAAAAAGATCTATCTGAGGAGTGCCCCAGCTGGCAAAGATTGACCCCAGCACTTGAGGGTTCAGAGCCCATTCGTGATGGCCCTGAGAATCCTGCTGAGGGCATCCGCTAGGACATTGTCCTTCCCTGGGAGGTGAACCACTATCAGAGAGGTGTTCAGGGAATAGGCCAGAGACCACAACTTCATTGCTTCGGTGCATAGGGCTGAAGAGCGAGTGCCCCCTTGCTTGTTGATGTACCACATTGTTGTGGTATTGTCTGTCCTGACTTGAACAACTTTGTTCTGGACAGTTTCTGAAAAAACCTGGAGAGCTAGGAAGACAGCTCTGAGCTCCAGCAGATTGATGTGAAGCAGAGATTCCTGAGGGGACCAAACTCCCTGAGTTGAAAGGTCACCCAGGTGAGCCCCCCAACCCAACAGGGACGCATCCGTGGTGAGGATGAGGGAGTGAGGGACAGGAAGGAATGGGACCCCTGAGGACAGGTTGCTCTGATCCAGCCACCACTGGAGAGCTAGGATCAGAGTCTTGGTCACTAGGACCAATTTGATAAGGGGGTCCCTCCTTGAGACCAATAGGACCTCAAGTGGAACTGAATGTCCCTCATCTGAAATCTTGCCCCTGGCACAACAGCTGTAGAGGCAGCCATGTGCCCCAGGAGTTGCAGAAAGTGCCTTGCTGGTCAGAGACCTGCATGGAGAAAAGAAGATGCCAGGGCAATGAGTTTGTCCACTCTTTGGAGGAGGAATGCCCTGGCTAACTTTGTGTTCAGCTCTGCACCTATAAAAGTTAGTACCTGAACTGGTTCGAGAACTGACTTTGGAACATTCAGCAGGAACCCCAGAAGGTAAGAAGTTCCTGGGTGATTTGCAAGTGGGATTTTACCTGCTCTGATGACTGACCCACAATAAGCCAGTCGTCCAAGTAGGGAAACACAGCTATACCTTGTCTTCTTAAGTGGGCCACTACTACAGCTAGACATTTTGTGAAAACTCTTGGAGCAGAAGTGAGTCGAAGGGCATTGCCCTGAACTGGTAGTGGCCGAGGGCAGTTGAACCTGAGGTACTTTCGGTGAGAGGCCCTGATTAGAATATGGAGGAGAGCGTCCTTGAGGTCCAGGGAAGCTAGCCAGTCCCTGGCCTCAAGGATGGCAAAATCATTACTAAAGTCAGCATTTTGAACTTTGGTTTTACAAGTTGCTTGTTCAGAAATCTTAAATCCAAGATGGGCCGCCAGTCTCCTGTCTTTTTGGGGTCAGGAAGTACCTTGAGTAAAGACCCTTGCTCTGGTGGCAAGGGGACCCTTTCCACTGCTTTGCAGTCAAAGAGAGAAACCTCCGCTTCTAGTGCGAGGGTTTCCAAAAGACTTGAGGGGGGAAAGTGCCTGGCTCTCATCTTGGGAAACGGTTTGAAACTGAGAACCAAGCCTTGGCTTACCACCTCCAGAACCCATTTGTCCGAGGTTAGGGACAACCAGTTCTGGCAGAAATAAGCCAGTCTGCCCCCCACCGGTACAGGAGAGTCGGCCCCAGACACCCTGTCAGGGTGCCTGCTTGGCAGGAGCAGCTTTAGGTTGGGGAGAGGGCCTGCCTGTGCCCCGTCTGCCTCTGCCCCTGAAAAACTCTCTCTGTGCAAAAGCAGAAGAAGCATGGAATTGGTAAAAGGCCTATTGTAAGGCCTGCCCCTACCCTCTGGGGCATGCCTATGTTGAGTGGCATGCCTTTCCTTAGCTTGGCACTTTTGTAAGTAGTTCTGTATTCATCCATCTTTTCATGTAATTTTCTGTTTGTTCTCCAAACAGAGAATTTCCTATAACAGGAAAATCTATAGCCTTTGACTGGGTATCTTGGGACAGATTAGTGCATCTGAGCCATGCCAACCTATGAAGAGCTACAGAAGTGGCCATGACCCTAGAGGAAACATCATTAACATCAACAGCAGCATGAAATTGAACTTTAGAGGCTTCAATGCCATCAGCAGCCACCTGTTCCAACTCACTAGCCAGCTGGCCATGGGCCTGCTTGGCCAACTGCAATATAGTGTCCCATCTAGATTTCTGATATCTAGCCACATAAGCCATATAATTAACCTGTCTGAGTCCCAAAGAAGCTGCCACATACTGTTTTTTCACCATGGCATCAATCTTCCTGGAATCCTTATCAGGAGGATGTGAAGCCAGGGGAATATTAGCCTTGTCACGGGCTGCAGCTTGCACCACACCTACATGACTACACTGTTCAGTAAGGAAGTCTGTATTAGGGCCTGACAACGTATACCTTCTGTCCATTTTTTTATCTACAGGAGGGACAGAAAAATGATTTTTTAAAATCTTAGTGGTTTGTCTCCAAATGACTTATGTAAAGGAATAGACAATCTTCTAGCCTCTGGAATATCCATCATTTCCACATAGTCAGGCTCCTCTTGCTCATCCACAGCCTCTTCTAAGGGGGCTGGAGAGTTTCTGCTACTTTCTTATAAAATCTGAAATGAGATGGGACTCAGACAATAAAGGGAGACTCAAAGGGTCTGTCTGGAGAAATGTCCAGTTCTATTGGCACTTCCAGACCTTCCCAATCACAATTACAATCATCAAAATCTTCCTCCCTCCTGTGGTTCATAAAAATCCCCAACATCATAATCCTGAACCACTGGACCTGAACGAGACCCCTTTTTCCAACCAGAGAGGGTCAACAAGTCCCTGAGACAAAGACTGGACAATCTGTATGGCTTTAGCTATTTCTACAGCAGAAGGAGAGACAAAACTGGACTCCACACTAGCTGATTTCTTTGTCCTTTTTGCTTTGACTGGTTCCTCAGGACCAGCCTTTCTTAAGCCCGAGGAAGTATGGCCCTGGTCAGAGGGCACTCCCTCTGGTCCAGCCGTAGCTGGGCCGGGCTGGCCATCTGGGTCAGCGGACTTTTTGGCCTCTCGTTCCCTGAGTCTGCCCAATCTCTTTTCCAGGGTGGCTGCAGGGAAATTCTTACATATCGGGCAGTCTGACAGGAGGTGGTCAGCCCCCAGACAATAGACACAAGTGGTGTGTGGGTCAGCCTTGGCAAAGGCTTCCCCACAGACATCACAGTGTTGAAACCCAGTGGGCCCGGTTTTTCTTTTGGGTTTCTCAGACATAATGCCAGCCTAACCAAACTTGTCCTTTGTTTCAGGCCTTGCCAGACCAGACACCCTTATCAGGTCCCTAACCGTGTCACGGGTATTTGAAAAAAACACTTTTAATTGCAGGTTTTTTTAGGACCGATAAGAACCGGGTACCTCACTCTAAATGCAAAGAAAACAATTTTTAAAGCAAACTGATCGGTTCAGCGCGAACCGATAATGAAGTTTCTACACAGACTAAAATTATTTTACTTACGTTTACAGATAGAGCTTTAAACGGAAAACCGTGGTAATTTTAAACACTTCTCAGTTAAATGAACCGATAAAAATACTTTAAACCGCAAAACGAACCAAAATGAAGGAGCTGGTCTCCGGGCGCTGTTCAGTGAAAGCGGAGTAAAGAATCTAACAGTTTGGGTTCAAACAACCCAGATAGAGCTTTCAATAAGCGCCCTCGCGCTGTGGAACTCCAGATTTCTCTGGAGTTAACTATTTCATCTCCGGGGCAGTCAAAAGCCAGCGGCATACTGCAAAGGTCCTAATATAAGCAAGACTTCATGGTGTTTGAAACAATATTTCAAATGTTTGAGATGCTGCTAGAAGAAATATAAACTCCCCAACAGACATGAATAATTTTTTTTGTGATTATTATAAGAAATTATATACATCAGAACATAAGGAGATTAAACTTGATATCAATACCTATTTATCAAAAATTTCCACACAGCTGTTGACTCCGACACATAGCTCACAAAGAGATAAAGAAATCACTATAGAAGGAAAAAAAATAGCAATTAGAACACTAGCAGCAGGTAAAGCTCCAGGACCCGATGGCTTACCATTGGGTTTTTATAAATTATTTGCTCCTGCAATATCCATACACCTCAAAAAACTCTTTGATCATGTATTTGAAGCAGGTACACTTCCACCATCTTTTAGAGAAGCCAATATTTTATTATTCTTTTTTTTTTTCAAATTCAATAAGCTTTATTTAGTTTTCAGTTTTTCCATCAAAAACATGTTGGCATTGTTGTTGCACAAGGAGACAGAAGAGAAAAAATTCCTATAAGATCACTACAATTTGTTAGATACATCTACATTATGGAAGATGACTTCATGAGTCTAGCAAACAGAAACAAGATAATGGCAACATGCAAATCACTACAATATAAACAACCCTTCCCCCTTCCCCCCCTTTCCCAACCCCTATAAACCCTCCTCCCACCCTCCCTTCCTGGTACACACGATCATACGGGGTAATCAATGGGATGTATACAAAATATGACAAAATAACAGAGAGATAAGATCTACTTAAAATATTGCTACCAATATCACCTCATATACTAATCTGGCCAGACTGTTAACAAAGTGTGAAGAGGGGCCCATACTGACCGATAGTAATGAGGTCAATTAGACATCTGGGCTATGAGCTTTTCTGCTTGTAGAGCAAAAAAGAACCTCATGCAGCCACTCTACTCTGGAGGGAACTTCCAGGTCAAGCCTCAGACATAATATTATCTTCTTAGCACATAAAGAAACAAAGGCCAAGTGTTTACACTGGTTACCTATTAGGACTTTTATATAATCTCCCAGAATACAGATTTCTGGTATAAAAGCAGCTGAGAGACCCAATAGGGGATCTAATTTGGTTTTGATTTCATTCCAAAATGGAAAGACCTTTTCACATTCCCATAGTACATGCAACAAGGTACCAGGTTGTGTCCCACATCTGGAACACAAATTGGAAGGAGCTATCCCAATCTGTATAATTTGACCGGAGTACAGTATAAATTATGGATCACAAAAAACTGCATGAAACAGTGTCTGTCCCATTTCTCATCTTTATATAGATGGGCCCATGTACTAGATCAGGACCTCATGCCTGGGAAAGGAGTAGGTAATGTTCTGTCCCATGAGTAATACGGTTGGCAATTGAGCTCTTTCAGGAAGTCTCTCAGGAAATGGTAAAAGAAAGAGATGAAATGTGCAGTTGGAGAAGCTATAGTGATAGGTAATATGGTTCCTGCTAGATATTGCTCCCAGGGTGCTGTCCCAAAATGGTGACAAAGCATGTGTGATAGCTGAAAGTACTTAAAACAGTACTTAGGAGACAAACTGTATTTGGTACAGACTTCTTGGATTGTCATCAATTTATGGTCTTTCGGAAGATCAGTTACCTTGAATTTGGGAGTGAATGGCCAGAACTGTTCTTTAAGAGGTTCACCACCAATTTTAAAATTAGTTTTTTTAGGGATAGATTGCAATACATCTTTCTCTAATGATACTTGAAGTGTGGTGCTTAACATAGCATATACCCAGAGAGTAGCCTTGACAGGAGTATAAAACAGGTCTTTGGGAATATTCTTGAGGGGAACATATATATTAGTGTACTAATATCAAGACCCTGGAGAGAACAAAGAGCATTCTCAAGTTATAGCCACTGCAGGGAATATAGAGTGGAGGCCGTCGGTGGCGTCTCTTTAATCCATTGCAGAAGAACCGAACACATGACAGAGTAATAATAGAGAAGAAGATCAGGTAGTTGTAAACCGCCTTTGGATTTACTATGCTGTAATTTAGAACTAGCTCTCCTAGGCTTTTTGCTGCCCATATAAAATGGGATATTATTCGACTGACTTGTGTAAACCAGGACCTCGGGAGAAAAATATTCGTCATTTGCAAGGGATATAGTAAATAAGGGAGAACATTCATTTTTATTACATTTATATGCCCCCAAAGCGATAGAGGAAGTAAGGTCCAGCAATTTAGATCTGTCTTAATCTGAGTAAGAGTTTTACCGAGATTATAGTGTTTCATGTTTGACCTAGAAGTGGAGAGATAGATCCCTAGGTACTTCATGTTATCCTTGACCCATTGTAGACCTAGGTGAGATATCTCAGAAGGGAAGGTATGGCAATTAAGTGGCATTACCTCCATTTTGGACACATTAAGCTTATAATTAGAAAATTGGCCAAATTCTTCAATAATGGATAAGATGGCTGTAATCAATGCAGAAGGGTGAGAAATATGAAGAAGTATATCATCAGCATAAACTGATATTTTATATT
This sequence comes from Neoceratodus forsteri, assembly GCA_016271365.2. Taxonomy (NCBI): domain Eukaryota; kingdom Metazoa; phylum Chordata; order Ceratodontiformes; family Ceratodontidae; genus Neoceratodus; species Neoceratodus forsteri. The sequence goes on along the minus strand of CM028133.1, from coordinate 599,021,499 downwards.
GATGGGGCCCAACAGTAATTCTTGAGATTAAAGGAGAGACATTAATACAACGGATAAGTGATTCCAGATAAAGATCGAACAAAAAGGGAGAGAGAGGGCAGCCCTGCCTAGTGCCCTGCTGCAGAGTAATGGTATATGAGAGCAAACCGTTACAAAACACATGAGCAGTAGGATGCACATAGAGTACTTTTATCCAATGGATATATTGTGGGGGAATCGATATTTAGGCAGGAGGTAAAATAGATAGTCCCAGGAGACTCTATCAAAAGCCTTCTGCATCCAGGGAAACCAAAGCAGCTGGAATTAAGGAATCCCTGGAAGCAGAGATAAGGTGTGCCAATTTACGCATGTGGTCTGAGGAATACCTACCTGCCACAAAACCTACTTGTTCCGGACTTATCAGACATTGCCATACTTTGGCTAGTCTATTAGCTAGAATTTTAGCTAGTATTTTAAAGTCTACATTTATCAGAAAAATAGGGTGGCAATAAGAAACAAGAAGGGGATCGCTCCCTGGTTTAGGAAGAACTACTATTTTGGTTTCCAAGAGGGAATAATCAGACATACCATGTTTATAAATGTGATTATATGTATCTAATAAAATAGGGGCCAGCTGCTTTTTAAAAGCTTTCTAAAACTCTGCAGTGTACCCATCAGGACCTGGTGTTTTGTTTAATGGTAGTGTATCAATAGCAGAACATATCTCAGAGACCGAAAGGGGAACTTTCAAGATGGCCATCTGATGCTCTCCCAAGTACGGGAGTTGGATATTTTATAGAAACTGGTCTACTGCTTCTAAATTGAAAGGGATAGTAGAGTGAGAATATAAAGTGCAATAATAGTCCCGGAAGAAGTGAAGTATATCCTGGTTAGAGGTGACCAGAAGTCCAGCCACATTGCTAATGGAGGGTATTATCCTATCTGCCACCTGGGTCCTTAACCAAAGGAGATGTTCAGCTTTATCCATTAACAATGCATTGTAATGGTCTCTAAGAATTTCAAGATTGGCAAGAGTATTCCAAGGAGAGGCAGGAAGTGACAATTCTACCTGCCATATTTCTTGAAGAAGGTGGAAGATAACCTGGGAAGTAAGCTTTTTCTTAATAGTAGCCAGACAGATTATCTCCCCCCCCCAAGAGTACATTTTAAAGCACCTCAGAGCATGTCTAATTTGGACATGGTCAGGGAATTAGTACTTAGGAAGGTGGTGAGAAAGTCTGGAGATGAGACTTAAGCATGTCTGACTTCAATAATTGGTGGTTAAACCTCCACACCTTATCTCAGGCAACAGGTGGGCATGGACTCCAGTGTAATAATGTGGGATGGTGATCAGAAATAACTTTAGGAAGATACGAGCATGACAATACTGAGGAAAGATGCCCAATATCCAGAAGAAATTAGTCTATTCTAGAAAATGAGTCATAGGGAATAGAGTGAAAAGAATATTCTTTTTGGGAGGGGAAGAGGGCCCACCAGGGATCAGTTAGCCCCAAGATATCCATCATTTCCCTGATAGAAAGTTGTGAAGGGGAGATAGAGAGGAAGTACTGGCTCTGAAATGGTTAAGATTGTTGCAGAATGCCAGGTTCCAGTCACCACCCAGCTGAAGAGGATAGGTGGATCATGGAGCTACTGTACCTGGGCCATAAGTGTAGTAAAAAACTGGGGGTCATCTGCAGTTGGGCCATAGATAGACCCAAGAACTACCTCTGAATGACCAATCAGGGCTCTAATTATAATAAATCTGTCTTGGACATCCACTATGGTGTCCAGTAAGCAGAAGGGTAATCTGCGTGCTACTAAAATAGCGACTCTGCCTCTATGAGAATTGGGACCTGTCCCCAGGGCTTGACCTACCCAGGTTCTCCTAAACAAAAGTGCCTGGGATGAGGGCAAATGGGTTTCCAGGAGGAAAGCAATGTCCACATCTAGGTTACGAAGATGTAGCAGTATTTTTGCTATCTTTACCAGAGATTGGGCACCCTTCACATTCCAAGAACATATTTTATAGGTAGCCATGTGACTCTACTACCCTGAAAATATCCTCTTGAATTAAACCCAAGTAGCCATGAGTAGATCTCTCCAAACAAAGAAATACAACAACAAGAATTCCCCATAACCCTCACCCCTCATAAGTATATCCAGTCATGAAGTATAAACACCCCCTAAAAGATAAAATAAACAAAGTGTCAACCCCACCACACCTCCACCCTTCCCCTCCTTATAATCCCATTCCCATTAGCCACAGCATAAAAGAAGATGCCCTCCTTGGGCTAACGTAATGATCAGCCAACCAAAGATTTTGTCTGGTTGAGATTTAACAAAAGAAAAAATAAAACAAGAAATATGCACATGAGGCAGCTGTGGGTACCCCCCACCACCTGTTATAGCACATAACACCCTGTTAAACTGTACACTACCACTAACCCGTCCCCTGCCCCAAAAAACTGCCAATAACCCAACATTATTAATCATAAAGTAAAGGGAAAAGGAAAAGAGAAGAAAAGAAGAAAAAGAAGTAACAAAAAAAAAATAATTCTCTGTTATGGACAAATAAGGTATCATTTAGCCAAAAGCTAGAGTTGCATTGCAATTCCAGGAAGTTTTTGTAGTATTAGAACACAAAGGCTGCACCATCATTAGGTAAAAAAAAAAAATCCTTAAACCGTCACCGAGACCAATCAAATGTCTAGTGGAAACACTGAGGTGCAGAATTATACAGTAGTTGAAGGCAGATCCAAAGAACAAAAAGGAAAGTACTTTATTATTGAGTTGGCAGAAAGGAGTGAGCCAACACAGTACTTTGCTGCTCTCTTGTGGCTGCAACTCGCTGCATCAAACAGTCGCACAGGAGAGATGCTCACATTCGCATGGCAACATTCAGTAGATAGGCAGGACATCATGCATTAGAGATCATCAGCAAACAGAGAGAAGATCAGGGAGCAGAGATTGCCGTGCCGGAAGAACTTGCTGCGCCGCCTCAAAATTGTGACAGGAACCCGTGGTAAATACAGCAAAATGAGAGGGATACTGAACTTTGTATTTGATCCTAGCAGCTATTAGTTTTGTCACCAAGGGATGGTATTTTGCTCATCATTTTCTGACTGTGAAAGGAAGGTCTTGGGCAAATCTGAGTTGTTACCCTTCCCACAGTGCATGCTGTAACTCTCTGACTTGCCCCAAGATGTGTGTTTTGTCTAGGTAGTTCAGGAATTTTAAGATGAGGGCAAGGTGGCTTCTCATTTGCTGGCTTCAGTCTTAGGAAACAGTGGACCTACTCAATAATGTAGGAGGTGTTGTTAGGAGAAGGCCCTGCTATCTTGGTGAGTATTTTCCATAGAAAGAGAATTGGTGTTGGTCCCTCAGTGTCTTCAGGAAGGCCAAAGATTATTATGTTGTTCCTATGACTTCAGCCTTACAGATCTTCAAGTTTGCTTTCTGTTTTGTGGAGCCTCTGCCTCAAACTGGTAATTTCAGGATCTATTTTATGTTACCAGCCCTCCAGGGACAACACTCGGGCTGTAGTATTGGAAATGGCTCAGTTAGTGTTGGCGAGTTCCCCTCTTGAGAGTTTTAAGCTCTGCTGTTAGTTCTTGTAGGGCGAGCTTAAAGGGATGCAATTCCTCAAGGAATTTTTTCTCTGAAAGTGAGGTATTAGCTTGGAGAGCTTCCGAGGATGCAGTCACCTTAGAGGAGGCCCCAGACTGACCTTGGGATCTCTTCGGTCCTTTCTCCAGCATTTGTGGTGGAGTATGAGCTGACAGCACCTGGCACATTTCTGCCTCCATAGCTGTGCTAGACCCGATATATTAATCAGTGTGATCAGGCGGTATCCGCTACTTTTCCCCAGAAACTTCACCTCCAGTGTATCAGGAGGCTGTTCGAAGCCGATGTAGTAGCTAACGGAGAAAAGATTGCAGGCTAGATGTGAATTTTTAAGTAAAAGCTGGAATTCAGGGTGTGAGCCAGTCCATGGTGCTGCTAGCTCAACAGAGGCATCACGTGATCTCTCAATATTTTATTATTCAAGAAAAAGGATAAAGATCTTTTTAATCCTGGGTCATGCAGGCCTATTTTATTGATAAATTCTGATACCAAAATATTGGCAAAGATCCTTGCTACCAGGTTAGAGAAAGTACTATTGAATCTCATCCATAATGACCAGAATGGGTTTATAAAAGGATGGATGTATTAAGTCTAATATTAGAAGAACTCTTAATATTTTGAAAAAACATAAAGATCGGGATTTGTCTTTGCTATCCTTAGATGCAGAAAAAGCATTCAATAGATTAGAATGAGATTTCTTGAAAATGATTCTTGGGAAATATGGTTTTATGCCAAGATTTAGAACTCAGATCAAGATGTTATACTCAGATCTAGTGGCAAGGGTCAAGATCAATAATAATTTATCAGAAAAAATACATTTACAAAGGGGCACCCATCAGGGATGTCCATTCCCTCCACTAATGTTTGTCTTAGCTATTGAGCCTTTCACGATAGCCATAAGAGATAACAAAGAGTTTAAAGGAGTAAGATCGGGAGGAATCAAACATAAGATCAGCCTCTATGCAGATGATGCCCTGATACATACAGAAAATCTTAATAATAACTATGGCGCTCTAAACAACATCTTGTCAGACTCTGGCAAGGTATCAAGGGACGAAGTTAACTGGAATAAATCTGAACTTTTAGAAACCAAAAAACATTCAGATCCCTTGAAGCCTCCATTAGACTGTCACATTAAAAAAAGTAACCCAGTTAAAATACCTGGGGATAATTACAGACCAAGATCTCACCAGGCTCTATGAGTTGAATTTTCATGAAATGATATCTAAACCAAAAAATAATCTTGAACATTGCAAATCTCTATCCCTAACTCTAATAGTACAGGTAAGTGTCATTAAAATGAATCTACTTCTAAAATATTTATTTCTATTTCAAACTATCCCTATGATGTTAAAGAAGTTTGTTTTTAAAGAGATGAAAACATTTATAAAAAAATTTCTTTGGAAAGGCAAAAAAGCCTAGACTTAAATCTTCACAAGCTTTATATTCCTAAGGAGTTAGGGGGATTGTCCCTACCCAGTTTTAGATGGTATTTCTATGCAAATAATCCAGCCATAATACATTCCTAGTTCCAAGAACCTATTGATATTTCTGCACAAACTGAAACAGTGTGGCGTTCTTATAAGACCATTAAGCATTTACTCTATGTAGGTGCTTATGAACAAAAACTTTAAAACTCTGCCTTTTGCACCACTACGGTGTGCAATATATGGGATAAGGAGTTAAAAATTACCAAACTGTTCACCAAATGCTCAAAACATTCATCTATTTGAATGACAGTTTTGCCCCTTCTTTGATACATTTAAAACTTTGTATCAGATGGGATTAATGGAGACAGGGCGATTATTCAATGATACAGGTCTCATGGACTTTAATACTATAAAGAATAAATATGAACTGATAAATGACCACTTTTATGGGTATATAAAAGCTAGAGATTTGTCTCTAAAAATATGAAAAGGGCAGGTACCTCTAACTGTGATGAATCAGGAAAAATGCTTATGAATCAAAATCCTCATAAAATTATTTCTAAAAGTTATAGATTTTTAGTAAATCATGTGGGTTCTAGCTTAAATTTCTTAAAAACTAAATGGGAGGAAAGACTAGATGATAAAATGTCAGTGCAATATTGTTCCAGTGTAATCAACTATAATAAAGTAGGTATTAAATTGACTAGGCTATAACAAATTTACTTTAATATAATTCTCAGGATATACTACACACCCCACAGACTTAATTTGATGAACCCAATTTGTTCCAAACAATGCCCTAGATGTACCAAGGACATAGATACATTGGAACACATGCTGGTAATATGCCCAGAACTGAATACTTGGTTGAAGAAGATACTGCATACCTTATCAATAGCAATAGGGACCCCACTGATTAAGTGATCTGCTTGGATAATTTTAGGCCATGGTGGTCCTATAGACAGGACCATGCCACCACAGCAAAAGCTGATAAGGCTAGCACTCATTACAGCATTTAAATGCATTCTTCCTAAATAGTAGGACCTTACCCCTCACCCCTAGAATACGCCACTTGGATCAACTTCACGGTGTTCATACATAAATTAGAAAACGTACACTATATTGTAACAAACAATTTTGTATATTATGACACAATGTGGTCACCTATAGTGCATATTTTAAATTCTAAGGAAATGTTGGAGGCATTAAGATGATATCCCTTTACTATGCTTAGAGTCTTAAGACAGCTTAATCCAAAGGGTACCCACACATTCCATGCCCATCACAAAATACAAGTAGTCTGTGTCTATATGTTATGTATATTAATTAACAACTGTTAGAAATTTAAAATGTGAACGTTTGACAAAGAAGCACATGTATCATGTAGGGTAACACATAAGATATGTAAAGCATTGGATATGTGAAATATGAACTGCAGTCATGCAGTTATATTACTGTTCTTGCTTTCAAATAAAAATAAAAAGGACCCTCACCGCCAAAAAAGGACTAGTGTCCACCCCCTTCCTCTAAAGCTTCTGTTACTTTTTTGTGGCCCCTCCCCTTCTCCTTTCTCTGTGAACACTAAACAAATGTATTTGTTCAGGTAGTCTGCCTTTTCCTGGTCCCACTCTGCACAGTCTCCCCCTTCCCTTTTTAGCCTTACAATCCCACCTCTGGTCTTCCTCTTTTCACTCACATAACTAAAAAATGTCTTGTCCCCTTTCGTTAACTCATGGGCTATTCTCTCTTTAGTTTGCACCTTTGCGTGCCTTACTGCTTTCCCTGCTCCCCCCGTTTCCTCTGATATACCTCCCTATCCCCCCCCGTGTCTCCTTATACCTTCTGAATGTATAGTTTCATACCCACAAGACTGACCTGTAGAAGAAGATGAGAAACAGTGCTGAAAGCACTTGCTAGGTACACAAAGATTGCATAGGCATTCACACCCTGATCCATCCTCTTCAGAATGGCTACCAAGAGCTGGAGGAATGAGTTAGTGGAGTGCACTTTGCTGAATTCAGACTGGTTGTGGATGAGGAAAGTGGTGGAAGAGTCTACTAAAACAGAGCCATGACAGTACAAGTATTCCTTATATCTTCACAAGGGCAGGTAGATTGAGATGGGATAGCAGGTAACTGGGAAGCATCACCCGTGGAGCAAGAAAACTGCCATGCTTGTACTCTCCAAAAACATTGCCAAAGTAGCACAGATTTAGCAGGGTAGAGTTGGAGCCGGCTATAGAAGGAACAAAGAGGTGAAAGATTTCCGATCTAGTCCATCAAGACTACAACTGTTGAAGGCATTTAGCAAGAGAGTAGTGTAGATAATTTGGCAGCAGAGAAGATGTGGAGGGAGGGGAGGAGATGTAAGAAGTATTCAGTAGGTGGTGGTGAGGAGACAGTGGAGGAGAGGGACAGGGGACTTTAACACCACAGAATGCAGTTATTTGTGTTTATCTTTTTATACAAATAGCAGTTCTAAAATTGGAACATGAAAGTCTAAAAGACACCAATTTTACAGTTTCTATTTTTTTCTTAGGCGCCTTGCTTAAGCAGTGTCCCAAGTACAAAATGAGGTGAGAAATTGAATGAGCGATCAATGGCAGGATTAATTATTTCATTCCTCCAATCCCAAACCCTTTTTCACATTTGATGCACATGCGCACCAAACGTTTTGTGACACTCAAAGGGGATTTTGGGGGTGTGTCACTGCCAAGTCCATTGCAGTTCAAAATACATCCAAAACAGTTCCTGTGCTCCAATGTATTGGATGGCGTGGAGACAGAGGGCGGCTAACCGCAAAAGTGAAACAAGTTCCAAAAGGCATGCACTCCAACAGATGAGAGCAGAATAATTTCAAATTTCTTGAAACTTGGTCTTTATTCAGCAAAGTACATATCTAGACTGCCAGTGCAGAACAAACACTTTACCCCAGCTCTTCACCTACCTACAAGGCTGTCCCCTGATGAAGCCTTATAGGTAGGTGAAGCGCTGGTATAAGGTTTTCATTCTGCACTAGCAGAGACTCGATATGTACTTTGCTGAATAAAGACCAAGTTTCAAGAAATTTGAAATTATTTCACTCTCATCTGTTCAAGAGCAGTTCAAAATAGAAGGGGCTCAGCCGTCCAAAACAATGACCATGCACTGTGGTTGTGATACCACCCACTGCTTCCTGGGTGGAAACTTCTTGTAATTCAAAGGACTGACCTGCTCCAATCTGAGAGGGCTTCAGACTTTTGATTTGTATGAAGCCAGTCAGCAAGCAGCTCATCAGCTTTCAACACCAGGAACCTTCCTGTCAGCTTCCTATCAGGGACACTGTCAACTTCTGGGCTGGAAAATTTGTGCATGCATAAGTAGTTCGTTTAACTTGCTGTGTGAGATTTTTGTATTTCTAAAATGCAGACAGTCCCCTGAACATAGTAAAGTATCTTATCAATGAAAATGAACACTTAAACATACAGAAATGTAGAGTTGCAATCTGAGGCCATGACTCGGCATGCGCATCAGTAGTTGCACTGATGCACATGCCCAGAGTCACGGTTTCACTTTTCAGCTTTATATTTCAGTATGTTTGAGTGCTCGTTTTCACTGGCAAGATAGTGTGCTGTGTTAAGGGGACTGTAAGCATTTTATAACAAAAGTCTCATATGGCAAGTTAACTGAACTACTCGTGCATACACGAGTTTACCAGTCCAAGAAGCTGACAGGGTCCCTTTAAACCTAGACAATCTGATTTACAAAACTGGGACTATTCCAGACTTGTACTATAAAAGTTCATAACTTGTCCAAGGATAGCTGCAGTCCATGAAAGTTTGGTGGTCAGTTACAGTAAAAAAAAGTTGCAACTCAAGCATTTTAAAACTCAACAAACCAGTTTTGATGGGAACTAGGTTACAATACTGTGAACAACAAAAGCAGTGCCAGGAAAAAAATACCATCAAACAAAACAGCGCCCATAGTAGCAGTCATAAACCACACTGACGACCGCTACCATCCCTTAAAAACAAAATGTACACTTTGGTTTTTGCAGGGGGCTATGCCACCTACACCCCCATTATTTAAATAAGCAACTCTGAGGGGAGGCAGATTGCAGAGAAAAACTGAAACTTGGGAGTGGGAGGAATTTCTCTCAGGCTGTTAAAATAAAAAATACACTTTGAGCAGGGAGTGTAACTATATGTGTTGGGAGACCAAGAACAGAACTCAGATCTCTTGAGCTGTATTGGTCAAGCTGTTTGTGCCTTAGACCTCTCCACCACAGGAGCAGCTCAGCCATCCTCCACACTTTTCACTACTTTTCCACTTCACGCTTTGCCTTCACAGCCACAGGGGTAGTGGTAACTAATGTTCGCTATTCTACCCCTGTTGCTATTAATGGCAAATGCAGTTTAGGAAGTACACTTTGAACTGCACTCTTTTAGCCATGCTATTCTAACCCACTACCATGGTGATGTGACTCTATCCCCTAACAAGTTCAATCCATAACATTTGCAACACCTACTACTGAGGTGCAAACTGGAAAAGCTGATAAAAGTAAGCAGCCTGGGGCGCCACCCCCGGTACAACTTCTCTAGACCCTCCTCCCCCCCCCAGGTCACCAACCCCTGTTCCCCAACAAGCTCGACACTGGATGCCCAATCCCAATGTCAGAATTTATCTGAAATATAAAAAAACATCCCTCACCATTTTTTTCTTTCAAACCCTTTAAAAAAAACCATCCATCGATGTGTTGTTCCATTAGTTCCCCCCACCCAACCGTCCCACTCAACACCCACCACCTTTCACCGCCCCGAGCCCTTACTTACCCACCAGGGTCCAACACTGTAATCCTCTCTGGACTGCAGACATGTCTTCACTCTTCAAATGCTAGACCACAAACTGAGGAAATCAGTTATGTGGTTCAATGTCTTTCAATGGGGTTTTGAACTTAATGACATAACTTGGCCATTTTTGAATATGTTGGCCCCAAAATTTAAACACACCTTTTTTGGGACACCACCTCATGAATAATGGCAGTGAAATTAAATAAATCTCACCCAAAAGGTGATATCATAGTCATGGCATGAAATCACCTTTTCAGCAGGAGTTGAAAATGTTCTCCACCCTTGTTCATGATGTGGGGTCATAAGAAGACTATGTCAAAAATGTGGCATGCAAATATTAACAAAGTAACAAAGTTATGAGCCTATGTTGAAATTTGCAAATGCAGGCGTGTAACCTTGGTAATTTTCAACATTTTGACCCTCAATTTTCAGCATAACCATTTCTTCACAGCACTCCATGAATGTGACAGCTGTAATTTTTCAAATTCTGGTCAAAATGTGTTTTCATATCTGTGGCTCTGATTGAAGTTTTGGTGGAATGGAATAATGTTTTGGTGATGATTCGAAAATTTCGCCTACCGGGTTCATTAGGTGGGGTAATTAGAAAGTTGTACTGAAAATTTGGTGTACAAATATGATAAAATGCCCAGGTTATGACTGAACATTACACTATTTCAGCGTTCATTCTTAACTTACGTAATTTTCAATATTTTTGACTCAAACTTTCAACATAGCCATTTTTTTACACCACCTCATTATTGTGATGTGTCATTTTTAAAATCCTGGTAGAGATGTGTTTTCACACCTCTGTTGGGAATGCCAATTCGGCCAATATACTATAAATGGTACATGTCATGTGCATAAGGTGACTCCAAACACAAGAATCTTCAAAAGTTTGTTTCAAAATAAAAAAAAAAATAAAAAAATTGTTTAACAAGCATCAAATGTCCAGCATTGGCAAATGTTTGCCTTATTTGTTGTAACAGCCTCGTAGGACTGTTTTACCAAGTAGAATAATAAAAAATAGGTCTTTTTAGTGTATTTGTAAAATAGATTGCTAGGGGACCTGGGTTCTAGTCCTGAGGTAGGTAGGAGCTGCCAGATAGGTAAAGGGGAACCCCTACTATAAAATAAAAAGCAGTATCAGAACCTAAAATAGAAATAAATAAACAGCATTTTTAAATAGATTAGCTATCAGTGTCAGTGTGAGCATATCATTAATGGTTGTAGTAGGATACAGCACAGGGGTAAGTATGGAAAGGACTCCTGGCCCTGGCTTCTTTACACACATGCAGTTTTATGCTCATTTTGTAGTTATTTGCAATTTTTGTACTTAAAATGATGGCAATTTATAATAAAAATAGTAGTTTTAGTCATTGGTGGCCAGTGGGCTAGTAACACAATTGACCTGGCTACCATAACATGCCTTGGTAGTCCAATGGTTTAAAATGGTCTGCCTGGGTTGCCTAGTATTACCTTTAATATATTTTATAGTAAAGATCACTTCGGTGACCAAATTAAAAGCTGCTCTGTTGTAAATTGTAAAAAAATGCAGAGTGGCCACTGCGGGTGCCATGCATGCTAAGGAAAGGAGCGGAGAGTGTGAGTGACCAAAAGTCGGTCTCACCACAGAGCACACTGTGCTTAAAGAGGAATCCCCAGGTCTGCTCCAGGGCAGCCACTCCTCAACCACGACACTGGTCGTGAGTCAGGCTCCGGCCTGTAACCTTGTGGACTGCCGTGCAAAAGTGCAAGACAGAGACGCGTAAAGGTACTCTTCTTACAGGCAGGATCAACCAGATATTTTCTCTATTGTTTAGATGTGCAGGTGACAAATGCCAGGGAAAAGTACTTAGGGGCTGGTTCAAATAAATAAAATATAAAATAGATAGGCACAGCCTAGGTTGAGTTCTGTGGAAGTCCCACACACAAATAGCAGGAATTTTGTATAAGCTCACATAGGAGTCATTTTGTAATGGAAATGTGCGATCTGCTGACAAGGAACCCACAGCTTCTAAACTTGCTTAAATACAATAAACATGCATATTTTAATAAATTAAAGCCATGGGATGGGTTAATGGAATTCCTGGACAGTTAATAAAAATACAAAGACTATAAGAGATTGCTCACAACCAAAAACGGAGTAGTTTTTAGCCAGCCCGGTGGTGCTGAGGGTTGAGGTGCTGGACCCCACACCTTGCACCTCACCGGTGACCCGGGTTTGGCAACGAGCCGGGGCCACCGGGGGTTGGCAGGGCAGGGGAGGGAAGGGATTGAGCATCCGGTGGACAGCTCTCCCTTCACTGGGGAGGGTTTGGAGGATGCGCCGCTCTGTAGTGGCACCTGGCGGTGGTCAGGTGCAGCACAGTTCAGTGACGCACGCTATAAGGGGGAAGGAGCTTGGTGGGCAGCAGCACTCTGTGCCCAGCTGCCATTACATGTCTGAGCCCTCAGGGGGAAAGGAAATACAGAAAAAAGCCCTCTGCAAAGCCGAGAGATGAAGGAGACTCCAGGGGCAAGTCCACATCCCGCTGCCGACCCAGAGCACCAGAGGACTCCATGGCCTGACCCAAAGCCAGGTAGGCCCCTCTACTTACAGAAAGGCCACCGAGGGAGGGCAGGCTTACCCCAGGGGGTGATCTGGGGGGGGCTGGACCTACCTGGTTAGTTGGGGGAGGACACTGGCAAGCGGGGGGGGGTCAGGATGGAAGTAGAGACTTAGCCGAGTGGGTACTCTGGAAGGATGCCCAGCCCTGCAGAGTGAAAAATAAAGATAAAAAAAAAAAAAACAACAGAGCAGTTTAAAAGAGAGCTTTGTACCAGAAAGTTATTTACAGTCTAAAAACATTGCCTTCACACAGGTGCTTTTCTAATTCATGCTGCCAAGCCGTTTCTCGATAGATTTACTCCAAACTTAGCAGATTGGTAGAAGACAGGGCGCTACATAACATAAATATAGTTTAAAAATGAATAATAGAGGAGTCGCTAACCTTTGATGGGAGAGTGGGTCCTAGTGAAACATAATCCATGCATACAGCTACACACTAGGTGGAACTAAACGTGGGAAAAATGAATATTTAGTTCCTAACTAAAAATAAACTGTTGTGGTCAGTGTAATAAAAGGAGAAACTGCTGTTTTTAAAGGAAAGTGAAGAGAAAAATGCTTAGAAGTGGTTATTTTAAAGATTTAATGACAAATAAGTTTGTTTTAACGACTTTGCTTTCGTGTGAGTCATTTTATACAGAAAATTCAGGAGATAGCTAGAGAGGTTAGCTTTCCAGCCAGGATAGTGAAAAAATGCTTAGACATAAAGAAAGTGCTCCTTTCTTTTTGACAAAGGAATGTATACACAAATGCGACTCAAAGTTTAAAACAAAAGGGAAACCTTTGAATATTGAGGGGGCAGTTGGATTTCAAAACTGTGAATTCAATTTTGGCTTATGCTGCTGCAGAAAGGATTGTGATTGGTGCTGAACCCCTGGACAGGTTAGGGTCCATTCAGTGTCCAGTTATTAGTATATGCAAATTAGTTTTAGGCATAAAAGTAGCTGCGCATCCAATGCGCGGTGAGTCCAAGCATGGAGAGTGACCAAAAAGGAGGGACCAATGCCAAGTGGATGTCCTGTCAGAAGAGGCCTACTGCAGTGATAGAGCCCGAAATGGACAGCCTTTTTTAATTAAAGTATAGGATTAGGGGATCACCTGTATACCAGTGTAGGATCAGAAAGGGTAGTGAGTGAGAGTAAGGTGAGAATAGAGAGCCTGCTGCTTCAAGTGCCTGATGATCCTGTTGTACCAAGTTTTCCTCACAGAAAAAAAGCTGCAGCCTGAAGAATTCATCGGCGTCTCCAGATTCCAAAAAGAAAACTGCTTGCTCCTGAGGGCCCTCACAAGAATTCTTCAGCATTTTCATCAAAGAATTTCTTCAGAAAATCCAAAGGAGTGTGGTATTTTAAAAAACTTACTGCTACAATTTGGGGACTATTTTAAAAGTCAAGCGATATTAAAGTAGCAGAGAATTTACCTCAGTCCTTCTGCATTTTAAAAAGACTTTGTCATCTGGAGGTCTGAAGGAATGAACAGTTTAAGGACGGGGGGAGCGGGGGGAGGTGTCCTAGCTTTTAATATACCAGTATGTGATATATTTTATGCCACTCTCATTCCTAAATGCTTAAGTTGAATTTACAGTATGTGTAGCACTGTTAAGTGATTTTTTAACTGTGTAGAGTAGCGTGAATAAGAAAGTAACTGTGTAATAGATACCAGGGTAAGTCACTGGTGTAAGGGGTCAGTGGGCTGACTAAAGTGGGATAAGGCCTAGTAGTCATTGCTCACCCTTAAGGCTACAGTTTGAACAAGCTCATGGATTAAGACCAGAGAGAGGGCACTTATCCTGGTACTAACCTGTGTGTTCTGGACTGCTGTTGGATAGTGAGTGCATGCAGTGTCCAGGGGTAAAGTAAATGTGCTGGAGGGCCAGTGGGTGGTGAGTGCCTGCAGCCACCATGGGTAAAGTGTATGTGCTGGAGGGCTGGTGGGTGGTGTGCACCTGCAGTCTCCAGGAAGAGTGTTAGTGGGGTGGTGTGCCCTGCTGAGAAAGAAGTGATGAAAAGAAAGTGTATATTCTTACTGCAATTTAGTGTTTATTTTACCATTTATGCAAAAACTGTGTTGTGATATTCATGGCTGTTCAAGCTATTTTTTCACCTTTTCAGTAAAATTGTACCTTCTTTTTCATTAATCCAAGTGTCAGTGTCCTTACTTACAGAGTCAGAGTCTCACATTCCTGAAGGTCTCCCGGTCAGTCCAATGCAGCATCCCCTACCCTTGGCAGCTCTTAGCTACATCAGTTGGGGAGGTAAGGTACTGTATTCAGATAGTACCCAACTAGAGAGGTGTTGTCAGGGGGAAGGGACAAATAATCCTTGATGACACCCACTACTGTGTGGAATGGTCCCAGCTGTGGCCAGAGGTTAATGTAGAAGGGTTCCCCCATCATCACAATATAGTCTCTTGCTTAGCGGTCTAGATTTGCAGCTACAGTCTTTCCAGATGTTGTACTGTACATTATATCAATTAACATTGCTTTTTTGATTAAGACATTGCCTACTTTTGGTTTTTTAAGATATCTTTTTTGTAACTATTATATTACTCAACAGTGTGCAAAGTAAAAAATGTTCTGTGCTGCAAAGGTGACATGGTGCATGTTTTTGGGTCACAGCATACCTTGAAGTGAGGAACAAGGCAGTACTGAGTGCTGTATATACCCATGAAGTGCCATTATCCCAGAAGTATGCACATCTTGGAGTGCCTTATGGTGTTTATAAAATGAATCCACTGATTTATAGTTTAAAACTGTGTGATGGGGTTCAGAAAACTAAGAATTTCTTATCTGTACTAGAGTAATGCATGGATATGTGATCATATATGACTAATCATTCCCCATGATTTCTTTTCTTCGTACTATAGTTTGCATTTATCAACCTCATGTATATCATATTAATAGCTAGAAAGCTATTTGTTGTAATTCAAGGTATTACAATATATCTTACAGTAAATAGCATGTTTAACTCTCCTCTCTCCAGAAACAGTTTAATTAAAGTGAATTTCCAGTTGTCTCCCAAAACCCTAACAGATGATATCAGTGGGACTAAAATATCATACCATTCCAAAATATTCAATTTCTAAAGTCATTTGCAGGAAACTAAGCTCTTTGACCCTTAGACCTTCTGAAATATACATCAATATATGTGAAATGCATACATCATTACATATGGCATAGTAATCAATATATACAAAATAAATATATTTATATATTTGGAATATACCAATGACTTATACTCTGTATGGGATATGGTTCAAAATATGAGAGACATACATATATAAATATTTATTGTAAAAAACTTCATTAATGCATCAATTAGGGTTCCAGTGACACAAGGTAGGAAATGAGGTTTTAGATTTCCAACCCCTAACACCCCACCACACCGTGCATGCACCAACAGGCAATGGGGGTGTGCAGCAGTTATCCCAGCCCTTATAGTTGACAACCTCAAGGCACACACCTCAACGCCAGTTGGTGCATGCATGGTGGGGGAGGGGTGTTAGGGTTGGAAACCATAACACCACATTTTCTAATTTTAGTCACCAGAACACTAACTGATGCATTAACAAAGTGTTTGCAATGAATTTCCTTGCTTTTTGAGAAAGTGTAATCATAGCCTTATTTGCCATCCATCCATAATTTTAGAGCAAGACAGAGACTGTAATTGTATCCTTATTTCCCTGTTGGAGCACAGGAGGGTCCTCCAGGTCCTGTGCTCCCATCAGTCCATAATGGTATCCATATTTATATGTGGGAGCACAGGGCCATCCAGGCCCTGCATGCCCATCTATGCATAATTTTGTTTTTAAATTAGTACTGTTATTGATTTTTCTCCTCTTTTTCTCCTGTACCTGGGACCTCAGCAGACATGTACATGTATATGCATGAAGGTACACATGCATGCTGGGTAATGGATCGGCCCCTTCGACCCCATCCCTGGATATTGTCACTGCACCCTCATGCCTATGCTTCCCACTGGACCTCCACCTGGTGGGAGTGGAACTATGGAGGGTGCAGGGATCCACCCAGGGAGGGGAAAGCCACTTTGTGGCTGCTCAGTCCCACTCTGTCCCTCCCCCCATGCTGGCTTCCTGACAACCCGAAGTCATTCCCGAACCAGGGTCGCCAATGCAGTGTGAGGTAAGGCATCCAGTGCATCAGCCGTCAGTACCACTGAGCCAGCTATCTATGCATAATTTTTGAGATATTGTAGTTATATCCTTATTTGTCTGGGTCCCTGCACTTCCATCCCATGGTGTCCAGCACCAAAAAAAAACTGCGCATTACAATATTATCCTATGGAAAACACAGCAAAACTTGAAGCCTGTGTAACTGGACACCAAATTGCTATATTTTCATGAAACTGGATAAGGGCACATCAGCGGCATAATCCCTTTGTACCCTGAAAATTTCAGACCAAAATCAATAACCATTTGTGAACTGTGGAGTGACAAAGAAACAGCTTTGTTAAAATTTCTTTTTCACAAATTGCAAAAAAATAAGCCTTTTCTGCTTTTGTTTGTTCATGAATTGTGGAAAAAGAAAATCTTTTTTTTTTGCAAATTGTAAAAAAGGATCCTGTTTTGCATTTTTTTCCCAGTTTGCAAAAAAGAATTTTCACATGTTAAGAAAGCACATTTCTAAGTAACTTATTGAAAAACTAACCCCAGAATTGGATTTTATGTGTCCCAATTAGAGATGCAGCAAATTTAAAATCCACTGGCAAAGTGAACACAAAGTGGCCACTTCGGCCATGGCTAGTCCCAATTAGGTAAAAACAACTGTTGTTGTCTAGTAAACACATATATTTTTTAAGTAATTTAATTTTGTTGTCACCGTTAACTGAAAACAAGGTGGCAGCAACATGGAAAAAGATTCATTTGTGGCAAAGGAGTCTGCATTTATGAAAAAGGATTCCACATTTGCGATAAAGGATACTTTTTCAAGTGAGACATCTAACTGGTCCCATAGGAAATAATGAGAAACTTTGAAATGTAATAACTTTGGAATGGAGTTACATTTTTTTCACCAAACCTTCAAAAGGCACATCTGTGACCCAAGACCCTTGTACCTAAAATTTCAGACAAAAATTCCACACTGTTTTTGCACAGCGGCATAACTAAAACAGTCATTCTCACATTGTTTGGCACTCTGTATCGCCATACCCACACATCTGACTAGACCGGAGCTTGCCAAATCAGGAGATCATTGATCCCTGATACCGCACGAAAAGTTTCATGCCAAACGCTCGAATGGTTGTGAAGTTATTAACGCGCAAAAGTTTGAGCTTAACATAGAATTTGAAGAAAGTCTATTGTTTATTATTAAAGTCATTTGCAGGAAACTAAGCTCTTTGACCCTTAGACTTTCTGAAATATAGATCAATATAAGCGAAATGCGAGAGGGCGCAGAGTTCTTAAATTGAGAAGTTTATGGGGTTGTGTTAGAGATAATGGAAAGGACAATTAGAAGTAAAGGCTGAACCCTAACAATAGGGGGAGCAACAGCCCCCTTATAATATGTGGGACATACATACATAAGGGATATGCAGCGGTTCAGTGTGTGATAATGCATTTATTTTGTACAGTTTCCAGTGACCTCAAGTAACCTCACGGGTGCCGAAGGCACGAGTGAGAGTTACGAGAGTCACTGGAACTTACAAGATAAATGCATTATCACTACTAATTGAACCGCTGCATATTCCATTATGCAACAGGTTTAGATGTTGTGTGAACATTTTGATTTTGGTAGGTGTAAATAGTTTGTCACAAAAGGAAAAGAAAATTGAATTTTATGCTGTTTTTGCTAATTATAAAAAACAAAATGGTATCTATATATGAAACACCACTGTTTTGTAGATATTTTGAGCTGAACATTTTAGTGCTCACAGTACCATGCTATCATTTTTGTTTTAAAGTTATTTATATTTGTTTGTCTAAAAGTAAACAAAAATTACATTTTCTTCTGTTTTCTTGCTAACCATATACAATATACAGGGTTTATATAAATGAAACAGTATTCATTTTGTAGATAATTTTGTGCTGAACAATTTTCGTTCTCACAGTACCATGTTATCTTTTTTCGTTTTTAAGTTATTGACATTTAAATATGGTTAGTACTGGTTCTGAGGCCGAACATTCTAAATGAATTCTGAAGAGAACTGTGTAGATAAATGAGCTAGTGATGTAGTTACTGTGTGAATAAATGGGTGATGATGTAGTTACTATGTGGATAAATAAATTTATTACCATAGTAGCGAAGATAAATGGTTTTATTCTACAGTTTTTATCCTGACCCCTGTTGCATAAATAAATATATGTGGCTTATACGCAACCATGTATAATTTACATTTGTATTATATGTGGTATATATGTATCAATGTATAAGGCATACATTACACAATATAAATCTCAATATTTATTTATTTATTTAGCTTTTGTTTACCGGGTGGGTACACTAGACAAGTTATATGCCTATTTTCAGGAACGACCCGGGAGAGTACAACAGGTATAACAGGTACATCAATACAGCAAAGCGGGTGAGCAAATACTTATGGAATATAAATCTCAATATAGTGTATATGAACTATACTGCACAATATGTCTGTCAAATATTGTGCAATATATTACAAACATGTTGCACACTATATATGGTGTATATTACACAACATATAGGAAATTAATAAAACATGCATACAGAAATGTGTTTTTTTGGGCTGTGATGATAATGCAGGTAAAGAAAAATAGGCAGACTGAGTAGGCCAAGTGGTCCTTATCTGCTATCAAATTCCAAGTTTCTATGTTTCTATGTGATAAGAAGATCTCTCTACAAGAGCCAGTTTGGGGCAAGTGAATGCATAACTGATGATTGTTTACAATCTGTCTAGTGAACCATAAGTGAAGTGACAGCATACAGTACCTTAGCTACAAGGCTGTCTATTGAATTGCCTTTAAAGGCACAGTGCCCATTTTCTACAGAACTGCCTGAGCATTTGAGTACCCTGTTTGCTACACAACTGTTTTAACATCTGTGTGCCCCATTTACTCTTAACAGTCTGAATATTTGTGTGCCCCATTTGCTAAATGAACTACCTGAACATCGGTGTGCCCATTTGCTACAGAATTGCCTTAACATTTGTGTGCCATTTGCTTTAAGAACTGCTGGAACTATTTGTGTACTCTTCTGCTTAAATAATTGCTCAAATGAGTGTGCATTCCACTCTTGTTGTTTGTGGCACCCTGTCTTCTGAAAATACTTAGACTGCCTTGTGTCACCCTAACTGAAAGTGTGTCTCCATCTCTGGTCATGACACTTATATCCTTGTGGATTTCCACTTGAGGCGGTCAACCAAGTTTAGGTTTAGGGCAATAGTCAGGACAGGCCCCCCGTCAGCTTGCCAAGCATCATCCTTTTCCTGATAGGAAATGAAAGAAGTATTGGGAGCTGCACAAGCCTGCTAGGCTAGGCCTCTGTCATGTAGTGGTTGGGGTATTTTCTCTTTCAGGACCAGCATTCAGCTTCATTATCCAGAGATCTGTATCCTGAGGTATCATTTGAAGATGAGCACTCTAGATCATCATTTTGAATCCTGCTTTCCTCTTCTGAACCACGTCTTCTGTTCCTCTTGTCCTGGTAGTCAAAGAAAAGGTTCATGCCGAAGGATCTTCTACACACTGAAAGTCTTTTCGTCTTGTCCCAGCAGCACAGAGAAGGGTATATGCTGAGGCATCTTCTACAAGTTGCAAGTCTGTTCCTCTTGTCCCAGCAACCCAGGGAAGGGTCTGTGCTGATGGATTTTTTTTTTACAAATGGCAGTTTCATTTTCTTTTGTCCCAGAGGCCCCTGAGAGGGAGTTTGCCAATAGACCCATGGTCAGTTTGCAAAATCATTCCTAAGTCCCACTGGCCAAATTGAGGCCTCTTGCTGAAGTATCAGTTCTTTGGTTGTATCCATTGTTCCTTACATCCAGATATCCCACGCAGACCTCAGTTCTCCACTTCATCCTCTCCCATGTCCTGATTTAGACTTTAAGGTGATTCAAATGTTAGTTTGATTTCATGCATTTACAGTAACTTGATTTCATGCAGACAGTATAGTCAAAGCACTGGTCGACCAGGTAAAAGTGGTACCACAAGGTTATTGTTGCAGCTGCCATAGAGTGTAGCAGAGGTGCACCTCAGATCAGATATACAGTGATTAGTTTCTTAGTGGTTACAGTTCATTATTGCTTCTTTTTCTGTTTTGTGGCTATCCGAAAGAGTACACCTGTGACTCCTGCCAGCTTCTTGCTGAATACATTCCTGTTGCATTTTGACTCTGAGTGTGACTCCTGTCTCTCCATGTGGGGTGCCTCCATCCTCTCACCTAGGAACCTAGATTGTTCCCTCACCACATCACCTGCTTAGGTGGCAGTCATGACTGTGAGGAAAACAGTTCACTCTTCACAATCCATGTTACCTGGGCATGATCACCAAACCTGGCACAGTGTGGAGGGTTTCAACAAGTCAGGGAGCCCAAAGCAAGAGAAGACGAGGGAAGAGATGTAATTGGGAATGGAGAACAATAATGGATTACCCAAAGGAATTGGAGAAGGGAATCCAGGATGCCCATGTCCCTCTCCACTCACCATACTCTACTACTTTGGAGCATCATGCCTCCCACAGTATACTAGAGAGGCTAGTGATAGTGGAACCAGCAGTCTGGGAGAGTTTCTGTGTGCCAATGCAGGCAATGTTCCAACTGTGTCACATTCTACAGCACCAGAAGGTGAAGATACTGATTGGGCAGCTAGGTGGAGCTGCCCACCATGAGGTCATCTGCTGATCAAAGACAGAGAAAGCCACTGCAGTTCAGCTTCTCCTCCTCCAACTGCAGCATACCTTCAATACCAGAATAGTGTCTGAACTAAAGAAGAACTTATGTCCCCGCACCCATGGTTCTGGAGAAGTGCTACAGGAATATGCCCTCAGCCTGCACAAAGCATTATAGGCCACTGAAGGAGTAGACCCAAGAAAAGTCTGTGACAGTCCGTATCCTCATGGACAGATTCAATGAAGGACTGAACAGTGAGGCTTTGTGAAGAGAACTGAGGATGGTACATCTGCAGGATCTAGATACTAATTTTCTAGATTTTAAAGAAAAGAAAATCAAGGTGTTTGGATCTTGGAGACCAGGGAAGAAATGTTGGCCTACCAGCAGTTTATGATGACCCCAAGTGTAACATAGCCAGGATTACCCATTGTCTAACCAGAGTATGACAATTTGCAATAACAGGGTCCATACTCAAGGAGACATTCACAGATGGAAGGATCTTAGGGAGGAATACAACTATACAGGTCCACAAATTTCCTTCCAGGATCCACGTGACAGGGTTGGGTAAGACCCTATCCCATTTGTTATGTAGAGAGAGTTAAAAGCAAGTATCTATTTTGTACTGTCCTGTTCTTCCACATGTCTGTCTTTTGCCTGTCTGATTGCACAATGAAAGTTTCTTGTGGCACCAAGGAATTGGCCAGTCTGATGGGCCCACAGTTCTCCCTTGGTATCTACCTTCCTTCACTTGCTGTTTCTTTCTTTCTTTCTTTCTTTCTTTCTTTCTTTCTTTCTTTCTTTCTTTCTTTCTTTCTTTCTTTCTTTCTTTCTTTTTCTTCCCTTCTCTTTGGTTTAAAAAATACCTGTGAATCTTTATGTGAAACTACAATATTTGCAAATGTATATGATCATATTGTGGAAATGATCATAGAACGCATGATTATAGAACGCTATTTGGGTTTACTAGAAAATATATCTATCTGGAAAACAAGGGGTTGACCTTGAGATGAATTTCAACCTCCCCAAGCTTGTTTACTGAACTGTCAACAGGAAACAATCTCTGGGACAAAATGCATTATTGTGTTGCACCTGTTTAGACTAGATGTGCTCTTCAGACTGGCCTCAGGAAAGATGTAACTTACAACAATCAGGATGCAGAGTTTAAACTGCCAGTAAAATACACCTTATAAAAGAGAGTAATGTTTTGTTGAGAGACAGAGACTGTGATTTACACTGATAAAGAGACTCTCAGGTGTAAAACTTTCTTTGTTTGTACTGCCTGTATGAAGAGCTATCCTGTACAATGTTATTTATCTTTATTTTATTGTTATTGATAATAGTAAAACACTTCTTGGAAATTTCATAACTTCTTCTGGCCTTCCTATGCTTCCTGATCTATGTGCATTACCACCAAGTAACTCAGATGCATGAACCTCACAGAACTGCCCACATGATCATCATCCCAGAACTAACCAAGCAAAGGGCAACTTTGACCAGCAAAGAGTCTGAGGCATGTCAGAAAGAACTCAGTCTCAAAGAGGATAGGAGAAAAGAACCTCCCAGTTATCAGAATGAGAGAAAAAGAGAATGTAACTGTCCACCCCAGCTTCTCAGAGGATGGAATTGACATCACCTTGTGGACCAGTGTGAATCAGAAAGAAGGCATAATGTACATGTCATAGGCTTGGTGCCAGTGGCCATGTGGAAAGATGCTGTGAGCAAGTCCCTTCACCAGCAGTAACCTTAAACAAGGATTCTCTGGGTGTGAGTTGGTATGAGGATCAATACCCAGAGAATCCAAGCTTAGGTTCACCAAGCAAGCTGGAGTGGTCCTGGTTTGTAGGCAAGTGTCCAACCATTCCAATTAAAGTAGATGGTCTTGAGCTGTCGGCCCTCCTTGACACTGGATCATGGGTTACCACTTTACAAAAGCAATATTTCTACAGATACTGGACACCAAAGCAACTGAAGCTACCACACAGGTCCTGGATCAAACTGATAGTGAGTAATGAAACAGAGATCCCATACTGGGGTTACATTGAAACAGATGTACAGGTGGAGGAGATGATGCATGTACAGCAGGACATCATTATTAGTGGCAACAACAGTGACAATCTGCCACCCTGTTGCTCTGTGGATGAACCTTTTTGCAACATTGCTGTAAGGATTTTGTGAAAGTATTGTGAGACAATGCCAAACAATTGCCCCAATCTGACAGACACATGTTGCAAAACATGATTACTGTGCTGCAATGTCACCAGTGTTTTGCAAGCCCTGATGGAGAAAATGGCAATGTCAGACTCACGGACATTAAATCAAAAACCTTGAAGCCAGGAGCAGAGATGACTCTGTGCTGTAATGCAAAAGTAGAACCTTGAAGCCAGGATTATGATGCATTGGTGGAACTGCACCAGAATGGAAAAGAAGATCCAGTGATAGTGTCTTGGAGTGTAACAACAGTGACCAAAGGCCAGATCCCAGTTTGTGTCCCGAACTATAGCAACCATTCTGTACAGTTCCACCGCAATCAGCCAATATGTCAAACTTCTGAAAGTATATTTTTAAGATATGATAGAACCACGGACGAGACAGAGACACCAGTGGCTCAACAGCATGCAACAGTAGCTCCAACCACAATCACAGAGCAGATTACCAACCAAAGTTGGATGGATGAAATTGACTTGGGCACACCCAATACTTCAGTTAAATACAAGCAATAAGTTCTGCTAGTGGTAGAGAAGCACAAGGATGCCTTCAGTCCACACCATCTGGATATTGGGGAAGCAGTCTTAGTACAGCATCACATAACAACTGGACAGCAATCCCCCATCACAGAATGATTTTAACCCATTCCCCCCAGCTATGTACCAACCTGTGAAGGACATATTATGGGAGATGAAGGAAGCACAAGTAATAAAGGAAAGCCATAGCCCGTGGGCTGTATCCATAGTACAAGTCAAGAAAAAGGATGGCAAAAGAAAGTTCTGTGTTGACTATAGGAGCTAAACAATATCATGCATAAGGATGCCTACTCACTCTCAAGGAATAAAGATTCACTCATTGCTTTTGAGTCTGCCTTCCTCTTCTCAACTCTTGATTTAACTAGCTGATATTGGCAACTTCTGATCACACTGAAGATCAGGAAAAAAACAAAACATTTATCACTCCTACGGGGACATTTTGAATGTACCACAATGCCCATCAGGCTCTGCAACACCCCTGGAATGTTTCCTGGGATGTCCAGAGGCTGGTAGAGCATTGTCTGGGAAGCTATAATTTTGATATATTACTGCTGTACCTTGATAATATCATCATAAACAGTGCACCCTCTATTATCCATCCCTCCAAACCTGCCACCCTCCTTATCCACTGGCTTGCTGTCCTGTACAATTCAGTCTCTATGGAAATTCCCTCTACAGTGTTATCTGTCACACTCTCCATCCATCATCTGCTGACATTTTC
The DNA here is from genome assembly GCA_016271365.2 of Neoceratodus forsteri. Taxonomy (NCBI): domain Eukaryota; kingdom Metazoa; phylum Chordata; order Ceratodontiformes; family Ceratodontidae; genus Neoceratodus; species Neoceratodus forsteri. The sequence continues at coordinate 598,996,756 of CM028133.1, read as the reverse complement.
TGTTGTACAGGCCATATCTTTCTCACATTATTCTCCTTCTATCATTTGCCATGTCACTGGCACTGATGCAGTGCATTATGGTCCAGATTATTTTGGTTGTTGCAAAAGTCTTGATAAGAAATATTTTACAGTGCAATGCTGAGGACTATGTTATCTTTAAGAATGGCTGTGAGGTTTTTAATAACAGCACTGATGAAGAGATTATTGAAACTGTCAGGGGTGAAGGTAAGGACAATTTCATATTAGCAGCAAGAGTTGATTTTAGCATTGTTTTACTTGCCCATAAAATAGTGCAAATTGACCTAGACTAGTGCAGCTAACCCTCTACTTGTCCATCATGACTGGTGCAGATCTTTCTAGGTTGTCACTGAAGTTAAAAAAAATCCCTACTCTAGCAGGCTCTATTCCTCATGCTAGTCTCCCTCATTGTTTCAGATTGCCAGGTATTATAACACCACTTTAAAAGCTGCAATGATCTGGCACCTGCAAGGCATGGACACCACAAAGGACTGAGTGTGAGTCATTGCCACCCCATTGTTAGGGTTTCCAACTGGTGACAAAGCTGTTATTAGGAATGAGATGCTTGTAAGTTACTAGCTACTAGTGTTCTGAGTTTGTGCCTCCATGGTTTTTTTGATGTGTCTCACATTTTTAAGGCTCATGTCCCTCATTTTCCTATATTTTGAGTATCATTGCCCAACATTTCAGTGACAAAATGTTAAGAGGTATATAGTGTCAGCTGTGCAGGTGGTGAGTTTTATCCCAGCCCCCCCCCATACTTATTTCCTCTCTCTTCCCAATCACCCAGCTCTGTACCTTTTTTTACACCACTACAGGCCAATGAGAGAGGATAACTTGGATGCTAAAATGAAATTAATCATGACAAAGAAAGCCAAACAAATATCCATCACTAATTAACATTTTGATTTGATGAAAAATGAGAAATGAACTAATGTAGACTTTCATAGTCATATTATGTTTTTAAGCATTTTTGTTAACAAACTAGATAAACAAAAAAAATAGTTAACACTTACAGTAAATGTAATCCTGTGCTATTTTGTTCATATTTTACCAGCACAACATAACAAATCTCTGTTATCTGCCATCCTCTATTGTCCACCAAAATACTGGTGCACTGAAGCTGGCAGATAATGGAGGAAGCACTCAACTGGAAAACCCATCAGGAACATCTGCAACATCTAGATAAAGTTTTTAAGCAGTTAGCCAATTACAATCTCAAAAATCAAACCATCCAAGTGCCATCTACTCGAGCCACAGAGGAACTACCTAAGGCATAATGTAGGCACAAATGGAATATCTACTGATGCAGAAAAAAATCAAAGTTGTGAAAGAATGGCCTGTCCCAGAAACCATCCAAGATGTCCAGAAGTTCCTAGGTTTTGTGGGACACTATATACATTTCATAAAGAACTTTGTTAAACTGGCTTCACCATGCCATGAATATCTCTGAGGACTGACCAAGGGTCATACCTCAAAGAATAGCCTGGTACCTTGGACGACAACCCAGCAAGAGGCCTTAGAAAAGTTAAAACCAATAATCACTGAAGTACCAGTACTAGACTGTCCAAATTACAATAAAGTTTTCCAGGTTTACATGGATGCCAACAATCTGGACCTATGAGTAGTGCTGGCCCAGGAACAGGATGGAATAGAAAGAGTGATTGCTTATGCAAGCCATGGCTTAAAAGTCAAAGTGCAATGATGAGCGATACAATTCTTTATAATTGGAGTTTCTTGTACTTGTGTGGGCTGTCACAGAAAAGTTTCAGAATTACCTAGCTGCAACACCTTTCATTGTTTTCACTACATTAATTCATTGACTCATTTAAACACAGCTAGACTCCAAACCTTAGAGCAAAGATGGCATCAAGATTGGCAAGCAATAGTTTTACCATCAAATACAGGTCCAGAAAGTCCAGTGCAAATGCTGATGCCTTGTAATGATTGCCCACCCAAACTGAAACTGAGATAGATGATACAGCCAGACAGAACATGGAGATACCAACTTTTCTGCAAGTTCTCACTGAGATTGTTCATGCCTGATGTCAAACAGCTCCAAAAATTCCCCACAAACCTGAATCAGCATTACTGATCTGCCCGGTGGAATGAAAACTCTGGGTACAGATTTAGAATTGGAGTCCCATAACCGGGAAAGTGTACCCTTGTCCAGAGGCAAGGGAGCAGGCTGACCCAGAACTTCTCAAATTACTAAGACACAGGAAGTGAATGAATACAGAACACAAATAACTAATCCGTACCTGTTGGGATCTGAACACCCGCTGTGAGATACAGTAACACAGATTGTGATTCCCCAACATAGTGCACCAGTGAGTCTTTAATCCTACCACATCTAACATGGACACTTTGGGCAAAAGAAAACAGACCAACATTTGTAGATGATTCTACTGGATTGGCATGTGAGAAAGCATTCAGAAATGGTGTGAGGAATGTTCATCATGCATTCTCAAGTGGAATGCTAGAAACAATCAAAGAGCTTCACTTCAGCCATTGTCAGTAACTCACCTCTCGAACTAGTTGCTCTGGACCATCTCAAGCTAGAACTGAGTTTGAATGACATGACTTATATACTGACCAAGATGGATCATTATTCCAAATTTGTGGTGGCAGCACAAGTTGAGGACCTCACCACTCAAACCACAGCAGAAGTATTCTTAGACCAGTTTTCCAGAACCTATAGATACCCAACCAAGATTCTGACCAGTCAAGGACCCTCTTTTGAATCTCAACTGTTTTAAGAACTCTGTACTTTGTACATCAGTTAGAAAGTATGAACCACAGCTCACCACCCTCAGTCCAATGGATAAACCAGACCCTGATTGCAATATTGAGGACCTTCTTAAGCTTTGCCACCTGCATTGGTCTACTATGCTTCTAGTATTCACTTACCTGTATAACAATGCAGTTCACTGCTCAACTGACTGTACAACATACTTTCTAATGTTTGGTCAAAAATTTGCAGTCTCCCCATGAATGTAGTTCTTAATGTTCCTCCAGGTAAAACCTCTTTGCAACTGCATGCCATGGACTGGGTACAAGAGCATCATCGCAGGGTACATGAAGCAGGACAGATAGTAGAGAAGCATATAGACCAAGGTTGACAGAGACAAAAAGCAACATACGATACCAAAGCTCAAGCAGCGCCATTTCTAGTCAGAGACTGGGTCCAGTTAAAAAGAACTCAGAAGTGTAACCAACTCTCCTGCAAATTGTAACCAGAGTCTTACCACATAGCAGTAATCTCATATCCTGACCTCCGAGCATATCAAATAAAGACTGAATGTGGCAAACTTCCAAAATTTTACATCACAACCTGCTTAAATCTTGCACATTCTGTGAAAGAACAGATGAAGAGACTATGATTGACTATGTACCCAGGGAAAGGCAGGAGTGTGTCTAGTGTAGATCAGCCAAAATAGGATCCCCACCCTATGCAGTTGTTTGATAACCATTGGGTTTGCATGCCTCATGTGGATCCCTAAGCATCTAATCTTCCTGAACCAGAAGTGAATCCCTCAGTGACCAATGTTCTTGCACCTGGTTGTTCTTCTGTTGAGCCCCAGGCTTCTTTAATTCACAGGTTGCAGAGATCCACATCTGAGATACTCATGCAAAGATTTGTGATGGAAGCCCCCCTGACTGAATCACCCACCCAAGTACCCTGAAAAGCAAGTAATGAGGCAAGGTCACTTAGTTACAATACAGACCTAGAGATAATAGATGTTTTATTCATGTTACATGTTATTGTTGCTAATACCCCAAACGTTCTAAGAAATGTGACTAGCTCTATAGTTAATGGTTACTGAGTATTAAGAAGGGAATACATTGGGACATGTATTTTTAGGTGGGCATGCATTTGCTGTGCCCCAGAGATGGGAACCCTAAATAAAAGCAGCAAGAGACCAATTAGGGAGCACAGGGGAGAATGTTTCATGCATAGCAGAGACCCCATGATGTATAGTATGGGTCATAGGGGGCAGACATGTGTTTCATTGGGCACTTTGTCCACTGGAATTACCCCTGTACCTCCCAGCTTCAGTCATCACTTCCTCCTGCAGCAATTCAGAGCCTCCCAGTAACCCAGCAGGAACCAGTGTACCCAGCAGTATTTCGGTGGTGGCAATCACATAGCCAGGGCCCCTGTGTTCCCCTGCAGCAGCTAGTGCCCCCCCCAAACAACAGGAACAAAAATCCTTTCTTGCAGCCTCCCCTGAAGGCAAAGCCAGGACAAGACTTTTAAAATAGTAAAACTTTTTTCTTTGTGCGCTGCCTGCTCTTAACTCCCCCCCTCCCACCAGACAGGCAGCCCAAGGTAATGGCAGCCACACTCTGGGACTGCTGCCTTTGCCTGGCACATGGGTGATTTCAGTCCTCAAGGAGTGGTTATTGCTCAAACTTGGAGATCGAGAGCTAGAACCTTGTGCCTTTGTAAGAGACTCAGGGCAGATTGGTCAGATTCTGCTGAGCTGTGGATGGAGCAGTACACAGAGAGTGACAGGAACCAGATGTTGGCTTACCTGGATGATTAAAGCCAATTCCATCAGCTCTGCTTATGTACCTCTCCTCCGCTGGGCATCCAGGGGTCGGGCACAGTCTGAGTTGTAGCCATGAGCAGTCTGGTGTCAGTGTAGCAGCAATTTCCCATATGGTCTCTCACAACTCAGTTTAGCCACTCATCCTCAGCCTCCAGATCTCCTTCTCACCACCTCCTTTCCCCAATGTGGGAACTGCATCTCCCATGAGGACAACTTCAGTCTCATTTCTGGGTCAGGATGGTGAGTGCAGTGGCAGCACATGCAGACAGTGTCAACCATCCAGAAATAAAAATAATATTTATTTTAGTAGGTAACCTGCATCAAGCAGCACCTAGTGAACTGGCTAAGGCCATGTGGATGGGAGGGTGTCCCACATAATAGGACCACCCACAGAGACAGTGAAGTAGCCAGCTCCCTCAAAGATCAATCAATCAATCAATCAATCAAGTCTTTATTTAACCAGGCGTTCATCATTGAGCAGAAGCTCATTTGCAATAAGGACCTGGGTGGAGCATGAACAATTGTATATACAGGTCAACACAGGTATTTACAAGGCAATACAGATAATACTCTTTACAGAGAGGAAGAAAAAGAAGTTCATATGTACATAGAATTATACAGATATTGTACAGATTACACGGTATTTACATACATAGAAGTGTCTATAGGAAGATAAAGCAGGTTATCTAAGGTTGCAGGAGGAAGTAACGGAAGAAAAAATAAAAATAAAAATATACACCAGGTAGAGGTGAAGGTAGGGAAGAGAGGAGGAAGTAGGGGAGAAAGGCTAGGAGGGCATGGTGCACAGAAAGGAGTTGGTAAAGCTGGATGTAGAAAGGTGGATGGAGAAAAGGAGTATGTGAGCCCCAGGATTGGCAGCTATAAAGTGCAGGGCATGGTAAGATGTCACAACCCAGGGTAGTGAGCTCCTATCTGAGGTTGGGAAAGGAAGAATAAGGGATGGATGGGCCTAGTGTTGATAAGACAGGGGATAAGAGAGAACAATTAGGCTGGTGAGGAGCAAGCTGGGGTCAGTACTTAAAATTGGGTCTAGGTGTGGCTATATACCAGTGCAGACACGGTACTAGGTCTGAGTGGGTGAAGCAGTTACATACTTCTCTGATTGTACGGAAATAAAGCATCTTGAAAGCATTTATACCGATTAGAGTACGTAATTTGAGGGTTTTGTAGATCGTTCCATAAGGTAGGTAACCGAAGCTTATGGCTGCCCTGCCAAGCGAGATTTACTTTGGGTACTTTAAGTGTAATAGCTGAGTAACTTCTAAGCGTATTTCCAAATTATACTCAGGGGAAGACAGCAGGAGATATAGTAAGGCAGCTTATTAGAGATGGCTCTATAGGTCCAGAGGGCGGTGTTTCTGTGGCGCCTGAACTTTAGTGATGTCCATCCCACTGCATATAGGGTGCAGTGATGTGTCGAAGGGGAGTCCGTTATAAACCTCAGTGCCCGATGGTAGAGTGTCCAGTTTAGCCATGTAAGAGTTGGGGCATTGGCTGTAGAGAAGTCAGCGTAATCAACCAATGATAGGAAAATGGATTGGATCGATTGTTTCTTGGCATCTCTGGTGAGAATGGCTGATTCTAAAAAACAGTCCAAGCCTTTGCCGAAGTCGTTTTAGCAAGTCCTCGATATGTTCAATGAAGGAGAGTCTTTGGTCTATCTAAACTCCCAGATACTTGAATTTTGTAACAAATTCTAGTTTTTCACCTAGAACTGTGGTAATTTGGGGAACTGTCCCACTGGACACAGGGTTAGCTGTACGGATAAAAGGAGAGAGGACCATCGCTTTAGTTTTTTTGGCATTAAGGAGTAGCTTTTTTTGGAGGAGTTGGCTTTGCAAAAGGTTGAATTCTGACTGTAGGTCATTGCAGGCAGCTTCAGGTGTTGGCGACTCACGAGAGAACTGTATCATCTGCAAACAGATGGATGTTGGCTTCTTTTATACAGTAGTCGATGTTATTAATGTAGATTGCAAAAAGTAAGGGCCCTAATATAGAACCTTGAGGTATCCCTCTTTGCAGAGTTTTAAGGGACAGGCCTCCTTCGCTTTAACTTGTTGAAGGCGCCTGTAAGATAGTCAGTGAACCAACGAGAGAGGAGGGTCCACACCTATGGTTTGAAGGGCGGAGAGGAGCAGACTATGGTCGACGGTGTCGAAAGCCTTGCTTAGATCAAGAAAAACAGCACAAATAAAGTTTTTGCTCTCAAGATTACGCTGCCAGTCATTAGTAACTTTGGCGAGGCTGAGATAGTGCTATGTTTAGCTCTGAATCCGGACTGCATAAGGATGTAGCAGTTCCTAGACTCAAGGTGAGTCCTCAGCTGTGCATTTACAATTTTCTCTAGGAGCTTGGACAGGACGGAAGAGGAAATTGGCCTGTAGTTATTGAGATCGCCACGGTCACCTGATTTGAACAGTGGTATGACATGTGCTGTCTTCCATATAGGTGGTAAGGTGCCCTGAGACAGGGATAAGTTAAAAAGGTGGGTGACGGGTATTGCTAGTACGTGGTAGGCAATTTTTAGGAAGTAAGGATCAAGGGAGTCGGCCCCAGCACTTTTTCTAGTATCCAACTGAAGCAAGAGGTTAGGTTCTGGGGTGAAAAACCACCCATTAAAGAAAAGTCTCCACAGAAAGCAAGTTAGAGAAGGTAGGGTAGCAGAGCCTCAGAACCTTTCACTGGGCAGTAGAGGACTGCTGTAGCCCCTAGCACCCAAGGTTACAGTTATTAAAGCTCCATAGGAGCAGAGTTGTGCATTTTGTAACAAGAAGAACTCCACAGGAGCCAGTTTGGGGCAAGTGAATGCATAGCATAACTGCTGAATGTTTACAACCTGCATAGTGAACTACAGTTGAAGTGACAGCACACCTTATCTAAAAGACTGCCTACTAAATTGAATTTAAAGGCACAGGACCCAATTGCTACAGAACTACCTAAACATTTGTGTGCCTGTACATGGAGTTCAGGTTGCTCTTCATCTATAAAGAGGAAATATCAGTTTGGTTTTATATCATCCAAAGATGGCTCAAATCAGCACTTTTCAAAAAATGGATGAACACATTGTTGGGAATCTGTTTCTAGTCATTTGACTCTCTTCCCAGATGGAGAGCACCATCCCATGGAGTCTGAATTGACTGTCTCTTTTGTTGCTGTGATGTGAGGGTACTCTCCTCTTCTGTACACTGTAGGAGATGGCTAGGTGGCAAGGAGAGTTCCCTTAAATCACAATGAAAAAGGAAGAGTTGAGTCAGGCTTCACAGTACAAAGAAATTTAGAGTGTTAAGGGATGGTAACCTCCAGCTAGGTAAAGTACCCAAACTTTTAAGAAAGCTAAAATAGAACTAAGTTACTATTGAAGTATAGTGAAACTATAATGAAAGGTTTTGAACAGTGAGCTGATGAAGTGATGACAGTCATGAAACAACCCCAGCATTTTGTATGAAGTAAGGAGAATAAATCTTTTAAAAAAGTTCCAGTGTGTGGTGTTCATCCATTCTTTCAAAAAATTATCATTTGTGTGTCACATTTGCTATAGAACCGCCTCAACGTCTGTGTGCCCCATTTGCTAAATGAACTGCCTAAACATTTGTGTGCTCATTTGTTTGAAGAACTCCCTGTACTATTGATGTGCTCATCTGCTTAAAAATCTGCCTGAATCATTCCACTCCTGTTGCCTGTGGCTACCCTGTCTTCTGCAAATACTTAAAGGCTGCCTAGTGTCACCCAAATTGAAATTGTCTCTGCATCCCTGCTGGTGACATTCATCTTCTTGTGGATTACAATTTGGGGAAGTCCAGCCAGTTTAGTTTTAAGGCAATAGTCAGGACAGGCCCCCTGCCAACCTGCCAAGCTTTGTCCCTATGATAGGAAGTAAAGGAAGTATAGGAGCCACCCTGGCTCACTAGTTAGGGCCTGTAGTGGGGTGGAGTGTTTTTTTTTTCTCTTTAAGGACCAGTATCCAGCTTCATCATATAGACACCTGTATCCTGAAGCATCGCCTGGAATTCTGGTTTCCTCTTCTGCACTGTGTCTTATGTACTTCTTGTCCTAGCAGCCTAGGGAAGGGTTTGTGCAAAGGATTTTTTACTCATTCTAGGTCTGTTCTTCTATGTCCCAGCAGCCTTGGGAAGGTTTTTTACAAAAGGATCTTCAAAAAGTAGCAGTTTCATTTTCTATTGTCACAGTGGCTCCAAGAGGATTTTTGCCAATGAACAAATGGTCTGTTTACAAAACTATTACATGGTTTGGTGGCCAAATTGAGGCCTTTTGATAAAGTATTAGTCCCTTGGTTGTGTCCGTTGCTCCTTTGATCTAGGTGCCAACCTAAAGCCTCAGTTCTCCACTTCATCCTGCTCCATGTCCTGATTTAACCTCTAAAGTGACCCTGAATATTATTCTTATTTCATACATTTACAGTAACTTGATTTCATTCATAGCATACACTCAAAGTACTGGTCAAACAGGTAAAGTGGTACCACAAAGTTGTTGCAGCTGCTGTAGAGTATAGCTGAGGTGCACCTCAGTCCAGATATACAGTGATTAGTTTCTTATTAACAGTTACAGTTCATTATTGCTCGTTTTTCAGCTGTGTGGCCAGCTGGAAGTGCACACCTGTGACTCTTGCTAGTTTCTTGCTCAACAAAGTCCTGTTGCATTTTGACTCGGAGAGTACGACTTCTTGCTGGGTGCCTCCATCCACCCACTTAAGAACCTGCAGCGTCTCCTCACCATTGCGCTTGCTTGAGGTGGCACTCACACCTTTGAGGAAGACCCATTTCCCTTCTCACAACCTGACTCACCTAAGCACGACACATCCATATAAATACTTGTGGTGAGAAAGAAGACTCTCAGTGTACCAAGTTGCTCCCTTCCACCAGTTTAGTGATAATACCCAATCACCATTTTTTTCAAAGGACTTGGTGATCCTGAGCTTGAGAGACTTACAGTATCAACTGAAACTATAGGCTCTGGCAGTCCATTGCAGGTGTTCACCACTTACTCTGTGTAGCAGTAGTTTATCTGGATGTCTTTATTGACTCTTCCTCATTTTGATGACATTGAATGCTCCATTGGCCTCTCATCCATGTGCATGTAGGAGAAGTTAATTTGGTGTGTTGGTGTTATCCCTTTTATATGCTTGGATAATGTAACAATGCCCTCTCCCCCGTCTCATCTTTCATGGTGACAATGTCATTTTTTATTTACTTTTTCATTAGATTTCTAACAACCAAGCTAAAATCCTCAACTTGATTGATACAACAGCATTAATAAATAATAATGTAGTTATATTGCAGTATAAAAAAGAAATGCTGTGCTGTAAAAATATGCAAATAGGAGAAAAATATAGGAGTTGCGAAAACAGGATCATGAAAAGAAAAAAAATTAGAACTACAATTAGCAATTTATAGGAAGGGAAAATGATCTTATATGCACATTAACTCAATTTAAATGACCAGTAGGGCATGAGGACCTCTTGAGATGGAAAGGAAGACAATTACCAAGGCACTGCATATGTCTGAATAATGTAATTCTGTCCGGTCTTTACTAAGATCATTCCATAAAAGAATTAAAACATATATGATGTACAGTAAACCCTTCAGAAGAACCATGTCCTTTTTTATATGAAAGGATATCCTGGACAGATTACACACACTGGATTTAAATAGATCTGGAGGTCTGCATGATTTGTCTTCAAATCTACTAAACAATATCAGTGAGGACATTCTGTACCCAGTTCACTGTGGTTCATTTCAAGTAGGTTGCTAACAGAAACAGTGAGTACTGTTGCCTAGGCACTGGAGGATTGCAAATGTGATGACCGTCTTCAAACAAATTCTGGTCAGAACCAATATGGCTGCAAAATGTTGTATTTGCATCATAGCCTCCCTATTACCCACCTCATGAACCATGTAGATGAAAGTGTTAAAATCCACTGCAAAATATGATTGTGCAGCACTGAAATGTCATTCCACTCCACTCCACAGGTGCAAAAACACATTTTGGTGACAATTTCAAAAATGACAGCTGTCATATTCATGAGGTGGTGTGAAAAAATGGCTCTGTTGAAAATTTGGGATCAAAATACCTAAAATTACTGAAGTTAAGAGCGAGCATGGAAAAATTTCATTGTACACTCATAACTGTTATTTTTGCATATTTCAACCCCAAATTTTCAACATAGCCTTCTTATTATCCCACCTCATGAGCAATGGTGGTAAAAATGTTCAAATCCCACCCAAAAGATTTTTTTGCTAAGTGACCATGAAATCACCTTTCAGGCCTGATTTGCATAATTCCACCACCATTGTTCACGAGTTAGGGTCCCAAACAGGCCATATTGAAAATTTAGGGTGAACATATGACAAAGTTATGCATCAAAGTTCCAAACCCCATTGAAATACATTGAACCACACTTACCTTAGTTTCTCATATCGCAGTTGACGGTTCCAGCAGCAATAAGTGTGTTCAATCAGAGAGTAGATCTTCACCCTGAGACCTGTTCCGGTGAGTGAGGGTGTGTGGGAGAGTGTTGAGTAGTGACTGCTGAGTCAGAGGTTGGGGTGGCAGGGGTGAGATCAGCAAGGGACTGTTTTCTTTTTTACAGGTTTAAAGAAAAAATAATTGAGAGATGGTTTATTTTATTACAGGTCACATTTTAGAAATTAATAAAGGACCAGTTACTGGAGGGTGGAGGTGCCACTAGGCACCATGGACACATTAGGTAAACATGGGTACTGCAATTGCAGGGCAGGGGGGAGCCACTAGACACCAGGGGAACATAGGAATGGTGATCAGAGGGCAGCATCTGCCACGAAACACCAGGGAAACATGGAGACAGTAATCAGAGGGTGGGGGTACCATTGGAAGCAGGAAAACATTAAGGAAACATGGTGATGGTGATCAGAGGGCAGAGGTGCCACCAGACACCAGGGAAACATTCAGGAAACATGGAGACAGTGATCAGAGGGTGGGGGTGCCACTAGACACCAGGGAAACATGGGGACAGTGATTGTAGGGTAGGGGTGCCATGAGACACCAGGGAAACATAAGGGAAACATGGAAGTGGCAATCAGAGGGTGGGGGTGCCACTAGTCACCAGGGAAGCATTAGGGAAAACACAGGGACAGCAATCAGAGGCAGGTAATACGACTAGACATGAGGAAAACATTAGGGAAACATGGAGATGATAACTGGAGGCTGGGGGGTGCCACTAGGCAGCAGGGAAACAGGGGAAACACAGGAAGGCTATCAAAGGGCAGGGATGCCACCAGACACCAGGGAAATATTACATAGATGGGGCAGGTGATCAGAGGGCAGGGGGTACTACTAGACACCAGGTAAATATTACATAGATGGGGATGGTGATTGGAGGGCAGGGGTGCCACTAGGCACCAGGGAAACATTACGGCAATATGGGGATGACAATTGGAGGGTGGGGTGCTACTAGACAGCAGGGAAGCATTAAATAAATATTGGGCTGGGGATTGGAGGGTGGGTGGTGCTATGAGACACCAGAGAGGCATTACAGTTTGGGGGTAGCACCTAGCTCTGAAATGGAAGTGAACTGGAGATGAGCGCAGAGAAAATAGTGTGCCAGGTGGGAGTGGGGGGTGGGAATAGCACTGTACTCAATAAGGACCACATGTGTTTCAACTCCACTATGGAAGAACACAGTGTAGGTGTCCAGTCATGTGCTTCCAGAGTTACCTCTCTTTACTACGTAACAGCAGTACATCAAATAGCTCTTCTATGCAGCCTTAAAAAGGAAGTATGCCTATGGTAACTAACTATTGTCTGATCAGCATAACCTTCATTGTGGATAAAATAATGGAAAGCCTGGTAAAAGCTTCCACTTGCATACTGTGTGACCCTAAGTAAGTCACTTAACTTCCTTGTGCTCCCAGGTCACATCTGCAAACAAGCTTTCAGCTTAGTGTGTCTCTCCTGGTTAAAGAAAAAGTGTCTTGCTATATAATCTTGCAAATACTGTAGCTCTAATACAGATTTTGTGAACCAGCTAAGTACTCTGGGCCACATGGCCCTTTGACAGATATGACCCAGAACATACAAACAACTATTAAAACTAATACACGGGAACAGAAATCCAATAAAATACAACAATGAGATGCACATAAACATAATAAGTTATAAATTAAATGGCTTTACAAAAATCACTTGCAACAGAATACAGACTTCAAATGAGATTTGCAAGCAGCTTTGAAATTACTTATTTTACTTAATGTTCTGATTTCTGGGTTTAGAATGCTCCTGTTTTTAATGTCCATGTACCTAAAAGATTTCTGACCTTTTGAGGTTTTGAAACATGGCACAGATATGACTGTTGTGTCATTAAAGGGACACTGTCAACTTGTTTTTATCATATTATTTCTAGATAAAACCCCACATTTTATTATTGTTTACCCTCTCAAAAATTCAGTGATGTTGCTGTTTGTTTTGTCTGTCTCCTTGTTTAGTAGAACTGAAATGCATGGCAATGTATATTTATAAACAACCTTGTTTTGTTTACAATCCTTGTTCTGTTCTTACTGCATACTTCTTGAGCATTAGAAACACACCCAAACAGTGCAATCACTCAAAAGAAAGAAGCCTCCTAAACTCCCACTGTATTATGAAGGGCTAGACTGTTTTGTGGGTGTTCCCAAGTCCATGAAAGATGTGTTTGGGGTGGCTCAAGGGATGTAAACAAACCTGTTTTGGTGTGATAACACTAGTATGTTGGGCAGTCTGTTTTTCACTTTTTTAAAGAAAATAAGTGTGAGAATTAAACTACCAGCTACATCAGCAATCTTTGCTGAATATTGGCAATCATAAAATATGTTTTTTAAACTAGGAACACTTTGAGACCTAAGGGGGTTGACAGTGTCCCTTTAAAGCATAAACATTTCAAACTGTCTTTGAACTTTAGAATACCCAATAAAGGGCTCCCATCACCTTTTTTAGGACCTTGTAAGTCATACATTTTAAGTAGAACATATCCTATAATCCAGCGGTAACCAGTCCAATCTTTTATAGAGGGTACAATGATGTTTTCTAATTTATTTCCTCAGGGCAAATCTACAAATTCCATTATACATGCAGACTCTGTTGGCTTTTACTTTCTCAGATGTACTCCCCATATTACACTTCTATATTCAATAACTGGTAGCAGACAAGCTTGTGATATAGACGTTCAAGTACTGTATGTTAATAGATCTCTTAACTTGTACAAGGCACCCAATTTTTGTGTGTAACTGACCACAAACTACAGTAAATCCAAAGTTCAAATAGGACTCTAGGGTTACTCAAAATATTTAAAGTGATCCAGGATTTAAAAAAAAGTCCATTCACTATATTTTACTTCTAACTTATCCCTATTTCTACTAGACTTTTGTGTTGTAGAGAACAACATTGCTTTTGTTTTTTTATTGTTCATCAACAACCTGTTTGGAAAAAAAAACACATTTGTAACTTCTCAGATTTATGTGCTATACATATTGCTGCACCATTAGCATAAGGTATTATTTTTGAAGTGCTTAGAATTTGTGGCAGGTCATTGATAAAGAAAACAGTATCGGTCCAAGAATGGACTCCTGCAGTACACCATGAGTTATTGTTTTTAAATACAGCACAATTCCATTTACATTCACCATTTGGTTTCTATTTTTCAGATAACTGGTAACCCAGTTTGTAACAGGGATCCACATCCTCAACATATTTAGTTATAGTCTCAGAAAGGTGTGATCCCTAGGTCGAATGTTTTGGTCAGGTCCTCGAACACTACCCCCATGAACATGCCCTCCTCCATGCCCACATAGAAATAATTTGTGAACCTGACTGAAGCAGTCACTGTGCTGCAGTTCCACCTAAAACTGTACTGTGCATTTGTTAGCATGTTAATTTTTCAAAATTGTGCATTAACTGATTATGATGTATTCATTCTTGTATTTTGCCCATCAAAGACAATGTTGAAACTGGCCTGTAATTGCCTAATTCAGTTTTTGAACATCCTTTATGTATTGGTACAACATATGTTGTTTTCCAGAGATCTGGAACCCTTTCTGTGGTTAAGGACAAATTACAAATTTCCTATAGCACTGAAAGTGTGCATTAGGGTGATGGTGCACTGGCTTGAATGAATCAGTAAACAAACTTTTAACAGACCGTCACTTACATCAGCAATATGTTAGAGAAGACTTGATGGCTTAGTTGAAGTTCAATACTTTATTAAATATTAAACAACAAACCACAGCAAACTGTGCTTGATTCATATCGGATTCTTTAAATCCTTTTTCAAAAGTTAACACACATTTAATAACTGCCACCATAAATACCCTCCATCACTGTGACATCATTAACAATGCTTTAAAGTCATTGGCTTAGCTTCAAGTATTCAACTGGAAAAATAATTAGTCTCTTTCTATGCTAGCAGTTCCTTCAAGCATTGTAATTGCAATACCTATAACCAACATTGAAAACATTTGACACAGAGTGAAAGGAATGGGGAGATTTACCAAATTTTTTTAAAATATAGTTTTATAAAAAATTATTTTAAACAACTATCATTAAATACATATCTATAAAACACCATAAGTGCAATGGTATATTTTATAATCAAAAGTGCACACACACATATAGACCTTTTCGATTCTGACCTTACAGGCACTCAGAAACCCAGGTTTCAACACTGGGTTTGATCTTAAACCTTACCTGGAAGATAAATGATGAGGCTCTGTACTTGTCTTGCTCGATTTTGCTAATGATTAAGTTATTGTACAGCATATCTATGTTTATATCAGTATGTGTGTGCACTTTGTATTATAAAATATACCATTGCACTTACGTTTTTTATAGATATGTATTTAATGATAGCTTAAAGAATGCTTCATAAAACTAATTTTACTTTTTTTTTAAATCCCCCTCCCATTCCTTTCATTCTGTATTAAATGTTTTCAATGTTGGTTATAGGTATTGCAATTACAATGCTTAAAGGAACTGTTAGCACAGAATGAGGCTAATTATTTTTCCAGTTGAATACTTGAATCTAAGCCAATGACTTTAAAGCATTGTTAATTATGTCACAGTGATGGAAGGTACTTATGGTGGCAGTTATTAAATGTGTGTTAGCTTTTGAAAAATAATTTACAGAATCTGAAAAGCGTCACATGCACAGTTTGCTGTGGTTTGTTATTTTATATTTAATAAAGTGTTTAACTTCAAGCCAAAGCCCTATTATTGAATCTTGCAATCACTGCAGTCACAGAGACATGGTGGGATAATAGTTCCACATGGATTCAGAATATTTCTAATTACAAACTGTACTACAAGAGTAGATGGGAGAAAAGGAGGAGGGGATTGTCTGTATGTTCATAACAATATTGATTCTCACCAATTTATTTCAAAAAATAATAATGATAATGAGAGTGTATGGGTAAACATTAGATCCAAGGGACATCATAATTTACTAACTGGTAATTGCTATAGACCACTTGCAAGCAGATCATAGCCATAATGAATTCCTATTTAATGAAATAATTGATTTGACAAACAAAGGTAATACTATCATATTAGGGGACTTTAATATTCCAGAATAAACTGGAATATCCTAAAAACGTCTAGTGAGATGGAAAACAACTTTATCAATATGTTAACTAATACAGAATTGGAACAACTAATAAAACAACCTACCCGTGGCCATAATATCTTGGGTCTACTTATGACCAATAATGAATCAAATATAACTAATATTAAAATCACAGAACCATTGGGGAACAGTGATCATAACTATGTCTTGTTTAGCATTTCTATTAAGATAATTAAAAATACAACATCAACAAAACGAATAAACTACGACAAAGCAAACTATGTAGAAATAAATAAACAATTAAACAGTATTGACTGGGGTTTAGTACTAAATTAGTTAACAGGTGAAGAAGCCTGTAATTATATTAAACAAATTATATTAGGCTTGGAAAGTAAGTACGTTCCCATTAGAAACAAATATAATAGGAAAGATAAAACTCCCCTCTCGTACTCTAAGTCAATGCACAAACTAATAAATATAAAGGGAAAATTATTCAAAAAATCAAAAAAAAAATCCCAGTCTATCCAATATCAAACAATATAAACAATCAGTTAATATCCTTAAGAAAGCAATAAAGAAAGCAAAATATACACTG
Source organism: Neoceratodus forsteri (assembly GCA_016271365.2). Classification (NCBI taxonomy): domain Eukaryota; kingdom Metazoa; phylum Chordata; order Ceratodontiformes; family Ceratodontidae; genus Neoceratodus; species Neoceratodus forsteri. The sequence continues at coordinate 598,979,982 of CM028133.1, read as the reverse complement.
GAATTTAAAATTAGCACATTCCAAAAATAATATAAAAGCTATCATCCTATAAGTCTGACCTCGGTGGTCTGTAAATTCATGGAAAAAATTATTAAGAAACTCCTTGAAAGTGAAATTGAACATCTGGGTATTATAGATAAAACATAGCATGGATTTAAAAAAGGTTACTCATGCACCACTAATTTAATTTCATTTTACAAACATATTAGTAAAGAACCTGATCCAAGGACACCTATGGACGTAATACTATTTGATTATAGCAAGACCTTTGATCTTATTCCCTACCACAAACTGATCAATAAACTAATTAAGTTTGGCTTTTCACCTTGGTTAATAGATTGGGTTAGGGAATGGCTATCTGATCGAACACAACAGGTTAAAACAAATGGATAGCTATCTAATCTTGAAAGAGTGACTAGTGGAGTGTCTCAGGGGTCCGTTTTGGGCCCACTCCTATTTAACATTAACATTTCAGATATGATCATTAGTAAACTTAACATCCTCTCCAAGTTTGCAGATGACACAAAAATAGGAGGTAAAGTGGATAGTACAGAAAGCATAAAATCTATCTCCAATGATCTGCTACAGATCGAGAAATGGGCAATTGATAATGACATTATATTCAGTATTGGTAAATGTAAAATTATACATTTTGGTTCAAAAAATCCATGTACCATTTACTACCTTAATACCCAGCCAATTTCTAAATGAACTTGTGAGAGAGAGATTTAGGTATTATGATTAACAATAAATTAACATCATCTGACCATTGTATTAAAATCTGTAAACAGGCAAATGGACTACTAAACAGAGTAAGGAGGATGTTTGTTTCCAGGAATGAACAATGCCTTATCCCACTATATAGGTGTTACATTCAGCCACATTTGGATTATGGTACACCATTCTGGAATCCATACCTAAAAGGGGATATAGCAATGCTGGAATTGGTCCAGAGGAGGGCCATTAAAATGGTACCCAAGCTAGCAAATATTGACTATGCCAGTAGACTAGAAAAAAAACAGGCCTGTTCCCACTAGAGTTGAGAAGATGCAGAGGAGATTTTCTTCTCATGCACAAAATCTTGAACGATAGCGATATGATGGACTTAATGGATATAAAACTAACCGATAGATATGTTGCTAGCAGATCACATAACAACATTTTGGATGTAATGTGGGCAAACACATCCAAAAGAGATAATTTTTATAACATTAGAGTGGCTAAACTCTGGAATACCCTCCCACAAGAATTAATTGAATTAGATAACTTTAATTCCTTTAAAATAAAATTAGATGAATGGCTCATGTTTACTACTTAATTGGGAATAAATGGCCCACAAATTGCAGGGGACAATCTTGATGGGCCTTTGGCCTACTTTTGTCCTACCAAACCTAAGTAAACCTAAGTAAACTAAGCCATCAGGTCTTCTCTAACATTTTGCTGATGTACAGTAAGTGCTGGTCTGTTTAAAGATTGTTTAAAAATGTTCTTTAATGACAATGATAATTCCACTGCAGCAGCACTTAGGTATCTAGCCTCCACTCCACCAATTCCTAGTCTTTTCACTAGGTTTAACTTTAGGAACTGTTTAAAAATATTGTTTTTAGTTATTTTTTAAAGTAGAAACTTGGTCTGTCTAACTGTGTTTCATCAATAGCATCCTCAATATGTAAAAACCTGTCTGTATAACTTGTTAAATTGGTGAAAAAAAATCATTTAAGTAATTAGCCTTATCCACCCCATCATTTAACAACTGCCCTTGTTGTTTAAGGCTCTGTATATCTTCATTTATCTTGTGACTTATTAAATTATTGCTTCCTTCCTAAACTCTTTTTTATTATTAACAGTATTTTCTTACTCTTTTTTTTTATATATAAAAAAATCCACTTTGGCCTTTTGTATTTTTTTTACAGCTATTTCTTAACTCCTTAAATTTAAGCCAGGCTGTCTTATTATTTGTTTTCTTAAACTGTGCCAGGCCATTTCTTTTTTTAAAACATTGTCTAACATATCACTAATAATCAAACCAGTTTGAAGATTCCTGACAAATATTCTGACTTACAAGGTAGGTAACTCTTTTTGGCAGATCAGTAGACTCTTAGTCCTTATCTGCCTGCATCATCTGTGATTATGTATACAAGATATTGCAGATGGACTGGAGGGTAAGGTTTGCCTGTTTGTAGATGACACCAAGATCTGCAAGAGAGTAAATGATCCAGATGGTGTGGGCAGAATGAGAAGAGATCTGGAAAAACTGGCAAAATGCTATGAAGAGTGGCAACTGGAGTTTAACACAAAGAAGTGCAAGATCATGCACATTTTTATTTATTAATTAAATTTTGGTGACCGGGTAGGCCCACTGAGCCCTGAAGGTCCCTTTTTCAGGGGCAACCCAGGAAAAGAAACCCTGAATCTACCTATAGATTGGGAGGGGAATTGCTGGCAATCACAATGGAAGAAAGACACTTGGGCATCATCATCACAGATGACCTGAAATCATACAAGCAGACCACTAAAGCAGTAGATAAGGCTAGAGGGATGTTGGGGTGTATTAGTAGGGGTATCACAAGTTATAAGAGCGAGGTAATAATCCATCTTTACAAGACACTGATTAGGCCCCATCTGGAGTAATGTGTGCGGTACTGGAGGCTGCACCTGCACAAGGACATTAACAAAATGGAGGCAGTCCAGTGAAGGGCAACCAAAATGATGCAGGACTGCATCAGAAAACATATCAGGACAGATTAATGGAGCTCAATATGTATACCCTAGAGCAAAGGAGGGAGAGCGGTGATATGATCCAAACAGACAGATATCTTAAGGGCATTAACAAGGTGAAAGAGTCTAACATGTTTAGATAGAAGAAAAATAGCAGGACAAGAGGACACAGCATGTGATTAGAGGGAGGCCGATTAAGGGGTGATGTGATGAAGTTCTTTTTCACAGAAAGGGTGGTATATGAATGGAATTGCCTACCACAGGAAGTGGTGGATATGAATACAGTGCAGAGCTTCAAATAGTCATTTTAAACGCGTAAGGGAACAATACAGATGAGTATGAATTAATAGGCCATTGACAGAGTAAAGACCTATGGCCAAGGCCACTGATTTACGGTGATTAAAACAATTAAATTCCATTTTCAAGACTTAAGATTCCAGAATTTCACTGGTGATTGTTACTCTAATTTCCAGATTTTACCGGGATTCTGTTATCATTCTTTTAGTATGTGCATAAATAATCAGAATTAAACAAGGCTTAATATACAGAGCATTAAATAAAGCAAACTGAAAATAGTACAGGAAGGAATTAAAAAAAAAAAACAGACTTTTTTATAGATTTACTGATCTGATAGAAAATGCCAGATTCCATGAAATCTTCATTTTTACCGGTTTTCAGGCAGCCCTAATTCCGGAATTTTACCGGATTTTCTGGTAAAAAACGAAAAACAGTGGCCTTGCCTATGGCACATTCATAAGGCAGAAAAAATGGGCAGACTGGATGGGCCTTGTGGTCCTTATCTGCCGTCAACTTCTATGTTTCTATGTTTCTATGTAAGATGGATTCACAAAAGAGAGGTCATGTGTGACTAACCCTGTGTGCTTTTTTGAGAGGATTAGTCAGGAGTGAGAGGACAGGAGACTGGTGGACTTTGTATTCCTTAATTTTATCAATGCTTTCGACTTAGAGCAGCATGTGATCAATGTAACAAAATGGCACAATAGCTGGATAAATAAAAACACTTTCAACAGGTTAAAGCTCTAATTGGAATATACAGTAGGACAAAGTGAGCATGTCAAAACAGTTTTTTGTCAGAAGAGGGCTCTGTAATAACAAATAATGTCCTTCAAGGTTTGGACTTGGGACAAATACTTACAGATACTGCATATGTTAGTGATCTTAATAATGAATCAGCAACTCTATAGAAAACTATGCAAAAGAAACAAAAATGGGGATTGTAGAGTTGGGGTAGGGGAGGATGTTCATGTACCAGAGCAAGTAGAATCAACACAAGAAGATCTTTAGTAGATAAAGTTAGTGCATAGACTGTTTCTTGTGCCATTAAGTTTTTTTGTGAAAAATATGCAGTAAAGAATTTGGGATAAATAAATTAAGAGACTTCGGCCAGGACATTTGTAGATTGAAATTAGGGCACACTAAATATTTGCCACAGGAGCTAATTAGTGGCTGGAGTAAACTATTGGTATACTGGAACATGCTAAGGAATTTCTTTCCCACTAAAGGCATGTTCAAATATACCAGCCAGAAACTAACCAGACTGTGATCGCCCCTTACTGGTCACACAAGATATATGGCCAATAGAATGTCATTGAGATAATGATCACAATCCAGCTGTTAGAGCCCACTAATGGCAACTGCCCAACTGGAGAAAACTGTCATAGACATTCCTTAACATACAAATGATCACATAGCACCAGCAAGGTGGTATGGGGTAAGTTGCATTTCATTAAGGCCTCATTAAAGGTCAGGAGCAAATAGTGTTTATGATTTGCCCCCCACAGTGCCTGTCAGGGATGCCTGTAAGCCCCCAAACAATCTATCCCTGGTGTCCAGTGGTCCTTCCACCCCTGACTGTACTTCATACATTATTCCTGGTGTCTAGTGGTACCCACACCCTAAACACCCCCAGTAGTACTTAATATAGTATCCCTGGTGTCCAGTGATTCCCCCACCCATTAATACTCATAAATTCCCTGGTGTCCAGTGCCCTCTTGCCACCTGAAAACCCCTTCATAAACAATACATACAACTACCCTGGTGGCTAGTGATCCCCCACTGCCCTGCTCCCTGAGTTTGAATCCTTTGCCCTCTCAGTCCTGCGTACCCTGCCTCCCACATCTGACACCCTCTTACTCACCAGTACTGCCCTTCCATGAAAACTGGCACAGCCCCTCAGCTTACATCTATGGCCAGCTCTGACTGACAGTTTGTGATCATGCTACTATTATCAGCTGTGATTACAATAGTGTGATCACAAACTGTTAGTTGGGGTTGGCTGTGGAGGGTCTGTACCAGTCTCTGAGGGGGGTAAAGCAGTACTGGTGGGTTGAGGGGGCATACTGGGACTGGGTAGGTGGGTGAGTCAAACTCAGAAAGTGGGGCAGTGGGGTGAAAATCTATATCATTATAAGGCACACTCCTCACATCTGGTCCTGCATGCAGGGTGAGGGTGGGGTGTGAGGGTTGGAGACAAAGGATGGGGTTGGGATCTTTGAGTTGGGAACCTTAAGATGTCATTTCCATACTTTTGAAACTGTAACCCTAGTGATCCATTAATAAGGTTACATTGATGAAGTATTTTGCAGAGAATATATACGTATAGAGATAGGTAGCTAGCTAGCTAGATAGATAGATAGATAGATAGATAGATAGATAGATAGATAGATAGATAGATGATAGAGATAAAGACATAGATAGATATATTCATTGCAAAAAACAAACTTCATTAATGCACTAGTTAAGGTTAAGCTGGCAAAAGTAGAAAAATGTGGTGCTAGGGTTCCCAGCCCTATTGCCCCACCCTCACCCTGTAGGCAGCAACAGGAAAAAAAAAAATACTAATTGACCTCTCCTGCATCTATGCAAATCAGGCATGGGGAGTGCCTTGGGGTTGTCAGCCCTAATGCTCACCCCATTCCATCAATAAATAATCTGAGATGTGTACAATATATGAGAATGGGGTGAGTGTTAAGGTTGACAACCCCAAGGCACACCCCATGCCTGATTTGTGAAGTGGCTGGAGAGGTCAAATAGTAATGGTTTTTCCTGTTGCTGCCTGCAGGGTGGGAGTGGGGCATTTAGACTGGGAACCATAACACCATTGGATTAACCCTAATTAGTGTATTAATGAATTTTCTTGCAATTAATTTCCTTACTTTTTGAGACAGTATACTCGTATCCACAGTTATCTGTGGGAAGTCAAGGCCCTCAGGGCCCTGTACTTCCATCCCTCCATAGATGCATACATGTATTTTACTGTGGAAGCACAAGTCTCTTCCATGCCCTATGCTTCAACTTCTGCCAAAACAGCAATTTCTTTTCTTCGCTGTATGACTTGTTAAAGTTCTAATGTTGTCCTATGGCAATTTACATTTTTAATTTTTTATGTTTTTTTATAGTGCACCTAGATATTATTGGGAGAATCGGAGAATCTGTATTATTCTTGTTGTACTTGTTAAGACCATTGTTTTGATGTATGGATTGTCCCTTAAGTCCAGATATTGAGGGAGTTATGGATTGTTAAAGTTCCAATGTTATCCTATGGGAATTTACTTTTTTTAATACCACCCGCAACTGTTGTTTTTTTCCGGGGGGGGGGAGATATATGTGTTATTCTTGCAGTAAAATTCAGTGTTTTCCTAAGAGAATGTTCATTTTTAAAATTTTATGTTTTTTATAATGTGGGCCCTAAAATAATTTTAGGGGGATTATGTAGTATTCTTGTAGTACTTATTAAGACCTTGGTTTGATACATACATTGTCCCTTAAGTCCAAATATTGAGGGAGTCATAGTCTGTTGAAGTTTGAATGAAGGGAAAAATGAAGTCTACAATCTTTTTTTGTATGACGGCATTCTTTTTCATATGAACGAAAAAAGCTATGTGAAAAATGATGCCTTCAAACGAAAAAAGAATAGAAAAAAAAGTCCAAATTCTTTTCTCACATGAGAACATTTTTTTTCCTATGAATGAAAAAAGCATATGAAAAAGGATGCCTTCATACGAGAAAACAATGAGGGGGGACTAAGTCCAGATTCTTTTTTCCGTATGAAGGCATTCTTTTTTCAGATGAATGAAAAAAGCAAACGGAAAATAATTCCTTCACATGAAAAAAGAATGCTAAAATACTAAGTCCAATTCTTTTTTTTTGTATGAATGGATTTTTTTTTTCTTAGGAACAAAAAAGCATATGACAAAGGATGCCTTCATAAAAAAAAAAAATAATTTGGACTTAGTTTTTTTCCCATTCTTTTTTCATATGAAGGCATCCCTATTTGTATGCTTTTTTCATATATATGAAAAAAGAATGCCTTCATATGAAAACAGAACTGGAAAAAAAACTAAGCCCAAATACTTTTTTCATATGAAGCCATCATTTTTCATATGGACCAATCCTTTTTTCATATGCCCATATGAAAAAAGAAAATCGTCTCATGAAAAAGGATTTTTAAATGTTTAAAAAATACATTTCTGTGCCATTTTTCCAGAAACTAAGTGCAGAGTCCACCTAACAGTGTCCCGATTAGCAAAATGCAGAAAAGCCCTCCAGGATGAAGCTCAGTGTCACAGGTTTACTGCATGACAAAAGAGATTAACTCCTATTGAAATTACATTGTTTACTGCAGTAAGTCTAGTGCAGGATTCTGCAGTGCTGTGCTTCATCCTGGAGGACTTTGCTGTACACATGGTGGTGGTGGTGGTGTGTGTGTGTGTATGTGTGTATGCTAGATGACATTTTTGTGGGTTTTGAAATTTTTTGTGAAAAACACAGAAACAAGATGGCAGCCATACAAAAAAAGATTTTTCCTCCCGAAAAAGGATTACTACCATATAAAAAAGGATCCTTTTTCATCTGGACTGATCCTTTTTCATCTGGTCCAAATTTTTTCTTTGTTCCAAGCAGCTGTCCAGAAGACTGCACTGATGATGCTCAGAACTGAAATGTCAAAATTTAATAAATTTGAAATGGATTAATATTTTTTCACCAAACCAGCAGTAGAAACATCTGTGGGCCAGATCCTTTCAGCACTGAAAATTTCAGACCAAACTTCCACACCATCTGAGCACTAGGTGATGAAAAAAATGCAAATGTTTTCCACTTTATTTGCTCTCCTCATCTCAAAATCAGCACATCTGACTAGAACAAAACTTTGCACATCAAGAGCTCTACCCCTGAGGCCACACGTGCAGAATTTTTGCAAATACATTGAATGGTTACAAAGATATTAAAGTGCAAAATGTAAGGTTTAACATGGAAACTCTTGCTCAACCCTAACTATAATGGAGCTATATATCTCTATGATGGGATATTCAGACAGCAGGGGAAGCACTGTACACCAGGGAATGGATTGTTATTAATGGGTGGATGTTTGGGCAGGGGGACCACTGGACACTAAGGGATAATGTAAAATATACAGTTGGGGTGTTTGGGGGGCTGGGGAACCACTACACACTAGGGCTAATATAAAAAGTAGAGTTGGGGGTGTTCAGGTGATGGGGTAGAATGGTTGGGGTTTAGGGACACAGAGGTAAAAAGGGCTGGTTTTGGGAGGTGGTAATTAGCATGACACTGAGCTACATACTGCCTCCTGAAATCTACTAATATGCTGTTGTACCTATATGCAAAGTGTAGTCAGTTGCTTTGCATAGTTGCATGGGCATATTTTAGGGCCAGTCACTACCAGGTTAGTGATTCACTAACCATGATATCCAATATGGCAGTTTGTAGGCCTTCCCTGGAATGGGCCCACAAAGTGGTGTTAGTGAGTCACTAACCTGTTTAGCAACCCTTAAATCCATTTGAATATCATGGTCTTCATGTTTCTTACATGGAACTCATCCTCAAATTAATACTTTATTTATTTCAGGTTCAGATTACTATTTTTGAGCCAAATAGCTCTTTTACAAAGGTTCTAGCTAAAAAAGATGCAATACAGTACATAAGGTAGAGGCTTGTTACATATGACTGGACAATCAGTACACAGGTATACAAAAATTGGCAGTTACAGAAGTGCAGCAGTCATCTTTAACAGCATCTCTCAAAAACAGAAATACTATTGAGTTGACATTCCATTGTAATGATACTTTGTAGACATAGTGAGAATACTAAGCGCAATGCAAAGGAGGTGGTAGCAGCCAAGGTGGGCTTTGTCCAGACAAGAAGGAAGGGGAAGGATGGAGGCAGGAAGACATTGGAAAAAAGAGAGGTGGGTTAACCAGAGGTAGGGCAAGGGGTGGTTTGCAACTAAGAGGGGCAGTCACAGTGGTTAGCTTGGGCTAGTAGGAGGTGGAGGTCTCTCTTGAAGGGACCAATATTACCACATTCAGTTACGGAGGTCTGGAGGTCATTAATCCACTGTGGCCCACGGTATGCAAGGGTGCACTGGGAAAATGTGATACATTTGAAAGGGACCTGGAGTACACCCTTGGCTGTTCTTCTAGTCATTTTAGAGGTTTTAATGCGTTGGAAAATTCCTGCAGTTGAGGTGGGGGTTAGACCTAAAAGGGCCTCTTTTCCAATCAGGCAGGCCTGGTATCTGACTGTAAGGTGCAGCAAGAGCCAACCTGTTTTAGAGTAGAGACTGTAGGTGTACATTAGATGCTTTGCCCCTAAAACCAGCCTGCAGGTCTTGTTAAGGAGTATTTTAATCCTTTTCAGGGCCGTTTCAGTACCAGCACTGTAGATGACAAGTCCATAGTCGATAGAAGATAATAAAGAGCTCCAAGTTACTAGACTCAGGGCATCAGGAGTCATAGCCTGTCTGTGATGATACAGGATGTCAAGCTTGATATTTGTTATTTTAATTACATGATCAATGTGTGCGATGAAAGAGGGCATCATCAAGGTGGCTGCCTAAGTATTTAAAGGAGGTTACTTGTTCAAGAGTGTTACCTTTTTGCATGAGGATGGACAGCGGGCCTGATTTTTTCTTATTATGTGGCATAGTGAAATGCATAACCATCATTATTTTATAGTTAAGAAGGCACCTGTTTTGGGAAAACCAAGTTTCAAGGTGTTTGAAGCTATCCTGTAGAGACACAGTTGTATCAGTCAGATGAAGACCTGGTTCAAAGATTATGGCATCGTCTGCATAGAGCAGCATGTTAGCTAGGCAAGTGGAGGGTAGAGAGTTTATAAGTAAGCTGAAGAGTGGGGGGTTCGAGAACAGACCCTTGGGCGACCCCCAGGGTTATGCCCCGGTGTCAGAAACTACACCTCATAATCCCATGCACTGTGATCTGTGGGACAAGTAGCTACTGAACCAGGAGACAGTGTCATGTGACAGGCCAAGTGCCTTGAGGTTGTTAAGTAGGATCTGGTGGTTCACAGTATCAAATGGTTTCATGAGGTCAATGAAAATGGACCCCACAGACATGCCAGTGTCTAGAGCATGGTATAAGTGAGTAGTAAAGTCTGTGACTGCAGTTATAGTGTTATGGTTTTTTCAAACACCATGTTATTGCAGGTAAAGAAGATTATATTTATTCAGGTACTCAGTTGATCGGATACGATTTGTTTGAGGCCTTTTGATGGGTGGGTAATATTGATATGGGTAATATTGATATGTCTTCCACCTATCTGGAAAAGCTCCCATTCTTAGAGATGTATACAATAGCTTTGAGAGGGGAATGGCTAGTTTGTCCATGGCGAGAGCAACGAGTTTCATATCCATCACATCACTACCAATCCTGGATCTGTCCAGGATGCTACTAACATATTTAATGGTTTGTGTCCTGGTGATTTGTTTGAAATAAAATAGTGGTTGACCTGAGTTTTGAGTAGGGGAGGTTAACGTTAGAGGACTTACTAGTGGACTGGGATTTTAAGTATTCTGGAGGTAGTACCAAGCTTTAGTCAATAAAGACATTGTTGAAAGTATTTGCCAGGTCCTTAGGCTCTTGTAATGAGCCTGAATCGGTGATAATTAGGTCAGGTGGCACTATGGAGCCTTGCCTGTCAATGATTTAATTTTATTCCAGAACTTCCTCCCATTACCCCAGTTTCTTTCCATTAACTCCTTATAGTAGGTAACCTTTGCATTCCTCTCCAGTCTAGTGCACTTGTTCCTGGCTGCTTTGTATGCAATATAGTTGGACTGTCTTCCAGTCACGCTAGCCTTGTGCCATAGGTTGTCTCATAGAAACATAGAAACATAGAATTTGATGGCAGATAAGGACCGCTTGGCCCACCTAGTCTGCCCATTTCTGTACCTAATGGATAAGCTGCAGATCCTAGTTAACCAACAGCCTACTTCCTCCTACCCTCCACTAGAATTGCCTTATGTCTGTCCCATGCATTCTTGAATTCCCCCACTGTTTTTGACTCTACGACCTCCTCGGGAAGGCTGTTCCATGCATCTACAACCTTCTCTGTGAAGAAATACTTCCTCGCATTACCTCAGAGCCATCCTCCCTCTATCTTCAAATTGTGTCCCCTTGTTCTTGCACATCTCTTTTTCTGAAAGATACTACTCTCTTAGACTTTGTTGATTCCCTTGAGGTATTTGACATTTTCTATCATGTCCCCCTTCTCCCTCCTTTCCTCAAGGCTATCCATCTTTAGCTCTTTAGTCTTTATTGATATGTCTTCTGGTGCAGACCCTGCACCATTTTGGTTGCCCTCCTCTGGACATCCTTCACCCTGTCTATGTCTTTGCAGAGATGGGGTCTCCAGAACTGTACACAGTACTCCAGTTGTGGTCTTACCAACTGTCTGTACAGAGGGCCAACAACTTCCCATTTTCTACTGGTGATGCCTCTCCCTATGCATCCCAGTATCCACCCAGCCCTCCTTACTGCCTGCTCACATTGCTGGCCCACTTTTAGGTCATCTGATATGACTACCGGAAGGTCCCTTTTGATTTCTGTTGTTGTCAGTATCTCACCCCCCACTCCCACTGTGTACTCTTCCCCTGGGATTTTTGTTTCCCAGGTGCATTACTTTGCACTTCTTTGCATTGAATCTAAGCTGCCATACAGTTGACCATTCCTCCAACTTTGCAAAGTCCCTTTTCATCCTTTCCACCCCACCTTGCATATCAACCCTGTTAAAGATCTTTGTGTCATCTGAAAAGAGACATATTTTTCCTTTCAGTCCCTCTGCAATGTCACTTATAAAGACATTAAAAAAGACCGGCCCCAGTACTGAACCCTGCAGTGCCCCACTAGTAACCCCCTTTCTTCACTGTTGACTCCATTTACTATTACCCTCTGTGTCCTGTTGTCCGGCCAGTATTTTACCCAGGCTACCACCCTAGGACCCACTTCCAGGCTGGCTAAATTGTTTATTAATCTTTTGTGTGGAATTGTGTGTGTCAAATACCTTGCTAAAGTCTAGGTAGGCCATGTCCACAGCCCCTCCCTGGTATACTACTATTCTGGTCACCCAGTCAAAGAAATCAGATAGATTTGTCTGACATGACCTTCCTGCTGTGAATCCATGCTGTATTGGGTCCAGTGCCCACTTGCCTCTAGGTACTCAGCAATTCTTTCCTTCAGAAGCAATTCCATCATTTTGCCTACCACTGAGGTCAAACCGACAGGTCTGTAGTTTCCTGCATCTGTCTTGCTCCCACTTTTTTGAATGGGAATCACATCCACCCTCTTCCAGTCCACAGGTACCACACCATCCTCCCATGATTTATTAAAAAGGGTAGTCAGTGGTGTTACTAGATTTCCCCTTAGTTCTTTTAGAATTCTGGGGTGAATGCCATCAGATCCCATTGTGTTGTCCACCTTCAGTTTTAAAAGTTCTTTCAGAACCCTTTCTTCTGTGAAAGGACTAATATCAACCGCCTATCCAGAGTGCTTCTATTGACTGGATTAAGTATCTCCCCCTGCTTTTCCATTGTGAATACTGAGCAGAAGTATTTATTCAGTATCCCTGCTTTTTCACTATTGCTCTCTGCCCAACCACCTTCCTCTTTATTCAGCCTCAGTATCCCTGCCTTAGTCTTTCTTTGCTCCTTAATGTACCTATAAAAGGTTTTATCCCCCTTCTTAACCGAGTTAGCTATCTTTTCCTTGGTTTGGGCCTTTGCTATTCTGCCTGCCTTCCCCACTTCCTTCTATTTTAACTGGTACAGTTCTCCTCCTGCTCCTTCTGTGTTTCCTTATACTTCCTGAATGCTACATTTTTTCCCTAACCTTCCTCGCCACTTCTTTTGAGAATCATAGTGGTTTTTCTTTCATTTTGATTTGTTTATTTGCTTCACACAAAGGCTTGTTGCTTCTGTGATGGCAGTTTTGATGTTTCCCCATTGTTGCTCCACCCCACCTTCTTGCCTGTTTGCTACTGCTTTTCTGAGACACTCCCATTTTGACAAAATCAGCCCTCCTGAAGTCCAGTACCTTCACTTTTGTATTACTCTACAGCTAAATTTATCATGAACCACATTGTTTGGTAGTCGCTTGTTCCCAGATGGCTACCCACTTCAAGACTGGAGATCCTCTCTCCATCCCCATTTGAGAGTACCAGGTCTAAGATTGCTCCTTCCCGAGTGGGTTCCAACACTAGCTGTCTGAAGCATGCCCCCTGTAGGGCATTGAGAATGGCCCTGCTCTTGGATGTGGCTGCAGCAAAGATGCTCCAGTTCACTTCTGGCATATTCAGGTTCTCCATCAGCAATACCTCTCCTTTCTCTGCTATCCTAAGGATGCCTTCTATCATTTCTCGTAGGTTCATTTGCTCGAGGAGGGAACCCGTGAGCCAAGAGTTGGTAGTGCCTTTGATTTTTGAGGATTTGAAGGGGGCATGTAATTGCAGGCATTGTTAAAAACTGTTATGAAGTAATCAAGGGTTGGATTAGCATCATCTATGACATCTAGTGGGGTCCAGTCAGAGCTTCTTAAATACTGTTTGAAGGACACTAACTGCCCTTTTATTAATTATCAGTTTTTGGTGAGTGGGGAGTGGGTCTTTCAGACCCTTGTTTGTCCAGGAACAGACAACAGGTGAGTGGTTGCTTAAAGAGTCAGGAAGGACAGACACATTTGTTATGTGTTCAGGACAGTTTGAGAGAATCCAATCAATGAGGGTGCTGGTACCTGTGTGGTAGTTCATCCTAGTTGTTTGGGAGACCATCTGCTAATACTTAAGGAAAAGATCTTTGGATTATAATAACCAGTGTTCTAAAGCACTTAAAGCAATGTGATGTGGCTGTGACAAGGGCCAGTGAGGCATTGGGTTGCATTAAAAGAAATATATATTTACAGTGTTTTATTGTATGTGTTTTTCTTTGTTTCTATATACCCCATTAAAATGGGCAATTTTTTATCCTTGGGTTCTTATCCGGACATGAAAATCTTATATATATATATATATATATGTAGATATAGATATACACATACATACATATACAGTATATATATATATATATATATATACACACATATACATATACTATATGTAATATATACACACACACACACACATATATAGTATATATATATATATATATATATATATATATATATATATATATATATATATCTCAATCATAGGGTCATGGTCAATCCCTATAGTTAGGGTTGAGTAGGCACTTTAATGTTAAACTTCAATCTTTACGCATTAATAACTTTGCAACTGTTTAACAGTTTTGCACACAATTTGGAATGTGCAGTCTTTTATGGTAGATCTCTTGATTTACCAAGTTGTGTTTCAGTCAGACTTATGGTTTCTGCACAGCAAAATGCCCAAAAATGCATTTTTCGGCTCTTTTGACACTTTTTTGTCCATGGAGCTGTGACCACACCGTGTGGTCTTTTGGTCTGAAATGTGTAATGTAGAAAGATGTTGAGTCAAGGAACAATCCAGTATTGGTTTGGTAAAAAATTATTAATCTGTTCCAAAATTATTACATTTTTAATTTTCAGGTTGTGAGCATGCTCAGTCCTCTCCAAGATTTATATGGTTATTTTTCAGACAAAGATTGGGCTCACGGTTAAGGATTTTGTAGGTCACAGACTAGGATCCTGGTCCACCAGAAAATTCCTTGTCTGCAAGCCGCCATCTTGTTTTTCAGTTTTTCCCCAAAGCAAAATGTTGTAGCTTTCTCCATGGGTGACTTTTGGGCCAAATGAGGCATGGGTTTTATTCAAGGTGACCCCCTCTACAAAGCCATACCTTTGGTTTGGCTCATTGTGGTAAAAAAATAGCTTTTTAAAATGTTAAAATTCTTTGACTGTGACTCGCTAACAATCCTAGTCCACGAGCTGTCAAAATCCTAGTCCGCAACCTCATGGTCAAGGATTTTGCTACCTCACAGACTAGGATTTTAAAACTTTACCATTGCATTGCTAATGAACGGTTTGGTCTTTTTACTTGAAATTTTCAGGGCATTGAAGGAATGCCATACAGGAGTGAATTATGCTGCTTAGGTGTTGGGGAATTAAGCAGTTCCATAGATATGCCATCGCGAAGTTGAGATTTTCCCATTAGGATAATATTGTGGCTCCCATTGTGCTTTTCGGTGCCCATAGCTCGTAAACGATGCAAGATACAGATTTGGTCGATTTTATGTCATGTGGCCGACTCGCTGTCATGATTACAACCGCACTTAAATTTTTTTAATCCATGCTATGACTCCTGTCATATTGGAAAAATAATGTTACAAGGGTTCCTTGCCCTATAGGGCTGCTGTATGACTCCATAGCTATGTGTACATGGGAGCACGGCCCTCCCACATATGCATATTGCTATGCACAAATGTGCAGCTTGGTTTGGGCCCCATACTCCCATTAACACGTTATTTACTAGTTACACTTTTTCAAAAAGTAAGGAAATTCATGGCAAAAAAATGCTTTTAATGCATCAGTTAGGGTTAAAGCAACAAAAGTGAGGAAATGAGATGTAACTGTTGAGCCCCTAACCCCACACCCCACCCCTCCGTCTTCCGCAGACTGACAGACGCTGGGGTGTGCCATGGGGTCATGAGGCCTCTCACCCCATTTTCCTTTACTGTAGCATGTCAACCTGCTTACACATGGAATGGGTGAGAGTTGGGCCACACGACCCCTTGGCACACCCAGCTTCTGTTAGTCTGTGGAGGATCGGGTGGTGGGGTGGTTGGGTGGGAGGCTGGGGATTCAAACACTAGCATCTCATTTCCTCACTTTTGTTGCTTTAACCCTTACTGAAGCATTAAATGCAGTTTTTTGCCATGATATATATATATATATATATATGTATGTATATATATATATATATATATATATATATATATATATGTACATATATATGTATATATATATATATATATATATATATATATATATATATATATATATACATACATACACACACACACACAGACACTATGGCTACATAAATAAATACATGTGTAAGAGAAGCACTTGAAGCAATGTGATGCAACTTTCCACTTCAGGGAAGAAAGCTACAGGTAGTGGGTAAACCTCTAGTGGGTAAATAGTAGTAGGAACCAGGATAAGGTAGGTACAGGTAAGGGGTTTGAAAAGGAAAAGTAGGAGACACCCTACGTTGGGTATATAGTATAACAAAAAATTTCTGGCAAGTGAGTAAGGAGTTGTAGACACCCAGAGCAAGTCAGGCACAAGTAGATAGGTTACAAAAGCAAAAATAAGAGATGTCTTATCTAGGGTAGGGTACCAAATACATTCAGGTGATGGGGGCATAGTGAGGGGGTGCAGAGGTCATAAGAACTGGTTTTGGGAATTGTTAATTAGGGAAGCACCGATGGTTACATACCACCTCCCCAAAACTGCTAATATGCCACCATGCCTGTATGCAAGACACTATTAACTGCTTTGCATAAGTGCACTGGCATATTTTAGGGCCAGGCACCACCAGACTAGTGACTCACTAACAATGCCATCCAGTATGGCATTTTGTGATTACTCCCTGAATTGATCCCGCAAAACGGTGTTAGAGAGACACTAACCTGTTTAGCGATCACTAAAACCATTCGAATATCCTGGCCTTCATGTTTCTTACAGGAAACTCATCTTAAAATTAATACTAAAGGAAAAACTCTTTGGTTTATAATAACCAATGATCTGAATCACTTAAAGCAATGTGATGCAGCTGTGACAAGGGCCAGTGAGATTGTGGGTTGCATTAATAATAATAATAATAAATCTTTATTTGATATAGCACCTTTCAGTTGCCAACGTGCTTTATAAAAATGACTAAAAACAGTAACATAAAACAACAATCTAAGAATAAACTATAAAATCTGTTGCTAGAAATAATTAATTAACAAATGCTTGGTCCCATAAATATGTTTTCAATGCCTGTTTAAAGCCCTACAGGGTCGCACACTCCCGCAGCTGGTGGAGTAGAGAATTCCAAAGGGCTGGGGCCACGTAAATAAATGCACAGGCCCCTAAAGATTTTAACAAAACCCTTGGAATCTCTAGCAACCCCTCACCAGCCAAGCAGAGCCATCACTTGGGGCGGTAGGAAATAAGAAGCTCTTTCAAGTAATCAGGGCCAAGTCCATGTAGGGCTTTATACATCAGTAATCTGGCTTTAAAGGTGATCTGCCACTGAATCAGCAGCCAGTGCAGCTCGTGCAGCACCGGCGTGATATGACATGACCAGGAAGTCCCCATCAGCAGCTGGGCTGCAGCGTTCTGCACTAGCTGGAGGTGACAAATATTGACCTCTGGTAGTCCTAGGTAAAGGGAGTTGCAATAATCAAGGCGTGAGGTCACAAAGCTGTGGATCAATGTGGAAAGGTCACCAGACAGAACAAGATGCTTGATCTGAATGATGTTCCTCAGATAGTAAAAGAATGACTTGACGACTGCCGACACCTGAGACCGCAGTGCTAGACTATCATCAAGCATCACCCCTAGATCCCACACCTGTTCAGAGGCAAAGAGCTGGGAGCCCCCAGGAAATGCCCTGTTGGCTGACCAGCCCCTGACCCCACTATCCGGTGACCAGGATCCAAAACCATCACCTCTGTCTTTCCTGAGTTCAACTTTAGCCAGCTGGAATTCATCTGGTCCTGGATTTCTGTGAGGCAGTTATTAAACATCAAGTGTGTACTATCCTGGTTGGGTGCAAAAGACAGGTAGAGCTGGGTATCATCAGCATAGCAGTGAAACCTCAGCCCATACCATCGTAAAATGTTTCCGAGGGGCAGCATATACACCGTGAACAACATGGGGGACAGCACTGAGCCCTGAGGGACCCCACATGACAGAGAGAGAGGGTCAGAGAAATAAATCCCTGACACCACTCTCTGAGTTCTGTCAGTGAGGAATGATTTAAACCACCTGAGGACTGTACTAGCCAAGCCACAGATACACCTCAGGTGCTCAAGCAGCACCCCATGGCCCACGGTGTCAAATGCTGAAGAGAGATCAAGGAGTACCAAGATGGAATAGCTTTTCCAATCTCTCACCATCAGGAGATCATTAAGCGCCCAAACCAGAGCAGTCTCTGTAATGTGCTTCTTTTGAAAACCGGACTGGAGAGGTTCATAGATGTTATGGATGGCCAAGTGGTTCTCCAGTTGTAAAGCCAATACTTTCTTAATAACCTTCCCCACAAAGCGGAGGTTTGAGATTGGTCTGTAGTTAGCATGAGAGTCTGCGTCCAGAGAAGCTTTCTTCAGGAGGGGTGTCACTACCACCTCCTTTAGGGAGCTCGGGAACTCACTTGAATCAAGGGAGCACCAGACTATCTGTGCCAGGATCAGGCCAATGATGTCACAACAACCCATAATCAGGGAAGTTGGGCCCGGATCCAATCTACAGCACATAGGGTGCATACCCTGGGCAATCAGCATAAAATCTGTAAACTCCAGCTGGTCAAAGGTACTCCAGGAAAGATGAGGGACAGAGACCAAGCACCAATCATCAGCATCCCCTATAGAGCATGAAGATCAGATCTCTGCCCTGATGTCGGCCACCTGATCAATCAATCAATCAAAATCAATCAATCGAAATCTTTATTTATCCAGGCAATCATCATTGAGCAAGCTCATTTACAAGATGGACCTGCTATTGTCAAAGATAGTTATACATACATAGGTTAAGGTAGAGAATACAAAATGTGTAAAGAGATAAAAGTAAAATTACAGAAAAGTGGTTAGTGCAGGGTAAATATTTCAGGTGTTCTTATGGGAACATATATACATCACACAACATTATTGTGGTATATACAACCTTCATGGTTACAGAATTTGAAGTATCATAATTATTCATTCTTAATCAAACCACTATTGGAAGGTACAATTCTTTGCATTTCAGCCCTCAGTGACCATTTAACATACTTAGGTGAGAATCCTATGCTACCGAGGGACCCATAATGAGGTCTGTAACTTCTACTTAAGTGGGTGATGAGAGGAGAGTAGTATGGGGGAAAGTGGTGACATGGGTGCCGAGGGCCAATATGGCAGCTGACTAGTGAACTTTGTTAAGATAGGGAAGGAAGGAACTATGTTCGTAGCTGAATGTGGTAAGAATAGGGAGTGGACCGTCAGCAGGACTACTAGGAACTACGGAAGCACTTACAGGTCTCTGCGAATGTTTTGTCATAGATGGTCCTAAACAGGGCAAAAATGACAGAAGAGTTGAGTCTTAGCGTTCTTCGTACCCTGTTCCAGATTGTGGGCAAGGCGTGACTTATGGCAGCCCTACCAAAATGGGTACTAATCCTAGAGATTTTTAGGGAAATTAGCGAGTGGCTTCTTAGGGCGTAGGTAGTGACTGGGCTCAAGGGGAGTCAGGCAACAATGTAATCTGAGAGTTTGTTAGAAAGGGCATGGAATGTCTAAAGTGCTGCATTTCTACACTGCCTGTACTGAAGGGATGGCCACCCTAAGGCTGCGTATAGAGAGCAGTGATGAGTGGATGATAGGAGACTAGTTATAAATCTTAATGCTCTGTGGTAGAGAACATCCAGTTTTGCAAGGTGTGAGATGGAGCATTGGCCATAGATAATGTTGGCGTAGTCGATTAGTGAGAGGAATGTTGATTGAACAAGCTGTCTTTCTGCGTCTGCGGTCAGCAGGTGTTTAATTCTGAAATTCTAAATCAGCAAAGAACCGAGCAAGCTCATCACACTCCAACTGCAAAAAAACTCTTCAAGACTGTAGACAGGCAGGGTTGCACAGCCTGTCCACTGTTCGAAAGAGCTGAGCCGGTCAGTTCTGAGCGGCAGCAATCTCCCCGGACAGGAACTCTGCCTTCTTAGGGGAGATTGTTGATTGGTAGACTTGGTAATGTTCTAACAATCTAAAATGGTTGGCCATCAGGGTGAATCTCCACCAACACTGCTCTAATCTTCATCCTTGTCATCTCAACTCCCTCAAGGTCCCATCAAACCAAGAGGACCGAGGGTGAAGAGAGAAAGGGAGAACACGGACAAGAGCAATGGAATCCAGTGCTGTGGTCACGACCTTATTATAGGCCTGCACCAAAGTCTGTGGATTCCCACTGGCCACAGGAAACACTGATAGGTCAAATACTGCCACTAGTCCTTCAGGGCTCACATCCCATAAAGGGCAGTATTTGACCAACTCCACAGGGGTGAGCCTATGAAGGGGGGTGCAAAAATTGAACCCTACAGTGTAATGATCGTACCACCCAACAGGTTCCACCACCAAATAGGAGGCTTCAACCCCCAAGAGAAAGACTAGGTTGAGAGAGTGGCCATGTTTATGAGTAGCAGAGGTAACAATCTGTGTAAGGCCCAGTGATGTCATCAACTGAAGGAAGTGTTGTCTAAATTGTGAGAGTTCGTCATCGACCCAGGCATTGAAGTCAGCCACGACCATCAGCCTGGGAGACTCAAAAGCCATATTCAATGACAAAGTCTGCTACTTCCTGAAGGAATCACTTCTCATCTCCGGGTGGACTGTAGATGAGGGCTATCCTACAGCCCACACCTGCTACTACAGTACACTCAAATGACCCAGCCTCCTAAACCGGCACACTCATGAGGCACAATTCAGTCTTGAAACAGACTGCAACCCCCTCCCCCCACGGTCCAATCTCAAGCGGTGTGTCACCGAATACCCAGCAGGAATAGCAGCCTCCAATATGGGGCCAGCATTCTCATCCAGCCAGGTCTTGGTGATGCAAGCCAGATCTACTGTCCCAACAAAATCCGCAATAACTGCAGACTTGTTCTTGATGGAGCTGGCATTGCATAACACTGCTCAAGTTGGATGGGTCTCCTGGGCCGCCCCAACTACCTGCCCACAAATACTGGTGCTACCCTTGGGTATGGGGACCAGACATGGAGAACCACGTTCCAGGCTACATTTCACCCCAGGGCTTCTTCTGGGCCTAACTACCCCAATGTGAAGGCCCTACTCATTCATCCTATGCTGTTTGAACCCCCCACCCCAACCCCTCCTATGGGCAATACCCAGTGCTCTACAGCACTGGTAGGTTGAAAACCCTAGGGGGGGAAGGAGAAAGGATGGAGGGCACGAAGAGCAGAGGACAAATAGGGCACAATCCCGGGGGCAGACCCATGACACATAGTACAGGCTCCCAATTAACAAAAAAGCCAAGCCAATATAAAATAAAAAAAAAAACACACACCCACACAAATATATATATATTGGAGAGGCAGTGTAGCCTAGAGGTTAGAGTAATGAGCTGTGAACGAGCTTGTTACATCCAGAAGACGAGACCTGGGTTTGATTCTCACAACCTCCACTTGCATGCTGTGTGACTCTGTGCAAGTCACTTAACAGCCCAGTGCTCCCAGGTCACCCCTGAAAACAGGCACTTGTGCCTAATGGGCCTTACCCGTTACCAATGACTAAAAAAAAAAAAAAAAACCTAAATATATATATATATATATATATATATATATCCCCCCTCTGGGGGCTTACCTGTATTCCCCCTGGTTTCCACCATTAGTGGGCTGTTCTCTGCCCCTTTGGGGTGTAAACCTTGGGGGGCAAGCTGACAGTGGGTTATTTGGTTGGCACTTGCATAGGCACAGGGGCTCTTTGGTGTGCCGACCATTGATGCAGTCGGGTGAAACAGGCAGTTTGCCCATGGTTCTGGTGCCCCTCCTATGTCCCTGGAGACCAGAGAACTGGAGGAAATTGGGCAGAAGCCCATGCCTGGTGGCAGCAGGAGTTTGCCAGAGGAGCTTCTCAGGAGCTAATGAATATTAACGAGTGGCTCCCTGCATACTAATGAGAATGCTGTCTGCCACCTTGGGAGGGCATAGTTTCAGCGGCAGTGACAGAAAAACTGCTGGGATCCCCCAGATGAGAGTGGACTGGGTTAAGAAGGGACAGCCTGAACTACCATCTGGTGGAGAGATGGTGCTGGTGGGACAAACCATGGGGCTGCTCCAGGGGTTAGAAGGGAGTAGACTGCATAAAACTGAGAGGAACTCCTAGTAGACTGAATGGGAGCTGACACGTTGGTGAACATTAACCACTTTGTTTTAGCCAATCAGTGATCTAGGCACCCAAATTTGACAACAAGGGACTCATGGGAAAAGGAGGGGACTAATTCTGGTGCCTAGATCATGCTCCAATAAACGAGCAGGAAATATTGATCACTTTGGATATCAATTAGTGAAAGAATTCAACAGCCAATCAGAGAGCTGGGATTTCAGCTGATACAGGGAGGACTTAATGGGATTTCTTCAGTCTGTTTCTGGGCTCTGTATGAGTCAGGATGTGGTGTGAGAGCAGACTGTGGACTTCAGGGGCTTATTCAGGACTTGGATCTGTAACTGGCAGTAAAACAGATCACAAAGGGTTAAAATAGGTGATACATTCTCATCAGAGATCAAAGTAACCAGTGGAGTACCACAAGGCTCTGTATTGGGACCTGCCCTTTTTGGAATTTATATTAGTGATCTTCATATAGGGGTTTTGAACAATATTTGTAAGTTTGCGGATGACACCAAACTATCTGCAGAGGTTGATACTGCAGATAAAATTTTACTATTTCAACAAGATTTGTTAACAATTGAAACCTGGGCACACAACAATAAAATGCTGCTCAACACAGACAAATGTGTCGTAATCCATTTGGGGACCAAAAATGTTGCCACTACCTATAACCTAAATGGGTCATCCATTAAACAGGCCACTACAGAAAGGGATCTGGAAATCATCATTAACAGTATATTCTCATCAACTGATTATTGTAGAAAAGTTGCTCAGACAGGAAATGATATTTTATTAGCAATTAAAAGAACACGTGTTAGCAGGAATGAACATTGTCTGATACCCCTCTATAAATCCTTCATTCGTCCCCACACTGATTATGCAACTTCCTTTTGTGCTCCTCATCTCAAAAAGGATCAAAAACTAATTGAAAGTATGCAAAGAAAAACTACAAAACTAATACCAAGAGTTAGACATTTAATATACGAAGACAGATTGAATGCATTAGACTTGTATGACCTAAAACTGAGAAGAGACCAAGGTGATTTGTTACTTTTGTACAATATATTGAGGGATGAAACACTTATGAATGAGTCTAATACTGTTATGGCCATAAAACCAAATAATCTGAGATGTCACAACAGACAGATCTGGATTCCAAATGCTCTAAATATCAAGAGACAGCACTATTTCACAATAAGGGCAACCTCACTATGAAATTCCTTTCTCCATTATATTCTAAACATGACTACTTTTAAATCCTTTAAAACAGGACTTGATATATTTCATTTGGGCTAGTTGAAAATTCACTGTACATTGTGTAGGGAGGGTGGTCTTGATGGACCTAGAGCTTCCTTCCACCTTACAAATACCAAGTAATACTGAGTAATCCAAAGTGTGGGGTTGTTGAAGGATTGCCCAAGTGCTGAAAGCAGGACTGGATTGTGAAGGGGAAAAGAGAGAGAGAGGTTGAACTGAAATACTGTTTCCCCAGGAGAAGTTGTTGAATGGGTGTTGGGAGAAACCAAAGGTGGCAGATACCCTGCATTGGGAATTGAGTTAACTGAAAGGGCTGATCAGATTATCTGAGCTTTACAGTTGCTGCTGAGAGGTCACTTGCTTGTGTGGACTGCAATGGCATTTTCTTGAAGGAGGCAAAATGTCTCAGGTTGTGGGGTGCTAGCCCGAAACTGTATGTGTCCTAACTGAGTTAGGCCTCATGACCCCACAGCACATCCCAGCATCTGTCGGTGTGTGGAAGATGGGGGTGGGGGGTTAGGGGCGCAACCCTAACATCTCATTTCCCCACTTTTGTCACTTTAACCCTAACTGATGCATTAACGAAGAGTTTTGCAATGAAAAAAAATATATATATATATACACTGTATATATATATAAATATAACCCCAGTGCTGTATGCAGAGGGCCACCCGCTGACTGTCTCGTATACCGGCAAGGGACCTGGGTCCTACTACAGTGACTATTGGAGGTTCATTCCCAGAAAAAAGTGAAAAAAGCATGGTGCCTCCACCAAGAGTACAGTATCAGTTTGCAATGAATTTCCTTACATTTTGAGAAAGTGTAATGTAACTGGTAAATGGTATGTGTTAGTGGGCATTCCAAATTTCGTGCAAATTCGTTGAATGGTTGCAAAGTTATTAAGGTGAAAAATTTGGGGTTTAACATTAAACTGCTTACTCAACCCTAGCTATACTGTCGCGATTGCACCAGCATACGATATATACATATATACTTATACATACATATATATATATATATATATACTGTATATACTGTATATACTGTGTATATATATATATATATATATATATATATATAGATATAGATACACACATTTACAATGTTTTATTGTATGTAGTATTCTTTGTTTCTGAGTCACCCATTAAAATGGGCAGTTGTTTGGTCTTGTGTTCTTATCTGGTCTTAAATTCTATCTATCTATCTATCTATCTATCTATCTATCTATCTATCTATCTATGTATCATAACTAAATTAATGACTGGATGAATGAATGAATGAATGAATGTACAGGTAAGGCGTTTGAAAAGGAAAAAAAGACTCTCAGTTTAGGGTATGGTAACAAATAATTTCAGGCAAGTGGGTAAGGGATTGTAGACACCCTGAACAAGTTAGGAACAGGTAGGGTGGTTAAAAATGGGAAAACAAGAGACACCCTATCTAAGGTAGGGTACCAAATATATTTCAGACAAGCAAAGGAAGAGGTAGGAATTAAGCATATATAGAAAAGGGTCAGTAAGGTACAGGGAACTGTTTTCAGGCACTAAGGTAAAAAAGCAAAGAGCATGGGAGTTGTGCAATGCAGTGGGTGTGGAGCTGCAGCTTTTCGGGACACCTTCTGGAGAATGAAGTGTTACCCCATTTCTACTCATCTCTCTGGGTTTAGGGCAGAAGTTGCTGGATTCTGGGCCAAACTGATAGGGATGCAGAGAACTTTCTGCCTCACCCATGGGCCACCAAATCTGCTGCATCTTTCAGAGGATGCCTAGGCAGAGGCAGAGTAGTTGGACTTTGGTGGGCTCTGGGAGGGTGTGGAAAGTGGAAATGACACACACTCCTCAACCTGCACCATTGCACAATTCCTTTGCCGTACTGGCAGGACAAGGCAGATGTTGAGTGGTACATGTAGCCATGGGAAGAGAGGAAGTGGGTGTCCTCAGAACAGGAGTCCTCAAGGAGGGATGAAGGGGCCCCCAGCTGAGGATCTAGCAGCTGCTGTTGGGGGACTCCAATATTAGGAGGACAGACTTGAAAGCAGGAGAAAAGGGAGAGGGAGGCGATGTGCCTCCCTGGTGCTTCGGAGGGATGGAGAGCAGATCCAGAAGATAGCTATTGCAGCAGCAGATACGAGGGAGCTAGATGCCATTGTCCACCTGGGGACAAATTACCTGGCAAGTGTCAGAGCAGGGGTAGGGCAGGGAAGTTTCAGGGAATTGGGAGGGGCCTCAAGCAGGTGGCATGCATGATCACCTTTGCCAATGTTTTACCTCTATACAGCCAGGGAGAGGATAAGGCATTCCACATCAGGGCTTTTAACAATTGGTCAAAGGTATGGTGCTTGAAGGAGGATGTCAGCTACATTGGGGACTGGGGCCATCGTTGGAGGATATATCCTCTATGGGAGAGAGATGGCTTGCATCTTTCCAGGACGTGGACCACAGTCCTTAGTGGTAGGTTTAAATACTGTTTAATGAGCATTTAAACTGCAACTAGGGTGGTTGTAACACAAAGGGAGACAATAATTGCCCCAGATGAAACAGCAACAGGTAGGGGGAGCCAGAGAGAGGTAAGCTTCCCAGGAAATGGTGAAAGAAAACAAGTGTGGGGACAAGGCAGAGGACAAGGGGTTATAAATCAGGAAAGCAAGAAGAAATGAGTAAAGGAGACAGGGAATTGAGAAGGTAACTATGGAAAGGGGGGTCAGTGAGAACTTCAGGGAACAGCACAAGTGGGAGTAGTGGGAAGCAGGGAAGCAGGCTCGGAGGGAGTATGATATGGTATAGAGAGTCATGTGCACCAATGCAAGGAGTCTGGAAAATACATTTCCAGACCTGGGGGCCATCATTGTAGAGGATTGCCTGGATTTGGTGGCCATAATAGAGTCGAGGAACACTGACTGCCATGACTGGGACATGGCCATGCCAGGCTACTCTCTGTTCAGAAGAGACAGGGAAGAGAGTAGGGGAGGTGAGGTGGTACTATATTTTATTTTATTTATTTAGTTTTTTTGACCGGGTAAGTGCACTAGGCAGATTCTGCCGATTTTCAGGCATGACCCGGGGGAGGGAGATACAGATGAATGTCAACTGACCTTGAACCAGATTAAGCTGTTTGTGGTATTTTTAGTGAATGAGGGAAATTTGGACAGGACACCGAGGTAACTTCCTCTACACTTTTCGAGAAGTGCCAT
Source organism: Neoceratodus forsteri (assembly GCA_016271365.2). Classification (NCBI taxonomy): domain Eukaryota; kingdom Metazoa; phylum Chordata; order Ceratodontiformes; family Ceratodontidae; genus Neoceratodus; species Neoceratodus forsteri. The sequence goes on along the minus strand of CM028133.1, from coordinate 598,953,430 downwards.
GGGATCTTTAACATCCACCTGAACTGCCACCAGGACAGGCAGATGGGACCTCAGTTTAACGTCTCATCGGAAAGACGGCACCTCAGGAGTGCAGCACCCCCTTCATGCTGCACTACAGTGTCAGTATTGGGATATTAACCCAAGTGTCTGGTGTGGAGATATGTGAGGGAGAAAACAAGACTGTGGATGTACAGCAGCACCTGGAGGAAAAGGAAGGGCTGGAGGTGCTGTGGTTCATCCTGGAGTCATGTAGTGGGGCTAATATCCATACAGCACTGGGAGAGGAGTTGGATAAGGCACTTACTAACATACTAAAATGCCAGCAGAATAGGCCTAACGGTCTTTCGTGTCTGCTCGTTTGGTCAGCCCTCACCCTGGGAGCTGACCTTGCTTCCCCCCCCCCTTGCCTTCTCTGGCTTCTTCCTTCCCTGTTCTGGATATTCTCGCTGCACTGGATTTTGCTTCCAGAACCCTTCCCCTGTACCTGTCCCACCCTGTTTTGAACCCCTCCACCATCTCTGCGTCCACCAGCCCCCTGGGCAGCGCATTCCATGGCTCCACCACCCTCTCAGTGAAGTAGCACCTCCTCCTTTCTCCCCTGAATCTTCCCCACCTCCAGCTTCCACCCATGCCCTCTAGTTGCCACCTTGTCCTTCCTTCGAAGCACCCTGACTGCTCCTCCCCTATTTACCCCCTTCATGTACCTGAAGACCTCTATCATGTCCCCCCTGTCCCTTCTCTCTTTCAATATGTACATATTTAGCTCTTCGAGCCTCTCCTCATAGGTCCTGTCCCCCATGCCCCAAATCATTTTGGTTGCCCTCTTCTGGACCCTCTCCAGGAGTTTAATGTCCCTCTTTAAGTGTGGCCTCCAAAACTGCATGCAGTACTTGAGGTGTGGCCTCACCAAGCAGTTATACAGAGGGAGTATCACTTCCCTCCTTCTGGAGGTGATCCCCCTAGCGATGCATCCCAACATTCCTGTTGGCCTTGGCTGCTGCCCTCCTACAAGTCTCTGAGTTGTTCATCTTGACATCCACCACCACCCCCAGGTCCCTCTCAGCCATCGAAACTTGTAGCATTTCCGCCCCCCCCAGGGTGTACACTTGGCCCAGGTTTCTGGCCCCCAGGTGCAGTGCCTTGCATTTCCCTGCATTGAACCTCAGCTTCTGCTTTCTAGACCATCTTTCCAGAGCCTCCAGGTCCCCCTGTAGGGCCACCATCCCCTCCTCCCCATCCACCACCGCCCCCAGTGTTGAGTCATCCACAAAGAGACTCATCTCACTCCTGATACCTGTCCTTATGTCAGAGACGTAGGCGTTGAACAGGAGAGGCCCAAGGACTGGTCCCTGTGGGACCCCACTAATGACCCTCCTTGGGGATGAGACTATCCCACCAACTATGACCCTCTGGGTCCGGTCCTGGAGCCAATTGTCTATCCATCTGATCATCTGGTTCCCCACCCCCATTTCTCCCAGCTTATCCAACAGGCCCTCGTGGGGAACAGAGTCAAATGCCTTGCTGAAGTCTAGAAACAGGACGTCCACTGGTCTACCCAGGTCCAAGGCACTTGTCACCCAGTGGTAGAACTCCACAAGGTTTGTCTGACATGATTTCCCTGGGACAAATCCATGCTGTTTATCATCCAGGCACCCTGACTTTTCCAGGTCCCCCCCAACCTCTCCTTGACAATGCCCTCCATCACCTTGCCCACCACTGATGTCAGGCTGACAGATCTGTAGTTCCCTGCCACCTCCCTTGATCCCCCCTTGTTGATAGGCACTATAGGCACCACCTTCCAGTCCTGGGGCACCCACCCTGTCCTCAGAGAGATGGTGAAAAGCTCTGCCAGGGATTTCGCCAGGACATCCGCAAGTTCCTTTAGCATTCTGGGATGTAATTTATCCAGCCCAGGTGCTTTCTCCATCTTAAGGGACCTGAGGGCTTCCCTCACTCTCTCTGCTGTGATTTCCACCTCCACTACCCCTTCTCGAAGCTTAGCCTTCCCCCCTCCTGCCAGTGATGCCTCCCCCTCTCCCCAGACCCGCCGATTGGTTAGGTTCCCCCCTCCTCAGTATCACTGTCTCCTCCCATGTATGATGCAGCACCCCAATTTTCCTTGGTGAAAACTGAGGTGAAGTACGCATTTAGTACCTCAGCCTGCTCCCCCATGTCTTGTGCCCATCTCTCCCCTGTTTTAATCCTGCTAATCTGCCCCTTCACCCTTCATTTTTCCCCAATGTATCTAAAGAACCCCTTGTTCCCTCTCCTAATTTCCCTGGCCAGGTTCTGCTCCTTCCTTGTCTTAGACACCCTCACCAGCCTAGTGGCCCTTCTAGCCATCAGCTCGTACTCCCCTCTATGCCTTTCACTCCTTGAGCACTTGAATTGCCTATAGGCTGCCTTCTTTCCCCGCACCACCTCCTGGACCTCCCTGGTCCACCAGCAGGGTTTTCGGGCCCTACCGCATTTTTGTCTTACTCTTGCACAGGTGCTGGTAGCTTCCTGCACCCCTCTCCTGATTATTTCCCACCTTCTGTCAGTGTCCATGTCTGGCCCAATCACATCCAAATGCTCCTCAAGGATCCTTCCCATTTCCTTAAAATCCACCCCCCTGAAATCAGTTACCTTCATCTTTGTGCAACCTTCTACCCTTCCTAGGTCCAGGCAGAACCAGACCGTGGCATGTTCACTCCCCGCCAATGGGTCCCTTACCTCCAGGCCCCCAATCTGGTCACTGTCTGCCAGGACCACATTCAGTGCTTGTGCCTCCCTGGTCGGTTCCCCCACCTGCTGAGTTAGGAACGCGTCTTGAAAGACATCCAACAACCTCTGTTCCCTGGCCACTGAGGATGTCATAGTCTCCCAGTCTGTTCCTGGCATGTTTAAGTCCCCCAACACCACCACCCTTCCCCTGCCCAATCTGCAGTATCTCCCAACATCTGCCACCAGACTATCCTCCAGCTCTTCCACCAGCGCAGGGGGTCTATACACCACTTCTATTTTTACTGTCTTGCCCCCCCTTGTTATCAAGGTGACCCAAATTGCCTCCACAGTTCCCTCCACCTCCTCTACTCCCCCTATGCCAATGCAGTTTTTGACTATTATTGCTACCTCTCCTCCCCTTCCCTCCCACTATCCTTCCTGAACATAGTGTAACCCTCCAGGTTCAGGTCCCAGTCATGTCCTGGGGTGGCCCAGGTCTCAGTGACCACTGCCACATCCACCGCTCCCTCAGTTAGCATCACCTGGAGCTCAGGCATTTTATTGCCCAAGCTCCTGGCATTTAGCAGGACTACCTTCCACCCTTTCCCTATACTTCCATTTCCCCTGCTCGTGTTCCCATGGGGATTCTGTTTTCTCCTGCTCTGCACTTTACCAGTCGACCTTTTCCCACATTCCTCCAGCTCCCCAGGGGGGTGGAGACAGAGTGTTTCCTTTATCAGACGCCCTCTACAGCCGTTTCTCCCATCCCTCCCCCCTTCACAAGTTTAAACCCCACTTTTCACCAATGAACCCCTCTATTTTCAACTTAAGGATTCCCCTCACCTCCAAATTAAGATGGATCCTATCTCTAGCATACAGCTCCTTATCCTCCCAGGTCTCCCCCAAATCCCCCATCAACCCATATCCTCTGGCCTCACACCACTCCCTGAGCCACTGGTTTATCTCCCTAATCTCCCTTTTATGTTCCCAACTAGCCCTTGGCACTGGCAGGATTTCCGAGAAGGAAATCATGCACCCTATGTCATGACAGACCCTGGCAAGCTCCCTGAACCTTGCCTGTATCTCTAGCTCACTATTTCCCTCAATGTCATTTGTACCCAGGTGGACCAGTATGTCAAGGGAACCCCCACAATCCTTTGCCAGATGATATACCTCATGCTTGGCCCTGTGCACCGTTAGTCCAGGGAAGCATTTTGTTCTAACTGGCCAGGCTTCCCCCTCCCTATCCCATTTGATACCCTGATCATAGAATCCCCCAACAGGAGCACTCTGACCGCTCCTTTCCCTCCATTACCCCCACTTCCATGTCCCTCATCCTTTCTACTGGCCCCTCCACCCAGCAGGCTCCTTGTTCCTCCCCCTATCTGGTGTCACATGCCACCCCCTCATTTACCCTGGCCACCCCCTCCTCTCAGATCCTATGTCTCTCCTCCTCCTGAGTATCCTTCTGTGCCTCACTAACTCCCCCCTCACTCCTCGTGACTGGTCCTTCTCCCCCATCCACTAAACTAGCCTGGCTCATCCTCCCTTCCCTCCTGTCTCTGTTCAGTCCCTCCTTGCTTGTCGTGCTCCCCTGGCCTAAACCCTTAGCTCCCTTTACTGTATCCTCCTTGTACTTCTGGTCCTTCTCCTTGCCCTTTCCTCCCAACTGGTCCTTCTCCTTGCGCATTCCTCCCTCTTCCCCCTGCCCCTCCTGCTCTGATCCACTGCTCCTCCCCTTTTCCTGCATTCCAGGTTCCCCCCTGTTCCTCCTGCTATCTGGCCCCTGCCTCCTGCCCCCCACTCCTTTCATCTCTAACCACCACTGTCATGGCTACATCACCCCCCTCATCCTCAAGCAGAAGAAGAGAATTGAAGTGATTACTGAGCATAAGGTCTGATCCACCTCCCCACCTTGCTTCCTTCTGTCCAGCCCCAGCCAACTGCCTACTTCCCTGAGAATGTTGTCCCTCTGGCCCCCCTTTGTGAGGGTCCCCGGTTACCTGCCTGTTTCCTTGGTAGTCTCCTCCTTTTGGGCCCCCTCCACCTATGTGACCCCAGAGTATTCTCCTGTACTTCTTTCCTTATGCCCCCACCCCAGTGCTTGGTGCAAGACCGTAGGAGATCCCCTGCCCTCTTCCCCAACCAAACCTCCCCCTTCCCCAGCTGTCTCCTAATCCCTGCAACCTCCTCCCTATGCTGTGCCAGCTGGTAGCACACTGGGCAACCACTGAACTTCCAAGCCCAGTCCAGTATCATGGCTGCCCCACACCCTGTGCACCTCACCACACTCCCAAAGATGCTGGCCCTAATGACATGTGGTTCCATCCCCCTCCAAGTAGGTTTCCTTGGGTGAGCCTCCATTCCCCACTAGTCCAAGATACACCCCTACTGAATAATCAAGTTACCCACTAATCCTAGATACAGTCCCACAGTAAACTGGTAACCCTGTTACTAGGTGCAGTACAACACAGTAAATTATAAGGGAAGTGAACAACTCCCTAAGCTCCTCTCTCCCAGCCTTTAAATCCACCCCCCAGTGGCTAGAACTACATGAACTGCACCTGCAGCCTTTTCCTCCAATTGCAAGGCAGGTGTTCCCCAATAAATAAGCAGAGCTCTGGGGAGGGAGGGGTGGTGGAGGGTGGGATGAGGGCCTACACCCAACTCTCGAAAGAGTGTATCAGCCCTGTGTCTGCCCCTCCAGGCCCTGCAACCAAATAACCAGCCCCAAGCAAATCCCACCAAATAGGTTTTAAATCAGAAGAAATAGGCCTCCACCAGTGCAGCCTGTTACACAGTGAAACATCCCACAAATGAGACCACTTACAGCCACCAAACCAGTTTTCAAACTTCCAAAATCCCCAAAAACAATACCCTGCTAGCCCCTTAGAAGTATTAAGAAAGAAAAGAAAAGAAATAACCTTCTACCAAGTAAAATCCACAAGAAACCCTGTAAAAATAAGAAGCAGCTACTGTACTGAAACACATCTGATCCTGTCCCCTTCTAGTTCCTTCTGAGAAGACAAAGCAACTAACACCACAAACCTGATTCAGCTCTGCCTCCAGTCAATTAGCTGAGTGAGATCTGGCCAGACCATTAACACCCTTCCCCCACTAAGCACTAACCTTTGCAGCTAGTGAAGTCAGCAAAAAGGAATCAAAATTCAACTCAAAGCCCCCAAAATATGTTTGCTACAAAAAGAAACAGGTCTCCAATTCAATCAGCTTCACTAATGACACATCACAATAGGCTTAAAATTAACAGATATAGGTCTCCAGTTCAAATAACCAGCCCCAAGCAAATCCCACCAAATAGGTTTTAAATCAGAAGAAATAGGCCTCCACCAGTGCAGCCTGTTACACTGTGAAACATCCAACAAATGAGCCCACTTACAGCCAACAAACCAGTTTTTAAACTTCCAACAGCCCCAAAAACAATACCCTGCTAGCCCCTTAGAAGTAGTAAGAAAGAAAAGAAATAACCTTCTACCAAGTAAAATCCACAAGAAACCCTGTAAAAACAAGAAGTCATCATCAGGATGGTAAGTAAGAGGGAGGTGCTCTTTAGTTGGGGACTTGAGTCTGCCAGATATGGATTGGAGAACTCCAGCTTCAGTTTGGCAAGGTCATCCTTGACTCCCTACAAGGGGATTTTCTCAGGCAGCAAGTCAAGGAACCCACTAGTGATGGGGCAGTGCTGGACCTGGTACTCACAAACTGGGACAGAATTGCAGACATCATATTGAGCAGTCCCCTAGCTATCAGCAATCACCATACAACATAGTTTAAAATGGAGCAGAGACAAACCACAAGAAAATGAAGATCCTTGACTTTAGGAGGGTGGATTTCAAAGAATAAGGAGACTGTCTCACAAACTGCCTCATAGAAGGAATTGCCTGGGAGGGGTAGAGGCACAGTGGGGGAAAATAAGGGGGGCATAAGTAATGCACCAACCTCTGCTTGATTGAAGTGAGCAAAAGTAGGAGAAAGAGACTGCTATGGTTCACTAGGGAAGTGGCCAAGGAGGCGAGGGAAAAAAGGGTGGCATTCAAGAGCCATAAGGAAATGTAGATGGAGGACAACAGGGAGGTATACCAAATAAAAGAGAGGGAAGTAGGAAAGGCAGTGAGGAGAGCAAAGATGCAGACAGAAAAAGGGAAGCCATGGGAGTAGCTCATTTCTTCAGGTACATAAATGAGAAGAGGAAAGCATGGGAAGGGATAGTTAGGATAACAAGGGCTGCAGGGTGAGACTACACAGAAGAGGATCAAGAAAATAGACATCCTGAACAAGAACTTCTGTTGTCTTCACAGTGGAGGTGGGAGACAGATTACCAGGGAAAAGCAGGAATGAGGGGGGGTGAACACAAGTCCATTTTCAGAAGAAAAAGTCCTGAAGGGACTTGCAGCTCTAAAAGTGGACAAGGCTATCGGACCTGACTGGATACACCCAACGATACTAAAGGAACTCAGGGAGTTGCTAGCTGCCCCACTGGTGGCCTTATTCAACAGCTCACTGGAAACTGTCATTGTTCCAGAGGACTGAAGGAGAGCAGATGTGGTCCCTCTCCAAAAGAGAAGAATCAGGGAGGAGGCTAGCAACTATAGGTCAGTCAATCTCACGTCAGTGGTGGGAAAATTAATGGAAACCATATTAAAAGAAAAGATGGCAAGTGATAGGAATATACAGTATTTATTTAGTTTTTTTGATCGGGTAAGTGCACCAAACAACAACATCATCTATTTTCAGGCACGACCCTGAAGAGTTACAGACAAAACCAGCATATCATAACAGGGGAGTTCCAGACTGCATATAGCACAGAAAACAGTGAGGTACATGATAAACATGTGGTATACAATGAATATACACAGAGAGTACACGGAATTCAACAGGCAATCATTACTGTAAGGAAAGAAAATAGCACATGTAAGTACAGAGGGCACCATGAAACAGAGGGTGGAAAGAATTACCCAAAGGACTAATAGGGGTGTCAAGGGTAAGTGGCTAGCATCTTGGTTCTAAGAGCAGTGAGCTGGCATAGGGAATCCCAGAAGTGCTAATGGGGCCTTGGGGTGAGACAAGAACCAGGTTAGTACTCCACATAGTTTAGGGGCAAGAGCATTTGTCCCTGATTTGTAGGTGACTTTTGAGGCCATTTTTAAAGATATGGTGGGACTGTGTGTGTTTCAGTTCCTTAGGGAGAGCATTCCAGAGTCTTGGTCCAGATACTGCAAAGGCAGACTAGCCCACCCTAGTGTTGCATTTGGAGATATCCAGTAGAGAGTTGTCCATTGAGCACAGGGAGTACGTCAGTAAGGAAGGTTTGAAGCAGCAAGTGATAGACTCAGGAAGGCCTTCTCTGATTATTTTGTCTATGGTGCAACCAGCAGCATATGTCCGGTATGAGGGAGAGGAGAGCCTGTCAAGGTCAGCATAGAGCACACAGTGGTGGCTGCACCTTGGCAAAGATAGAGCAAAATGACAGATGCTGTTATAACAGGTCTCCCATTTGCTTAAAACAGCTTTATTTGCTTTCATGTATGATAAGAGACTATATGTGAGGCCAGGCCTTAGTACACCCTGAGCGATGGCAAGTCTTGCAGTGGAGGTAAGGTTGTGGTGAGTCTTATATGCGATATCAAGCTTAATGTAGACAGATTTGCATACAGTTGAAATATGAAGGTTGAAGTCAAGAGATGGATCGAGTGTGATACCCAGATACTTGAAAGAGTCCACCATGTCAAAAGAGAAGCCTCCGGGCCCCCTTATAGTAAGCTTAGAAGGGCAGACTCTGGGCCTGGTTCTCAAACGCTGCACCAAGATGCAAGGTACATGCGCCAAGCAGCAAGACGCAAGCAGCAAGCTGCGCCAAGACACGAGCAAGATGGGATTCACAAACGCACCATGCATGAATGCAAAGACCTGCTGTGTCAAGCATCCCATGCGCCAGCACAGTGCAGAAGGCAGCTAGCACCATGACGCAGAGTGCGTTGCCACTGGGGTAAGACATGCAGGATGCAGAAGTGCAGTTCACAAAGGTGCATCAAACATCAGATTTCAAACACCTGCTACACCACACAGAGCTGATATAAGAGGACTTAGAAAAAGGAAGGGAAGAGGCAGGGCAGTGATACAGGACTGAGACACAGGACTGCAGCAGGGCAGAGACAGATGACTGCCAGGAGGTATTGGCACCACAGGCCCTACTGAGCATACAGCTGGCCATGTAATGCCATAGGTGATATGCCCGCCAGGCTGCACAGCAGGGTGGTGCTGCACAGCAGTGCCACAGACAACAGCTACCCAGACGCTGGAGGCATGCCATGCATGTGTACCGGCCACACACTGCCCACACGGACCTGACCGAGGAGTAGTGCATCGTACAATATCGACTTGGCAAGGCAGCCATAGCAGAGCTGTGCCAGGAACTTGAAGCCAACCTGAGAAGCAGGACCCGGAGAGGCCATGCCATACCAATAGAGGTGAAGGTATGTGCAGCCCTATGGGTAATGGCCACTGGTGGATTCCAGACACTGAGTGGCGACACTGTGGGCATCTCATAGCCCTCCGTATCATGGTGCCTGAGAGCAGTCATGGATGTCCTCGTACACAGGTCACACCGATACATCCACCTATCCACAGATGCCCAGGAACAACTGGCAATCAAGCAGGGATTCTATAGCACAGCAGGATTCCCACGTGTGCTTGGTGCAGTAGACTGCACACACATCGCTATAAGGGCACCACTGGATGAACCAGAGACCTATGTCAACCATAAAGCTTCCATTCCATGAACGTACAGGTCATCTGTGACAGCAGGTGCAGGATCCTCGAAGTTGTGGCACAGTATCGAGGGTCCACACACGATGCATACATCTACAGGAACTGTGGAGTGTGTGATGCCTTCCAGAGCAGGACACTCACAGATGGCTGGCTGATTGGTAAGGCACACACAGGCACACACAGCATGGGTGGGCAAGGAACATATGTGGGCACAACACTAACCAACACCTCCCGTCCCACAGGTGACAACGGATACCCACAAGAACCCTGGCTGATGACACCAGTGAGGCAACCACAGAGTGTGGCAGTACAACAGTACAATGATGCCCACACAGTAACATGCAGTGTGATACAGTGCACATTTCACATCCTCAAGATGAGGTTCTGGTGCCTTGACAGATCAAGGGGTGCACTGCAGTATACACCGGTAATGGCATGCGAACTGTTCATAGCATATTGTGTGCTGCACAGCATAGCACTGGAACTTGGCACACCACTGGCAGAGGATGAGGAGGTACCCAGTGAGGATGGTGACACTGTGGGGGAGAAGGAGGAGGAGGCAGTGGGGTCTGCCTATGACTGGCAACAGTAAGGCCCAGCACAACACACACTACCTGGACAACAAATGTGAGTGCAGCTCATTGGGTCACACTTTGGATGAGCACACAACAGCATGTGCAGTGTGCATGGCCACAGGTAAGACAACACCACCATGCTGTGTGCTGGCTATGGACCATAGCCTCAAGATCATGGGAGGACCACACACATGCAGCAATGGCACACACAACAAACATACTGGGCAGCAGTGCCATGGCATTGCAGTGAACAACAAAGCAGTGCCAGGAACCCAGGGACCACCGTGGAGAGCACACACTGCAGGTGGACCGGAACAATTGTGGTGATGCAGAGGTGTCACCACCTGGGCCCCCACACAGGCAGTGGCAGCACAGTTGACACAGATGTGCCCATTGCCTGTGTGCCGGCCCAGACGGTGCAATGCACAGTGCCATGGACAGCAGCATGTGTGGCCGGGTGTCCATTGCTAGCAGGGGTGACATGTGCATGAGCAGTGTAATGTAGGGATGGAGGGATGTGTAGGGTCCCATGCACAGCAGCCACAGCGCTAGGCAGCATAAACTGCATGTGATGGGAATGGCACCACGGCCATGTGGCACACATCACACTGGTGCTGGTGCCGACATGAATGCCAGTACACAGTGGGTACCTGAGGTAGGCACAATGGGAATATGGAGGACAGTGTTTGGTGGAAGGCTGCACACACCATGCAGCACAGCTGCAGGTGTTGCACATGGTTGGGTGCAGTGCATCCAAGGCTGCAGGACATGGGTGCATTGTGGCACACCCATAGGGCTGGCACATTGCCACTGGAGGCATGCCCCCCTCAAGCACAGCTGTTGCACCTGCACAAGCACAATGTGCGGAGACAGGGGGGATGGCAACCAATGAGCCGCAGGTTGCACTGTGCATCAACAATGGTAGGACGCATGTCGCACTGTGCGGCAGCCACAGCAACGCTACTTGCATACAGTGTCATCCCATATGCAACGTACAGTGCGTTGCATGCTGCATGCTGATGCATGCTGCATAGTGTGTGCATCACAGCATGGGACTGGCGAGGGAAAGCAGGGAACACATGGAGCTGAGCCACCAGCACCTGCAGCACCTCAGTAGCACATGCTAGGCTGCACTGGACAGTGCAGCACAGGTCACAGCCCCATATACACTGCAGAGGGAGGCAAGGGAGTAAAGCAGGCACAAGGGCAAACAGCAGGTGGCAGTCCCAGTTGCAATGGCACGCTGGAGCAGGGCACCCAACTTCACGGATGATGTGACAGTACTTCTCATCAGCCTGGCTGAGCAGTGGAGCAGGGTGCTGTTCCCACAGGGAGCACAGTAGTCCAGCCCAGCTGACAGGGAGAGGGTGTGGTCCACCATAGGCAGTAGGCTCCAGGCAGTGCCTGGCATCAGGAGGACCATGCGGCAGGTCAGACACAGATGGAATGACCTGGCCTGGAGGGAGGGGTGGCCCCTTGCCCACCTGAGGAAGATGGCACAAGAGGCAGATGTCCAGATACGTGGAAGGCCACGCCAGTCTGGTATATGTCACCAGTAACATGTCTAACACAAAGCACACTACAGTGACCTCGACTGCACAGATGGGTACTGATGATGTCACATACCATTATGTCCCTGCAGAAGAAGGCAGTGACACCGAAGGCCAGGGCAGGCCCAGGGAATCTGGACTGTATGGACATGGCAGAAGACCCCACAGAGAGAAACATCACCAAGGTAGGTGTGCAGCAGTCATAGCATATATGCAGCTGTGTAGGCTACTGTGTAGGTACCAGTAGGCAGGGGATACACACACACACACACACACACACACACACACACTGGAAGAGCCAGCACAGGTGTCCGTGGCCAGTGTTTGCTGGTAGGGTACATGCACCATGGACACATGTGTGGGTGTGTGCCCTCACATGGTCAGTGCATGTCACAGCCCATGCAACACATGACATGGCATGGCGGTGGCCTGCCAGGCTTGGTGGTGTGGGCAACATGCAGTGAGGCAATGCATGGGCATGTGGTGCAATCACAGGCTGTCACATTGTTTTCAGGTGCTGACGGTGGTGTGAGGAGTGAGCAGCAGGGCTGGTGGCACAGTGGAATTCCCTGGAGTGGGCGATGTGATGCCTGAAGCGGAACAACGCACGGGCGTACACAGCCAGGACCCGGATGATGGCCCAGGGCAGGCAACAGGTGGCACCATATCAGGGTGTGGAGGATGCAACAGATGAGAAGGATGTGGAGGTGACGGAGGAGGACGTCCTGGGTGACTGACAGGTACATCGTCTGCATGCAGGGCCAGGTGACACTGCTGTGGGACCTCCTGCAGCAGGTGACACAGCTGACATGGCAACAGGCGGGGACACCTGTAGCACAGCTGGCTAGGTGGGTGTTGACTAGACTGGAGATGGGGATGCCCCCATGCATGGCGGTGGTGATGCAACCCCCGAAACAAGGTCCAGGTCAGCCCAGAAGTGAAAGGGACACGTCACCAGACAGGGATGTGAGGAGTGATGATGTCATGCAGTCCCAGCTGCTCACCCTCCATGACTTTGCCCAGGGACTCAGCCAGCACATCAGGCCCATGGCAAGGCTGCTGACTGACCTACATGATGCAGTGCAAGACCTGCTGGACTACCTGGACCAGATTGGTGGACACTGAGTGGCAGGCATGGGAGTGCAACATTGTTCTGGCCCCACTCCTGCAGTCGCGGACAAGTCATGAATAGGGCTCAATGGGTGGTATGGACACAGGTCACTGGGACATCAGGGAACTGGTAACTGTGCATGCAATGCAGTTAATTGCATCATTGTTGTAAGACTGTTGCTGTGTGTGAAGCAGTGGCCATTGCATTGTGTACCTCTTGGATCACACTAACTGTTGATGTTGTGTGTTGCTGATGTGAACGCAATACATTGTTGTTTCTTGTGCAAGCTGTGTCTGTATGTCATTCTGTACTGTGCATGTTCATCACCTGTCTATGCTGTGTACTGGTTGGTGCCAGCCACTGTATGGGTACCAGTCCACAGAGCCTACACAGTGCATCATGTGGACAACAGGGACTGCTGTCCACCAACATGTGGATTGCACTGCATTGTGCCACAGGTATTGTTAAGGCGACACGCCGGGCACAGTGTCAGGACACTGTCTCTCTGTGGGCCTGTGCCACCCAGTGTTGCGGTCATCTTAGTTCCACAGTGGTATGCCACAGTGGTTAAGCCAAACCACCAGTCGACAAGGTGGGACCCCACGGTTTGGGCCTGCATGTGTCATGCATGAGTTGGTACCAGACATGTGGGGCCGGGTGGTGTGACATGGTATGTGGCATACCACAGAGCCCACCCAGTGGACTGCAGTTCACAGCTCTGTATGGCTGCCATGGTGGCATCCCCCACGGTGGGTACCATGTGTGAGTGTTGGTGCTGGGTGGTATGTGGGGCCCCTTGTGTGGTGGGGAGGCAACAGTCCTGCAGCAGACATGCACCTGGGTGTGGGGGCATGCATTGCAACATGGGCAGGTATGGTGCCGTGTGTGCCAGGGGCCATGCCTGTGCTGGTGCTCCACGCCACGATGTGTGCACCCACTGCTCCCACTGGTCACATGGGGGGGCTTGTCCTGTTGGCAGTGGTTGGTGGTGCACGGGTGTGAGTGTGCAGTGTAAGCGGTCTGTGGCATGCCATGGCGTACACACCCGGGTGCATGCAACTGATCACAGGGCAGGAATTGGGGCAGTGCAGGAGTCCGGTATGTGCCATCTGGGATGGTGATGTGCCTATCACTAGCGTGGGGGTGTTGCCACTGTCTGGGGATGCAGGCTTGTGTGTGTGTCCCATGCTGCAGTGCTATGGCGGGGTGTGCCATGGCCATGGGCACTGTACAGGGGATATGGGGTACTGGTGCATGCAGCACAGGTATACATGGCACATGCAACTGCACATCCATGTGAGGTGTGTATTGTGTTGGGGTCCCTGCCCATGGTCTGTTGTGTGCACTGGACCATTGCATTGTGGTGGCCAGCACCGTTGGTCACCCCCCTTCGATGCACGTGTGTGGCATGCTGCGTGCATCCTACCGGTGTGTGTGTGTGCTGGCCTCCCCCTCTGGCCTATGGTGTCTGGTGGCACACTCTGTGCAGTGCATGGTGGCTGTACTGCCATGATGCTGCTCTGTGTAGCATCCTGCAGTGTGGCATGCCCTGTCTGCACCCCCGCCACAGGTGGCACTGTGTGCGCCCTGTGCCTCTGTGACCATCATCATATCACTGGGGGTATCTGTTGTGCCGCAGCGGTCCCTGACATACTGCAGCCATTTTCCCCCCTAGCTCTGGTCCTGCTGCCAGCTGCTGCCATCAGTGCAATGGGTGTTGCTGCTGGTACTCCTTGCCTGGCCATCCACCCTTCACAGGTCATTCTATCTGCCTCAGGTGGACCCTATTGTGGCCTTGGGATTGGCTTGTCATGTGTTGTCCCAGCCTCCGTGCTGCACTGGGTGTTGGCATTGCCATGTTGTTATCTATCACTGCACTGCTCTGTGTCTGTTCAGACCACTCCATGTCACTAGCAGGTGGGTGGATGTCCATCCCCCTGTTTCCATCATGTTCCAGTACCCCTCTGTGCCTGTGCACACCCACAGCTGTGCCACTGGGTGTTTTGCTGTGGTTGTCTTCTGTGCCCTGTGTGGTGGTGGTCCCCTGCAGTATGTGCCCCACTGCACCATGGCCATCATCCACACCAGCATCACTATGTGACTCTAGCCCATCCCTGAAGTCTGTTGGGCCCACGTGTCTGTTGCCAGAGGCACTTGCATTCAGCTGCTCTTCCCCATTATCTGTGTGTGTGCCTGCTGTGTCACCCACAGCCCTGTCCTCGGGCACAGCTGTGCATGTCACGTGCTGTGTCAGCACTGTGTCTGGCTGTTGTCCTGTAGACAGCAATGGCTGTCCTATGCCCTGTGCACCCTCATGGCCCTGTCCCACATCCTAAATGCCCGCTGTGTTCCCCATGCTGTGGTGGTCATCTACTGCCCTTCTATTGTGCTGCCACACACACTGCAGTCCAGACATACCTATGGGACCGGTGCCATACAGGCTGCCTGTTGTTGCATGCATCTTGCAAACTCCTGCAGTGCTGTTGCCATTGCCGTTGTTGCCTCAGTCTGGGTGATATGCTGCCCCATGCTGCATTTCGTGATCATGGTCTGCAGTTCTATGGCATCCATTTGGCGTGTGATGCACAGTCATATCTCCTGGAGTAGCCTTGTTGTCTGTGTTGTTTGGCATGCCCCTTCCTGGATCCCATGTATGATGGCTGCGTGGATATCTACCACTGTCAGCTGCAGCTGTCCCATGTGTGCAACCGTGGTAGTGGTGTGTTCCCATATGCTTACTTGTATCCCTGCCAGCTCACACTGTGCTGCCTCCTGGGTGAGCAGGATATCCTGGCAGTATTGTGACAGGTCTTCCCCAAGGTCATCCTCCAGTGGCAGTGGTGTTGTACCATGTTCCTCTGTCCCACCTGCACCTCCATGGTCTGGTGTGGCAGTGCTGTATCCCTGGCTGTCGCAGCCCACAGTGGTGGGTGCATTGTTCATCTGTCCCACCACAGGGCCATCCCCTCTGTCCCCCTGCTGCTGTGTGTCCACCATGGTCCGGTGCTGGTTTGCAGGTCTGGCCATGGGTGTGCTTTGCCCAATGGTGCTGCTGCTGTTGGATGGCATGGTATTGCTGTCAGTGTCACTTCCCTGTTGGTCATCTGCCTCACTATCTGTCACCCTCCTGTGGGTCTGGCTCACTGTGCTGTCACTGGTGGATGTCTGCTGTTATTCCTCATCACTGCTGCTGTGACTGCTGTGTTCTGATGCTTTGCTGTCACTGTGGGTCACAGCATGGCATTGTGGAGGTGTTGTCTGCCTGGCTGTGGCATGTTGTCTGGTCGCTGTGGTCCAGGCACCTGCTGGGTATACAGGCAGATGTGCACAGTGCATTACCTCAGGTGCCCACATGCCAGTATGTGTCCAGTGCCACAGTGCATGTCCAACCTGTGGCAACCAGTGGAGGGGTTTCCTCCTGCATCTCCTGCTACTGCATGGTGGCCCAGGCTACACTATGTCCCTTTGCACCTGACCCCCAGGTCCCTGTCCATTGCAGGTCCCTGGTTCCCCTATGGTGCATCTGACTCCACTGGTGGTGCCATATCAGCTGTCTGCACAGTGGTGCCACCCATCACATGCATGCCCAGTGCTTACCTTGTGCATGTTGTTGCCAATACAGGTCTAGCTCTGTGTTACCCTGTATGCTGCACATGCTGATCTGTGCCATTACACATTCCTCATGTCTGCTGAGGGGCTATGGTTGTGTGGGTCCTCCTCCTATCGTCATTGTGCAGTGCCTATTGTGGGCTGCCTTCTCCTTGGCATGGGGCTTGATGTCACAATGCCACTTCTGCAGCTCCTCACACTGCGCTTGCTGGGTGCCACTGCATTCACTAGTCTGGCTACTGCATTCCCATGCCTCCTTCCACTGTGTCCGTACCTTCTGGTTCCCTCCCCAGGACAGTAGCAGGT
Organism: Neoceratodus forsteri; assembly: GCA_016271365.2. NCBI lineage: Eukaryota > Metazoa > Chordata > Ceratodontiformes > Ceratodontidae > Neoceratodus > Neoceratodus forsteri. Next base: position 598,936,787 of record CM028133.1, on the reverse strand, counting down.
CTGCCTGTTGAGTGTCACAAACAGGTCAGGACCTTGCACCATTGCCCATCATGCTCTTGTACTCCTGCCACATATCTCACCTACCTGGGCCTCTATTGCATCCAGGAGGATGTCTGTCTCCTGGTCTGTGAAGTTCTTTTTCCTGGAGTGCCCAGTCTTCTTCCTCCATGTCCCTGGGGTTGGCTGCCCCCTCTCATCTTGCTGCATCCTCCGTGGTTTGGCCATTCCTCTGCCCCTTGTGTTTAGTCACTGCCTGCACCTTGCGTTTCACCTATGATATTTGTTTGATGTACTGTGTGTTCTTATGCCATGTGTGCTACATCTGGCGCATGATGCATTCCATACAGAATAGGGTGCATGGCCTATGACACTGGGCGCTTTGGAGCATGGTGCATCTGACGCACCTTGCGCCGCTCTAAGGTAATCTCTGAGAATTGGGCCCCCTGAGTCTGGGCACTGAGCCAAAGAGCATGGTGACTGTTGTTTTCGTGTTGAGAAGGAGCTTGTTGCACAATATCCATGACTGGATGGTGCTAAAATCCAGGCTGAGTTTATTGTGATGTCAGTGATACAGAAGGGCTTCACAGGAGCTAAGATATTTGAGCAGGTTGTTGACAAATAGAGAGACTTGTAGCAGCCCAAGGATGGACCCCTGGGGAAATGTGACCTTGATGGAGGCAAGACCTGATTTGGCACTACTTATTGCAACAAATTTCCATCTACCAGACAAGTAGATTTTGAACCAAGACAGCTCAGGAAACAAAAAGCCCAAAGCAAGCAGTTTCTCTAGCAGCAGAGTGTGATCTACCAGGTTGAATGCCTTGGTTAAGTCTATGAATATTGCTCCCGTGAGCATCCCCTTGTCCATAGCTGTTCTGATGTCATTAGTCAGTTTTAAGAGAGCTGTAATGGTACTGTGGCCACTCCTGAAACCATGTTGGCATGGAGTAATCTGTTGGGTTTGTTGAAGGAAGCCTGTAACCTGAGAGGTAACAATTTTCTTGAAAAGTTTGTTGAGGGTGGAGAGAATTGCGATGGGCTGATAAGTATTCATACATCTGATGTCACCCTTTTTATGTATGGGAATGACTTGAGCTGTCTTCCAGAGCACAGGTACAGACCCTGAGGCAAGGGACAGATTGAACAGTCTTGTGATGGGGCCACTAAGAGTGGGCGGCCAGCTTAGGAAACCCCAGTAGGAGCCCATCCGAGCCAGCAGAGCCACAGTTGGGGATGGATCTGAGAAGTCGAAAAACTTCCTTTTTGTTGACCAGCTTGAGGTACAGGCATGGGGATCTTGGGGAGAGGGGGTCCACGGGAGATGTCAAATCATAATCAAAGAGGCAGGAGAAATGGGATAGGTCTGAGAAGTGAGCATTTAGGGCATTAGCAATTGTAACTAAGTTATTGCAGTTGGTGCCATCCAGGGTCATGTCGGTTATAGATGAACTAATGCCTTGTCCCATGCAGGATTTTAAATGGTTCGAAAAACTTCTGGGGTCACAAGTAGATGAATGAAGGAGCTGTTGATAAGAGGCACTTTTAGCATTGTGGATAGCTTTCTTGCATTCCTTCCTGAGCTGTCTGTATGTGGTCCAGTCTGAGTGATCCTGGGTGCATTTAGCATTGGACCATGCTTTATCCCTCCTTTTCATTAGTGTAAGTAGTTGACTGTTTATCCATCTGGTCAAGGAGCCTCTGATAAGCCATTTCTTGAGGGGAACAAATGCATATTGTAGGTTAAGAAGGGTGATATGTAGGAAGCTGAATGCTTCATTTATGTCAGTGGCATGATAGAATGAGGACCAGTCAATGAGTTGGGCAGCCTGAGCCAGGGATCTGTAGTCTAGGCTAGAGAAGTCTCTGAACTGGATTTCTTTGGGAGGAGGTTTATGAGGGAGAGCACTCCATATACAAAAGACAGGCACGTGGTCACTAATAGCATGAGGCATCCACCCAGCATTTGTTATCCTATCCTTCCTGTTTGTGAGGATCCAGTCTATAAGGGATTGATGGTTATTATTGGGTGCAATTCTGGTCAGACTTGTTATCATTTGAGAGAGATGGAGCTTGCCTAGGACTTCCTCCAATGAACCAGTATTGCGCCCAAGCCAATCAAGGTTAATATCCCTGATGAAGAGTAATTCTGACTTCCCCTTCAGCAATGTAAGGTATTGAATGACCTTGGTCAATCCTTTCAATCCGTTCTTTGGAGAGGTGTAGCCAATGCTCAATTTCTTGGCGTTTCCCAGAAGGAGCATGGTATGCAGTAACTCACAGCAGTTCGGAGGTTGGTCTGGAGAGAGGTTGATTGAAAGATGCTCTTTAAAGTACAGCACAATGCTACCCCCATGTTTAAATGTGGAGCGATCAGCCCTCAAGAACTTGTAACCTTTTAGTACACACAGGGAGTCTGGTATTGTAGGCCTGAGCCAGGTCTCCATGAGGCAAAGAATGTCTGGGGAGAAGTGGGCAACCCAGGCTTCCAATTCGGCAAAGTTAGCGATAAGGCTGCAAATATTCATTTGCACGATTTTGAGACCCTTTGAAGAAAACCATCTAGGGTGTTTTGAGGTGAAGCTACAAATGGAGGACCTGGATTTGACTATCCAGCCAAACAAACCCGTAATAGGTAGAGCCAGATTTCCTGGTACCATTTATGTTGAGAGCACCTCCAAGAAGTAACACCAGGAGTAGAGGAAAAGTAGTACAATATATGAGCAGGATAGATGAAGCTCAGGTACATGTGGCTGCAAGGAAGGGTCATTTTCCCCCAGAAGGAGGCTTGAGTAATTGAAAGAGGGCTGAGCTGCGTAACATCATGGGGCACAACGAGCAGCTGGGACCACTAAGAAGTCAACACAGGCAAGCATTAGAGGAAGCCCCACCCCTATTGCAAAGCAGGAGCCAAGCAGCTTCATCATAAAGGTCAAACTCCAGTACCCTAATGACCTGAAGGAGGCAGAAGGGGAAAAACATGAGGGAAAGGGGGTCCAGGCACCACTAGTCTACTTGGAGTAGAGTGTGAGCAGTAGTAATTAGAGGTCAGGGTTAGGGTTAGAAAGCTAAAATTCAAAGACAGTCCCATTACCTAGTATTCTAGATATCAATCAAATCAATCAATCAATTTTTATTTTTTACTGGCAAGTATGTGAGCAAAAATGCCCAAACGCCAAGATACAAGTTACCTGTTGACTTAGACCATCTAGTTGTGATCCCTGCAGGCACATGTTAAAACATAAACGCCCCCCTAGCTAAAGCACTTGTATTTTAGTACTACTAGGCAGTTAAATATTAAGCAATATCAGTGATTACAATAGTTTGGCAGTTTGTATGTTTCCTTTGCTCTTCAAATTATTTGTCTGAGCTGGCTGCCTCCTCTGGCTGACACAAGAGTCACAGAATGAAAAAGAAAACTTAAATCTAGAGGAAATGGTGAACTGCTGAGGTCCAGAGTTACAGAATGATTTAAATTCCTAAAGGTAATGAACTGTGGCCTGGGCATATACAGGATATGAAAACCTTTTTGTCTGTAGTTATCCTTTGTTCCACAAAGTGGTTTTAGAATAGCCCTCAAAGACAAGTACAGTTCCTTCAGGAGCTGGTGAGATGAAAATGTGGATTCAGTTCAGGACCCAACATTAAAGAGTTTGTCAGACTTAGTTGTTATGTTTAGTTTTGCTTAGGATGGCTTCCAAAAAAGTTTATTTCAAATGAAAATGCTGATATCGGATGGTGATGTTTTGCAGAAATTCCTGAAGGTGATGATCTGTGGACTGGCCATATGAAGGATGTGAAAACCTTTTGTCTGCGTTTCCTTTACATACAAAGAAATTGTAAGTTTATTAAATAAATCCTGTATAATAAGGACCTTACTGAAAATGAGCTTTGCTCAATTAAGTATCTCATTCATATAATGAACAGCATTTTCACTACTATTACTTCTACTACACCTAGGAGGGAAATAGGATGGTAGGAGCCATAGCATTATATATATTTACCTGACTTTACATACATGCATACATACATACAAGATGTCAGCAGAGAAGGACCTCAAGGCCCACCTAGTCTGCCCAATTAAAATCCACCTAACAAGAGATCTCCAGTCTATCTCCTATGTTGGAAACCCCTCCCTTAGGTACCAGAATCCCTTTGTGTCTGTCCCACATACTCTTAAAGCTAGTAATTGTGTCTACCCTTACCATCTCCTCCGGTAGATTATATTTCAAGCATCCACCACCCTCCCCATGAAGGAGTACTTCCTTATGTTACCCTTGAACCATCCCCCCCTCTAGCTTCCAGCCATGACCCCTCATCCTTTGGCAACTCTTCCTTCAAAAAATACTCCCCCTGTGTTTAATCCTACTACTAGGAGTTTCACATTTTGTTCCCTGAGGTTTCAAACATGCAGTCAACTAGATTATTTTTGTGCAGTTCCTTTATTCTTTTGGATCTGTTGGATGTATCCCACAGACCAATACTGTTCTCTGACCATGCTCCAGTAAGCTTGGTGTGGGATCCGTGACAATGTGTATCGAGAACTCCTCATTGGCACTTTAACCCAGCCTTGTTGAGTATAGAGGACTTCAAACCATGGTTGAAGGGGGAAATTGATTTCTATTTTTTAACCAACCCCTCTCCTGACATTGCTCCTTTTGTTATGGGATGCTTTTAAATCCTACATTCAGGGGCGCATTATTTCTTATGCATCACATATTAACAAAAGGTATAAAGAGGAGATGGAACCCTTTCAACCCGTATTCAACAGTTGAAAGAGGAGTTATATTTGTCACAACCAGACAAGGATGAGAAGGTTCAGGAACTTTTGATGTATGAAGGCAGCTTAAAGAGGGACTCTGGCCAAAAGTGCAACTTTACAGAATTAGAATGAGCATACCTCCAATAAATCACTTACCAAAAATTAGGTGTCTGTGTTTCTTCATTTTAAAGTTATGAGATATTTTGTAACCCTGATTTCACTATCTGTTCAGAAAAGCCTGTTTCAGTGAAGAGCCGCTGCTGATGTCATCTCCAGAACTCACAGTCTAGTCTTCCCTGTCAGCAAGCTTACAGGACCTGTTTCTCCAGAATTTAAAAATCATATGCAATAATCTTTACAAGTAAAAGAGGCAGCAACATTCAAAAAAAAGTTTCTATAAAAACTGTCTGTTTCAGGTTTTGGAACAAAGTTGAAAAATTCATATTTGTAATGCCTTTTTGATGTGGTCCATTTCTCCAAGGTTGCTGAATGCTGAGTCAGCATGCCTCCAGCCTGCTGATACCATTTGGGGTGCTACTGTATTGTGTCTGTTAGGAAGTTGTATTGCTACTAGTATTGCACAATGTTGGTAACTTCACTGCTGTTTGTCAGTGTCTGTTTTATAACAAGTTTTAAAGATCACCTTTCCCAGTCCTTTTGACTTTCATGCATACATTACCCCTTCTTGCATTGATTCTGGAATTGTATTTCATTACTGTCCTTTGCAGTCGGTTTTTGCGTTCTGCAAATGAATGATAAGTTCAAGAAAATCAATCTGAAAGAAATATCTATCGTAAAGTCAAAAAGACTGAAGCAAGTGCTCTCAATCTCTATCTCTCAAGAAAGTATTGCTCTGCTTTATAAGATGTCTTTTCCTAACAGTTGAAACCCAGACTTCAGTTCTTGTATGTTTCATATCCTGTCTTTCACAAAATGGGATAATTTGTGCATGAAAGTCGAAAGGACTGGGAAAGAAGCTGACAGCAACTGTATCTTCTTGCAGTCCCCATGCTTTGTTACCAAAGCAGAAGAAAGTAAATTTAAAAAAAAAAAAATACCAACAAGGCATTTGGATTTTGACATAATGCATTGCTAACAGAGTGTATTGGGGAAGGAAGTACATAGTATATACATTGAGTACTGGTAGTTTTCCCTTGCAAAATTGCTGTGACTGCACTGTACTACACAGTGTGAGTCACTCCTCTGCCCTACAGTGATGCCATTGGGAGCCGGTAGCCCAACAGCTGAACAGCAAAGGCAAGTGCAGCAAGGCTAAAGCAGGACTCAAAAACAAATCCAAATTATGGAAGGCAGAGTAAACCTTGGCCAAAAATAACAAATGCACACTACCTTTCAGGTTTAGTACTGCATATAATGACTAGAAGATGTAACTTATTGGACCATCATGAAAGGTGCTCTTGAACAGGGCCTAATATGTGTTAATTCCTGCAAGTGGTGGAAGTGTTAGCCATGGTAAAATTATCATTTTAATGTGAAATACAACATGGATGAGTCTGAATGTAAGTTAAGTAACAGCCTGTTAGGGAGAAAACACTAGGTGCCAGACATTCAAAACTTTGAGCCTGGCACAAATCGATTGCACCACGATTGCACCACATTTGAGCAGGAGTGCTACTGTATATTGAAAAGGCCATATAGCACTGGTGCAATGTAACAGTGCCAATTCTATGAGATAATGTATGCATGGCACAAAGTGTGGGGTGGGACATGCATACAGGCGCAACGTCATATTCAAAAGTATAGTGCCTCACAACTTTCATTAGTGCAACTTGTAGCATGGTGCAAATTACTGCCCATGAAAAGGTAGTCTTAATGCCGGGCAAACCCAAGATGGGGGGCTTGGACACAGCAGCAACAGGAAACAAGGCTGTATGCATCCAATGAGGAGGCAGTGTGAGCTGACGACCATCCTGGGCCACTCCATATGCACAGGCACACAAACTGTGGAATACAATGCCCCAACAATTCTGTGAAGTGAATACTCAAGTAAATGTCACAACTGAGCTACAACACCACTTGCAGCAACAAACTATTTGTATGGCATTGTAATGTATTGTAATGTGTACCTAATGTGATATTTGTGTATTGTGTGTTGTGCATTGTATGCCTGTATTGTACACTGTTGCATGTCAGCCACACAGTTAGTGTCTCTGGATCATTCCTGACACTGGGCCTTGGCCTAGTGTGCTTACCTGATGAACAAGATGATAGAAAACAGTGAACAGAACACATACATGGCAGAGACATGCTGCACACAGATGACACCATCCATGTCGCCGTCATCTGGTACTGGTCCTAACCCTTCCAGGCATTAGTGGGAGCCCCAGTGCCCAGTGGACACCATGGCAGTGCATCCATGCATCACACACCTCCAGTTCCCCCACTGGAGTACACCAACACAGTCCAGCAGACACATGCTGCACTGGGGGATGGAGGGTGTTGAAGGGAGGGTGTGCAGGTGGCCAGGTTGCACCACATAATAGGTACTGACACACAGCTGGGGTCATCCACACAGTGCACATGTTCCACTGATGGGACTGCTCCTGACAGCAGTGTGCCAGTATGATAGTATGTGTTCCCCCACGGGCACATACCCTACACCTGTCTGGGATCCCTACACACATGGACAGCCATGTGTATGGTAGTATGGGGATCCCATGCCACTGGTGAAGCACATGAGGGTTGCAGGACAGTATGACTCTGGTGTCCACTGTCAGACTACACCTTCCAGCTGTGCGTGTCACTGTGTGGATAGCAATAGACACTGTTGCCTGACACACCGTAGGCATTGCAGTGAACCTCACAGTATCACCTACTATGGTACTGTACTATCTGATTAACACTGTGGCAGGAACAACGATTTGCCTCTGGCATGCAGCATGACCACCTGTTCCTGAAGTGCTACTCCCCTGAGCCACATTAGTCTTTGTATCTGTGTCCAGACCAAGACTGCAGCTAATGATCTGTGAGTTGTGAGCACACAATGAATGTGGCAACCAACGGTAATACCAGTCAAACCTACAGGTGAAGCTGCGAGCACAGAAAAAAACATTGCTGCCTACCTGTAATTCCAGTCGGACCTACAGGTGGAGCTGTGTGCACCATGTTATAGTGCTGGGCAATCCACATGCAAAGCAGGCTGTAATGAATGCTAATGTGGCTGTTTGCCCATGGATTGTCTGAGTAGGCTCATTTGCATTGCAGTTTTGAATATAGTAAACTCTAGCACTGGGCAAATGTGTCAGCGCTGCACAAACATGTTAGCTGCAGTATTTGGCCTGCACTGTTGTTTGCTGTTGTGCTCCACTGTTTTGCTAGCACACATGTTGCCTTACTTCACTCCACCTTTGTGTGCACTGGGCCGCTGTTGCAGTTTGCACTGGTCTTGGTTGCTATATTCAGAGCTGTCTTATTTGCTGGGGTATTGTTGCACTGCACTCTCAGTCCTGTTTGCATGCCTTCATTTGCACACTATATTCAACTCATTTAGCCCTGGGGCTATTCCTTTGAATATGACATGCAAATGGTTCTGGGCTAATTTTGCCCACCATGCAGTGCTAATTTTGTCCCAGGGCAAAGTTTTGAATTTCTGGCCCTAGGTTGGCTGAGTTTGCTACTGCATAGAAACTCATAGTAAGGTTTCAAAACAGCATTACCTCTCCCATCCCCATTTACAGAGAGGTAGAATACCTGTTTTAAAGTGCCATCCTGAGAAATCACCTCAATTGAAAGACAGGTGTGAATGATCATAGCCTTCCACCGTATCAGAAAATTATTCAGTCTGCAAACCTCACTGGTGAAAACAGGAAATTTTGCTCACATGCCTTTCCAGTATAAAAAAAAACTGAAACTGAAACTAAACTTCACTGCAGAGTGCTATGATTCAGCATTCAGCAACCCTGGAGAAAAGGACCACAACATAAAGGTGCCAAAATATATAAATAAAAAAGAATACACATTTATCAACTTTTTTTACAAAACCTGAAACACACAGTTTTTATAGCAATGTTTTTTGTATGTTGCTGCCTGTTTTACTTGTGAAAACTGTTGCACATGAACTCCAACCTTTGAAGAAACAGGTTTTATAAGCTGGCTGACAGGGAAGACTAGACTCTGAGTTCTGGAGATGACATCATTAGCAGCTCTTCACTGAAACTGGCTTTTTTCAACAGGCAGTGAATTTAGGGTTATAAAATGACTTGTAGCTTTTAAACAAAGTCACTCAGAGATCTCATTTTTGGCATGAGGCTGATTGGGGCTATGCTGATCCAAATTCTCACATTTATTGATGCCAGAAATGTTGGCTGTAGTCCCTCTTTAAATACTATTTTGCATCAGAAGGCCTAACTAGCCCTCCTTTTTCTGAGACAGGCCTACTGGGAATCCAGGGATAAGACAGGGAAAGCTTTTAGCCTATAGGTTATTAATGAAGTCCCTGGAGGCCCAGGTGCCATATCTGAAGGGGGGGGGGAATTAATTGCTGACACAGAGCAAATTGCAGGAACCTTTAGGAAATAGTACTTGAATCTTTACAACTCTACAGTATAGTAGACCCGACAGTGGAGGAGTATGAGACCTTTCTTGTGGGTATTAAGATGCCTGTGTTATCGGAGAAGTTGGCTGCCCCCTGGAGGTGGATTTTACTTTAAAAGAGGTACAGCAAGCGATTAAGGCCTTGGCCTTGGGTAAAGCACCAGGGCCTAATGGGTTAAGCGTGGATTTCTATCAAGCATTTGAGCAGTAGGTTTCCCATCAGTTGTTGGATGTTTTTAGGGCAGCTGGGGTGTCTGGTTCATTGCTGGTCACTATGAGGGAAGCAGTTGTCACTGTCCTTCCTAAACCAGGTAAGGGCCCTACAGTATGTTTCAACTACCAGTTGATATCATTGTTAAATGTGGATTATAAAAATTTTTGCTAAGATACTGACCATGAGGCTGTAACGGGTGTTACCTTTTTTGGTTAGCAAATACCAGTCCAGTTTTATGAAAGGCAGGCAGGGCAGTGTCAACTTGCGGGCGCTTATTAGCTTGATTCAAGTGGTGGTGAGGGGGCCAGACTCAGCAGCCTTAGTGGGGTTGGATGCAGAAAAAGCATTAGACTCTGTTGAATGGCAGTATTTGCAGTTTGTTCTGGCTATATGTGGACTGATCCCAAAATTTCAGCACTGTACAAAATGCTTGTACGTTGAACTGAAGGTGAGGGTGTTAGCCAATGGGGTGTTGTAGGAGTCTTTTTCCCTGTCTCAGGGCAGCAGGCAGGGTTGTCTGTTAAGTCCTCTATTTGTTTTGCTAGCTATTGAAACACGTAATTTAGCTGTGTCCCAAAATTCTGATATTGTGGGTATAATGATTAGGGGTAAGTATTTGTCCACACTGTTGAATGCGGATGATTTACTTCTAATGCTTGTGAGAGTTGAGACCTCCCTTCCAAAACTGTGGGAGATTATAGACTCCTTCAAGGTAATTTCTAGCCTGAGGATAAATTGGGGGAAAATGGAAATCTTTCCACTTTATAATGCTGATGATTCTTGGGCATCCATGGGTCAGTATACCTTGAAATGGTCTCCAGAAGGGGTGAAGTAGTTAGGGATGTTCATTTCAGGGCATCTTCAGGAAATGTCCTAAAAATCTTTATGGAATCTTGGAGGACATTAAGGTTGATTTTTGCAGATGGAAGAAGCTTAACTTGTCTCTTCTGGGTAAAATTGCTACCATTAAAACAATGGTGTTTTCCTGATTGTTTTATAAGTTGAGCAATTTACCCCTCACAATTTCAATGGGTTGGTGAGTTAAAATTGATAGGGTATTGTCTGACTTCATTTGGAAAGGGTCTCCTTGTTTCAGCAGAAGGATCCTCCATGCTTCTGTGCTTTCAGGAGGATGGAATATGCCAAGGCTGCGGACCTACCATTTGTGTCAGGGGGTGAGAAAAACGTTAAATTGGTTATCTCCCTCCCTTGCTGGGATACCTGTTTGGGTGGAAATTGAGCAAGCAGTGTTTGGGGATGCCCCATTGGCAGGGTTATTAAAAAACCTTTGCCTTCTCCTTGAGTGGAGATGTTTCCCATGATTTTTCCAAGGCAGTCTTGGGGCAGGTATTTTAAGGGACTTGGTTGGGATCCTACTTTTCTGGGAGCTTTTGAACTGTTGTGGGACAACCCTGCTATTATGGTGGGGAATTGCAGTATTCATTGGGTTTCATGGGTGGAAAGGGGCATTAGAACTCTAGGTAACTTGGTGGACCAGAAGACCAGGTTTCTCATCTCTTTCAGTGATTTACAGGCCAAGTATGATATCCATTTCAAAGATATGGGGATATACTTTCAAATTAGACATGCCCTTGCATTTTGGTTTATCAAATCCCTTCGTATTATTGAGAACATTTTTATGGGCCGTCTACATAAGTGGCTCAAATCCCCCAGAGGGCATCTTAGTTTGTTGTATAAAGAGTTACGGAACGTGTATCTGCCAGATGGGGTACCCTATAGAATACAATGGGAGAAAGATATGCAATGTGACCGGGATCGGGACGGTTGGTGTAACTGTTGGTATGCAGCACACAAGGCATCTCCTGACCCTAAACTTCATCTTCTACAGAAGAAGGTTTTAAGTAGATGGCATAGTACAACGGCACGGTTAGTGAAAATAGGGTTGTTGGGGTCGGACCTGTGCTGGTAAGGGTTCGATATTCCATATTTTATGGGATTGTCCCTTATTGAAAGATTGGTGGAGGGACATTATTAAGTGTTTGGAGGGCATCCTGCAAATCTCATGCCAGAATTTCCATTGTTTTTGATCCTGGAGGATCTGAGGGTACTGGCTAAGAAAGCGCTAGTTTATAAAGGTGTTCTTTTTGCCGCAACCCTGGAGATAAAAAGACTTTTACTTCAGAACTGGTGTCCCACTGTGGTACCACCCTTAAGCAAATGGAAATTTGCAATATGCAAAGCAGCGTCCTTTTATTGAGTAATTTTTTGGAGGAAGAATGCACTTCCTAAATTTTGTAAGATATGGGATAAATGGTTGACCTCTGAAAGTTTAGGGAATTGGGATTTTGTAGGAATTGCTTCAGGGAGATGGAATATATAGATTGTCATTTGATGGACAAGAAGATGGATGACTAAGGGTGGGGTGGGGGTAGGGGTCCAGCATTCTTGAAATTTTTTGGTCGTTATTTGATATTTTTGTGAAGGTAGACTTTCCTTTTTAATTTTTGGCATAATGATGGGTAACAATATAGGGCACCTCAGTAGGGGTTATTTTTGTTTTGTGACTATGAATTTGGTGTTTTATATCAGATTTACATGTATTTGTTATTGGCTTTCTGAATTGCTTGTAATGTTGAAAACTTTCAATAAAACTTTTATATACAAAAAAACCCCCACTCCCCCCTTGTACCCTATATTTGCCCCTGAGATATTTGAAGGTCTCGATTATGTCATCCCTCTCACTCTCCCTCTCCCTCCTTGACTCTAGGCAGGGCCCCTAGTGCTCTGCGGCAGCATTTTCAGATTTCTGCGGCATTATTTATTCATTTCTGTTGCAGAATGCAGTCCTACCATTGGCTAAAATATGATGTGATGTCATAAATGACATCACCTGCTAAGCATAGATGAGGGGCTTCAGGATAAACAAGATGGATACGGGAGCCTGACACTATGGAAAAACTGTATGTTTGAATGAAAATTCACCAAAAACAACTAATTCTGTGTCTCTATATGAATTCTGCAGCATGATGCAAATTCTGTAGAAAATTCCACAACCACAAAATCACAGAATTCCAGGGGTCTTGTCTCTAGGGAATGCATATTCAGTTCTCTCAGCATCTCCTCACAGGACATCCCCTGCAGACCCTTCATCATTTTTGTAGCTCTCCTTTGCACCCGTTCCTGTCTATGTCCCTCTTGAGATGGGGCTGCCAAAACTGAATACTGTACTCAAGATGAAGCCTTACCAGCGTCTTGTAAAGAGGCAACAGGACTGCCCTCTTTCTTCTGATAATACTCCTCCCTATGGAGCCAAGTGTACGGCTAGCCTTCCCCACTGCCGCTTTGCATTGCCTAGCCATCTTTAGGTCATCCGTAATAACAACCCTCAGCTCCCTGTCTTGCTTTGTGACTGCCAGTTGTACTCCTCCCAGTTCATATGTCACCCCCAGGTTTTTGCATCCTGTGTCCATAGTCTTGCACTTTTTCACATTGAACCCAAGTTGTCAAACGTTAGACCATTCCTCCAACCTTTTAATGTCCCTCCTCATCTTGTCCACGCTACTCTATTTTATATCTTGGAATCATCTGCAAATAAGTAAGCCTTCTCCTCCAATCCCTCCACAATGTCACCGATGAAGACATTGAAGAGGACTGGTTCCAGCACCGAGCCCTGTGGCACTCTGCTCATCACTACTCCTTCACCTGAATGTACCCCGTTTACCAGCACCCTTTGGCTTCTGCCAGTTAGCCAGTTTTCAACCCATGTTGCTGTCTTCTGACCCACCTCTAGGCTGCTTAGTTTGTTAATCAATCTTCTGTGAGGGATGGTGTTGAAGGCCTTCCTGAAGTCCAGATAGGCCTAGCCCACTACTCCTACCTCGTCAACCACACTGGTTACCCAGTCAAAAACTCAACCAGGTTGGTCTGGCAGGACCTCCCTCTTGTGAAACTATGCTGCCCAAGGTGTATCAGGGCAGAGGATTCCAAGTATCCAATTATTTTCTCCTTCAGCCATGATTCCATCATCTTACCCACCACTGATGTCAGGCTAACTGGCCTGCAGTTCACAAACTCACCCCAGTCCCCACCTTTGTGGAGTGGGACCATGTTCGCTCTTTTCCAATCAATAGGTACCTCTCTGGTATCCAATGATAGGTTAAACAATACCATTAGAGGTGCAGCCAGCTCCTCCCTGAGCTCTTTTAACACCTTGGGATGTACCCCATCTGGGCACATTGCCTTTTTCACCCTATGGTTATTCAGATCCTTTAGAAGTGGATCAATTGAGAAGGGGCTGATGTCCATTTCTCCCCCCCCCATGCTCCTGTCCTTTAATTCTGGCCCCTTTTCCTTCTCCTCCTCCTCAGTGAATACTGAGCAGAAGTACTTGTTAAGCACTACTGCCTTACTACTGTCATCCTTCACAGGGTCCCTCCTTCCCCTTTAACCTGATTGTACCTTTCTTAATTTTCTTCCATTCCCCTATGTACCTATAGAATGCTTTATCTCTGTCTTTCATTGACCTGGCTAAGTTTTCTTCCACCAATGCCTTAGCCTTCTAACTGCCCACCCTCTCTCCTTCTGCTCCTTCAGGCAATGTGTCCTGTCCTCTTTCTTCTGAGATCTTTTGTAATGCGAGAAGGCTAGTCTCTTAGCCCTTACCTGAGCGCCTATCTCCCCGGTGAACAATATTGGTCTCCTCCTCCTCCAATTTTTTGCTAATCAATCTAACACATAACTTGGTAGATCTATCTATTAACCTCTTTTCTTGCTACCCACTGCTGCTCCACTCCTCTCAGATTCCCCATTTCTGCTAGGGTGTCCCTCAGGTACCTCCTCATCTTCACAAAGTCAGCCCTCTGAAAGTCAAGGACTCTTGTCTTTGTGCAATTTGACACTGGCCTAGTTTTAATGTTGAATTTGACCATTTTGTGATCATTGGATCCCAGGTGGTCTGACACCTCTACTTGATCAACACTGTCACTGTTTTTTAGTATTAGATCCAATACCACACCTTCTCTATTAAGTTCCTCCGCAAGCTGCCCAAGTCATGCCCCCTGCAGTGAGTCCAGGAAGTCCCTACTCCTTGAAGTTGTTGCAGCATGGTGGCTCCAGTCAACATCCGGAAGATTGAAGTCCCCCATCAGCAACAACTTACCCTTGTCCGACATCTTTTGAATGACCAGTAGCAGCACCCTGTTCACTTCCTCACCCTGAGCTGAAGGTCTTTATACTACCCCCAGGTATAAAACTGATCTTTTTCTCTTTTCCAAACCTACCCACAATGCCTCCACTCCTGACTTCCTGGCATTTCTGAAGCCTTTATGTATCCCTCACATAAAGGGCCACCCCTCCCATCTTCTTACCTACCTCAGAGAGTGGTGTCTTGGATTTATTCCTCTGACTCACTCTCTCTGTCATGTGGGGTTCCTCAGGGCTCAGTGCTGTCCCCCATGTTGTTTGCAGTGTATATACTGCCCCTCGGAGACATTGTAAGATGGTACGGGTTGAGGTTTCACTGCTATGTTGATGATACCCAGCTCTACCTGTCTTTTGCACCTGACCAGGATAGTGCTGTCTCAATTTTTAACAACTACCTTGTTGAAATCCAGGATTTAATGAATTTGAGCTGGCTAAAGTTCAACGTGGGAAAGACTGAGGTGATGGTTGTGGATTCAGGTCACTGGATAGAGGGGATGAGGGCTGGTCAGCCCCTGGACTTTGCCTGGGGTGCTCCTAGATCCTTACCTCTGAGTGGGTGCAAGACCTGGGGGTGGTGCTTGACAATGGGCTGACTCTACAATCTCAGGTGTCGGCAGTCATCAAATCTTCCTTTCCCCATCTTAGGAACATCACCAGAATCAAGCACCTTGTTCCATCCTGGGATCTGCCTACATTGGTCCACGCCTTTGTGATCTCATGCCTTGATTATTGCAACTCCCTCTACTTAGGGCTACTTGGGGTTGACATCTACCACCTGCAGCTAGAGCAGAACGCTGCAGCGCAATTGTTGATTGGGACTTCTCGATCCTCTCATATCACCCCTGTGCGATGCGATCTGCAATGGCTGCCAATTTGGTGGCAGATCACCTTTAAAGTCAGATTACTGGCTTATAACGCCCTACATGGACTTAGCCCTGACTACTTGAAAGAGCTTCTTGTACCTTACCACCCTGAGTGACAGCTCCATTTGGCTGATGAGGGGTTGCTGGAGAATCCAAGGGTGTCTTTAAAATCCTCTGCGGCCCGTGCATTTATGTACATGGTCCCTACCCTCTGGAATTCTTTACCCCATCAGCTGCGGGAGTGCATGACTCTGGAGGGATTCAAACAGGCGCTGAAAACTTTTTTATGGCATCAGGCCTTTAGTGGAATGGATTGAAGGGACTGACAGATTACTTTTTTACTGTGTTTACTGATTTTGTTATTGTTGTTTTAATCTTATTGTACAGTGCCTTGATATTTTGAAAGGTGCTTAATTTAAATAAAGATATTATTATTATTATTATTATTAAAGATATTATTATCCCTACGAAACAGATTAAATCCTGGAATGACCAAGTCCCAGTCCTGGTGCTCCTTGCACCAGATTTCTGTGATGGCCACTATATCAAGTCTACCTTCTGCTACAGCAGCCTCTATGTCTGCGAATTTGTTACTCAAGCTGTGGGCATTCACTCACATGGCCCTCCATATCCCTCCTGCAGTACTGCCCCCCTCATATGTCCACTTTCCCAACTGCAGAGGAGTGCCAGCTATGTTTTTCCCTTGCTCTCCTATTGCCTTGTCCCTCCTAGCCTCATGGTAGAACTGTGATCTGCATGAATTTCCAGGATGTGGGCTCCCCCGCCCCCTGCACACCCCAGTATGTCTCCAAAAAGGCAAAGCCCAGGGATTCTACAGACATTTTGTAGAATTCTGTGCTTATGCCATCTGGGCCTTTTGACTTGCCTGTCTTCAATTTTTATATCACAATGCTGAGCTCTTGCTGACTGATCCCAGTTCCTAGGGCTTCTCGGGCTTCCTTAGTGAGTTTCCTGAAATGCACTCTCTGAAAAAAGGTGTTCATCAGTTCTAGATGATCCATTACCTTCTCCTGTGTATAGAGAGTTATAAAACATCTTAAAGTGGTTGCAGAGTTTGGCTTGATCTGTGTCATGGAATCAGGCCCCCTCTCTCTTGATTTGGAGCACTGAGTGGCTTGCTGCTTCCTTATAGAGCTGCCAGGAAAATAGTCTTCCTGTCTGGTTACCAGCCTCATAGTACTGCTGCCTGGAGTACCTGATAACCCCTTCAATCTTTGCCTATAATAATTTGTTAAGTTCTGACCAGCAGCTTTCTAAGCATGCTTTCACAGAATCACACTAGGTAATTTTGTGCTGCTCCTACAGGTCAAAGTGCCTGTCTTCAAGCTGCAGCCACTCCCTACGGGGTTCTTTCTTGTGTCTGGATGCAAAGCTGATTGTGTGCCCTGTGAGCATGGCTTTTAGCCTGTCCTACCATGTAACTTCATGGGCTCCCCCTATGTGTTGGCAGCTTTATAGTTCTGGGTTTTCTCCTCCAGTATCTCTCTGAAATCACTGTGGTTCAGGGGGAAGACATTAATGGATTTCGACCTCCAGCATCTCTTTGAAATCACTATAGTTCAGAAGAGAGACATTAAGCTTCCAATTTTAGGACTTCCTGGTCTTGCTGACATTAACATCCATCAAGACAGGAGGATGATCGGAAAGCACGATGGACCGGATCAAGCAGCTATACACTACATGAAGCCAATCAGCAGATATTGAGAACATTTCTATGCAGGAATAGGCATAATGTGGGTGTGACCAAAATGTATAGTCTCACACTTTTGGGTGCAGGACTTTCTGTATATCAGCAAAGCACAACTCTAGTAAGGGGAAGTCCCCTCAACTTATTTTTTGTATACCTGTGTAGTTTGAAGGCATGTGCAATGATTTCCTCTCGATTCAGGAATCTCCGTACATCGACAAAGCATAGCTCTTGTAAGGGGAAGTCTCCTCAACCTGTTTTCTGTATACATGTGTAATTTGTAGGTATACGCAATGGTTGCCTCTCTTACATTCCCCTAATTTCATCCTAATTTAAATTTAAATGAAGCTGCTTTACTCTGTTCTGCCCTGGAGTGAAAACCCATTTCACTCCATTGCAAAGATCATGGCCACACTCATGCAAGGCATCATGTGAATTGACAATGCATACATGCACAAGCCAGCAACAGTGCTACTGTCAGTAAGTTCTGTTCTGTCTTTTATATTCCCTGTATTCTTGTCTTGTGCTAGCCATCAATGTCCAGTCCAACCAAAATATTATCTATTAGTTTCTGTGGCATGTTGTAGCAGTGAATTATCCAGGAACTCTATATTTTCTTTCTCCCCATTTGGAGCATACAGTATATGTTCAGAATTGTACAGCAGTACCCTTATATCTGTCTTGAATGCAGACAGTGAGACAAATCTACCTTCCTGATCCCAGGAGATCTATATGATCCCTAAGGGGCATGCTTTATGAATCAGAATGGGTACCCTCTTGGGTGTGTGTGCTGTATACGAGACTGCATGCAACACCCCCACCTGTGACCGCATAGGTTTTGCATGTATCCCCTCTGAAATGTTTTCTGCAAGAATGCAATCATTGCACACTGTTTTTCAGCTCCTGCAAAACCCTTATACAGTTGACTGGGCTATTCAAGCTCTTCACAGTATAAGAAATGATTCTTCCTTCTGCCATAGTGCTCATACCCTGTGGAGCACTCAGCCTCCCCTCCACCCTTTACTCTGCAATGTGAGGAACAAGTAGCCATTTAAACCATTCAACAACCATAAACAATAAACTTTGCAGGAGTCAGCCAAGTAGTAGCATTAGCCTGGAAGCCAAGAAAGCCTCCAGACTTCAACAGATTTCTGTGTTACCCCTGCAACTGTTCTGCTATTGTATAAGCTGCAGTTTAGCACCATTGATGTGGCTGGTGCCATGTGCACAGTACATGCCACCCTCCTACTCTCATTCTCCTAGTAGCTTTTGTAAATACCTCCACCTGTATAGTGTAATAGGATTCCAAATAACTTGCTTAAATTATTACATCCTCCCCCCTCGGTGCGCATGTGGGATCCGGCCAACATGACCCCCATCTCCCCATGATCAGGCATCTGCAGTAAGGAATCTGGCTCCAACCATTTAGCTTTTGATCCATGCTACAGTCAATATATATGGACTTGCTGTGTGCAACAAATAATCTCATTAATGTTTTTTTTTCTTTCTTACAGGCCTTTATGAATTTGGAATGACTGATCACCAGATTGGGTCTTCTATCAGTAGATCATTAAGCTAAGCCATAAATGCTGTGAAAATAAATGATATGAGAATTTTCAAAATAAATTACAATGAAAAGTTTAAGAATAATGTTGAAATTAGCAGTGTCAATCTTTGTTTTAAATTTAATCATTGTTAAACTTTACTTTGATATTTTCTTTATATGATAAAAGGTTTTATACTAAAATGTGAATAATTGATTACTAAGATGATATGTATAATATGAAGCAGAAAGAATGAACCTCATTTCTTTTTTAAAACCAATACATTGTGCACCTTTTTTATGTTGGCTTGCTGCAGGCGCAAGCCAACATACTGGGTGAGTGCAGATTTGGGGGTGCGGCCGCTGTTGGGCGAATGCAGGGCACGCATCAGTAGGTGCGTCCCTCATTCCCCAATCAGCCTGCATGCCGGCGCCACACCATGCATACATAATGGTGTGAGCACATCTAAGTAAAGGTTTGCTGCAATCTGAGCAAAGCTCATCATACGCAGCGGACCCTGTGCTTGCATGCTTGCCGCCATTATCAGCATGGTTGGCGAGTGGCTTACGGCCCTCGACATCGGAGTGCCAATCCCCTGTCAGTAACCCCGCCCGCTGTTTTACTGTGCCGACGGGGAGCCCATCTCATCGGGCCAGTGCCCCCCACTGTCTTTGTATGTCGACGGGGAGCCCACTCCTCGCTGGCATCACCTGTCCCCCCAATTGTTGATGCTGAGGGTGCCCAATCCCCTCGGCTCGTGCCCCCCCACCGCTGTCTTTGTTTGCCGATGTGGGTTGCCCAATCCCCGTCGGCATTATCCCCATTGTGAGCTGACCAGGTGCCCAATCCTCGTCGGCTACTGACACCTCTAAAAAAAACAGGTAGGTGGTACGCTGGGAGCCCACCCCAGTGTGCCAAATGCCCTGTAACAAAAAGCTGTCCCCAATATTTTTTTCCCCTGTAAAATTAAAACCATCTCTTGTAGTCTCGATGCCTTCTCCACCCACCCACTGCCACCTGCCTCCCTCACCCCCCACCCCATACTTACCTCCGAGTCCGGCGCGACGATCTTCAGTGGACCGGGAACATGTCTGCACTCTTCAAAGCCGACCGCGAACTGAGGAAATGCTGGTAAGCTGTATAATGGAATGAATAGGGTTTTTTCAACTGTGCTGCATATCTCAGGCATTTCTTGGAATTTTGGCACCAAATTTTCAACATGGGGTTTGGGGCCTCCTCATGAATTCTACCACTGTCATGACATTAATCGGCCTTAAAAGGTGATTTCGCAGTCACTGCGTGAAATCACCTTTTGGGGCCCATTAATGAAATGACAGTGGCAGTGTTCATGAGGTGGCCTCTTAAAAAGCCTAAGTTCCAAATGTGGTGGAAAAAAATCCAACAAATGCCTGTTTTACGAGCGTGCATTGCACAGTTGCTACACAGGCTCGTAACTTCGTGCATTCTCAATATTTTAATGCCGGATTTTCAGCATTGTCATTTTTGTACTCCTCCTTGTGAATAGTACAGCTGTCATTTTCCACATCCTGCCCGAAATGTGTTTCCGCACTTCCGGCGCACAATAACGCAGTCACTGTGGGAGATCAGTGTTTGGGCCAGATTATGAAAATGACAGTGACACAGTTCATGAGCAGAGGACCAAAAATGCCTATGTTGAAAATTTGGTGATGATACTCCATAAAATGACTGTGTTAGAAGCGTGCGTTGGAAGATTGCACACACTCTCGTACCGTCGTGCATTTGTGATATTTTCAGTCTGGATTTTCACCATTGCCATTTTTCCACACCTCTTGATGAACAGTACAGCCGTCATTTCACATATCCTGCCCAAAATGTGTTTTTGCACTTCTGGCACAGAATAGCGTGGTCGCTGTGTGAAATCACTTCTTGGGACACTTTGAGGAAATAACAGTGACACTGTACATGAGCAGAGGTGCTAAAATGCCTATGTTGAAAATTTGGTTCCGAACTCCCATAAAATGGCAGTGTTGCAAGCGTGCATTGCATATTTCCCACACACCCTAGCAGCTTCGCAAATTTGCTATATTTACATGCCACATTTTCAACACTGGCATTTTTTTACACCTCCTTATGAACTGTACAGCTGTCATTTTTCACATCCTGCCCGACATGTTTTCCTGCACTAAACTACCAAACACCCAAAGGGACACCCTAATGCCTGTCACTCTCTGCAGGGTGGGGGTGGGTTGGCATCAGTTCAATACTTCACTACCATTCCTATGATGCATCTGTCTAACTCCTGCACTACCAATGCCAATGCCAGCAAGCCAACATTCGGCATTGACAAATGCTTGTTAGTATATGTGTTAATGTATTCAGTTCTGATCTAATTAAAAATGTATGACATGACAGTAATGTCACCATGAGGGGTGTATAAGAATGCACCTGTTTCATTGTAATCCCACACCCTGAGGAAGGTTGTGAGACTGAAGTGCTGGGGACAGAGGCATTTGTAACTCTGTTGTAAAAGACTTAATATGTATAGAACACTTACTGTTTTGAAGTATTGCAGTTGATTTCTGCTGGGAGTAAGGAGCGCATCCACAGTGTCATTTGTTTGGCTTGCTGTGTCATCCCTGCTCTGAGAAGGTTTTAGAATATGCCTGATTTGCACCACCACAGCAATGCAAATTGGTTTCAGTTAGACCAGTGAATCTGCACTGTGGAACACTGCAGCCTGGGTCATGCTCCCAGCTTCTGTCCCCTGTTTGCAGGCTCAGATTGCTTGAAGCTGCCCAGTTGTCTGTAGGAAACTCATTCACTCTACCTCATCAGTAGGTCTTGTCATCAGGCTATTAGGAGGGAAACTGATGTCCCACAATGGGCTGTGGTTTACACTGCCCACCGGCTAACTATGCCTGTTGGCTCAACTATTTTAAGTTATGTTTAGCTTGCTCCATTTAAGATAGATAGATAGATAGATAGATAGATAGATAGATAGATAGATAGTTAGAGAGATAAAAACTTTATTTTTATACAGGAGATTCTTATCATTAGGATTATACAATCCTGTTCTCAAGATAGTCCTGTGTATGACTCGCTAAGTTACATCTAAACATATAACATATAACAATACTCAAATAAACACAAAATACATACAATACAAAATGAACAATATCCAAAAAACCACATTGAAATAGAAGTACAAAAGAAAAAAAAGATGCAAAATTACACAATGAGACACCCCAACCAAACAATCGTATACAATTACACTCTATTTTGCAAAGTTTCAAAATTTCATTTTTAAAAATCGTATGGTCTTCTAAAGATCTTATTGGAGGGGGTAAAATATTCCATACTTTAACTGCCTGACATTGAATGGAACTATTACCGTATTTATTATAAATTTTTATAGAACAGACTCTGGCCCAGATATTCAAACTGCGCCATTCTGAGGCGCAAGCCGCTGCACTGCTCAAAATAGTTGCGCAGGGGTGTGGCCGGGGCGATATTCAAAGGAGTTGCGCTATTGAGCAACTCCTTTGAATATCACCCCCCACCCACAGCCACTGTGCATGGCGCAGTGCAACTTGCGCCACCGCAAGTTGCCAGAGTTGAGCATTAAACTTGCGGTGGCGCAAGTACCATTGTGCCATGCGCAAATTTGCGATATTCAAAAGGTGACATGCAAATGGAGCCATAATTCATGCAAGGTGCAGGGGGGCCATTTGCATCTATTTATGGCCCCATTTGCATGCCATTAG
This sequence comes from Neoceratodus forsteri, assembly GCA_016271365.2. Taxonomy (NCBI): domain Eukaryota; kingdom Metazoa; phylum Chordata; order Ceratodontiformes; family Ceratodontidae; genus Neoceratodus; species Neoceratodus forsteri. Next base: position 598,914,236 of record CM028133.1, on the reverse strand, counting down.
CATGTAGGTGCACCGATCCCCGAGGACTTGCGCCTGGCCACCCTGCCAGGCAGCAGCCATCGGGGACCGACGCACACAGCAGCCCGATCGCGGACAGTATATCTGAATACACTCTTCCCCCCCACACAGCTCCCAATGCCTGATCGCGGGCAGAAAGTAACGCAGAAACCCCCCACACATCTCCCGATGCCCGATCACGGGCGAAAGTAACGAGCACCCCACATCTCCCGATGCCCGATCGCGGGCGAAAGTAACATGAAACACCCCACACATCTCCCGATGCCCGATCACGGGCGAAAGTAACATGAAACACCCCCCACATCTCCGATGCCCGATCGCAGGCAGAAAGTAACATGAAACACCCCCACATCTCGATGCCCGATCGTGGGCAGAGCGATGAAACAAACCCCCAGTGCCCGATTGCGGGCAGAATGTATAAACCCCACAACCGAATATCTCTCTGGTGGTCCAGTGGACGTAATGCCCGATCATGGGCAGGAATTTCAATTACAACCCCTCAAACATCTCCCTGGTGTCTAGTGTCCCCCACCCCCCACCCATGTAGCCCCTCCACCCGCTCCCCGGCGGCCAGCGGGCGGCAGCATCACCCACCTGCCACCCTGCCACCTACCGACTGACTGTCCGGTGGGCTGCTACGCCCACGGGTGGGATGCTGCCGCCGCTGGCTGCCGGGGAGCGGGGTGGAGGGGCTTCGTGGTGGGTGGGGTGGAGGACACTAGACACCAGGAGATGTTTGGGGGTTGTAATCTTGACATTCTGCCCGCGATCGGCATTACGGGTCCACTGACCACCAGGAGATATTCGGTGGGGGGTTTTTTACATTCTGCCCGCGATCAGGCACTGGTGGGTTTGTTTAAGCTCTGGCCCATGATCGGGCATCGGAGATGTGTGGGGTGTTTTCATGTTACTTTCTGTCCGCGATCGGGCATCGGAGATGTGTGGGGTGTTTATGTTACTTTGCCCGCGATCGGCATCGGAGATGTGGGGGTGTTTCAGTTACTTTCTGCCTGCGACCGGGCATTGGGAGATGTGTGGGGGTTGTTTTACGCTCTGCCCATGATCGGGCTGGTGGGGGCATATGATTGAGTTGGGGCCAGCACGGTGGCAGCTGCTGATGGCGCGCCTGCAATACAGCAGCTCACCTGTGGGTGGCCCTCAACTTGATCCTTTTTTTTTTGGCTTAAAGTTGTGCAGGCGCAGGTTGGGGGTTGCGCATGCACAACTCTGCACAACTCGACTGAATATAGGGTTGCGCAGTTTATGCATGGTTCCTCCCCCTCCTGTTGAGCATGCATTCATTTGCATTGCGCTGTTGCTCAACCTGTTGTCAGTGGCGTAACTGCCTCCTGCTGAATATCGCAGAATGGTGCAATGTAGGACTTGCGCATGCGCAACCCTGTTGCGCATGGCGCAACCCTTTTGAATATCTGGGCCTCTATGTCTATGCACAGATCTTACTAGCTCATACCTCCCTTTACTAACTTTGGGAAAAAGTGTTTGTGTAATATAATGTTTGGGGTAGAATATCTTATATTTATGTATCAATATTAACCAATTTTTTTGAGAAATCATTTCTGAAGATTGCCAATTCAATCTTTTAAACATATCACAATGATGGGTTCGATATGAACACTGCAGAACATATCTAGCTATTCTATGTTGCACCTTATCCAATCTACTCAACTGATATTTACTCGCTGTTCTATAAATAGAATCTCCATACATCAGGGTTGGCATAATCAACTGTTCGGCCACTTTTTTCCTATCCTTAAGTTGTAAACATTTAGTGGTTCGTCTTATAGCTCCCAATTTCTTAGTCACACTTATTATATTGTTATTTATGTGGGTGTCAAAAGTCATCAAAGAATCAAAAGTCACCCCCAAATAACAGTAACTGTCCACCTGTTCTATAGGTTTATTTGTATGTGTAACAATATGAATCTGTGATTTTAATTTCTTATTTGAAAAATACACCAATTTTGTTTTTTTAACATTCATCAAGAGCCTTGACCTGGTGAGCCACTCCCCCACCCTGGTAAAGTCTGCTTGAAGTTTTTGTTGAAGATCCAAAACAGAACTTCCAGAGGTGATGATCACAATATCATCTGCATACAGTCTTACGGCTGAATGCCTTACCACCTGTGGAAGGTCATTATTAAACAAGAGGAACAGCAATGGTCCTAAAATTGACCCCTGTGGAACTCCTCTACTAACATTTCTAGATGTAGACAATATCTGTGAGACCTCTACCCTCTGAGTACGTCCTGTTAAATAGGATTTTATCCAATGTCTTGGCCCATCAGTTATTCCTATATCTTTTAATTTATCCAATAGTAGGGAGTGACTCACCAGGTCAAAGGCCTTGGACAGATCCACAAATATAACAGCTGTTTCCATCCCCAGATTTAAGGAAGTACAAACCAAATTTTTAAACTCCAACAATGCCGTGGTTGTAGAGTGGCCCTTTCTAAACCCTGATTGATGGGGTGTCAACAGTCCATATTTGTCTAAGTGTTCGGAAATCTGCCTGTTAACACATTTTTCCAGACACTTAGACAATATAGAGAGTAGGGCTCTACTGTGACAGGTTATGTAGGGATGAACAATATTTTCATCAGGGGAGAGCCTTGCAGCTATCTTGTTCTAGCCTAGACCAAACAGTGTCCATCCTTTAGAGCTGCCCCTGCATTGCACAGTCCCCATGGTATTCCATGGGTCATGCCACCTTTCTAGGAAGGCTTTCCATGTTTCCCTCTGCTCTGGTAATAGTCCATGGCTTCTATTTGAAGTAGTAAGTGCCCCTTGTACCCTTATGAACCATGTTATGTGTCTGCCCCTGAACTCCAGGGTTGGTCGGTTACCTCAAGCCTCAGTGCATCATACCTTTGTGAACTTACTCCTCTTATGTTTGCCATTGGTTGTGTTCTAATTGGTGGGAAAACCTGAGGCTTAAAACACTGCACTGTGTCTGACATGTGGACAGCAGGAATTGCAATTCAAACATGGTGATCACAGTCAAAAGCCATCAGCCAAGCAGACAGTGAATCATTAATGACTGCCAACCCATCTCAAAAAAGGGAAAGAGAAAGAAAAACAATCACACCACAAGGCATGCCTACTGCCCCCCTGGTCAGTCACTAACCAAACAACTTACTTACTATGAGCAGCAAGTATAGTTCTTTGTTGCCTTATCCATGACTCATGAAAAGCTCGATCTGTACCCACTGCACAGTTGCCAGGGGCTTTAACCAGAGCCACCAGCTTCCCCCAAGTAAAATGATCCCTGTGTTGCCCACTAGTCACAAGTCAGAGCGGGCGACCCCCATCTACCGAATCACACCTCCTCAACAGAGTCACAAAGTTTCCATCTATATCACAGCAAGTTTCTCTTAGTGCTGGTTACCCAAACTCCTCCACACTGTAAATAGCTGCCATTGGAGAAAGCTGACAGACAACCAACTGCAGTGCAGGTGTGCATATACTGTACTCATTGGGAGGTTGGTTGGTCTCCATGTACAGCTAAACCATCATTTCCATCCACACCACAGTTCCCTCCCTCTCATAGTTCACAGTTCATCTTCTGGTACTTCTACAGCTCCAGTGAAGTAGAGCCTAGACCCAGATATCCCAGACATTAATCATCATACATTGTCATTTAAGCAAATCTATGCACAGTTCAGCAGTGAAGGATATCTATATGAGAACAGTCTCTGGCTCTTTGGTTAGGCACCCATCATGTTCTCTTGTATTTTGATCAGATCATGATGCAGCCACATCCTATAATGTGCAGTTGACCTTTATCCCCATTGTGGTGGATGTCTGAGGGCTAGTGGGTGAAGCTGATGGTTGCCTGCCTCACTTTCTTGAGTTGTGCACTACATGTAAATCACTGGTGTCCGGGATCACTTCTATAGCTGGGACTGGTGGTAAGATTCAGCCAACATATAGAAATTAGATGCACCCTTATCCATGTAGCTCCTAAATTGGACTAGCTCTATTAGTTACATTTTGATATTTGGGGGCAAAATATCCTTTCAAAATGCCAGCAAAGTTTTGCACTTTAGTAAGGTCACTGGGAAAATGTTATGGTCAAAAAATAAGCATGCATCCCCAAAGCTGATTTCTTCATCCCTAGGCCAGCAACACAACTTTTGTCTTCATTCTGAAATCTAGGAATCTCATGACCATCAACCTGGGATGAGCTTTCGGGTTGGAGGGTCGAGGTGCTAGTGTTTGGTGTGCCTGTTCTGTGTTGGGGGCTTCCTCTGTGGACCAGCTGAACAGCTGTCATGGAAAATAATCAATAAAGTCTGTGACATCCCTGTTGGTGTGTCTCAGGAATGCAGAGAATTCAAATGTTATTGTGCCAGTAGTGGAACTCAGGGTTGTCCAGCTTCTTCGTAAACTCCCATTCCCAGCAATGAAGGACCCTTTGGGTGGTGCTGTGGTGGTCTATGGCTGCTGAGGCCTCAGTAAGGCCCCATTCCAGGTCCATCATGCACTGCTGTACATCTTGCCACCCTCTAGCTGTCTCTGGTATGGTGTTTACTATTTTGCTCAGTGAGAATCCCAGCTTTATCAATTCAAAGAAGAGTTTTTTAGAGGCGATGTGAAATTCTCTTCACCACCATCCTCACTGGTGTCACTACCCAACTGACTGCACAGACCATGACTGGCTTCTGCTGCAATCCTGTGAAGTGAAGGCTGCCTTCTTAAGCTGCTTGTTCTCGAAATCATTGCCTTTAAATTTATTACAAGAAGAGGGAGCCCAGATCAGATTTTAGATTCAGCACTGTCAGTAAAAGGTGGCTCAATCATGATTTTAAAGCTCTGAAGTTGAGAGCTGAGCCATCAGTCTACAGTCTACATTAGGTGGAGGACAAAATGACTGCAGGGTCCATGTGCCCCTTGGGGGCTTGCAAAATCCCAATGTAGGGGATATTTCAGCCCTGCTATGGCACAAGCCCTCTTCCATCATGGCACACCAATGTGGCCATCACAAAGAGGCGCAATCCCGGTTGGTGCAGGTGGTTCTCCGAGTGGCACATAGTCCCTTTCAAAATCAAGACTGGTGTAAGGTACACTGCAAGGAGCCTTTTGTGCAATTTCTCCTTGTTGCAAGCCCCCTACACAAGTCCTCACCTTTTAAAAACCGGGCCATGTTGTTCTCATTGAGTTCTGTCCCATTCATCTTTCTAATGATGTCACCGGTATCTTTAAGATAAGAGGGTACCAATTATCTTCATAAATTCATTCACATATTTCAGCAGTGATTCCAGTGTTGATCTAATGCTCGAGATAACGGGCCATTTCAGAGGTTTGGTAGAGATTTTTGTGAATTTTTGGTAACAGATAAAGCATGTTTTCTGAGATCATTGACTTTCATGATGTTATATTCCTTTTTCATGATCCATTCTTCTTGTAATGCCACTGCCAAAAGTGTGTGAGCCTTTTCCTTGATTTTTAGTGTAGGGTCCCTGTTAAGTCTTTGATAATTTTGTGTGCTGTTAAGTTGCTGCATAATTTCCTGTGCATGGTCCCTTCTCTTCCAGAAACTATAACACCACCTTGTCGGTTGTTTTAATTATGGTGGTGTTAAGGTTTTCTAGTTCTTGTGTGGCTTCCCTTTCCCGTTTTGCTAAATTTTGACTGGTATATTTTAGACTCCCAGCATCTTTCTGGATGATTTTCTCCATTTCCAAGTCTATCACCATCATGAAAGTTTTCAATGCTTTATGGTTGGCTGTTGGTGTAACAAAGTTGGATCTGACTTTGAAATTTGTTTCCTTCTGGAAGACTCTATTATGTTGAGATTTCAGTAATTCTGCAGTGGTAGGTCTCAGAGTGAAATATTCTGTTAGTCTCAGTTGATGAAACAATTTGTATTTATGCACTTCCTGATTGAATGTCTTTACAAGTTATACTATTGGCCTGGACAAAACTCACGTTTGCTTAGTAGTGAAAGTTGGGGTTCCATGACTGATACATAGAAACACAGAAACATAGAATTTGATGCAGATAAGGACTGTTTGGCCCACATAGTCTGCCCATTTTTCCTACCTACCTAACAGATAAGCTGCAGTTCCTACTTAACTAACAGCTTACTTCCTCCTAACCCCCACTAAGACTGTCTTATGTCTGTCCCATGCATGCTTGAATTCCCCCACTGTTCTTGACCCCATGACCTCCTCAGAGAGGCTGTTCCATGCATCCACAATCCTCTCCTTGAAAAATACATTACCTCTGAGCCGTCCTCCCCCCTCTGTCTTCAAATTGTGCCCCATTGTTCTTGCACATCTCTTTTTCGGAAAGATGCTACCCTCTTGGACTTTGTTGATTCCCTTGAGGTACTTGAAAGTTTCTATCATGACCCCTCTCTCCCTTCTTTCCTCAAGGGTATACATATTAAGCTCCTTTAGTTTTTCTTCATATGTCTTCTGCTGCAGACACTGCACCATTTTGGTTGCCCTCCTCTGGACAGCCTCCACTCTGTCTATGTCTTTGCGGAGATGGGGTCTCCAGAACTGTACACAGTACTCCAGATGGGGTCTCACCAACTGTCTGTACAGAGGGATAACAACTTCATGTTTTCTACTATTGATGCCTCTCCCTATGCAACCCAGTATCCCCCAGCCTTCCTTACTGCCTTCTCACATTGCCGGCCCACCTTTAGGTCATCTAATATAATTACCTCACCGGTCCCTTTCCATTTTTACTGTTGTCAGTATCTCACCCCCCATTGTGTTCTCTTCCCCTGGGTTTTTGTTTCCCAGGTGTATTACCTTGCGCTTCTTTGCATTGACTCTGAGCTGCCATACATTTGACCATTCCTCCAACCTTGCCAAGTCCCTTCTCATCCTTTCCACTCCATCTTGTGTATCAACCTTGTTGCAGATCTTTGTGTCATCTGCAAAGAGACATACTTTTCCTTCCAGTTCCTCTGCAATGTCACTTATAAAGACATTAAAAAGAACCAGTCCCAGTACTGAACCCTGCGGTAGCCCGCTACTAACCCTCCTTTCTTCACTGTGGACTCCATTTGCTACTACCCTTTGCATCCTGTTGTCTAGCCAATTCTTTATCCAGGCTACCACCTTGGGACCCACTCCAAGGCTGGCTAACTTGTGTATTAATCATTTGTGTGGGACTGTATCAAATGCCTTGCTAAAATCTAGGTAGGCCATGTCCTCAGCCCCTCTCTGGTCTACTACTTTGGTCACCCAGTCAAAGAAATCTATTAGATTTGCCTGAAAAGACCTTTCCATCATGAATCCATGCTGCCTTGGCTTCTGTGCCCCACTGCCTCTAGGTACTCAACAATTCTTTCCTTCAGAAGTGATTCCATCATTTTCCCCACCACTGAGGTCAAACTAACTGGTCTGTAGTTTCCTGCCTCTGTCCTTCTCCTACTTTTGTGAAGAGGAATCACATCCACCCTCCTCCAGTCCTCAGGTACCACCCCATCCTCCCATGATAGGTTAAAGAGAGTAGTCAGTGGCATCATAAGTTCTACCCTTAGTTCTTTTAGAATTCTTGGTTGAATCCCATCAGGTCCCATTGCTTTGTCCACCTTCAATTTTATTAGTTCTTTCAGAACCTTTTCTTAGAGCTTTTCAATCACTAGTTGCAATAACATGTCAACCCTCTGAACTTCTGTGGTTAAAAGTTGTTGTATCCTTAGTTCTGTTTGTAGCCACACCTTTTGACTCCTCCCTCCCCCCAGCCTACTGCCTTGATGTAGAAAAGAAGAAGCATAAGTACTGGAGCCTTCCTAATGATTTTCCTGGTTCACTTTGTGTCTGTTTGGTCTCTCAGCCATGAGACTGGGCTTTCATTGCACATTTTTGCACAAATATCTCTGAAGAATCAGAACTACTGAACCTGTACTTTAACAAGTATCAATATTTTGCTGTATTTAGTATAAAAAACACATTTTCAACTGCTTCTATTTTTTTCTGATGATTTGAGGTCTGGGATGTTCAATTCCAAGACTGAAAAGAAACTTACAGAACTCAAATAGTAAGCCAATAAAGTACTTCAGAGCCCAACATCCTTGGTGCTAGCTTCACTTCAGTAGTAGGGGGAAGAGTCTTCTATTTGCCTCTGTACAGCTGTTTCCTGTTGGGAGGAAGGACACTGGGATTTTGTGCCCTAGCGCTGGAACTGTTTCTGTTTTTTATGGATTCTAAAATAACTCAAGGACTTGCTAGATGCCCCACTGACAGCCTTATTCAACAGCTCACTAGAAACAGGCATGGTTCCAGGAGAATGGAGAAGAACTGGCATAAGTAGAAGGTTGGCAACTATAGGCTGGCTAGTTTTACCTCAGTGGTGAAAAAAATAATGTAAACCTTGCTAATGGAAGTCTGGTATAGTATCTTTACTCCAGTGGGCTGTTAGACCACAGGCAACATGAATTTATGGGGGGAAGGTCATGCCAAATGAATCTGATAATGTAATTTGACTAGGTGACCAGGGAAGTATATTGGGGAGGGCAATGGATGTGATGTAGCTGGACTTCAGCAAGGCCTTTGACACTGTGCCACACAGGAGGCTGATAAAGACACTGAGCAGGCTAGGAGTGGGATCCAATGTAGTGAACTGGGTTAAAAACTGGTTAGCAGATAGGAGGCAGAGGGTGGATATAAATGGTATTCACTCTAATGATGGTAGATTGACCAGCAGGGTGTCACAGGCCTTATTACTGGGACCGAGCCTCTTCAATGTCTTCATAAGTGACATTGCAGAAGAACTTGAAGGGAAGGTATACATTTTTGCAGATGATACCAAAATCTGCAATAGGGTGGACATTCAGGAGGGGATGGAGAGAATGCACAGGGATCTTAGGAAACTCAAGGAGTGGTCAAGAGCATGACAGTTTAGATTCAATGCCAAAAAGTGCAAAATCATGCACTTGGAGCATAGGAACCCAGATGCCGAGTATAGGATGGGGGAGGGGTACTGACAGTCATTAAACAGGAAAGGGACCTTGGTTATCATATCTGATGACCTCACAATGGCAGGGTAGTGTGGCAAAGCAATGGGTAGGGCTAGTAAGCTGCTGGGGTGCATCGGGAGGATTATCTCCAGCAGTACAAGGGAGGTAGTGTTGCCACTGTATTGATCCCTATTGAGACCTCACCTGGAGTACTGTGTCTGGTTTTTGAGGCAACACCTCAGAAAGGACATAAACAGGGTGGAGGCAGTTCAGAAGAGGGCAACTAAAACAGTGCAGGGGTTGCATGAGAAGACCTGCAATGAGAGAATGAGGGATCTTAATATATACACCTATGTTTCTAATGGATATAATACTTGTGCATACACTAAGTGTAGTAAGCATTTTACTTATTCATTTATTTATTCCAAAAGATTCATGAGGAAAAACATGCTGAGCTGCTAGCAGCTCATTACTGGGTGTGACCTGGGGGTGAGCGATATTGGAGGTAGTACTAGAGGAGGAAAAACATGCAGGTATTAACAGCATTTCAAAAATTACTAAACTAGAAGTAACCTACAGAAATTTAAAAATATTAGAGAAGCACAATCCTAAATGTTGTAAGGCAAACAAGATCAGCAGTTACATGTAGTAGAATAAAAACTGAGTGTTGATAAGTGGGGAACTACTCATACAAGAATAACTGTGGGTTGAGGGGAGCAAAATGACCAGGGCAATACTGATGGGGTGGCAGCAAGAGGCAGATGATCATGGACAGTTGCAGGTGGGAGTAGAAATGTCATGAAGATGATGTTTCATTCATCTGAATACTAGAAAGATGATAGAGTTCGGTGATTTCATGACACATGACACCAGATTCATAGTTTACTGCTTAGTATGTCCATGTAGAAAATTATATGTAGTAGTAATAGTAAGAGGCCTCAAACTATGGGTTCAAGCACATATATTGGGCATTATAAGGGGAAATGCACATTCTCTGTAGCAGTACACTTTGCAAAGTTCTCAGTAGTCCTAATGGACTTTTCTTTACAAGTCTGGAAAATACTAAACCCTTGCCTTGCGGAGCAGACAGATTTAAATTCTTACCGCAATGTGAATCACACATATTTTGTATGCAAGCAAAAGGGGAGAGAGGACTAAAGGAAGAATGTGATGTGTCATTTTTTCTTTCAACTGTAAATCCCATTACTCCACAACATACTCCAGAGGATGAAGAGACTGTCTCTAGATTTGAATTTATGCTCTGTACAGTAAATTATTATTTATTTATTTCATTTTTGTTGACCGGGTAAGTGCACTAGACAAATCCTGCCTATTTTCAGGCACGACCCGGGGGAATGGGATACAGATGAATGGCAACTGACCTTGAACCAGATTAAGCTGTTGGTGGTATTTTTAGTGAGTGAGGGAAATTTGTCCAGGACACCGGGGAAATTCCCCTACTCTTTTCTATAAGTGCCATGGGATCTTTAACATCCACCTGAACTACCACCAGTCCAGGCAGATGGGACCTCGGTTTAATGTCTCATCCAAAAGACGGCACCTCAGAAGTGCAGCATCCCTCTCATGCTGCACTACAGTGTCAGTACTGGGATATTAACCCAAGTGCCAGATGTGGGAACTGAACCCACAGCCCTCTGATCTCCCGGCCTCAGAGGCGAGTGTGCTACCTACTGAGCCACTGACACTGCTAATTACTTAGGAATGTCAGGGAAACTAGAAATTCACATGATATATAATTTATAGAAGCATTGACAGTCTTACTGTTTGGATATAAACTTCTATAATGTGCACCTTGGATGTTGCTGGAAATGTTTTCTATTTCAAATTTAAGGTATTGTTATTTGTTTTCTCTATATCTAATATAAAAGCAGAAAAATGTATGTTTTTTATGCTTAGTTAGTGTAAGATCAGCTGAGTCTGAAGTCATTTTGTATTGACAGTACAGGTTTGAGTACTATTTAATAATTTAACCGTTGATCTTATAAAAATGTAAAAAAGAGTAATGAAATGTGACTGTCGTAACAAACTGGTCCCAGATTACAAAATAACTAAGACCATGTGCTTTGCAAGCCCCCCACTGAAGAGATGTGCACCCTCCCCACCACCCAAAATGACCTGGGACAAAAACTCAAACAGGTGAAAATCTTTAAATACCTTGGGGAAATTCAGGATGATACCTTATCACTTGCTCTTCATATTGACAACCTGGTGTCCATGGTGAACAGAAGGCTGTTATCCCTGTACTATGTAATCGTATCCACCAGACTGTAGATGGTAAATGCCTCATAGTGGCCAACTCCATCCTGTAACTAGTTGACTGTGGTCTCACAGTCTATGTAGTTGCCTGCAACATGGTGTTAAACAGAATACAGTTGATATGCAATAAGGCTTGTCTCTTTGTGCTTGGGGCAGACAATTGCACCCATAGCTGCACCATATGCACCCTAACAAATTGACTACCCCTACGTAGCTGAATAAAGTCCCAGTCATGTCTGCTAGACAAAAAGGTAGATAGATAGATAGATAGATAGATAGATAGATAGATAGATAGATAGATAGATAGATAGATAGATAGATAGAGACTTTATTTGTATAGCACCCCTTCTTGGAGGCTTAAAGCACTTCACAGCAATCAAAACCAATTCATACACAATACACAACGTCGGGTCATAAAGCAGAGTTCAATATAAAATTATATCTATCATTCACTAAAATAATATGCAGTAAAACAATAGCTCATTTTTGCTCTTCAACTTCATATTCATAGGTACTACTGGTCCTAACCTCCCCCCACTCTAACAAATTGCTTCCGCCCTGTTGCCAACCAATACAACACTAGGAACATGGCTAGGGATGCTGTTGAACCTTTTTTTTTTGATTGAACTCAACTGGGCAAGTGATCATTTGCTGCCAGGACTGCTGGCTGGTTAAAAAAATTGCCCAAAACCTTGCTAAATCTTTTTAGGTTTGACCAGTTCAAGAGACCTCTGTCATCTGCCCTAACAGTTCAATGCAACTGTAACTGTTGATCTTCTGAATCTGCATCCTTCTCAGTTAACACACTGATCTGTGTCTGTTATTTGGCTCTGTTGCTATGAACTTACTTTATGACTGTTTTACACAGCAAATTCTCTCTACAGTTCTGAAAGTATGTGAGATAGCTTGTCTTATATGTATTGTGCTTGCCTTGACTATATTGCCCTGGAGTTTGCTTATAAGTCACTGTATTGTTTCTTTGGAACTCTGACACTGACATAGAATCTTTGTAAATGAGCACTAGCAAAACAGATCATTTTCATGTTCCCATATGCTACATAACTGTATCTTTTATGTTCTGAGTATCTATCTCTGAATATTAATACTGAGTATGTCCTGGATACTTTATCCACTTTTTTTAGTTTACTTAACTTCTATCTTTTTCTATTTTCTGACTTAACTCCTCACTACTCTCTGTTCATCTTACGCAGAAACACAAAACATACAAACAGAGAAGCTGTCAGCAGAAAAGGACCTCTTGGTCCACCTCGTCTGCCCATAGAAATTCCTATCTAATGTGCTACCGCAGACCCTACTTAATATCTAGTCTTTAAGGTTTGATTATATAATAATGAATAAGGAAAATCTGCCTGCTGACCCTGTGTATTATCCTGTTTACTACTGTTTGTTTCTCCAAGCACAGTATGAAATTTCTTTGTTAGTGATGTATGACTGCATGAATTGAACAAGGAAACTTTTGTAGTCCCTATGTATTATTTGTTTAATACTGTTTTTTTGCCCCATGGAATGTATGGAATTTTATTATATACATGGAAACTTTATTTATATTATTTGTTTAAAACTATCTTCTTGCCCTACAGATCATATGGAATTTTATATGTACGGAAACTTGATATTGAAATCCTATACTTTTCACAGGACCACACTGTAAACAGGACCAATGGTCCTAATGGTGTGATTGTCAGCTTTTTTCCTTTATAAAAATTAAACAATATACTGTGACAGTGTGTGGGTTATGCTAGGATTTACAATGCCTAGTGTGTTGTTTGGTCACGAGGCTGCAGGACGAGTAAGTAAAATACACCAAGCGTTGTGAATCCTAGCATTAAGCGACATCCTGCAGTGGTATATTGCAATTATACAATGTCCCTGTTTTTTTTTTTTTGTAGAAGAAATAGTAAATGTAAAATGATTTTTTCATTTTAATTAATTTTTTTCCTGTTTTACTGTTCCACCAGAAGAAGTAGTCCTTCCTTAGTGAGGCTGTTGTGATATTGTGCATGTGCAGTATTGCTTTGTGGTTCCTGTTCCGTGCATTTTTTGGGACCAGGAAACATTTAAATCTGTGCCCCCAGTTGCATTTTTTACTGTGTGGTGACTTCATTTTTTTAATGGTTACTTTTATTCTACTACATTTCTGGTACGTTTTTAGGACTTGGTGTGTCTGTGGTGAGGACATACCTGCACTGTTGTCATGTGAGTGAATGGCAGCGGGGTGTCTCCATATCTTGGTGGATTCCTGACCATTGAGCTTTAGGGGCAACAAGCTTTTTTTTGTGTGTGTGTGTGTGTGTGTCTCAATGGGACTTGTGACTACAGTGAATGGTTCTTGGTTTGGTGAAGGTGGTGATTAAGAGGGCAAGGGAGTGGAACCGGAGGAATGAGGAAAACGTCTCAGAGGTAAGTCATGTGGAGAGAGCGCTTTATTGGGTTTTCTGTTCATTGCCGTGTTTGGCAGTTGTGAGCTTTTTGTAGTCAGAGTGATTTTGGGGGACTTCCTGATGCAGCTTTCTGATTAGTTGGCACTTCTTCCCATTGCTATTGGTGAGGATTTACAATGGGTTCGAAGAGCCAACTGACCAATCAGGAAGCAGCTTTCTGTGTGCCCATTGTATAATAAAGATTTTACCACTAATACTACTACTCCCCTCCCCAGCCCTGGTGCTATGGTCCCCTTGTGTCTATTCCATGCATGCTTGAATCCTGCAACCATTTTAGCATTCACCACCTCTGCTGGAAGTCTGTTCTAGACACCCACCACCCTTTCAGTGAAGAAGTACTTCCTCACATCCCCTCTGAGCCTCCCTGCCTCCAGCCTTATATCATGTCTCCTTGTTCTAGAGTCTCTCATTCTTTGAAAAATAATGCCCTATTTATATCTTTGACGTATTTGAATGTTTCTATCATGTCTCCCCTTTACCTCCTCTCCTCCAGAGAGTACATATTTAATTCCCTCTGCCTTTCCACATAGGGCTTCTGATGCAGGCCATGCACCATCTTGGTTATCCTCCTCTGGACTGCTTCCACCCAAACTATGTCTTTTCAGAGATGGGACCTCCAGTACTTCCTTCCCCTCTCTCATTCACTCTAACATTTTCCCCTCTTCTCCTTCTGTTATATTTCCATTTACTATTAGTGATCCACTTCATTCACTGCCTCTTACTGTTTCTTTCTTTTAGTATTTTATAGATGGCCTCATAGTATATTCCTGGCACCCCCTTACTCTTCATAAATATAACGATGTAGCCATATATCAGAGATCTTGTTTGTCTAGTACTTTTTATGGACTGTTGCACTAAGCACTTTATGATTAGAGTGCACTTAAATTGCACACTAAAACACCTTTACTAACTTTATCTAGTATTTTTATAGCCACTTTACTTTTTTAATTTACTGTTCTTTCCCTCCCTACTAGCCAACTGGCACCCATTGGCCTTGACTCCTTACCCTTCCCCATCATCCACCTTCTGCGGTATTTACCTCAACTCCGATGCGCCCTGGCTTGCCCCATGATGGGGCCATCGGAGGGTGGAGCCTACTCTCCAACAGAGACTGGGTAGGTACAGGTGTAGTGAAAGCTATGATTAGTAGTGTGAGGCCTGCAGTGATGGGTGGATCTCCTCCTGCAGTGGTTGGAGATTTTTGTCTTGTTCTGGGTTTTCCCACCCCAGGACACAGAACTCCTGATGCATGTGCAAACAATGTGTGCCTGTGCAATGGAGTGCATCACAGACCTCCCTCTCAGTTCCTCAGCTCCAACTGCACTACCACCTGTGGTCACCCTGGTGATGGTACTGTAGCAACAACTGAACACACTCTCTCCCTCCCTGAGGTGGACAGCATCCTCTGAGATGCACAGCTCACCTTCCCCAGCTGACCCTTCGACAGCTTGGGCTCTTTCCTGAACCCAGGCTGTCAGCGTCATGAATGGTGGCATTACTGCTGTGCCAGTGGGCTAGCTTGTCCTACCTTACCTTTTGTTGAAAGAGGAGATACTAGCTGTTGTTTGAATTAAAGGAGTGTACCATAAATCATAGGGAGCAAATGCAGCATGAATGAAAGGGAACTGTACCTATAAATGTTGAAGGCTAAAAGCTCAATGGATATGCAGACTAAGTTCTGCTCCCTGTGGAAGTGCTAGAGCGGCACAAAGTGCCAGGGGTTCATAGTCCAGCGGAGTCGCTGTCTGTTTGAAAGTGCTTTTGTTAAATAAAAAAAATCTACTATTGCCACTTTACCCATTTGCATTGCAAGTTTGGTCTGAACAAATACAGCAGACACTGCCCCCTAACTTTATGGGACAATGAGTATTCAGAAAATCTTTGTGGGATGATGTGTATTCAGAAACAGTTTAGAATACTGACAAAAACCTGAGGCTAGCAATATACTATATATTAACTATTTCAAATCTAGAATAAATGATAAAGCAGACTCAAATGGGGAAAAACCAATCTTGTAAGACAGGAGTAAAGGGGCAATCTAAAATGAGTTTTCATCTTTCAGTCATACGTTTTCACTCCACACTAGGAGTCCTGTATCGCCAGAAGTGGAGGTTCCAAGAGAACTGTAGATAGGAGCTAAGGTTCAGAGAGAACTGTGGGAATACCAAAAAATATATAGAACAAGGAAAAGGGTAAAATCCCTTCATAGAACAAAATTAAGATATATGGGGTAAGCATAGTAAATTACACATTTTTATATTGTGTGAAGTTAAATGAAATGATTACAGAACTGAAATAAGAAACTGTTTTTGAACAGACTTAGGTTGAATAAACAAGTAAAGAAATGAACCGTGATGCAAAAGAAACAATAAGAGTTTCAGAAAATTATCTGCCTTATAGGGTGAGCATTTCAAAATATTTTCTGGTTACTTACTTGCGATGGAGTGAGAATACAGAAACTGTATTTGTTAATTATGGACAGGTATGTGGGGGACAACAGTATGGATTTTATGTTGCCTTAAGCTTCAATGTTTAATTAATGAAGATTGAAGTTTATTAATTTTCCTGAAGGAAATAGGGTGGCTAGACTATTACTGGCACAAGAATAAGTCACACATTACAGAGGAAGTTACAGTGACCATGGATTTTGGAACGGGTTGTGAGTAGGTGATGGAGTGTACACTTATACTAACATACTAAAATGGCAGCAGAATAGGCCTAACCATCTTTCGAGTCTGCTCGATTGGTCAGCCCCCACCCTGGGTGCTGACCTTGCTGCCCCCCCTTTCCTTCTCTGGCTTCTCCCTTCCCAGTTCCGGATATTCTTGCTGCATTGGATTTTGCTTCCAGAACCCTTCCCCTGTACCTGTCCCAGCCCCTCTTGAACCCCTCCACCATCTCTGCCTCCACCAGCCCCCTGGGCAGTGCATTCCATGGCTCCACCACCCTCTCAGTGAAGTAGCACCTCCTCCTTTTTCACCTGAATCTTCCCCCCTCCAGCTTCCACCCATGCCCTCTAGTACCCCCCCTTCCTCCTTCCTTCGAAGCACTCTGACTGTTCCTCCCCTATTTACCCTCTTCATGTACCTGAAGACCTCTATCATGTCCCCCGGTCCCTCTCTCTTTCAATGTGTACATATTTAGCTCTTCGAGCCTTTCCTCATAGGTCCTGTCCCCCAAGCCCCAAATCATTTTGGGTGCCCTCCGCTGGACCCTCTCCAGGAGTTTAATGTCCCTCCTTAAGTGTGGCCTCCAAAACTGCACGCAGCACTCAAGGTGTGGTCTCATCAAGCAGTTATACAGAGGGAGTATCACCTCCCTCCTTCTGGAGGTGATCCCCCTAGCGATGCATCCCAGCATCCTGTTGGCCTTGGCTGCTGCCCTCCTACAAGTCTCCAAGTTGTTCATCTTGACATCCACCACCACCCCCAGGTCCCTCTCAGCCATTGAGACTTGTAGCATTTCCTCCCCCCAGGGTGTACACTTGGCCCGGGTTTCTGGCCCCCAGGTGGAGTACCTTGCATTTCCCTGCATTGAACCTCAGCTTCCACTTTCTAGACCATCTTTTCAGAGCCTCCAGGTCCCCTTGTAGGGCCATCCTCCCCTCCTCCCCATCCACCACCGCCCCCAGTTTTGAGTCATCCGCAAAGAGACTCATCTCACTCCTGATTCCTCTCCTTATGTCGGAGATGTAGGCATTGAACAGGAGGGGCCCAAGGACTGGTCCCTGTGGGACCCCACTAATGACCCTCCTTGGGGATGAGACTATCCCACCAACTATGACCCTCTGGGTCTGGTCCTGGAGCCAATTGCCCATCCATCTGATCATCTGGTTCCCCACCCCCATTTCTCCCAGCTTATCCAACAGGCCCATGTGAGGAACGGAGTCAAATGCCTTGCTGAAGTCTAGAAAGAGGATGTCCACTGGTCTACCCAGGTCCAAGGCACTCGTCATCCAGTCATAGAACTCCACAAGGTTTGTCTGACATGATTTCCCCGGGATGAATCAATACTGTCTATCGTCCAGGCACCCTGACTTTTCCAGGTCCCCCCCTAGCCTCTCCTTGACAATGCCCTCCATCACCTTGCACACCACCGATGTCAGGCTTACAGGCCTGCAGTTCCCTGCCACCTCCCTTGATCCCCCCTTGTGGATAGGCACTATATGCGCCACCTTCCAGTCCTGGGGCACCCACCCTGTCCTCAGAGAGATGGTGAAAAGCTCCGCCAGGGGTTTCACCAGGACATCCGCAAGTTCCTTCAGCACTCTGGGATGTAATTTATCTGGCCCTGGTGCTTTCTCCATCTTAAGGAAGCTGAGGGCTTCCCTCACTCTCTGTGCTGTGATTTCTACTTCCAGTACCTCTTCTCCCTGCTTAGCCCTCCCCCCTCCTGCCAGTGATGCCTCCCCTCCCCAGACCCGCCGATCGGTAAGGGTCCCCTCTTCAGTATCTCTGTCCTCCCATGTATGATGTAGCACCCCATTTTCCTTGGTGAAAACTGAGGTGAAGTACTCATTTAGTACCTCAGCCTGCTCCCCGGTCTTGTGCCCATCTCCCTGATTTAATCCTGTTAGCTGGCCTTCAACTCCTTCGTTTTTCCCAATGTATCTAAAGAACCCTTGTTCTTCTCCTGATTTCCTGGCCAGGTTCTGCTCCTTCCTGCCTTAGCCACCTCACCACCCTGGTGGCCCTTCAGTCATCAGCTCATACTCCCCGATCCCTTCACCCTTGAGCACTTGAACTGCCTATAGGCTGCCTTCTTTCCCCCACACCGCCTCCTGGACCTCCCCTGGTCCACCAACAGGGCTCTCGGCCCCACCGCATTGCCTTACTCTTGCACAGGTGCTGGTAGCATCCTGCACCCCTCTCCTGATGATTTCCCACCTACTATCAGCGCCTCATGTTCGACCCAGTCCCATCCAAATGCTCCTTAAGGATCCTTCCCATTTCCTTAAAATCCGTTCCCCTGAAGTTAGTTACCTCCGTCTTTGTGCAGCCTTCTAGCCCTCCTAGGTCCAGGCAGAACCAGACCGTGGCATGGTCACTCCCCGCCAACGGGTCCCTTATCTCCAGGCCCCTAGTCTGGTCACTGTCTGCCAGGACCACATCCAGTACCCGAGCCTCCCTGGTCGGTTCCCCCACCTGCTGAGTTAGGAACGCGTCTTGAAAGACATCCAACAACCTCTGTTCCCTGGTCACAGAAGATGTCATAGTCTGCCAGTCTGTTCCTGGCATGTTTAAGTCCCCCAACACCACCACCATTCCTCTGCCCAGTCTGCAGTGTCTCCCAACATGTAAACATGAGAAATAATGTGAAAAATATAAAAACAAGTCATACAAAATATTTTCATTTATTGTAGAAGCAAGTGGGGACTGAGAAAGTGGCGAGTCCACGAAACTGTTGTCCGCATTAAGGATGTGTAAAGAAAATAAAATTGAAATCTTTTAAAGAAGACATTTTCTTTCAGTGTAGTTCATCCTTTTTCATTTTTATTTCTGTTGAATTTAATTTATCTCCCTTTGTGAAGTATCTACTCTACCAATCTTAGTGTTATCAGCAAGCTTGGCATCCCAGCTGATGGTACCCTCCTCCAGGTCATTTATAAATATATTAAACAGTGTAGGCCCTTGACAGACCTATGTGAAACCCCACTGGTCCTTTTTCCAGGCTGATTGGTTACCATTTATGGTGACTCTTAATTTTCTCTCTTGCAACCTATTTTGAACCCATTTCATAATATCCCCAATTGAGCTATGACAAATACAAAATTTAACCCTAAATTGTGTAGGCTAAGATCACAAAGAGGTGAGTGAAATATTTTTAGAAAAGTTTCCCAGTTTGGCTAACATTGCAGAGTGGTAATCTCCCCTCCCAGCCTAATTGCTGTACCTTTTCTTCCCAGTGTAAAGATCTTTGGGAAACAGGGGTTTCCTCACTGATCTTCTTTCCCAGAACTTCAAGGTGTTTCCTCAGAGATCTTCTCCTCTCCCAGCACTTCATTTTACCTTTTTCAGTTGTGCCTAAAATACACACCCTCCTACCATCCATCTTAGCCTTACCACCTTCCCCATCCAGTCCTTAGAAGTTCCAGCTGTCACCCACTGCAGTAAACAGTTGTATAATGTCAAAGTGGAGCAAAGATCCTCATTCTTTTGGTCTCACCATAGACACAAATGTGGATTTTCTAGTACCATCCTGATGGTGGAAGCACTACAGATGTAAGATATTGGCATTCTGACTCAGTGGTAACTCTGAGAGGATTAGGATCCTTGAGCTACATTGTGCCTTTTTTTAATACTGTTTTTCACTACTGCAGGTAACAAGTGCCGCTTCCCAGGACTAGGTAACATAAAAACATAGAAGTTGATGGCAGATAAGGACCACTAGGCCCATCTAGTGTGCCCATTGTCCATGCCTACCATAAAAGCCACAGACCCTACTTGATCTCCAGCTTTACCTCTGTGTTCCTATTGCTAGGGTTCCCCTATGCCTGCCCCATTCATGCTTGGATCCCCCCATTGTGTTCACCCCACCACCTCTGCTGGGAGTCTTTTGCATGCATCCACCATCCGTTCTGTGAAGAAATACTTCCTCATACTACCCCTTAGGCTAATCCCTTCCAAACTCATGTCATGCCCCCTAGTTCCTGGACATCTCATTTTCTGAATGATGCTACCCTCTGGTAGCCTATTCATGCCTTTTAGATATTTGAAGGTGTCTATCATATCTCCCCTGTCCCTTCTCTCCTCCAGGGTATACATATTGAGGATTCCCAGGCTCTTCTCATATGACTTTTGGTGGAGGCTCTGCACTCTCTTTGTTGCCCTTCTTTGAACTGCCTCTACCATGTCTATGTTCTTATGGAGATGTGGCCTCCAGAACTGGACACTGTATTCCAAATGAGGGTTCACCAATGATCTGTAGAGTGGCATCACTACCTGCTTCCCTCTGCTGGTGATACCACTCCCTCCGTAACCCATGCAGCATCCCACTGGCTTTCCCCACAGCCTTGGCACATTGTTTGACCTCCTTTCAACCATCAGATATGATTACCTCCAGATCCCTTTCTTGTTTGGTGATCATCGGTTTCTCCCCTTCCATCATGTAATCCTCCCCTGGGTTCTTGTACCCCAAATGCAGGATTTTGCACTTTTTCACATTAAATCCTAGCTGCCACATTCTGGACTGTTCCTCTAGTTTACCTAGGTCCCTCCTCATTTTTTTCCATCCCTCCTGGAGTGTCCACCCTGTTGCAGATCTTAGTGTCATCTGCATAGATGCACACCTTCCCCTCCAGCCCCTCTGTAATGTCACTTATGAAGACATTAAACAGGACTGGGCCCAGGACTGATCCCTGTGGCACCCTGCTGGTCACACTTATTTCCTCCTATTGAGCACGATTTACCATGACCCTCTGTCTTCTATCACTCAGCCAGTTCCTAACTCGGTTTACCACCTTGTGACCCACTCCCAGGCTTCCCAGCTTGTTCACAAGTCTTCAATGTAGAATGCTATCGAAGGCCTAACTGAAATCCAGGTAGGCCACATCCACAAGTCCCCGCAATCCACGACCTTAGTCACCCAGTCAAAGAAATCAATTAGATTTATTTGACATGACCTTTTTGCTATGAATCCATGCTGTCTCAGATTCTGTGCTCTGCTGGCTTTAAGATGTTCCACGATCCTTTGTTTAAGTAGTGATTCCATAATTTTCCCCACTAGTGAGGTGAGGTTGACTGATTTATAGTTTCCAGCATCCTCCCTACTGCCACTTTTGTGAAGATAAACTACATCTGCCCTCCTCCAGTCCTCTGTAATCACTCCTGTAACGAGTGACTCATTGAACAGTGCTGCCAGTGGTGGTGCCAGCACCTCCTGTAGTTCCCTTAATATTCTAGGATGTATCCCATCTGGTCCCATTGTGTTGTCCACTTTCAGTTTTATGAGTTGTCTTTCTAAGTGACATTGAAGAAGGAAGGTAAGGAAAAGTATGCCTCTTTGCAGACGACACAAAGATCTGCAATAGGGTTGATATGCAGGAGTGTGTGGAAAGGATGAGAAAGGACTTGGCAAGGTTGAAGGAATGGTCAAAAGTATAGCAGCTTAGATTCAATGCAAAGAAGTGCAAAGTAATGCACCTGGGAAACAAAAACCCAGGGGAAGAGTACACAATGGTGGGGATAGTAACAACAACAAAAATGGAAAGGGACCTGGGGGTAATCATATCAAATGCATTAAAGTTTAGAAAACAATGTGAGAAGGCAGTAGGAATGGCTGGGGGGATACTGGAATGTATAGGGAGAGGCATCACCAGTAGAAAACAAGAAGTTGTTATCCCTCTGTACAGACAGTTGGTGAGACCCCATCTGGAGTACTGCATCCAGTTCTGGAGACCCCATCTCCGTAAGGACATAGACAGGATGGAGGCAGTCCAGAGGAGGGCAACTAAAACGGTGCAGGGTCTGCAACAGAAGCCATATGAGGAGAGACTAAAGGGGCTTAATATATATACCCTTGAGGAAAGGAGGGAGATGATAGAAACTTTTAAGTACCTCAAGGGAATCAATAAAGTCCAAGAGGATAGCATCTTTCAGAAAAAGAGATGTGCAAGAACAAAGGGACACAATTTGAAGATAGAGAGGGGACGGCTCAGGGGCAATGTGAGAAAGTATTTTTTCATGGAGAGGGTGGCGGATGCATGGAACGGCCTTCCTGAGGAGGTTGTGAGGTCAAAAACAGTGGGGGAATTCAAGATTGCATGGGACAGACATAAGGCAATTCTTGTGGGAGGTAGGAAGAAGTAGGCTATTGGTTAACTAGGATCTGCAGCTTATCTGTTAGAGGAAAAATGGGCAGACTAGGTGGGCCAAGTGGTCCTTATCTGCCATCAAAATCTATGTTTCTATGAGTTCTTTTAGGACTGTCTCTTCTGTAAATGGACTGGTGTCCACCTTCCTCCCATATTTGTTCATGTTGCCTAGCTGTGGTCCCTCACCCTCTTCTACTGTGAATATAGAACAAAAATAGTTGGTCAGGTAGATAGGGTTGGGCTGGCTGAGATGGGTGGGGGTTCTATATTATAAGTGTGACTAAAAAGTGAAGTTGGGATTCAGCAAGTTGCAAATCCCAATGATAAATGATTTCATCAGTTGAGGCTTTATCCTACTGCAGGTTCTTTAGTTTATAAACTAGTTTTCTACGTGGCACAATATCAAATGTGTTACTGAAAAAGAAGCACAGAATAGCATCAACATGATTTCCTTCCACCTGTAGTTCCTTCTGATGTTTCACAAAACTGCATTTAGTCTTGTTTGCCATGACTTCACCTTTCAAAGTCCATATTGTGCATCTCGGTCATATTTGCTTTTGGTCAGCATTCAACGATTTTGTTTCCTATGCCTGTCCAGCAGTTTACTTAGTACTGATAGCAAGTTGTCTGTCCTATAGTTCCCTTACTCTCCTGCTGCCTTTTTCATAGAGTGGCACCACCTGGGCCACGCTCCAGTCAGCAGGCATGTACACATGTTTAATTTGCTATTGTCTGTCCTCCTGTACCTTTCCAGTGTTGCATGTTGAGCTATTAAAAAACTCAAGGCTACAGTAGCAGAATGACAGGGCAGGTTTACTAACATTTAAAATTGAGTTTAAAATATTAGCTACCAGTTATACCAGTGTGAGTTGGGTGGTCACTGTTGAATCCTAGTGCTGTAGAAACACAACCTCCACATCTTTATCGAGTGAGTTGAGCACTTACATTCATGTCACATTACCAAACATACCCATCACCCAACTCACACAGTTGTCCTGCTTTTGTGCAGTATCTCTGGCAACCAGGAAGGAGTCAGTTTATTGTTCTCCCCAGTAAGCTGTCACTTGTTGCAGTAACTTCCTACAACTTTACATATATGTGCCAGTGCTAATGATCAGCTTATCATGACCATAGTGTTTTCATTTTCAAGGCCAGGAAGTGTTCTGTTTGTTTGACAGAATTTTCTTGGCAGATGCCATGAATAATGACTCTCATATTTGATATTTGCCTTGCAGGTTTATCTTTCTGGATTTACTGTAGTGCATCACAACCTGATGTGGAATAACTATAGATACTTGCGTAAAAAGTGAAAACAGACCACTAAGTCCCTGAAAAAGCATTTCTTCATATATCTGCAGAGGGACAATCTAAGAAGCCCTCACAGTTTTTGGTCCACCATTAGCTCTATGGTAAATCCAAAGACCCACAGTCTAGCCATGCACCTGAGCACCCCCTTTGGCCTGCTAACTGACTCTCTCCTGATATTGCCCAGGCTTTTAACACAAAATTGATGCATCTATCTGCCCACCAGAGCAAACTAACCACTAACAACCTGGCCAGCACTATAGCTCAGTCCAGGCCACCCTCTGGTGCAAGAACCTCCTACCCTTTCTTCTACTTCAAAGTCATCTCCCCCAGGGATACCTTCAAGCTTATCAAGAGCCTCCCAAACAGGGGCAGTCCTGTCAGTGATGGGCTCTACCCCTCTTTTCTTAAACTCATTGCCCCTTGCATTGCTAGACCTTTCGCTTTTATCTTTAACATAGCCCTGACCACATCAATCCTGCCAGCCCTACTGAAGAATGCTAAAGTTGTACCCATCTTTAAGGCTGATGACCCCTATCCCCCAACAACTACAGTATAGGTCCATATCCATCCTCTCACACCTGGATAAACTCCTGGAAAAAAATTGCCCACTACCAACTCACTGACCACATAGGAAAGTATAACCTGCTTTGCCTGCAGCAACATGAGTTCCAGAAACACCACAGCACCACGTCTGCTTTGGAATACTTCACAAACCATGTCCTTTGGAACATGGACAAGAGGAACACCACTTGTGCTGTATTCATGGACCTGAGTAAGACCTTCTACCTGGTTGACCATGCTCTCCTTCACACAAAACTCTAGGTACACTGATGCTGCAGTGACACAAATCCCACGTAGACCATCACAGCAACATTTTTGGCAGTTCGCTGTGATGGTCTCCAGGTATTCAGACACTGCTGCCACCAGGTTGTTTGTCCCCCTCCCTGAACTAACTCAGACTGGAGTTAGTAATCTTTAGTGGGGGGGTGCAGGGGGCAGAGCCTCCCACATGGGGGGTGTGGGGGTGAAGCCCCCACACAGAAATCACTTGTTACCCCTGCGACAGCACAACACCAGTTGGTGGTGTTGTGCTCTTGCTGTGCCGATGGTCAACAAATTTCTTGTCACCACGGCATAGTGGAACCAAGCTCTAGCATCTTAGCTCCTCATCTGAAACATCACTGTGGTTCCAGAGCTATCTCTCCAGCAGATCCCAATCTGTAAATATTGGTACTGCCACCACTCCAGCTATGTCAGTGTCAACAGGTGTTCCCCAGGGCTCCATTCTGGGTCCTCTGCTGTTTTCATTCTTCATAAACTCCCTTCCCTTGGATAGCATTACATGTGCGGCATTACTGTAATCAGATGATCTTGTCTTATTTCATAGTGACAAATCCCTTGCAACTCTGTCCAATTTCCTAACCCTGAACTCCACAAGGCAAGGCAAGGCAAATTTTATTTGTATGGCACCCATTCCCAGAGGTTCTGGGCACCTAACAATAAGAACAATACAAACTGTAAAAACTAGAAATAAATAGTGAGTAAAATTAAAATCACAGTTTATAGTATATAAATCAGCAATAACTCATATGGTTTGGCGGGAGCAATTAGTCCAAATAGGCTAGGCGGAAGAGGTGGGCCTTTAGGCTCTGTCTGAACATCCCGATCGAGGGGGCCTCCCAGACCGCAGATGGTAATAAGTTCCACAGGGTCGGCCAAGCAACTCTAAAGGCATGATCCCCTGACGTTTTGAGCCAAACCCTGGGAACATCCAGGAGGCCACTTGAAGAGGAGTGCAGTGAGTGGACAAAAGTTGCAGGTGTCAGGAGCTTAGTCAGGTAACCTGGATCCAGTCCATATAGGGCCTTAAAGGTGAGCAAGCCCATCTTGAAAAGGACCCTCCACCTGACAGGCAGCCAGTGCAGGGCACGCAGGACCAGAGTCACATGACTGGACCTGGACAGGCCCATCAGGAACCAGACTGCCACATTCTACACCAGCTGCAGCCTGCAGAGGGTCCCTCCCATGACCCCAAAGTATATAGAGTTACAGTAGTCAAGCCTAGAGATAACAAAGGCATGTACTAGAGTCAGCAGATCTTCAGGCAGAATGAGGGGCTTGATCCTGGTAATGTTCCTCAAGTTATAAAAACCACTTTTGACTACAGATGATACCTGATCTTCAAAGGTCAGTCTACTGTCCAGGATCACACCAAGATTGCACACCCTTGGGGAGACCACCAATGGAGCAGACCTCAGGAAAAGACCTGTGTTAGCTCTAGGTGACAACCCATCATGCCCACAACCCGACTCGATCACCAGTACCTCTGTCGTATCCAGGTTCAGTTGCAGCCAGCTAGAGAACATCCAGTCATTGATTTTAGCCTGACAGGTATTAAGCACAACTACAACATCAGATGTTCCAGGCGCAAATGACAGATACAGCTGGGTATCATCTGCATAGCAGTGAAACTCCACGATGAACTGCCGAATGATCTCACCTAGGGGCAGCAGGTACACTACAAACAACATTGGTGACAGAATCAAGCCCTGTGGCACCCCACATGACAGCGACATTAGGGAGAAGGACAAATTCCCCATCACCACCCACTGCACCCTATCAGAGAGAGAGAGAGAGAGAGGACTCAATCCATTTGATGACAACACTGGCGAGTCCACAATATTCACAGAGCCGATCGAGAAGCACAAAGTGATCCACAGTGTCAATAGCTGTGGAGAGCTCAAGGAGCACACTAATTTACTTGTCTCATCTATTTCTAACCCTGAGGAAATCATTATGCATCCTAACTAATGTTGTTTCCATGCTGTGTTTGGCCTGAAAACCTGATTGGAATGGCTCATAGATGTCAAAGGACATGAGATGATCCTCGAGCTGTTGTGCCACAAGTTTCTTGACAAACTTGCTCAAAAATGGCAGGTTAGAGATAGGACGGTAATTCACCAGGACGCCTGGGTCAAGGGCTGCCTATAAATGGTTTCTGTCCAACAAGCTCCTTGTCAATGGGAAAAAGACCAAGGCAATGCTTCTGGGTTCAAACCCATCCTTGCAAAATCTCAAAGTCAAATTCCTCTCTAAAGGTACTTACTCCAGAAAGAATCCCTGCAAAATATGCCCTGCTTTAAATACCTAGGCATTACCCTTGCACCTTCTCTGTCCTTCCTGGAACATATTAACAATATGATGTGATAGGTCAACCAGAAACTTGGGGCTGGTTTTAGAATAATTCATTACCTTACCCTGGAAGCACATCTAGCCATTGCTCAAGGCAACCTTCTCCCTCTGTTGGATTTCTGTGCCCTGATCTACTCCCAGGTATCCTCCTCACTGCACTACAAACTAACCCCGTATATAACAGTATTTGTAGGTTTGGACTCTTGTCACCCTTTTCCACCCATCACTGCACCCTTTACCAGTCCTTAGGATGGCTCCCCTTCCAAGGCCATTACGACTTTGCTCTTGGCTGCATCATTGATAGCATCATTAGAGGGGATAAACTTATCAACTTATTCATCCCTGATCACACATAGTGACACTCCTAGGTGCCTCCAGGAATTCTCTGTCCCACAACTGGAAGTTCCCAGGATTTCCACTGTCCTGGGTAGTAAAGCCCTGTCTATCATGGCCCCCAGTCTGTGGAACAGACTTCCTGCCTCTCTCCACTCACTGGACTCCCACCTTACTTTTAAAACTCACATCAAAGCCTGGCGACAGTCTGAAGCCAAATGTTCCTGCTCCACTGGATGACCTCAGAATTTAGCCCTCTCCCTCATTCCAGGGCCCCAATACATCCCTTCCCAATCAAGGGTGCACCAAAGTTTGTTTCATAAATTACCCAGCACTTCCGACACTTACTACTTCTCCTGAGTAGCAGCACTTGTGTTTTGTAACTGCATTCTTGTACATGTATTGTATTTGTATCACAATTTGCATATTCTGCTTAAAGTCACTGTATTTTGTACCTTTTCTGATGTCTGTGATTTAAGCTTTGCTCACCACCTTGATGTAACACAATTATTTTGTATACATTTTTTGTATACTGTCTGTATTCTCATGTGCCATCTTCATGGCCCAGGTCATGCCTGAAAATGGTCATTTGGATCAGAGCACCTACCTGGTAAACAAACAAACAAATAAATAAATAAATGTTTACTTCTTTATTACTGGTGCTGCTGAAAGAGGCACATTGGTGTCACCAGCATGGTGGATTGTTGGGAACAATTTATTTTTTAATTTTAAATGTCTCGTATTAATTCAGTTTCTGAGGGCAGATCAAAGTCTTTTGTTTTTATCTCCTTCCTTTGATATACAGACAGACTGGCTCAAGATGAAAACATTTAATTGTCATCAAGCCTAATTTGCAAATAAGATATGACCCACCCTGGAGTTATTTTTTTATAATCAAAGTTTTTATTACATTTTTTAGCTTTTACATCACAATTCATACTCAGGTTCATTACAACTGATAGAATTTCATTAACTGTTCCTCAAGTAGTGAAAAAGAAGAAAAAGGAGGAGGGGATTTCATGACTGGGGTCAGTCTAAGAAGGGGCAGTTGAAGATTCACATGCATTACCTAGCATTAAGAACTCACTCTGCTAATTGCTCATGACATTTATAACAACAACTGACATCTCGAGCTGCTTAGCAGTCTCTGTCTGTTGAGGAATTGCCCATAAACTGGTTGTTGCCTTGACCTGATAACTGGAGGGGGGAAGGGTCTGGAGAAAGCTACCCTCTCTGTGGGTTGGGGTCTAGGAGAAAAGCTGGCATGTAGTGGCCTGTGGGGATTTTGCATAATTTTAAAGTCAGGTAATGCACCTTGGTGTGGATGAGGGATTCTGTTTTACCCCTTGAAACTGCTTGCACTCTTTCATAGCTTGCCGTTTTACCCAATTCTATCAACCATTCCTTTGCACCTGGGGCTTCTGTCCCTTCTAGTGTCAAAGTATGACTCTATTCTCTGTGATTAGGCCCCCTCTAGCCACTTATCCCTGTGTTTTTGTGACAAGAGGTTACTAGGAAAGATTTGCTCCCCTTCAGTTCTCAGCATGATCAGATGCAACCTGAAGGTAAGGTAAGGTTTGTAGAGGTGACAATTTGACAAATGTTTTGTATGTCTTCCCAGTACTTATGGATCTTGGAGCATGTCCACATCAGGTGTATAATAGTTCCCGACTATTCCCTGCACCTCCAGCATTTATCATTGTCCATAAGGACCCATTTGTGCAGCTTTTCTCGGTCCTGTGCCATTTATGAAGGATTTTCTTTGCTGGGTAAATCTATTCTTGGAGTCCTTTACTCCCATGACTGGATCCTTCGAACACTGTTCCCACTCCTGAGGGGTGAGGTCTATGCCAAGTTCATTCCCCCAGCTCAGTCTAGTGTTGCCAGCAGTATCCAGGGGAGCTGAGAGGGTACGCTGATGTGTAGCCCTCCCCTGATCCAGGCACAGTCAAGGAGATAGCCACTACACTCCTCCATAGAGGCTCACTGCCAGCAAGACCAGTGCTCCTCTAGTTTACAGCTAGCTAACAGCCCAGCAGCATTCAGGGGGCTGGAAAGGGTGTTCTGAAGTGCAGCCTTCCCCGATCCAGGTACATTCAAGGCCACAACCCTACACTCCTCCTTAGTGGCTCACTGCCAGCAAGACCAGCTAGCTAGTTATTCGAGCAGAATTTATACAATTTCATTGTTTCACACTGTTGTTAGTTTAGTGCCCTTAGGGCATGTCTTGTAGGCAGTAGTAAAAGCACAGTTCAGGCACTCCCTATTTTGTGAGTTGTAGGCCCTAAGTCAATGTACTCACATTTCTTCCTCCCCTCCTACTGGTCTAATCTCCCCCCTAAGCTCATGTTACCTACCTGAACTCTTATCTTCTCCTTCCCCACAGCGCCACTTTATCTCACAGCTAGCTACTGTAACAGCCCAATAGCATCTACAGGTGTTGAAGAAGTGCTCTGAAGTGTAGCCCTCCTCCGATCCAGGCACACACTTAAGCAGGTGGCCACTACACTCCTCCTCAATGGCTCACTGCCAGAAAGACCGGGTTAAGGACTCAGCATTGCCATGAGGGCTATGGCACCGTCTTTAACACCCACCATGAGGAACTGATAGTCTGTGGCACACCAGCCAATGTGCTCTGATTTACAGTTGTTGCCATAATGCTTAAGACAATGTTATAATTGTAGGCAGTTTTAATCTGTTTCTATGGTGCCTTAAATGCTAGCTGCAGGTGTAGAATTAATTCAAGTTTTACTGTTTCTTAATGTTGGTAGCATATCTGCTCTTAGGGCATGTCTTATAGACAGTATTAATTGTCCTGCTCCTGTTAAATGATAGCTATTTGGGCGTATTTTATACAGTTTCTTTGTTTCTCAATGTTGTTAATTTACTGTCCTTAGTTCACGTCTTGTAGGCAGTAGTAAAAGCACAGTTCAGGCATTAGCCCTTTTGTGAGCTGTGTTGTAGATTCTAGGTCGCTGTACTCATGTTTTGCCTCTCATGGTTCTAACCCCCCAGCTCATGTTACCTACCTAACCTCTTATCTTCTCCCCCACAGTGCTCCTCTAGCTCACAGCTAGCTAACAGCCAAGCAGCATCAAGAGGGGTCGAGAGGGTGCTCTGAAGTGTAGCCCTTCCCCGATCCAGCAACACTCAAGGAGGCAGCCACTACACTCTTCTGCACTGCATAGTACACTTTTCCAGCCCACTCGCCCCAACCACCCTCCCACCCATAAGTGGTCCTCCTTTTATGGAGCATGCCAGAACCAATCAGTGTAGTTCTGCACCTCCATGGAGTGGCTGCCTTGGTCTGCTCTGGTCCCCCCTCAGTCTTGTTATCCCAGTACGGTCCTGCACTTGCACATCTTCCCCCAGGAGCAAGACCAGCTAAGCGCAGCCCAAATGGGATCCCTAGCACTTGAGTTGATTAAGGTATAACACCTGTGAATCTTTACCTTTTGTACTGTTAAAGGGCAGATCTTAGTTAATACATTCTGAACGATCATATAGTGTCCTAATTTTCACCAGTATTGCATTTTTTGTGATTTGTAATAGTTAACCAAGTACTGTTACTGGAACTCATTACAACATGGCAGTTAGTGAATTTTAATTAATTGATCTACTTTAAATGTCATGTAATGTAAGCTGCTAGTTTGTTGTGTGTGGTTCACCATAACTGTTACACATTTCTACTCAACAATCAATTTAATTGTGATTTTTGAGCTACACTAATTAGCCATGTATATTTGCTAGCACTCTGCTGGGCTATAAACTAATCATGCAATATTTTTGCTGCCTACTGCCTACTCTCCTGATCCATAACCCTGCTTATTCCAAATTTCTCTAATCACTTTTTTATTGACTATCTTACCTTAATTTTTCCCTGTCTACTCCCTTGCCATCACAGCTCCCTCTCTGCTCAGCCATGTTCTCTATCACCCTCTTCCTCCTTCCCCTTCTGTTTACTTATGCACCCTTTATCACTCTCCCCTCCCTGCCACACTCCTATCATGCCACTCCTTCTCCATCCCCTAACTTTCCTTCCTTCTGCTTCCCCATTCTATCCCACTCCCCCTGGGTACCTGGCTCATTGCTCCTCTCATCTGCCTGCACACATCTGGCATCTCTCCAAACCAGGTGCCCACCAACTCCACCCATGCCCCACACCACTCAGCCCTCTTCCACCCTGACTAGGAGGTGAATCCCAGTCACTGCCCAACTCTTAATCTCGCTACTCCAGTTGATGGCAGGCAATATTGAGCCTAACCCAGGACCCACACCCATCCCCCAAAGGTCTGGTATTTGCCCATCTAAATATCAGGAGACTTCTCCTAAGGTTGACTTCCTTCAACCCATCAAGCTCAACCTAAAGTCAGACATGCTAATTATCTCAGAATCGTGGCTCTCCCCTAAAATCCCTGATAATGCTATCTTTATCCCTGGGTACTGCCTAGTAAGGCAGGATTGCTCTAGCAGGGATGGGGATATTGCCATTTATATCTCCTCTGCTATCCAATGCACTACTGTCCTATTTATCTCTCTCCCCTCTGCCTATGAGATGATCCTTCTCAAGCTTTCCCTCCTCTATTCCCTCCCTATAGTCTTAGCTGTTGCCTACTGCTGCCCTGACCACCCCTTCTCCTCCTCTATCACTGACCTTCTCACCATCATTTCCTCTCACTCCTCATGCAACGAACAGCTCATCCTTGGGGACTTTAATATAAACTGTCTGTCCTCCTCAAACTCCAAAATTCTCCATGCTACCACATCTCTAAACTTCTTTCAGTTAATCACTGACCCCACTTGTCACAACCTTAAATCACATAACCACTCACTGCTGGACTGGATACTGTCCACCCACCCCTATTATATTACTGCTTCTGGCACCCTCCCAGATGCCCTCAGTGACCACCACATGGTATACTGTGTTTCTAAAATTCAATGCCCCAAAGCACCTCTCAATACCCTTCTCATCCATTTAGATCCTTAGACCTATCTGGCCTCCACGAGGACATATCTTTTTTTTCCTGTTAATAATGTTTATTAATTTTTCAGCATACACACAAAATATCACATAACAAGTACAGGATATGGTATAGCAGCAGAGAAGGATCTTATAGCATATGTCTATAAACTTCATTATACAAAGCAAATAATACGAACAGTGCACTTACGATGGACTTCAGAAGGATTAGGAGGGGGAAGCCCTCAGTTCTCTGCTCTGAATGCTATAAGGAAGCATAAAGATATGTAGAGACACAAAAAACAGCATAGAATTGTGACTGGGTATCTGATGAGCATTACCATAAGAAGAAAGAAAAAAAAAACACAAGCACTACTAGGGTTAAAAGAAGTGATGTATGAGCCAGGACTGGTTCTATCACACTAGGAGTAGGAGTTTCTCATCTCGGGAGTAGTTTAAGGGGGTAAAGCAACTTGTGTATCACCGGTAAGGGTTCATACTATTCCGGTCCTAGGTTTCAAGTATGCTAGGAAGGGAGCACAGCAATTTATGAACAAGGACCTATCTAATGCTGACAGGTTGTCCATCTCTTCCTCTGGCTCCATTGACTCAGAGACAGCCCATTGATCTCTGTGGAACTCCTTGCTTGTATGAGTGCAAGGGGCTCAGCCTGGAAGGCTCATGTCTTCAGGCTTCCCCCACGACTGGCTCAAATGCCACACACTGTTTAGTGATTGCACCAGATTCGTCAGACTAGCCAAAGCAGAGCACTTTTCAACTAACTTCCCAAACAACATTAACCACCCCTCTAAGTTCTGGAAGGTTGTTCACACCCCATTCTCCCCTAAGGACTAGTCCACAGTCCCAATCCTCAAAGCAAATGATGTCTCTATCTCTCCCCCACTTTCAGTGGCCAAGGAGTTTAATACCTGCTTCATTTCCTGGACCTCGACTCTTCTCTCCTCCCTCCTTCCAGCATCTCCAATGTGGCACCCCAAACACCCTTCTCTATCGCCTCCTTTCTCCTTCTCACCTATCTCACCTGCTGTCACCTTCAAGGCTCTCCTAGACCTCAACCCCCTCAAAAGTAAAAGTCCTGATGGCCTTTACCCCAAACTCCTCCATCTCTCAGCCCAAGAAATTGCAGTTCCTATCTCCTCCCTCTTTACTCTGTCTTTATCCCTTGGCTCTGTCCCTGTCGCTTGGAAACATGCCACCGTTATACCCCTCCCTAAAGGTGGTGACTCCTCTAACCCAGGCAATTTTTGCCCCATATCCCTCCTTCCCCCTCTGGCTAAACTTCAGGAGCACCTGGTTTTATCTCAGCTCTACCCCTTCCTTGATTCCACATCTTTCTTTGCTCCTTACCAGTCAGGATTCTGTAAATCCCACTACACCTCCACCTCCTTACTCCGGCCTACTGACTCCATTCTTTCTGGTATGTATCAAGGCCATAGTACCTCAGCTGTCTTTGTCAACCTGGCCAAAGCCTTCTACACTGTTGCTCACCACCTCCTCCTAGCCAAGCTTGCTGCAACAGTGCTCACCATCTCTGCCACTGACTGGTTCTACCCCATCTCGAAAGCAGTCAATTAGAACTGGTAATTCCACATCCCCCCCCCCAATCAGTACAGGTGTCCCCCAAGGCTCTGTCCTTGGTCCAATACTCTTCTCAGTTTTCTTAAGTGACCTCTCTGCACCTCAGCGTCCATACATATGTACACTGATGATACAGTCCTGTTTGCCTCCGGAACCTCTCCCTCTGATTTGCTGCCCAGTCTGCAGCTGGACTTCAATAATGTTCAGGGCTGGTTCCAGAAAAATCAGCTGGCTCTAAATGCTAAGAAAACAGTCTTCATGACCGTTGGCTCTAGGCAAAAACTAGCCAGGATTGCTGATCTCCCATCCTTCTGTACCCTGGATGGGTCCACTATTGAAGTTGTCCCATCCTTTAAATACCTCAGGGTCTGGCTAGACAATCACCTCGACTTTTCTGAACATGTGGCTGCCATTTGCAAAAAACGTCATCCCAAACTCGGTGCACTTTACCACAACTGCAGCTGCATTCCTCTACAGGTCCGCAGAGCAGTTGTTCATAAAATGATCCTGCCTGTATTTGATTATGGAGACATTGTCTATAGTGCTGCTTCTAAATCCATCTTGTCCAGACTGGACCCACTCTTCCATTCCTTCTGCTGCTTTGCATGGAACACTCCACCTCAAACTCATTGCTTATCTCTCTATATACCTCCCTGCCTTCCCTTCACTTGTTGACAGACACCTGGCCCATTGTGCCACTTTCAAAGCCAAATACTGGCTGGGCTCTCTCTCTTCCTACCTACCTTTTTCCTCCATCATCTCCCTGCCCCCACCCTCCTCCTATGCTTTTCATCGCACCTCTTTCTGCTCCCTTGCTCTGCACCCAGGTCCTCTGTGCTGGCCAAGCTGCATTTTCCTACTGCTTCCCCAAACACTGGAACTCACTCTCATTACAGATCCAGTCCACCTCTTCCTCTTTCTCCCTTGTTCCCCTCCTATCTGAACTTACCACTCCCTCTTGCAACTGCTGCTGACACCCCACCTTATACTACAAAACCTGAAGGGTCACAATCCATGAGTCCCATTTTTTAATCTATCACTTGCCTGTCCAGTCCTCTGACCTTGTCACTGACTGGTTATACTCTGTGCCACGTCCACACATGGCAGGTTTCACCCCGAGGGTTGGATTTCCATCTCATATTCACCTCATCCCCTTTTCTCCTCTTCCTACCTCCCTGTTCATTCTCATTTTTACCTGCTTACCATTCCAGCGTACACATGTATAGTCTCTGTTTATTACCTGAATTACCACTCTAATGTGCTTTAGGATATTAAAGATCAACAGAGCGCTCCTGACCAATCAGACCTCTCCTTTCCCTACACGTGAGACACTCTTATTCTATCAAGAGCATCTCATGCGCAGATGCCCTAGAAACGGGCACATTCCAGGAACAGTTTTTTTTAATATATTATTGATTGCTCTCTCTATCAATACTATATTAGTATGTCCCCTATCACCACTTGTTCCCATATTAGAGTGGTTTCATTTGCCTTCAGCTTGAGCCGGAACAGCTCAGCTTCGCTTCGCTGTTCTTGCCCCAGCTAAAGGTACGTGAAACCACTCTTATGCAATGAGTGGCTCTGGGGTATGTATTAACATATACATTTGTGTTGCATGTGTAAATACCTGTGGATTACCTTTATATTCTTGTATATTTGCATACCAATATTTATTGTACTCCATATTGTTACTGCACTATACTCCCTTCTCCCCCTTCCCCACAGGGCACATCCAGAAACAAGCTATTGCAGTTCAGTTTGCCTTTCCAGGTAAAACTCTTCAACTAAATAAATATATAAATTATCAGAAGGGTCTGAACCTTGCTTAATAAGCTGCCTGTTTTCATGTCCCACTGTGCTTTTGTGCAGGTGGGGTAAAGTACCACATCCAGCATCTGGGCCATGGTAAGTCTGTACCATGAGCTCAGGAAGGGCATGAAGGCATACCTTATTTGGAGATGTCTCCAATGCTGCTGTTTGTGTAATAGATATTGCGCACTCAGCTGTTGGAAAGACTGCAGTGTTCTGCTTGTCTCTTCTATTAGATGCTTAATGGAGTTTATCCCTTGGCTGACCCAGTCAGCCCAGTAAACCACCACTCCACCAATACATAGCTTCTTATTATGCCATAGTGGCAGGACAGGTTATTTTTCTGGAGACCAGCTGGAGAGGTTGGCAGCATGTCTCCATGTAATCAATGAGTACTTAACCACATGGTGATCTGCTGTAGCCTTTGGGACATTGTTAAAGCATACAGCAGTAACAATGTGGCCTTTTAAAACATTTTAATTGCATGGCACCCTTTTCCTGGGGGTGAGGACTCTGAGGCAGCAATGGATAACTGATGAATGGGTTAAGGTGAAAGTCTGGAAGATAAGATATGCCTCTTGCAAGTTCCTGTGTCAGTTTCTTGTGGCTATGTCTTCTGGTCTCAGTTCCCCAGAAGAATATCAGCATGCCTTTAAGGAATTTTGATATTAGTTTCAGGTCAAGGATGATACACAGATTATCTAAGATGTATTGAATCCTGGGGGACACCATAATTTTGTATGCATGGGCTGTGCTCCAGTGCAAGATGTGGAGGTGCTTTCATTTTGCCATATCTTTTTCAGTTTCAGAGCATAAAGGTTCCAGGCTTTGTTTCCTCATGGTTGCTAGTAGGACAATTTAATCTCCAGGAACTTGACATGGTCTTTCACTACTGTCATATTCCAGAGGAAATTCTGCAGAGCTGAAACAGAGCCATGTAACGGTGTAAGTATAAATTCCAATACGTTTATCTTATACCCTGATAGTGTGCCATATGCTTCTATTAGAGAAAGCAGTTATGAGATCGATTCATGTGGTTTTGTGAGGATGAGCATTATATCATCTGCAATGGTCATATTCTTGTACTCCCTTCCCATGTGCACGCTTGTGTTTGCAGGTGTTGGTTGATGGCCTGGAGCAGGTGCTCCAAAGTTAGGATAAAAAACAGGGAACATAGATGCCAGCCCTGTTGAGTGCCCCTGCCTAATGAAAAGCTAGGTGAGGGGATGCCATTTATAATTACTTTGGCAACAGCTCCCGTGCAAAGGATCACAATCCACTTCTGCATCTTTTATTTATTTATTTTTATTTATTTTTTTGTTGACCAGGTAAGTGCACTAGACAATCCTGCCTATTTTCAGGCATGACCCGGGGGAGGGGGATGCAGATGAATGCCAACTGACCTTTGAACCAGATTAAGCTGTTGGTGGTATTTTAGTGAATGAGGAAATTTGGCCAGGACATCAGGGAAATTCCCCTACTCTTTTCGAGATAAGTGCCATGGAATCTTTAACATCCACCTGAACTACCACCAATTCAGGCAGATGGGACCTCGGTTTAACGTCTCATCTGAAAGACAGCACCTCAGAAGTGCAGCACCCCTTCATGCTGCACTACAGTGTCAGTACTGGGATAGTAACCCAAGTGCCAGATGTGGGAACTGAACCCACAACCATCTGATCTCCTGGCCTCAGAGGTGAGTGTGCTACATACTGAGCCACTGACACTACATCTGAGGCCCAAAGCCAAATCTCTCCATGACATGGAAGAGGAAACCCCATTCCACCCAGTTGAATGCTTTTTCAGCATTGAGGGAGAGCAGGACCATGGGTGGGCAGGGGTGTGTCGCTTTCCAGATTAGATTGGTCAGCTGCCTTATACTGTCTGTGCCATGCCTTCCTGGCATGAACTGCATCTGGTCAGATTCCACCAGCTGTGGTACTGTTTCCTTTAGCCTGGCAGTGATCATTTTTGCAAAGATCTTACAATCTACAGGGACCAGAAAAATGGGGCAAAGTTATTGGTTCCTCCCAGGTTTAGGGATTAGGAATATTTGTGCTATGCATATGGATAGTGGCTGCTCATCACATTTGCAGGCCTCTCTGAGGACATCTTGGAGTGGCTCCAGAAGGCTGCCTTTAAAGGAGTTACAGAACTCTGCAGGTAGGCCGTCACCTCCTGGGGATTTTCAAACTGGCATACAGTTCAAGGCCGCTCATTCAGCCTCAGTGAAGGGCCTGTTCAACTCCGTTTTCTGATTCTTGACAATGGAGGGCAGGCTAAGATGTGCCATAAAGTTGTTAATTTCCTCCACACCTGGGAATGTCTCTGAGACATAGAGG
The DNA here is from genome assembly GCA_016271365.2 of Neoceratodus forsteri. Lineage (NCBI taxonomy): Eukaryota > Metazoa > Chordata > Ceratodontiformes > Ceratodontidae > Neoceratodus > Neoceratodus forsteri. Next base: position 598,876,183 of record CM028133.1, on the reverse strand, counting down.
TTTTTGTAGAATTTACAGAAAGTCTCACTGATGGCAGGTTGGTCTTTGATGACTGTGACATTTGCTGATACCAGGTTTGGAATTCTGGCCCTTTGCTGATGCTTCTTAAGCTGATATGCCAGAAGCCTACCCGGTTTGTCTCCTGCTTCCCAGAAGGGGATGACATAGCCTGAAGTGGACAAATTCAGCTCTTTGATGGAGATGCAGGTTAATCTTGAATTTTGAGCCAACAGTTTGGGCTAGGACCTCCTGACTCTTGCAATCGGTGTTTCAGAATTTGTGTTCCAGATCTATCAATAAGGCCTCCTGATATTTAAGGCCTTTATCTTTAGCCCTCTTTAGCCTTGAGGTGCGTGCTACATGCTTGCCTCTGATAAAGGCTTTGAGAGCATCCCAGCTGATTGCTGCCAATCTGTCTGAGTGTTTGTTATGTGCTAAGTATTTGTTGATTTCTCTATGTAACTGTGCACAAAAAGCAGTATCCCTGAGAAAGGTGGCATTAAATTGCTAGGTATCTCTGCTTGGGGTGGTCATGTTGGGCAGGTGCCATACAAAAGGTTATGGGGCTGTAGTCTGAGATGACTGCAGGTAAAATCCTGCCCTCACTTATGCAACCCAGCCCAGCAGATGGCATGGGCCATACCTCTATCCTTGTGTATACCTTATGTGAAGGTGAGTAAAAGGTGTACTCTCTATCACAGTGTGGATCACCCACCAAATATCCACTGTTTTTGCCTCCTTTGCCAGGTTTTGTGGGGCATTGAATACCTGTGACCTGCTATTGAGGGGGATTTACTACTGTCCAAGAAGTTGTTTAGGACTACATTCATGTTACCTCCAATTGCTACTTTCCCTTTGGTTGACTATGCCTGTTTTTGAGTAACGGAGGTGAAGAATGAGGCATTTAGTTGATTTGGGCTGCATATGCAGCAAAGTGTGACCTCTGTACCACACAATAGTTCCCTAGTGATTACATATATACTTTGTGGGTCTGAGTGGGTGTAGGAGGATTTAAAGTCAACATCCCTGTGTATTAGGAGAGCCACTGTCCTACTCTTTGTGTTATATGAGCTGCTAAAGCTTGTCCCATCCATCCTGTCTTTAACTTGTCAACTTCAGGCTTCAGTAGGTGTGCTTCTTGAATAAAGGCAAGTCCTATACTCAGTCACCAGCAGTGATCGAATAGCTTCCTCCTCTTGATGGGTGAATTTATAACTTTTACATTCCTGGATTGGAATTTCACAGGCTTGCTAGCCTTGGCTAATGGTTTTCTTGGAGCAGGGGTGTCGATAGGGTAGCCGGTCAGAACAGCATTTCCTGAACAGTGCATGAAAGAAGAGCGCTGTAGGAAGAGTGAAAGAAGGACAGCTACAGGTGTAGAATGGTGAATGACAATTACCACTACCCCTGTAGCTGTCACGTCAGTGGGAGGGACCAGAGGAAGTAAACAAGAGCTGGAAAAAAGTGGTGACTAGCCGAGCTGTTCCTGTGGTGGAGAGGTCTAAGGCATAAAGCAGCTCTACCAGTGTGGATCTGGAGATCAGGGTTCTGTTCCTGGTCTTGTAGTTTATGTCTGTGAGATGAGTGTACATAATTTTTCTAAGTCCTGTCTCACCTCCCCCCCCCCGAGTTTCTAATTTCCCCCCAACCCAATTCTCCCTCGGAGTTGATTATTTTAGAAATGGAGGGTGCAGGGCAGAGCCCCTGCAAAACCATAATTTCTTATTTTGTTCTGTAGCCATGATAGCGTGTGTGTTTGGACTGCTACCATGTGGATATGGATGTATGTATTGAGTGCTGTTTTTGCAGGCACCCTTGTTGCTGCACTGTTCTGGACAGCGCGGTTGCTGTGTTCGCTGTTTAAACCTAGTGCTGTGGATAGTGTGATGATAATGTGGTGGAGACCTTGCATGTACTGGTGTATACAGAATTTACCTGTATTTCTTTAGTGAATCTGGGTTGTGGTTCCAGTGGTCAGGTTCAACCTCTTGGGTGCAGGACATACTAAAAGTTGTTGTTGCCTCCTAAGGGGGGTGTACAAACAACACTTCAGTGAACATATAGTAACAAAACACAAGTTTGGACTGTGAGCTGGGAGTGGGGATGCTTTAATTTACTGAGTTGGGGGACTGGTGTGGTTGACAGGAAGGAGAAAGGTACAGCTAGAGGTAAGGTGAGGGAGGGACTTGGAGCCAGATGCCATGCCCCATGTGCTTCAAGCCAGTCAATCAGGTGGCTGTAGTTCCATGGGATAAAAGGCAGCATTTTGGTATTCCCATCTTCAGTGTGGAAGCTGCCGCTGAGCAGAGAGTTAGACACTGGACTTAAACAGGGGAGTTTGTTTTCTTCTGTGTGTTGCAGTTTGGGCTGTAAGCTGGGGGGGTGCTTTAATTTAATGTGTTGGGGACAGGTGTGTGGGACTGGGAGAATGTAGGATGCCATTAGAAGGAGGGTGAGGGTGGGACTCAGACCCAGACAACATACTTCACATGCCACAAGCCAGGCTGTAGTTCTGGGGGATAAAAGGCACCATTTTTGTAGTCCCATCCTCAGTGTGGAAGCCACCACTGAGGGGAGAGGAGGACACAGTGCTTAAACAGGAAAGTCTGTTTTCTTCTGTGTGTTGCAGTTTAGGCTGAGCTGGGTGGGGGAAATGCTTTAATTTAATGTGTTGGGGGACTAGTGTGTGGGACAGGGTGGATGGAGGATGCCATTCGAGGGAGGGTTTAGGAGGAACTCAGAGCCAGACATCATATTCTATGTTCTACAAGCCAGCCAGTCAAGCATTGTAGTTCCATGGGATAAAAGGTGCCATTTTGGTAGTCCTATCCTCAGTGTGGAAGTCACTACTGAGTGGAGAGGAGGACGTGGGACCTAAACAGGGAAGTATGTTTTCTTCCATGTGTTGCAATTTGGGCTGTGAGCTGTGTGGGGGGAAATGCTTTAATTTAATGTGTTGGGGGACTGATGTGTGGTACAGGAAGGAGGGAGGATGTCACTAGAGGGAGGCTGAGGGAGGGACTCAGAGTCAGACATCATATCCCATGTGCTACAAGCCAGCTGGACTGTTGATGTTCTTATAAAGACCCACAATCCCTAGAAACTCTGAAGTGAGAGCAACCCAGAAGCATGACTGCCATGAAGCGGGAGTGCGGCGTCTGACTCAGTGGCTTCTGGGGGCTTCAGTAGGGTGGCCACAGGGAGAAATTCTGGCCACTGGCCATGCTGCTCAGTGGAGTGAAGATAAGTGTAAAAGAAGTGCACTAAATACACTGTAGGGTGCTGGAAGGGGGTTGCAACTGGTCCCTATCTAGGTCAGCTTACATTCTTACTGAGCACCAAGGAAGCAGTAGGGTGTAGGAGAATTGAGAAGTCTTAGGGACTGTTGTAGACATCATCAGCTGGATTATATACGGAGAAAGATATCTGATGGGTTAGCAGAGGCTGGGGTCAGGAGGATGTGGGGAACAGGAGCATGTTCAGGCATCAGGATAGTGGGAGGAGGGTGGTATGTTGTAATGTTTGTGGGGGCACAATCTTCCTGGAAATGATGTGGGATATAGGGGGCTGTCCAATGTGTAGGATACTAGAGCAACTAAGGGCAGATATGTGCAGGAGCCTGAAGCATCTAGGGATAGAAATACGGCAGCTTAGATGGGAGGTGGGGATGATGGAGAGGAGCATAAGAGGCAGGAGAAAGAAAGGCAGCTGGTGGATACTCAGAGGACAGAAGTTGGCAGGGAAGGGAAGGGGGCAGGGAAAGTCACCCAGAATCCAGGGATACCTCTACCTCAGAGGGGCATGGCACCTGGGGAGAGGGAATGGCAAATGGTAGGGGGAAGTGGTGGGACTGCAAGTTTACAACAGGAGTGGGAACTTTTGAAAGGGCACCTTTAAAATAATAGATTATATCCACTGTCTTGAAGTGAGGGAGGAACAGGAGGGTGGTAGGAGGTCATCTTAAGACAGTGGGGTCAGGGGCAGTAGGACAGGAATGGGGAGATAAGACTACAGGGTAGTCAATGTGGGTGAAGAAGAGGGAGCAGGAAGAGTAGAGCAGAGGGTGAAGTACTGGAAGAGGGTAGGGTGGGAGGAAAACAGGGGGAAGAGAAGGCAAGCATGGTTAGCAGAAAGGGAAGGACGTGGAAGAGAATGGAGAAACAGTTGGAGGGTTTAGTAGAGATGTCAGGCAAGCAGGGCTTGGGAAAAACAAGGGTGGGATGTTAACCAAGGTGGAGAGGGAGCAATTAAGTGGGCATGAAGTTCATGTGGTAGTTAAGCAGGGAAGGGAGGGAAACATAAATGGAGGGGATGGAAGTATGGTAATACAGGGGATTGCATAATTAAAGATAGTTACTGCAGAAAGAAGGGGGACCAAAATACAAGAAGGAAGGTGGTTTGCATTCCAGGGATGACAACGTGGAAGGTGTTCCCAAGAACTGAGGAGATAGTAGGGGAGTAGACGGGGGTTGGACAAAACTAAATGTAGTTAAACACCTAGGTACCAATGATCTTGCTAGGGAGGAGGTGGGAGTAGTACAAGAAAGATTCAGGGTCATAGGGAAGCATACAGGGAGGTAGCAAGATCACCTGCATTTTCAGAGGTACTGCCAGGTCTGAGTGCCACCAGGAAGAAAAGGATAGAGGAATTCAATGACTGGATGACAGCATGGTGCAAGGAGGAAGGGTACAGCTGTATTAGGGGCTTGAGAGAGACCTGGTCAGATGAAACACTTTTTGCACCAGACAGACTACACCTCAGTAAAGGGGGGGAGGATCAAGGGTCATCAGGGAAAAACTGGGGGTATACAACCCATAAACTTAAGTTAAATTACTGAGGTGGGGGTAAGCAATCTGTGGCTCAACAACTCCAAGAGAAGGCGGTCAACAGACTTCCCTTCAATAGCAACAGAAGTGATATGGAGGGTGGAGGTGTTGGGGGGAGTGATGGGGAGGTAGCAGCAATAGATGGGGGTGCAAAAGATGGGATAAAAGAGATAGACATAAGGGAAGGAAAGGAAGGAGGCTCAGATTCTATGTGGAAGGTTGTGTCCCTCAAAGTGCAAAGTCTTGGAAACAAGATGGAAGACCTACAGGTGTTATTAGCAGAGGGATGTGTGGACATTGCAGCAGTAACTGAGACTTGGACCACACCAAACCATGACTTGCACCTCTCAATCCCTGGGTATAAATTATACAGGAGGGACAGTGCAGTAGAAAAAGTAGTAGTAGTAAAAAATGTATTTTTATACAGGAATAATACATGTCATTTGGATAATACAATCCAGTTTTCAAGACAGTCATGTGCAAGTATTCCAAGTTCTACATATTCACATCAATAACAAACAATCTAATACAAAATATTCATACATAAACAATTTACAAATTTATAAAAAAAATTCCACAAAAACAATAAAAATCAATATTAAACACAGACACATGAATAAACATAATACATTTTTAACCCTTTCAAAAACATTTTAGCAGTTTTCTCAGACCGCAATAAAGGAGGAAGTGCATTCCAAATTACTGATGCTTGTGATACTAATGTTCTATCCCCAAATTTATTTTTACGTTTGTCTGGATTAATTCTATTTTGATACAAAACCCTTACTGAATGTTTCCTAAGTGCAGGATCCCTATCTGTTAACAATTTAGCTATATTATGGGTTAGGTAGGTTGTCCTATATTTATGAATAAATAAGGACCGACTCTTCCTATATTCCAAATCAAGAGATAACCAATTTAACCTCATTAACAAATCATAATGATGAGTTCTAAAACTACAACATAGAACATATCTTGCCACCCTATACTGTAATTTATCTAATTTATTCAAAAGTTGTTTAGTAGTAGAAAAGGGGGGGTTACATCAGGGAGGGTATAACATGTACTGTACGAGGGAGGAGTCAGATGTGGGGCACGCAGAAGCAATATGGATTCAGTTACAGTCTAATGGAGGTGAGACGGGGGGTTGTTTACAGATTGCCCAACCAGGAGGAAAAAAGAGACAGGGAACTGAACTTGCAAATATTGAATACTGCAGAGATGGGGGAGGTAGAAATAGGGGGAGACTTCAACCTGCCCACGGTAGACTGAAGCATACCAGCCACGGCCTGTGCCAGGAGTCAAACAATGCTAGCTGCATTGCAGAGTGGGTTCCTGACTCAGGGTAACACAGAACCTGCCAGGGAAGGGGCAGTCCTTGAGCTGGTGGTAATAAATGGGGACACATACAGGACATAATGGTTGAGAATCCCCTGGGTGACAGTGACCATTACATAAGAGGGTTCTGAAAGTATATGACCAGGGAAAAGGTCTCAACTAAAACTAAAATTTTGGATTTTAGGAGGGCAGATCTTCAGGAAGATGGGCGAGTTGCTATGGAGTCATCTGGCAAACCTCTGGGTGGATATGGGGGTGATCAAAGGTAGTCCATCATTAGGAGGGAATAATGATCATCACGGAAGAATGCATTAGACTCAGTGGAAGAACTCATGGATCAAAGCACCCAGCTGGTTTAGTACAGAGGTCTCCCATGCAGTAAGGAACAAGAGGTTAGCCTATGGGAAATTCAGGAGAACCAAGAGAGAGGAGGACTGGGAGGATTCCCAGAAGATGGCTAGAAAAGCAGGTAAGGTAGTCTGGCAGGCTAAGGCTCAGTAGGAACTGCAGATAGCTGTGGCAATTAAGAAGGGGGAAGGCCTTATTTCACTATATAGATGAGAAAAGGAACAAGAAGGATGGTATTGTTAGGTTCAGGAAAGGGGGCAGATGGGTGGAGGAGAATGGGGTAAAAGTGGAGGTACTGAATGAGTACTTCTATTCTGTCTTCAACAGGGAGAAAGAAGAACTGGATCCAGTTGGGGGAGAAGAGGAACAAGTGATGGGGAGCATTGATGTTATGAAAGAGATGGATAGGGTGAGGACAGAACTGGTAGCATTGAAGATGGACAATTCACTAGACCTGGATGGCCAAAGCTGCTAAAAGAACTGGCAGAAGGTCTTGCAGAGCCATTGGCTGGCCTGTTCAGTATTTCACTGGAGTCAGACATAGTACTGCAGGAATAGAGAATGGCACATGTAGTACCCTCCATAAGAGCGGCCCCAAGGGTGACCCAGGAATTACAGACTCGTCACTCTCACCTCAGCTGTATGCAAGCTCATGGAGATTAAAGAAAGGTTGGCAGAATATCTAGAAGAGCATAGTCTCCAGAATGCAAGGCAGCACTGGTTTATGGGGGGAGGGTTCTTGTCAAATTAATATGATTGACTTCTTTGACAGGGTCACTGAAACAGTAGACAGGAGTTATGCAGTGGACATCCTTTACCTGGACTTCAGCAAGGCCTTTGACTCTGTACACCACATGAGGTTGATCAAGAAAGTGGCAGCTCTTGGAGTTGAGGAGAAGTTGACCAGATGGGTGGAAAAGTGGCTGAGAAACAGGACCCAGAGAGTGGTGGTGGGGTGGTGGTGGAGTTATCTAGCACCAGGGAGTTTACCAGTGGAGTCCCACAGGGCTCAGTGCTGGGGCCGGTGTTGTTCAACATCTTCATCAATGATATTGGGGATGGCATTAAGGGCAAAATGCACCTATCTGCAGAAGACACCAGGCTTTGTGGGAGGAGGGACTCAGCAGAAGGGATACAAGACCCAAACAAGGACATGGAAAAACAACAGAGGTGGTCTGAGATTTGGCAGCTTGGCTTCAATACAAAGAAATACAAAGTTAAGCACACCTGATCCAAGAACCCTAGGACTAAGTACAGCCTGGGACGTGTCCAGGAATCTGCATCGGAGGAGGAGAAGGATCTGGGAGTGATGATCACTAGTGACCTAAAGCACTCCATGCAGTGTAGGAAAGCAGCAACAAGGGCAAATAAAATGTTCTGCTACATTGCCAGGGGGATCATCAGCAGGAGAAAGGAGGTTATACTGTCCTTGTACAGGTCATTAGTGAGGCTACATCTGGAGTACAGTGTACAGTACTGGTGCCCATACCTTAAGAAGAACATTAACCTGCTGGAGAAGGCCTAAAGGAGGGCAACAAATACGATAATGGGTCAGCAGGGTAAAACACATGAGGAGAGGTTGGGGGCCCTGAACATGTACTCCCTGGAGAGGAGAGGAGTGAGAGGAGGGACATGACTGAGACTTTGATGTACTTGAAAGGGATAGGTAGTGTGGATAAGGAGGGTTTCTTTAAACTAAGTGGCAATCAAAACATGAGGAACACATTCTTCACTTGGGAAAAAGGTTTAGGAAGGATGCTAGGAAACATGTCTTCATTAAGAGGGTGTTAGCCTGTTGGAATGCGCTGCTGGAAGAGGAGGTCTCATTAATGATGGTGGGCAGCATCAAGAGAGGCTGTGAAAAAGTTAAGGGGAAAATAAGGGTCAACGGAGGGGCAGATGGAAAGGACAGAAGGTTTGGGGAGTGGGACAGGGTCAGTAGCTTAAGCTGAGGACCCTGGAATATCAGCAGACTAGATAAGCCAAATGGTGCTATTTTGCTGGTTTCTTTGTATGATTGTATAAACCTGCTATTCCCTGAAGACAGGGTAGTATACTAACTGTATCAACAGCTTTAACATATTCTAAACAAATTAACATATTTTCTCTTGGGTCCTGATGGGAAAATCAAACAGGGAGTTGCTTCTCTGTATCTACTCAGCCAGTGACCCTGCACACACCTGGAGTTGATGCTTACTCTAGTTCCAAAAGATCTGTATTGTACGTCTGCATTCATCCTATGTCAGTTCTTGTTTACTTGTAATGTTCCCCATTAGTGGACTGGACTGCTGTCTTTGTTTTATTGGGGGGTGTGAGTTGTTTGAGTGTTTGGGTCACACCTTGGTCAGTCTATATGAGGTGGTTGCCTGTTTGGGGCACCCTGGATTCTCACCTCCTGGGGGAGCTGGTGCTCCACCCTGTGCCTCAGGACTTCCATGCCTCAAGGTGGGACGAGTAGCTTATGAAGATGCACTTGTTTCCCTTCTCCTCTATTTCATGTGCTCTTTCAGAGACCACCAAGTAGTGACCCTGGTATTCATCTAAAATATTTCCCATCCCTATGCCTCAGTACCCAGGTCTCTTCATGCTACTTGTTATAGTTGTCCTTATATTGTTACAGTGGAGTTAGCTGGGTGTAAGTTCCCTGGCTATTGCTAATACACCAGATACCATTGGGTTGTAACCTTCCTGGCATGTGATAATACAGTCTGTCCGGAGAAGGACTGATGATGCAGTGAGTGTCCAGTGGCCCTGGAGGGAGGTTAGCCCAGCAGTGCAGTGGGATGATCCGCACATCAGGTCGAGGATTAAAATTCTCTTGGTGGGCCTCTATAGGATAGTGCTGTGATACTGTATGTCTACTCTAAGTCTTTTGGGATGTACTTCAAGGGGGCCAAGGAGGTGCAGCTACATTTTCTGGTGGCAGTGCCTTAGTCATGCCACTTGCTCACCTCAGTCCCCATGTAATGATGAAGGTGTGAAGTTGACAGGAGGGGAGGAGCCAAGAATCCTCGTGTTCAAGCAGTCCTGGCTGCGAATCCGGTGACAGTCCCTCGCTCTGCCATTTTCCTTGTGCTCTGACCCTAAGAATGTCTGTTTTTTATAAGTCACTTATGGCAACCTGGGTCCCGGAACTCAACTGCTTATGTTGTGTCACTCAAAGCTCATCTGCAGTTTCAGGGTGAATGTCTGCTTCTTAGACTACTTAGAGTTTGCTTGGGTTGGATGGGTTGAACCTGTGATAGCTTGCGGCGGTGTGTATGGTCTATACCAGGGAAGTTCTCTGTGAAATTCTTTCCCAGACAGCCATTCACATGTTTTTCTATTTTGTACGATCACACAGCAGTGGTTCCCAGACCAATTAGGGGAAATGAAATCTAGACAGGCAATGGAAGAGCAATCCCAGTGCTTTTGGTTACTCTGAGGTAAGCAAACTAATGTCACAGGCAGAGAAGAATTCCTCCTGAATGACTTTCCCACCACATCTGTTCACATGTTTGTCTGTTTTGCATGATCGCACAGCCATGGTTCATAAAAAACTTTGGGACATGGCTGGGAGCGGAGCTAGCTGTCCAATCAGCAAGCTGTATTCTTAAATGACCATTGCACAAGTGGTGGCAAATGACAGGAGCTCTCCCTCCCCCCACAATCACTGCCTGCTTGGCCCAGACTTTAACAAACTCTAAGAGTCCCCAACCCCTGATTTTGACAGTCCCAAGCACTGTATCCCTGTTGGTGCTTAACACTTCCATCCCATGGCTGTGGCCTAAGTGGCTGATTCTGGCAGGTATTGGCTTGTCTAACCTTTGGGGAAACCAGGGCAGCCTAAGGCACAATGCCGGGGGTAAGAACCCAGGAAAACAGGACATGACTGTCAAACCTTTTAAAGGAAAAAGACTAAAAAGAAATATTGTAGTAATCACAGTACAATTTAACACCCTGCAAGAGAGGACATTAGTTCAATGCTGATGAAATATGTAGTGCTTGGTGATACTGTGAATTCTGATGATTATTTATTATGTGACTTTCCTCTATTCCCGCCCTTGGTAGAAGAGCTGGGTAGCTGTAGGGAATAGAGGCCCAAAAGAATGATCTCTTCCAACTCTGGAGAGTGTGATCAGGAACACTCAAGAGAGGGAAAAAAACCTTAGGGGAAAACCTCTGAGGACCCATTGCTACTGACCTGCTCATCCTCCGAGCAAACTAAGAGAAGACTATAGACAAAACATTTTTAAGTTCGGAAGTCAGATTAGGGATGTATACTTCGAATGTACAGTAAATGATTTCCATCTTCCTAGTCTTTTGATGATGTGCACATGAATGTTATGATAAGGCACCTAGGTGGCTGCTCCTATGTGAAAAGAATGACTGGACTAGGAGAATGAATCTAGTCCAAGTCTCTGGGTAAGGGTTTTTGTGTGGTCTAGGAACCATTTGGATGTCATAGGTAAGTTGAAGGCGGAGGTTAACAGGGGAGAAGAAGGATTAGTCCTGGTGTGGAACAGCATAAGGTTTGCTAGCTGTGCAACTGAACATTAATTGTTTGATGTGGAATAATAGGTTATGGAAATTCTGAAATGTAATCTATCAGTTTTTGAGGAAGGCAGAGTTAATATGCAACTGTCATTATGATTCTTAAGGTTGGATATTCTGAGAAAAGCAGAAGTATGAGATGATGATGTGGTGAATTCTCCGAGGCGAAAAAATCCATAAAAGGCGAGAGTAATTGATGAAGACACCATGAGATTGGAATTAGGGTCGAATGGATTTGAGTCCAATAAATCCAGCAAACTACAAAATAGAGGTCATTTAATTGAAAGGCATTGAGGATTATTCAGAATGGAGGATTGTTGAAAGCCCCAAAAAAGTAGTTTGATTGATTGATTGGAGAACAATGAGGGTAAAGATGGAGATTATTGGGAAAGAAAAAAACTGGATGCCAGATAAATACAGTTTAATGGTAACGTGGGAAAGATGCAAGGCTTGATAGCAAAATATCAGGAATGCTAGTACCAAATCGACTGAGATGACAGTTGGATGGAAAGATGATGAAGTGCAGAAGGAGACATATTTGTTCCAGGCAGTTGTATAGGCAACTCTAATGGATAGAGCCAACTTGGACCACATGAAGAGAGATGCCTGATGACTATAGTGACTTATATCATGAGATTGTAGTATGATGGTGGAGGAGTCATGATGGGATCAGCTGAAAGATGGAGATGATGGAAATTCTGCAAACGAAATTGAGAAAGAGCATTGGCTGCTTTGTTCCTGACATCAGGAATATAATAGCATGTGATGATGAAGTCATAGATGAGTGAAAACCAGGTTAACCTCCACATGAATAATGTGATGGAAGGTAAGGATGAGTGACTTTTATTAACGATAGCTACAGTGGACTGATTGTCAGACTATACGGATACTGACTGGTGAGACCATAGATGCCCCATAGAGCTGTGACCACTATGATAGGGTATATTTTGAATAACAGAGAAGCAGAAGAAGAGTCATGCAATGAAGAGACATTAGGAGACCAGGGGGCAGCGGGCCAGGACTGACAAAATATAGCAGCATATCTGTGGGTTGGAGAGGCATCTGTGAATATTCAGGGATGGACTTCGGGAGATGGATCTTTACAGAACGTGGATTATCCGTTCCAGCTGGCAAGAAAAAGGGACCACATGGCTAGGTTAGATTTCACAGATGCTGTGATATGGACGTGACGGTGAAGCTCGGAAACAGATGAAGCTTGGATAAGAAGATAAGAGATGAATGAACAACCTTGAGGAATGATCCTCATTGCAAAATTGAGGTACCCCAAAAGGGAAAGCAGGTCACACTTGGTGCGGTAGGATCTGGTAGAGAAGGAAGAGACCAATTGCTGAATCTGATAAAGCTTATCCAGAGGAAGACAGGCCTCCATACGGTCGGAATCTAATACGATGCCCAGAAATTTGAGGGAAGTGGAAGGACCAAATGTGTTCTCTGCTGCTAGAGGGACTGACAGGTCCTCAAACAGCTGAATGAGAGTGGAAGACCCTCTGCTGGGGGTGAGGTAGGTGGGTTGATAAGGAGAAAATTGTCCAGCAAATGAAACACAGCAGGCTGATGGCAAATGTTGAGCAGAGCCCAGCACAGGACTTCAGTGAAGGTGTCAAAAAGCTTAGGGCCGCTATGGCAGCCAAAGGCAAGGTGGACAGCAAAATAAAAGGCATTATCCCAGGATATACCATTACCATAGAGGTGAAAGAGAGGAGGATGGATGGGGTGGGGCTTTAAAGCATCTGAGATGTCTGCCTTGGAAAGTCAAGAGCCATGGCCAGATTTTTTGATGATGGTGATGGCATCACTGATGCGGGCATAGGACAAAGAAAAGTAATCAGCAGGAATGAGAGAATTGATGCTAGATGTTAAGGAACCATGGGGTGCTGATAGGTCGATGATGAGTCACTTCTTACCAGAGAACTTCTGAGTTGTAATTCCAATGGGATTGATCCTATAAACAGGGAATGGAGAATGAAAGAAAGGTCCCAAAATGAAGTGCTTACTGAGTTCCCTCTGGAGGAGGGAAAGAACATGTCCAGTTCCTGTACAGTGGACTGCAAGTTGGTACAGACGAAGAAGGAAGTAAGGAGAACTGACACCCCCTTATGGAAGCCATGGGTGAAACCTAAGAGGAGAGAATGCACCAACTCTGGAGAAGGATGAATGGTCAGGAGATGAGCCAGGGCAAGCAAGTTGATAGGAATGGAGGGATGGACCAGATTTCATTTGGATGATTTCAGAGCCTTGGGACAAATGCAGTGAGCATATGCATCTCCACAAAGGCAGCACAGATGCAGGAAGGCACATCCAGGAGTGGTACAACCTTGGTTATTGAAATTGTTGCAGATGGATTTGCTCCCAATGTTCCTAATGGGGTGACCACGCCGGTCCAGGCTGGCTCGTAGATTGGAAACAGTGCGAGTCAAGCTGGAAGGAGATGGAGAATCAGGAGTTCGAGAAGGCCTGGAGATGGACTAGGAGGAGGATGAAGACGACACAGCCAATGGACAGAGAGGAGCAAAATGGTCAAAAGGATCACAAGGGAACAAGAACATGCATGTTGGCTGGCAAAATGCTGACAAAACAGCTCATTGTCTAAGACAGCCCAATTCAGCTTTATGTTGTAGTGGGCTAAGGCAGATGCTGCCTTGGCCGAAAAGGAGCGATGGTAGTCATAGAAGTGCATGCTGATGTAACATAAGCTGAGGTAAACCAGGAGGTAAAGATAAGTGTCCAGTTCCTCTCTAGGGGCCAGAAAAGTTGAACAAATGATGTCCCAGTAGAGGCTGAAGGCTAGAATGAATTCCGACATTGTCATCTTAGGAATGAGATGGGAGTCCTCAGACTTCAAGATAACCAACACATTGATGCAGGAAGCAATGCAATTATCCATGACATCATGAGAAGAAACTAGCAGGGACACCAAACTAATATCCTTACCATCCAGGATGTCTGTGCAGAGGTGAGCTGGCAAGAAATGAACAGGGGATATGAATTGAGGCTGAGGAATGGGGGATGAACCTGAAGGAACAGCAGGAGGTGGCAACAGAGAAGGCATCATGGCCAAAGGAGGAAGCGAGACTGGCAGAGAAAGCAGTCTTGTGGATGGCTCACTGGTGGGCAGAACAGGAGCTGGAGGAGAAGACGATGGAGCTGGGGGATGGGCCTCTAGGGAGGAAAGACGAGGCTGGATATCTGTAATAGAGGCAGCCATTTGAGCCATGAAGTCTCGAATGTCCGAAAGCGGAGCTGAGGCAGGCTAAGAAATAGGCTGGCTGGGGCCAGGGCAGGTCCACTGGCTCGAGATGGAGGCCAGGAATAAGTCATAGAGCTCCTGCTTTTCGAGCAGAAGCAGGGTAGGAAACCCCATTCCTGGAGAGTTCCGACAAGAGCCAAGGCACGTCCAGTCCTTGATGAAATGATGAGACTTAGAGGTGCATTTTCAGCCAGTGGGAGCAGTAGAGGGTGGTGGATCAAGTGAAAAGTCCTCAACAGATGAAGCATTGACAGACAACATGGTCAGGAAGGAAACCTAGGGAGAAGAGAAAGCAAGGTAAAGGCAGGAGGGGCAGCAGGGCACGGGGGAGGGAATGGGAAGGGAACATTTGGGATGCAACAACGAAGAGGGGAGATGGAAAGACAGGGGGAGGAGAGAGAAGGGGAATAAGGACAGGAATGAAAAAAGGGGGGGGGACAAAATCTCACCACAGGAAGATGGAATACAGGCACAGAATAAGGCAGCACAATGGGAGCACGAGACAGGGGGCTCCAGCTGACGACAGCAGACAATCCTGAGAGAACAGCATGAGAACACCTGAAAAGAAAAATAAGTCAAGGACTCAATAGGGCAGGACGGCGAAATAATTTTATTTAAATGTTTTTATTTTTGTTATAGCTAACTATAGAGATATGGTGATCAAACGTAATAGTAGGTTTGGAAAAGAAAGGCTGAGAGCAGGATAGATGAAAGCCAGCAGATGTACTAACTGTATGATCAAAAGACCTTAGAATCAAAAATCATGGTATGGAAAGTTAGAGGTCTAAATAATCAAATCAAAAGGTATTAAGTTTTATACCTGAAGAAAATCGAGACTAAGATTGCTTTCCCACAAAAAGCTATATGAAACAAAAAGATTTACTCCTGATGAGAAGGGAGTGGTTAACTCAAGAGCCTGGGTCAGGACAGAGCTCTAAAAAAGCAGGATTGCTTATCTTAGTAGAAAGATCAGTCAATTTTGTAGCCGAACAGGTTATTGAGGATCCCAAGGGATTCTGTGTTAAAGCCCACAGGAAATTAAATAATTCCTTTACAACCCTGCTGAATATATAGGGTCCTTGTAATGGGTCCCATGAGATGTTTAAGGCAGTAGCTGATCAACTTCATGCAGGGTGATAGGTACAGCTCCCGTGCAATCCACAACACAGGCAAGGATTCCATTTGTGATGGAAACTTCTAACAAATGGGAGGGTAAAAGTCGAAACTAGAGACTGGCAAAAGGCATAGGGAAAAAAATCCAGGTGCTAAGGAGGGCCCGAAGCTGAAGGAGGGGACTGGAAGGGGCAAGGAGAGGAAAGGATCGGACATTCAGCCAGGGAAAAGAACGCAAAGCTGAGGAGCTTTGTGAGTGATGGAGAAATATGTTGTAGAAGGAATACAGTGCAGATCTGGCCTTTCAATGGGAAGAACAGCATACTAAATCCAGGAAGAGCTGCAGGAAGAAAAATTCAAGTAGAAGCGACGTACAGGAAAACAAGCAGTTGCAAAGTAGGAGGGGGCGATAGTGGTAAATGAAACTGGCAAGTCCAGGGTGGGGAAGCAGTCTATTGGGCCAGGAGAAATCGTGGGCAGCAAGAAAGCACAGGAGGAGACAAAATGGAAGAGCTTACCTTGAGGAGGAGAGGAGTGACGAACTAAGAAGACGCAGGTAGGAGGGAGAAGCAGGACCCAACCGTTGAACGAGAAAGGGGGACAAATGGCAGCACGGCAACGGGGAGGGGAACCGAAGTACAACAGGTGAGAGCATGCACAATCCAATGAAACATGGGGAGCAAGCGAAGGATGAAAGGCAAAGCAGTAGAACTGTATGCAGCACACGCCACGCAGGAGCTCAGGGGGAACAACCTAGAAGAGTGTTCCTGATTCTAAGCACGAAGTGCTGCGAGAGGAGGGTTTATGAATGAGATGTGGGAGGAGCTATTACCCCACACTGAACCTTGGGCTTAAAGCCCTCCCATTAGTAAAGTACAGTGAAGGACACCAAACTGTAATGTACTTCTTGATAGCAAGTACAGTAAGGGTCCAGCTTGTCAGTTCATATGCTCCTCATCAGTCATGTGTGCTCCAGGGGTCTAATGGGTGGGCTGCCCACTGTGGTCCATAAGGCGGACAGCTCTGCAGAGGATCCTCACTTGGGGTGTGTGATTCTGCCACAGTAATTGCACAAGTCTGTCTGGAGTTCTGTCCCTGAGCCTGGAGCTGCTGAGGATTTGGCAGGCAGACCATTCCTGCAGTATCTTTTTGGGAGTCAGGTGGTTTATCCTGTCCCTCTTTCTTGGGGTTGACTCACTAACTGAGTCTAAGCCACTGGACAAGAATTTGGAGTTCCTGCTACCATCTAGCTATGGCTGGCCGTACATTAAATTTCTTTTTGTCATGGTTTCTTGCTCTCTTGGATCTGCTAGTCTGCCACTCCATTTCTAACAAATCTTGTGTACTCCTCAGAGTGACAGGTTGAGTGTAGCATTGAGAGTGTGGATGCAAGTTGGGAGGCTTCCTCTTAGGGGTTGTCGTTTTAGGTTTAATAGATTTTTTTCATTTACTTATGTCTTTGATAACTGGGTAAATGAGCTGATCCAAAGGACCATTTTCAGTCATGATTCGGGCAATGTAATGGCAGTCAACAAGCATAAATGCAATACAATGGTGCAGGCAAACAGAAAATACATTACATGGTACAGTGCACACCTCAACATGAGGTGAAAAAATACATGCAGCGTAGTTCAGTCCATACATACAGTAAAAACAGAATACAGGCAAGCAGATGCAGGTAAGCAGAAATTCAGTAAGTGGTACAAGGCACACCTCAACCATGGGTCACAAAAATCCATGCCGAGTAGTTTAGTCAGTACATACAGTAAAACAGCATACAGGGATATGCAGGCATGAGATAAAATCAGGCTAAATTCCAGAAGACATTGGTAATACTGCATCATAGAGAAGCAAATGGTACAGTTAATAGTGGCTGCATACTACAGCAACTGTAACCCGACCGTAGACAGCATGACTAATGGGAGTGGAACAGTACACTATCTGACATGTAAGCTTCTTTGGCACTAGGAGATGAGGACAGGATAGGAGAGCATATACCTAGGGGTGCAAGGGGTAGAAGAGATAGAAAGGTCACAGGATATGGCAGGGTTCTGGGGAAGGGTAGGCGGCACTCAGACAACACACCACCACACAGGACGGAGGTATTGGAACAAATGGGAGGGAGGTAGGGTCAGAGGAAGTGACGTGGTAGGGGGATAGGCAGCCAGCACACTGTGCAGTCTAGTAGCAAGGCGGGTTATGGAATTTAGGGTTTTCTAGGGAAACAGTTACAAGTTGATTCAGACAGGAACCAGGTTCTGAAGTTAGTCTTGAAAGACAGGTGGGAGAGGGATAGATGGATGGGCAATGGGAGCTGGTTCCAAAGGGAAGGGGCAGAGACCGACAAAGCATTACTGCCTACAGCCATGGAGATGAGAAGGACTTCAAGAGGAGTGATGGAGGAGACCCTAAGGCTTCTTAAAACCACCCTATTAGTAAGTAGTGAAGCATAGTGGGACAGCTGGTTGTTCCTGAGAGAGCTGTCAACTAAGCATCCTGTAGCATAATTGATGTGACCCTGTAATGGGAGCCACTCTAAGGATTGATAGAGTGTGCAGTGATGGGTAGAATAGGGGACCTGAAGGACAAAGTGACAGATGGAGTTGTAAGTGGTACTTAGGAGAGAATGTAGGGAGGAGGATACAGAAGAGTAGACAAGAGAGCAGTAGCCAAGCAGGGGAAGAAGGTTACCTTGTGCAACAGCTAGGAGAGCCTCAGGGGACAGGAACTGATTAAGGCAATATGCAGTGCCTAGCTTTTGGTGAATTCTCCTTACAGTGAGATTAACATGTTCATTGAAGGTAAGGGAGGGATCGAAGGTCACACCTAGATATTTGAAGTGGGTGATGGTTTCGAGGGGTGGGTCTGCAAGTGTGAGTACAGTAAGAGAGGAGTTTGATTTGTATTGCATGTGCAAATCGAGCAATGTGGCTCCAAAAGTGCTGATCTGTTCAGCCAGTGTCTTTGTATATAGTAGATCACTTCAACTGGTATTTCTGATTTCTGCAGCTGGTAAGGGACTAACAACACCTGCATCACTCTTTCTTATGGCTGTGTACTCCTGCCTTAGAGCTGTGAGCTCAGAGGAATAACCATTAAAGATTAAAATGCGATAACCTTCCCTGGTTAGAGGTTCTTTTTCTCCCTCTCCGGTTAGAGGTCCTTTTTGTCTCACCAATGCTAGGATCCTCTCTTGTTCAGGAAAACAGAACAATTTCACAAAAATTGGTAGTGGTTTGCCCTCAGCTTTGGGGGAGGCAAGTGTCATGTGTGCTGTCTCAGTTTTGAGCTGTGCCCTCGATGCATACTTTAACAGTTTTGGCAAATCTCTCTGCAGGAAGGCTGTGATATCTGATCTCTCAGTGCTTTTGGGGAAGCCCAGGATCCTGAAGTTTTTCCAGTGGCTTCTATTCTTGGAGTCCTATGCTCTGTGCCATAGAATTCTGTACCACAAAAATCAGCACACCTCCGCTTGGTGTCACACAGGGCATACTTTTATTATCTAAAAAACAGATGCTACAATCAGCCTGAATCAGGAAAAGCAACACAAAGTCCTGACTGGTTTTGTACTAGCAGTACATCATCTGATGACGTACTGCCTCTTCTACAGATTCCACACACACCTGCTTTCCAAATGTTAGCGCTTCCAGACTCTGCTGAAAACAACCTCAGCCAAACTTGCAAAAATTATTTTAGTTATCACAGTCCTCAAGGACCTCCTTTAACTCTAAAGTCATCTCAAAATCAAGTGTAAAATATCTATTGTTGTTTTAAAAATTGATCACAGACTCACTCAGTAGCTTTCAACTATATGCCCTCATATATTTGTTCAGGTATTAGTTGAATCTGCAATGACCCACTTGGGGGTAATGTCTGAATGGTTGTCTGAAAAATGCTATATGTGACTATTTTATATACTATACCCAGTTTGCAGATGGGATTGTTATTGTGATGTTTATTTATTTTTCTTCTAATGCATACTCAGCAATAACAGTATTATGCATTTAATGTGGAATGCGTGAATGGATATACAGTTTTGCCTGAAAGGTACAGTCTGATATGAACTGAGAATCCTAGGCTTTTTAGCTGCTAAACATATAAATCCAGATAAAGTGGGTGTTTTGGGGCTTACTGTAGACATTCTCACTGCACTCACACAACTCAGGCAGGATTATTTATTACTGATCTGAAGTGAGCCACCTCCCATTGGAAAAAATGGAAATTAATTCTTCACACTTTTGTATTGTCAAGAGCCTCTTTCTGAGTAGCCATTGCAAACAGTACTGACTTATGCTTGCAGAGTTGGTTTTTGGTGTGGAATATTATGCTCTTAGAGATGAGGTCAGACCTCTGAACCTATTTAATTTGTGGTCTGAAGTATGAGTGATATATGTGGTCCAGACCAAACTTCAGTCTGGTTTTGACTTGGGGCTGAATCTTGAAAATGTTTTTTAGCTTCAGTAATTTAGATTATTGACTTCAGCTCCCAATGCAGTCATTTTCATAGGTCAAAGTAAACTACAAATGTGTGTGTGTGTGGGGTAGGGGCATCAATGAATATGTATTTCTGTAGCTTACTATACTTGTGGTAGGGGTTATTGGCATGATGCATCTGGTGTAGAGCACTGTTTTGGGGTTGTGACAGTTTGCAAAACCCACTTAAACCACCATGAGCAACTGCAAGCTTCTGGAATAGTTACTGTTCACTGCTGACCTCAAGGCATATGTCA
This sequence comes from Neoceratodus forsteri, assembly GCA_016271365.2. Taxonomy (NCBI): domain Eukaryota; kingdom Metazoa; phylum Chordata; order Ceratodontiformes; family Ceratodontidae; genus Neoceratodus; species Neoceratodus forsteri. The sequence continues at coordinate 598,856,026 of CM028133.1, read as the reverse complement.
CAGGCCCACTCCAGTGGGGAATGATTCTATGGGCTACAGCGAATCCCCCTATGACTGGGTCAGGAATAGTCACCCCACCGTCCTTCTAGGGTGCTCTCTGTTCTCACAACTGAATGTCCACCAGGAGGTCCTGTGCTTCCTGTCTGTGTGAGGGATAAAAATAAAGCCTTGAGTCTGTGTTCCTGGGAGAAAACCCTCTTGGCCGCTGAGCAGCAAACCAGAAAAGTCACAGGTGTATATAGGCCTTTGGGGATGCCCTTTACACCTTATATGTGTCTTTTCCCAGAAAAATGCAGAGACCAGTTGAAATCCCACAGACCCCTTTGAGAGACCTTTTGTACTCCCGCCTCCCTTCTTGGATTGTATCTCGGTAGTGTATGGCCCTTAAGCATTAGAAAGGCATAGTATTGTTTAAACAAACTGTCCCAAACCAACACACACAACAGACACTGGCAGTTATTTTAAATTAAGCCAAAAGGCTTTACTTATTAGTTACAAAGTACTATAAATAACTTAAAAGAAAATATTTTAGAGATTGGTTACAGGATATGAAAAGAAAGTTGGAGATTAAACAAAAAAAGATACTGTTAAAACTATTGATATAGTTCTACCTTGAAAAGTCCTTAGTGGCTAGAATGAAAAGTGTTTTTAGAAGGTAGCTGATTCTCCCATCTGTTTGATGGAAATTCAGACAGGGGTTCAAGTCTTCATCCTTGTTGCTGCCAGGAGAGTTTCTGAGAAAGTAATTTCTCTATCAAAGCTCTGCAGGCTTTTTTTAACAAAATTCAAAAGTCCTGGCTCCATTATTCCTTGCTGTGATAGGCTGGCCTCATCACATTCTAAGAAAAGACCAACCAGCTCTCCATGTTCAAATTTAAAAGTTTAACTATAGCTTGGCAGAAGACACCAGGAGGAAGGACTGCTGTGTGACTGAACTTCTCTGCTGGGACTAAAGTAGAAGAACTTTTGTACTTGGACCTTTAATTTAGGGTAAAAAAACTAACATACAAAAAAAAAAGTGTGTGTTTGGGTTAATTGAACTGAATGGGTATCTGAAGAGTTATCTAGGTGTAAATCTCAGGTGACTGAAAGGACTTAACTGCTGTGAGGTTTAAATTACTTGTAGAAAGATCTGGTAAGTAGGGGGAGTGGCTTAGCTAGAAGGAAGCTACATTTAAAGACTGCCTTAGAAAGATTCTGCTAATAGCTTGGCAGAAGACAACAGGAGGAAGGACTGCTGTGTGACTGAACTTCTCTGCTGGGCCTATATTGCCCTCCTTCCCTCCCGTCCACCCCTCCACCCAAAGCTAGTTCTATTTTTATAGGCACAGGATTTGACTGACAGCAGGAACTTCCTGTTTAGGGGCAGGAAGTGAGTGATCACAGAACCACCAAGGACCCACCATCCTAGAAGGGCAAGAGTAGCTCTCCGGCCCCCTCTAGCTGCTGGAGGTCTGCCTCTGAGCAAGTAAGTGGTCTAATGAGAAATATAGGATATTCTTGTCTCAGAACAGGAAAATCAGGAGCTTAAAGGGCACACAGGCAGAAAGTAAGGAGAGAGAGAGAGAGAAAAAAAAAAACAGAGGAAAGAGTAAGATTGCAAACAGTTAAGGGCCAGAAATAAGACATGATTGGAGTGGTGCAGTGCAGTGGCTGTGGAGCAGCAGTCTTCCGGAGATGTTCTGGAGGATGCGTGTGTTGTCCCATCTGCAGGCACCTCTGGGCTGAAGGAGGAGGTTGCTCATCTCCAGGATGAGTTGGCCAGGATTTGCTGGACCTCTCTTCCATCCAGGGACCACCAGTGCCACTGCTGTTGCCTCAGAGGTTGCCAAGAAAGAGGAGCGGTTGAACCACAGTGGGCTCAGGGAGGGTGAGGTGGTGGAACAGAGGCATTCCTCCAGTTGTACCTCTCCACAATTCCTATGCCATTCTGGCAAAGTGTGGTTCCTCTATGGAGGCACCCACAGTGGAGACCAAGGAGGATGCTGGGAACCCCACAGAGACCCACAGGAGAGTGGCAGGGACCCTGCAGGGAAGGAAACAACTCCTGGTGGGGACTCCATTTTAGGAAGGTAGAACTGGGGAGGAAGGAGAGGGAGGTAGAGTGCCTGCCTGGCGCCATGGCTTGAGGGACAGGGAGCAAATCCTCAGGATTACTGCAGCAGCTGCACAGGGGAGGGAGCTGGATGTCATTGTCCACCTAGGGACAAATGACCTGGCTAAGAAAGGGATTAGAGAAGTGCAGGAAGAGTTTGTGGAATTGAGGAGGGGCCTTAGTCAAGTAGCACGCATGGTAATCTTCTCAGAGGTGCTACCCATCTAAGGCATAGGAGAGGCTAGGGTGTTCCACACCATGGGATTCAATCAGTGGTTGAAAAACTGGTGTGGAGCTCAGGGATTTGGCTTCATTGGGGACTGGGGATCCACCTGGAGTGATGCAAGCCTATACTGGCATGATGGGCTGCATCTGTCCGGGAGGGGAACCAGGATCCTAGGTGATAGGTTTAAATGCTTCATTGGCAAGCTTTTAAACTAGCTAAGGGGAGGCACTGGAAAGGAGCAGGAAAATCCTAGCCCCCAAAATAATCATGGTAGTAAGTGGCAAGCACCAACATAGAGGTATCGATAGGGAGAAGGGCAGGGGTAAATGGAGAAAGTGACAAAGGCAAGAAGGACTGGATGGGGCAAAAGGAGTAAGGCCATCAGGAAATGGAGGGTAATGAGTACCAATGCCCGTAGTCTGGGCAACAAGCTCCTGAGCTGATGGCCTTAATGGAAGAGGATGCCTGGATATCATAGCAGTCACAGAAACATGGTACACAGAGAACCATGACTTGGATGTTAACATACCAGGGTACATAACCTACAGGAGAGACAGGCAGGGGAGAAGAGGGGGAGGAGTAGCTCTCTATGTAAAGGAAGGGATAAAAGCAACTGAACAAAAGAGTAAACAGGGAGGAGATGAGGCACTGTGGGTCACCTTGGAGACTGGAAAGGGCACCACAATCCGCACAGGGGTTGTGTACAGACCCCCATATCAGAGGGAAGGAATGGACAAGGATATGATAGAAGGCATTCTTAGAGTGGCAGAGAAAGGGGAGATACTGTTGATGGGAGACCTGAATATGCCAGATGTTAACTGGAGCACATTTGCTGCAGCCACATCCAAGAGCAGGGCCATTCTTGATGCCCTACAGGTGGCAGGCATTAGACAGCTAGTTTCAGAACCCACTCGTGAGGGAGCAATCTTAGACCTCATACTCTCAAATGGGGGCAGTGAGAGGATCTCAGATCTAGAAGTGGGTTGCCATCTGGGGACAAGTGACCATCAAACAGTGTGGTTCACGTTAAACTCAGCTACAGAGTCAAGCCATACAAAAGTGAGGGTACTGGACTTTAGGAGGGCTGACTTTGGCAAGATGGGAGAGTGCCTCAGAAAAGCACTAGCAAACAGGCTAGAAGGAGGAGTGGAGCAACAATGGGGAATTATCAAAACTGCCATCACAGAGGCAACAAGCCTTTGTGTGAAGCAAGTAAACAAATCAAAACAAAAGAAAAAGCCACTATGGTTCTCAAAAGAGGTGGCTGTGAAAGCCAGGAAGAAAAAATAGCGTTTCAGAAGTATAAGGAAACACAGAAGGAGCAGGACAGAGAGCTGTACCAGTTAAGGCAGAAGGAAGCAGGGAGGCAAGTCAGAATAGCAAAGGCCCAAACTGAGGAAAAGATAGCCAACTCAGTTAAGAAGGGGGATAAAACCTGTTATAGGTACGTCAGCGAGCATAGAAAGACAAAGGGAGGGATAGTGAGGCTGAATAGAATGAACGGTGGGTGGGCAGAGGGGGACAGAGAAAAAGCAGGAATACTGAAAGAATATTTCTGCTCAGTATTCACAAAAGAGGAGGGGGAAGTACCTAATCCAATTAACAGAAGCACTCTTGATAGGGGATCGATCCCAGTCCTTTCACAGAAGAAAGGGTTCTGCAAGAACTCCTAAAACTGAAGGTGGACAAAGCAATGGGTCCTGATGGAATTCACCCCAGAATTCTAAAAGAATTAAGGGAGGAACTAGTGAAACCACTGGCTACTCTTTTTAATAAATCATGGGAGGATGGTGTGGTACCCGAGGACTGGAGGAAGGCGGATGTGATTCCCCTTCACAAAAGTGGGACCAAGACAGAGGCAGGAAACTACAGACCTGTAAGTCTGACCTCTGTGGTAGGGAAAGTGATGGAGTCACTTCTGAAGGAAAGAATAGTTGAGTACCTAGAGGCCAGTGGAGCACAGGACCCAAGGCAGCATGGGTTCACAGCGGGAAGGTCATGTCAGATGACTCTAATAGATTTCTTTGACTGGGTGACCAAAGTAGTAGACCAGGGAGGGGCTGTGGACATGGCCTACCTAGACTTTAGCAAGGCATTTGACACAGTCCCACACAAAAGATTAATAGTCAAATTAACCAGCCTGGGAGTGGGACCCAGGGTGGTAGCCTGGGTAAAACATTGGCTGGACAACAGGACACAGAAGGTAATTGTAAATGGAGTCCACTCTGAAGAAAGGGGTTACTAGGGAAATGCAGGGTTCAGATTGGGTCCAGTCCTTTAATGTCTTCATCAGTGACATTGCAGAGGGACTGGAAGGAAAAGTATGCCTTTTGCAGGTGACACAAAGATCTGTAACAGGGTTGATACACAAGGAGGCGTGGAAAGGATGAAAAGGACTTGGCAAGGTTGGAGGAATGGTCAGAAGTATGGCAGCTAGGATTCAATGCAAAGAAGTGCAAAATAATGCACCTGGGAAACAAGAACCCAGGGGAAGAATGCACAATGGGTGGGGAGGTAGTAACAACAACAAAAAAGGAAAGGGACCTGGGGGTAATCATATCAGATGACCTTAAGGTTAGCAAGCAATGTGAGAAGGCAGTAGGGAGGGCTGGGGGTATACTGGGATGTATAGGGAGAGGCATCATCAGCAGAAAACAGGAAGTTGTTATCCCTCTGTACAGACAGTTGGTGAGACCCCATCTGGAGTACTATGTCCAGTTCTGGAGACCCCATCTCCGCAAGGACATAGACAGGATAGAGGCAGTCCAGAGGAGGGCAACTAAAATGGTGCAGGGTCTGCAGGAGAAGCCGTATGAGGAGAGACTAAAGGAGCTTAATATGTATACCCTTGAGGAAAGAAGGAGAGGGGACATGATAGAAACTTTTAAGTACCTCAGTGGAATCAACAAAGTCCAAGAGGGTAGCATCTTTCAGAAAAGAGACTTGCAAGAACAAGGGACACAATTTAAAGATAGAAGGAGGGCAGTTCAGGGCAATGTGAGGAAGTATTATTTCACAGAGAGGGTAGTGGATGCATGGAACAGCCTTCCTGAGGAGGTTGTGGGGTCTAAAACTGGGGGAGAATTCAAGAATGCATGGGACAGACATAAGGCAATTCTTGTGGGGGGTAGGAAGAAATAGGCTGTTGGTTAACTAGGATCTGCGGCCTATCCTGTAGGTAGAGAAATGGGCAGACTAGATGGGCCTAGCGGTCCTTATCTGCCGTCAAAGTCTATGTTTCTATGTAACTGTACAGTTTCCTAGCTGGGGATGTGAGTGGAAAAGACCCCCCAGGCCTTTGATTTGAGACTGCAGGTCTTACCCCTACTGGCTTTTTTAGTCCTATGTCCTTTGTTCTGTCCCCCAGCAAACCATTTAGACCTTAAGTGGCTGTCATTAAGTTGTAGTTGCTTCAGTCCAGGTGCAGAAGTCCAAAGACAATGGAACTCCAGACTCCACAGCACCTTCATGGAGCTTCGGGGCCCAGGGCCTTTTGTAAAGCAAATAGTTTCCTGTTACCCAGGCTTGATTTAATGGGCCTGCCATTAACCTTTAATGACCCTCCCATTTTAGACAGTATTCTGGAGGCCCAAATCCCTTTTTCAGTTTAAGCAATATTGTTAGAATAAAAAAAAAAACAGGTCACCAAGAAAGCTACAGGGTTGCCTACCCAAGAACACAAGGAATTGTACAATTCCAGGATACCATATTGTATCTTTACTCAGACTTCCTTGCAATCAGGTTTATACAATGGGGCCTTTTGGTGAATTACATAAATAAACTAGCATAACATGAGAACACAGCAATGGGACATGGCGTGATCCCCACCACAGCGTATATCCCCTGTAGTCTCTGGCTTTGTACTTTACCTCATACCAATTGTAATATTGTCCCATGTAGCACCACAGATTTTACAATGAAATTTTTCTATTATGACTATTATTTTAAAATACGTTCTCTATTACTTTTATTTTATTGATGTGTTTTAAATATTAGTTAATAATTAGCAATATGATGGTAGTAATATAATATAACAAATACGTTGTTTTATTAATTTGTATATAATATTTTTATTTATATAATATGACAATATGACCTGTGCAAATGAATGTTTTGTATTTACAGAAACTAGACAACTTCTGTGGTGTTTATATTAATGTATTTTAATATTATTTTTTCCATTGATACAGTGTACCAAAAAAAAAACAATAGTGTAGTTGTGTGATAGTATAATATATACTTCATTGGGTTTCTATTGAAGATCATAAATATTCTTGCATGGCATTCAAGTGGCAACGCCATGGGGAGTAGCATGGTAAGGGATGCTGATCATGCACTTTAAAGGCTTATTCATATGGTATGGTCACAGACGTGGAACAAGCTTTTGTATTATAGCACACACCACTTCATTAACTGCCTTCGCCTGACATGCCAAAACAATATGAAGCATGATGGAATTTGTTATTTGTTGTTGTAGCTGTTTATGCAGGAATCTTTAAAAGCTTATCTCTTCTACAATGGACAATGGCTGAAGATTAAAAAATCATCACTGCTCTCCAATGAGCTGTGAAATGAGTGCCAGATACTGGTTCTTGTGCTTCTGCTGTAACTTGCAGAGAAGGGTGACGTCCTGATCCATGACATGAGTGATATAATACATTGATTGACATAGCTGAGAGTCATATAACATATTTTTTTTAAATATTTTAAATGTAGTTTTCATTCACATCTGTGGAGCAAGGTCATGCGACCCTGCAAATTTCACCCTAAAAGTCCTAACTGTTTTCTTGCTATGAAATGGCAAAGGAACTTGGCAATGCTTACGACATCTTTGCCCCCATGACAGCAGTCCGGACTAAAGCTCGTAATGCCCCCTGGATTACCCCATCCCTGCTGCAGCTACTCAAACTCAGGGACAACCTGTGGCACCTAGCCACTGAAACAGGCCGTGCTGCGGACAGACAGGCCTACAATGCTGCTAGAAATAAATGCACATGGGCTATTAGGAAAGCAAAAGCTGATCACTATCAGGCTGAGCTTACCTCCTCCTGGGGGAAGGGCAGAACGTTTTTGGACAACATTAAGCAACTAAATGGGAGCACACGTTCTCCCCCCTTCACAGATCACCATTGAAGGCTCTGTTTCCACTGACCCTGCTCACATAGCCAACTTCCTCAACACATCATTTACCGACCTTAGTTCGGTCCTCCCCAGTGACTTCTTTGACCCTCCTTCAACCCTACCGCCTGACTTTCAATATCCTAGCTTCCACTTCACGTAGGGTGACTCCCAGAAGCTAGGGCCCCACCTGCTTCAAGTTCTTAAGAGTAATAATATTGGCAGCGACTCCCTAGACCCCAGTATACTCCGGTGGTCCTGGATCAGGTCCTTGCCCCCTCACTACCCTGCTCAACAAGTCCCTCTGCCTGGGTCAATTCCCTTCAGGCTGAAAACTGCCTCAGTCTTGCCCATACACAAAGGTGGTGACAGGTCCTCAGCTGGGAACTACCGGCCTATCTCCATCCTTCCACCCCTCTCCAAAGCCCTTGAAAAACTAGTGGCAACCCAAATCACAGATTACCTGACTAAATACAACATCCTCTGTCTCGAACAGCACGGATTCCATGCAGATTACAGTACCAGCACTGCCCTTATTGAGTTCTCATATTTTCTTCATTCCTCACTTGACTCAGGCTCACTAGCAGGGGCAGTGTTTATTGACCTCTCAAAGGCGTTCGACACTGTCTCCCACCCCCTATTGTTGGATGCCCTCAAACGCATCAGCTTTGCCGCCGGCCCAGTCGCTTGGTGCTCCAGCTACCTGTCGGACCACTCCCAGCGTGTTAGAATTCATGGGACCCTCTCCAATACATGCCCCATCCGATCAGGAGTGCCCCAGGGTTCCATCCTAGGCCCTCTTCTCTTCTCTCTATACCTCAATACCTTGCCCAGTGCATGCAAGGGTAAAATCCTGCCGTACGCGGATGATGCCGTCCTCTTTGCCTCCCACCGAAGCCCCATCGCCCTTCAAGAATCCTTGCAAATAGCCTTCAATGATGCTGAAGCCTGGCTCAAAGAGCACAGACTTGTAGTCAATCTAAAAAAAAACAAATCCATGCTCTTTGCCCACCCTCAAGACAAACTCAGTAATTTCCCACTCAGTATCCTCCCTGGCTCTAAACTTCCTCTCTAGCAAGTCCGCCTGTACAAGTACCTTGGGGTCTCCTTTGACTCTGCCCTCACTTTCCACGACCACATTGATACTCTAGCCTCAACTACAAATACTCGGCTAGGTATCCTTTATCGCCACAAACACTGCATCCCCCCTGAGGCCCTCCGACTAGCTGTCACCTCCTCAATCTTGTCCCTTGTGGACTATGGCCTGCCTGTCTATGGTGCCGCGGATATGACCGCCCTCAATAAAATTCGACACACCTTGAACAAGGCCTGTAGATTAATCACGGGAGCCACCAGATTAACCCATATCTGCCAGCTATATGACTTGGCTAAGCTGCTCAACCTGGACGAACGGCTCAGATACCAAACCTGCCTCCTAACTAAAAAAACACTCCTTGGTCTATCCCCTCCCGGTCTGACAGCCTCCATCCACCTAGCTCGACCCTTAGTCCAAACTCGTAGCTCCTCCAAGGCCACCATGTCTATCCCCAGAACCAGGACCACCCATGGTCAACGGTTCTTCTATTACAGAGCCCCCACCTGGTACAATACTCTACCCAGCTCCATCACTGATACCTGTTCAATCTCCAGCTTCAAAACCGCTCTTTGAAGTCAAATGTTTAACATGCGTAGTTGTGCTTGTCCCCGGTCATAGGTGTTGAGGCCTTGTACCAGACAAAACTCTCTGAGTAGCTTCACAATCAAAAACTGACAAAACTCACTAAGTGGCTTGCCCCTCCTCTAATTTTCTACCCCGTCCCTTAGCCACCTGTCTTTACCGTTCCGAGCAGCCCGGCTCATGACTTGTTGTCTGCCTAACCAATGTATGCTTACCTCTTAATTCCTATCTGAATAACTGTTTAAACCTGTAAATACCAAAACTGTTACACTGTTATTGTAAAAAAGTAACTACAACATATATCTGCCTAAACTGTTGTCTGCTATGATGTAACAAAAAAAGACAAAAAAACGCTGTTATCTACAATGTTGTAATGAAATGTTGCTTGTGTTTGTCCTCTTTGTGACGAGGTACCTTTGGAAATGAGCCTCTGGCTCAAAGGTTGTAAACTGATGTATAAATAAATAAATAAACTGCTTTTTGGGTCTGTTTACCTGCTTTCACTTTCAGAGCATATTTTTTTCCCCATAGGCTATAATGGGAAACTTTAAAGTTTAATAACCTTTGAACTAATGAATATGTTTTCCCCAAACCTTCAAAAGGCACATCTGTGAGGCAAAGCTTTCTACCCTGAAACTTTCAGACCACAACCTAAAGCCATGTCTGAGATCCAGGTGGACAAAGATGTCAAAAATCACATATTTTTCATTTTTTTCTGTTTTTTCAACACTCTGTATCTCGAAAATCACACAATGGATTCCCACAGAATTTGGATTTGCAAGAGCACTACTTGTGGTACTCCTTTTTAGCATGCTACCTTTGAGCACCTGTGAATTATCTAAGAGAAAAACACTTCACTTCACTTTAAAGTAGCTAGTTTAGGCAATGCTCTCTATTTAAGAGTACCCACTGCAGACATTTCAATGTTAGGACCAAACCGTGGGGTTCCACCTTGGTGTCTGGTGGTTTGGCTTCTTTGCACTGGAATTCCAATCTGATAACTATGAAAACCCCTTTTCCAATGAGATAAAAGCAAGAAAATAGCCAATTTAGGCAGTAAAGATATGTTACTTTTCAGATTTAACATTCAATGGGGGGTTGCGCACTGGACTCTCTTTGTTTGCTTGCTTATTTGTTTGTTTTTTACATGCCACAAAATCAGTAGCACCTTTCAGCAGAAATGTGATTTTAACTCTGTGAATATTGCAAAGGTTAGAGACTGCTAGTTTTGGAATGTGTTTAGAGTTTGGGAGCTTGTTGTGCTCCTTTAACATGCTCCCTTTGATCACTTGTGAATTACCTAGGTGGAAACACTTTACTTTGAAGGAGCCAATTTAGGTAATGCACTCTGTTTAAGAGTTGCCACTGCAGGTATTTCATTCAGTAGTTTGGACTAAACATAGGGTTCTACTTAGGCGTCTGGTGGTTTGGCTTGTTCATATTGGAATTCTGATCTATTAACTATGAGAACCCCTTTTTTATGGTGATAAAAGAAGAAAGTAGCCAATTTAGCCAAGAAAAATGTTATTCTTTTCAGATTTACCATGTTGTGGGGTGGGTTTTGCATGGGAAGCTTTTTTTTTTTTTGTTACATAACACAAAACCAGTAGCACTCCTCAGCAGAAATGTGCTTTTAACGCTACAAATATTGCAAAGGTTAGAGTGTGCTTGTCTTGGAATGTGTGCTTAGATCAGCCAGAGCTGGTCTAACAGCCCCTGCACCAACACCAATGCCCACAGCAGGCAGGCAGACAGGACCACAGAATTCCACATTATATGCTGTTCCCCATCTCTTACTTGGTTCACAAGATATGGTTGTCAGCTGTCCCAGAGCATGTCACCTAGTGCTGCCAAAGACACACGTGTACAGTATATAGCAGTACTGTACTATGCCTGCTCTTTCTGGGGCAGGTACAGTGTGTCACAGTGTGGGTAGAGGGCCACCTGTGCTCTGCAGAACCAGCGTGGGGCATGTTGGGGATATACATGCCATTTTCCACTATTATATAATGGCAGGAACATTTCTCATTTCCTGATTGGTCAATGTGTGTCTGGGACAGTGATGTTATTGAACAACAACATTACTGGATTAAGTCCAGGCACACAGGTGACCACAGAACACAAAACAAATTCCTCCCTTCCCACCTAAGTGCCACATACACAACACTGCTCTGTCGGCCACCTGACAGTTAATTTCCTCTCTCACTCCCCATTTTCTTCACCACCCCTGAAACACCAACTTTTAAGGAAAGGCAGCCACACAACTACCTATACAGCAGCAAATTAAATTCATGTTGTTTTCCCCATAGTGAGCAGCTGCACAAAATCACTGAAACCGTAACTGGTGATAGCATATCTGAGTGATACCGCTTGATTAGATGGAAAAAAGTTGGCATGAAAAGAAATCTGTTTTGTGTGCAGAAATGATCCACTACACATGGAGCATTCCCAAGCTGCTCCTCCAGTACTCACCGGCATAGTAGCTATGGAACCATCACAGGAAAGTCTTCCCCAACTCCTCCTCACCTCCTAAATCAAACGTGATGCTTGCAGACCACAAAAAATCCTCCCCAAAACACTAATTGTGTTAATCGAAAGAAGCATGACCAAAACTTATAATAAAGTTCACTTCAGCAGTCAAGAGAATGGCCACTGTGTGTGTGTGTGGGGGGGGGGTACTGTAAACCGTCACTGCAGCAAGGTTACAGGCATGAGAAAACAACATCATTTACAGAGCAGCTCCATCTACTGGGCAAAAAATATAGTGGACTTTTTTTTTTAACATATACCTCCACACACAAAAAATAGAGGAAAAAAGCCAAAAATTATTTGTTCCTGTTTTCTTTTTTTTATATATATAAAAGATAGTCATTGTATAATAGCAATAAGGCACTCCAGAAATGCATGTTATTATGTAATAATGTCACTCCTGGGGTGGTGGAAGTATTCGGCTTCACCTCGTGCTTCAACCCACCCCAGGAGTGACATTATTAAAGGAATATTGCCCAGCAGGGTGGGTGTTATGCTGGGATAATATGCCACCTTGTGTGGTTGGGCCTGAGGCCAGAGGCTGAGGGTGTCCAACACCCGAGAATGAATGTCATCCCAACATAACACCCACCCTGGAGGTCATTATTCCTATTATACAATGGCTTGTTATTGTATACAGAATAAAAAAAATAATTGTAGAGAATGTTTTGTTAGTATGAAAAAATGTTTCTTCTAAAGAGAAGATGACAGCAAAGCATCAACAAACAATCAGCTGGGATGTTATGTCAGGATAACATCCCCGCTCTGGTAGCCAACTGATAAATCAAAAGCCAGCATTCTTTCTTGCCATTGTAAAATTAAGCAATAATGCATGACAGGGTGTGGTATATCATGGGATATCATCACGCCTTGGGTGGTTGAGCACGAGGCCACAGGCCAAGTGCATCCAGCCTGACCAGTGATGATATCATAATATACTACACCCTGAGTCATATTGCTATTCTGAACGGGATTACAAAATTGGTGTAAAAAAAAAAAAAATCAAATATTTAAAAAAATGATTTGTAAGGGATAGTGTAGGAGTACTGTTTCAGAAAATAGTTCTAATTGGGTTGTGGTCAACAGGTGGCGCTGTTGTAGGTAGTGTAGGGACCTTTTCTTATGTGTTCACCCCCCCGCTTGAAAAACAAAGTTTGTTGCTGTGTAGTATGTGCGCTTTTTTCACCTTTTGTTGTTTTACTTAGAAACTGTCTAGCAACGAGTATCTTAATTGTTTTACTCGTAAACTGCATATCTATGTGCATCGTGGCTCCTGGAGTTTTTATTTCCGTTATGATGAGATTTCATCGCAGGTTTAATTTGCCCGCAGTCCTACAGCTGTATTTGTGAGGGAAGACAGACAGCTGCTAAGATGAGGGATTGCGGTCTATGTTTAGAGGATTGCTGGTCTATAGCATGGGAAATATGCTGGCCATTGTAGCTGGAGCTGAAACATTGAAACGCTCAGCTCGAGCCACCACTTGCTCCATACTGAATATGGTCATGGCACAACCTGCTCAGTACAGTCAGCACATTTTTTTTTGGGGCTGTGTAAAGCAGCTATTAAATGGGCCTTTCTTCAGGATGTGGCTATTGGGAGTGTGGATCGGCATGGCGGTTTTGTGGGAAGCACAGTGATTTGGTGTGCGCGGTGGCAGTTTCGTTTTTGAAAGGCAGAGTGGTGTTCTGTGTGCCACACTTGGAGGCAGTTTGGATGTTGTAAGTGAGGGGATGTTGCTTTGTTTTTCTGCTGCTCATGTTTAGGTTTGATGGCTCCTCCCTGCAGGCAGGTGTTCTGATGAAGTAAGGGATATGGGGAGCATAGCAGTTGGAGGAGTTCATTTCCCATAAGGAGGCTGGTGGCCGGAGGTTTCTGAAGCCATGATGATGTAGCTCGATATCATCACGGTTTCAAAAACATCTCGGCCAATCAGCGATGTCCATTTACAATCACCAGTTCATAATACACAAAAGCAGACACCCTATCATGCCTTATTGCTTAATCGTACCATACCAGTCTTGGTGATCTGAAGTGCAAGTAAAGGACACCTGGCGCTGGTACCCCTGTTATGTACATTTGCATGCAGAGGTTGTTGATCATGCATGGAGTGTGGCCAATATGTGTCTGCATTGTAAGGTACATGTTGTCACTGTATGTGGTCTGTGGACACTACCATTTCCTCTCACACTGTAAGTCCTTCCCTTGCATCTGATCAGAAGGCCAACATGCTGTAGGGCATTTCTGCCACTTTCACTAGAGCGGTAGTTTCCATCATACCCATGTCTTGCATTATGTGTTTGATGTAGAGGACCGCATGTATTGGCTATGGGGACTTTGCCACTGGGGCCAGGGCTCTTACAAAATGTAGTACAGGATCAGAGACGCATTAAGCTGTGTCACACACTGACTGTTGGACGCATCTTGTGTCACTGTAGGGGCTTTTTGAAAATCCAGCCTAATATATGAACAGACAGTGTAATGTGAATATGATATGATATGCAGTATGAAAAGATAATTTAATGTCATATAAAATGATACATAAGATAAGAAAATCACTTCATATATGATCATTTTATTATTTTTAGTTATTATTATATATTATTTGTATTTCTGTGCAAAGAAAACATGAATCATGAAACTGAAGTTTGTACTTGAGTTTCAAATCTCAGATGTTCTTGCACATTAATGTTCCATGTCATTACTTTGAGGACTGTCTGCCTGTGGAAACTGACCCAGAATTGCTTACCTGACTGCCTTACCACTTTGATCATTTTGCAATCTATATTTATAGCATTTCTTAACTTATAATTTTTTATACTGTACTAGAACTGCTGTACCTTGCCTTTACCTCTCATTTCCTTAAGACCCCCATGAAAACAAGATGCTGCATCTCACTGAGCTATTCTAAAGAGCACAAATATTAAATAAATAAATACATGAGTGAATAAATCAGTCAATAAATAAACAATTTGTTCATGGCTCTTCTACCCGCAAGTTACTTTGTTTTTACTCACTCTAGCAATAAACATGGTGGGCTCAATTTTCAAAGAACCCTTAGATCACTGCAATTTGTAGTGATCTAGAGCTGAGGTGAGCTCTGGGTGCATCAGGAAGCCTATGCCCAATTTTGTTATATCAGGGGTCCCTGCGCCTTAAGACCTGGAAGTTGTCACAGCCATAGGGCAGTGCCAAACTTTGGGTGTACCTGCGGAGTTTGATGGAGGGCTCCAACAACCCCATCAGTGCAAGCCTACACGATCCATGGAGGTGGGGGGAACCCTGAAGGGAAGGTGGTAAACGTGGGCTGCAGGGGTACTGAGGGTGCCATAGGACATGAAGAGGGCATGACAGCAGGTATAAGGAGCTGGAGTAAGCACCTGGCAGAGGTCCCATAGGACATATATGACAGCTGAGGGGACCAAATAGGGAGGATTGGCACCACAATCCTAATATGTCATAGCCCAGGTGAAAGTAGTCCTGGCATCTGCCTCACATAACCCACAGCCCTGTGCGGCGGCAGGTGCCAGGACTGCTTCCACCTGGGGCTGTGACATACTAGGATTGTGATGCCAACCCTCACTATCCAGTACCCTCGGCTGTCATATATGCCCTATAGTTTTTTTTTATTTAGTTGTTTAACCAGGAGTAGCACACTAAGCTGAAAGCTTTTTTACAGGAGCGACCTGGGAGCACAGGGAAGTTAAATGACATGCTCAGGGTCACACAGTATGCAAGTGGAAGCTGTGAGATTCAAACCAAGGTCTGGCCTGCTGGATGTCACCAGATTAGCAGCTCAGAGCCTTAAACCACTGCACTATGCTGCTTCACTACC
Organism: Neoceratodus forsteri; assembly: GCA_016271365.2. Taxonomy (NCBI): domain Eukaryota; kingdom Metazoa; phylum Chordata; order Ceratodontiformes; family Ceratodontidae; genus Neoceratodus; species Neoceratodus forsteri. The sequence continues at coordinate 598,840,547 of CM028133.1, read as the reverse complement.
TATAGTACCTCTGCCATGTGCTTCCTCCAGCTCCCTCTATCTACTGCCATGCCCCACTCATGCCCTATGGCACCCTCAGTGCCCCTGCAGCCCCTGTGTACCACCTCCTGGGCTCCACAGCTAATTCACCACCCTGCCAAGTAGTGGCAAAGGGCACTTAGTTTACCTCCTGGCCCCTGGCTGGTATAATGTGAGCCCCTTGCAGTGTCCACAGTGGGGCTTGCAAAATCCTGAAAAAGGGGATGGTGAAGCTCCATTGTGGTGCAAGCCCTCTTGTAACCTGATGCAAGAGTGCTTTTGCTGCAAGGGTGGTGCAGGGCAGGTTAGGTGCATAGCATCCCAATTTTGCAGCAGTCAGCACTTGAAAATCGAGATTGCTGCAAACTGTTATGCAAAGTACCACTTGCATCATACCTGTTTGGCGTAGGCATCTTACGACATAGTTCAGCCTTTGAAAATCAAGCTGGGTGTCTCAGTACAAAGCAACTATCACTTCTATGTAAATCACAGTAGGTGTAATCCCTAATACCTTTACTAAAAGGAAGGACTTTTAAAATTATTTTCATGTAGGACATACATATATATATATATATTTCTCTATCTACGCTCTCTCTCTCTCTCTCTCTCTCTTTCTCTCTGTCCCTCTCTCTCTCTGTCTGTCTTTCTCTCTCTCTCATGCTACTAACCACAACACACATCAAATTTTAAATCAGAATACAGTGGCCATGCTAGTATTGTAATAGCTTTAATGCAACTACAAACAGTGGTTTGTTAATGAGAAAATTAGACCTCTTGACATTATTAACTGCCACTGTTTTGGTAGCCTGCAGCACAGAGCAAGAACAAATATTTCTAGTAAGACTAAACAAATGCTAATGCAGAGGCACTGCAGTATTATGAGTGAACTGCTTCTTTGTGTGCACAGCTGCTTCCTGCCTGCTGCTATCAATATTTCTGACATGCTTACAGATGTTGACAGTTCTTTTGGTGAAAGAGAAATGCAGGCATCATTCCATCACTCCATGATCTGATATTCTCTCTCAATTACTGCTTGATGTGAAGAGAAGAAAACTGCTTCTAGTGAAATTTATATCACATCATCTTATGACTGCCTTAACACAGCCTGCATCATATCCTTTCATAAGCTGTCATTGAAGAGAAGAAATTAACAGTGATGAATTTTTAGGCATAGGATTTACAGAGACATTTCAGATGGGGTATGAATTCATAGCCTCCAATTTTATTTTATGAGGTAAAAGTAAGTTGTACAATCACAGGTGGATTACAGCTGTTCTATTGTAGTGAAGTATAACATGATCCTACATCCAAATTTAAAAAATTCTCACAATATGCTATGTAGGCCAATTTAGTTTTGATGTCACTGATTAGTTTAATTTTTTTCCTGCCAGAAGAGATCACTGAGCAGAATAGCTGATTTCCAGTTGTGTCCTGGTAAAAGAGTACATTGTGATAAGATAAATTTATAACAGTGTTACAACAATAAATTCATTGGAAGGACGTTAAATAAAAATACAGCAGACAGAAACATTAAGAACATGCAAAAACACAGTTTACATGATCATCAAATAACTGAATTATAAAATATAAAATGTTGAAGTTAATTCTGTTCCATGAAGTATAAGTGCCATTAACTAGGGTCAAAATACAGCCACCAAAGAACCAGAAATGAATATTTTGTTATGCAGTTGCAGAATCTATTACATAAGGATTTGTCGATTCATCCATTACCTTTTTTGTAATGCTTAAACCAGAACAATTACTCAACTGAAGCAAAGTCTCACTTATGGAACAATATAATCTTGGATAGAGGTTGCAAAAATTATGTAATGTAATTACATTGTCAACAATATACTATATACTGTACATAATGGGCCCCATGCACTAATAGGTGGGTTATATGTGCCTGAGGTGCATACCCCACCTGTGTACCTACATGGCCCCAGACAGGTGCAGGTTGCATGGCATGCATGATCACATGCACCTGTGGGGCACCTGTCTGTGGCTACATCCCCTCAGTGTGCAGGGTCATGCGGTTGGGCGGGGGCGGAGCTGCAGATCTGGGTGGGCATCCAATCGTATGCCCGTACTGGGTCCCTAAGAGGACCCTTTGTGCCCATGCAGCAGGCACACAGTCATGGAGAATGCTTATTACTGTGGCAACATCAGACTACCCACCAGGCACTCACCTGAGCCACCACCCCAGCCCTCCTCGAAGCCTAGCAGGCTGGGGTGGCATGGTGAGCCATAGCCCGGTACCAACGAGCTCGGCAGATGAGGAACACTGGGGCACCTCCCAGGTTACTCAAGGTCCTGGCAGGTGTAGCTGACAACCCATGCACCTGGCACTATGCGGCTTAGTGAATGCTGTGTAGTGCAGGCATGCCCCTGACACGCCCCCAGCATGGTGTTCACCTACTGACCTGGGAGGCAGGTGTGCACCCTTGGTGCATGCCGCCGGGGATCCATGGGACCCAGGCTGTGTGGCAGTCACTCGTAGGGTTGCTACATGCCTTGGACAGGTGGCGCATAGGCAATATTACTGTTAATGCATATGGCCCAATTAACCTAACATTCTTTATGTGCACATTTAGATAAGCAAACATTTAATTACCTACCTTTTGTTAAAAACCACAAGCACTATACCCGAGTATGGCATCTCTCATTCCACTTAGACGAAGCAAAAAATAATACTATCGTAATCAATTCTTAGTTCTTATTTTAAGAACAGAGGTTTTTGCTCAATGAAGATATTAATGTGTCTCTTTGTAGCACTGGACTAATCCACCCCCTCTTGAATCTTCTGTCCATCCACAATGTTCTGCCTATCCACAATGCCCCAAGACTAACAACACCTCAGAAGAGGTAACCAGTAGCCCTGGTCACCTCTCCTCTCCCTGTGTAACTCCTGGTTGCTTTCCTGTGAAATCAAGGCTGCTGATCCCTACTTGAGGGGTCACCTCCAGGGCTGGCATTTCTGAGTTGTGGCCACCCTTTCTGGAGGTATCAGGCTCAGAAGAGGGGAGTAGGCCCAAAGGCTGTGCTGCATTTGGGTGGTCAGTAACTGTGGTGGCATCCTCTGGCTGGATGGACCATGTTTCCTCTTTTTCTCCCTTTGCTCCCTTCCATGAATATGCAGAGGCATGTGTGTATATAAGCAGGACAGTGCCCCACACATGCACACTCTCAACCCATATGCCCTCAACTTCACTGCCACATTAGGCAATTTAGTAGAGAGAGTCCTTGTCAACCACCTCTGAGAAGAACATCCGTTTGGGTGCTCACTCCTACACCTGTTGGTCTTTCTGATTGCTCTTGACTAGGGACTTGAGCCTGGACTGCCAGCACTGCAGATGACATTTGCCACTACCACTCCACTTAGCAATCCAAGCGATGATAGCACAAATCGTGCCATGATTGCAATCTTATGTTGTTAATATCAAGAATCAACATTAACAACATTAAATAATATTAAGGTTAATTAATATTAAGGTTCATACTAAGGTTTTGTGGAGCAGGAAAAATGTTAAGGGTCCATGTGAACTCCTCCTCCACTATTTGATTGGTAGTATTTATTTAGTTTTTGTTTACTGGGTAGGTGCAATAGACAAAAGCATTGTCTATTTTCAGGCATAATCTGGGAGAGTTACAGACAAAAATGAACAGCAATTACAGGTGCTTCAACAATACAAAACATATCAGCAGTGGTCTGACATAATACAGATGTACTCTAAAACAATGCACAGAAAAGCAGTTCAGAAAACAATTATAATAAGTGCAAAATTGACATGTGAAGGAAAGAGGAAGTCAGGTTAAGCTGGGGTATGCAAGGCCAGATTATACAAGCACTTATCAGTGCACAAGAGGAACTTACAAAGTTCACTCTTAAAAACAAGGTGAGACTGAAAGTGCCTTAAATTAATTGGAAGTGAGTTCCTGAACTTGGTGGCAAATGCTAAGAATGCATCCTCACCCATCTTTGTAGCACATCTAGGAACTTCATGGAGAGACCTATGTGCAGACATCAATGGGTAGGCCTGTGAGGTGTGGTTTAACAATCTGGCAAGTGTAGTTGGTGCACCAGTTCTAATAAGATTATCGACAATACAGTGCACAGTGTAAAGTCGATATGATGATGGGGAGGGCCGTCGAAGACTAGAGTAGAGGACGCAGTGATGGGTACACCGGGGATCAGATAGGGCAAAGTGACAAACACTGTTGTAGCATGTGTTCCATTTATTTAGGATCCCTTTGTTGGCCTCTAGGTAGGTTATCAGTCTATAGGTAAGACTTGGTCACAGGACAACTGGGCAATTACAATTCTAGCAGCTGCTGCAAGGGTAAGTTTAATTTTAGAGGTGAGCACCAGCTTGATGTTTACTGTCTTACAGATTGTTGACAGATGGAGGTTGAAGTCCAGAACAGGGTCAAGGGTGACTCCAAGGTACTTAGAGGAGACTACTACATCTAATGGGGAACCATCTGGATCAGGGATGGTTAGCGCAGAAGGACAGGCTTTAGTTCTAGGCACTGAGCCAAATAGCATGGGAACTGTCTTCTTGGTGTTCATAAGGAGTCTGTTTTGCCTTATCCAGGACTGTATGAGATCAAAATCCACAGTCAGGTTCAAACTAATGTTGGATATGTCTGTGGCACTAGTGTATAGCACTATATCATCTGTGTAAAGTAAAGTTGAGCAAGGACCAGCCATTGTGGGCAGCTTGTTGATAAAGAGGGAGAATAGTAAAGGGCTGAATATGGATCCTTGAGGAACACCAACATGAGTGGGGGATAGTTCAGATTTGATTTTGTCAATTTAAATGAATTGTTGTCATCCAGTAAGATAGATTGAAAACCAAGTGGTAGTAGCAGACAAGAAGCCCAGGATAGTCAATTTTGATAACAGCAGGAGTGATCCACAAGGTCAAATGTCTTCTGAGGTCGATGAAGACTGCCCTGTAAGCATGCCCTTATCCATGACCATCTTTACATCATTAGTAAACTGGATGAGGGCAATGGATATGCTGTGTGCTTGCCTGAAGCCATGTTGTGCCTAGGATAGTAAGCTGTTCAATTGCAGGTGTTCAGTTACTTGGGTGGCCAAAATTTTCTTGAGTAACTTGTTCGGCACTGATAGGATGGCTATGGGATGGTAATTCTCCATATTCTTGGTATGGCCCTTTTTGTGAATAGCTACAACTCGGGTGATCCTACAAAGCATAGGGACAAACCCTGAAGACAGAGATACATTGAAAAGCCTTGTGACCAGTTCAGCTATTAGCGGGGCTGCAATTTTTAGAAACTTGGGTAGAAGCCTATCTGACCAAGCAGAGCTGCAAGCTGGGATGGTCTTTAGGAGACGGAGCACCTCAGTTTTGGTGACAGTCCTTAGGTTAAATGGAGGGAAGACCAGTTCCTCAGTGCTGGATTTTAGAACAGGAACCTGCCCAGTCTGCTTAATATACTCAGGGAGGTCCGAGAAATGAGAGTTAAGGGCATTTGCAGTCGTGCCAGTGTTATTACAATTACCCTCATCCAGAGTCATGTCTGATATCGATGTGTTGATACCCTGACCCATGAAAGATTTAAAGTGATTCCAAAATCCTCTAGAATCACTAACTGATGCCTGAAGAAGCTGTTTGCAGTAGATACTTTTTGTGGCACGGAATGGGAACTTTTGTGATATTCCTCCCTGCTTTGTGCTTGTCTGTGTCTGTAGGTTAGTTTTTGTTCATTTACATGTTTTCTGCTTGGAATACACTGTGCCATTCTTGCACACAACATTGGTGAAAGTCTCCTGGACTGAATTTCTGCAAAACATTATCACAAGGTATCAGCTTTTTAATTTTAAATCAACTTTCTTGAAGCCTCCTCAAGGAAGCATATGTCTTGCAACTAGTCTAACAAACATGGTGATGCTGAGTCCTGCAACTGAATCAACATGTTCAACATTTTCGTCAGACCACTCCTAAAGCAGTTGCACTTAAGAACAAAGGAATTTAAACACATTCTGTGACTGAATCAACATTTTTGTCTGACCTGCTCCCAAGGCATTGTACTTGTCTCTTAGGACTTTGAAGACCGAAGAAATCATACAGACAAAAGGATTTCACACATTGCATATGCCCAGGCCACAGCTTATCACCTTTCAGGAATTTTAATTTATTATGTCACCCTGGATCTCACCAGTTCATCATTTCCTCTGGATGTAATTAATCATCAGCATTTTTCCTTTGTCATCTCCTCCTTGTGTGCTTGTTAGACCACCCAAGTGCCACCACCTCTGCTCTACCATGGATTACTCCATCTTCTTAGTTCTTCTATTCGTTGCTGGTGCTACAGGCCCAAGATGCCAAGCTGGACCACTACCACCCCTGCGAGAACCTGCTCTTGACCAAAATGGACTCTATGGCACCCCAATGCCAAGTGTGTTGAGGGAGCTCCAGCTTTCCACCTCCTGCATCCCACCTGCTAGCCCGGGGCCCCAGAGACCTGCCACAGTTATCAACAACATTACCATTTTCACTCCCATAAAGATCACCCTGGTGAATGCTTGCCTCCCCCATTGCAAGAGCAGGAGGTGCAAGATACGCTCCACCATTAGCATAAACCTCTCTGACAGGAAAATAATATTCATGCTTTTTCTTCTATCAGGTAATGTCCATGCCAATCCGGGCCCACCACCAGTGTCAAACGCAGGGGGAAATACAAGTAAAGGCCTGAAAGTAGCTGCACTGAACATCTGCGGCCTCACAGCAAAGTTTGGCCTACTCCAAGCATGGATGCCCCACCATGTACCTGACTGTCAAGCAAGGTAAAAGACAATGAAGTGATGCTCCCGGGATATCAAGCATTCAGGAAAGACAGGTGTGGCAAGAGAGGTGAAGAAGTCCTTATCTATGCCAGGGATTACCTGTGCTGCTCAGTTCTCCCTGTTACTAGGGTTGAGGATGATCATGAACTACTAGCAATAAAAGCACAGGTCAGACGGCATGACAAATCTCTAATCTTAACCTCAGTTTATCTTCCACCCACTAAAGCCAGGGATGGCCCCCCAAAAATAGTGGATACAACTGCTACCCTTCCTAAGGGCACAGAGCTTCTCATAACAGGTGATTTTAACATCAGCTGGGAGGGCAGAGAATCCACGCCTTTCAAGGACATGGTCACTACTTCCAACCTGACCCAACTCGCAGACAGCCCAGCAAGACGGAACCACAAAACAGGAAAAGACACCGTCCTCGATTGGCTCCTCTAGAGTTCCCCTTCTTGGATCTCTGAGCTTAAGGTCCTGCCTGACACCTTAAGTGATCTCTCTCCAATCACTTTCACATGGTCAAACAAATTAAGTGAGACTCTGCCTATCATAATTAATAGTAGGGTCTTGGGAAAGGGCAAGCTTGGGACCCTCTCCTCTGCCCTCTCCCAGCATGACTGGTCCCCCATCAATCATGTGCCTAATATTGACCAAGCCCTAAGTTTCTATATAGAGGGCTTCAACAACATTTGCGATATCTTTGCACCCCTGAGGAAAAGAAAAATTTGGGGTCAAGTTAATCACTGGATCACAGGGGATCTCCTCACCCAGATGAAGGAAAGGAACAACTTCTGGGAAAAAGCTAGGTCCTCTCACAGCAAACACAACTTCCAGTGCTATAGAGCTGCAAGAAACCACTGCTCCAACCTTATCAGCCAAGCAAAGGCCAACTTCCACAAGGAGCAGCTTAATAAAACTTGGGGCAGCAGGAAGAGTTTTTGGGAGAACATCAAAAACCTTCTTGGGAAGGATGAGAAGAAGATCCCCCGCTCACTCAACATCAACAATGCCACAATTATTGACCCTCAGCACATCACAGATTCTCTAAACATAGCGTTTACTGACCTGGCTGGAGTGCTACCCCCTGACTACCTGCACTCTGCTGGGGAACAAACAAACTGCATGCCTCAAGGGGGCTCAATCCCTGTCTTCTACTTCAAAAAAGTATCAGTGAAGGAGGATTACAAACACATAAAAAAAATACTAGGCAAGACCAGAATAGGGAGTGATGGAGTCGATATGAAACTCCTGTCCCTAACACTGGATGTCATCATTGTGCCAGTTACAAAACTATTTAACAAATCGCACAATTCCCCGGGATCTGGAAACAGGCTGTCATGACATCGGTGCACAAGAACAGTGATATGACATGCACGGCCAATTATAGGCCAATATCCATCCCTTCTTCCTTATCTAAAGCCCTGGAAAAGATTGTGGCCACCCAACTCACAGATTACCTCAACAAATACAACCTGTTATGTCCCAACCAACATGGCTTCAGGCAGAATCGTAGTACATCCTCTGCCTTGCTAGACTACACTGACTACTCGCACAAGGCACTAAATGAAGGAAAACTGGTGGGGTCAGTCTTCTAAGACCTCACCAAAGCCTTCAACACAGTCAATCACTCTCTCCTCCTGACTCAACAACAGAACCTGGGGGTTGCAACCACTGCTGTCTGCTGGTTCAAGGACTACCTAACACACAGAAGCCAACATGTAAAAATTAGGCACACAGTATCTATCTCCAATGAGGTATGTTTAGGGGTCCCACAAGGGTCAGTACTGAGGCCTATACAATTCAGCCACTTCCTAAATAATCTTCCTGAAGCCTGTGATACTAAACTGATACTTTACACAGACAACGCTGTACTTCTCACCAGCAGTTCATCAATAGTTGCCCTCCACTCTGAGCTGCAGGCATCCTTCTACAAGTTGGAAGATTGGTTCTGTAGCCATAAACTTCTATTAAACTACAAAAAGACCAAGGTGATGCTCAAAGCCAGTCCACAGCACAAAAAGAAGCTCCCTTCCCTCATCATCTCCAATAAATCAGTGAGCCGCTAGAACAAGTTCACTCCTTCAAGTACCTTTGGGTCACCATTGATGAATCCCTCACCTTCACCCGACACATTGACACAGTGGGAAAGGCAGTGAACACCAAGCTGGGTGTACTCTATAGGCATAAAAAGTATCTCACTCCAGAGGCCCTCCGTCTCTCAGTCTTCATCTCCATCCTTTCTACCATCGACTATGGATTGGTGGTCTAAGGCACAGCAACAGAAACTGCACTAAAAAGGATTCACACTGCCCTCAGCAAGGCATGTAGGCTCACAATGGCTGCAGATCGAAATACACACACCTGATCCTTATACGAGGAGACCAATTGGCTGCCACCAAAGAAGAGGATTATATTTCAAATATGTCTCCTTGGAAAAGAGGAGCTAATGGGTAAACCTCCCCATGCACTTGTAGCATCCTAACACCAAGTGCTTCCAGCTATACCACCAGAGGCAGGATGAGGGGGGGCCCTATCAACAGCTTTCTGTTGAATTGTGCAGGGACAATGTGCTTTTCGCTATAGGGCCCCCCAATGGCTCAATGAAATCCCAGTGCACATTCTAAACTCCCAATGCATCTCACAATTCAAAAATGGCCTAAGGCAACACCTTCTTACTACAGTTTGTGACTGCCATTAGGACTCTAACACCCATAATGCCCACTCACCCACACTCTGCTTCCTCTTCCTTTTAACCCCACTCTTCCCCCTTGCCCAATCCCTCTGTCTTCCTCTCCCCCTGTGCCTTTTCCCTCACTGGATCAACCTTAAAACCAACCTACTACCACTACCTCCCAACCTCCTAGACAAAGCCACTTCTTTTGGCCATCCACTCTCCCCCAGTCTCCTCTCTCCCCAGTCTCCCTCCCTCACCTTGACTCCTTCTTGGACTCTCACACTAGGTGTCACACTTCTTTATCTCCTTTGCTACATATAAACACTGTCCTTTACCCTAGTTGAATGCTCTTGACACTGTACTATCACTATTGGTGCTATGAATGACATTGAACCCTATTGTGTAGTAGCTATCTACTATTCAAGTATTGTATCTAAACTGCTTGTTATTGTTGTCATTGTCACTGTTTGACATAGAACCTTTGTAAAAACACTCTGTGCTCAAAGGTATGATCTGAATCCCTAAATAAATAAATAAATAAATAAAATATAGCTTTCTTGCATTCTTTTCTCTATCTTCTGTATTCATCCCAGGTTGCAGGTAACTTAAAATGTTTGGCTTTGGCCCAGGTTTTATCTCTCCTTTTAATAGAGGTTAGAAGGTCACTATGCATCAGTTTGGTCACTGAACTTCTAACACTTCATTTCTTGAGGGGAACATGTTTCTCTTGTAGAGCCTGTAGAGTGGCTAAGAAGAAATTAAAAGCATTCTGTATATATCTGATGTCTGGTATAGAGGGGACCAATTTATTTGGTGGAGATCTGCAATTAAGGCCCCAAATGTTCAGTTTAGAGAAATCCCTAAGTTGAATTTCTTTGGGTTGGAGCTTTGGGGTACATGCCTTCCAGAGGCAGAAAACAGATGAGTGGTCACTGATGGAGTTCTGGCAGTGTACCAGCAGTTATTACACATTAATGTCTATTAGTAATGATCCAGTATAAAAGGGACTGGTGACTGCTGGTTGGTGAAATCCTTGTTGGGCATGAGACCAGCTGAGATAGGTGGAACTTCCCTAGATTTGCAGAGGGTGCCCTCATGTACCCATATAATCATGTTTGAAGCAAATATGTAGTATGGAGATCACTTCAGGGTCATTAATGATGTCAAATATAAAAAAAATCACCTCATATGCACCTTGACTCTAATTATATTAATTTTGTTTTTCCTAGTCTCTCCTTGTACTTAATGTTCCTCATACCCTTAATTGATATTGCTACTTTCCTTTTTATCCTCTTGAATGAATTAATTTGGGTTTTCTTGTATGGGGCCCAGAACTGTGTTCCATGATCAAGGAGTGGGTGAATGTATGTTCTGTACAGTGAGCTCATCACACCTTGATCCCTGCATTTGATTGATCTCTTGATGTTCCACCAGACTGTTCGCTTTTGTGATTAACACACTTGCTGCCTGAGTCAAACTTGTTATTAATTAATACTCCCAGATCTTTTCACATTAAGCTGATGTAAGTGTGGTCTCCAAAAACGTATATGTATGATGTGGATATCCTTTACTATGTGCATCATGGCACACTTACTTTGATTTATGCTGATGCCCAATATATTAACCCATACACATACTTTAGTCAAGCCAGACTGACTAGATTCAGTCTGATGTTTGGTTGCACATATTTCACCTAGCTTAGTGTCATCTGTGTATTTTTAACATGAATTGATGATATAGGAGTCCAGGTCTATATAAAAATATCAAATAATATTGGTCCCAGTACTGATTCCTGTGGTACCCAGCCTGAAAAGAGCCTACCCAAGGACAGATGACCCTTTAACTTGACCCCATGTGTTCTATTAGTCAGCCATGCTTCAATCCAGTCGATCAGTGCTCGGGTCATACCTCTGTCTTTTAATTTTGCTTTTATTGCCCAGTGAGGAACCAGGTCAAATATTTTCTGAAATTCTAAAAATATGATGTCTACAGGGCTGTTATTATCTATCTTACTGCTCATGTTCTTATAACAACATAGGTTTGTGGGTTGGCAGTATAGCCTAGAGGTTAGAGTATCGAGCTGTGAATGAACTTGGCACATCCAGCAGACCTGGGTTTGGTTCCCGCAACCTCCACTTGCATACTGTGTGACTCTAAGTAAGTCACTTAACCACCTCAGTGCTCCCAGGTCACCCCTGAAAACAGGCACTTGTGCCTAGTGGGCCTTACCTGGTTACCAAAAGAATAATAATAAAAAAAAGACCTGCCTCCACAAAATTCATGCTGATGACTATCAATGTGTTACAGTATATCCCTACTGACTAAGATTTCATCCTTAATGATAGATTTCAGGATTTTGCCAGATGTTGAGGTAAGGCTGATTGGCCTATATTTTGTCATTTCTTCCCTCAGTTGTTTGTTATGGATGAGGGTAAACTAGACATCTTTCCAGTACCATGATACCAGTCTTTAGGAAGGTCAACTATGGAAAATTAGGTCTGGAACAGATACAGATTGAGGAGTTGAACATGGTAGAAGGGGCAGAAAATAGATAGGTGACAAAAAATACAGGAAGATACTTAACATTGTGTAAGGTATGTAAGAAAGGCAAAATGCAAAGGAAACTACTGTGCTTTAATAATAAGATAGAAATGGTATTAAATGAGTGGGGGAAGGCATTCAGGCAGTACAAGAAGGGCCAAACTGAGCTGAGCAGGGCCACATACAAGAAGAAACTGACCACCAACAAGGACACAAAAATGGCTAAAGCAGACTCAGAACTGAAGTCTGCAGGGGGAGTTAAGAGAAATGGTAAGGCTTTATTTAGATAAAAGAGAGAAGCACTAAGGATAGCATAGAGAGGCTTGAAAAGATGTGATATGCTTTGAGAACGGGAACAAAGATAATCTACTGAATGACTATTTCATGTCACTATTTACAGATGAATGGGAAGGCCCACTATCTGAGAGCAAAAATAGGTACCATGAGAAGGAGAATGACAGATTGGTTATCTGGGACATTTCTGAGGATACCGTACTGATTAGGTACTTACTATATGGAGAAAGCATGGCTTTATTCATAGGATGGTGGCTGGCTGAGGTGAAGGGAGGACATTGCCAGTCTCCCACTGTTGGACTATTTCTATCCTTTCTTTAACATGTGGGGGATAGGATGGATGCCTAGAGAGGGTGATGGTGAGTGGAATGTACTTCACAGACTGATTAAGCTGGTGGGATACAGAAGAAATATAGGGTAGAAGGATAAAAGGGTATAAATTATTCCAGATGGACAGAGAAAGTGGGAGGTGTTGCTATATACTGTATCTGAAAGTGGTTATTAATATAGTGGACATTACTATAAAAAAGTCAAAAAAGATTGCCTGACTGGTGCAGAAACCTTATGGATCAAAATAATTAACAATAATATCAGAAGCTTAGTTTTCAATGTTCTCTGTAGGCCACCAGATACTTCATTAACTTACACAGAAGGTATATTGAAGGAAATTGAATCAGCTTGTGGACATGGAGAAACAATCATTCTGGGAGATTTCAACCTAAAAGACATAAACTGAAATCTAGGTACTGCAACCTCCAGGCCTGGTAGACAATGAATTGGTGTAACTGAGCAACCCAATCTCTCCCAGTGGATTGCTATCCCTACCAGAGGGAATAATACAATAGACCTTGTCCTTGTCACTTCAAAAATAGAGATTAAAAATTATATAACTGGAACACGGAACACCTTTAGATGATAGTGACCACTGTCCTGTTTGACAAATTTACTAAACACAGTAACATAAGTGGTGTCATGGAGATTTTTCCATATAATAAAGCTGATATTCCCAGTATAAAGGATGCTATCAGCAACATTGACTGGCACACACTACTCAAATATAAATCAGCTAACAAAATGTGGTTATTACTTAAGTATATGATTCTAAATATAAACAATAAATACTATATATACCAAAACTCAGTCAGAACATATAACACAAATGGTATTAGACCAAAATGTATATCACCTTAAATAAGAAGATTAGTAAAAAGGATAAGATCTATAAAACACATTTACTCCCTAAGGCTTCTGGATCATGAACACATTTTAAAACCTACCAAAAACAATGCAAAAGCACAATACAGAGGGCAAAACGAATATGGACATTCCACTTGCTACCAATGACAAAAAATGTAACAGTAAAATATTCTACAGGTACATTAATTAATTTAAAAAAATCAGAGTGCGTTGTTGGCTGTATTCAGCATCATAACTCTTTACTCAATAAGCCTTCAGACGTTGCTGAAGCATTAAATAAAAAAATAAATTTTGCTCTGTGTATGAGGAAAAATACAGGACCCCACAGGAAATCAACCATAATGATGCACCTAGGATAATTATTACAAAGGATGCCATTAGGGAAAATATTAACATACTCAAAAATAACTCCTCGCCAGGCCCAGATAATATCTCAATGGACATGCTTAAAATCATGCTAGGCAACATTCTTATCTCCTTGCCCTATTTTTTCAAAATTCCCTAAACACAGGCAAGATACTTGAAGAATGAAAAATCACTGATATAATCCCCATTCATAACAAATGAAACAAACACTGTAGCCCTATTTACAGACCAAGTAGTGTAACTTCCATCCCTGGTAAAATTCTTAAAGTATTATTAGAGATAATTTACAAACATCCATCAGCAACATTGACCCCAACAATGGGGGCTACTTCTGGATGCTCTTGCACCACTAATCTCTGTTTTGATGAAAACAATAAACTAATTACTGGATATAGAAACACCATGTATGTTCCTGCCCAATTTAATCCCTGCTGATACCTGAATGATGAGCTCAGTCACTTGACACTCGGGGGAACCAGGTTCATGTACCAAGTCCAGATACCAGGTTTCCCTGAAAGGACGCTAAGTGCAGTGCAGATGCAAGATGCTTCCAAGGAGGTTTTGCTTCATCTGCTGCTACATGGTTGCAACCTGGTGGCTCAGCAGGATGGGGCCATGCAATACAGTATTTTCTAAGGAAAGTTGTATTGTCTTGTGTGATGGATTGCTGTATGCATTCCCTTTGCTAACGTTTCATGTTTGCATGCTTAAATGCCATTCCAGCCTTCTGACCCACACTGAGAAGTTGATTACCCATTCCCTCAGTGACACCCTCTACTTATGGGGGAAGGGGCTATCACAGTTTGCTTAGCGCTTATTAGAAACATAGACAATGATGGCAGAAAAAGACCAAAGATCCACCTAGTCTGCCCAGAGACCCCAATCTTCCCTGGCACCTATTATCGATAACAGTGCTATATCCCTTGACATCCACCCCCCCTTCTACTACCAACCTGATTAATCACTAAACTATTCATTCTGTCCCAGCTATGCTTGAAACCATTTACAGTGTTGGCACCTACCACATTTCACTGGCAGACTGTTCCAGGTCTCCACCACCCTCTTCATAAACTAGAACTTTCTCGCATCCTTCTTAACCCTCGCCCCACCAGTTTCCACTCATGACCTCGAGTTTTTGACTCTGTACTCCTGCTATATAGTTCCCACAGTATCACTTTCTTAATTCCCTTCAGGAACTTGAAGGTTTCTATCAATCAATCAATGAATCAATCAATCAATCAATAACTGTATTTTAGCAGGCATAAACACCATTGAGCAAGCTCATTTTCAAAGTGGTCCTGGACATGAAACAAAAAAAACATTACATACAATACAATATGTACATAGGCATAGACGAATACAGTAATTTTACAGGATGTGCGCAGATAGTCAGCAACAGTTAACCTGTCAATATTACAAGCTAAACAATTCAAGTATAAGAACATATAGAAAGTTAATAATCCTCAACAACCACCTCTGTTAATAGACAGAATAGGAAATGCAAGAAGCAGCTGTGTAAGAGAAAGAGAGGAGAGAATAAAGAGCCAGGGTAGGTGAAAGTATGCACAAAAATGCTGATTCCAGATTTATTGGAAAAAGTAAGGAGGATCATCTTTGTCTGAAACAATTGCAGTTTTCGCTCAGGAAGGTAGTAACTAACTTTTTTAATGTAGTATGCCTGGAAGTGATGGTAATTTTAGGGCGCTTTGCATGGAGTTCCATAGGGATGGAAGAGAGAAGTTAATTGCTGCCGAGCCATAGGTTGTATTTACTCTAGGAGTCTGAAAGCAAAGCATAGAGAAGTGTCTTAGTCCATAGAAACCCTTGGCATGCAAAATAAGCTAGATATGTATGTAGGGAGCTTATTTGAGAGTGCTCTGTGGAGCCAGAGAAGAGCATTTCTTTTCCTCCTAGCTGATAGAGAAGGCCAACCCGATTCCTGGTATAGTAGACAATGATGAGTACATGAGGTTAGATTAAGAATAAATCTTAAGGCCCGGTGGTATAAGGTGTCAAGTTTACTGAGCAACGTTAGTGGACAATGAGAGTACATGAAGTCAGCATAATCCAATATAGGTAAGAAAGTAGATTGCACTAGCCTCTTTCTAGCATCTAGGGTTAGGAGATGTTAAAGCCTATAAGCTAGGCCTAACCGCTGTCTTAGTTTCTTCGAGATTTCATTCAGGTGGCATTGGAAGTTCGGCTTGTTGTCCAACTAGAATCCTAGGTATTTAAAAGTTTTGACTAATTCTAGAAGTTTATCTAGGAGCATTACAATCCAAAAAGTGGGTGTCAATCCGAGGTCAGCTTTTGGTGAGAGAACCATGACTTTTGTTTTTTTGGCATTGAGGAGAAGTTTGTGTTTAATGAGATTATGTTGGAGCTTAATAATGTCTTGCTGCAGTTTCTCCTGCGCCACATCTAAGGAGGAGTTTACGGTATATAGTACAGTTTCATCTGCGAATAAGTGTATATTAGCTGCTTGTAGATGACTGTCCAGGTTAGTGATATAAATTGCTAATAGGATTGGGTCTAATATGGAGCCTTGGGGAACGCCTCGCAGAAGGGTTTTTTGAGATGACAAGTCACCTGCAGCTTTGACTTGTTGGAGAACCATTTGATTGCAGAGGTGTCAAGTCTAAGGCTGCTCAGAGCCATAAGCAGTATATTGTGCTCCACAGTATCGAATGCTTTGCTCTGGTCCAGGAAGAGAGCAACCACATGTTTCTTAGTATCTAGTGCAGTTTGCCAATCTGTGGTTACTTTCACAAGTGCTGATACCGTACTGTGTTTGGCTGTGAAGCCAGATTGTGCAGGGTTTAATAAATTATGCATATCCAAGTGTTCTCTTAATTGGCATTAACAATTTTTTCAAGTAGTTTCGACAGTGCAGGGAGTATTGATATAGGTCGATAATTGTTCAGATCGCATGGGTCTGCCGACTTGAATAGGGGTAGAATAGGAGCAGTTTTCCCCAGTTGGGGAAGTTCTCCATGCATTAATGACAAATTGAATAGATGTGTAACGGGGACGGTCAAGTAAAGATATTCAAGTTTAAGAAAGTATGGTTCTAAGTTGTCTGCACCTGCGCTCTTTTTAGTATCCAGGGAAAGTAGTAAGTCCTCAACCTGCTTAAAAGTGACTGTATTGAAGGTAAATACAGGAGAATAAGGTAAGTTAGGATTAGAAGTGTTACTAAGGTCAACAGCAGGGTCACCCTGAGGAGTAATTTTACTAATGGGTGAGGTATCAAAAGCTAGTCCTGCAGTGGCAAAGTGATCATTTAACTGTCCAGGAATTTCAGCTCTGTCAGTAAAGATATGCCCATTGGACAATATTTTGGCTGGTAGAGATGATTCTGTCGGGTATCCTTCAACTTCTCTAAGTGTATTCCAGAATTTGGCTGAGTTGTTTTTATTGGCTTCTAGTTCAGCTTGGAAGTACCTAGTTTTTTCAGACCTAATTAGTTAAGTGCAGACATTTCTAGATGTACGGAATGCTAACCAGTCTGCCTCCAATTGTGATTTCCTCACTCTTTTCCATCAGTAATCCCTGTCTCTAAGTGCCTTCTTCAGAATAGGAGAGAACCACCCAGGAGATCTTTTCTTAGATCTGATCAGCTTTAGCAGGGCATGTTTATCGATTAGATTAGTTAGGAGGCTATGAAAGATATGGAATGCCTTGCTAATGGAGGAGGTTAGATAGAAGCCCTGCCATCTGATCCTGCTTAGGTCTTCCAGAAATTTGTTCTGTGAGAACTTTTTCATGCTTCTTCTCAGTATGAATTTTGTGGCCTGGTTTAATTGCAGGGGGTGTCTAATACAGGCAGTAGCACAGTGGTCACTTATATCATTGAAGAACACACCTGCATGTGAAATGTTGTGGGGCTTGCTTACAAGCATATGGTCCAGTAGGGAACTATGCTCCGGGAATTTTCTATTCGACCTAGTGTTTGCAGGTGTCATTTGTACCAATCCCATAATATCACAAAGGTCCTTCAGGCTTTTAGAACTGTCATCATTCCAATTCAAGTTAAGGTCCCCTAGAATGATACACTCCGTGTTAGCAGAGGCAGTAATGTTTTGGAGATGAGGGAGGAGGGCCATACCACCAGACAGAGGATGGTAGCATGCTATAATTAGGAGCGCTTTTCTCCTTAGTAAGGGATAGTTTAAGAGTCAGGCATTCAAATTCTTTGGGCTTCATAGTAGCATCTATGACTGTAAGTACAAATTTGCTCTTTGCATATATTAAGACCCTTCCCCCTCTAGTCGGTCTATCACAATGGTATGTATTGTAACCTGGAATGTTAATGGATTTATCTGGCAATGATGGTTTAAGCCAGGATTCCGAGATCATGAGGAAGTCAGGGGCTGCATGTACAGCCCAGGTCTGTATCTGATCCTGCTTTTTCAGCACGCTACATGCATTAATTTGTAAGAAGCTAATACCTTTATATTGGGGGAGATTTGCAGGGATTTCCTAAAGAGGAACTGGTCCTGGGTTTAGCTCAACATTTCCCAAGTAGATTAGGAGAAGTAATAGTAATTTTTTAAGGTATTGGCTTAGCTTGTTAAGAAATCTTATTTTGTAATGTCTTGTATTTGTGTTTTGTACTTCAGTAGAGGCTTTTGTTTGGGTATTGTCGTAGGTAGGTAAGGATAATGTATATATAATAGTTAGAGCTGACAAGGACAAAGGCATTTTTACAAGGTTTCTTGGTACTGTTTGGTATAAGTGAGTAAATATCCAAGAGGTAGATGTCCCTGTTCTGGATTGCCTTAAAGAACTGGGAGGAAGTAGGTCCTTGTATTTATCAGCAGTTGTATTTTGGCTTTTGATCAGTTTAAGTATTGGGAATATGAACAGTGCAAGAGTTAGTATTGTAAGGCAGCTTCGTTTGGGCATTATTGGAGTATGGCATTTTTTTTTTAAGGGGGTAAATGTCAACAATAGCAAGAATATGTACCAGGGCAACAAGTCTCTAAAGCACTCTCCTTTAACACAGCTAGGCTCTCCAGATATAATAGGCAGAACAATAGGTGTGGCTGGTCGTAGAGCGTCCAATCAGCCGATAGTGGGTTGGTCTGGCTCAGTAACGAAAAAGCATTTAATAGAGGCTGTGGTCGGGACGGATGGTGTGGGGAGAAAATTCACAGCAGGAATAAGCATAGGCGGACAACAGCGCTCAGGGCACAGAATCAAGCTGAAGGGACCGGTGAGTCTGTGGGGCCAATTGCAGGCAGATCCGTAAAGGCGGCAGCTAATCATTGGAGATCCCGGGGGTCATTCTCCAATCAGGGCTCCCACTACGTCCCCAAATTACAGATCAGGCTTACCTAGCTCAGAAGGCTCCCTTGAGGGCAGGCAAGGTGCACATGGCCGGCTGGTTCCTCCAGCCATTGCCGCTTTGGGGCAGATGGTGGCCTGATCAAGGGCTCAGGAGCTGGAGAGAAAAAAACAGATTGGGGAGATTTAGATATAGGGAGTTGGGACAAAAGGGAGCAAAAATTGAATTGTAGGCTTAATCGGGGGTTGGGGTGCAAATACAGCATCTAGGAGAGGGACAAAGGCCAGAGAAGACTGGGGGAGGTTGTGGGAAGTTTCAGACGGTGCTGTACTTTAGTTAGGTGCTGCCCTGCCCAGATTAAGAGCAAGTGGTAGAAAATTAGCAAGAAGTAGGAGAAAAAGGGCAGGGGCAATGGTTTCCAAAGCAAGAGATGCAGTACAGAACACAGGGTCAAATCACAGTGCACAGGTTCTTAACAATTAAAGACTGTGTTCGTCCTCAAACATTCCCCATCAATAACTTTGCAACAGAAAAAAGAGAAAAAATAGCGATTTTAAAACAGTACAGATCCTCAACATAAACGAAAATTCACAGCAGGTATAAGCATAGGTGGACAACGGCGCTCAGGACACAGAATCAAGCTGAAGGGAGCAGTGAGTCCGTGGGGCCAATGGCAGACAGAGCCGTAAAGGCGGCAGCCAATCGCTGGTGATCCCGGGAGTCATTCTCCAATCAGGGCTCCCACTACATTCCCAAATTACAGATCAGGCTTACCCAGCTTGGAAGGCTCCCTTGAGGGCAGGCGAGGTGTGCACAGCTGTCTGGTTCCTCCAGCCTTTGCTGCTTTGGGGCTGACGGTGGCCTGATCAAGGGCTCAGGAGCCAGCTCAGAAGGCTTCCATGCGGACAGGTGAGGTGCGTGCGGCCGGCTGGTTCCTCCAGCTGTTGCCACTTTGGGGCAGACGGTGGCCCTATCAAGGGCTCAGGAGCCAGCTCAGAAGGCTCCCTTGTGGGCAGGCGAGGTGCACGTGGCTGGCTGGTTCCTCCAGCCATTGCCACTTCCGGGCAGACGGTGGCCCAATCAAGGGCTCAGGAGCTATCATACCTAGTCACATCTGGAAACAAGCCTCAGTTTAGTGTGCCTTTCTCAGTTACATAGAAACAGAGAAACATAGAAAAATTGACTTTGATGGCAGATAAGGAATGCTTGGCCCACCTAGTCTGCCCATTTCTCTTCCTGCTGGATAAGCTAGAGATCCTAGTTTACTAACAGCCTACTTCTTCCTACCCATCACCAGAATTGCCTTATGTCTGTTCCATGCATTCTTGAATTCCCCCATTGTTTTTGACCCCACAATCTCCTCAGGAAGGTCTTTCCATTCGTCCACCACCGTCTCTGTGAAAAAGTACTTCCTTACATCGCCCCTGAGCTGCCCCCATCTTCAGATTGTGTCCCCTTGTTCTTTCACATCTCTTTTTCTGAAAGATGTGATCCTCTTGGACTTCATTGATTCCCTTGAGGTACCTGAAAGTTTCTATCATGTCTCCTCTCTCCCTTCTTTCCTCAAGGGTATACATATTAAGCTCCTTTAGTTTTTCTTCATATGGCTTCTGTTGCAAACCCTGCACCATTTTAGTTGCCCTCCTCTGGACTGCCTCCATCCTGTCTATGTCCTTGTGGAGATGGGGTTTCTGTAACTGCACACAGTACTCCAGATGGGGTCTCACCAACTGTCTGTACAGAGGGATAACAACTTTTTGTTTTCTATTGGTGATGCCTCTCCCTATAGATCCCAGTATCCCCCAGTCCTCCTTACTGCCTTCTCACATTGCTTGCTTACCTTTAGGTCATCTGATATGACTACCTCCAGGTCCCTTTCCATTTTTGTTGTTCTTAATACCTCCTCCCATTGTGTACTCTTCCCCTTGGATTTTGCTTCCCAGGTGCATTACTCTGCACTTCCTTGCATTGAATCTAAGCTTCCATACTTTTGACCATTCCTCCAACCTTGTCAAGCCGCTTCTCATCCTTTCCACCCCCTTGTGTATCAACCCTGTTGCAGATCTTTGTTTCATCTGCAAAGAGGCATACTTTTCCTTCCAGTTCCTCTGCAATGTCTGCTGGTCCCATTTTGGAGTCAGCGATTCCAGCCAGCTTCTCGGTGATATGCCGTGTTAGGTTGGGTTGCAGGGGCGAGGGGGGTAGCAATTTGTTTTAAATCAGAATTGGGCCTTGTTGATGTGCCAGTTGAGGCTGCCAGATCCTTTGAGTGTACCGTGGCCTCAATTGTGGGGTGCAAAATTATTCTTGTCTACCGTCCACCCAGAAGTGAGAATCAATTTTTGCAGGAAGTCGCAGACTTCATCGTCAACATGATGTTGGAGTCCCCCAGGTTGATGGTACTGGGGGACTTCAACACTTGGGTTGACAATGAACTCTCACAGTTTGGACAAGACTTCCTCTGACTTATGAGTTTTCTGGGCTTCACACAGGTAGTTAACTCTGTGACACATAAACATGGTCACTCCCTGGACCTGGTTTTCCTCCAGGGGTTGGAGACCTCTAACTTGGTGGTGGAACCAGTTGGATGGTACAACTACCACATCATAAGTTTCAATTTCATGGCTCCTCCATATAGGCCTGCCTCGTCCGATATCGCCCTTTGCGGGGTGTGACCCCTGAAGGCCTCCTGCTGAAACTGGACCTATCGGGAATCCCAGATGCAAGTGAGGGTCCAGTGAACCTTCTTCTAGCTTATAATCAAGCAGTGGGGGGGGCTCTGGATACTCTTCTCCTTTTTGTGTTCACCCACTCACTCTTCACCCTCAGACCCCTTGGTTTGATGGGCCCTTGAGGGAGTTGAAGTGAGTAGGTCGAAGGTTAGAGAGTGCCTGGTGTAAATCTGGCCTGAATGCTGACAGACTTAGACTGATGGAGCATTATATGGACTATCAGTCAACAAACTCCCATAAGAAGGCAGGGTTCTTGTCCAGGGAGATTGCTGCAGCTCAGAACCGACCAGCTCAGCTGATCCGAATGGTAGACAGACTGTGCAACCCAGCCTGTCTAGAGGTCTGGAAAGCCTTTTCGCAAATTGAGTATGATGAGTTTGCTCTCTTCTTTGCTGATAAGATTGCCGACAACAGGTTGGAGATTTGCCTGTCGCAACCTATGGGGGCTACTGGTGGTTGGAGTGGAGTCATGACTTCTCTGTTTTGTTGGGTTGAGTTTGACCAGCCAGCGATCATGGATATCATGGGGCTTCTCCGGAGTATGTGACCAACAAGCTGTAATTCAGACCCGGGCCCCACCCGCCTCTTAATGGGGTGTGTGGGTGCGATCAGCCAGGTCTTGGCAGAGTTAATCTGGTGCTCACTAGAGTCAGAGGAGTTTCCCACCTCCTTGAAGGAGGCTGTGGTAAACCTCTTCTCAAGAAACCATCCCTTGACCCAGATTCCCCTGCAAACTACAGACCAATCCCTAACCTTCCCTTTATAGGGAAGGTTATTGAGAAAATTGTTGCGCTACAACTGGAGAACCATCTTACCATCCATGCTTTCTATGATCCTCTCCAGTCTGGTTTCCGTAAGAGACATAGTACTGAGACTGCTCTGGTTCGGGTACTCAGTGATCTCCTGATGGCTAGAGATCAGAAGAGTCACTCCATCTTGGTCCTTTTGGATCTCTCTTCAGCTTTTGACACTGTGGACCATGGGGTGCTGCTTGATCACCTGCAGTACATTTGCTGTCTGTCTGGTGCAGTCCTCAGATGGTTCCATTCTTTCCTTTCCAGCAGGTAGCAGAGAGTAATTTCAGGAATTTACTCCTCTGATTCTTTCTCCCTGCCGTGTGTGGTCCCAGAAGGGTTCAGTGCTGTCCTCATGTTGTTTGCAGTGTACATGCTCCCATTAGGAGACACTGTGAGATGGTATGAGCTGAGTTTTCACTCCTATGCAGATGATACTCAGCTGTACCTGTCTTTTGTACCTGACCAGGACAGTGCGCTATCAGTTTTTTCCAACTGCCTCATAGAAATCCAAGACTGGATGAATTCTAGCTGGTTAAAGCTGAACCCTGCCAAGATGGAGGTGTTAGTGTGGAGCCAGGTCACTGTATAGAGGGGTTGGCTGCTGGATGGCCTGCTGGGCTGTGGCTTGGGGGTTCCCAGCTGCTGACCTCTGAATGGGTGCAGAATCTGGGGGTGGTTTTTGATGATGGGCTGACACTTCATTCTCAGGTGTCAGCCATTGTCAAATCCTCATTTTACCATCTGAGGAACATGGCCCAGATTAAGCACCTTGTTCCATCTGGCGATCTTTCAACTTTCGTCCATGCTTTTGTGACTTTGCACCTTGATTACTGTAACTCCCTTTACTTGGGGCTTCCTGGGGTAGATATCCACCACCTGTAGCTGGTGTAGAATGCTGCGGCTAGGTTACTGTCTGGATCTTCTTGATCCAGCCATATTACCCCTGTGCTGCACATTCTGCACTGGCTGCCTGTTCAGTGGCGGATTATCTTTAAAGTCAGTTTGCTGACTTATAAAGCCCTACATGGTTTGGGTCAGAGTTACCTGCAAGAGTTTCTGCATCCCTACTGACCCCTCCAACCACTCTGCTCAGCTGATGAGGGACTGCTAAAGATTCCCAGGGTGTGTTTGAAGACTTCTGAAGCACAGGCTTTTGCCTTTGCTGCCCCTACCTGTGGAATTCTCTAACTTGTTGGATTCGAGAGTGCCTGATAGTGGAGAGCTTCAAAATTGCTCTTAAAACACATTGTCTCCAGCTGACCTTTCCTGATTTTTAATATGGTATTCAGATATGGTACTGTACTTGGAAGCATATATTTATTATTAGTGTTAATTAGTTTTAGAGTGTTTTAAATTGTTTTAGTGAATTTTTACAACTATACAGTGCTTTGACACTCATGAATTGCACTTGATAAATAACATTTGATTGATTAATTGAATGTCACTTACAAAGACATTAAAAAGGAGCGGACCCAATACTGAATCCTATGGTACCCCGCTAGTAACTCCCCTTTCTTCCGAGTGGACTCCATTTATTATTAACCTCCGTGTCCTGTTATACAGCCAGTTTTCTACCCAGGCTACAACCCTGTGACCCCCTCCCAGGCTGGCTAGATCGTTTATTAATCTTTTGTGTGGCACTGTGCCAAATGCCTTGCTAAAGTCTAGATAGACCATGTCCATAGCCCCTCCCTGGTTTACTACTTTGGTCACCCAGTCAAAGAAATCTATTAGATTCATCTGACATGACCTTCCTGCTGTGAATCCATGCTGCCTTGGGTCATCTGCCCTGCTGGCCTCTAGGTACTCAACAAGTTTTTCTTTCAGAAGTGATTCTATCATTTTCCCTACCGCTCGGTCAAGCTAACAGGTCTGTAGTTTCCTGCCTCTGTTTTGCTCCCACTTTTATGAAGGAAAATCACATCTGCCCTCCTCCAGTCCTTAGGTATCACACCATCCTCCCATGATTTATTAAAAAGGATAGTCAGTGGTGTCACTAGTTCTCCCATTAGTTCTTTTAGAATTCTGGGGTGAATCCCATCAGGCCCAATTGCTTTGTCCACCTTCAGTTTTAGGAGTTCTTTCAGAACCCTTTCTTCTGTGAAAGGACTAGTATCGACCCCTCTATCTAGAGTGCTTCTATTGATTGGATTAGGTACCTCCCCTTCCCTTCTTTTGTGAATATTGAGCAGAAGTATTCATTCAGTATCCCTGTTTTTTCACTGTCTCTCTCTCTGCCCAGCCACCCTCCCCTTTGTTAAGCCTCACTATCCCTCTGTTAGTCTTTTTCTACTCCTTGATGTACCTATTAAAGGTTTTATCCTCCTTCTTAACTGAGTTTGCTATCTTTTTCTCAGTTTGGGCCTTTGCTATTCTGATTGCCTACCCCACTTCCTTCTGCTTTAACTGGTACAGTTCTCTGTCCTGCTCCTCCTGTGTTTCCTTATACTTTCTGAATGCTGTCTTTTTCTCCCTCACCTTCCCCGCCATCTCTTTTGAGAACCATAATGTTTTTTTCTTTCATTTTGATTTGTTTATTTGTTTCACACAAAGGCTTGTTCCCTCTGTGATGGCAGTTTTGATGTTTCCCCATTGTTCCTCCACCTCTCCTTGCCTGTTTGCTAGTGCTTTTATGAGTTACCAATTTTAAATAAGTAAATAAATAAATACCTGCCATCTCTCACCTGGTCTTCGGTGAGTACATGTTCAGTGTCTTGAGATAAGCTTAGTAAGATCTGCCGTGTTGGCCCTGAATCATCTTGGTCACCCTGCATTGCATCACCTCCAGCCTGTCCCTGCCCTTCCTTAGGTGAGGACTCCAGAACTGAGCACAGTATTCAAGGTGCAGCCTAACCAGTGACCTATATAGAGGTACAGTAGTAGTACCTCCTTTTTCCTGCTGTCAGTACCTCTTCTGATACACCCCAGCATCGGTATCCTATTAGTTCGGTGACTGCGATTGGGCACCTACTGAAACGGTGACTCAATCTCAGCATCTTAAACCACAGCGGTGAGGGAGGGCATGCAACTGGATGGGGGGTGTGCAAATATAGTGACATCCTGTTGCTACATGTTTTCACGTCCATGGGGGGGAAGCAAGCACACTCAGTGTGGGATGGGAGGGGAAGGAGGGATTGTGATGGGTGGTGCTGCAGTGAGCTGCCGAGCTATTCCCGTGGCATGGTGGGTGGGTTCAGGGTTGGGGCATGAATGGTGCTGGATTCAGGTCCAGGCACAGGTGCCTTTTGTTGTACCCGGCCTGAATTTTTTTGGGGGGGGTTGCAACCTCCTGACATTCACCCCCTGGAGTTGAGAATCCTTAAGTAGGGGGGTGCAGGGGGTGCAGCCCCCCACATCTACATGTAAAATCTAAGTCCCCGGCACCCTTTTGCCATGCACCAGGGACTGCATTGCCAAGAAATATTTTTTCTGCAATTTCCATATGCTGTAATGGCAATCGCTATTCTGCAATCGCCGTTATGACATAGATCTCCCAGCATCCTATTAGCCTTACTATACCTTGTTACACTGGCTTGATTGTTTGAGGGAGTTACTAATGATGACTCTCAGGTTCCTTTCCTCTGCCATAATTCTCAGTTTAACCCCTCTTGTACAGTGTCCAGTCCTTGTTTTTTTTTTTTTTACCTAGGTGCATAACCTTGCATTTTTTGGCATTGAGTTTCAACTGCCAAACATTAAACCACCACTTTAGCCTATGAGGATCTCTTTGCATCTGCATGATCCTTATGTTGCTATCTATCCTACTGCAGAACTTTATGTCATCTGTGAAGAGACAGAACTTGCCCTGGATGCCCTCATCAATGTCGCTGGTGAACATATTGAAAAGTATGCAAGTGGAGGTGCAATATACCGCACTGCCAATGCAGCGCAATATATTGCCAGCAGCATAAGTCTTTTTTTTTGCTGGGGCTCTGCATCCCGTACCACCCTGTTACGGAGGGCTGTGCCCCCCAACCCCCCAACTAAAATATCTAACTCCAGGGAGGGTGGTTAACAGCAAAAAGTGTGAAATAGTAAAAAAATCATGCTTCTGGGACCAGGAATTGAAACCCAGTCCCAAACACATAGAGCCATATTATATAGTTTTGAAACACAACTTTAGTTGCGAGTGTTTGGTGACCCGACGGGCCTCTTCCAGCTCAGATGCAGGATTTAACTCACCCCTGCTGTGAGTGGGTGTCAGAAGCATTACTACATTTTTACAGTATGTGTGGCAGCAGCACACGTTGAGGGCTACGAGGGTAACAGCTGTGTTGCCAAGCATTGTGAAGCTATATACGGTATTTTAATATGGGAACCTTGTCTCCATGTACAACTGGAAGCAGGAAGAGAGCCGTGTAGTTCAGGCAGTGACAGGCTTGAACTACAAACACAGCTAGACAGTTTTAAATTTGAATTTTGGCTGTGGGACATCTCTTGCTTTGTCTACAGAAGAGTAGACAATGCACTGAGCCATATTGTATATTTTAGAAATGCGTTAGTTGCGAGTGTTTGGTGACCCGACAGGCTTTTCCGGGTCAGATACAGCATTTAACTTGCCCCTGCTGCGAGCAGGTCAAGCGCATGCAGGGCACATGGAGACACATGCAGAGAAACATGCATCTGCACATGTCGGCTGTGTCACTTGGGATAGCTGGGACCAGGGCCTACTTGTACACACTTGCACAATAAAAGGTAACCCTTACAATGAAGCTGTGTATTATATGTAGAATGTATGTGGAGGGAGAGGAAATTGAGGGGTCTGAGTGTGATAAATGCACACTCCTGGAGGCACTACAGGACAAAATTCTTGCATTGCAGCAAAGGGTGCTGGTCCAGTTGGATATAAGTAATTTAGAACAGTTCATAGACAATGTGGTTGAAAACACCGCGGAACTAAAGAGCAAGAGCAAACCTATAACTGAGGATACAGGGGGAAATGACGACTGGTGTCTGGTGTCTAAAACCAAAAGCAAAAAAGGAAGATGAAATATAGGTGGATCTTCCAATATTTTGTCTCCAAATAGATTTAGTGCCCTAACTCCAGATAGCAGCCATGACGAGAACCTATTAGTCTAGAGGGTACCAACAACATCCACTAAAAAACAACAAATAGATCAGGATTCTACTAACCTAGACAACAACAAGAACAGTAAAATGCTAATGGAGGACACAAGTAATCCCCGAGATGTACTAGTTATAGGGGATTCTATGTTGAGATATACTGAACACATAATATGTCAACATCAAAATTAGAACACCACAGTTAGCATGCTGCCAGGGACAGGTATAAAGGATATTAATCAACTCCTCCCAGGTCTACAGGAACACATCACAAAACCACTAGCCCTAGTACATGCAGGGGTTAATGATGTAGGCAAAAGAAAGCTTATAGACATTCAGAGCAATTTTAAAAAGGTTGGGAGGGATCTAACAACAAATGGATGTGGTCTCATTATACAAGCCCTTAATGGTTGGTTAAAAAGATGGTGTCTTAGTGAAGGCTATACATACTTGGAGTGTGAGGATACATTTAGAAACCAGAGATTATATGCGCAGGATGATCTTCACATTAATAGGTAGGGAAAAGTATCTTCACATGTAGACTACGTCAAACCATTGAAAGTGGTTTAAACTGTGAAGTGATTCCAGATCAAAACCAAGTAACTCCAGGAACTCTGCCCCAGACACCTGAAATTTTCTTGTAATAAATGCCAGGAGTCTAAACAATAAAACTAATGAACTTCTTTATACCATGAGTAATTCTAATGTACATATTTGTGCCATTACTGAGACTTGGTGGGGACAGGATGGTCCTTGGGATAAAAATATACCAGGTTATACTTTATACCATAAAGACAGGATACTGAGGTAAGGTGGTGGTGTGGCTCTTTATGTTACCGAGCATATAATTTCAGAATCTGTGGACACTAACCAATGGGATAGCACCAAGACCCTATGGGTTAAGATCTCTCTCCCCTCCACATGCTGCCAAAATAAATCTAGGCCTGATATATAGACCACCATCCATTTCACAAGAAGACAATTCAGAATTGCTAGATTTCATCAGCAAAATAACTGCTACTGACAATAACATCATTTTTGGTGATTTAAACCTTCCCGGAATAAACTGGGATACACTGCAAGCTGAAACAGCTATAGAGCTAACCTACCTAGAAGCTTTTATTCTAGCAGGTATGAACCAGTTTGTTACAACAAAAACAAGGGCAATCATATCCTTGACCTGGTTCTAAGTAACTTAGTTAAGAATATTCATGATTGTAGGTTCCTACCCACCTTAGGGTCTAGCGATCACTCTGTAGTTAGCTTTAACTACAATGGTAGGTTAGGAAACATAATTAAGCAACACAGAGGTTTACAACTATAATAAGGTTGACTTTGGCAGGATGAGATGTGAAATGGCTGCATGGGATTGGGCTGAGGAATTTAAGAACCAACCATTACAATATATGTGGGGCCTCATAACAAATAAGGTGGTCTTCCTAGTATAAACCTTCACCCCATCTGTATGTAAATATGAAGGGAAAAATAATCCTCTGCAACAGTGGATGGCACCACGTGTGAGGAAATTAATAAAAAAGAAAAATAAAGCATTTATAAAGGCTAAGAAAAATGGTAGCAATAAATGTTGGGACACATACAAAAAGCTTCTCAAGCAAACCAAAAAGAGTATAAAAGAGGCTAAACAGAAATATGAGCTTAGGTTAGCATGTACGGTCCAAGATAATTGTAAGTCTTTTTATACTTGTATTAATAATGGAAGGGGTGAAAGCAAATCTATAGGACCCCTCAAAGGCCCTGACAGCAATATGGTGACAAATCAGTTCATAATGGCTGAACAATATAAGAGTTTTTTTTGCCTGTCTTCGACGGTAAAACATACACATAGGAATGAAACATCTAGACCAGACACTAAACACAGGCCTCAGTATAAGCGGTGTGGATGTTCTCAAAAGACTTCAGAGTCTGGACCAAAACAAGTCCCATGGACCTGATGGATTACACCCCAGAACTATCAAGAAACTGACAGAGTTCTTGGTAGGCCCAATCACAGCCATCTATCAAAAATCATTAGATGAAGGGCTAGTCTTGGAGGCATGGAGACAGGCAGTAGTGATACCCATTCACAAAAAAGGTACTAGGCATGAGGTGTAGAATTATAGGCCAATCAGTTTAATAGCAGTACTGGGCAAGATCTTGGACGGCATTATTAAGGTTCATATAATTAGCCATCTTATTTCCACAAATAATATTGACTGCACTCAGCATGGATTCATATAAGGGAGGTCTTGTCAGACCAACCTGCTTGAATTTTATGGTAGGATTAGTAAAGCCTTGGATGATAAACTCTCAGTGGATGTCATTTTTCTGGACTTCTCCAAGGCATTTGATAAAGTACCTCATGGACAGCTCATCAGTGCCTTAATCCAGCTCTAAATTCTCCATACCGTATTACTATATATCTTTTTATATTAGGTTTTATTTGTGTTTGGTGCACCTGATGTGTGTATTTCTTTACTTTTATGAAAAATTGTGTCCTACCCAAAACTAGCTGTATCTACTGTTCCAAACATATACTACTGTCAACGCTACCTGATAATACTTTGGATATACTGTATTATTGCATCTCACTTTATCTGTAGTAATACTATTTTCTTGTGTGTTGCATCCCATGTATATTGTCCCTTGTTCCATGTTAACAAACACAGGTCCACCTCGAAAATGAGCTTGCTCAACGGTAATCACCTGGTTAAATAAAGACTTTGATTAATTGATTGATTGACAATTGAGCTTGGTATTCAGGGCAAAATAACCCAATGGATAGAAGCGTGGCTCTCTGGCAAGAAACAAAAGGTCAGCATAAAAGGGACATGCTCAGGTTGGGCAGATGTGACCAGTGGGGTATCGCAGGGTTCCGTATTGAGGCCCTGTCTGTTTAATGTCTACATCACTTCAATGAAAACCACTACAGGAGTTTGGGTATCCAAGTTTGCTGATGATACTAGAATAGGACATATTGTGGATAGTCAAGAGGAAGCTGACACCCTCCAAGCTGCATTAGTGGACCTGGAAAATGGGCATGTGACAAGAAACTGACATTCAATGCTGACAAATGCAGTGTATTGCATTTTGGTAAACAAAATAGTCAGAGGAATTACTCTCTAGGTGGGTGGATACTAAATAAGGTGGAAGATGAAAGAGACCTGGGCCTTAGGATAAGTAATGACCTTAGCTTTAAGTCACAGTATAATCAAGTCATTAAAAAATCTAGTAGTATTTAACACTGTATAAATAAGCATGTTAAATGCAAGAACAAGGATGTACTGCTGCCTCTCTACACATCCTTGGTGAGACCGCATGTTGACTACTGTGCCCAGTTTTGGTCTCCAGGTGGCAAAAGGGAAATAAATGCCCTGGGAAGAATTCAGAGAAGGACAACTTGCAAGATTAATGAGGTAAAGGGACTTGACTACGAAAAAAAACTCAATATCCTGGGACTGTATTGCTTGGAATTCAGACGGCTGAGGGGGCGATATGTGTCTGATTTACAAAGCCCTTACAGACTTACAGTGGTGGGGACTTTTGGGGTTGGAATACAGAAATTTACACTATAATACTAGATCACACCCCCTGCAACTTGAATTAGAGAGATTTGGAGCCATCAAAAGGAAGCAGTGGTTCTCTGTAAAATAACAAAAATTTGGAATGAACTCCCATTGGAGGTTGTGGCCAGTGGTAGTATGTACAGCTTTAAATCAAAACTGGACGTACACCTTACTACAAACAACATATTGGGATACTACTGATATTAGTGAGCTATAATGGACTTTGGTCTAAATAAAGCTCTGTAATGCCTGTGAAACCTATGAAATGCACTGTTTGCTTCCCTTGCTGCCAGTGTCTCATCCCGTTGAGCAACGTCAGCTGCTCGGTGGACTGCTGTCCCAGCAGAGGTCTTATCCTCTGCCTGGGACAGTGAGAAGGTGCACTACCATGAATACTGCCTTTCATGGTTTTGCACCATCTCACTCATCCCTACCACGCTGTTACTGTTGCTCACTTTGTCGTGCACCGTACAGTGTATGACAAAGGGACATGGTAGGGTGAGGGAACATACTGAAGAGACAATATAGTATGAGAAAGAGTTTACAGGAGAACAGTGTTTGAGAAGTTAGAGGAATGGAGAAGTAGTGCAGCAGTGAACTACTTGGAGGCCTAGGGTTGCTACAGGGAAGAACAGGGAAAATTGGAGAAATAAGAGTCTGACCTGCTTCTGAAGATCAAAGGACACTCATCAAAAATCCTTAATTTTGAAGGAGTTCTAGGTATAATACCTTTTTTCTATATAGCTGTCTGGCCCATCAAGCGCCATCTCCTCCTGAGCCTTGGGACTCCCTCCAATCCCTAGCCTTGACTGCTGCACCCTTCAGCCTTGTGGCTATCAGGGATCCACATGGTGTGGGCTCAAGGACCATAGAGACCATCATACTTGGTGGTTGAGGTGCACATTTTTTTTTTACAGTTTTTCTTCCTCTTTTTCAAATCCCTGTCACCACCCCATGATGTTGAGCACAGTTTACTGTTGGCCTTTTACAACAGCAGTGCACACTTGGCTGTCACTGCCCCCCCCCATGAGGGATCAGGCTCCCTGGCTGTCTGCAGGGTGCTGATGCTACACCACATCTTGGTCATCTCCCTACCCAGCTGGCTCATTCTCCTCTTAGGAGCAATGCCCAGCCTGGCCACCCAATCCTGATATATCTGAGTTCACTGCTGAACCTGTAGCACCAGTACTGAAGCACAATGTGCCGCCACTGAGCCATCGGATGGCCCCCTATCTATAGCACTTTTAATTAGCATTGTTGGTAAAGGATCCTATACTAAGCTTGTCCATAATGTTTGGGATATTTTTGTTTTTAAATAAGAGTCCTGTCACTAACAGGGATGGGGAGTATATCCTAGAGGTTTAAATAATGAGCTGTGAATGAGCTTGGTACATTCAGCAGACCTGGGTTTGATTCCCAGGCTACATGGCAATTCATGCTGGTCATGTCACAGAGTGACACCTTGTCCCAGACTCTTCACTCCACTGTGAATCAGAACCCTGCACAAGTTATCTCCAGACAATTCGCCCCCAATGTACATAATAGAAATAAAACCTCATCCGGGGACAAATTGTGCAGGGTGGTGATTCATACCAGAGCAAAGAGTCTGGATGAGGTGTCACATTGCAAAATAACTGGCATGATTTGATGTCTTCCCTCATTCCCACAACCTCCCCATTCATACTGTGTGATCCTGAGTAAGCCACTTAACCTCCCGAGTGCTCTCAGGTCACCCCTGAAAACAGGCCTTGTGCATAGTGGTCCTTACCTA
The DNA here is from genome assembly GCA_016271365.2 of Neoceratodus forsteri. Lineage (NCBI taxonomy): Eukaryota > Metazoa > Chordata > Ceratodontiformes > Ceratodontidae > Neoceratodus > Neoceratodus forsteri. The sequence goes on along the minus strand of CM028133.1, from coordinate 598,807,423 downwards.
GATGCCAAAGAATAATGTTCAAAAATCAGTGTTTGTGGACCTATCTTGAGATTTTGATCCAGTGGATCATAAAGTTCTAATGGATTGGATACACAGCATTGGCATTTATATTGAGGTCTGTGGATGGTTCAGATTCTACCTGAAAAATTACGCTCGGAGGGTGGAGGTGGGGGCCTGAAATATCCAATATAACCAGAGGAGTCCCACAGGGTCAGTTCTGGACCCTTTTTTATCTTTGTGAATATGCTGATGGGTTGGCATATCCTTGTAAACAGCATGCATATATTTTTCTGCATGCTTATGATATGGTTTTGGCAGCCTTACAAAACACTTTTCAATACAGTTAGTTAAAATAAAATGGCCATTGGATTTTATATATATGAGGAATTGGCTTTGAAAAGTCAACATGAGTAATGAGTTGCAAGAAAATGCAGACAATGACCCCCCTCCACCCCAAACATTAAGGAGCCAAGATTAAACGGTCGAAGGATTAAGCATAACAACACAAAATAATTTAAATATTTAAGGGTAGTAATAGATCAACATTTAAAATTTAATACACATATAAATAATTTATAAAAAGAAAAAATAATTGGTTACATTGGTGCACTGAGGTGCAGTGCAATTTCAATACCAAAGCAAACGCATGTTGGCTTTGCTAATCAAATAATGTTACTAGTATTAGACAAAATGCGTGCTTTTTAGACATGCTAGTAAGAAAAAAAAATCACTAACTTGACATTACCTACTGTATAAGACACTGGCCAGATTTACTTTGCCTTCTAACTGTACAGCCAACCCCTGTGCCATGTATCAGAAATTGATATGGATGCCACTTGAACAAAGAAGGAATAAAATATGCCAGATGCCAAGAATTAACATGTTAAAATTCAATAAGCCACTTCACTTGATTGCTACACTGTAAATTCATTAAAACCCACCATAAATACTATCTAAGCAAATGTGAAGCTACAGAGTTTTTAGTGAGCACAAACTGAGCTGTCTGTGAGGTGGTGTGTCCCTTTTAAGATAGGTTTGCTAACATACAAAATCCTACGTGATCTATGACTAGGCTACCTTTTTTTTACCATGATGTACTTTATTGTTATTTCCAAACATACAAATACCATACACATTCCAAAACATTAATTGTCCAAAAGTTACACTTGAGGTATACAGTACCTCAAATCTCCGAACAATAACCTACGCTAAGAATTCAGCCAAATGACTGAATGGCATATGGTTACTGCAGGATGTTTTCCATGAGGATCTTGTGTGAACTGTGGAGGGGATCCGCTTTCAGTTGGAGATATGTGTCACCTCTATCAAGGCTTTAAAGGGACCAAGCCGAGTAGCAGTGGACTCCAGTGTGTGTTCCACCTGTTTCCAAATTGGTGATACCTGTTGGTCATTGAACAGATTGTCTTTTCTATTCGGAGGGCCTCTAAGATGGCATTGTGCCATTCCATGTATGAGGGTTCTGATTCATCCAACCAGTGTTTTAGTATTACTTTTTTAGCCACAGCTGCTATGACAGATATGTGAAATTTCCTATTACCCATGATCTGGTCCATATTTAGTCCCATTTGTGGTGTAAAGGTGGTTTCCAATCCCAGTTGAGGGTCTATATTAGTTTTAATGGTATTTTAAAGTGGTGTAGCCTTTGGTCAGTCCCATAGCATATGTTTTAGTGTTCCAGTATCCTTTTTGCATCTTGTGCATGTAGGAGTGTCCAGATGCCCTATTTTGTGAAGTTTAAGTGGAGTGTAATATAGATGATGTGCTATCTTGTACTGCATAAGCCTGATGCCATCGAATCTCAGAAATTTGTATGTGTTTCTCCATAAGGCTGATCGGGTGTTAGGGTCTTCCAGTTCTGGGAATATTTTCACCCAGTAGGGGCAAAGGTCTTGTTCTTGAGTAGTCGTGTGGTTAAGTAGGTATTTATATATTTGTGATATGGAGTGGCATTGTGTAGTGAGTTGGGTTAATTTGTTCCATTCAGTAGAGTTCGACAAGCATCAAGATCTGTGCCCTGAAGTGTGTGCTATTGTGTGTCTTAGCTGTATGAAGGAGAAGGGGTGATATTAAATCCTGGAAAGACTTCCCAAAATTTTTGGTAAGATATGAAGGAGTCATTTTGGATAAGCTGGTCTATGTGAGTATTCATAGGGATAGAAAATTGCCTTACTGAGAGGGACTTGTTTTGTATTTTAAAATTTGGGTTGGCTATAATTAGTTGGTCTGACACCTGGTGGGGCTTAGTTTTTAGTGTTCTGTGTAACTGTTTGCTAATTTGCTGTGAGGTGCCTATTATCATGGCCCTTAGTGTGGGGGCAATTCGGAAAATGGTGTGTGTGTTATTGCTCTGCTATTGAGATGCACCTGTTCACACATGTCTTGTTTTATTTATAGCCACTGGGGTTTGTACCCCCTCCCTTCTGCGTTATATTATCATCCACCTTCCACCATAGAAATTTTGCCATGTTGATAGCCAAATAGTAGAGGAATACAGTAGGTCTGGGAGTTGTAAACCACCTTTTGGTTTACAGTATGTGGGATGATCTTGTAATATGCTCTCCTGGGCTTTTGGTTGCCCCAAAGGAAGAGTGAGATTGTTGATTTGAGCTTGGTAAACCATTGTGCTAGTATGAATAAGTTAGTCATTCCAACTGGGTAAAGTAGACTCGGTAGGATGTTCATTTTAATAATATTTATCCCTTCTTGGCCCATAGAGTTAATTGTAAAGCAGACCATATATGCTTTATGGGCTTGGTTATTGTGGACAAGTTTAACTCAAATGATTGTTTTTTGCTTGTTGTGATCCATGCGCCTAGGGCAGAGGAAGTCCAAGTACCTCCCCATTTGGTTACTTCTTGTTTTGTAACCTGGTTTTTAAGTGGCATGATACAAGTTTTATGCACATTCAGCTTGTAGCCCAAGACCCGACCATATTCCTGCACTACTTTGAATGAGGCAGGTATAGACTGTACCTGGTCTTCCAGGTGTAAGAGGATGTCATCTGCCGTATACCCCCTGACAGAGACACTGGTGCAGCGAACGACACTACAGTGACTACAGCACCACATTGCTGTAGTGTCCATGCTGAAACCTGGCACTGTCTGTTGGGGGTCTTGCACCCCCCCCAAATCAACTCCAACTTGGAGATGATAAATCCTTAGTGTGGGGCGTGTGGGGGGCACAGCCCCCCACCTGGGGGGTTTTGGGGGTGAAGCCCTCTGAAGAAAACACTTTGTTTTCATTGGAGCCGGCAGCCGATCATGAAAAATGGTTGACCTGCCGGTTTTGCTGTCTGGTCGTTCGACAACAATTTTGTCGACGACCAGTCATGGATCCATCATCTGCGTATGTGGATATTGCATGCCTGTCTTTCCCTACATGTATCCCCTTTATTTTGTCTTCTGTTAAGATTCTCTTCATTAATGGTTCAAGATAGAGGTTGAACAGGTATGGGGACAGGGGACAACCCTGCCTGGTCCCACTGTGTAATTGGAATGGTGGCAATTTGACCCCGTTACACCTAATGAAAGCTGATGGGTGAGAATATAGGAGCTTAACTCTATCCACAAAGGTCACTGGGAAGCCAAATTTGTGTAGTGCATGGAAGAGAAACTTACAACTGACCCTGTTGAAAGCCTTTTTGGCATCTAGTGACATAAGGATGGCCAGGTCCTGGCTCTCTCTCGCTGCTGCTGTTAGATGCACTAGTTTACGTGTATGGTCAGAAGAGATGCACCCTGCATGAAGCCTACTTGTTCCAAGCCAATTAGTCTGTTCCATACTACTCCGATGCGTGATACCAGGATTTTGGCTAGTATTTTGATGTCCGTGTTAAACAGCGAGATTGGTCTATAGTTTAATATATTTTCAAGATTTTTGTCTGGTTTTGGTAATGGGGTTATAGTTGCTGTTTACAGAGCAAGGGCTAGCATTTTTTTTATCTTTAGCCTTGTTGAAAAGTTTGGCTAGGGGCTGAACTAGATGTTGTGCTTTTGTCTTGTAGAGATTTGTTGGTAAGCCATCTGGTCCTGGGGCCTTGTCCTGCTTGAACTCTGAGATTGCATTAAGTACCAATGTCTGGGCTATATTCACCTCTAGGGTGCTCCAGGATTTGGGTGCTATGTTCGGCAGGTTTACTTTCTCAAAGAATTTCTTGAGGTGTGCATCCTGCCTTGTTGAGTCCTCACTGTATAGTTCTTGACAGTACTGTGTGAACGTGTCTGCAGTATTTCTAGGTTTGGTGATTAGTTTGTCAGTGGCTGGTTGTCTAACTTCTTTTATGCTTTTAAAGGCTTCCTGTAGTTTCAGTTGGAGGCCTAGGAGTTTCCCTGCCTTCTCTCCCTGATCTGTACAACGTGTTCTGGCTTTCAGAATCATGTATTCAGTTTGCTTGCTCAATAGATTATCATACTGTGCCCTTAGTTTATTTAGTGTAAGCCATTCTTGATTGGGGTAGTTTTTGGATAGTGCTCTCTCTTTAAGTTTCATTTGTTGGGGGAGTTTGGTAGACTCCTGATCTCTTCTTTTTTTCGTGAACACTAGACTTATGAATTCGCCCCGTATTGTACATTTATATATGCCCCAGACATATGCATAATTGTTGACTTGTATAATGCAAAGTTTTGTGTGGTTTTTAATGATTTCTAATGTGTTCTGGTCCTTCAGCAAACTATTATTCATTCTCCAGATTCTGTCTTTATCTGCTAAGTGTTCTGGGATGACCGAGAGTGTTACAGGGGTGTGGTCTGAGACTACTCTTGGTTGTATTTCACACTGCATCATATCCTTAAATAGGACTGGTGAGATTAGGAAGTAATCTGACCTGGAAGATGTGCCATGGACTTGTGAGAAGAAAGTGTATTTCCTCTCCCCTGGGTGTAAGATCCACCCAGGCTCAATGAGCCCCAACAAATCCTGCAGTTCACTAATCACCCTGAGGTTAGATGATAAACAGTATCTATTTGTGTTTAATCTGTCCTGTGATGGGTTCAGGACTGTATTTCAGTCTCCTGCCAGGATAATGGGAAGCTGCCCATGCTTCGCTAGTGCTGCTGTGAGTTTTGTGAACACCTGAGTGTCTTCTATGTTTGGACCGTATATTAATGCTAATGCTATATCTAAGCCATCTAGTGTGACTATTAGTAAGAAGAAACAACCCTCCTCATCTCTGCATTGTTCCATCATGATAAAAGGTGTAGAGTGGCTTATTAATATTGTGCTGCCTCCTTTCTGTTAGTCGCTTCTGCCACTAACACCTGCCCTACCCAGTCTCTGCACCACATGTGTGCTTGCGCCATAGTAGTGTGCGTTTCTTGCAGGAAAGCTATGTTGGAGTTGCTGTTTTTTATATGCCTAAGATTTTGATGCCACCTTTCTTTTATTTGCCCCCTTTGATGTTCCATGTCATAAAACTGAAGTTAGAGTTAGCCATTGCAACTTGCGTATGACTTGTATTTTCTGCCACATGTTCTAGAGTCCTTGCTCTCCTCCCATGCCCTGGGAAAAAAGTTGTTGGACTTCTCAGTCACAACATGCCATGTGAAACCCTTCACTACTTGGTGGTTGTGAGGTGGGGGGATAGTCAGTTACTGATTCGTGTTCTGAGATCCTTGTCTGTGACCATATGACATCAGTGAGATAACTGAGGTAACATAACAACAGAAAGTCTTGTCTACTAAATACTACAACTAAAAACACAAAATCTCTATTACTACTTCTAACAACTACTTAATGTTTATAAAAGGATGGCACTTGCCAGGGCTGGTCTGTCCTCCCAGCTGAGACTTGTAGCATGACTGACCCGCTCTAGCCCTTACATTCGCTAGTCCATGCATGGTTCTTATGAGGGTACTTCCCAGCAGATGAGCCTTTTCATTGTTATTTCTTTTGCTTTTTGAGTTAATATGTTTTACTATTTCCATTTTTAACTACTCTCATATTAAGACAAAACCTTTCAGTGTTACGTCGTGGTTTGCATCTTCTATGTTTTCCATTCTTTACCACTTTGGCTCTTCTCTCCCTTCCTGTGAGTTGTGAGACTCTTGCATCTTTCTGATTGTCATTGTTTTGTTCTCACTATAACTATATAAAATACATCTAGTTACATTGCACTTGTGGTTGATATGAGTACTGCTCTTCCCCATGTCAGCTCCCCCTAAGAGTGACTTAATTTCTCATCAGTCTGTGTCAATCCTCCTCTTCCTTCTGTTTGATTATTGTTTTGCCCACTTGGCCTTCCTTATTTCACCCTGGTTTAGCCTCTGCTCTGGTTTTCCACCCAGTATCTATCAAGAGCGCACATGTTCACATTGATGGCCCTCCATTGACCAGGGGTAAGACTTGAGACCCCAATTTGTACACACACTGTCCTGCTGCACCCCTCTTCAAGTAAAGGTCATGCCTAACTAAGAGTATAGACAGAAGACAGAAGAAAAGAGTACTGTATACATCATTCTCTTAGGCAGCCCCCATTAGGATCCCCTCATGTCTTTGTCGGATAAACCCTTGGCTCTTTAGCTAAGTTGTACAGCATATCTCTCAACCTCTCATTATTAAAAATCATAGCACAGGACTTAAAAAAACACAACAGTGACCTGAATGTGTAGCACTTTCATATTTTAAACAGTAATATGTCTACCAGTAGTGGGGCCCATATAATTAGGAATATAGAATGCTTCTATCAAATTAGCTCATTGATTTAAATATTTTGTGTGTTCAGAAATAGCTCTAGCATTATTAGGAACATCAGTAGGGTAAGGGTAAATTTGAATGTGAAAATCATAGTGCTATATGAAGTTCATAGCAGTGGAGAGGTATGCTGCACATGAGTTGATCTCACAAGCAGCCTGTAATAGCTCAGCCAGTACAACTCCTGGTTTTATACATTGTTCTGCTTGTCTGCATTTGTGAGATTGTACACATCAGTTGTCCTGTGTCTTTTTGTGCACGAGGTTGACCTCTCTCCCTTTCTTCCTATTCCCCATGGTTGTATATGCATTCAATCTAATCTGTATGGCTCTCCCCATTGTCCAACTGCTCCTATGAACTCCTCATCACAACTAGGACCACCCCCCACCTCCTGTGTCTGTGCTATTCTTTTCTGGACTCTGCATGCCATCCTACTTGTCATTCTATGCATCTCACTGTTTACTGAACCTGCCACCTCCTTTGCAATACCTCTCTCTTCTAGAGCCCTTACACCCAGCCCTTGACAATAAGCACTCTGTAAATCTTTCCCTTCACCACCATAATCAGGCATGGAGGGGATGGCTAGAACACCAGGGAGTACTGTACATTTTACAGATGCCTGTGATCGGGCATGCAGGAACAGGTGGGATGCAATAGCCCAACAGGGTGTCGATATTCAATGGCAGCTGCTTAGCAGGGTACCAGGTGCAAGTTGCTGGAGATCGGCACATCACATGCAAATGGGGCCATAATGACATGCAAATGGCCCCATTTGACCTTGCATGCATTATGGCCTCATTTGCTTGCCCCAGGCTGAATATCATGGATGATGCACCTAGCACAACTGCACTTGCACTGGCGCATCCCCGTGCTCCCTTTCTGTGTCTTGTGCTGGCACAGTGCCACTTTGCCATGTGCAGTGTGTGTGCCCTCCATGCCATATTCAATGGTGCTGAGCCATGGCGCAGCACTGTTGAATATTGCCTAGTCCTTGCACTGGTGCAGTCCTGTTACACTGCACCCAGGCTTGCCCCACTACCCAGTGCATGAATATCTGGCCCTTTGTGTTTTTTCACTGTCCATAGGTTGGAATATGCACATAAGACTGGAACGAAACTTTGCTTGTCAAGAGATCTACCCCACAAAAATATGCATGCAAATTTTCATTTAAATCGGTTGACCGGTTGTGAAGTTATTAAAGTGTAACATTTGGGGTTTAACATAGTAAGCCCTGCTCAACCATAAATATAGTGATATGAAAAAAGAACATTTTTCATGATGGTAAAATAGTTTTCCATTTGCTGGCATCTTTTCTCTGGTGTCTAGTGGCACCCTCTACCCTCTGATTGCCCTCCCAGTATTTTTTTAAATACAGTATTATAATATTGTATCTTTCTCTCTGGTGACTAGTGACACCCACTCACCCTTCAATTGCTGCCCTCCCTTGATTATTCTGGTTGCTCTGGTGGCTAGTGGCACCCCCCAGTCTCCAATGTACATCAGACACTGAAAAAAGAAAACTTTTTCCTCAATTTCTTTTTTTATCTATAAAAAAAATCCAACAATGATGCAACCCCCCACTTGACCTCCCACTGAGTACCCACCACCCCACACCCCTCAGACTCCCCCACACATCTCCCTCATGTGAACAGGTCCCATAGTGAAGATCCCTTTTCTGATTGAAGACACGTCTTGCTGCTGGAACCATGGACTGCAATATGAGAAAGTAAGGTAAGTGAGGTTAAATGTATTTCAATGGGGTTTTCAACTTTGGTGCATAACTTTGTCATTTTTAAAGATTTTGACACCAAATTTTCAGCATACCCTTTTTGAGACCCCACCTGATGAGCATTGTTGGTGGCAATTCATAAATCCTGCCCAAAATGCAATTTCATGGTTGGTTGGCAAAATCACCTTTTGGGGCAGATTTCAATAATTTCATCATACATGTTCATGAGTTGTGGTCGTAAGAAGGGTATGTTGAAAATCTGGATTCAAAATTTGTTAAAATGGCAAAGTTGTGTGCATCCATCACAATTTCAATACACTAGCTCATACTTTCATAATTTCCAATATTTTCTCTCCAGATTTTCAGCATAGCTATTTCTTTACACCACTTCCTGAATATGACAGCCAGCTGTCATTTTTCAAATCTTGTCCAGAATGTAATTTCATACCTGTGGTGGGGAATGACACTGTGGTAGCATGGAATGACATTTTGGCAGGGATTTGACAAATTTTTAGTACTGCATTCATGAGGTGTGGTTATAAAAAGACTATGTTGACAATTTGGTTGGTGTTGTCCTACACTTAAGGTTCAGGTCAAAGAGAAAAAAATTAGGGAGATGTGGCTTTAGGGTTTCCAATGCTAAAACCCAAACTCCAAGCCTAAAGCCAATCATGGGCAGACTCTTCCTTGGGGTTGTCAACCCTAAAGCTAATTCCATTAGGTGTGTATTTATTTGGAGTTTATAGAATGTGGTGAACTTTAGGGTTGACAACCCCCAGGAAGAGTCTGCCCATGATTTGTTTTAGGGTGGGGTTTGGGTTTTAGGATTGGAAACCATAAAGTCACATTTCCCTACTTTTGTCACTTTATCCAGAACCCTAAATGTTGCATTAACACAATTTTTTGCAAAGAATATAATTACACAAACTCAAAAAATAATTTAGTATGCAAGTAGAACATGAGTTAGAAACTCTTAAAAATGTTATGTATTATGTCTGTAGAAAAGAAAAAGCAAATGGGAGTTTAGAAGGAAGCCTTTAAACACAAGGGCAAGGGGGAAAAAAGGAAATGCAGAGGGAAGAGAAATGGAAAATGCTGAGCTAGGTGGCATGGCAGATAGCAAAGGCAAGTGTGAACAAACTCTGGCCAGATCCAATAGGGCTGCAACAAAGGAATGTGGGGTAGAAATATTGAAAATTACCAGTTATGAGCCTGCATTAGCAAAACATAATGTAGGCTCATACATTTGTTTTGTAATATTTTTACACCAAATTTTCAACATAGACTTGTTATGACCCTGCCTTATGAAGAAGGGCATAGAAAATTTTTGAGTTCCTGGCCTAAAGGTAATTTCATGAAGGGGGCTACAAAATTACCTTTTGGGATATGAAAAAACATTTTGGCCAGGATTTGAAAAATGACAGCTGTCACATTGATGAGGTGCTGTAAAGATATGGCTATGTTGTAAGTTTGGGGTAAAAATATTGAAACTTACCAAAGTTACAAGTCTGAATTCACAGAATTCAATGTAGGCTCATAACTTTGTTTTTTTTATATTTTTAATCCAAATTTTCAACATAACCTTATTATGACTCCATCTCATAAACAAGGACATAGAAAATTTTCAACTCCTGCCTGAAAGGTGATTTCATGCAGAGACTGCAAAAATCACCTTTTAAGACAGATTTGACTAATGTCAGTGCAATTGTTCATAAGACGGGGTCCCAAAAATGGTATGTTGAAAATCTGTCTTAAAAATATGCAGACATGGCCAAGTTATGTCACTAAGTTCAAAACATCATTGAAATATAATGAACCTCATACCTGTTTCTTCAGTTCATGGTCCAGCTTTGAAAAGTGAAGACATATCTGTGGTCCAGGAAGGATTGTGACATTTGACTCCAATGGGTAAGTAAGGGCTTGGGATGGTGTGGGGTGGTGGGTGCTGAGTGTGAGGGTCTGTCAGGGGGTCAGAAATGGCTGCAAAAGACATCAGTGGATGTTTTTATTTTTACAGGGTTAAAAAAGCCCAAGGATTCCAAATCCTGACACTAGGGCATTAGGAAACACCAATGTCACTCTTATGTTTCTGGGGGTGGGGTGGGTGCTGAAAGAGAAGGTCAGGTGGAGGAGGAATATTAAAAATATCTGTGGAGTCAGATTGTGACACTGGAGGACTAGGCACCCTAGTGTCACTCTTATGTTTCTGAGGGTGGGATGTGGTGGTGGGTGCTGAGAGGAGGGAGGGAGGGTTGGGTGGGGAATATCTTTAATTAAAAACAAATCAGCAGTCACAGTGGAATACAGCACACTCTGCCATGTCCAAGATGGTCACTGCACTGTACTGCACATGCGCAGTACAGTGTGGCAGTCATGTTGGACACAGCAGAGTATGCCGTGTTCCACCATGACTGCCAACAGAGTAAAAATAGTGTGGTGCAATGGGCAATGGAGACGGAAAGCAGAGTGCTTCACAGATGCGGAGATGACTGTGTTGCAAGTCCAACATGTTTTTCAGTCTGAAGGAATGCTCCGAGTCCTTTTTCATAGCATGAGGTCTACAGGGCTATGCCCACTGCAGCCCTAAAAAGGACAAAGGTAAACAAGCAAATGCATGAGAAAAAGAAATGCTGTACATATTTAATATTTAAAGTACAAGTTTAGAGTGAGAGGACATCACACACCCAGGTAAATTATTCATGATGCAAATGTGCAAATAACAAAAAATACATATTTTGAGCAAAGTCAAAAACACAAAAAGAGATATCTGCTAAAATCACATTGCTATTAGGAAACAAATATGTACAAAGTATGAAAAAATGGGTGCAAAAAGATTGCACAACCATATAGATACAGTAAAAGTCTAGCAAACAGCCATTTAATGTATGTAAAAGAAGATAAATTAAATGCCTAGTGGCCTTTTAGGCTGGAGACATGTAGATGGCAAAAATATAAACACTGAAGGAAAAAGGAGGAGGTAAGGGGTTAAAGTGAACAAAACATGGTGAGCTACTAAATATTCAGTACACAGCTATATTCATTTAATATGAAATTAATGAAGGAATGAAGATACAAGTAAATATAAATCATAAAGATTAATATGTTGAAGTAGAAATAATGCGACTGAGAGTATCAGTAATTTTTGGGTGTATTGAAAATGTACGTGATCCATTTATATAAACTGTAAGTATTTCATAACGGGTTTCAAGATGACTACATGAAAACTTCATTGGTTACAGTGTAAAATGGATACGCATCATAGAAATGCATATCAAGTAACAAACATCTTTCATTTCATGATGATGAAAATGACATAATCAAAGTCAATAAATGATTTATGAATTAATAACCCAGTACTGGAAATAACTTAGCCAATTGTTATAAGCAGTGTAAAAAACACCAGAGAACAAACTAAAATTCAAGTCTATATCACTTAAACACTCCAGGTTTTTATTAACAAAGCCTATATTATGGCAACTGGAATCGTTGGCAAACATTAAAAGTCAATACAACAACTACCTAAGAATACTTATACGAAACATACAGAATTTAAATATGGAGCAATTTGTAATGACAGCAACCAGGAGGAAAAACATTTTGGATGTTGACCTTAGTGACATATGAGAAGACATTAAAAAACTATCATACTATTGAACCTCAGGGGAACAGTGGCCATCAGAATGTCAACTTTATTATTGACAGGCAGACCAGGGTAGTTAAGAATAAGACTAGAATTAAGTGCTTTAATAGGGCAAATTTTAAAGCTATGCAGGAAGAGTTGAGTCAATGATGGTGGGAAGAGAATTTGAGGGGTAAAAGTATGAATGGCATGTGATATGTCCTGGTGAACAAAATCAAGAAACTTGAGAGGAAATTTGTCCCAGAGAGAAATAAGTATGCAAAAAAGGGGTTTAAACCTTTGTGGCAGAACAAGAAGATACTGAACAAAAGCATGAATAAAGAGATGTTATATATGTGTACTAAGGTTACAGAAAGACCTGATCACTGGGAGCAGTATGTTAAACATGAAAAAGAATGTGAGAAGCTAATAAGGATGACAGATATAGAAAAATACATGGGGTGGTGTGTCTAATGAGAATTTACACACAGCTGAGATGCTAAATGTTACATAAACCCCAAGAGTGAAGCTCGAGTGGTTTATTTAAGCATCCAGCACTGAGGATGTATGTAAAATTATTGTTAAACTCACCACCCTTTGTTTTATTTAATGTAATTGTTGTGGAGTGTTTTTCACCATGGCATTATATAAAATACAAACATATCACTGTGCAGCCATGGTCAGGTTGGGTACAACTATGGTCTGCGGTTGGGTTCAAGCAGCTGTGGAAAGTATGTACTTGAAAGGGGTGAGTTCATTTTTTTTTAATTTAATTATGGCAGAGTTCAAGTGGTGGTGAAGTGTCCTATGCCACAAAAGAAAAATGGTGGCTGGTCCATATGTGCAGCGAGGGAACCCCGGTATGTGCTCACCATTCTAGCTGGTTATAACAGTAAATTATTACCAGGTTTCCTTATGGGAAAAATGTTCCCAGGGTTTATTATAAAAAGATAAAGAAAATGAAATAGCAAAGAGCTTATGTGACAACTCCAAATTGTTTTAAGCTTATGGAAGAAACAAGAATGGCAATGGTACAACAGTAGGACCCATAAAGGAAGGTAGATCACCAATGATCAGTAAGTGTCAGACTCCCCCTAAATGATTACTTTGCATCAGTATTTCAAAAATCTCAGATTGATACAGTTAAGGTGCAGGCTGAGGATATCATACCTGATAGAACACTAGATATTAATATGAAGCCTTGACAACTTTAAATAAAAGAAAATCCCAGGGTCCAGACGGTCTTCACTGTATTTTACTAAGTGAATTGGCAGCAGTGTTTGCTGACCCCAAAACAATAATATTTAGGATATCTTTTGAACTAGGTGAGGTACCAGATGATTGGAGAAAGGCTATAGTGGTTCTAGTTTATAAGAAGGGAGAGCAAACAAAACTCTGAAGGAAAACTATGGCCTCACATCTGTGTTGGACACGATCAAGGAAGTGATCCTAAAGAAATTTACAGAGGATCACTTCAGTCTCATGGGGCTATGGGACATAAATCAACATAAACCAACACAGATTTAGAAGGGGTAGATCGTGTCAGACAAACTTAACCCATAGGCTGCTGACAGAATTAGAATGTATAGGAATTCTGGACTGACATATCAGTCCACAGCACAGCAAGGGTTAATAGGCTTTCTTGCAAAGGTGAGTAGGGCACTTGACAATGGCAAACCAGTTGATGTGGGATACCTGGACTTTTCTAAGGCATTTGATACAGTCCTACATGCAGAACTGATCAAATACATTGAACACTATAGTTCTGACAACAGGATTATAATATGTGTAACAGAGTGGCTGAAGTACAGGTCTCAGGTAATTAGACTGTATGGTGTTGATTCTGGTAGCAGAGAGAAGACTAGTTGGGCTCTCCAAGGGTCTGCGCTGGGACCCACGTTGTTCAGCATATATGTCACTAGAATGAGCATTACAAAGTGTGAGTGTGTGGGGGGGGGGATTAGCAAACTTGCTGATGACACCAAAATAAGACATATGGTTGAATCAACTAAATAGGTTACTGAATTACAAGAGGAGGCAAATGAACTATATGAGTGGGCAACAATAAATAAAATGAGGTTCAGCTTGGAAAAATTAGCAGTTATGCATTCTGGCAACAAAAACACCATGGCAACCTATAAAATTGATTACCAAATGCTAAAATTGACTGATATTGAGAAAGACTTGGGGTGTGGGTATCAAACAATCTCAGAGCTGATCTTCATTGTAATGAGACAGTTGGTAAATGTAACAGAATTGTGGGGTGTATGATGAGGATTATTACTAGTAGGGATAGAGATGTGGTGCTGCCAATATACAGAGCTCTGGTGAGACCACATATGGAGTATTTGTGGTCAGTTGTGGTCCCCACAGGATGTAGGTAACATTTCTAAACTTGAAAAGATGCAGAGAAGAGTTACTTTAATAAATGGACTGAGGTATATGAACTACAAAGACAGATTGGAAAACCTGGAATTGTTCTCATTAGAGATGAGAAGGTTGAGAGGGGACATGATAACAGTCTAATTCTGTACAGGAGCCAGATTGGGGGGATGACTAAGTTTAGATTTTAAGGTTAATACTTGGGATACCAGATGTCACAAGTTCCAATTAAATGGTAGACATTTTAGGACTACCAAATGGAAGCATTGGTTCACATAGAGGTTAGTGAAGCACTGCAATTCACTACCAGAAGAGACTGTGACCACTGATAACTTAAATGTTTTTCAAAGCAGACTAGACAAGTACCTTCTGCGGTCAGAACACATTGGCACCATCCATTAAATAACAGCAGAGAGGCTAGATGGGCTTTTGCTCCCTCCTGTCTGTATAACTTATATTCTTATGTTCTTGTGTATACTTCGATGACTGGGATGATTCAGATATACAGTAATATTATTCTAAGATGATGTTAAAGACATCAGACATAATGTGTAATACAGGAGTGAAAATATATATTATTTTCAAACACAATATAAAAATATATTCCAAGATGATGTAAAGGACATCATCAGGCATAGGCATTTGCATATGCTTCCCATGATGCTTTGCATTATTGGGGTATGTGCAATTTGTGTTTTCTTATCATTAGGCATAGCAGGGTACTATCTAATATCACAAAAAATGGGTAGATGAGACAAGTAGGAAAATCTTAGAATATGACTGAACACTATTTCAGAATTTGACTGAAAAAAGTTGTAAATGTTTCTGTTTATAGCATACCTGTATCTGTGATATACCTCAGTTATGTTAAGAAAAGGGCTGTCTATTGTATTTCAGTAACTTGTACTGTGTATGGCTTAGCCTAACTGGGTTATGATACAGTAGGATAGGAAGCACAGGGAAAGCCAGAATAGGGCATGTAGAGAGTGGTGCAGTGTAATGGTTGAGAGATGGCAATCTTCAGGGAGACCTTCTAGAGACTGTGGTGCTGCCAATCTGTGTGCACCTCTCAGGGTTGTTGGAGAAGGATTCTAGACTCGAGACTACTCATGGTTATGATTCAAGAGGAGGTCAGTAGATTCAGAGCTATGTTGACTAACAGTCAGGTGATCTTTTCTCCCACCCAGGGGCCACCAAATCTGTCACCGTTACCCCATAGGATGCCAGATAGGAGGAGTGGCTGGACTTTGGGGGAGGGGTGGTGGGATGCAAAAGGTTGGGGGAGGTCACAGGTACATTCCTCAACCACAATCAGTACCACTACAGATTTCCTATGCCACTCTGGCAGAGCCGGACTGCCAAGAGGAGGCACTCACTGTGGTGGCCAGGAAGGATGTGAGGGCCCTTCTGAGTGGAGGTCCCCAAGAAGGGTGAAAGAGGACCCAAGAGAAAGAGGAAGCAACTTCTGGTGGGAAATTCAAATGTCAGAGGGATAGAGTAGGGAATAGGTAAGGGAGCAGAGAGGGTGGTTAGGTGCCTACTCGGTGCCATGGCCCAGAGGGATGGGAAGAGTATCCTATGGATTGCTAGGGCAGTACAGAGGGAGAGCTGGAGGTCATTGTCCACTTGTGGACAAATGACCTGGCAAGGGATGGGGTAGGAACAATGCAGGGAAAGTTTAAGTAGCTGGGAAAAAGTCTTAGACAGGTATCACTCTCTCTAGCTTTTGCAGAGGTGCTGCCTGTCTATGATGGGTGGGGGAGAAGAGGAAGCTCCACACCAAGGCCTTTAACTCATGGTTGAAGGAATGGTGCAGAGATGAAGGGTATGGAAATGCTGGGGACTGGGGCCCATCTCAGAGGATAAGAGCCTATAAAGAGGTAATGGCCTGCATCCATCTGGTAGGGAAACCACAGTTCTCAGTGGCTAGTTTAGACGTTACTTGGGTGAACATTTAAACTAGCCATGGTGGGTAGTAGAAGAAAAAGGGGAGACAGAAGCTGCCTCCCTCCCCATAGGCTGAGACAGAGTGTACAGCGGTCCTGAAGGGTGAGAGTCCCACCATAGAGCAAGTTAATCAAGCAAGATGGGGGTTAGCAATAGAGGAAGTGGGAAACAAAGCAGTCAGAAAAGAGGAGGGAGGAAGGGGAACAAAAGAAAAAAGGGGGGATGCGATAGGCAAAGAACTAACAAAATCTGGAAGACCTTGCATACCAATTCTAGAAGTCTGGTAAATAAGATCCCAGATCAAGAGGCCATCATGGCGGAGGTTGACCTGGATATTGTGGCCATTACAGAGTCATGGTGCACTGAAAACCATGTCTGGGGCATGATCATACCAGGCTTCACAGTGTTCAGAAGGGATAGGGTAGGAAGGAAGGAAAGGAAGAATTGTGATGCTTTATGTGAAGGAAGCATAAAAGAAACAGAAATGCAGGGAATGTGGGGGGCTGGAGGTGCTGTGGGTCACCCTCGGGTTGGGAAACGGAGCCACTGTTCAGACCTGTATGAATTACAAACCTCTGGCTCAGGAGGAGGACTTGGATAAGGTAATGTTAGAAGCAACTGGCACAATTGCAGAAAACTGGTAAGTATTGCTAGTGAGGGACTTCAGTCTGCCAGCTATAGATTGAAGCCTCCCTGCTGCAGCTCCAGCTAGAAGCAGGGACATCCTGGACTCCCTGCAGGGAGCATTCCTCAGCCAACACAAACAACAAGTGTGCTCAGAGGAAATCAGAGCGGGTATAAGCTGGAAACCAAACCAAGCCTTTGGGTTTTTTTGCTTGTCATTCCTTAAGCAACTAGTCCATGAACACACTCATGATGGGGCAATACCGGACCTGGTGCTCACTAACAGGGACAGTGTTGTAGACATAGAGGTGGGAAGCCATCTGGGGACCAGTGATCATCGTACAGTGTGGTTCAGCATTAAGAACAGCTGCAGAATCCAGCCACATAATTGTGAGAGTCTTGGACTTCAGAAGGGCTGATTTTACTAAGAGGGTAGAATGCCTCAGGAATGACTTGGCAGGGGGAGATGACCAGGAGGTGTGGAGGAAAAATGGACCCAACTAAAAAAGGCATAGTGAAGGCAACAAACTTCTGTGTCAAGCTAATAAGCAAATGTAAAAGAAAAAGGAGACCACTATGGTTTAGTGGTTATTGGTTTAAAAGAAAGAGGAGACCACTAGAAAATGTAAAGGCTAAAATAATGGCATTCAGAAGGCATAAAGAGACCCAGAGTGAGGAGAATAGGGAAGTGTATCAGGGAAAACAGAGAGGGGGGGGAGGCAGGCAAAACAGTAAGGAGCACAAAGATGCAAACAGAGGAAAGAATAGCTTACGGAGTATCAAAAGGTGACAAGACTTGTTTTAGGTATGTTAGTGAAAAAAGGAAGACAAAGGGAAGGACTGTATTGTTAAACAGTGAGGGGGTAACTGTACGAGGGGTGCTCAGGAAAAAGCAAACATCTTGAAGAAATACTTCCACTCAGTGTTCACAGTAGAAGGGGAAGGTGAGGTACCATGAAAAGGTGTCAGAAGCCTTGATGGGAGGAAAATGGACACTAGTCGATTTTCTTTGGAGAGTGTCCAGAAAGCATTTGCTAACCTGAAGGTGGACAAAGCCATGGGATCAGACGGGGTAAATCCAAGGGTGCTGAGGGAGCTCAGGGAGGCACTAGCTGCATCTATGACAGACCTGTTTAACAGATCACATGAGACCAGCATGGTCCTGGAGAACTGGAGAAGTGCAGATGTAGTCCCACTTCACAAAAGTGGCAGCAAGGAAGTGGCTGGCAATTTTAGGCCTATCAGCCTGACACCGGTGGTGGCTAAGAATGGAAACACTATTAAAAGAAAGGATTGCAGAATATCTTGTATCCAGCAGATTACAGGACCCAAGGCAGCATGGTTGCACCGGAGGAAAGTCATGCCAAACAAATCTGATAGATTTCTTTGACTGGGTAACAAAGGAGTTGCATCAGGGAGGAGGGGTGGACGTGGCCTACCTGGATTTCAGCAAGGCTTGTAATACCGTTCCACAAAGGAGACTGGTAAGCAAGTTGGGTAAATTGGGGGTGGGTAATAATGTGGTAACCTGGGAAGGAAACTTATTAGCGGATAGGGCACAGAGGGTAGGTGTACACAGATTTCACTCTGATTAAGGTTGCGTGACTAGCACAGTACCTTAGGGATCAGTGCTGGGACCAGTCCTCTTCAATGTCTTTATAAGTGGCACACTGACAGCAGAGGAACTAGAAGGAAGGCCTGTCTCCTTGCAGATGACACCAAGAGCTGCAAATAGTGTGGACACTCGGGGGGGGGGGGTGGCAGGGACCTGAAAAGACTGGAGGAGTGGTCAAGGGTATAGCAGCTCAGTTTGAATGCAAAAAAGTGCAAAATAACACACTTGGGCCACAGGAAACTGGGAGCGAAGTACAAAATGGGTGAAGTGATACTGACAAACACCAAACAGGAAAGAAACCTAGGGGTAATTATTTCCGATGATCTAAAAGTGGCCAGACAGTGCGACAAGGCAGTCAGAGGGCTAATGGGATGCTGGGATGCATAGGAAGGGGTATCGCCAGAAGGAAAAGGGAGGTGTTGCTGCCCCACTATTGATTCATTCATTCATTCTTTATTTATTTATATAAGGCACCTTTCTTAAAACCAAGGCACCTGTACAAATACATAAAACAATAAATAATTAGAACAACACTAAAACAGTCATGAATCATTAAAAGCTTTGCTAAAAAGATATGTTTTCAAAGCTCCCTTAAAGCTTTGGACAGTCGGGCAATTTTGCACCTGATGAGGTAGAGAATTCCACAGGGTCAGGGCCATAAAACTAAACGATTTTGCCCTGAAGTTTTTAAATGACCCTGGGAATTCTAGCAATCCCTCGACAGTGGATAAGAGAGAGCGGGGGGGACAGTAGGGACAGAGGAGCTCTTTCAGGTAAGCAGGTCCCTGATCGTGTAGGGCTTTATAGGTCAGCAAACTGACCTTGAAGGTGATTCGCCAACAAACTGGCAACCAGTGCAGTCCGCGGAGCATAGGCGTTATATGACTAGACCTAGAAGATCCAGTCAACAGCCTGACTGCCGCATTCTGCACTAGCTGCAGACGGCGAAGTTCAATCCCTGATAGCCCCACGTAAAGGGCATTGCAATAGTCAAGGCGGGAGGTAACGAAGACGTGGACCAATGTTGGAAGATCCTCTGGAGGAACCAAGTGTTTCAACCAGGCGATGTTCCTCAGATGATAAAAAGAGGTTTTGACCACCACTGACACCTGAGATTTTTTTTTTTTTTTGTTCAACAACTGTTTATTATGACACCTGAGATTTAAAAGTCACACAGTCGTCAAATACAATGCCCAGGTTCCGCACCTGGTCTGAGGTCGTCAGCTGGACACCCCTAAGCCATAAGCCCGAGGGCGATCCAGCTAACAAACCCGCCTCACAGCGACTCTTGTCCACAACCAACACCTCAGTTTTTTCAGGGTTCACCCGCAGCCAACTCCCATTCATCCAGTCTTGGATATAAGCAAGACAGTTGTTAAATACCGAAATGGCAGCCTCCTGGCTGGGCACAAAAGACATATACAGCTGGGTATCATCTGCATAGCAATGAAAACCCAGACCGTATCATCTGACAATCGCTCCTAACGGCAGTATATACACTTCAAACAACATGGATGCCAAGTCGGAACCCTGCGGTACCCTGCAGGATAGGGAGACTGATGCCAAGGAAAAAATTTCAGACACCACCCTCTGAGTCCTACCCTTGAGGTAAGATCAAAACCATCTGAGGACTGTACCAGACAGTCCACAGATAGACCGCAAACTCTCCAGTAGCACCCCATGGTCCACAGTGTCAAACGCTGCAGAGAGATCAAGAAGAACCAAGATAGAACAGGTCCTTCGATCTCTCCCTATTAGGAGGTCATTTAGTACCCAAACCAGTGCTGTCTCGGTACTATGCCTTTTCCTAAATCCAGACTGGAGAGAATCATAGACATTGCTGTTGGTCAGATGATCATCCAGCTGCACTGCAACCACCTTCTCAATAACTTTACCAACAAAGGGTAAGTTAGAGACAGGCATGTAATTTGCTAGACAATCCGGGTCCAAAGAGGGCTTCTTCAAAAGAGGCTTAACTACAGCCTACTTAAGAGGATCTGGAAAGATCCCCCTCTCCAAGGACCTCCAGACTATCACAGCAAGGACTGGGCTGATTTTATCCACACAATCCACTAAGAGACGCGTGGGGCCCGTGTCCAAATCACAGTTGGTCGGACGCAGTGATTGGATGATCATCACAGTGTCATTGATTGTGGGGAGGCTGAAGTCAGACCATTCAAACTGGGTGTCCGACATCTCCTGCTGACCATCACAACTCCCATTGGAGAGGGTCGAGCGGACATCCAATCTGATTTTGGCAACCTTATCTGCAAAGAAGAGAGTAAACTCCTCACACCGTTCTTGAGAAAAGGCTCTTCCGGGCTGAAGGCAGACTGGATTGCAGTCTGTCCACGGTCTGGAAGAGCTGAGCTGGTCTATTCTGTGCAGCCGCAATCTCTCTGAACAGGAATTCTGCCTTCTTACGAGAGATTGCAGATTGATAGACTACATAGTGATTCATCAAACTAAGTTTGTTATCATCCAGGCCGGACCTCCGCCAGCACCTCTCCAACCTTTGTCCAACTCTCCTCAACTCCCTCAAGGTCTCATCAAACCAAGGAGACCTGGGAATAAGAGTGAGAGGACGAACACGAACAGGAGCAATGGAATCCAGGGCCACTGCCACCACCATATTACAGGCATGCACTAGCTCTCCCGGATCCATGCAATCTATCGGTAGGCCCGATAGGTCCAGCACCACCATCAGGTCAACCAGGGAAACACCCCTTAATGGGCGGTACTGGACCATTTCCGTAGGGGCTGACCTATTAGGGGTGGCCTCAAAACTGAACCCAATGGAGTGATGGTCCAACCATCTGACCGGTTCCACCACCATGTCAGATATCTCCATCCCCAGAAGGAACACCAAGTCCAATGAATGCCCACCAATATGGGTCGAGGAGGAAATTACATGTGTGAAGCCCAGTGAAATCATAAACTGGAGGAAGTCTTGACCAAAATGTGAGAGTTCATCATCGACCCAGGCATTGAAGACCCCCAGAACCAACCATCTGGGGGACCCCAATGTCAGGCTGATGATGAAGTCTGCAACTTCCCTCAGGAAAACATTCTCGTCACCTGGTGGACGGTATACAAGAAGTATCCTGCACCCCACACCTTCGCCTAAGATGCATTCAAAGGACCTGGTGACTCCCACTTGTACCTCCACTAGGCCCAGTTCTGTTCTAAAACAAATAGCAACACCTCTGCCCCTTTGATCCAACCTGGGGCGGTGTATCACTGAGTAACCGGCTAGAACTGCTGCCGCCAAAACTGGTCCAGCATTTTCATCCAGCCAGGTCTCGGTGATGCACGCCAGGTCAGATGACCCAACAAAATCAGCTATAATAGCCATTTTGTTTTTAATAGACCTGACGTTGCACAACACCGCCCGAGTAGGAAGAGCCTCCGATGATGACCGTGTTACCTGCTGACTATAGTCAGAACCCTTGGGTATGGGCACCAGACAGAGAGGTCCCCTTTCCTGGGCCCATTTCGCCCCAGAGCTTCTCTTTGTCCCCACTATTCCTATCCTCCCACTCCTTACCATACCTCCTCCAGACCCAGCATCAGCCCTCCTCCTTCTACCCACAATCCCGAAAGCCCTACATCATCGATAGACCTCCGGTGACGGGGGGGGGACAAGAGAAGCGACAAAGGTCCCTGAGCCTGGAGGGGCAACAGTGCCCAACTGTCCTAATATTGTCCCAGCACATAATTAACACAATAATAAACAATCTAGAGAATAAACCCCCTCAAACACTTAAATAAATAGCACAACTCTACAATAAAATATCATACAACTAATCAAACAATAATATAAACTATAAATCTAATAAACAAAATAATCAAATAACTAGTAACTTAAAACTAAATATAAAATATATCTAACAAAACCCATATCCTTATTTCAAACATATAATAAATTAACCCTATCAATCAAAAGATTTGAATTATTGTAGTGTCCAAAATGTGCCTTCAGACCTCCAAAAATCTTTAATTTTAATTGTCTACTCTCACCTACAATGCTCTCACCACTGTAGGGAAAGGAGCTTTCTAAACTTTACAAGCCCCTATCATAGGGCTAAATTTTAAAATTAAAGAAAAGGCCTCCAAATCCAATAACCAGATTTTTTTTGGTTAAGTCACAGCACAGTTTCCTATGAAAATATGGATGAGAATTCCAAGTTGTTTACTGCCACAGTTCACAGTTCACAGTTCACAGCACAGTTTCCTATGAAAATATGAATGAGAATTCTGAGTTGTTTACTGCCCACACTATAGATTGCTGGTAAGACCCCACCTTAACTGCTGTGTCCAGTTCTGGAGACCACGTGTCAGGAAGGACATAGAGCAGAGGTGGTCCATAGGAGGGCTACCAACATGGTGCAGAGTCTGCATCAGAAGCCCTGTGAGGAGAGGCTAAAGGAGCTAAATATGTACACCATGGAGGAGGGAGAGGGGGAATATTATAGAGACCTTTAAATACCTCATGGGGTTAATAAGGTACAGTAGAGGGGTAATTTTTAGAGACAAATGTGCTCTAGAATAAGAGGGTGTGCTATGAAGCTGAAGAGGGGTAAATTCAGGAGGAATGAGAGGAAGTACTTCTTCAAAGAAAGGGTGGTGGATACCTGGAACAGTCTTCCAAAGAAGGTAGTGGGGCCAAAAACAGAGGTGGGCTCAAAAATGCCTGTGACCAGCATAAAGGAACTGTAGGTACATCAAGCAGGGTCTGCAGCAAAAAAAAAAAATAAAAAAAATGAAGGTTATAAAAAAATGGGCAGACAGTGTGAGCCCAGTTGCCCTTATCTGCTATTGCATTCTTTGTTTCTATGTAACACAAGATTCAAAGCCTTATCTATTAAAAGAAGATGATGTCAATTTTGTCATAGAGACCGGTAGGAAACAGTGCTTTTAAAATGTAGGTCCAATAGGACTCTTTTTGAAGTAACAGATTAATATGGTCTCCTCTTTGTCATCTCTTTATATGTTCAACTCCACAGCACTTAAAATCTCGTATACTGCTACTATGGAAGGCTGCAAGATGGGCTCACAGTGGGGTATTTGGAGTGACCAATGTTGTGGACTATATGTGCTCCTGCATATGGCATCTTAATGGGTGTTTTGTACATTCCACATACAGTAGATCAAGGGGGAATGTGCAAAAAAACATTTATATGTGTATAGCCTCGAGGAAAGAAGGGAGAGGGGGGACATGATAGAAACTTTCAAGTACCTCAAGGGAATCAACAAAGTCCAAGAGGGTAGCATCTTTCTAAAAAAGAGGTGTGAAAGAACAAGGGGGCACAATTTGAAGATGGGGGGGCGGCTCAGAGGTAATGTAAGGAAGTATTTTTTCACAGAGAGGGTTGTGGATGCATGGAGCGGCCTTCCGAAGGAGATTGTGGAGTCAAAAACAGTGGTGGAATTCAAGCATGTATGGAACAGTCATCAGGCAATTCTAGGGGGTGGGGGTAGGAAGAAGTAGACTGCTGGTTAACTAGGATCTGCAGCTTATCCATTAGGTAGGGAAATGGGCAGACTGGGTGGGCCAAGTGGTCCTTATCTGCAGTCAAATTCTATGTTTCTATGTTTATATATATATATATATATATATATATATATATATATATATGATGCGGAGCAGTTTATGATGGTCATGGAACCAACTCGGCAGAAGGCAATACTGGACCTTGTGCTCACAAACAGGGACAGTGTGATGGGGGTAAGAGTGGGGGAGCACCTGGGGAACAGTGACCACCAGTCACTGTGGTTTGAAATCACAGAAAGAGCAGAACCTAACCACACAAAAACACGTATCCTGAATTTTAGGGGGGCAAACTTTGGGAAAATGGGGAGATACTTGAAAGAGGCATTAAGGGGAATGGGGCAGGAATCAGGGGTTGAGGAACAGTGGGAAGTATTTAAATGGGGATTACAAGAGCAACAGAATTATGTATTAAGCAGGTTAGCAAGAGGAAAAGGAAGAGGAGACCATTATGGTTTTCCAAAGAGGTAGCAAAGAAAGTGAAAGCCAAAAGATTGCATTCATGCAATACAAAAAGACACAGGCAGAAGGGATAGAGAAGTACCAGGAGAAGCAAAGGAGGCAGGGAGGTCAGTAAGGGAAGCCAAAGCTCAGACAGAAGAACACATTGCAAAATCAGTGGGTAGAGGGGACAAAACCTTTACAGGTACATAAGTGAAAAGAAAGGCAAAGGGAGGGATAGTGAGACTGAAGGGGAGGATGGGGCTGTGTGGAGGATGACAACAGTAAAGCTGACATATTGAACAGGTATTTCTGCTCAGTCTTTACTAAGGAAGAGGAGGTAATGGGTCTGAATGGAGTACAAGGGTGAGAATGGTGCAGAAATGGACACAAGTCCCTTTACACGAGAAAGGGTCCTGAAGGAACTGGAAGTAATAAGAGTTGATAAAGCAATGGGGCCAGATGGGGTGCACCCCAGGGTCCTTAAAGAACAAAGAGAGGTGGTGGCTGAACCTCTTGCTACCCTGTTTAGCCGATCACTAGAAACAGGGGAGGTACCCAAAGACTGGAGGATAGCAGATGTAGTCCCCTTATACAAAAGTGGGAACAAAGAGGAAGCGGGGAACTACAGACCAGTCAGCCTCACCTCGGTAGTGGGGAAGATCATGGAAGCACTACTGAAGGAGAGATTGGTGGAACATCTGGTTGTCAATGGACTACAAGACCCAAGACAGCATGGTTTCACCAGGGGAAGGTCATGTCAGACCAACCTCATTGAATTTTTTGACTGGGTGACTAGGGAGGTGGATCAGGGAGGGCAGTGGACATGGCCTATCTGGACTTCAGCAAGGCTTTTGACACTGTGCCACATAGAAGACTATTGCACAAACTGGGGAATATGGGTGTGGGCAGGACAGTAGTGCGGTGGGTAGGTAACTGGCTGGGCAGCAGGACACAGAGGGTGGTGGTAAATGGCTGTCACTCCACAGAGGAAGAGTGACCAGTGGGGTACCACAGGGATCAGTGCTGGGACGGTACTATTCAATATCTTCATCAGCGACATTGCACAGGACCTAGAAGGCAGAAATTTCACTGTTCGCTGATGACATAAAGCTCTGTAACAGAGTAGACACACCAGAGGGTGTAGACAGAATGAGAAGGGACCTGCAGAAACTTGAAGAATGGTCAGGGTTTGGCAGTTGAAATTCAATGCAAGGAAGTGCAAGATAATGCATATGGGGCACAAAACCCTGGCACAATATATCAGTTGGGGGTGAGGATATAGCATGCACCAAGCAGGAAAGGGACCTTGGGTTATCATCTCTGATGACCTCAAGGCAGGAAACAGTGTGACAAGGCAGCAGGTAAAGCAAATAGGATGCTGGGATGCATAGGCAGGGCATCACCAGCAGGAAAAGGGAGGTCATAATTCCACTATACAAGACACTAGTGAGGCGCACCTGGAGTACACTGTGCAGTTCTGGAGACCTTACCTACGTAAGGACATAGACAGGGTAGAGAAGGTTCAGAGGAGGGCAACAAAGATGGTGCATGGATTGCATCACAAGTCCTATGAGGACAGGTTGAAGGCACTGAACATGTACTCCCTGGAGGAGAGGAGGGAGAGAGGGATATGATAGAGACATACAAGTATCTTACAGGGAGGAACAGGGTGCAGGAATGCACTATTTTTAGCGAAAAAGATGTTCCAGGACTAGGGCATGGGATGAAGTTGGAGGGAGGACGATTCAGAGGAAACGTGAGGAAGAATTTCTTCACAGAATGGGTGGTGGACAAGTGGAACACCCTGCCAGAGGAAGTGGTGGGGGCTGAAACAATCACGGGATTTAAGAATGCATGGGATAGACATAAAGGAATTCTGGAGGTCAGGGGTAAGGGGCAACAGACTTCCTGGAAAACATAAACTGAACTTACAAACTTAAATGGGCAGACTGGGTGGGCCATAGGCCCTTATCTGCCGACACTGTCTATGTATCTATGTATGTATGTATCTATGTATGAATTGCCTAATTTGCATAGTGCAATGTATGGTGGGAATGAAAACAATAGCTCCTTGAATACAAAATTTGCATGTGCACTGAGCATGGAGGTAGCCAGGATCTTTTTTCATGAAAATTGCCCCAGATAAACATACTGTGACATAAAATGTCCCCTTGACTCTCCCCCTTAGTAGGAGATTAAAGGCCTGATACTGGATAACTTATGTAATGTTGGGTCACCCTCTAACACTGGCCAGTATTTGTTAATGCCTGTTATTATTTGTGGGGCTGCATGGTTCAGTTCAGTTAAAAATATAGTTTTCTCAGACTGTGTATTGTTTTCACGACATGGTTGTAACAGTGTATTCCTGTCTGTAGACTGTGCTTTGTTCATGCATTCTTTTATTAAACTTGGATTATATCCCCTAGCTATGAATCTACAGTATCTGAGGGTTTACTGGCATGGTATTCCAGAGGGGATGTTTGAGCAATGTCTCGTGAGTGGCATAAACTGGCCATGTGGAATGAATTGTTTCAAATGATGTAGGTGAGCACTGGTGGAATGTAACAAGATATTGCCTAATGCTGGTTTTCTGTAGCATTCAGAGTATACCCACATCAGGCACTTGGGTTAAATCCCAATACTGACACTGTAGTGCAGCATGAGGAGGGTGCTGTACTCCTGAGGTGCCGTCTTTCCGAAGACGTGTTAAACTGAGGTCCCATCTGCCTGTTCTGGTGGTAGTTCGGGTTGATGTTAAAGATCCCATGGTGCTTCTCAAAAAGAGTAGGAGATTTTATTGAGGGAAAAGAAATCATACAAAAATTACATCAAAAATAATACAGAAAAACTGCCAAACCAGTGACATATACAGAAGCATTAAAACATAATCATAACAGGAAAAAAAAAAGAAAAAAACACGAACAACAACAGAAATGTCAACCTAAGAACATCCATATATAACATTAACCTTAATATCATGCATCCCACTTAGCATGATAAAGAAAAGAAATAAATAACGCACATATCTTGATACTTCAAATGCCCCCAAGAAAAACAGAAGCCAAAGACTAAACTTTGCTGTAAAACAGTTAATAGCTACATACCACACGTTACCCAAAGCTTTCTACCCCTCCCTTAAAATTGATAACTTAAGTGGGCTTCACCCTTTCCAGCACATTAATTCATGTGACAGGTACGTCTGAATCAGTGATCCAAGGCATATTTCTCCAGACCTGCAGTAGCAATCTAGAATGCATTTTAGTTCTATCCATGTTATGTTGTGACTTCAACTCCCCTGTAATTTTCTGAATAAGTTCCTCCTGAGACATCAGTTTTTGCTGCAATGCAAATACACATCTACTGTTCCATAGAAACAATTTACATACTAAAAGAATCTTATGCAGTGTATCAGTATGCCATTGGTTTCCTACATTCCTATATGTGCCCCTCATCAAGGCATCCATAGTCACAGTTTGAAACCAGGTGGATCCCCATGCCATAGCCAGTGTTTTCCAAAAGGAACTAAAATACGTGCAGGTGAAAAAAAGGTGCTCTGTCGTTTCTAATTGTTGAATGCATCTAGGCCTGATACAGATGTGTTCATCTAACTGTGCTTATGATTTGCCTTGACATTGATCCTGTCATGACAACTCAGCCAATGGAAATTCTTAATCTTGTCTGGTATCCTGGGAGTCTGAAATAAAGCTACTAAGGTCTCCTTTTGTTGGCTTGGGAACCTTGGGAATGTATCTTGCTTTCTAAAATGATTCATTACTACCCAGTTATATACCTCTTTCCTTTGTTTTGTCAATAACATCTAACTTGTAATGTGCCACCTTTTTAAATAAACAAATGTTTTCCTTATATAAGGAGGCACATTTAGGGATCTTTTTAGTGGACCCACGATTCCCATATCCCAAAGTTTGTACCAGGTTTCACAATTGGAATAGAATAAAAGCACCCAGCACTGAAACATAGAAACATAGATTTTGACGGCAGATAAAGACCGCTTGACCCACCCAGTCTGCCCATTTCCCTACCTATTGGATAAGCTGCAGATCCTAGTTAACCAGCAGCCTACTTCTTCCTACCCCCAACCCCTAGAATTGCCTTATGACTGTCCCATGTTTGCTTGAATTCCACCACTGTTTTTGACTCCACAACCTCCTCCGGAAGGCCGTTCCATGCATCCACAACCCTCTCTGTGAAAAAATACTTCCTTAAATTACCTCTGAGCCGCCCCCCTTCTATCTTCAAATTGTGCCCCCTTATTCTTGCACACCTCTTATTTTGAAAGTTGCTACCCTCTTGGACTTTGTTGATTCCCTTGAGATACTTGAAAGTTTCTATCATGTCCCCCCTCTCCCTCCTTTCCTCGAGGCTATACATATTCAGCTCCTTAAGTCTCTCTTCATATGTCTTCCGGTGCAGACCCTGCACCATTTAAGTTGCCCTCCTCTGGACAGACTCCAACCTGTCTATGTCCTTGCGGGGATTGGGTCTCCAGAACTGCACGCAGTACTCCAGATGGGGTCTCACCAACTGTCTGTACAGAGGGATAATAACTTCCTGTTTTCTACTGGTGATGCCTCTCCCTATGCATCCCAGTATCCCCCCAGCCCTCCTTGCTGCCCTCTCACATTGCTTGCCCACCTTTAGGTCATCTGATATGACTACCCCCAGGTCCCTTTCCATTTTTGTTGTTGTTAGTATCTCACCCCCCATTGTGCACTCTTCCCCTGGGTTTTTGTTTCCCAGGTGCATTACCTTGCACTTCTTAGCATTGAATCTAAGCTGCCATACATTTGACCATTCCTCTAACCTTGCCAAGTCCCTTCTCATCCTTTCCACCCCACCTTGTGCATCAACTCTATTGCAGATCTTTGTGTCATCTGCAAAGAGACATACTTTCCTTCCAGTCCCTCTGCAATGTAAACATAAAGACATTGAAGAGGACCGATCTAATACTGAACCCTGCGGTGCCCACTAGTAACCCCCTTTCTTCAGAGTGGACTCCATTTACTATTACTCTCTGTGTCCTATTTTCCAGCCAATTCTTTACCCAGGCTGTCATCTTGGGACCCACTCCCAGGCTGGCTAACTTGTATATTAATCTTTGTGTGGGACTGTGTCAAATGCCTTGCTAAAGTCTAGGTAGGCCATGTCCACAGCCCCTCCCTGATCTACTACTTTGGTCACCCAGTCAAAGAAATCTATCAGATTTGTCTGGCATGACCTTCCCGCCGTGAATCCATGCTGCCTTGGGTCCTGAGCCCCTCTGGCCTCTAGATACTCAACAATTCTTTCCTTCAGAAGTGATTCCATCATTTTCCCTACCACTGAGGTTAAACTAACAGGTCTGTAGTTTTCTGCTTCTGCCTTGCTCCCACTTTTGTGAAGGGGAATCACATCTGCCCTTTTCCAGTCCTCGGGTACCACCCCATCCTCCCATGATTTGTTAAAGAGGGTAGTCAGCGGTGTCACTAGTTCTACCCTTAGTTCTTTTAGAATTCTGGGATGTATCCCATCAGGCCCCATTGCTTTGTCCACCTTCAGTTTTAAGGGTTCTTTCAGAACCCTTTCTTCTGTAAATGGGCTGGTATCAACTTCTGTATCCAGAGTGTTTCTACTGTTTGTTTTAAGTACCTCCCCCACTTCCTTTGTAAATACTGAGCAAAAATATTTGTTTAGTATCTCTGCCTTTTCACAGTCACCCTCTGCCCACCCTCCCTCCTCTTTATTAAGCCTCACTAGCCCTCCCTTGGTCTTCCCTTCGGCTCCCTGATGTACCTATAAAAGGTTTTATCCCCCTTCTTAACTGAGTTGGCTATCTTTTCCTCGGTTTGGGCCTTTGCTGTTCTGACTGCCATCCCAGCTTCCTTTTGCTTTAACTGATACAGTTCCCTGTCCTGCTCCTTCTGTGATTCCTTGTACTTCCTGAATGCTTTCTTTTTCTCTTGAACCTTCACTGCCACTTCCTTTGAGAACAATAGTGGTTTCTTACATCGTTTCATTTTGTTAATTTGCTTCACACAAAGGCTGGTTACCTCTGTGATGGCAGTTTTTATTATTCCCCATTGTTCTTCCACCCCTCCTTCCTGCCCATTTGCTAGTGCACTCCTTAGGCACTCACCCATTTTGGCAAAGTCATCCCTCCTAAAGTCCAATACTTTTGCCTTTGTATGGCTTGACTCTATTGCTGTGTTTATTGTGAACCATACTGTTCGATGGTCGCTAGTTCCCAGATGGCTACCCACTTCTACATCTGTGATCCTCTCTTCATCTCCATTTGAGAGATCCAGGTCTAAGATTGCTCCCTCTCGAGTGGGCTCCAACACTAGTTGTCTAAGGTATGCCTCTTGTAGGGCATCTAGAATAACCCCACTCTTTGAAGTGGCTGCTGCAACTGCACTCCAGTTAACATCTGGCATATTCAGATCACCCATCAGCAATATCTCACCTTTTTCTGCCATTCTAAGTATTCTTTCTATCATTTCCTTGTCCATTTCCTCCCCCTGAGAAAGGGGTCTGTATACAACCCCTGTGCGGATTGTGGTGCCATTGCCGGTCTCCAAATTTACCCACAGTGCTTCTTCTCCTCCCTGTTTTCCCTTTGGTTCTGTTGCTTTGATTCTTTCCCTTATGTAAAGAGCTACTCCTCCTCCTCCTCTTTTACCCTCCCTGTCCCTCCTGTAGATAGTGTATCCTGGTATGTTTATGTCCCAGTCATGGTTTTGTGTGTACCATGTTTCTGTGACTGCCACGATATCCAGATGTTCCTCCTCCATCAAGGCCACTAATTCAGGAAGCATGTTACTCAGACTACGGGCATTGGTACTCATTGCTCTCCATTTTTTGATGGCTTTACCTTCTTTTGCAGCATCCTCCACTGACCTGTCTACCTCGGTCTTTTTCTCATTTAGTACCCTGTTTTGTAGGGAGAGGCTGGGATTTTCCTGCTGCTTATCAGTGCCTCCCCCCTTGACTAGTTTAAAAGCTTGCCAATGAAGCATTTAAACCGATTGCTCAAAAGACTTGTTCCCTTCCTGGACAGATGCAGACCATCCTGCCAGTATAGGCTGGTGTCTCTCCAGGTGGAACCCCAGTCCCCAATGAAGCCAAACCCCTGTGCTCCACACCATTTTTCAACCATTCATTAAACTGCATGGTGCAAAGTATCCTCGCCTCACTCATGCCATTGACAGGCAGCACCTCAGAGAAGGATATTGTGTGTGCTACTTGTCTTAGGCCCCTCCCCAATTCTACAAAGTCCTTCTGCACTGCTCTAATCTCATGATTAGCCAAGTCATTTGTCCCTAGGTGGACAATGACGTCCACCTAGGGAATGATGATCCAAAAAAATAATAAAGGCCTAAATTTGCATACAAAAATATACTATAGTAGAATAAAATAGGGTTCGTCATCCCCAGCCCACCCTCCTCCACTGAAAGATAAACTACATTCCTTTTTATGGGGTTCAGTTTACTACCCCAGACTGCTTGGAAAAAAATGCTATAAATAGCTGTTTCTAGTTGGGGGGGGGCACTGGTAACTAAAAAGTTTTTTATCAGATGAATCCTTTTTAATTTACTTAACTTCCAGTTGTTCCAGCTCTTTACTAAAGCCCTTCCCTGATTCACTCAGAGTTCCCAATTCAACATTCCCATATCACCAGACCCAAAAATGATCCCTAATACCTTTAAGTGACTGGCCAAAAGATTTATCCCCCTACCTCTGCCAGGGATTGGGAAGGAACTCCAATCTGGGTACCCAAGCATTTATTGAAGTTTAACCCCATTACTGAATATATACTATATGTTTCACATATATGAAGTGCCTCTTTAATTGAAGCTTTATCTTCCACCAAAATACTCAGGTCATCAGCATATGCTACAGCCATGTGTTGTAAAGGGACAAAATTCACAATAATAGATTTTAGTACAGTTGTGTTATTCAATAACCTCAGTAAGGGGTCAATACAAAAGGCATACAATAAGGGGCTTAGGGGGTAACCCTGTCAAACCCCCTCCTAACTGCTAACATTGGCCCCTTCCAACCCCTTACAAGCAGGGTGACCGTAGCTGTTCTATAGAGGCATTGTAGCCGACTGATAAACATTACCGGAATGCCATATTTACCTAGCACCTGCCACAAAAAGGTGTGACTAACTGAGTCAAATGCTTGTTTTTGGTCTAGAGAAAGAATAAACCCAGTTGCTCTATTTCTGTGACCATTTTCAAATAATTCTCTCAGAAGAATAAGGTGCTCCATAATGCTTCAGTCTGGAATTGCACATGTCTTGGCCCTTGATATGAGATGTTTCGCCACCAACAATAATCTGTTATTCAGTATCTTAGCCAACAGCTTAAAATCTGTTGTTTAGAAGTAAGATCAGTCTCCAATTTTCCATATATCGTCTATCCCCTTTCTTAAAAATATGAATCAAAATGCCCCCCGTCATTCTTAGAGAAGGACCCCCTGTTTGTAGAATAGTGTTAAACACTACAGCCAATTCAGCTAAAATGTGTGGCCCTATGAATTTATACAGATCTCCTGTTAACCCATCCCCCCTGCTGCATTGTCTGACCCCAAGGCCCTAATGGCCATATCAACTTCCTGAAGGGAGATATCTTTTAATAAATGTGATGCCTGTTCACTAGACAGCAACTGGGATTGTAGCATATTAATATAGGTGGCTAATGAATCCTCCTCAATAGCTAAGAAATCTAGCCTGTCCCTCGTATGTTGTGTAACAATGTTCAGAATATGCTTAGGGTCTGTGCACAAGTTGCCATCTGAATTAAACAAACCATCCATGTGTCTATTTTTATTAATGTTACTTCCTTCATAGGGACAAATCTGGCCTTTCTTTCCCTGTGTACCAAAAAACTGTTGATGCTGGATATTTTTAGCTTGTTGTGAGTGGAAATCTACCATATGTGATTTGTGATTTTGTATCTGTGCAGTGAAATCCTGTTTAACTGTAGCCAACAAAGTTAACCGTTTTTGTAATTGCTGTCGATGTCTTAGATATTCCTGATATACCATATCCCAGGTCATTTTACAATGAACTCTTAAAGAATTGGTCAAATCTGTTATTGTGCCTTCCCACCAATCAATGGGGTCCTCATACAGGATCCATTCAGACCTTCCATCTTGAATCAGGTGTAACATATTCTGCCTAGTATCTGCCCGGGTAACAAGAAGCACATTTAAATTCTAATAGCCAGGGCCATTAGGGGGTGTACTACTATTGCCCAATTGCAGTTGCAGAATCTTATGATCCTAAAATTCTGCCACCAAGGTTGTGGCTCTTGAAATTTGCAAGTGAGATGAAATACAAAAATTATCTATTCTTGTTGCTAGATTACCCCTATGAAATGTTGGATCTGCTTTCCTTGTTTTTTCAAAATATGTATCATTTAGGTTTGAATTTTGAATCATTTTAGATAAGAATATCATGTCACAGAAGATTTTCCGGGTGACAGTGTTTAACCCTCTATTCCTAAGTTTTAATCCACAATTGAAATCTCCACCCAGCACTACATTGTGTGCTGAATGTGAGTAAGGCTGCATAACTTGGAATAACTTGATTCTTGCCACCTTTGTTTGACTTGCATATTCATTAGTAAGACCAAAAAGCAAGGATTGAATTTTAACATTGAGAATTAAAGCATGTTCAGGCACTAGATCCACTAATTTTATCAAATGAACCTTTATGCCTTTAAACAAAATAGCCATCCCAGAACATGTCTCTTCGCCAATAGACCAATAGAGGGGCCATAATACCAGA
The DNA here is from genome assembly GCA_016271365.2 of Neoceratodus forsteri. Lineage (NCBI taxonomy): Eukaryota > Metazoa > Chordata > Ceratodontiformes > Ceratodontidae > Neoceratodus > Neoceratodus forsteri. The sequence goes on along the minus strand of CM028133.1, from coordinate 598,773,011 downwards.
ATTTAACTGCAAATTCCTGAGCAAAAGGACTTACGGTGTGAGTACACCACCAGCCTTTTTTAGAAACTTTTGATACTATTCGCATTACTGGAATAGTAGTCAAGCTTAGTCTCCATACACAGGGATACGAGCACATCCTTTCAAAAAAAAAACATTAATGGGGGCTTCTTTGAAGAAGCTGTCTTGGTTCTAACATTTTTCAGTTTAGTATTATGCATCTGAGGGGCTGGCGGGGGTCCACAGGTCCTGCAGAGGATCCTCCAATTCTGAACCTGGGTCCTGCAAAGACAAGACAGTTGATGAGCCATCAGTCACATCAGCAGATCCTACTTCTTCTATTGGCAAGGGGGCAAACCTATTTTTTGTTCAGAGATCTTAGAAATCTTAGACACAGGTTGTTGCAAATTCTGCCTGCATCTAGAAGCCCTTACAATCTGCTCTCTGGGAGGCTGAGGGTCAGGCTGCGAAGGGGGGGGGGGTCTGCCCTTATATTCTATAGGCACATTGGCAAGAACTGTTACATCTGTTTGTAGCTGTGATACCTGAATGGGAAGCTCATCCTGAAGTAATGCAGCCTGGGGGGAACCTCCTGGGAAGCCAAACTAGCCACTGATTCTATTGCAGCCTGAGCAGCTATGTCAGGAGCAAATGAGGATGTGTCCTTGGGCCTAGTTGCTGCTCATTGAGCACTAGTGCACTGCACCAAAGTTATCGTGACTCTCTGTTCATCTCAATCCACTTGGTCAATCTGATTATGGGCAGCCAAAGGACTAGAGTGGTATGTATGCCCCTTTAACTCACACAGGTTACAAACTTGATCATTTCTACACAACCCAGAAGTATGACCCAACTCATTACAATTCATGCACTTTAGTCTGTCATACATGCTGCTTAGATGTCCAGTAGCCCCACAATGATAACAGGCCTTTGGCTGGCCTGAATAAAACAAAACCCCTCTATCCTTCCCTAAAATAAAACTGTTGGGCAAATGAATCAGCCCTGTGTCTGAGGTGTTGAGAATCACTTGAACCCTCCAGCCACCTGTCCAAATATGATCTTCATCAAAGATGGACTCTGGGTTCCCCTGGACTGTACATCTTTGCTTTAGCCAGTATACCAAGCCCATCACACTCACCCTCTCATTTCTGAACAGAACAGTTATCATCCTATGGGCTGGTTTCATCAGAGGTACAGTTTCAAAGGGGGCCCATAAAGGTGATCATTTCAGAGTATGATATAAGGACCAAAACGTCTGTAAGTTGCTCCCCTGCTTAAAACTGATATCAAAAACAGGCTCCCCGAAACATGTATAGGTGCATAAATTTCCACTGGGGTAAAGTGCATAGATCCTTGCAATAAAACTCTAGCCACATGCTTATGGTCTGGAAATTTATCCAGACCTCCTTTGTATGTCAGCCTGATAGCATTCTGGCATTTAGCAGAAAAAACTGGTGCACGGAATAAAGATACATAGGTTCTAGACGTTTCAGAGCTTTGTGCGTCATCCCTGTCCACAGAACTTACACAAGACCCTACAGGTTAATTTGTAGTTTGTCTTGTATCTCTAGGCCCAGACACTAGCTCATTTACCATTGAAAGAACCAGATTTTGTGTTAAATACAAACCCTCCGGAAGATGCAGAGGGAAAGCCACATCCATTTCTGTTCCCCAGTCCGTCACCCTAAACCCACTAGCCAGAGGGACAGATCTTTCAGTACACTTAGCGACATTTGGTTCAGTCATGGAAAAGTTTGTTGAGCCCAAGACCTAAGTACCTGCTTCCTTTGATCCTTCCCGATCAGCTTCAGTCAAAGCCTTGTCCACAGACCATGTTGCTGGGTTTTGTTGTTTCATGGATAAATCCCCCACGTTCTTCTGTATAGCATCTCATTGTGGGCTGGGTTCCATACTACCCAAATTAGCCCGTCCTAACGAGGATCCCTCATTAGGAGTAAATAAATTACCTGCAAATACAAATAAAGGGGAATGTCTTGTACCTGCATCAAAACAGAACTGCTGTGGAGGTTCTTTTGTAGCACACTGATTGCTGCTTGTGTCTGCGCTCAAAGGTTCCTGCTTCTCCGCTGATCCGGGAGCTGCCACATCAGCATCTGGCAGCTGTACTGTCACCTCTGACTTCTCGGCCAGTGTCACTGTAGGCTGTTGTTGGGCTGCTGCAATAGTTATCTGGCGCTCTATTTGTCTTACTTTAAAGTAAGCCTCTTCTTCCTGCAAAAGTAACTGTAGTTCTTTCTATGCATCTGCAGGTAAACCCTCCGTAGCAGACTTCTCAGTGCCATTTAAAAAATTATCAGAACGTTCTTGTTGTGCATCAACCTCCGTATTTACCGGTGTAAAATCTTTTAACTTAGGGTTAGTATCCATAACCGCATTAATTCCATTAGCGTCAAAAAACAGTTCAGGTTCAGCATTATTTTCCTTGATCACACTAGCTTGTTCTTCCAGCTCAAGTACCTCCATCCTCTCCACTGGCTCAACACAAGTGGCCATCTCCCAGACCAGAGGTTCCTCTACAGGAGAGTAGGGGAATTTTTAATTTTAAAACATTAAAAGAAACAACACAAACAAATATTCTAGCATACAAATCATGAAAAATTAAAAATCAAAAGAATGTCAGGTCACAAGATCCAAAAACAACAACAACCCTCCCAAAGAAAATACACACAAAAAAACACAAAATCAGAATCCAGCAACCCCAAATAAACATCCCAGAAAGAAATCAAGCTACAAAACTAGACATCACCCCTTGGAACACTAAAATAAACAGAAAAAAAGAAACTAGCATTAACCCATGTCAGAAAAACATATTGTATCCCAAGGAAGGACTGCATGAAATGTACCAGAAAAATGAAAAAAAAAAAAAACAGTCCAAATTGCAAGAAAAAGGAAAAAAAAAATTCCAGAGAATTATCTCCAATATCTTTCCCATATTCCCGATTTGGGCTTGGTAGCTTCTACCTCCCACAAAAGGCCCAACCCATCCTTAATGACAAACAAGCATTTGTCAATGTCAAATGTTGATTGCGTTGGTGTGTTGAGCTCGCTCACTGCCCCTCTGTCACTTGCTCAGTCTGTTTCTCCCGGTGCTGCAGGCTTCTGTTTTGTACTGGGCCCTTGTTCTGCCCACTTAGAAATCCGCAGCTGTCCCGACAGACCTGCATTGAGGTGGCTCTCTCCCCCTTTCTCACTCGTTCATCCTGTTTCTCCTGGCGCTGCAGACTGCCCTTTTGTACTGGGCTCCTGCCACTGTTGGTGGCTTTTTCTACCCACAAAGAAATCTGCAGCAGTCCCGACACAGGTCTGTTGAGCCTGCTGACTCCCCCTCTCTCACTCACTCACTTGTTCCGTTTCTGCCGGCTTTGCAGGCTGGCCTTTTGTACTGGGCTCCTGCCTGCATTGCTGCCTTTTTCTGCCAACAAAGAAATCCGCAACAGTCATGATAGAGCTCCATTGAGCTTGCTCACTCCCTTTCTATCACTCACTCATTTTGTTTCTCCCGGTGCTGCAGGCTGCCCTTTTGTACTGGGCTCCTGCCTGCATTGGCACCTTTTTCTGCCCACAAGGAAATTCACAGCTGTCCTGACAGAGCTCTGTTGAGGTCACTCACTCTCCCTGTGTCACTCACTCATTCTGTTTTTCCTGGTGCTGCAGCCTGCCCTTTTGCACTGAGTTCCTGGCTCTGTTGGTGCCTTTTTCTGCCCACAAAGAAATCTGCAGCAGTCCTAACAATGCTCCGTTGAGCTTGCTCACTCTCCTTCTTTCACTCACTCATTCCATTTCTGCCAGCGTTGCAGGCTGCCCTTTTCTATTGGGCTCCTGCCTGCAATGCCATTTGTAGCAGTTACAATACAGCTCCATTGAGCTTGCTCACTCCCCCCTCTCACTCGGTCATTCTGGTTTTCCCACCACTGCAGGCTGACAATTTGTACTGGGTCCCTGCGTGCATTGCTGCCTTTTTCTGCCCACAAACAAATCTGCAGCAGTCCTAACAGAGCTCCATTGCTCTCACTCACTCCCCCTCCCTCACTCGCTCATTCTCTGTCTCCTGCCGCTGCAGGCTGCCCTTTTGTACTGGGCTCCTGCCTGCATTGGTGGCTTTTTCTGGCCAGAAAGAAATCTGAAGCAGTCCCGACACAGCTCCATTGAGCTTGCTCACTCCCCCTCTCTCACTCACTAATTCCGTTTCTGCCTGCGCTGCAACCCGGCCTTATGTACTGGGCTTCTGCCTGTGTTGACGTATTTTCTGCCCACAAAGAAATCCACAGCAGTCACAATAGAGCTCCGTTGAGCTCGCTCACTACCGCTCTGTCACTCCCTCATTCTGTTTCTCTTAGCGCTGCAGGCTGCGCTTGTGTATGGGGCTCCTGGCGGCGTTGGCACCTTTGTCTGTCCACAAAGAAATCTGCAGCTGTACCGACAAAGCTCTGTTTGGGGTCGCTCAGTCTCCCTCTGTCATGCGCTCATTCTGTTTGTCCTGGTGCTGCAAGCAGTCCTTTTGTACGGGGCTCCTGCCTGTATTGGCGCCTTTTTCTGCCAACAAAGAAATCTGCAGCAGTCCTGATAGAGCTCCGTTGAGCTTACTCAGTTCCCTGTCTCACTCACTCATACTGTTTCTCCCACCGCTGCAGTCTGGCCTTTTCCACTGGGCCCCTGCCTGCATTGACACCTTTTTCTACCCCAAAGAAATCTGCAGCAGTCCTGACAGCGCTCCAGTAAGTTTGCTCACTCCCCCTCCCTCACTCGCTCCCTCGTTCTGTTTCTCCCAGTGCTGCAGACTGCCCTTTCATACTGGCCTCTTGCATTGGGGCCTTTTCCTGCCCACAAACAAATCCGGAGCAGTCCTAACAGAGCTCATTTGAGCTCGGTCACTCCCCCCCTCTCATTCCATCTTAATCTGTCCCAAACACTGATGTCCCACAGTGACCGTGCTATTCTCCGTCAGGAGTGCTAAAAAATATTTTAGCCAGGATGTGAAAAATGACAGCTGTACTGTTCATAAGGAGGTGTGAAAGAATGCCACTGTTGAAAATGTGACGTGAAAAAATTATAAATTTGCAAAGTTACAAGGGTACGTGGAAACAGTTGAATGCACACTTGTAACACAGTCATGTTATGGAGTTTTGTCACCAAATTTTCAACATAGGGATTTTAGAACCTCTGCTCATGAACAGTGCCACTGTCATTTTCTTAATCTGTCCCGAACACTGATTTCCCACAGTGACCGCGTTATTCTGTGCCGCAACTGTGAAACCACATATCAGTCAGGATGTGAAAAATCACAGCTGTACAGCTCATAAGGAGGTGTGAAAAAATGCCATTGTTGAAAATGTGGCATGACAATATTACGAATATGCAAAGTTACAAGGGTGTGTGGAAAGTGTGCAACACACACTTGTAACACACTCATTTGATGGGCTATCATCACCAAATTTTCAACACAGGCATTTTAGGACCTTTGCTCATGAACAGTATCAGTGTAATTGTATTAATCTGTCCTGGACAGTGCTTTCCCACAGTAACCGCTGTATTCTGTGCCAGAACTGTGACAACACATTTTGGCCAGGATGAGAAAAATGACAGCTGCACTGTTCATAAGTAGGTGTGGGAAAATGGCAATGCTGAAAATCTGGAGTGAAATTATTATAAATTCGTGAAGTTATTAGTGTGCATGCAAACTACGCAACGCATGCTCGTAACGCAGTCATTTTATGGAGTATCGTTACCAAATTTTCAACATAGCCATTTCATGACCTCTACTCATGAACAGTGTCACTGTCATTTTCTTAATCTGCCCTGGACACTGATTGCTGACAGTGACCGCGCTATTCTGCGCTGGAAGTGCGAAAACACATTTCTGCTAGGATGTGAACAATGACAGCTGTACTGTTCACAAGGAGGTGTGACAAAATGCCAAAGTGAAATCTGGCATGAAAATATTGCAAATTCACGAAGTTACAAGCGTGCATAGCAACTGCGCAGCACATACTCGTAAAACAGTAATTTTTTGGATTTTTTCCACCAAATTTGCAACATAGGCTTTTTGAGAGCCCTCCTCATGAACACTGGCACTGTCATTACATTAAGCAGCCCCAAAAGGTGATTCCATGCAGTGACCATGAAATCACCTTTCGGGGCTGATTAACACCATGACAGTTCAAGAATTCATGAGGAGGGGTCCCAAAAAACCCATGTTGAAAATTTGGTGAAAAAAATTCCCAAAAATGCTCGAGATATGTAGTAAAGTTTGAAAAACCCAATTAATTACATTATACAGCTTACCAGCATTTCCTCAGTTCGTGGTCGGCTTTGAAGAGTGCAGATGTGTTCCTGGTCCACCGAAGATCATCGCGCCAAGCTCCGGAGGTAAGTATGGGGTAAAGGGGGTGTGGGGAGGCAGGGTGCGCAGTGGGTGGATGCGGTTGTGGGGGCCGACATCACGAGGGACTATTTCCCTTTTTACAGGGCTAAAAAAAAATAAATAACTTTGTGGGACCATTTTTCATTTACGGGAGCATGCGGCATGCTGGGGTGCCTCAAGCAAAGAGTCAGGTTGCTTATTGTCTACATTGACATCATGAAGCAGACTTTTCTTCAAAAAACCCTTAGAGGGGCTCATATCAAGACATTTTCTTTTTTTTTTATCTTTCATACCTTGCAGCTGCAAGTGAGACATAACAACTTCCTCCACCATAGGTTTGAACTTTGGTAGGTCACTCTCAATAATAAAGTCCTCACACATTGGTACAGCACTCTCCATAACATTCTGTAGCTCCGGAGTAAGAAGCTGCCTCTCAGGCAAAGCAGCACTCATGCCTTGCTCCATGCTCAAAGCCACACCACCTCCTCCTCCTCCATTCAGCTCCAGCACTGGACTGATAGAATCCATCCACCAAGCTGACAAGGGTTCCCCCTACTGGAGAGTAGGGGAATTTTCCCGGTGCCCTGACCAAATTTCCCCCCATTCACTTAAAATACAGCTTAATCTGGTTCAAGGTCAGTTGGTATTCATCTATATCCCCCTTCCCCAGGTCATGCCTGAAAATAGGCAGAAAGTGGCTAGTGCACTTACCTGGTCAAAAAAAAAACTAAATAAATAAAATAAAAAAAATATATATATATACTGCTTCATCAGATTTTGAGCTGAATTTCAAATCATAAAATGGTTACTTTTTTCTGCATTGACGTTAGAAGTAAAATGTAAATTAAGGTCATTATGATTAAAAAAAAATAATTAATTCCAGTGTTGAATTTCTGGTACCATTCCACACAACCAGCAAATCATCAATGTACCTACCCTAGAAAACAATCTGGGTTAGGTACTGTTTGCGGTCCATGTTGAACACCACAACCCCCTTCCACCAACCCAGAAAAAGGTTGGCATAGGAGGGGGCCATAGTGGTCCATACGGCTGTACCACTGGTTTGTAGATAATACTGTCTATCAAAATAGAAAAAGTTAGAGGTGAGGATCATTTTCACCATCTACAGCAGAAAGTCACAGGGAAATAGGTATGCTATTACAGGACTACTGAAATGGTGTGGTAATGCAGTAAGTTTCAACTTATGTTTTCTAGCTCTATAAAGAGTACATACATCAATGGATAACCATAAGAATGCTTCAGATCAGACCAACCCCTCTTATGCAGTATATGCATACTATCCCTGATGTGCACAGGGAGTTCCACCAAAAAATTGCTGGAGGAAAAAAAATATATACGTATTTTGGTAAGCAAGCTTTAACTGATATAATAGGCCTGCCTGTGGGTTGGTCTGGTCCTTATGCACCTTTGGTAATACATATATTGCAGGTGTTTTGGGTTCTGTAACCAGCATGAAGTTCCACTCTTTGCTGCAAATGTGCTAGTCAGACAATTATGGATTTTTTTGCTTATAATGAACATGTTCTAGCAATCTACAACTGTTCACATAAGAAAGTTGATTGTGGATCTTATTGGCATATTTGTCCTTCTCCATTATTACTAACATGATCCCTTTATCTGCCTGTTTGATTTCTATTAGTTGGTTGCTAGACAGTTCTTTTAGTGCCTTTTCTTCCTCCTTAATAAAGTTGTTGCTATGGCAAGATAAGGCCATTTTGAGTCCAATATTTTTTCTAGCTCCTTCATCACAAGTTTTGATATGTAATTGATGCCGATGACAAGCAGGAGCGGGGCAGAATGTGGATTTAGGAAGAAAGGTTGTATTTGTTACATATCTTAATGTGTCAAAATTTGTAGCATTGTAGCTGGATAAGTCCAATACTAATTCAATAACCTGATAGTCATTTTTCACTCATCAGATCTATTAGTAGATCAAGGTCTTCCAGTAAATCAAAGTTATGGGTATATGTCCCCAATTATGGACTGCAGACAGAAGGGGAAAGATATTCAGAACACTCCTTGGGAACCAATATTGATATTGATATTGATATTGATATTGATATTGATATTCCATCAGTAAATAAGCTGAAATGTGTACAGCATATGAGAATGGGGTGAGTGTTAGGTTGACAATCCCAAGGTACACCCCACGCCTGATCTGTGAAGACTCAAGAGGGGACAAACTGTAATTGTTTTTCCTGTTGCTTTCTGCAGGATGGGTGGGGTGTTAGGCTTGGGAAAACTAACACTGCATTTCCCTACTTCTGTTGCTTTAACCCTAACTGGGATATTAACGTTTTTTGCAATCAATTTCTTTACTTTTTGAGACAGTATAATTGTATCCTCATTTGTTTGTGGGAGAGCCCTGCACTTTCTTCCCTTCATAGATGGATATATCTACATTGTTGTGGAAGTGCAGAACTGGAATGATCCTGTGCTTCCATTTCTGCCAAAACAGTAATGTATTTGCTTCATTGTATGGCTTATTAAAGTTCCAATGTTATCCTATGGGAACTTAGATTTTTGTTTTAATGATTATGTTTTTTATGTGGCCCCTTCATTTTTTTGGAGAGGGGGATATATGTTATTCTTGTAGTACTCATTAAGACCTAAAGTTCACATATTGAGGGAGTTACAGCTTGTTGAAGTTCAAATGTGGGAAAATAAACTAAGTCCAAAATCTTTTTTGTATGAAGGGATCCATTCTTTTAGACTGAACAGAGCCGCAACAGGAGGCTGTGTTCTCTTATGACTTTAAAGCTGAACAGTCATGGCACACTACACAATCTGGAATTACAGTTCAAGACTCACTTTTGATATATAATGCTGAGTTTTTTTTTTCACCGCTGAAGAACAACCATCACAAATAGAACAACTATCACAAATAGGGGTTAGATATCCATAACAAACAGCTTCTAACGTATCATGAAATAATTCGCTTTGTCAAAGATAGTGCCATTTAATGAAAAAGTGCTTATATAGCCAAAGACCTAAGTCACATGGTAAAGTGCACATCATTAAGGCATTTAAAGTGCTAGTGCATATATACAGTGAATACATAGTGAATTGAAAATTCTTATTTATAATTGCACTTAATAAACACAGATTTAAACACAGACAACACTTTAAAGAAACATCAATAGTTTCTCAAGTGTTTTGCCTTTTAGTTAGAGCTTAATATAAACACTACTAAGTATTATTATGATTTTTAAACATATTTCATATCTGTAAGGCTTACAAAGGGCAATTCCAGAGTGTGAGAAACAAAGTGATGAGCGTGAGAGCAAAAGATTTCATTTGTTTTAAATATCCCCTATGTGTTTATATAGAGGGCCCACACTCCCACATATGCATATTATTATGCAAGAATGGACAGTGTGAAGGGAGCACAGGGCCCAGAGGGCCCCTGCTCCCCCAACCACATACCACTTCCACTGACTTTCTCAAAAAGAAGGGACATCCATTGCAAAAAACTCCATTAATGCATCAATTAGGGTTGATAGCACAGCAACAAATGTTTGGAAATTCTATGTTAGGGTTCCCACCCCTACCACCCCACCCCCACCCTTCATACACCAACAGATGTCAAAGTGTGCCTTGGGGATGTCAGGCCTATCTCTCACCCCATTCTCCTATACTGTAGTATGTCAGCTTGTTTACACATGGAATAGGGTGAGAATTGGGACTGATGACCCCATGGCACATCCCGATATCTGTTGGTGAGGGGGTGGTAGGTGTGGGAACTCTAATACTGAATTTGCAAACTTTTGCCTCTGTACTATCAACCCTAACAGATGCATTCACTGAGATTTACTACTATATATATATATATATATATATGTACTAAAGTAATAGCGCAAGTATAGTTAGGGTTACCCAACAGGTTCTATGTAAAATCCCTAACTTTGCACCTTAATAGCTTTGGTGGTGTTTGACAAACTTGCCTGAAATTTGGCATACCTTGTCTAGGTGGCAAGATCTAAATATGTAGAAAGTTTTGTAAATACAGCTTGTATGGTTTCGAAGATCCACATACAGTATTTAATTTTCTTGTACAGGGCTAATTTGTTTCTTCTGATTAACATGGGTTTTTGGTTTTGCTCTCACCTACAGCTTAGGCATAACAGAATTTGTTTTTCATAATCTTTCATAGTAGAAGCAGCCCATGCCAAGGTAATGTGTTTTGAATGTTTTGTGAAAAAAAGTTAAATGGTGTCAGAGTTACCAGGATTTAAAGTTTGGTTTTTCGGCTGTTCTGCCAATGCTATGTAGAGTTTTTTGGATAACCCTCTGATACGACATGAAAAATTCAATGTTGACAGATCATTTTTAGTTTCTTACCACTTGCTTCTCACAACCATAGAATTTATAGGACAAAATGGAAGCAGCCTATTACTTCGACTGGCTGATGTATGTGAATGCTGGACCTCTAACTACCAAGGCAGATGTATTTCCACTTCCATTGACCTACATGCAGCCTGGAACCATATGTGCTTGTGTAACATAAGCTGCAGCTGTGAGTATACACAGTGGCCAGATTTCTGTTCTAGTCTTGGTTAATTCTATGCACACAACATGATAAACAATTTCCTTGTCGTGACGGCTGCTATCTTGTTCCCACCTGTGTGCTGCCTCTCTCCCTTTGCCCTCGATCCCCTTGGTTTGATCGGGATCTGAGGGAGTTGCGGCAATTAGGTCACAGGTTGGAGAGATGCTGGCGGAAGTCTGGCTTAGATGCCGACCATCTTAGACTCCTAGAGCATTATAAACTCTATCAGTCAGCAATCACTCATAAGAAGGCAGTGTTCCTGTCCAGAGAAATTGCTGCTGCTCTGAATCGACCAGCCCAGCTCTTTCGAACCGTAGACAGGCTGTGCAATCCAGCCTGTCTGCAGGTTCATCGAGCCTTTTCACAGATGCAGTGTGTGGAGCTTGCTCGATTCTTTGTAGATAAGACGGCCGACATCAGGGCTGAGATTTGCGCCGCTCCCTCCATGGGAGTTGTGGCGGTCCAGCCCATGGTCACAAGCACATCGTTCACCTGGAGTTCCTTCAAAAGGCCGGAAATTGAGTATATTATGAGGATTGTCCAGGGTATGCGTACCACAAGCTGTAGTTTAGACCCGGGTCCCACTGGCCTGATCATGGGCTGTGGGGAGGTTATCTTCCCGGTTCTAGCTAGGATAGTCTGGTGCTCCCTAGACTCTGGTGAATATCCCCGTTCCCTGAAGGAAGCGGTGGTGACACCAGTGTTGAAAAAGGCATCTTTGGACCCAAACTCCCTAGCTAATTACAGACTCATCTCAAACCTCCCCTTTGTTGGGAAGGTAATCGAGAAAGTGGTGGCAGCCCAGTTGGACAACCATTTAGCCATCCATAACATCTACGATCCTCTTCAATCAAGTTTTTGAAAGAGGCACAGCACTGAGACTGCGCTGGTTCAGGTCCTCAATGATCTCCTGATGGTGAGAGGCCAGAAAAAATGGTCCATTTTGGTCCTTCTGGATTTGTCAGCAGCATTTGACACCGTAGACCATGGGGTGTTGCTTGAGCACCTGAGATGCATCTGTGGGTTGTTGGGTTTGGTGCACAGATGGTTTACCTCCTTCCTCACAGGTAGAACTCAGAGGGTGGTATCGGGGATATTTTCCTCCAATCCTACCGCTCTGACCTGTGGGGTGCCTCAGGGCTCTGTGCTGTCCCCATTGTTGTTTGCGGTGTACATGCTTCCCCTCGGAGACATTGTAAGACTATATGGGCTGGAGTTTCATTGTTATGCTGATGATACCCAGCTCTATCTGTCTTTTGTGCCTGACCAGAATAGAGCACTCTCAGTGTTTAACAACTGTTTCAGCGAGATCCAGGATTGGATGAGGTCCAGCTGGTTGAAGTTGAATTCTGGGAAGACGGAGGTGATGGTTGTGGATCCTGGCCACTGGATTGAGGGGTTGGGGGCACTTCAAACCTCTGGTTTATTCCTGGGGGATGTGGAGCTCCCGACCTCTGAATGGGTGTGAGACCTGGGGGTGATCCTTGACGATCAGCTGACATTGCATGCGCAAGTGTCGTCGGTTGTTAAGGTATCCTTTTACCATCTTAGGAACATCACCAGGATCAATCACCTTGTTCCATCCGGCGACCTACCCACGCTGATCCATGCTTTTGTGACCTCGCGTCTGGACTACTGCAACTCCCTCTACTTTGGGCTTCCAGGGGTTGATATCCACCGCTTGCAGCTAGTGCAGAACTCAGCAGCCTGGTTGTTAATGGGGACTTCACGTTCCTCTCATATTACACCGGTGCTCCGAGATCTGCACTGGTTGCCGGTTCAGTGGCGGATCACCTTTAAAGTCAGATTGCTGACATATAAAGCCCTACATGGTTTGGGCCCTGATTACCTGAAAGATCTTCTGTTGCCTTACCTACCAACGCTACCACTCCGCTCAGCCAATAAGGGGTTGCTAGAGATCCCAAGGGTAGTTTTAAAATCTTCCGGCACCCGAGCTTTTATGTTCGTGGTGCCGACCCTCTGGAATTCTCTACCATGTTGGATTAGAGAGTGCATGACGGTGGAGGGTTTTAAAAGGGCCTAAAATCCTTTTTATGGAGTAAGGCATTTGGAGATAATTTGGATGCCGATTAATGCTCTGTATTTAATTTGGTTTTTAATCTGTTTTATTATGTTTTTATCTTATATTTTATTGTAATGCACCTTGATTCTAAGAAAGGAGAAGAGAAATAAAGCTTATTATTATTATTATTATTCTCTATCTAAAATACATTAAAATACATAAAAATTGTGTATTTCTAAAAAAAAAAACACCCGAACTTAGCTAAACAGGACCTGCTTAGCTAGACGTTGGTGTTTGTTTAAAAAAAAAATCAAGAAATGCCTATTTTTTGGCACCCCAAAATCCAAGGCTCCCAACTTAGTGAGCTGAGGCATTCACCTGCATTGCCTGTATGAGAATGTCAGGACTTTCTTGATTCCTGCAGTCACAGGTGGAGGGTTGTTGCTGAGTTGAATGCCAGCAATGAACCAGAGATTTCCTTATCTCTTCCTCTGTCTCAATCTCTCTTTCTCTCTCTCTCTCTCTCTAGCTATACCTATATGTGTATATATAGCTGTCTGTCTGTCTAGTTACAGTTGTAGCCAAAAACATGACCAGATATTTCCCCAGATTTTCTGTGATATCTCTAGAGAAATTCCCTGCCAACCTGCAGTACCACTATGGGCCACCAGATAGAATCTCTTTAGCTATATTGCAAAATATCTGGAAATATATGAATGTATCTATGTCTGCAATTGTATCCGTGTTTTTAATTTAATTATTTATTCCCTCCTCCTCCCCCTCCCAGCTCAGCCAGCCCTTTCTTGTGTTTCCCTGATGACATATAGAAAAGTGGATCAGGATGCCTACCCCCAGTACTGCTTGCCAACCCCCTCCCATCCAGATCACCCCCAAATGAATAGGGGTGGCACCAGGTGCCCACCCACAGTGTCATTGTACAGGTAAGCTGACACTGGGGAGCCCAGTCCCCAGTTTTTGATCCCGTAGTGTTTAAAAAACCTGCAATAAAGAAGACAATCCCTCAATATCTTTTTTATAGAAACCTGCAAAAAAGAAAACACTGATCTGACCACCCCAAACCCCAACTCAGCCCACTCCAACCCCCACTTAGCTTCCACCACCCCACACCCCCACACATACACTTACTCACCTGAAGATGTCCCACAATGTAGATCCACACTGTAATTGAAAAAAAAAACATTTAAATACTGGAACTAGTGACTGCAATATGAGAAAACAAGGAAAGTCTGGTTTAATGTATTTCAATAGAGTTTGAAAGTTTACTTATAACTGTGTCATTGGTTTTAATATTTTTTCATCAGATTTTCAACATGGCCTTTTTGGGACCTTGTCTTATGAATATGGGTTATGGAATTTGTCAAATCCAGCCTGAAAGATGATTTCATGTTGTTGTGAAAAATCACCCTGTAGGTGGAATTTTAAAATGTTCACCTTTTGGCTTCATGAGGTGGGGTCATTGGAAAGCTACATTGGTCATTTGGTGCAAAATATGTTAAAATGACCAAGTTATGAGTAGAGATGCAGCAAAATGAAATTTTGCCAGGGAAATTGCCATGAAATCTGCAATTTCGCCAGACAAAATAGTTCACAAAATTGCAGTGACATTTTGAAATTTTGCCTGCAATTTTGCCTGTTGCCACCGGCCAGAAGTCCACAAGTCCGTAAATTGAACCCCCCCCCACACAAGTTGCCCTGCACCCCCCATTTGTTTTATTAAAAAAAGAAATTAACCTCCCTTCACTCCCTGGTGTTTAGTGGTCCCCCCCAACCTTCACTGGCCGTAAACAGTAAATAAACACTACCCCCCCAAAGTTACCCTGTCGCCTCTGTTTGCTAAAAAAAAATGTCACAGTTCACTCCTTGATGTCTAGTGGACCCTCACCCCATCAGTAGCTAGCAGGACCCACCAAGCTCCCCCACAGTACCCATCCCCAATCGGGCCACTGGCACAGCCCTCCACTCACCTCCACAGCCGGCAGCCCAACTGAGCACCAATGAGTGGTTAAATGAATGACTGCATACACGCTCATTCATTTAAATGTGCAGTGGCACTCAGTCATGCTGTCAGCCATGGAGGTGAATGGAAGGCTGTGCCAGTGGCCCGACAAAACTACTTGGGAGCTTGGTGGCTTCTGCTAGCTACTGATGGGGTAGGGGTAGGGAGGTGGGGTGGTCCACTAGACACCAGGGAGTGAACGGTGATTTTTTTTTAAAAAAACAAATGGAGGTGGCAGGGTAACTTTGAGGGGGGGAGTGCTTATTTACTGTTTACAGCCAGTGATGGCCGGGAGGACCACTAGACACCAGGGAATGAAGGAGAGTGAATTTATTTTCTTTCTAATAAAACAGATGTGGGGGGTGCACGGCAACTTGTGTGTGTGTAGGGGGTTACTTTGGGGGTGGGATTGCTTATTCTGGTTTAGGCCTTTGATGGATGGGGGACCGTTAGACACCAGTGAGAAGGAAAACACATGAATTTCATCGCGGGGGTAAAATTACTCTCAAGGCGGTGAAATCAGCGTGGTTGCTTAAATTTTCTGCAAGTGAAGTTTCGCCAGCTTGGGGGCAAAATTTCATGCCTAACCGTAGGCTGAATTTCACATTTCACCCAGTGAAATATTTTGATAATGTGCTAATTACACAAAATATTTTGCTGGGTGAAATTTTCCAGTTTTGCACATCCTTAGTTATGAGTAAACATTGAAATATTTCAATGTTCACTCATAACTTCACTAATTGTTAACATTTTTCTACCAATCTTTCAGCATGGCCTGAACCCCACCTCACAAACAAGGGCAGTGCAATCTTTCTTATCTACTCTGAATGGTAATTTCACAGTTGCTTTGTAAAATCGCCTTTCAGGCAGGATTTCAAAATGTTCTGCTATTGGATTCATGGGAAAGTGTCATAATAAGGCTGTGTTGAAAATTTGATGTAAAAATATGGTAAAATAACCAAGTTATGAGTGAAAGTTGAAATATTGCATCATTCACTCATAATACTTAGAGTAATTCTTGGATAAGTCAAGGCAGCAGTAGATGTTATATGTCTATCATTAAGCTACCCTGATATTAGGTATAATAGATGTTAAATTTAACTTTTTCCCATAAATATATCTAATTTCCATTTAAAGGAATCAATTTTACAATTTATTATTTCATCTGGTAGTGAATCCAACATGAAGTTATTCTCTGTGTATAGTACAATGTCCTGTTGTTCATCTTAAATTTTTGTGTTTAGAATTTCCTTAATTTTATATCTTGTATCATGGACTTAATTCCTAAAGGTAATATTGAGATCATTTAATAGCTCTTCTTCATGCTGTATTTTGTAAAATAGTAAGAGATCCACTCTGATTCTTTATCTGTGTAGGCTATGAAATGATAGTTGTTTTAAGTCTATCTTCATAATTGAAGTTTTCCAGACCTCTCATCATTTTGATCATTTTGCATTGGATTGTTTCAATTTTATCTCTACCATCTATAGATAGCCTCTCCCCAGAACTGTGAACAGCAATCTGTGTGTAGTCTTATAAATGATTTATGAAAAAGGTACTAGTACTTCTTTTGTTTTATAACTGAAGTCCCTCTTAATTAAGTTTTTTAAATAGTTTGTTTTATTAAATACTTGATATACATGCTTCATGGCCTTAAATTCAGAGCTTGTCATTGCCCCAAGTCTTTTTCTAATGTGACTGGTGTTCGTTGTATTCCATTGAGAAAATAATTTCCAGGAGACCCGGTGGTGCAGAGGACTGAGGCACTGGACTCCGTACCTCTCACCATGCAGATGACCCGAGTATGGGCATGAGCACGGGCCACCAGTAGTCAGTCTGGGGGGAGGGAGCCATGCAGGATTGAGCTGCCACTTGGTAGCTCTCCTCTCTGGAGAGGGATCTGTGCTTCTCTTGGCTCTTGGCTGCCTTGCAGTGGAGGCCAGAGGGCACAGCAAGCTGAGGGAGCCAGGGCACAAGGCCACTGGGGTGGAAGGGGCCGTTACCAGAGCAAGAGGGTGCATGTGCACCTCCATGCACATGCGCCTCTCTGTCTTGTGTCTGGGACTAATGGGAAGAAAATGTGGAAATGGTGGGGTCACGGCAGGATGAAGCCTCTGGCCAGCTCCAGTGATCTGCTGGGACACACATGGCATCTTAAGTTCCCGAAGGACCCTGGAGTCTGATAAAGCTGGCAGACAAGTCAGCCATGACCCACCAAGGAAAAAGAAACACGTATATGAAAAAAAAAAGAAAATAATTTCCACATTGATTATTTTTCTCCATGTGACTCACAGTGCTTTTTGTTTCATTGTATTTAATTTCATAATGTTGCTGATTTTTTATATTTTTACACCAAGGCTCCCATATTCAAAGCATTTTTGCACAGCACAAATGGCAGATGCGCCGCACACATGAGGAAATGCACAATATTGAGAAGACCAGCGTACACTGTGCAAACAGGGATGCATGGTCACATGCCATCAATGGATATGGCACAGATAATGAGGGCATGTACTACGCCAACTGCATATTGACCCAGACTACACCAATGGTGCATCATGCAACACGTGTGCAAGATCGAGCAGAGTTAGGTTCACTAAAGACAGCCCTAAATCAGCAAGCCACCCAGTGTCAGGCACAGGAACTGCACTAGAATAGGGGAAAACTGTGTGTGAGGGAGAGAGAGAGAGAGAGAGAGTGTGAGTGAGAAGGGGAGAGGGACACACACGTGTGCACACACACACACACACACACACACACACACACACACACACACACACTCTTCAGGCAACAGACCCATGGCATGCCTGGGTGTGTGGATTGGCTGCAGGCATGGCTGACATGGGGACACTGGGGGAACACCAGGATGGATGACAGTTGGTCTTTAGGTGGTATACCTAGCCGAGATGGTACCGTCCCTGCTTCAAACATGAATAGCTAACAGACATGGGATTGTGGGGCAGTACTGAAACAACAGGGCACCCCAAGACAGCTCTGGGGGCGGCACCATGTTGAGCTGCAGGCACCCAAACACGGGTGCCATGTCATGTCGCTGGTGTCACAGATCTCTGCGGCCATGTGCTTGCTCACCACTAGAGAAGCAGCGAATTTGAATTGCACCCATGAAGTGGGCACTTCACATTGTCATTCCACTACACGGGGTGGCCGATATGAAAGGCTCACTTTGCCTTGTAATTATTACTTTGCATTGTCATTCCACCTTAATGCGAAGTAAGGCAAAGTGACAACAATATTGGCAGTCCTCCAAACACACATCACCAGAATTAATGTGCATACCCAAAATGCTACTGTCTTGTGTCCAAAAAATTCTCCAGTGCTGATGAAGTGAAATGAGAGCATAACAAGAAATGCAAAGTTTCCCAGAATTAATGACGCACTCAGTCATGCGCACAGTGGTCACACACAGTCACCAGAATTAATGTGCATCCCCAAAATGCAACTGTCTTGTGTCCAGAAAATTCCCCAGTGCTAATGAAGTGAAATGAAAGTGTAACAAGAAATGCAAAGTCTCCCAGAATCAATGGCACACTTAGTCATGTGCGCAGTGGTCACACACAGTCACCAGAATTAATGTGCATCCTTAAAATGCTACTGTCTTTTGTCCAGAAAATTCCAGACTCCAGATGAAGAGAAATGAGAGCATAAAATGGAAAGAAAGTCTCCATTTAATTCATGCCACACTCAGTCATGCATGCACACACTCCAATAAGAACTACAGTATGCCCCCTGCTGCTGCTGTTGGAATTTTATGTAATGCTTCTTGACCTGACAGGGCTGATGCACAGTGTCTTGCCAAATGATGTGCAAGAAGGATGACCTGACCATTGAGTTAATCGTCCATGATGATGTGATAATGCTGTTGGTTGCCCAATGTCTGCTGCACTGACCCCCAACAGGAAGGATGCCCTCTGTGTATACACTAATACTACCCTTGGTAAGTTAGTGTACCTAGCACCATCATGGTTTTCCACAGAACCTGAGTTGACATTAAATGTTCATATCTATATATATATATATATGTAATCATTGCTTTTTTTTGTATCACAGGTCATGTAGTCAAACTTGGGTTGTGCTTTTCTTGGCTTGATGAGGAATTTTGGCCTTGGAATACTGTCAAGCCAGTGAAGGTAAGTATTTTTTTGGGGGCATTATTTAAAAAAGTTATAAAAGATTCATCAATGTTTTGGTCATCTTTACAGGTCTTCAGTATATCATCAGAACTGAAGAAGAAATTAGCTGCTGTGATTCGTGAAGAACGTGATTTGTCTCGTGATGAGTGTCTGGTGTGACATGACAAATGATAAACTGTACGGGAACACAAATACCTACAGCTGTACTTCCCTGAACTGTACCACACAAAACTACCTGATTTGAAAACTCATATCTACGACTACAATGGTGATTGAAGCCGAGACCCGAGACACTACAAAACAGACTTACATGGAGCTGATGACAAAAAAACTTAAGTTTTGTAATTCATGAATTGTGACCGTGAAGATGAAGAACATGATTTGTATCATAAGTGACTCATGATGATCGCCCCGACTTAAAAACACACATCAATGAGTACAATGTTCACACAGAGATACAGTATGTACCACATCAGTACTCTGAAGGGAAGCCAAACAAACAACTGTGACCTAAGAAGGAGATTGGGCCCTAAGGAGATGCAAATGCACAGACAGATTAAGATTGCGCTGTGCACTCAAGAGATGCAGACACAAAGGCACAACATCACCTAACCAGTGCTCACAAGTCACAAATCCAAATCTGGAAAAGAATACCTTTTACCAGTTGGGGGGGTAGTGCACAGCAGTGTCAGTCAACTACTAGTAAAGATACCTCAAAGCAGTACAAACCATTCATGCAGGTGCTGTGGATAGCAGGTTCACACTGCTGCAAATTACTCTGTGGCACAATAAAATGTGTCTGATTTGATTGCACAACACACACACACACACACACACACACACACACACACTACACTACAAAGAATGCGAATCAAATTGAAAACTTCAGTAATACAACCAAATATTTTAAACAAACTGAAATTATGTGCTGCTGCATTACAACAATCAGCAAAAAAAAGTCAAGAATTACTGAAAATATTACTGTGTGTACATTAACACAGTTATACAAGAAAAATATAGCCAAAACAGAAAGACAGCCTTTTCCTCCCAGTTTCAACCTACCTTCACCACAGATACCCCTTCCCCAAAGCACACTTCAAGTGTCTGTAAGTACACAGACTGAATGTTCTAAATTAACATTCAAAATCCACACACAAACAATAAACACCCAATGATACAAGCACAGGAGGGTTTCCTACAATCGATGTACTAAATTATGAGCAATTAAAATGGCTCAAAAAGGCTTTTTTAACAGCTTTTAGAGGATCTGAATTGCAGAGCTCTGAGAGGACACTGTCTCCATCTTCCATTACACACACACACACACACACACACACACACACACACACACTACACAGAGCTGAGGCTGTGCAGAACAATCTAGAGCCCATGTGACCTGCAATCCCATGAATCATTGCAAAATTCACCTTGGAGCTCAATAATAAGGTGAAGTGATGAGAAGTACATTGATTTCAATGTTCTTCACCTTAAAATTGGTGGAGAAGTTGTTTGGGGAAGGCGGAATAACGCAAAGTCATTGGTTTCAATGGACTTCGGGTTCCTCATTATGACCTTAAATACTCTATTTTGCATTGCAGATTACTTCAAGGATTCCGCGTTACTCCTTGAATCACTTAGCAGAGCGAATTTTGGCCACTTCACCCACCACAACTTGCCATGAGTACCTGGCAGTGACAGTGAGATGTACCAGAACAGAAGGGCTGCCACGCAATAAACCACCATGTGGTGTGTGCAGTGCCACAGGGAGACTCACCTGTGTGCATGCTAACCACCCTGGAAGTGCACATGCTGCCTACAGTTGGCTCCCAGTTGACCAGTGCCACCAGTTTGAGTCCAGGGACCTGATCAGGGGCCAAGCTGTGCATGCATGCAGCAATACAGCAGCACAGGTGTATGTAGGGTACAAAGGGTGCAGACCTGGGGGATGTAAACGGGGCACAACAGGCCAATGTGAGGCTGGGCATGCAGACATGCTATTGTGGGGGGCTAGCAACATGGACAGTGTAAGAGGATACCTAGGGCAGGGGCACAATGACAGCATGCAATGGGGCAGTTGGCCAAGAGACACCAGTGGATCATAACTGCACAGGTATGGCATGTGGCACACACACAGGTTGTGGTTCAACCCTAGTGAGGTTAGATCACTTCCACCTACCAGGTGACATCACTGATGCTGTGGGGACACAGTAACAGGCTACTGCCCATTCAGTAGGGCTTGGGGCAGTATGTAGCAGTCACAGATCATACAGAGTGACACACACAAGCAATGGTCAAAGGGCCTACCTTTCAGGATGCAGTACTTGGTGTACACCACACCGTCCTGGTGGTGTGTTCCTGCTCATCTGTTCCTCTGCATGCAAATAAGATGAATACCTACGGGTAATGAGATGCAAATATCCAGGATGAGCACGGACTGTGTAGAGAGTCCATTTGCATATCTTGGCTGAATATTGCAGTGCTCCGCATTGTGCAACGCATGGCCCATCGTGAATTACATCTTGCTCAGTTGCTCTGCACATGTTGCTTTGTGCAATTGTACATCCTTGCAATATTCAGCTGGTTTTGCATGATCGTATGTCCATGTGCCCCTGCTGAATATGGCATTGGTTTTCAGCCACGCATGTTCTTGCGCCACACATCTCTTTGCGTGGCACATGTGTCTGGCTTTGAATATGTCCCCCCTAATATTTAACATAGTCTTTTTAGGATCCCACCTCATGAAAAAGGCAGGTGATATTTTTCAAATCCATTGCAAAAGGTGATTTCACAGTCGCTGATAGAAATAATGCTTTGGGTGTGATTTAAACATTTTTAGCTACTGGGATCATGAGATGGGGTCAGAAGAAGATTATGTTGAAAATTTGGGATCAAAAATGCATATAAATCTCAAAGTTATGAATTTACGTTAACAATTTTGTATGATCACTCATAACTTTGATAAATTTAAAGATTCTTATGTCATATTTTCAACATAGCCATTTTTTATACCACCTCATAAATGTGACAGCTGACATTTTTTAAATCTTGGCCAGTGTGTGTTTTCGTGCCTGTGGTACGGAATGATGTGTCAGCAGGGATTTAAAAATTTTCACCTACTGAGGTCATGATGTGGGGTAAAAAGAAGGCTATGCAAAAATTTGGAGTACAAATATGGTGCAATGACCAGGATATGACTGAACACTGCAATATTTCAACATTCATTTTAACTTCACTACTTTTCAATATTTTGACTCCAAGTTTTCAACGCAGCCATTTTTTTCACACCACCTCATAAATGTGATGGGAGTCTCTTTTTAAATCCTGAAAGAGATGTGGTTTCATGCTTCTGGGGTGAAATGATATTTAGGCCAATATACTATAAATGCCACAGGTCATGTTTATAAGGGGAGTCATAAAACAACTGTCTTGAAAATTTTGGGTGAAAATTAATAAAAATACATGACTATTAAGAAACTTTGTGTGTAGTGTCAGTCTTGATCCCAGTGGTTATGCTTTTGTATCAATTACCAGTGACCTGAGTTTGGGGGCAAGTTCAGTGACTCAGCTGGATGGGGTAAAGTTAGGGGGATGGCACCCCCCAGCCTGGGAATGAATGATGAAGCATTGCCCAAACAGGTCCAGGCACAATATAATGAAGACAGCTCTTCTCTTAGCATAGGGCCATGCACATCTCCAGTTGTGGGTGGCAGCGTGCCATGTGCACTACTGGCTAACAGATGGACTCTTTTCCCTGTGTATCTTTATCTGGGCCACATGGAAGAGCAGGTAACAGACGATCCAGAGCTTCCTCAGCCTGCCAGACAGCCCCATGATTTCTTACAATCCGTTGCTGCACAGAAGTGCAGAACCCATGAGGGCCCTACACTTCCACAGGGGGATGGAGTCTTTCCTTTTTTTTCCCCTTGGGCTCTGCATGTCCACATCTGTTCATGAAGAGCCCAAAGGGAATGAGGATACAATTCAACTACCTCAAAAAGAAAGAAAATTATTTGCAAGAAAACTGGGTTATGCACCAGTTAGGGTTCAACTTATTCAATTTTTTTCAATTCGTGTTTATTTATAAAGAGCCTTTCAAAATCAAGGCGCTGTACATAGTAATAAAACAGAAATCAACATTAAACAATCAAACTATAAAGAAAAAGCCAAGTTAAAAAGATATGTTTTTAAAGCAATTTTAAAACTGTCAACGGTCGGGCATTCTCTCAACCAATGAGGTAGAGAATTCCACAGGTAGGAGCTGAAAAGGCAAAAGCACGAGATCCTGATAACTTCAAGCGAACCCTGGGAATCTCTAGCAATCCTACTATGGCCGGGCCGGAGGGACAATAGGAATCAGAAGATCTTTCAGGTAACCGGGTCCCTGATCGTGTAGGGCTTTAAAGTTAGTAAACCAACCTTAAAGGTGATTCTTCACCGCACAGGCAGCCAGTGCAGTTCGTGAAGCACAGATGCATTATGACTGGTTCTGGAGTCCCAGTCAAAAGCCTGGCTGCAGCGTTTCTGCACCAGCTGCAGGCGGCGGATATCAACTGGAAGCCCCTAGGTATAGGGAATTACAGTAGTCCAAACGGTGTAATAAAGGTGTGAACTAAGGTCGGAAGGTCCTCCAGGGGAATCAGATGTTTCACCCGGACGATATTCCTCAGATGATAAAGAGGATTTGACAACAGCTGACACCTGAAATTTCAGGGTCAGGCCGTGCGTCAAAATAACACCAGATTCGCACCTGTCGAGAGCTAGAGCGGTACCGCCAAGTGATAAGCCTGATGGATGTGCCACACCAAACCCCTCCCAGGATGACCTGGGCCCACAACCAATATCTCGGTCTTATCCGGATTAAGCTTCAACCAACTCGAACTCATCCAAATTCTGATTTCATCCAGACAGTTGTTAAGTACGGAGAGTGCATCACTCTGATCGGGGAGAAAAGATAAATACAACTGAGTATCATCTGCATAGCAGTGAAAACTCAAGCTGTATCTCCTGATGATTTCTCCTAATGGCAGCATATACACTGCAAACAACATGGGAGCTAAAATGGAACCCTGAGGTACCCCACATGGTAGGGAGAAGGCGTCAGAGGAATAAATTCCAGTGACGACTCTCTGAGAGGTGAGGTAAGGATGGAACCATTCGTGGACTGTACCAGACAGTCCACAAAAACCCGCAGCCGATCCAATAGCACCTCATGGTCTACAGTATCAAATGCAGCAGAAAGATCAAGAAGGACCAGAATGGTATAAGCCTTTCGATCTCTGGCCATTAGGAGGTCACTCAATACCCGAACAAGGGCAGTCTCAGTACTATGCCTTTTCCTGAAGCCAGATTGGAGAGTATCATAGACATTATGAGAGGTGACTTAACACCACAAAAGTAGGGACAATGGCATTGGGGTTTCCAACATTAATGCCCCGGCCCATCACCCTAAGCAGCAAAAGGAAAATAAATGGATTTTGGGTTCCCGGAGTCTTGGTGAATCTGTGGTTGGGTCTTGCTTGGGGTTGTTAACCCTAATGCCCACCCCATCCCTGAGCAAAGTCAGACATGATCTCATTTCTTCACACAGGGCCTGCAAGGCCCTATGTGAAGAAAGTTACAACAGATTGTGTTGGCAACATGTGGTGTAACTTACTTCTCTAGCATTGAAAACTAAATCACTATGAGGCACTGCCTTGGAGCTGTACCTTTTGCTTAAGATAGGAGGATATGGGCGGGATGAGGGGTGAGCATTGGGGTGACAACCTCAAGAATGACCACACCACTGATTAATCAAGACTCTGGAGACCCAAAACAGTAATGTTTCTTCATATTGCTGCTTCGGGGGGATGAGGCATTAGGGTTGGATACCCTATGGCCACACATCCCTGTTTTTGTGGCATTATGTTGAATCCTAAGTGGTGCATTAATGCAGTTTTTTTCAAAGAACACACACACACACACACACATATATATATAAGCATCGTGGCAGTTCCTCTCTCCCTCCTGGAGCCGAATTACACTACCGGATGCCTTTCTTGAGCCCTTAGGCTGCTGCCCTCCCCAGCGCACCGCCGACCGTGGCAGCATCATGGCAGTTCCTCACTCCCTTCTGGAGCCAAATTACACTACCGGACGCCTTTCTCAAGCCCTTAGGTAAAGGATTACCTCTCCTTTCCTGGAACTCTGGTGTGAGGTGCTACCTGATTGACTTTAAAGTACATTTTTTGTCCCCACATGTGTGCTGATAGTTTTTTCAACAGTTCTTACCTGCCTGTAGTTGTTTGGTCGCTCTCTGTTTAGTGTGGGTACTTTAAGAACCTGACTAGCGCTGTGGGGGTTTGATTTACAATCGTGGGGACTGTTTTACTTCCTGCCTAAGTTCTGCCTGACTTAGAATTGCACAGCATATGTTATTCTGAATATAGTCGGTGACTTACCGGTCCTCACCAGTGTCGCCATGTTGGGATAACTCACGCATGCGCAGTCGGCAGAGTCGGGACATTTTCCCGCGCATGTGCAGTTCAACTCTGTTTGTTAATATCTCCCGCTGCATACTAATGTTCTGCCTTTGTCTCTGCTCCTTTTAGGCCACTGCCCCCCCCAGCTCACTGCCAACCGCGGCAGCATCGTGGCAGTTCCTCACTCCCTCTGCAACCGAATTACACTACCGGATGCCTTTCTCGAGCCCTTAGGTAAAGGATTACCTCTCCTCTCCTGGAACTCTGGTGTGGGGTGCTAGCCCGACAACGCTGCACATCATCTGCCCCACCCTCCCCAGCCACCCACCCACCCAGGGGCAGCCCTCAATTTATTGGCCCACCCCCATTACATTACTTCCTGTTTACTCGAATACTAACTCCCCACTTTCCCATTTGCAGGTTATACCTGCTCGCCTCTAGGGGTCACTGTGTTCCCCTCTCTAGATACCTTCCTAGTCCTGTTTTTCTCCCTGCTCTATCCCCATGGCCTCTCTACTCACCTACACCTCTCTCTCCCCTTTCATCTTATTACCCTATATTTCAGATCTCTTGGCCCCCTTCATTCCCCCCCACTGTTTTCCTCCCTACTAGTAGGTCCTGGCCCCCAATTTTTCTTTCCTCCCCACTCTAGCCTACTTATACTGTTGGCCACTAGGAGTCACTACTTAGCACCCTAGTTTTCTGCCCGCACACTGCTAGTGGGCCACAGCTGGACTGTCAATCACAGCCACCTTCCTGGGACCTTTTCTATCACCCCAGGCAAGCCTTGATCCTGGTACCCTGTGCACTTGAGGCAGGGCTCTACCACTGTACCAAAGTGGCGTCTATGCTTATGGGTAGACCTTTCACCCTCTTCTACCAGTCTCATTACTGCTGTCTGCAGACC
This sequence comes from Neoceratodus forsteri, assembly GCA_016271365.2. Lineage (NCBI taxonomy): Eukaryota > Metazoa > Chordata > Ceratodontiformes > Ceratodontidae > Neoceratodus > Neoceratodus forsteri. The sequence continues at coordinate 598,746,506 of CM028133.1, read as the reverse complement.
CATCCTAAGATGACTGCCCACCCTTTCTTGTCATGCCTCTCCCTCCTCCTTCTCACGTGGCCTCCATCTAACCCAGCTGTCCCTATGGCTCCACAGGTCCCCTACTCTGGGGTCCCGGAGTCGCCTCCCTCCTTCTCTACTATCTCCTTGCACCCCAACCTATCGTACCCTCCCCCCTGTCCCCACCTAGCTTCCCCCCTTTGCGCCAATGGGCAACTTATTGTACTAGCCTGCCCATCCTGTACCTCTTTGCCCACTCCTTGTGTCTCTAAGCTCTCCCACTCCTATTATATCGCTCGATGCAAAAATGCCTTCCACACCCCCCTGACCAGGGCTGTACTTCTCCTCCTACTCCTGTCAGGGAAAATTCATCCCAACCCTGGCCCAACCCACAATAACTCCTTGACTAGATCCCCTGGGCTTCTTATTGCTTCTATGAATATCTGCAGTCTCCTGAAGAAATTTGACTCACTCCAATGTTGGGTCACTGTCCACAAACCTGTCATCATCTCCCTAGTCAAAACCTGGCTATCTGACTCGACCCCCGACTCACTTGTCTCAATCCCTGGCTACTCCCTTTTTTGAGAGGACCATGTAGGGAAATGGGGTGGAGGCTGTGCTATTTATATCAAAGAATCCCTTCCTGGAGTAGCCCTCCCAGCCCCTGTCCTTAACCTCAGGGCCCAGGCCCTTACCCTAAAACTTACCCCTGATCCCTCTAGAGGCCCCCTCTTTCTAACCTCCACCTATATTCCCCCCAAAAATCTAACTCAGGCCCTTGTCCCTCTAATAGAGAATCTCACCTCTCTACCACATTCCCCTGAGCATATCCTCATGGGTGATCTAAATATCAACTGGCTTAGCCCCTGTCCTCCTCCACCTGTGACTCCTTTACTTCTATTGACCTAACACAACTTATTACCCAACCAACAAGAGTGAACCCCAGAATGGGGTCGAGCACTCTTCTAGATATAGTCCTCACCAACCGAACTAACCAAGTTTGCAATCTACAAGTCCTTCCTGATGGAATCAGTGACCACTCCCCTATTCTTTTCTGTTGGATTATGTCCCTACTCAAACCCACTGCACAGGCCACCCTACGGCGGTGGTTGTGACTGGGTGGGCTGAGAGGCCTGAAGCAATTCCTAGCCCAAGTTGACTGGTCTCCCATTGAGACCACCCCCAACCTTGATTCGGCCCTGGCCTTCTTCACCTTAATGTTTAACAAAGCTTGTGATGTCTTTGCACCCCTAACCAAACTTCGTTCCAAGGTACGGCATGCTCCCTGGGTTACTCCTTCCCTGCTCCAACTTCTTAGGCACAGGGATAACCTGTGGCGCCTAGCCACGGAAACTGGCTGCCCTGCTGACGGGCAGGCATATGCTGCTGCCCGAAATAAATGTACCTGGGCCATACGCAAGGCAAAGGCCGATCATTATCGGGCCTCACTCACCTCGTCCTGGGGGAATGCCAGAACCTTCTGGGATAACATCAAACAACTAAGTGGTGGTACACGCTCTCCTCCACCTTCCCAAATCAATATTGAGGGCATTATCTCTACCGATCCTACCCTTATTGATAACCATCTCAATAAATCCTTTACTGACCTTAGCTCTGTACTCCCTAGCAACTTCTTTGACACTCCCTTTCTTGACCCTGTTCTCTCACACCCATCTTTCCACTTCCACCGGGTTACTGTCAACAAAGTCAGACCGTATCTGACCAATGCCCTAAGGAGCAATACCACTGACAGCGACTCCTTGGACCCCAGACTCCTCAGCCAGGCATTGGACCAGGTCATCGCCCCAATCACCAGCCTCTTTCAACAAATCACTCTGTCTAGGGCAATTTCCATCTGCCTGGAAAATTGCCACTGTCACTCCCATACATAAGGGTGGGGATAGGGCCCTTTCTGGTAATTATTGTCCCATCTCAATCCTCTCACCACTCTCAAAAGCCATAGGGAAAGTAGTATCCTCCCAAATATCTGAGTTTCTTACCAAATACAGTATCCTCTGCCCTGAACAACATGGCTTCTGTGCTGGTCACAGCACCAATACCGCCCTCATCGAGTTTTCTAACTTCCTCCATTCCTCCCTGGACTTGGGCTCTCTAGCTGGTGCACTGTTCATTGATCTGTCAAAAGCCTTTGACACCGTATCCCATCCTCTCCTGCTGGATGCACTCAGCCACTCTGGCTTTGCTGCAGGGCCTGTCTCCTGGTGCTCCAGCTATCTGTCTGCCCGTTCTCAGTGTGTTAAAATCAATGGCACACTCTCTGACATCTGCCCTATCCGATCTGGGGTTCCCCAGGGCTCTATTCTTGGGCCCCTGGTCTTTTCCCTTTATCTCAACACCCTGCCAGGTGCCTGTACTGGTAAACTCCTCCTTTATGTAGTTGATGCTGATATCTTCGCTTCTGACCATGACCCCACCACCTTCCAAGATTCCCTGAAATTGTCCTTTAAAGACGCAGAAGCCTGGTTTAAAGAACATAGACTGGTTATCAATCTTAAAAAGGCCAAATCTATGATCTTCTCCCACCCCCAAAACAAAGCTAGTAATTTTCAACTTCAAGTCTTCGGCGGCTCTATGTTCCCACTCGAACAAGTTTACACATACAAGTACCTTGGGATAACCTTTGACCCTGCCCTCACATTCCATTCCCACATCTCCGTCCTAGCCTCCACTACCAATATTAGGTTGGGAATCCTTTACCGCCACAAACACTGTCTCCCCACCAATGCCCTCCGACTCGCAGTTATGTCCTCCATTCTGTCACTAGTAGATTATGGCTTACCAGTCTACGGGGCTGCTGACCAGACCTCGCTAAACAAAATCCACCTCACCTTAAATAAAGCCTGTAGGCTAATCTTAGGTGCTTCCAGACTTACGCATACCTGCCATCTTTATTCCCAGGCAAATCTGCTCAATCTTGACGAATGTCTTAGGTACCAAACCTGCATCCTTACAAAAAAAACTCTCCTTGGGCTCTCTCCTCCTGGTTTGTCTGCCGTTATCCACCATGTAAACTCACTAGCTTCAACATGGTCCTCCTGTAAAACCAAGTTGAAGGTACCCAGGGCAAGGACCTCTCATGGACAATGGGCCTTCCTCTACCGTGCCCCTTCTTGGTACAATATCCTCCCTGCCAGTATCTCTGACACCCCCACAATCTCTTGCTTTAAAACTACCCTGTGGAACCACCTTTTCACTACTCGCAGCTGCTGCTGTTTCTAAGCTATCTTGCTCACTCTCTGACAAAGCCCCCCCGAATGGCTGCTCAAATCCTTTACCTCCTCTACCCTTGGTTCCTGTTACCTCCCTGTTGACACCGCTAAAACACACTGTATTGATATCCTATGTTTTTGCTTGATGTTCTAGTTATTTCCCTGAACAATGTTAACTTCACCAATCCTGTATGTTGTAAATTGTTGATCTCATATGTTCTCCTGTTTCCTCAAAGAACTGTACACTGTTTTCCTGTACCAATTTGTTATCACTGTTTTGCCCTCTCTGTGATGAGGTACCCTTTGTAAACGAGCCTCTGGCTCAAAGGTTGTAAACTGATGCTTAATAAATAAATAAAATAAATAAATAAATTGCATTACAGTTGCAAAGCAATTACATGCAATAGACATATAACTAGGGACCATCGTATATATATTTGTGCAACATGGTTGGACATAAATGGAGTGTGATAAATCTGTCTATCTGAGTAACTGTGTGTATAAATGTAAGATTCTTGCATTTATACACAGAGTTACTACTCTACATCACCATTCACCCCCCCCCTCGCTTGGCTTGCATTACTTTACCACGCTTTCACTTTCATCAGCAATATAATCTGGCACACACACTGTCTCTGCTCCAGTACAGCTCTTTTCTCAATCATTTAATAGTTCTCAAAACTTTTACAGGCCTGTTTACTCCCTAAAAGCAAAATGTACTTTGTTTTTCATTATTTCCTGGCACAACAAGCAGGATTTAGCAGCTGTTCCCCTTCATCTTTGATTCTTTCCTCTTCTCACAACCACTGCACTACTGTCACACTGAAACCTGACACACACTGTACTGGGACTAAACTGCAGACTTAAAAAAAAAATCAACTGATAGGCACAGATTCAGCTCCAACATTAAGTAAACAAATACTTTCCTTGCATTTAAAAAACACACCAATTATGTTATGACCACCCCTTGCTTCTAGCACTCACTTCCCAGTCCCACTCCTGATCTCTGCCTGCCCATTTGCTCACTCATTAGAACATCACAGATTGTCTGAGTGTATTCAAATTTTAAATTCACTTTAAAATCTCCCCACAACTGCCTCACTTGTTGCTCTTTCTACCCTTTGCATAGCATTTCCTTTGTGCACTACGCCTATCATAGTTCTTGCTAAACACGGCCATCATTTTTCATTTGAAATTTTGTTTAGCTGCTTGTTTCACCAATCTGCAGTGATACCGGGCATGTCACATCCTTACCAATGCCCTTAGTAACTGAACTGAAACAGCACCCAGCGCCATGGTTTCACAAAAGAAACCCACAAACTGTACTAAATCAAAAAATAAGCATCTTTTAAAAAAATTAGATGATCACACAAGGTCCTACCCTATTTCATAAATTGAACTTGTAGGGGGACCTTGTGTGATACATGATTTATATATACTCATGCTGTTTGACCTTGGACACCTCACTCATGGCCTACACCACTCATGAGGTTACCTAAGGTCAAATGGAACTTGTATAGATAAATCATTTATCACACAGGTCCCCCCTTCATATCCCTTATTTATGCCATACTTGTGAAGATAAACAATGGCAAATATCAGTGATAGTTTTGACTCCATGAGGACAAAGAGTGAACATATCACTGTTATTTTCACTCTAGGTCCATTTAGCCTCATACTAAGTCCATAGTAGCAATGAAAGTGATTAAGCCATGTATTGAGTATCACCTTCATACAGTGAAGTTGTGATGGGATAACATCATTGCTGAGGGTGGCAACTGAAAAATTCAGGGTGCAGGATTTTCTCTTGCCATTGTATAATAAAAGGCATGGCATAAATCAAACATGCCATGGCCCTAATGAAAATATTGGTGATAATTTCCCTTGTGCAGTTTAATCTTTGGACATCGCTCTTGGCTTCCAGTCTCATAATAACACGAGGTCAAACTGCACTCAGGAAGTCTGTATCTACAGTATATCTACAGTATGTCTATGTGTATAAAAATAATCTTGCAATTTTCAGCTATAAGATGAAAACATCAGTGTGAAACTATATATATGATTCCCCCACCCAGTGATGTAGAAGTTTTCACAGCTTTTTATTTTATAGATTAATTGCCTTCATCATTTCATACACCATTCTATAGTGTTCTCTAATTTGTTTCCAGGTTTGAGAACAGGACTCCATGTCAAAGCAGTTAGGGTTCTCAGACTTTTAAAATAATGAAGTTATAACACTCAGGGAGTAAGATGAATGTCATTGAGTACCCAGATCAATATTTATTTTCTCATGTGGTAGGTGCACTGGTCACAGGGGAACATTTTCAGGCACAAAACTGGCTAAAAAGATGGCAAGAAAACAGTAATGGAAAAATTACATACAGGTAAAGTAGTATGCTACATTACGTGAACATATGATGAATGCAGAGTGACAGTAATGAGCAAACAATAAATACAGAAAGTATGTTTAATAGGCACAATGAATTAAAATGCATCAAACACATTGCAACTGGATACAGGCATCCAGAAAAACAAATATTAAGGGTAGTATTCATAAATATGTGTTAATAAGTTTATTACAAATTATGTTCTCAGGGGAGCATTTGCTGGTTGTCTGACAGAAGGGCAACTTTACAGTGAGATTTGATTAGGGAATTCAGTACTAGAGAGCTGAGGGAGATAGATAGGCTGTTCCAGTGATGGAGTGAAAACAGAGATAACCTTTTGTTCCATACAAGTAATGACAGAGGGATTTTAAAGAAGCAGCAAAGAGGATGGCCTAATCGTATGGCAGCACAGTTTGGGATTTAGAAGGTAAGATTTTTTTTTTTACTTTGTATTGGGAAAAACAAGAACAAACAGTACATGGAACAATTCTCATATCATAGGAATGAAAACACCAAAATAAAAAAATACAATCTTTACAAATGAGAAATAATTATAGTAAATAAGCAATACACAGAATTAATGCAAGCTAATATCCCTTATTTTTCATTTTCCACATTTTGATCTCTAAAGTCAATGAAATTAAGAGAAGAAATTATGCCAGTTGTACATTCTTTAAATCAGGAAACTGGGATCCTCAAATCCTGTTCATTACAATACTGCACAGATATCCCAGTAGTAAATAAGGCCCTTTATATCAGTCACATGTATACCTAAGAGAATTCTGAGAGTAGATCTACACAGTTTATAAACTTACTCTCTCTTCTATAGTGGCATAGTGGATGTGTGTTCCTCAATCAATCAATCAATCAGTCAATCAATATCTTTATTTATCCAGGCGGGCACCACTGAGCAAGCTCATTTACAAGGTGGACCTGCGGTCCTACAGTAGTAATGCAGAAAGACACATTACAATAGTACAAACAGTAAAAATAGCTGCTATTATAGTAAAAATGCACATTTACAGGTAATATACATTGAACACAGAACTACAAGGAGTTGTGGATAATGAACTTGTGCTGGATCCAAGCCCAAAAACTGTGCATTTTGTAGTGGGAAATGTTAGGGAGAGGGTAGGCATACCAGATAGAAGATATCAAGCACATAATGTAGGGAGAGTTGAGGAATAGGGGCGCAAGCGAAGAGGACCCAATTGTTAGAGCAGAGTGAGGGATTGGGAGGGCAGAGGACCGCATTTAAAGGCTTAATACAAAGCGATTTTTTGACCCAAACGCATGCATATATGGAGGAGAAAAGCTGCCATTGTACTAAGTGCAAGAGGAGGAATATAGTAGCAGGGGCATAACTGGGAGGGTCCTGGAGGTTGGGGCAGAAGGATGTGTTGGATGGACAAGGGACTGAATATTTTTTGGGGTGAAAGAAGATAATTATCCCCAAGTGCAGTAGCATGTGCTAGAATCAGGCTGCAGCTGTTCAGAGCATCAAAGAATAAGATATGGGAGTTCTGTAATTAATCCTGTGGATCTGTTGGTGGGCATGCTAGAGGCAGAGGCACACATTTCAGCTGGGGGACCACCATTTGCGGGCTGCCATTTGAGGAAGGGAGGTTAGTTAGTGTGTAGTAAAGCAGTTTCAAATTTCCATAATGCCATCACGGTAAAGCCGTTTGAACAAAAAGGTACTTACTGGGGTTTTCAGCTTAAGTATTTTTGGGGTTTTATTCCATATTGATGGGAGTGTGAATCCAAAGGCGGCTCTCCCAACTTGTGTGAGTGCCCTGGGTATATTTAGCAGGAGATGTGAGCAGCTTCTAAGGGAATAACTCCTGGGCACAATCGGAGACAGACAGTCGGTGATGTATTGAGGGAGTTTGCCACTGAGGGTCCTAAGTGTCCAGAGTGCTGCATTAAAGTTGCACCTATAGTGAAGTGAGGTCCAGCCCGTGGTGGCATATAGTGTGCAATGATGGGTAGAGAAGGGGAGGTCGATGATGAAGCGTATAGCTCTGTGGTAGAGCGTATCCAATTTTCCAAGATAGGAAGCCGCACAGCTACTGTATATGAAGTCTGCGTAGTCAATTAAGGACAGGAACGTGGCTTGGACTAGTCGTTTCTTTGCATCTGCTGTAAGAAGTCTTCTTATCCTGTGAAAAAGGCCAAGTCTTTGCCTTAATTTTTTCAGCAAGTCTTCCAGGTGGTCAGTGAAGGAGAGTTTACAGTCGATCCAGACCCCAAGATATCTGAATTTCGGAACATACTCTAAGCACTCTCCCAGCATCGTGGTTATTGGGGGGAGGGAGTCAGTATCGCTTGTGTAGTTTGAGGGGGAAAATAACATGAGTTTAGTTTTCTTAGCAATTAATAGCAGATTTTTATTGATTAGTTGGAGTTGCAGGAGGTTGAAATCTTTTTGTAGGTCAGTACAAGCTTCTTTTGGTGTGGGACAACTCAGGTACAGCACTGTGTCATCCGCGAATAAGTGAATACTTGCATCCTTGATTCCCTCATCAATGTTGTTGATATAGACTGCGAAGAGGAGGGGACCTAATATGGATCCCTGAGGGACACCTCTTTGTAAGAGTTTTAGGGCAGATAGTTCACCATCCACTTTCACCTGCTGGTATCTGTCTGTCAGATATTCAGAGAACCAGTTTAGAGAAGTAGCATCCAATCCTAATGTTTTTAGCGAGTCGAGGAGCAGGTCATGATCGACTGTGTTGAATGCTTTGCTGAGGTCAAGAAACACAGCACATTCTGACTTTTTATGCTCCAACTCCAGTTGCCAGTCATTGGTTACTTTAGCTAATGCCGAGACTGTACTGTGGTTGGCTCTGAATCCGGATTGAAGGGGGTTTAGTAATTTTTCTCTGTCGATGAAGGATCTTAGTTGGCCATTTACTATTTTTTCCAGTAGCTTTGAGAGTGTGGGTAGGAGAGAAATTGGCCTATAGTTATTAAGGTCGCAAGGGTCTCCAGATTTAAATAGCAAGATAACGTGTGAGATCTTCCATATTTGAGGGAGGGTACCTTGTATTAGGGACAGGTTGAATAAATGAGTAATAGACACTGACAGTACGTGGCATGCTATCTTTAGGAAGTATGGTTCAAGTGCATCTGTGCCGGCACTTTTCTTAGTATCCAGGTGGAGAATCAAGTCTTCCACTTCCTTGAAGGAAACCGATGAGAATAAGAATTGTTGACTAACGGAGCCAACATTTGGTGGGGTCATGCCAAGTTGGGTGCGCAGGCTACATGCAGGTGAGTTATTGAAGGCTAAGCCTGCTGTGGCAAAGTGCGTGTTGAATGCCTGCAGTATTTCTTTTTTGTCATTGATTACTGTATTGTCAGAGGTAATTTTTATAGGGAGCATATTTTGTGATGTGGCTCCCGCCAGTTCTTTGATTGTGGCCCAGAATTTGGAGAGACAATTGGCTGCAGTATCTAGTTCTGCTTGGTAATAGCAGGCTTTAGCTTCCCTAATCAGTTTGGTGCAGCAATTTCTGGCTGTTCTAAAGAGGTGCCAATCTTCCTCTTTTTGGGATTTGTGGGCAGTCTTCCAGAGTTTATCCCTGGACAGTAGTGCAGCCTTGAAATCTTGAGTGAACCAACGACATTTCCTAGCCTTTATGCATATTTTTGACAGAGACACATGTAGATTCATGGCGTAGGTAATGATCTCATGTAGTACAGAATATGCAGTTTCCACTGTTTTAGCAAAGTAAAAACTCTGCCACAAGGGGGAGTTGTTTAGGTCAAGTAGGTATGCCTTTGGGTTGAATGACCTGGTTGACCTTTTGGTGGAGAATTTGGCCCTAGTTGGCACTTTTTTGGCTGCCCAAACTCCAGCTATTAGGCAATGGTCACTAATATCCATGTCAAATGTTCCAACGTGGGAGAAGGAATGGAGTTTATTCACAAACAGGACATCCAGAAGGGTACTTTTGGCTGTATTCTTTTTTGTTGATATGGGTGGGCTCTTCGTTGAGTAGGGTGAAACCAAGGGAGTTGCATAAAGATTTAAGCGGGCGACCGGTTTCTGACAGCCAATCATAGTTTAGATCCCCAAGGATAATTGTTTCCAGGGAGCTAGTGTCCAAGATAGTTGTAAAATAGGACAAGAGCTGAGTACTGGCAGATGGTGGTCTATAGCATCCTATGACTCTGAGTGCTAATGATGGGGATAGGTTGATTTTTATGTCCAGGCACTCAAATCCCACTACCAGTGAGTTAGAATGAAATGTTGATGCCACAGATCTATCTCTGATGTAGATGGCAACCCCACATCCTCTGGATTGCCTATCACATCTAAAGATCTGGTAGTTAGGTATATTAATCATGCTATTTGGCGTAGAGGGCCGAAGTCAGGATTCTGAGATAACAAGCACATCTGGAATTGTATGGGCAGTCCAAGCCTGGATAAGGGTGAATTTTTTCAGCAGGCTGCACACATTAATGTGCATAAAACTAATACCTTTAAGAGATAGTGACTCAGAAGGGGAGGTAAATTTATTTATGGGCCCTGGATTAAGCTTGACATTGCCAGAGCAGAGTAAAAGGAGGAGTAGCAATTTTTTCAGGGATTCAAGTGAAAGACAATGAGCTCAAGGCTTTTTCCGGCTTGGCATGGAGGAGGAACCAGGGTGCCAAGCTTTGTTTTTTTAATTTATGCAAGCCTAAGGACACTGAGGCTAATACTCTGGCTGTGTAATGCCAGTGGGAGTAACTTGAATTAATTAGAGATAAGGAAGGAGGCATAGACAAACCTGCAATAGTTGCTGTTCAAGGAAGGTAGTCCACCTGGATCAGTTGGCAAGGAGCCTTGGCATAACATGTGATGTGTAGAGTCAGATTGGGTGAGCAGTCTTCAGGATGAAGCATTTAACTTCACAATACGAATCCCTCCTTTTCAGGGGAGGAGGGATTAGTATTGTGAAGTTAAATGCTAGTGGTACATTCAATGGCACTGGGGCTTCCGAACACTCTTTGTCAAGAATATATTTTGGCAGAAAATCTTAAGCTCTGTAACAAATAAAAGGCACCCAGATATTATGGAATCTGGTCAGACTGTGAGTTGCAAGGTAGGAACGGCATTTATATTCCACCAGCTTTGAGAGCCTGGCTAGCCATTGAGATTATGGAGGGGCCTCTGTGGACCACTATTTTAGGAGGATCTGTCTTTTTGCTTCCATAGCACCAGTAACTAATCATACTGTATCTTGGCTGACATTGTGACACCCAGCAGGTTAACACTTTCTCCAAGAATCCATAAGCTGGAATCATGAGGCGGTTCACCCCAGGACAGTCCCACAAAGAGCAGTGACCCTTAACCAACATTGGTGTAGTCCTGCACACTGCCACAGAATATGTTCATGGGTTCCTGTTGTTGTTTGACACCTCCTGCATGCGTCTGTCATCATGAGACCCATTTTATGTAACACTTGTGGTATGGAATAACATCTGTGTAGTATCTTTTTCTTGTATGAACTGATATCTGTAGTCCCTACAGGATGTGTGCACCTCGTTCGGCAGTGTGTCCCCCTTCTCCTCTTGGATTTCTATATTTAAGGCTAATTCCCAGGCTGCCTTTGTTTGTGTAACTGATGGCAATGTGAGGATAAGAGGGACATATATATTTTCCCCCAATCTGCTTGGGGTTAGAATTCCAGGCTAGCCTGAGGGAGCCGAGTTTGTTGTCAAGAGCATGTTTTTTGAATTTGCAACTGTCAGAAATAGCCGTTGTTTGTAGGTATTTCCAGAAGTCTGATTTGGGGAGTGAGAACTGTTCAACTAGACTGTGAAAGAGGCAACGTGTGCTAGACTCTGGGTCCATCAGTTGTCATATCGTGGTAATCCTCTTTTGTATCCAGGAATGTCAGATTAGTGGCTTTCTATCTATTGTAATGTGTGAATTTTCCCAAAGCAGCTCCCAGTTTCCTAGGTGTGGGTTCTTGACTCCACCGTACTTAAGGAGCATTTCCCATGTGTGTCTCGAGAAGTGTAGAGTGGGTAACTGATAACCCTTGCCAGACTATTATATTGAACTGATTCCATGGAGCCTCCTCATAAGAATCCCCTTCCAACTTTTTCCACAGGGGTGTCCAAAAAGAGTTAGATTCAAGCCACCAGAGGTTTTGTTTTATCCCCACCATTCAGTAATAGGCCCACAGCCAGGGAAGGCCCCACACTTTCTGTTGTAGAGGGCTACGGAGCTTCATGAGAGTAAAGTGAGGCCATTTTCTCACAGAAAAGAGGAATAGCTTTGGTAACCTGAGAAACTTGATCTACCTGAAGGTAGCAAAGCAGTGTGATAAGGCAGTGAGAAAAGCTAGTAGAATGCTGGGATGCATAGGGGGCAGTATCACCAGCAGAAAGAGGAAGGTAGTGTTACTCCTGTATAGATTAGTGGTTAGGTTCCACCTAGAGTACTGTGTCCAGTTCTAGAGGCCACATCTCAGGAAAGACATAGACCGGGTGGAGGTAGTACAGAGAAGGGCAAACAAAATTGTGCATGGCCTGCATCAGAAGCCCTATGATGAAAGACTCAGGGAGTTAAATATGCAAGGCAAGGAAGGACAAATTTTATTTTTCAGGTGCCCAATCCCGGAGGCTCTGGGTGCTGCACAATAAGAAATCCATCATAAATTACAAAAATATAGAATTTCCAATCTACAGATTATCACATACATATTAAAATCAGTAAAACCAAAGAAGGATAAGGGGGGGAAGGAAGGATCCTACTCAACTCAGTCTGGGGGATCAGGAAAAGCTTGGTAAAACAGGTGAGCCTTGAGGCGGATCTTGAAAACCTCCACAGAAAGGGCCTACCATAGAGCTGGTAGAAGCATATTGCACAGAACAGGGCAGGTGTCACTAAATGCCGTCACCGGCCGTTTTCAACCTCGTTCTGGGAATCGCTAGGAGGCCGCTCAAGGACGATCAGAGGGAGCGAATCGATGCAGCAGGTTACAGGTGGTCAGACAGATAGAAAACCCCACCTTAAAGAAGATCCTCCATCTGACTGCCAGCCAATGCAGTTCACACAGCACTGGGGTGATGTGGCAGAATTTAGACTGTCTCACCAACAGTCTGGCAATGCAGGGCCAGTTTATCCACCTCCAAGCTGGACCTCCGCCAGCAGAGCTCCAACCTCCGACCCAAAATCTTCATCACCTTGAACTCCCCGTCAAACCAGGGGGACCTCAAGTGAGAAGATTTTGGTCATACATGGATTGGTGTGAGAGAGTCAATCATCGCAGTCAGCATCCTGTTATACGTGGCAACTGCTTAGCCCGAACTCCCTGTGCATGCACTGCCCACACTAGATAGATCAGCCACCGCCAGCAATCCCTCCAGGGTCAAACCCCTCAAAGGCGATAGCTGACCATCTCAGCAGGGAAAGTGTTCATGGGGGCCGAGTCAAAATTCTACCATGCAATTATCAGATCAAATGACCTGATCAGTCTTGAGGTGAAAAACCTCAAGCGCCAGAGAGAAGACCAAATCCTACATGTGACCACTCTGGTGTGTCACAGAGGAAACTTTCTGTGACAAGACCAGAGAAAACATAGTCTGGAGGAGGTTGGAACCCAACCTGGACAACTCGTCATTGGCCCAGATATTGAAATCCCCCAAGACTAAACATCAAGGGGATGCCAACGCCTTGCTGATGATGAAATCGGCCATCAGGAGAATCCTACAGCCTGTACCCGGACCACCATGTATGGCCACACATTCAAATGAACTTGGTCTTCCCACTGGGTGTACAGAGAAGTTAAGCTCAAATCTAAAACAGATAGCTACTCCCCCACCATCTGTTTAGAAATATGTACTTTCTAGAGGAAAGGAGGGAAAAGGGATACATGACAGAAATATTCAAATACCTCAAAGGTATCAATAGAAACATAGAAACATAGAAGTTGACGGCAGAAGGAGACTGCTGTGTCCATCTAGTCTGCCCATTTGTTTTAGACCTGTTTTGACACTGTAGTTGCCCTTTGTAGTCAGGGCTCCCTTGTGTCTATCCCAGGCATTCTTGAATCCCCCCACAATGTTAACCCCCACAACCTCTTGGGGCAGGCTGTTCCAAGCGTCCACCACTCTTTCTGTGAAGAAAAACTTCTTGGTGTTGGTAGAGAATCTTCCTACTTGCAGCCTGAGGTCATGTCCCCTGGTCCTGGAGCTCTTCTTGAAGTGAAAAAGTTCCTTTGCCTGTACCTTGTTAATGTCTTTTATGCACTTGAATGTTTCAATCATGTCCCCTCTCTGTCTTCTCTGCTCCAGGGAGTACATATTCAGTTCCCTAAGTCTTTCCTCATAGGACATGTACTGCAGACCCTGAATCATTTTTGTCACCTTTCTCTGTACTGTTTTTACCCAGTCAATGCCCTTTCTGAGATGAGGTCTCCAGAACTGGATTCCATATTCCAGGTGAGGCCTGATCAGCAATCCATACAGTGGTAGTACCACCTCTCTGTTCTTGCTTGTGATTGCCCTCCCAATGCAACCCAACATTCTGTTGGCCTTTGTTGTTGCCTTCTCACACTGCTTACTAACCTTCAAGTCATCTGAGATTATCCCAGATCTCGTTCCTAGTTTGAGACTGCCAGTCTTTTGCCTCCTAGGTAATACTCCTTTCTTTCTTTCTTTCTTTCTTTCTTGTACAGGAGGGTGGCATTTTGCACAGAAAGAGATGTTCAAGGACAAGGGGGCATGTTATGAAGCTGGAATGGGGGAGACTTAGAGGGGATATGAGAAAATACTTCTTTATGGAAAGGGTGGTGGATGTCTTGAACAGACTCCCAGCAGAGTTGGTGGGTACTGAAATAGTAACATTTTTCATACATGCATGGGATACACACCAGGAGACCTTAGTAACAGGGCTGGGGGGAAGGCCGGAGATCAATTAGGGTCTATGGTAGCACAATATGTAGGGACCTTAGGGCAGACTAGGTGGGCTAGGAGGTCCTTGTCTGCCAACAGCTTCTATGTTTCTATGCTTCAATGTTTACGGTATCTTGAGAGGTAGATTACTGAGATGGAAAATAATTTTGGGAACTGACATCATTTTAAAGGCAGCTATTTCCCCATAAAAGGTGAGGTTAAGTTTCTTCCACCTATTAAGATCTGCCTCTATCTCCCTTATTAGTGGGTGTAAGTTAAGGTCTACCATATGTCTGTGATCAGTGGTTAGTATCATATCTAGTTACTTGATCTGTTCTGGGGCCCATTTCAGGCCAAGCCTGACAGTTGGAGCAGATGGACAATTGCTGTTTGGGAGGAGGGCTTCAGTTTTCCCCAATTAACCCTTAACCCTGATACTTTCCCAAAACCATTCAGCATTTGTAAGGCTGCAGGAAGAAAGGATGCTGGACTGGACATTAATTAGTAGCAAGTCATCTACATAAGCCAGGGTATTATGCTTGATGCCATTAATTACATCCCTTATATGGTTTGAGAACGTCTAATTTTCTGAAGCAGGAGTTCTATCGTTAAGAGATACAGTAGTGGAGAGGTGGGACATCATTGTTGGGTCTCCCTTGACAAAGGTGTGCTTCTGGAGATTAGTCCATTTGTAAGAACAGAGGCCTTCGGGTCCTAGTACAGGAGTTTAATCCAGCTAATAGATGCAGACTCAAAGCTCATGGTAGCCATTATTTGATACATATACTCCTATTCCACGGAATCAAAAGCTTTTTCTGTGTCAGTGGTTAGCAGCACTACTGGACCAGTTTGCCTACTTACTGTCCAGATTACATTTATGAAGCTCTTAGATTGTCCATGGCCATCCTACCCTTGGCAAACCCTGTTTGGTGTTCCTGAATTAAATAAGAAATAACCTTGTCCAGTCTCATGGCTAATGCCTTAGCCGGGATTTTAGCATTGATATTTATTAAGGATATGGAGTGGTAGTTGGCAGGCAGAAGGGGGTCTTTTCTGGGTCTTGGAAGTAAAGTTATGAGAGCTTCTGACATTGATTGGGGTACATTCCCACTGGCAGCTGTTGCAGTATAGGTTTCAAGAAACCTCTGCTCCAGAAGAGGAGGAAGGCCTGGCATAATTCTGCTGGAAGTCCATCCATGCCTGGGATTTTTCTTTTAGACAGAGTCTTAATGGCTGTTTGTATCTCCTGTTTTTTTTATTTTTTTAATTGTAGTCTTTGGTAACCGGGTTAGGCCCACTAGGCACAAGTGCCCTGTTTCAGGGGTGACCTGGGAGCACTGAGTGGTTAAGTGACTTGCTCAGAGTCACACAGTATGCAAGTGGATGATGTGAGAATCAAACCCAGGTCTGGTCTGCTGGATGTACCAAGCTCATTCACACCTCATTTCCCTAACCTCTAGGCTACTGCCAGCCCAGTTTGTTAGGGGTGCATCCAGAACTTACACTTGCTGTGCTGTAAGGGAAGTCAGGGAAGTTTCTTCCAGAAAATCTAGTAGATCAGGTGCAGAGGACTCCGTTTGAGATTTATACAGGACCTTATAAAAATCCTTAAAAGCCTTGTTAATATCCTGCTCCTGAGTGAGGACTTGGCCAGAGGCATGCTTTAAACTGGTGATATGTTGAGCTGCTTGTTGCATTTTGGTGCGGTATGCCATCAACTTGCCTGCCTTCTCACCCAACTCCCAGTATTTATGGGCTGTCCTTTGAATAGCCCTTTATGCTGCTGTTTAGAACAAAGTTTTTATTTGATATTTTGTTAGTAATATGTCCCAGTACATTTGTTGTGTGATTGATGAGGCCTTGTTGTAGCTTTTTTCTAACCAATTCAGGTCATTTTCCAGTTGTGAGACCTTGGCTAGTCTCTTCCTTTAGAGTGGGAAGAATAACTGATTAAAAGGCTTAAAGGCATCCAATAGTGTAGCTCTAGACATGCCAGGAGTGTTGTTATTCTGAAAGAAAAATTTAATCTCTGATTCTAACCAGGACTTAAATTCTTTGTCTTGCAGGAGCAGGGTATTAAACTTCCACTGAGGTGTGGGATATGTTGCAGGGTTGAGGGCTATTGACAAGTGGACAAATACATGGTCTGAAATGATGATAGGCCCAATGTGGGTATCTAGGACCAGTGGAATTATGAGAGGTGAAGCCAGGAAATAATCAGTCTGTGAGCTAGTGTTGTGCCTAGCTGAATGATGAGTGAAATCTCTGCCTATTGGATTTTTTTGTTCTCTAGGGGTCATTCAGATGAAATTCTTGGGATAGGAAATGCAAAACTTGATAGCTCTTAGTGGGGGGATGGTATTGTTACATTTTAATTTTATCTAGTTCTGGGTCCCACACTTCATTAAAGTCTCCCCAACAATAAGGTGGTCTCCGAGGAGTACTGTCTGGGAAAGCATCTGAGCTAGCCCTGGGAAGTATGAGCTGGTATCTTCATTAGGTGCATAGATGTTGCATAAGAATAAAACATGGGTTTCTTGCTGTAGTCTCACTATAACCCATCTGCCATTTTTACAACTGACAGCATGTTAAATTTGTACTGGGATTTTTTTTGTGGATTAGTATGGCAACCCCTCTGGATTTGGAATTATAGGAACAAGACTTGATATGATCCACTCATTCCCTCTTCAGCTTTTGGGATTCTGCATGGGTGAGGTGGGTGTCTTGCAGGACTGCTGTATTACATTGTTCTTTTTTAAGGTGTGAAAGTACATGTTTCCTTTTAATAGGGGAGTGGAGGCCCTGAATGTTCCAGGTTACAATTTTCAAGGTTGCCCATGTTTCAGCTGCCATTTGTTAACAGTATATGAGTAGAATACAGAGTAATGATGGGGGTATCAGCACGGGGTCATCATGCCTAAGACAAAAACAGCACAGCAACGTACCATGTTGTCAATACAGCGGGTACATTGCCAGTGCTCACCCATAAGGCCGAATACAACAATCGGTGAAAAAGGCACATTAGTTCTTCATTTTTTTGGGGGGGGTCTGTCTTCCACCCACCATTGCAGAGGGCTGTGCCCCTCAAACCCCCCCATTTATATAATCAACTCTGGGGAGTTACTACACGGGGATGGGAAGAAACATGGGTGGGGGAGTAATGACATTGCACAAACTGTTACAAAGCAAAACAAAATAAAAAATAGCAGTCTACACCAGTGGTCTGAGACCAGGATTTGAACCCCAGTCCACAGACACGCCGCTTCCCTCCACTACCAGCTGCTCATCTCTGACCCACAGCAGCTGTTTGGCAGACCATCTCCCCAGTTCTTATCCTCTGCATCACTGTCTACCAGCAATGAGCAACAGGGTACAAAACTGTGCTTGTAACATTTCCTCCTTGCGGTGTTATATACCCTGTCACTCTATTCCCCCATGCTGTGTGTGGTGCGGTGCATTGACTGCATCATATTACATGTGTTACATTGATCTGGTACTGGGGGGATCTAGCTGGTCTGCCAATGTTTAAAACAGGTATGTTCTGAGTAACTAGGTATCCTTAAACAGCAATCACTGCAGAGTAATTGAACTTGAAAGGTAATTAATCTACAAAACAGAGGAAAAACTGGAATGTAATTTCAACAATGCTCTGTATCATTAACAGTCTATCATCCTTATACAGCTAATTTCTGATTATAACTAATTACAGCTGGAGAAAAAAGAACACAAGATTAAATAACAAACAGTGGATCCCAGTAAGACAAGTTCTAAATGGCAGAAACTTTAAAAATGAGTATGAGAGCTGATAATCCTGAGTGCTTCGGGGAAGCTAAAGTCCCCAGGAAGCATGTATCAGTCTCAGACACAGCTGCTGTCACCATAGTAATAGTCACTAATACATCCTGCTTTGGGCTGGGGAAGAGTTGTGAGCTTCCACTGGCAAAACAAATGGGTGCCTTCCCTATAGTTTCCACAGACATGTATAGGTAGCATAGGTATATATACAAAGACAGAAGGAGAAGGAAAGACCATGGAGAAGGGTGGCAGTGCATCCAACTGTGTTAAATGAGTAGTGGGTCTGGAGTGTTTTGAACTCCTATGCTAGCCATTATCAGAATTTTCAAGCTACTTCACCGGCCCAGTGGTGAGGAGGGCTGAGGCACCATGCCTTACCTGCCACCACAGTGGTGACCCAGGAGAGGGTGTGATCTCAGGGCTTTGGGGTCAGCCAAGGGGAGGAGGACTGATCATCTGATGGACTGCTCTCCTCCAGGGGGAGGGTGGGGAAGCACTCAGTGCTTGACTGACCCCTGGCAGATGCAGGGGGCCATCACAGCTGAGGCTTGAAGGTTCAGGGAAGGGTGCCAGATGTGGGTGCTTGCACCCTTATGTCATTGCACGTCACACCTCCCAACAACAATGGGGAAAACAGGACTCCGGCTGTGGCAGGATGATACCCATCCCCGCAAAAAGTGTTTTGATGAACATCTGGCTGTCAATCAATGAGGGTGTACTGTATACAGTAGGAGCTCATTGAGAGCTCAGTTGGTGACCAGTCATGGTGGTGAGATGAGTTCTGTGCTGGTCGTCGGCTCCGAGTCGGGGGGCAGGGGGGTACACTAGACTATCAGGGACAGTTATTTCAAACTACTGTATATGGGGTGATCATGGCTGGGGGGTCTGATAGGCCACAGGAAAGATATATACTGATTAATGGGTTAGATTGGGGAGGGGTCACTAGTTCACCAGGGGTAGATGTTTCAGTTCGTATGGGGGACACTGGGGATTTGGGGGACATATGTATGCAACAAGCAATCCATGTAGATGTATTACAGTAACAGTACAACAATACCTTGATGGGTGCACACAAAGAAAGCACAGTCATGAGCACAACTCTCTGCCTGACACCCCCACTGCCACTTTCCATGCCCCTTATGCCTCTGGCACCATCATGGCATGATGTTTCTTCCCCTACCACCATTCCAGTCCCTCTAGTGTTGTGCTGGGTAGGCAGGGGCACCGGATCCCTGTGGCAATGTCTACAGATGAGCCTACTGTTTGGCGCAGCTAGAGAATTGTGGCAAACCCAGAGAGTTTGGTGCCAGGAGCCAACTTTTTATAAAATCAGGTGCAGGGTCCCTGGTGCACCTGGAGTTTGCCACAATCCTTAGAGTGCAACTTGCATCACTCTAAGGATTCTTTTAAAATAGGGCCCTGGGAATTTTGTTTTTTTAAGTGTGTTAGCTCGAGGTGAGGAGCAATCACATCAAGGGGTCAGTGTTCGGGCTGGTGTTGTTTAATGTCTTTATTAGGGACATTGGGAATGGCATCCAGGGAAAAATGTGCATGTTCGCTGATGACACCAAACTCTGCTGGAAGGTGGACACTCAGGAAGGGATAAAGAAGATGAGGGAGGACCTAGCCAAATTGGAGAGATGGGCAGGGATATGGCAGCTTGGGTTCAACACCTAAAAATGCAAAGTGATGCAGTTAGAGGCGAAGAAACCGAGAACAGAGTACTACATTGGAAAAGTCCAGGTTACATCATCAGAGGAGGAAAAAGATCTGGGGGTGATAATTTCTAGTAACCTGAAACACTCAAGTCAATGCAAAAAGGCTGTAGCTAAGGCGAATAGGATGTTGGGGTGTATCGCTAGGGGAATTAGCAGTAGGAGGAGGGAGGTCATTCTGCCACTGTACAGGTCATTGGTCAGATCTCACTTGGAGTATGGAGTGAGATACTGGCACCCACACCTGAAGAAAGACATAAACATGATGGGAAGGATACAGAGAAGAGTGACTATAATGATAAAAGGACAGCAGAACAGATCATACTCAGAGAGGCTGGAGGATCTGGGGACATTCTGGAAGAGAGGAGGCAGAGGGGGGATATGATCGAGAAGTTCAAGTACTTGAGGGGAATTAACAGGGTGGACTGTGAGAGCCTATTCAATAGGAGGGCCACCACCATCACCAGAGACACAGCTTAAACTGGTGAGGGTAGATTCAAGAGGGATATAAGAAAGCACTTTTTTACAGAAAGAGTGGTGATGGCATGGAATGAGCTGCCACAGGAGGTGATGGATTCAAAGTCAGTGGGAGCCTTCAAAAAAGCCTGAGATGGGCATAAAGGAATGTTAGGAGGCACTGTAAGGGGAAAGACCAGAAATCTGGGGGGGGGGGGAATAGGGGCACAAATGTAGACTGAAAGTTGGAAACAACCTTATTATTTTGAGCAGACCCGATAGACAGAGAGGTCTTCTTCTGCTGGACATTTTCTTATGTTCTTATGTTCTTATCTTAGCTTCAGCCCAAATGGAAATCGATTTAGAAGGTAAGTTAAGGGGAATGCTCCTTATCCTTCAAGTTCTTGTGTGTGAGACAGCTTAATAGGTATTCATGATGAGCTTGCAAGGAGAACCAGGACAGGACTGGTAATATGATATTTTGGTGCAGCCATGAAGCTTTAAAACTCTGGAGTTTTTTTTTTGCCATCAACTTGTCAAAAGTGCAGACTGATTTTTATATTTCATAACATCTCTCAGGATCAGGAAAGGCACATAAAAAGAAAGTGTTTTGTTTATGGGTTGTAGTGAGATCATCGGCCTTGGTCTTAGCTCGGATTATCCGGTGTTCTTTAGATATGAGAGTTTTTCCTAGCTCTCTGAAAGAGGGGGTGGTGATCCCCCTTCTGAAGAAAGCTTCTTTAGACCCGGATGACCTAGCAAACTACAGGCCAATCTCTAACCTCCCTTTTGTGGGGAAGGTTATTTAGAAAGTTGTGGTGGCCCAACTGGATAACCATTTGATCATCCATAGTTTATACGAACCTCTCCAGTCTGGTTTTCGTAAGAGGCATAATACCGAGACTGCTCTGGTTCGGGTGCTCAATGATCTCCTGATGGTGAGAGATCGGAGACACCGCTCTATTTTGGTTCTCCTTGATCTATCATCAGCTTCTGATAATGTGGATCATGGGGTCTTGCTCGAATGCCTGAGGTCCATTTGTGGACTGTCGAGTACTGTCCTCAGATGATTTTCATTGTTCCTCAAAGGGAGAACGCAGAGAGTGGTCTCAGATTTGTATTCATCCGGGGCCTTCTTTCTGCCTTGTGGGGTACCCCAGGGCTTGGTGCTTCCCTCATGTTATTCGCAGTATATATGCTACCCCTCGGAGACATTGTAAGATGGTATGAGCTGAGGTTTCACTGCTATGCTGATGATACCCGGCTCTACCTGTCTTTTGCACCTGACCAGGTTAGTGCTATCTCGGTACTGAACAACTGCCTCGCTGATATCCAAGACTGTATGAACTCCAGCGGTTTAAAGTTGAACCCGGGAAAGACTGAGGTTATGGTGGTGGACCCAGGTCTCAGGGTAGAGGGTTTGAGGACTGGTCTCCCCTCTGGATTAATCCTGGGGATGGACCAGATCCTTACCTCTGAACGGGTGCATAACCTGGGAGTGGAGCTTGACACTGGTCTGACCCTCCATTATCAGGTGTCTGCTGTTGTCAAGCTGACATTTTTTCATCTTAGGAACATTGCCAGAATTAGACACCTTGTTCCACCTAGCGACCTGCTGGTTTTGGTCCATGCCTTTGTGACATCTTGCCTTGATTACTGTAACTCCCTTTACCTAGGACTTCCTGGGGTTGAAATCCGCCACTTGCAGCTAGTGCAGGATGCGGCAGCATGTTTGTTGACTGGGGCATCCAGAAGTTCCCATATTACCCCTGTGCTACGTACTCACCACTGGCTGCCAATACAGTGGTGGATCACCTTTATAGTGGGTCTTTTGACCTACAAAGCCCTACACGGTCTAGGTCCTGACTACTTGAAAGAGCTCCTGGTGCCCTACACCCCTCTGAGACAGTTCCGCTCGGCTGACGAGGGGTTGCTGGAGATTCCGAGGGTAAATTTGAAGTCATCTGATGCTCGTGCATTTGGATTCGCTGCACCTACCCTCTGGAATTCTCTTCCCCGTCAGCTCCAGGAGAGTAGGATGGTGGGGAGCTTTAAGCAGGCACTAAAGACTTATTTATGGGAGAAGGCGTTTCCTTCTTTGTTTTAATTTTATATTGTAGTATTGTAATATTTGTTTATAGTTGTTTTATTGTATGTATTGAATATGTTTTTGTTTTTCTTGATGTACAGCACTTTGAAAACTTTGAAAGGCGCTTAATAAAATACATTTTATTATTAATATTATATATTATATTTATGGTATAGTAAGCAACTTGTCTTGAGGTCCAACAGCAGTAGCAGCAGCAGCAGATTATAAAGCCTTGTCTTATGGGTCACAAGT
The DNA here is from genome assembly GCA_016271365.2 of Neoceratodus forsteri. Lineage (NCBI taxonomy): Eukaryota > Metazoa > Chordata > Ceratodontiformes > Ceratodontidae > Neoceratodus > Neoceratodus forsteri. The sequence goes on along the minus strand of CM028133.1, from coordinate 598,723,684 downwards.
TCCTCCTACCCCTGAACAAATGAGACAGACAACATGCTTGGAAGAAATGGTCACAGCCACGTATTTATTGGCAGCTAATTAGAATTGGTGAAAAAATGCAGCATATTACTCAGACTTGATGGATGTAGCAAAGTAGTCATAGCAGATTGTTTTTATATCAAATATCAATTATATGTTATGACTGGCCCCTCCCATTTTGGAGAAGTGTGACAAACTGGGAATGACCTCACAAGGTGCTCTGGCTTCTGAGGTATGAAGGGTGCCTGTACATAGGCAAGTCACCAAGGCACCTTCCCCCATTAGAGGGTGCCACAGACTGTGGACCAGAGCCCAAGAGTTATTCTCTGACTACAGACTGGCCTCCCTCACAGGAATTAGCCACCAGGGCCGCACCTCTCCCTAGCCTCAGGGTAATCCACCTGCAAAGTTGTGAGATTCCCTGTTCCCCCCTCTGTACTAGTCTGCAAGATTCACATGCCACCACATGATAAGCATAACTCTGCTGCCCGCTGTTGGAGTAATACCCTCTGATGCTCATCTCCCAACAAGCACATCACACCAGGGTTTCCTCCAAAAGTTTTCATAGAAACATAGAAACATAGACTTTGATGGCAGATAAGGACCGCTTGGTCCACCTAGTCTGCCCATTTCCCTACCTAGAGGATAAGCTGCAGATCCTATTTAACCAACAGCCGATTTCTTCCTACCCCCCACAAAAATTGCCTTATGTCTGTCCCATGCATTCTTGAATTCTCCCACAGTTTTAGACCCCACAACCTCTTCAGGAAGGCCGTTCCATGCGTACACCACCATCTATGTGAAAAAATACTTCCTCACATTGCCCCTGAGCAGTGCCTCCTCTATCTTCAAATTGTGTCCCCTTGTTCTTGCACATCTCTTTTTCTGAAAGATGCTACCCTCTTGGACTATGTTGATTCTACTGAGGCACTTAAACTTTTCTATCATGTCCCCCCTCTCCCTGCTTTCCGCATGGGAATACATATTAAGCTCCTTTAGTCTCTCCTTGTATGGCTTCTCTTGCAGACCCTGCAGCATTTTAGTTGCCCTCCTCTGAACTGCCTCCATCCTGTCTATGTCCTTGCAGAGATGGGGTTTCCAGAACTGCACGCAGTACTCCAGATGGGGTCTCACCAACTGTCTGTACAGGGGGATAACAACTTCCTGTTTTCTGCTGGTGATACCTCTCCCTATACATCCCAGTATCCCCCCAGCCCTCCCTACCACCTTCTCGCATTGCTTGCCAACCTTAAGGTCATCTGATATGATTACCCCCAGGTCTCTTTCCATTGTTGTTGTTGTTACTACCCCCCCCCCATTGTGTAATCTTCCCCTGGGTTTTTGTTTCCCATGTGCATTACTTTGCACTTCTTTGCATTGAATCCAAGGTGCTATACTTCTGACCATTCCTCCGAGTGGACTCCATTTACAATTACCTTCTGTGTCCTGTTGTTCAGCCAGTGTTTTACTCAGGCTACCACCTTGGGACCCACTCCCAGGCTGGTTAATTTGGCTACTAATCACTTGTGTGGGACTGTGTCAAATGCCTTGCTAAAGTCTAGGTAGGCCATGTCCACAGCCCCTCCCTGGTCTACAACTTTGGTCACCCAGTCAAAGAAATCAATTAAATTCATCTGACAGGACCTTCTCGCTGTGAACCCATGCTGCCTTAGGTCCTGTGCCCCACTGGGCTCTAGGTACTCAACAATTCTTTCCTTCGAAAGTGATTCTATCACTTTCCCTACCACAGAGATCAAACTGACAGGTCTGTAGATCTGTTAGAAACCTGTCATTCCCTAAGACTGATAAATGCACTCCATCTTTAAAATAAAACTGGGGAGATATTGCCCATATTTTGTCATGCTGCAACACCAGTCTATGTACAGATTCCATCAACCTCCTCATGGCCATGTAATCAGGCTGCATGCTCTTTTGATTGCTCTGGGATTGTGAGCTTGGCACCAACACTGCCTTTGACTCATGTGAGACCACACAATCTGCATGATTGTCCATTTTCAATGCAAAGACAGCAAGTCCTCTTTCATCACTCACAACATTTCCATGGATGTGACCACACTCAAAATCACTGTCTCCCAGGTGAATGACCAATGTATCTGGAGGGCCATAGCGTCAAGCTCCAGACATGATCCATGGGAACAAATCTCCCTGCTTCATCTCCCACCGACCCATCCAACAAACTCGTGTACACAGTGGATCCATTAAGAGATTCTGACCTTCTCAGAATTGCCTTGTACTCATCGCTGCCCAGTGCATGAAAGAGTGGCCACAGATCTACACTCATTTACCCTGGGAGTCAAGACCTGTCAAACAAAACAGAAGGTAAAAACCACTGTGACCGTGCATAACTCTCAAAAGCTTAGGACCTCCAATGCCCAGCAACTGGATCTGTGCACCTGTCCAGCCTTCAATCTTAGCATGTGAGGTAGCACCTATATGAAGGAGTGGATGTTGTTTTCCTGTGAGGTGACCTCCAAGGCCTCTAGGGCATAGGACATGACTGGAAAACTGTTAGGGGAGATCAGTCCTCATGATGAAAAAATGTTTGCCTTCCTGGTCGGTAGCACCCATGTAGAGCGCTGATTATTGAGAGCTGCACTTTTGATCGACTGAATAATAGCACTCTACAAGAGAGCAAGTGGTGCAATACGGTGCTATATCCTGTATAGCGAGTACAGCAAGGAGCTGTACTCACTATTGCAGGATATAGTACCCTTTGGGGCTGATTCCCACTGAGCTGCTTGCATCACACAGTGGTGTACACCACCGCTTGCAATGCAAGCAGCCCTGGATCTGGCTAGAGGCAGAATAATTTTTTTTTCTTTTAAATCCAATAACTTGCTCCGTGGTCTGCACCCCCCTCAGAGTTGATTATTTAAGTTTTGGGGGTGTGAGGGACACAGCCCCCTGCATAAAAAAGAGATTTCTTTGTGCTTTGGTTAAGTATTGCAGTGACCGTCACTATTTGCGATGGTCGGTACAATATCCATCGCCCTTTTGACCATGGGCTCAAGTTTGTTCGCTCTATGTGATAGGCAGTCTTTCAGACTCGCCTTTATCATATAGAACCTTCCTGGTCTCCAGTTGCTTGAGGTAGTACAAAATCTACCCCTGGATGTCCCATTAAACTTCTGAAGACAACAGGCAGCACCAGCAAGCTTGTGCCCTCCTGTCCATCTTGCTTCTATGCTAGTGAATAAAAAACCCTTCAGGGGTCACTGCTGTACTATCTTATGCTTATATCACTGGTACTGTGGAAGATGTCATGGCTGGGCATGCTCCGATACCCTGAAAGCCCCACAAAAGTCCACTAAAAAGGCTGTTTGGAACAAATAGACCTCTGAAGTAGATGAGCAAACCATGGGTAAGACATACACCATTTTGTCTAACAGGGCCAGGCCAATTGGATGCTATCTGTGCAACTATCTGGGGTCTCCATGGGCCCAATCTTCTAGCACCGTAAGCACAAAAAAGGCTGACGTGATGTCACTCACCCCATAGTCTTGGAAAAACATGAAATACCTACCAAATTCTGTCCTGATGGAATAGACCTCTGTTGCCTAATATGCAGGAGGTACAAGCAAAATTGGTCCTCTGGGACTGGCCAAGCATTAGCCCAGTTTAGCTCTTTTCTCACACATAAGAAGCTCTCCTCCAGTATGCTGCTCTTGTGCTGGTTGCTAGAAAAAACCTGAGTAGTTCTCAGGCTTCCAGGTCACCAGTTCCCAGTGGTAAGCTAGGAGTTCACTGGGGCACTTTTCTACTTCTAGTGCCAGCTCACAGAATCTCTCCCACTACAAATGAGAAAGAGCATCAGCAATAATATTATAAATGCTAGGTACATGCACTGCTCTAAACTGTATATTCCGGACCAGGTACCACAATGAAAAAGCCTTCATCAACGTCCTCATAGGGTCTGTGCCTCCTAACTGATCATTGATGCCATACAAAACTCCAGTGCTGCTCATTCTGAATGACACCTGCTTGTCCCTGATTTGCTCTCCCCAGATAACCAGTGTCACCAGGAGGGAAAAATAATCTAGGAAAGTGACCTATTGCAGTGAGCCCACATCCTCTTCAGACTGTGGTCAATGCCCTGCACACTAGGATCCCCTAAAATAAGACCCAAAGCTAAGGACCCCTGAAGCATCACTGAAGAGCTCTAGCTGTTGGCTTGTCACCACTGTTGGCTAAATGGCTATTCCACTAAAACAGGACAGGAATGCCAACGAAACCCCAAAGTCCTCCTGCTTGAAGTTGGTAACTCAGATCCTGTGGTGTGGCTTGGCATAGCCTGAACCACACTTTGCTAATTGGTAAAGGAAATTTCAGCCCATTGGGATGACTTTGCATGCAAAGTTCAAATGCCCCTGAACCTGTTGCATACCTGGACCACCCTGTGCATTATGCACCATAGTGCACTGGCTTTCTCTTGGGGTAACCAGAACTCGGTAGTGACCATGTCAATTTTAGTGCCCAAAAATGACAGTCAAGTGCATGACCCCTTTCTTGTAGTGGACCAGGAGAACCCCTAAGTCATCACACATTGCATGAAAAGCCACCATCATCTGGGCAAAATGGGTCATGCCTGCCTTTACAATGAATAGGAAGTCATCCAGGTAATGGACAACCTCTGACCTCCCCATAAACCGTGTGGTGGCTCATTGTAAAATGGTACTGAATTGCTTAAAGACTGGACAGACCACAACACAACCCATGGGCATGCAGTTGTCGACATAGTGTTGACCTTTGAACTTCATACCTTGAGGTCCCTGTCAATAAAGTGCACCAGGAGCAACCAGAATGTGGATTTGATGTCTGTCTTACCCAATAAGGTGCCCATCCCACCCCTCTAACACCTTGATGGCTATGTCAAAAGCATATATGACACAGCCATGTCTGCTGAGTTGATGTGGTGATTGACCAAGTCCCCATCCGGGTATGACAGGGGACTAATCATCTAAAATTCAATTAATGACTTCTTCAGCATCAACCTGATAGGAGATACCCAGAGGTTGGGACACTGGGGCAATGCAAAAAGACCACTAACCCTGCCTAACACTATTTCCTTACCTAAATATTCACTGACTACATCTGGGCAGTCCCTGGCAGATTTAAGGTTCTCCACCTCACATTTCTTCCAGGGACCCTTGTAAGGAATATGGAAGCCTTGCCTAAAGACCTCTGCCAGTGACTATGTGGACTACCCATCCAGATTTATTATGAAAGACTGACAGGTAGTTGATCGACAGTCATAATCCCAATGCAGCAAGCCTGACACAGAAAATCCCGACAGTGGCGGCGGATGTTTTCTTCATGTTTCAGGGGGTTTCACTCCTCGCACCACCTTAATTATTATAACAAACTCCACTGTGGGATTTCAGCATCAGGCTTGCAGCATTGGGATTTCAAGTGTCTGGCAACCAAGTTTCAGTCTTACAATATACTCCCACCCATCTGGATACCCTACCAACCACTGGTTAACATGTGTTGGGATACTGAACCAATAACCATACTGGTATGAGGAACTGTACACCACAAAGCAAGGTTTCTTGAACTAACACATATACTGCATTAGTATCGGTAGTCCAGCTTTCTGAGTGCAAGTAATGATCAATCACCTTCCACTGGGAGATGAACCAGACACATGTGAAGGCTTCAGCACTTCATTTCAGGGTTCATGACTTCTCACCCTCCACCCCTCACAGTCCATCTTATATACACCTCCCACTAGCTGTTATCTTACAGAACTCAACATATGTCTATGTAAGGTAATGCTTCCTTGCATGCAGTACTGTACTGTACAGCCTTGTACCTTCTTTCTGGTGTGAAACTGCATGTGTTACACATAGGTCTTGCTATTCCTAGTCTTGTTTGTATGTTCAGCATTTTATCATAGTAACAGGCTGCATACAGTGTGCTAACAAGTCTATTTTTGTAGCAGCAAGGATGAATAAGAAAGCATTAGTACAGAAAATATTCTCATTAACCCTTTGCCTTCTTCTACCAGCACTTTACACTATTTCCATTATATCAAATTGTCATATTTATACAGCCCACTCTTGATGTGTGCAAAGCTAATGCATCACCATCCAAATGTAATAATCCAGTATGTGCTTCAAATGGTCCGGTGGCCCAATACAGTTCTGCCAGTCAGTCCATAAGCAGCACAGTAAATACACATTTTCTATGGTTAATACTATCTATATCCTTCACTCACTAGCATAGCAGCCTACAACAACAATTTAGTCTGTTGTGTAGTGTGTAAAAAGCATAGCTCTTGGTGGTATTGAGCTAAAACTTGCTGCAGGCAGCAAAGAACTATAATCATAATAAAAATTAAGACAGCTTGAAATATTTAAAAATGCCTTAAAAATAAGTTCTAGACATGTGTTGGAGAGAACCAAGTCCAAGTCATCATCAGTTAGTAACTCATCAATGCCTTTCATGCTTCATGCATACTATTATTGACCATAATCATGTGATGGCCCTCGCAATCAAGAAGGGATTATAAATTTTAAGACATTTGTTTAGCTATAGGGACTTGAAAAACAAGTACATATTTTTCAAGACTGGTAAAGGAAGGGGCACTCCAAAGAGTGATTTCCTTGTACAAGGGCATAGGAGTGATGACAGTGGTATCTAAAAGGGTTTTATAAGTAGGAGTAAAACAGAAGTTAAGCATATGGATTGGGCACCGCTAAGAGCCATGTAGGAAAAAGCTATGGTTAGTAATCACACAGTACTGTCCTCCCATATTGTATGTGACCTTTGCTTGTAGTGTCTTCCATTTGATGAGTTGCGCTGGACAAGTGACAGTGCCAGGAGTTCTTGGACCCTCAGTTGGTACGGGCAGAGCAGTAGTATTGGAGTATCCACATATGGGTGTGATAAAATCAAATACATCACAGTGTCAAAAGTACTGTATCAATAACCTCTGACATCACAGCTGTATGAGGGGCTACCCATTGGTTTAATTTTGGGTGGTACACTACTATGATAGGAAGGTCAAACCTTTCCTTATAAATGTCTCCTTCTAAGTGATCAACCAAAAGGATAGTGGTTAACCTGTCAAGCACAGCTATATCCTTATCAAATCGTGAAAGTTACAAACATGATCTCAGGCAGTGTACAACTTCCTGCTTGTAAACATCTTCCATTGATTACTGCAGTATGGGGTTTTTCTGATTCCAAATTCCTAACAGTACCCAAGGGTAACTGGGCACACATTTCCAAACACTCCGGGCTATCCAGACAATTTGGACAACACCACCATAACAGGTGACTGTCTTGTAAAAGAGCCAGTACTCAGCCTTTATCAATATTGAGGGGTCAGATGGGATATTGCAACCATACATGGAGGTGCAAAAATTAGAACCTTGGGCCCAGTAGTTATGTATGGTTGGACAAGACCATAGAATATGTTCTAGGATACCGTCCCCTGATGACATTTCCAGCATTTATTGTTGTTAAACAGCCCCATTTTATACAATACTACTGGAGTTCTGTACCACCTATGCAGAATTTTCTTCTGAATGAGTTGATATTTGGTGTCTCTAAAACATTTTTGGGCTTGTTTTAGCACTGTTGCTCAGCTGTTATCTACACTGTTATTTGCTGCTCTTGTTCCCAAACTCATTTTTGTTTTTGGAGAGTGGGGCAAGTTGGGGAGAAAAGGTACACCTGTATTTGACCTCCTAACCTCATCAGTTTCTTCATCCAACTGTTAAGCACTTTCAGCAGATCTGTGGCATTTTCCTGGTAACTTGACAGGTGCTGGTCAAGAACTGCTTGACTAATTTGCAGACACATCCAGAAGTCTGATTTTGGGAGGTGATATCTATCCTGCAAGCACTGGAAGGTATCTAACATTTGCACTTCCTTGGTAAATAGATGACCTACCACCATGATGCCAGTTGCTACCCATCATTGATGATAAATTGGCTTGTGGGCCACTGTAATTTGAGGGTTATTCCACAAGGGCTCCCAGTAGCCTAGATGGTTGTCTACCCAGTGGTGACACTTACTGAGGGTGGTCCATGCCTTGGCAGTGAAATTCACCACTGGGGACAGATTAGATGCTTCCCTTACCAGCATCCTAAGTTTTGGATGCAACAGATGGTGCTTAGGAGACATGTTCCAGGTGGCGTCATAGGGAGGTGAGATGCAACTGAGGCAGGAGCCAGCATAGCAACTGCTTAATGACTGCCGCTTGGTGGTATGCACACAGCCATGGGAGGCTCCAGCCACCTTTGGTCTCTGGGAATGCAATTTGGGCAATGAGAAGCAGGGCCTGGACCCTCCCCAGGAGTAAGAAAGGAACACTTTTTCTAACCTCTGGAAGGCAGATTGGGGGTTGTGCAGGGGAAGGTTGTTTAGGAAAAAATGAATTTTTGGAAAGTCCATCATTTTGTATGCTACAATTTTTCCTCCAAAAGTTAAATTCAGTTTGGTCCATCAGGAAAAGTCTGTCTCCAGGTCTTTGATTAATGAGTTGATGCTGAGATTAAGAAGTTGTTTGAAATTTGGTGTTATAACTAGTCCCAGGTATGTGCTTTGTTTTGAAGACCATTTCAAGGCCTGATGTGCTGTCCTGGCATCATGGGTTTAAGGGTAACACCTCTGTTTTCCCTCAGTTAAACTTCAGGCCTGACACAGATGTGAATGCCTCTAAAGTGCTCAGTACATGTGGCATCATGCTTGTAGGTTTATATAGTGAGTATTAAGTTATCATCATACACCAGCATTTTAAGGGATTCTGAATCAATCTTACTTCCCACAACAGTGGGTATCTGTTGTAATTTCCATAGCAAGGGCTCTGTGGCAATGAGGTACAGGGGAAAGAGTGGGCACTATTGTCTCAAACATCTGCCTAGATGAAAGGAAGAAGTGGCTAGGCCATTGGTTAGGACTTTGGCTGTGGGGTTTGCATATGGGGGTCATACCCATTTCATGAAGTAAGACCTATTCCCACTGCATTCATGGTCTGGTATAAGTATGGCCATTCAACAGAATTGAACACCTTCTCAGTGTCAATGGTCATGAGACAGGAGACAGGCTGGGTGATGTTGTTAAGAGCCAGATCATAAGACCATGTACAGGGCATGTAGGTTGTCCATGTCCACAAGCCCCTTTATGAAGGAATAGTGAGGATAAAAAGGGAAGAAGAGTGGTTGGATACTATGGCAGAACAGGTGGAAGCCTTAAACCAGTACTTCTGCTCAGTATTTACTGCAGAGAAAGGGGGCAGTACCCAGGGGGGCTGGGGGAGTGGGCACTGGCAGGGAAGAGGTGACAGACTGGTAAATCTCAGTGGGCAATGTACTAGAGGGATTGAGGGCACTGAGGGTGGACAAAGTGCCAGGGCCAGATGGCATATACCCCAGGATGCTAAAGGAGCTAGCAAAAGTCCTGGCAGAACCTGTGGAAGACCTGTTCAATGCCTCCCTGGACTTGGGGAGTATACCACAGGACTGGAGGATGGCACACATGATGCCCCTCCACAACCCCAAGGATGAGCCGGGGAACTACAGACCAGTAAGCCTCTCAGCCATTGTGGGAAAGCTGATGGAGACAATCCTGAAGGAGAGGCTGGTTTGGCTCCTAGAGGCTAATCGGCTGCAGGACAGCAGGCAACATGGGTTTGTTTCAGGCAGATCCTGTCAGGCCAACCTGGTGGAGTACTATTACTGGGCAACCAAGCAATTAAACAGAGGCCATGCAGTGGATGTCCTGTACCTGGACTTCAGTAAGGCATTCGATTTGGTGCTGCATAGGAGGCTAGGTAGTAAGCTGGAAGGCACAGTGGCTGGGGCAAAGATGGAGGGATGGGTAGTGAACTGGTTGCAAGGGAGACAGCAGAGGGTGGTGGTGGGAGGGGAGTGCTTGTCATCCAGGGCAGTAACAAGTGGAGCACCACAGGGCTCTGTAGTGGGGCCGGTGTTGTTTGGGAACTTCACAGCAGACATCTCAATAGGTATCAAGAGCATGATCAATCTGTTTTGCAGATGACACCAAGATGGGAGCAGTAGTGGATGACTTGGAGAGGTGGTAGGGGTTACAGGATGATCTGGCAAAGCTGGAGGCCTGGTCAGACAGTTGGCAGCTGGGGTTCAATGCCAAGAAATGCAAATTGTTACATTTTGGAGCAAAAAACTCAAGGAGGAGCTACCAGCTGGAGGAGTTCAGCTAACCAAGACAGAGGAGGAGAAGGATCTGGGGGTGATCAATACAAGACCAATGCAGAACTCTGCACAGTGTAGAAAGGCAGCTGCAAAGGCTAACAGGATGCTGGGTTGTATTGCCAGAGGCATATTCTCCGGGGGGGGGTGACCCTGTTGCTGCATAGGCCACCGCTTAGACCACACCTGGAGTACTGCGTGCAGTTCTGGTGGTCATACCTGAAGAAGGACATTAGGTTATTGGAGGCAGTGCAGTGCAGGGCAACAAAAATGATCCAGGGGATAGAGGACTTGTCCTATGAGAGTAGGCTGATGGAATTGAACATGTACTCCCTGGAGAAGAGGAGGGAAAGGGAGGACATGATTGAAACCTTCAAGTACATGAAGGGAATAAGTAGGATGTGCACAGAGGGGCTTTTCCAGTTAAGGAAAGGGAGGGGGACCTGAGGGCACAAGCTGAGATTGGAGAGGGGAAGTTTAGGAGGGAAATGAGGAGACACTTTTTTACAGAGTGGGTGGTGTCAGTGTGGAACGCATTACCAGAGGAAGTAGTAGCCTGTAATAAAGTGGACTGCTTCAAAAGGGGATGGGACAGGGTAAGGGGGAGGGTCATTGGAAGGGGGGAGGGAGGGGGGCAGCTGCAGTATAAGGGCTGCTAGCTGCACAGTCGAGCAGACTAGATAGACTGAATGGCCTTTATCTGCTGGCAAGTTCATATGTTTGTATGTAAAGCCAGACTAATGGTAGTCAATGATGTGAAGAATGACCTGCTGTAGTCTGAGTGCTAATTGCTGATAAGAGTTTTGCTCGTACCTTGATATCTAAATTAAGGAGTGAGACTGGGCGATAGTTTGGCAGTTACTGTCTTTGACAGGTTTAGGTAGCAGAGTAATGAGAGCCTCAGACATGGAAGGGGAGAGGGAGCCTTGGATTTTCACTATCTCATAGACGTTAAGGAATCTAGACTCTAGTTTTTGCAGGAAGGCATGGTAAAATTCTATGAGCAGGTCATCAGGGCCAGCAGGTTTTCCTTTGGGATGGGTTTTAATTGCTGCTCTGATTTTTTTGTAATGTAACTGGAAGGTCTAACATCTGCTGCTGCTCCTCCAGCATGGTGGAAAGGGTGTTGTCTCCTAAAAAGGTTGCCAGGGAAGGCAGGGAGGGGCCAAGCTGTGAGGTGTTAAGTTTGGCATCGTATCCAGTGAAAACAGTGACTGAGATTGAGTGACTCAGATGTGAGCAACTCAATCTCAGTGACTGTAGTGTCAGCGACCATGAAAAGGTAGCGACGCAGAAGGACAGGGTGAAGGGAAGAGCGACAGGCATACCGGAAGAGGAAGGAAGGTATGTGAGGGGTAGTGAGGTGGGAAGCTAACAAGCAGGCTGCATGGCATGGTGGTGAGGGTGGCTGGCTAGTGTGGGAGGGTGCAGGGTCCTGGGCTTGGGAGGAGCACAATGTTTTGTGCTTTTTAGGAGCGGGTGTTAAGTTTTTTTTTTGTGATGGTTCACCCCCTCCCTGACATGCATTCCGCCCCCAGAGTTTGTTATTATTAGTTAGGGGTGTGCATGGAGTCAAGCCCCCCGCATAAATATTAAAAGTGAGTTGCCTCGCTGCACGTGTGCATCACCAATTTTAATTTTGGTGACGTGCACTTGCCCTAACGGTGATAGTGATTTTACGATCACCATTATCACATAGAACTATTTGGCACAGAAGTCCTGGAAGGCTTTGAAAGTCTCAGCTTTGATTGTCAAAATTTGTCCTGTGGTTTTTTGTTGCTGGCAAGCAGCTTGTTGAATCCTGATTCGATATGCTATTATTTCTCCAGCTCGCTCCCCAGATTCCCAAAATTTATACGAGGTGCATTGGATAGCATGCTTAACTGCAGTATGAGTGAGGGCATAAATCTCATATTTCAGGTTCAAGGTCTGCCATTTGAGCTGTGAGGAGTGGGGCTGATAGATGCATTGAGCTTCTTGTCAAGGTCTTTCAGAGCTTCCTCTAACTGGGCTATCTGCTAAAGACACTGACATTCGGCAGCCACTGAGTAAGTTATGATTCTGCCCCTGAGGTATGCTTTGAAGGCATCCCACAGGGTATCCCTAGATATATCAGGTGTCATTAGTGGTGAAATAAAAAGTATATTTCTGCTTCCAACCATGGTTTGAAATTAGGGCCCTGTAGTAAGAGGTTATTTAGCCTCCACTGGTGGAGTAAGGGGTGGTGTTGCCCAATGCCAGTACCAGGGAGATAGTAACATGGTCTGAAATGACAATTGGACCCAATGTTACGGAGAGGACTGATTGTAAGGTAGCAGATTGAGTCAGGATAAGTCTAGTCTGCTGCCTGTGTCATACCTTGCAGAGTGGAACATGAAGTACCTGCCTGTGGGGTTCAGGGCCCTCCAGGGGCCCAGCAAAGAAAATTCTTGTGCTAGCTGTGTTAGAATCTTCCTGGATTTGGTGGGGGACAGAGATATTTTTCTAAGTTTATCCAGCACTGGGTTCCAGACTTTCTTAATGTACCCTCCTAGTGTGAGTTTGCCAACATGGTTGGTGCAGGTCTGTAAGGGCTTATGCAAATTCTGGGAAGAAAGTGGCTGAGTCTTTGTTGTGCCTATATATATATTCTTCAAAATTATCAGCTGTGAGTTGACCTGCAACCTGACAATTACCCAAAAGCCATCTTTACTGCATTTAATGTCAATAATTTCAATAGGGAGATGTTTACGAAATAGGATGGCTACTCTTTTTTCTTTGGTCAAACCTGAGCTGCATATTACCTTCCCCACCCACTCTCTTTGGAGTTGCTGGGTTTCCAGGGGGAGCAAATGCATTTCTTTCAATAGGGCTATGTCACCCTTTTGTTTAAATAGATGGGTTAGAATTTGTTTACATTTAATGGGAAAATTAATACATTGCATCTTCCAGGAGAACAAATTAATTCCAACTGCAGTAGTAGCCATGATTAATATTAGGAAAGATGGTTTCTAAAACATGGGGTCTATTACGAGAGAGAGGGGTGCTAGTCTGAGGGTATAAGTGACAAGTGAAAGGCTGTTGCCACCCTTGACACTGGTGTGGTAGTAGCAGGAGGGGAGCACATAACAACCTAAGCTTGGCATTTGTTTTGTGATATAAAATCTACAAAACTGATAATTTAAGGCTTGTAGACAGTAGATAGTTGCTAAGAGGAACCATTGGTCAACAGTGTACCATGTATACTGGTACTGACTATTGTCATAAAAATTAAGATAAGGAATTTACGAAACAGACCCCCATGGGGCAGAGGGTAAACTAGATAGTAAACATCTTGTGAGTAACTACAGATAAATGTACAACCAAAATACTAGAGCTGGATCCCTAAGTTAGGGGGATACTGGTAACACTGTAGTGCCTATCAGAGGCAGAAATGCCCCTAATGGCATGTTGCCCGATTCCTACTACTTTTCACTGGAGCCTCCTGTACTCCCCTTGGGCTGGAGATTAGGAGACAATTTGAAAAACTTCAAGGGTTATGGAGTTCTTGTCTGGGAGGGTAAAGGGATTGGAAGAAGAAGGCAAAGGTGGTGCAGGGAGTGATTCAACAGCTCAGCTTTAAAGGAATAAGCTGGTGTATAACCTGAGTTTGAAGTCTAGAGTCCATGCAATGGGATGAGGAAGGTTAGAATATAGCTTATAAGGAGTAAGAGCTTTCTAAAGTGTGAAGCAAAAGAGGGAGTGAGGGAGCAGTTCAATTATCACTGAAGGTAGAGAAAATGTATGAGTGGGGTTAGGAAGAGAAGGCAGGAAGATGGGTGCCCCTTGGTAGTGAGCTGGCTGAGTCACCTTGTGGGGAATGTTGGAGGTCTGTTTTAAATAATGCTTAAAAATGGACAGTTCTAGCTGACTGTGATGCATGGGGAGGGAGTGCTGCTCTATGCTCCCTGCAAAATAAGGGCCTCTGAGTCGAGGGTATTTCCCTGTCACAGTGCTGTATGCAGCATTTGTCCTTGCTAAATTGTAAGCCTTAGTACAGTATTTAAATCTTCTGGAACTTATATGAGCAGCTCAGCTTCCCAAACAAACTGCAGAAGAGAGCCAGAGGTTCCAAAGAGCAACTAAAGTGTCAGCTGCTCCCAGCTGTTCCAGATGATGCACACCAGTGGTAGTGTAACTTTTAATAAGCCATCTGACAAGCACTCGCTGCTGCAACTGCACATAATCCCCCACCTGCCCCTTACCCTCACCCCTAGGCTGGGTCTGCCCTGTCTACTTTCGCTGTATATGCCTGGGGTCTCAGGCAACATCTGCTGACTAATATAATAAAATATCTCTGATTGCTACCTGACATGATACTCGTGTACCTATATTATGACTACTGTGAGCTACCTATTACCAAGTTTGTACCACCAGTGAATGCCTGTAACACTGGTTGCTTTTTTAATCTAAGTGTTATGTACTGTACTGTACTGTTTTGTTTGCTGTGATGTATTGTTCTCTTGATGAGGTGCGTTTGTAAATGAGTCTTTGACTCAAAGGTCTGTAAACCGATGATCTAATAAATTAATAAGACATAATAATTTCTCTTTATCTTGAGCATGTGGAATACCACATCAGCGCTGTAGAGCTGGTTACTGGTTAGGCTACTGTGCATGGAAGCATAGCTAGGAAGGGAGAGAATGAAAAAAGAAAGAAAGCCAGTACAAGGTAGAGGGTCAAAAAGGAAGAATGTAAGTTATTTGGGGTAATGGGAGCTAGGCCATTTGTCTTCTGCTCGAGTGTAAGGTTTACCCAGGAAAGGGAGATGGTACATCCCTAATGGCAACACTTGTGCTGCTGCAGCTAACATTACATCTGCAAAGAAAGGTAAGGTTGTGTGGAATGATAAAACTAAATATTGTGGTTGTGGTGCAAGTGAAACATAAAAAAAATAGATATTCCTTTTCCAGCAATCACATCAGTCTGCACTAGACCTCTAGGGGAGTGATGTCACACTAGTCATTGGTACTGGCTTTTTGGAGGTCTGTAAGTGTGGGGCCAGATGCAGGGGTATATGAGCATCCAAGCTGTCAGAAGTCTAAAAGTTGTAAAAGGAGAGACTTGTGATATCTCACACTGGATAAGAAGGGTGAGATTGAGGAGGAGGGAAGGCAAATAAATGCACACCTGCAGCTGTCTACAGCATAAAGCAACCTTAGAGGCTTAGCAGGATATCAGGAGAAATCAGTCATGCTTCGGGGGGGGGGGGGAATAAATACCATCAGTATTTGGAATTAGGCATAATTAGCAATTACACACACCTGAGCTACCATGAAAAGTCTGAATTTAAAAAAAGCAGAACAGTAAAGTTTGTGGGGTAATAACTTCCATCAGTATGCAGAATTAGGCAGTAGTAGCAACTGTACATATCTGAGCCCCCATGACAAAACTGACTCTAAAAGGAACAGTAAAGTTCATGAAAGAAGTGAGTTAGTTGAAAATTCAGGTTGTCGCTCTGGGCAGTTCTAGAGATGTAGCAGTTCTGCCTGATGCTGTGGCTGAAAGGGAGGGAGGGATATCCCCGGAGATCCGGAAGATGCTATGGAGTTTGAATTGTGTCAGCTCAGGAGGATGCCCTATTAGTGTTCCTGGCAGGTGATTTTGGCTGTGGAGATGTGACTTAATTCAGTCCATCTTTTAGTTGTGGTAGTGCAGATCTGTGTGGAGTGATGCATCAGAGGAACTGCCTTCTTCCACCAAAGGATGTGAGCCCTTACTCCTGCTCCAGTGCTGTGTTCATGGGGGTAGTGTATGCTGCAAGACTGAGTCTCCTACTTTCTTTTTTTTTTGCAATTAACTTTATTTTTCCAACTCCACGCAGACAAGGTCAAAACAAAACCAACATTGTCCAGAAAATGGTACATAGTATTCATACAAAACAATGCATACATAAGATCCCAAATAAGGTAAAAAAAACCCCACCAACCTAAGAAAGAAAACCAAGACAACCATCCTGCCCACCCCCCACTCTCACAGCAATACATAGAGATCATATATGAAATGATTCCCTTTATAGTCCTGATAATTCATATCAATAATGTGAAGTACCGTTTAAAGGAAAAGACATAAACATAACAAGCTCAAAGTTGGTACAGAATAAAAAAGACAGTACTATGAAAAGGACGGAAGGGGAGACACCCGAAGAAATATTGCCAAGAAATACTAAACATGTGAAAGGAAAACAATCCAGTGAGAGACAAGGGTCAAAAATCACAATCAATTCTGGGGGGTTTGATCCTCAATAAGATAAGTATGCCCCAATGCTTTTAATAAAAGGACCCATATAGTCGAAAAAATTAAAGGCTATTTATCCCTTAGTAGCCAAATTTGTTTTTAAGGCTTAAGAAAAACCCACCCCAGCAGTTATAGAACTTTTCACTAGATTGAAAAAATCGGGCTACACATCTCTCCGCGTTTAGAGCATTTAAAAACTCGTCCCACCATTCTTTAAACGAAGGTTCCCATTTACTCTGCCAGTGTCTAAGTATTAGCAGTTTAGTAACCAGGGCCACCATGGCTACATGCACCTTTTGCGACAGGGTAGGAATTTGGGTGCACATCCCTAATAAACATGTATTTTCATTAAAAAAAGATGAGATGTTAAAATACGGAGCCACCCACTGCTTGACCGAGTTCCATAACTTAACGATTTTAGGGCAGGCCCAAAGCTTATGGTATAACGTATTGAGCTTGCACCCACAGTCCCCACACTCGGGCGAGGGTATTTTATAGATCCGGAATAGTTTAGCAGGAGTTAAATAAAGGTTATGTAGAATATTAAATTGAATATTTCTAAGCCGATCCTACTTAATCAAGGAATAAATGTCAATCCAGATCCTTTCCCAGGTTTCAGCTGGCCAGCCTTTATTGAAGTTATTTTCCCATTGATATGCTATGGGGGTGCACTTAGACATCACTTCCGACAAGATTGACTTATACAATTTAGCTACTGCTTTCCAGCCCTCAGCTATTCTTTTCAATTTTTTAACATGACCCCAGCTCCTTCCGACCCTGGCAGCTTCCCCAAAAAGGAGTGTATACACTGGCAAATCTGGTACAACCAAAATAGATCTTTATGGGCCACCCCAAACTTAGTAGCCAACGCAGAGATCGGCTTAAAAAAAACGCCCGAAACAAAATTCGCCAAGCGAAGTTTGGAAAAGTGCTTGCCTGGAAAAGTACGTATTGGGCAATTATCTATTTGCAAGTTTGGGTTATTAAGAAGAGGTTGCCTAAGGTCTCTTAAATTAAATTTTTGAAGTGAAGAACAGAGTTGCTATAGGGCCCTCATATCCCAGCCTAATGGGGAGTTCCTTATCCCCATTGGGACTTTAGACCAGGGAGTATATAACAGGGCCTCTAGGTCTACCTTGTAGAGATTTGTTAGCAATCAGTCCAAAGCTAACCAGGGGGAAAATTCTGAAATTGCTTCTGCAGTAGATAGCCAGCTTGAGAATCTCATAGCATGAACAGCCAAATAGTAAATGTAAAAATCAGGTAATTGGAGACCCCCCAACTCCCTGAAGCAGGTAAGCTTTGCATATGCTCGACGTGGGGCTTTGCCCTTCCAAAGAAAATCAGAGCAAATCCTACAGAGGGCCTAAAAAAAGGCTTGGACAAATAGATATTAAGATTAAATAAAGGCTAAAACACTTTAGGTAGAATTGCCATTTTGGGAGTGTTAGCCCGGCCCCAGAAGGACAATGGTAATTTATTCCACTCTCTAGGTCTTCTTTAATAGTTTTGAATAAAGAGATTAAGTTGAGGTCTGTGAGATTAGTAAAGTCTTTAGATATTCTAATGCCCAAATAGACTAAATGGTCACTTTCCCATTGTAGGCCCAAGGAGGAGCACCATTCCTTTGACAAGAGAGAAGATAACGAATACACTGTAGTTTTGCTCCTATTGAGCTTATAACCTGAAAAAAAAGCTAAAATGGGAAATAATTTGTAATACACAGGTTAAAGATTCCCTACTATTCTCTATATGAATAAGCAAATCATCAGCAAAGAGAGATAATTTACGCTCAAGACGACCCACGTGGATACCCCGAACTACCTTGTCTAAACTTAGAACTCTAACTAGAGGCTCTATATACAAGTTAAATAGAAATGGAGAGAGAGGACAACCTTGACGGGTGCCACGGCATAAGGGAAAAATGTCCGAAATAAGATTGTTACATTGAATTCTAGCTGATGGACAGGAGTACAGGACACAAATCCGGTTGATGAATTGCTGGGAAAAACCAAATTTCTGCAGAACTGCAAACATAAAGTACCATTCAACTCTATCAAAGGCTTTTTCTGCATCCAGGGATACAAGAGCCACCTCTAGCTCAGGAGCCCTGGATGCGGAAATTAGATGAAATAACTTCCTAAAATGGTCTGCCAAAGATCGTCCAGCTAAGAACCCTGCCTGTTCAGGACTTAATAGCCCCTCCCATACCTTCCCCAATCTATTAGCCAAAATTTTGGCATATATCTTTAAATCAACATTTAGAAGTAAGATGGGCCTATAGTTGCCAATTACAGATGGGTCTTTTCCTGGTTTTGGCGAAAGAGTTATTCTCGCATCAAATAATGATTGCTCACCAACATCATGGGAGCACCAATAACTGTATACTTGAAGTAACAAAGGAATTAAATATTTTTTGAAGGTCTTATAAAATAAGCCGGTAAACCCGTCAGAGCTGGGTGCTTTATCAGGTTTTAAAGAGTCAATAACACCTGAAATTTCTTCACCAGTGATTGTGGCATTCAAAACAGACCTGGTTTCTTCTGCCAAGGATGGAAGAGTAGCCTCTTCCAGAAAGGCCCACATCTTGCTGTCTTATTCTACTGTTCTCGGCTCTGAGGAGTATAGTGATTTATAATAATCTTGAAACAAAACTAACATCTCTGAAGGGTCAGTAACCAAAGCTTCCATCTGAGGATGCTTTAAGGCTGTAACCCATTTAGAAACCGAATGTTGTTTTAATTGCCAGGCCAAAAGCTTGCCCGCTTTATTCCCTTGACCAATATATGAAGCCTTTAACAAGGAGGCGGATCTCTCCACCATCTCTAAAAGAGCACTAGCATAAGTAGCTCTCAAGGTGGATAATTCTTGTTCTTCTGTATGGGAAAGCTTACCAACCTCTTTATTTTCCAATGTTCTAATTTTCACCAGACAGCTGTTCAAAAAGCTACTTTTTTACTTTTTTCGGACCGATGCAAAACGAATTAACTCTCCCCTCCAAGTGGCTTTCAAAGCTGCCCATGTCCGATCTGTTGCCGGGATCGAGTCCCAATTAGCCTTAATAGTATTTAGCAAAAACTCTTGAAATCGCTCAATAACTTGGTTATCTAACATCAGCTTATTATTAAGCGACCATGAATGGGACCTTATAAAGACATTTGGTAGCGCACACTGCATTATAATAGGTGAATGATCCAAGATTACTCGAGCCAAGATTTTAACATCTACTATATTTGATAACATCTGTTGACTAATTAAGAAATAATCAAGGTGAGAATAACTTTTATGGACTGGAGAGAAAAAAGTAAATTCTTTGCCCAGAGAATTAAATACCCTCCATGGGTCTACAAGGCCCAGCGATGAAATAAATTCCTTTAACGCTCTCTGCGCAGACGACATTTTAACTCCCCTGTAATAAGTGTGATCTAAGTCATTGGTTTGTACCAGATTCCAGTCACCACTTATTAACATAGGTAAGTGTGAAAAAGGAGCCAGAACCATAACCAGATGCATAAAAAAAGACGGTGTCTCTAAATTTGGACCATAAATAGAACCCAGAACAATGTCCAGGCTACTTATTTTACCTATGACAAAAATAAACCTACCTTCAGGGTCAGAGATAGATTCCGATAATGTGAAGGGGAATTTATTAGCCACAAGCAGAGCCACTCCACGTTTATTTGAAGTGAACCCTGACCCAAAAATCTGACCTACCCACCTCTTTTTGGAAAAATGCAACTGTTCTGGTAGCATGTGGGTTTCTTGGAGAAACACAACTGAAGGATCAAATTTCGCTAGGTGGTTTAAAATGACATATTTCTTCTTGTTGTCTCCCCCCCCCCTTTATATTCCAAGAGAGAATATTTAAACAATTAGCCATAACGGTATAGACAAATATACCCTGAGAACATAACTAAGTAAAGGCTTGTATTGCTGCCCCTCCCCTCATCCTAAAAAAAGCAAAATAACCCAAAAACCTAACCCAACCCCAAAACCCCAACTTATGACCAAAACTTTTAGATCTATTTATTACTCTATATAACCAGGCCCATAGCCTACACCTAAACAAATGGCCCATGGTGTGCGCTAAAGAGCGAGCTCCTCCCTCCGCCCATTCCCAAACAGGAAAGAGTAAGTAAAAAGAAGCTGAGCGAATATTCCCAGCAGTGTACCAATGAAAGTTCAGTCTCTCCGAACCGGTACCCCTCCTAAGGACTTTATTAATTTCTATAGCTATAGCGAGGGGCCATAGACATGGGGGGTATATGCAAAAGAAGATCTTGTTGAGCCCAAGCCCCATGGACTAAATATAATCTTGTTCCCCAAACAAGATCCTGATAACATATAATTAACAACAGAACATGTCCCCTATCCATCTTGGAATTTTATAAAACTACCTAAGGAAAGAAAAAGAACGCAGCTCTTCTCATAAACGTTGCCAATACCCCATAGAAAGACTGGACTATACACATGCCATCCTTGAGCAACGTGTTACAAGCTGTAGTTCTCTCTGGCCATTAAAAGCTTCTATCTCCTCTGATTACTGTAACGCTTGCGACAAGAGAGCTGTACAGGGATAACACCTTAATACCAAGCTGAAGCACTGGTAAGCTCTCTGTGCTTATAGTGCTTATAGCAGGCTGTCCAGGGCTGCCATAAAAGCTAAGAAACAGACTAACGGCCACTTAGGTCCTAGCCGAGATGGGGGAAACCCCCATCAATGATCGGTACTACATTAATGGCCTGAGAACAGCCTAACTATAATGCACTTAAATAAACTTAAACAGCAGCGAACGGGGCTAACCAGCTTTCTATGTTTGACAACAGGGGTAGAGCTCCCTCTAGTGTCTAAATATATCCTCTTAGTAACCCACAATAGATGAACAAGCTGAAGTAAGAGAAGGGAAACTTTCAATTATTAACCACAAAAGAAGTTAGGGTCCAATGTAATCACTCAAACAGAGTAAGAAGAATACTAAATATGAGCAGTCTAATCGGTGGGGAAACCCCTCCATAAGTCAGTCATCGACTTCCTCATCACAGACTTTCTAGAAGGCTCTCTAGTTGGTCACTGGGTTCTATTCTTATGATTCACAGTCCCGTCATTTAGAAAATAAGTCCGGATAGTACTTTTTCAAAACTTTAATTGCCTCTTCCACAGACTCAAAACGCCTTCATCCCTCTTTCAGGGACACCTCTAATCGAGCTGGTTACATCATCCGGTGCTTAATGCCAGCCGCCCATAGTTTAGAGGTAATGGGACGATAAGCTGCCCTAAGCTGATGAGTCTTCACTGTCAAGTCCGGAACTAGCCTCAATTTTTTACCCTCCCATAGTATGGCCGTTAACTTCCTGGCTTCTCTAAAAATAAACTCCCGATCCAGGTAGTTAAGTACCTTAAATATTAACGGTCGAGGAGGTTCGGAGGCCAGTGGTTTAGCCCGCAAGGACCTGTGGGCTCTTTCTATCATGAACTCTGGGCCATTTGGAGAGGGGCCCACCATTTGCTTCAGAAATTTTTGTAAAAACACTATTGTGTTTTGCCCTTCTTCCCCTTCTGGGAGCCCAAGTAGCACCAGATTGTTCCTTCTATTCCTCCCCTCCAGGTCCTCGAGGCAATCTTCTAATTTGCTGACAGATTTCTTGATTTCCACCATTTCAGGCTCTGATTTTACCTGCTTTCTTTCTATTGAGGCTATCCGCGCCTCAGTGTCAGTAACCCTCCGAGCTAACTGAGTAAGCTCTGGTTTAAAATCAGCTACGTCTTCTATTAGTTTCAGAAGAGCTTCCTTAATTGAGGCCAGTTCTGTATAGACATGTGTAGGTGACAGCTCCTCCGCTATATTCTGGGGAGAAGAACTCCGACGAGGGCGCTTGGCCTCCGACTCCTGTGCAATCCCTTCCTGGTCAGACAAGTTAGACATAATGGCAAAGTAAATATCGAATAAGTCCTTCACCTACACAGCCAGCGTACAAGTAGAAAGCCTATATCAGTAATTAGCAGGTATTTGAAGGGAAAATTGGGGATTAGTTGGGTGAGAGGAACGGAGCTCCTAGCAATGCTTCCTACTCTTCGCGCCATATCACGTGACTCCCCGAGTCTCCTACTTTCTGATTTCATGACCGTTTGTGCTGCCATTGGTCAGGGTGTGCTGTAGTGGTTGATGGAGCTGAGGAATATGGTGTGTCCATTTCTGTCTGCTGGTCTGTGAGAGTATTTTGGGGTCTGTGCCATGTGCCAGGGCCACGAGTAGCCTTGTCTCTCTATATAGAAGGATAATCCCAGGAGCATTTTATAAAGACTGCTGCCTCAGACACCTCAGAGAAGTCATAGAAAATCCCATTTCAGTATATTTTTTTAAAGTTTCCGGGCATGTCATGTGATATTTTATGCCAGCTGACTGAAGACCATGCCTGATTCCTGTAAAGGCTGCCCTGCATTTGTTCAATTTTGCTGAATAGTAATGAAAAAGTGAGATGTGGTGGCTATGCCAGGTCAGTAGCCTCTTTCCCTGGCTAGCTCAAGAAGGGTTTCTTTCACGGAGTACCAAAGATATATAGCCAAGATCAGTTGTGTTTTTTTC
This sequence comes from Neoceratodus forsteri, assembly GCA_016271365.2. Classification (NCBI taxonomy): domain Eukaryota; kingdom Metazoa; phylum Chordata; order Ceratodontiformes; family Ceratodontidae; genus Neoceratodus; species Neoceratodus forsteri. The sequence continues at coordinate 598,700,628 of CM028133.1, read as the reverse complement.
ACCAGGCTTTGGACATGAGGCTAGGGTTCTATGGGATCTTTGTATGTTCAGTTGCCCAGTCGGGACATTAAGTAGTCCCGAGAGCAGATGCATAACAAAGGCATTCTTGTTTCTTCCTTCTTTACCTTCCTGCACTCAGGTTATTCTTAAGTTGTTCCTGTGACCCTTGCACTGGAGGTCATGTATCTTGTCCCAAAAGAGGGAGATTTCATTTTTTTTAACTTTATTGATTTTGTATGAATCCATACAATTTTCAAAACTATGAGAGATACAACATTGTAATATAGGAAGTTTCACAATTAGTGTACAGAGTGTCACTCAAATTGTTACATCAAGTGGGAAAGTAAACTAATCAGTTTACTTCTAAATGCTGTATTTCAATGTCTCTTGAGTCTGCCTGGTGGTTGCAGTGCTGGAGGTTCATTTTGGTGATTGACGCTCTGGTACTCATATTGGGCCCAATGCACTAAGGGGTAGAAATTATGCGAGAAACATGCATAACTCACTCATGCAGCTCTGCACCCCTGCACAGGCTTGTGCCGGCCATCATTTATGATTGCAAGCCACTTTTTCATGCTGCCTCCCCTTCAGCACACAGCTACACAGCGGATGATCATGGCAGCATGAGGGCAGAGAGCCGGATGCTGGTGGGCATCCAATAGGATGCTTGATCCAGGTCCCATAGTGGATCCCTATCTGCATGCAGATGGGGGGCTCTTGGGACAGTGTGCACCATACAATGTATAGGCAGTGGGCATTTTTCTTGAATGGCCACCTTCAGCCCTCCCAGTCAGCCCTGTGTGCTGTGCCAGCTGTGTGTGGTGGGATCCCATTGTTGCCATGCCCTGCTGGTGACTTGTGGGTGGGGTGCATAAATAGATACATACACCAGGATCCCGCATCATGTATATTTGCCTGTGCTGGCCCATCACACAAGTGCCGTTGTGCATGCGTACAGCTTGGGCACCCCCAACACCTACCTGGCCTGTCCCTGGCGTGGCGCCATGTGACCGGCTGGGGGATCCAGCATGCAAGGCATTACTGCACTGGTAAAGAATGCTGCTGGGGGTGTGAAGATCACTGCTGTGTGGCATTGATGCATTGGAATGCCTATGCACTGCCCTTACACAGTGCATAGGCATTTGTACATAGGCCCCAAAGTCCATTTGGCTCAATGAGAATCTATATTGGCTTTTAATCCTACCTTTTGATAAAGGACAGCAGTTCATAATGCATTAAAGCATTTTTGTTAGTTAGTTTAAGTGACACACATCAATAAAACCTGCACTTTTTTCCACGTTATATAGGAGCTGCATCTTTATTCAGAGAGGAGGTGAGTGTTGGATTGTTGTGGATTAGCTTTTAACCCTGTAACTTACTGTACAATCTTACTAAACATTTGGGTGAAGACCGCAGAGTACATATGCTGCAGGATGCCTGGAGCAAATGCTGTTATCTTGAGGAAAGGCTGAAACTTCACTCAATTATTTTGAAAGAAAAATGCTGGAATTTTATTTCAAAAAACAAATGCATATTTTGTTTAGTACTGGATGCAGTCTAATGAATTTTACCAAAAAGAACTCCCAAGTTTCACTTTTGAAAATGACTGTTTTGTAGTATGAAGCCTGAGGTTAGGGGCCAATGAGATATGCAGCCATCTTGGTCATGCTCCAACCTAAGTCCTCTTTAAATATATTTTTTTAATAAAACAACAGATGGCAGTTTCCCATTTAAGATCAATGTGCAGTTTTTTTTTCCCTAGTACTAAATCCTTTCCTAGATAACCAACTGAACAGGAAAAGTATCAGCGCAATGTAAAACTACTGCCAATTTAGCAAGAGAGGGGGCTAGGGGATACAGCAGAGTCACTGGAGCTGTTCATTTTAAATGCCAACTCCAGGATTAACACTGGGAAAACATGTGACCTGCTTATGAAATTCTGAAAAAAAAAACCTTTTTGGCAAAATGTCTTATCTTGGCACCTGCTAAGAATTTGCCACATACAGTAGCTGCCCCTTTTCCAAGTCTTGAGATTCACTTGTAACCAGTTATATTACTTGTCTGTTATCTACACTAGTGACTTCATTTTTTGCTTCTACAAATGCCCATTAGTTTCTAATAAATGTGCCAAAGTGTAAGAGAAACTAATGTGAGTATATTGCATACTATAATCAAAGGGTTGAGTTTCTTTTTAAATTAATGGCACTTTCAGCACCAAACCAATTAAACAAGAATTTATTTCACCCCTCTCACTGTTGGTAAGTCACATACCCAACTGGCCCTGCCACCCTGCTGTCCTGCCACTGCTCACTCAAGGCCATGAGTGGTACTGGAAAGAGACCTCTTCACAAAATATCCTTGCAAGTGATCTCCCCACCATCACCTGCAGGGAACTGAAGTCATGAACCACGAGCTAACTGGGGATAGGGCGGGTGGGTTGGCAGTTGCCTTGCTATGGTCATGCCATGTGTTGCCATGCATACATGAGACTGAACTGACCCAAAACAAAAAGGAGCTGCAGTGGTGAATGTGGATGCATGTTTTTACTTTTTCCATCACCTTGTTATCTTTTTTTGTTTTTTTTTGTTATTGGTTTCTTTATTTTCCCCCATGCTGACTGGTGCCCATCTACTGGTTCCCCCAGCCTGTCATAATGGCATCCTTTGACTTTTACCCAGGGCTCCCTCCTGGCAGGGTCATCAGGGCCCTCTCTTCAAGTCCCTCTGGGAAAAGGATCCAGTTTGCCAGGGCATGTCCAGATAGCTGGGTGCAGAACCTGCAGGAGAGTGATGTCATCCTACTAGTCAGCAGCTTTTCCTCTTTTCTTCCTGGTGCAGAGGAAGTGGTATTAAATGACACCAATGGCTGTGCTGCACATGCTCCCATGTGCTGCTCACTGGACATCTGCCCCACCTCTGCCCCCCTTCTGCAGTGTCAGTGGGCTGTGCCCCCAGCCACCGCTAGGGGCCATGCTAACACTGGTCAATGTTCCCACCCCTCACTGGAGGAGGAGAGCAGTCCTTGGCATGCTTGATCCTGTTCCCCCCCAACCCCGCTGATCCTACAACTCCCGAGGTCACTCCAGACCATGTATTATTAGCACCGCAAGATGTCGCATTACTAGTGCTCTGGCACTCCAGCACCTGTCATCTTGAAAAAACAAATGTATTCTGTGCCATATTCTTCTACATATGTAGTATATTTTCTGCTAGCTTGCTGTTGTGCTGCTCCGTGGACCATAACACATGTGTTGTGAACATCGGCATCTGTTGGCCCACCACATAGTCATTGGTATCTTTCACGCTGCCCACCCAACTGTGGTGAAATTGTCATAGCCAGGACTTTCCAACTGCAGAGGTAAAATGAGGACCTCACATCTTATATATAAGGGACCCAGGGTGAAAAAGAGTAGGGTAATGAGGATTTGGAACCTGAGATGTCTCTGTGACCCAGTGGCTACTGATCTGCCACATGGTGGTTGGCATGTTCCTTAAACAACAAACCTGGGGAAAAGTGTAGGCAACTGCAAGCCCTCTAAGCCCATGACTGTAGAACACATGTGACTCCACTTGGTTTACAGTTTACAGTTTTACCAGCTTCACTTGGGCTTGTCTTGGATTCAGCTACTTGCAACCATGACTCACTGAAGCCCCAAACCACATCTGTTGAGCTGGGTGGAAATTGCAAATTCTGCTTTCTTGCTTTTTTTTGTAAATTTTGTGAAATATTCAGAACTTCCAACTTTGGCAAAATCAGAATCTTCTGAATGTGACTGGTAAATTTTCAACCTGTTCTGTGGAATATTCTGATTGAATTGTGAAATAATACACATGAACTGTGGAAAGACAGTTCTGAAAAATTCCATTTTGCAGCTTAATACATTATTCTGCAATACATGTAATTATTCCACAGTTCAGTGATCAGTTCTGCATAATTTCTTTCTGCAGTTTAATACAGTAATCCACAATTCATACAATCATTCCACAGTTCAGTGACTAGGGTTACCACCTTTGGATGAGGTAAAAACCGGATCCAAAACCACACCCCAAACTCCGCCTCTGGCTCCACCCCTTTTTTTATGACTGGCGAGTATATCACTCCTCCTCCAAAGCCATCTGTAATGTTGGAATAGACATTACTAGTGATAGGAAATTATTTTTATACTGTTATTTATTTGATTTATTTATTCAGTTATTTATTTTTATTCTTTGGCAACCAGGTTACTTCCCATAGGCCACATAGCCCATTTTACAGGAGTGACCCAGGAGCATAGGAAGGTTAGGTGACTTGTTCAGGGTCACACAGTATTTAAGTGGAGCTTGTGGGAATCAAACTCAGGGGGCTGGATGTGCCAAGCTCAGCCACAGCTTATTGCTCAGCCCTCTGTTAAACACTCCCATTTTCCTTTCCATGTCAGCCATATATTCTGATTCTTTGACCAATTTTTGATAACTTAATTATCAGTGCTTGTGGTACCCTTAATACTGCACTGTGTTCCCCTTTACCTCAGCAGCTACTGCTGTTTCTTTTCACATTCTAAGACATTCCATAATTTCAGATACACCATTCCATGCTGTTTATCTGAATGACCTGTCAAAGTGTAGCTAATATCATGGAATGTTCAGGTAATACAAAAAATAGAGCAAATGTAGTGATAAAAGTAATAAAAGTTAGATTATTAATTTAACAACAATGGGTTTAAAACTTATCATGATATAGAACAAACAAAAAGAAACACATGAGAGCACATAAAGGTGTAAAAACTGCTTCCTGCCATAGCAGTAAAAGACCATACTTAAAATTCAGAGTGGAAAAGAATAGGTTAATTTACTGCTAATGATCTTAATGGCCATACTTTACACCTCTCAGACAGTCTGGTTTTACAAACAAAGGCAGGTCTGAATGACTGTGACAGCAGAACTTCTTTGTAACCTGGACATGTATCGCAGCCAAAACAGTGAATGATTTGATACATCAGTTTTAATAGTATATGAACACTCAAAATGGCCCAAAAACCGAACTGCATGTAACCAAAACCGGATGACCGGATAAGGACCCTAAAAACCGGATTATCCGGTCAAAAACCGGATAGGTGGCAACCCTATCAGTGACTCACATGGAATGAATGTGTGAATTGTGGATTAATGTATTAAACTATGGAAATAAATTCTTCAGAACTGACCACTGACAGTGATCAGTTCTGCGGAATTTCTGTCTGTAGTTTACTACATTAATTCATAATTTATACATTCATTCCGCAGTTCTAGGTCAGTATTTCCGTGAAAGTTGCCAAAGTGCATTCTGAATTTTTGTAAAAGCAAAATTCTGACTTCTGCCAAAATTCCATCGGCAGAAGTTTAATTTTGCACAGCCCTACGCATGTGCAAATGCAAATTGCAGGGGTAATGTACCCAGATGATTGTTTTTCTTCTTTCTTTCTCTCTCTCTCTTTAAATAAAACAGCATTTTAAAGAGCTTGATGGTACTTAATTCTCAACCCATGCTGAAACAGCCTGTGGCATTCTTCCTACAGTCTTCCAACACTGGTCCATGCCTATGTCACTTCCAGTCTTAATTACTGCAACTCCCTTTACCTAGGGCTACCAGGGGTTGATATCTTTTCTTTTTTTGTAATTTAATATACTTTATTAAGTTTCAGAACACCACAGCAAAACCATCAGCATTCAATAACATAACAATACCAGGTGTCAAATGCCCCCCTCCCCTCCCAGACCACACTGCGTACTTATGTATTTAGAGCTTAGGGTTCATCCCCACTATCCCTCTTTCCAGAATGTAAGAAGGGCCTCAAGATTCCCCCACAATTCTAAGTCAGAAGCTAATCTGTTCTGCATAGAGGCGATGTGTCTTTCCAGTTGAAGGGCAAGCATGATCTCTCTGTACCATTCCAGAGTAGCAGGGGGGTAGTCGTCTAGCCAATGCCTAACAATAACCAGCTTAGCCACTGCCGCAATTAGTAATATATAAGCTTTCCTAACTCTAGGTGTATCTCTGGGGAGATAGTTTAGCAAACATACCTCTGGGGTAAACAAAGACTCCATCCCAAAATGGGATCCAGTGATTGTCTGATCAATTGCCAAAATATTTGTACTTTTTGGCAATTCCATAACATATGGTGAAGAGAACCCACACCCTCCCTGCATTTGCCGCAAAGTGGCGAGGTCGACCTTCTTATTCTGAACAGTTTCATTGGCGTCCAGTAGATATTATGCATAATATTAAAATGGATAAACCGAATCTATCCTGTTTAACATATCTGTATAGCGTCTGCCATAGCCTACCCCAAAGGATCGGATCTTCAGGAATATTCAATTCGTTAACCAGTAATAACAGACTCAGATTGTAATCTGAAGTCTAAAGCTTGTAAAGTTTTGTAACACCTGGAAACTGGGTGGGACTGAGATGCAGCCTGTAACAGTACAGCCGCTTCCCGATCCGACCAATCTACCAGCGGGAAAAGGGCATTCAAAGTGCTAAGGGCTTTACTAACCTGAGCAAACCTGAAAGCATTTTTCTCAGACGTCCCAGTGATACTCTGAAAATGAGCAAATAGCAGTGGCCTCCCATTTACCCAAATATCCGAGACCTTAGAGCCATTAAATAGAGGCCAAAAGGAAAAGGATATCGGTGTCCCCCCAATCCTAACTTGCGGGTTGCCTACAATGGGTTGGTCGACTGATTGACACCATCTTATCCCCAGATATTTTTGCATTTGCAGCAAGGCCTTGAGCGACCATCCCATAGGGTTATTCCTTATGGATCTAGGCAAATGGGCCGGGGAGGTATAATCAAGGCCCCTAAAGAGCATTTAACTCTACTCGCCAAGTACTGTTCTATACTAAGCCAAACAGGAGTATAGTCCGAGGGGTCAAGTTCTTTATACCAATAAGCCAATTTACTCAAATGGAAAGCGATATAGTATAGAAAAAAGGAAGGGGCAGCTAGCCCTCCCTTGGACTTAGGAGCAGTCAATTTGGAATAGGACCTACGAATACTCTTCCCCCTTCACAGAAACTTATTCACTAAACTCTGGAATTTGAAGAGCCATATCCTCGGTAGATATCCCCCTAACATTCCCATTGGATATAAGATTCTCAGTAAAATATTCATTTTTACCACGTTTAATCTCCCCCACAAAGAAAAGGGGAGCAGGCCCCATCTCTCCATATCTCCAGTAATCGCCTTAATTACAGTACCAAAATTCTCTTTGATCATGGTACCCATGTCTCTAAAAACTTTAATACCCAGATATGTCAGAGACCCAGCCTCCCAGGAAAGCCCATACGATGCCAATTCCGCACGGTTCACTCTATTATTTAAGGGGAAAATCTTGGATTTATCTCGGTTCAGTTTATAGTAGGACACCTTTGCGAATTCTTCTACCTTGACCAATAAAGCTGGGATCGATATATCGGGCTCCTCAATATGCAGTAGAATATCATCTGCATAGGCTGACAAAGCGTATCTCGAGGTTCCCAACTGGATTCCTCTAATACTGGAGTTGTTCACTAATCTACGGCAAAATGGTTCTAAATATAAATTAAAAAGTAAAGGAGATAGCGGGCATCCTTGTCTTGTTCCCCTAAACAAATGAAAAACCGGGGATACAACACCATTACATTTCACTTTAGCGGATGGAGCAGTATAAAGTAATTTTATCCATCTCAGAAATTCTTCAGGCAAACCGAATCGAGTTAAAGTGGCATAAAGGAAATCCCAGGATACCCTATCGAATGCTTTTTCGGCATCTAAGGCTACTAATACCATAGGTAGATTGGCATCCCTGGCGGCGGCAATAAGATGTAACAATTTCCTCATGTGGTCCCCAGACGACCTTCCAGCCATGAATCCCACCTGTTCGGGGCCTATGAGTTTACCCATTACTCTTGAAAGTCTAATAGCTAAGAGCTTCGCTAAAATTTTTACATCTGAATTTAAGCGTGAGATAGGCCGATAACTACTACAATTAAGTGGGTCTTTCCCGGGCTTCAAGATCAATGAAATCACCGCTTCATGAAACCTAGGGTCTGATATGCCATTATCATACCAATAAAGAAATACATCCCTTAGAATTGGACTTAAAATCGGTAGATACATCTTATATAAATTATTTGGGAGTCCGTCCGGACCCGGGGACTTATCGACTGGTAGCAGACGGATAGTCTGCTGAATTTTCAGTAAAGAAATCAGCTCGCTCAAGAAGGCTGCCTCCGCCGGTGTAATCGTAGGCAAATTCACCGAATCAAGATAATGTCCAATCTCAGCCTTACCAGGGGCTGATGCACTATGTACCGCATAGAGTTCCTGGTAATATTTACCAAAAGCTCTTGCGATCCCTTCCGAATCAGTACACACTGGACCCTGATGACCTTCCTTAATTCCTGCAATAAATTGCGAGGACTCTAATTGCCGAATCTGAAGGGCAAGAAGCTTGCCCGGCCTCTCCCCCGACTCTAAATATCTAAATTTAATTCTACGTAGGGCCAAGTCAGCTCTTTGGGAAATGAGTCCCGTATACTGAGCCCGTAGCTGGTATAATCTAGCCCAAGTATCTGCCGAAGATTTCTTAGACAGCGTACCCTCGAGATTTGTAATAGAGGCCAGAAGAGAATCGCTTTGACTCTTCTGACAGCGGGCTCTTTTTGCCGCCAATCTTATGAATTCACCCCTCAGCGAACATTTTAGAGCTGCCCAAACCAGATCCAATTTAGAGACCGAACCCTGATTATTAATCATGAAGGAGGTCAAGAAATCTTCAATATGTTCCTGGGAAGCTTGGTCTCACAATAACTGAGTATTTAAATGCCATAAAGGCGACCGTTTACATCCTACATCTAGACAGTAACTCATAATGACAGGAGCATGATCAGATAGGACCCTGGCAGAGATCTCCACTCGAGAGACCCCTGCTATTGCAACAGCACTTAACAGAAAATAATCAATTCTAGAATAAGTACCATGAGCAGGAGAGTAAAAGGTGTATTGTCTCTCCACAGGGTTAAGAATTCTCCACACATCCAGCAGAGCTGCCCCATTAAGTAACTCTTTCAAGGCACGTTGGGCTGGAGAGAGACCCCTCCTGCAAGAGTCTGATCTATCAAGTTCTGTCTGAAGTACTAGGTTCCAATCCCCACCCAGCACTGTTAACTTTAGGGGGTTAGTCACCACTAACTTTAACAAATTAACAAAAAAAGAAGGAGAATCTATGGTAGGTCCATAAATGGATCCCAACTGGTTAGCTGAGACTCTAGCAGGCCATGAATCAGGACATAACGGCCCTCTGGGTCCCAAATCTCTTGCATTAATTTAAATGGAACTCCCTTAGCTAGTAAAATCGCTACACCTCCTTTATTAGTTGCTCTCCCGGCTCCGTAGACTTGTCCCACCCATAGCCATTTAAAAAGAGTGATATCCTCCCTCTTCAAATGTGTTTCCTGGAGAAAAGCAATTTTAGCTTTCAATTGTGCCAGATGTTTTAAAATTATTTGCCTCTTAACTCTGTCTTTAGCCCCTTTGATATTCCAGCTTAAAAACAGATAATGATTAGTCATCGCCCTGTAAAATACAGCGGATGGGGAGGCCTATAATTCCTACTCATGCTTGCCGACCACTTGCCTCTGATATAGTCACCACCTGGAGAGGGAACAATGACCCCCAAGACCCTTCTAAACTTGTAAAAAGTAAAAAGTGTGGACCTGTCCCATAGTCCCCTGCCCCTTCCCCTACCCAGCTTCCCAATACCTACCCTAGCTTCTACAGCACCCCCGATCAGACGACCCCCAGTTCAAAGTAACTGCACTCCTACCCTCTACTTGCCATATGATGTTAAAGACAAAAGCAACCTGCCAGTGCTATTCATCCCCCTAAGCTCGCCTCCCACCCAACTGCCATATATGTTTACACCACCATGTAACTAATCATCACCTGATACCCAAACCTTGTCCCACAAGGACAAACAAAGAAAAACTTGGCCTGGATAATCCAAACTAGGGAGGAAAAAGGGAACAGGCATTACTATCAGCAATCCCCCCACAGAAACCTCTCCTCCCAATGCCCCCAGTACTGGAGAGGCGTAAATTCCAAAGTCAATCACTCTTAGAACTCTGGCAACCAGAGCCTAGGTGACCTAACAATAAGATTCAGTAATTTCACAACCAGGATAGAAATCCAGTCTTCCACTTCGTCCAGGTCTCTAATAATAAAGAAATATTCATGTTGTAGCCATTCTGTTCATATATCTTCCCTTGCCGATTACCCATGTCTAAACCCCACAGTTAGCAGAGAACAAAACAGGCGCTCGGGTCAGTGCGCTATTCTCCTAGCAACGGCCGCTCAGCTTCCAACGGCCTCTCTCTGGTAAAAAAAAAAAAAAACCCACACAGTTCCAGTCACCATCACAAACATCGGGTTTACTAGACTTTCCCCGGTGTTGCTGCAGCTCATTCTTTAATTCCTCCAGTCAACACAAGGTAATAAAAAAAAAAAAAAGTTAGCCAGAGCTGCCAAATCAGTAGTCCTGAGTTCATTTCCTCTTCTCTTTTACTCTTCAATAGGTGCACCGGGAATTCAAAGGCGTCCCATAGGAGAAAACAGGACTGGCAAATGTCGTGGGCTCCATACACTATAAACCTTGCGACGGACCCCCAGTTTCAGAGGAATAATGCCCGGTTCCAGTCACCCATTAAGACTTCTAGAATTACTAAATTTTACCATGGCGTCACTGATGTTCACTCACACATTCTATACAACAGTCCGAGGCCAAAAGGAAATATTAACCAGATGTGCCAGATTTAATATTCAGAGCTTGCCTCCTCCATTCATTTAAATAGGTCAGGGAGTAGACTTTTTAGCTCTTCCAGTGCTTTCACCAGGGAGTCGAAAGAGTGCCAGTTGTCGCTCAGCTTGACCATCGGGGTTGCCGGGTATCGTACCCGAAAGATTTTACCTGCTGCGAGTAATTTTGAGACTATAGGGTGAAACTCTTGTCTCCTCAGATGTACCGAGTGTGGTAGATCATGGGTAATCCGGATTTTTCGGTTTTCCCATAAGACTTCTTTAAGCTCCTTTGCTCTAGCTAATACATGCTGCTTATCTTGGTAATTTAGAAATTTCAAGATGACTGGACGGGGTGGTTGTCCACTCGCTGGCATCGGGCGTAACGCTCGGTGCGCCCTCTCTATTATGTAGTCTCCACCAGTCGGGGATGGCCCTGCAATTTTCAGACATAGCTTTTGGATAAAAGTAATAGGTGCATTCCCTTCCTCCTTCTCAGGCAGACGGGTAATTATTAGATTATTTCGTCTGCTACGCCCCTCCAGGTCCTCTAGTTTGTCTTCAAGCACTTTAATCCTACAGGCCAGAATCGTTGTTCCCTTTTCTGCTTTTTCTTGCTTTTTTTCCAAAGATGAGATCCTAGCTTCTGTATCTCCCACTCTAACAGAGAGCGAAGCAACCGAGCTCTTAATCAATTTTAAATCTTCTGAGATCATGTCGACCGCTGACTGTAATGGCTGCATTAATTCTATGAACCTCTCCTCCGATAAAGCTGTCGCAGTTGCGGGCATCTTTTGTGTGCTAATGACTTGCTGTCTAGGCCTCTTCGCGGCCTTGTCTTTCTCTGGCGGTGAGGAGGAGAATGCCGCGGAGGGCTTTTTTTACGTAAGCTTCCATCCAAAACTCGACTGGGGGATTCTCGATGTCTACCCCAGCTCGGAGATACTCAAGAAATTGATGTTAAGTCAGAATTTAACAGAGGATCGTGGAAAACAGTAGACGGGAGACGGAGCTCAAGGAGAATGCTGCTGCTGCTCAAGCTGCCATCACGTGACCCCCCAGGGGTTGATATCTGCTGCTTGCAGCTGGTGCAGTACACGGCGGCCAGGCTTCTGACTGGGATTTCTAGAACCAGTCATATTACGCCTCTGCTCCGCGAGCTGCACTGGCTGCCTGTTCAGTGGTGGATCACCTTTAAGGATGACTTGCTAACCTTTAAAGCCCTACATGATCAGGGACCCGGTTACCTGCAAGATCTCCTGGTACCCTACTTCCCCCTCCGTCCTCTCGGATCCACTGACGAGGGATTGCTGGAGATTCCCAGGGTACGACTGAAGACATCTGGTTCTCGTGCCTTCTCTTTTTCAGCTCTAACCCTGTGGAATTCTCCACCTCATAAGTTAAGAGAATGCCCAACCATCGGTAGATTCAAAATTGAGTTAAAAACATATTTATTTAACTTTGCCTTCCCTAGTTATGGATGATTTGTTTTAAATGCCTGTTTTAATTCTATTTATATTTGATGTATTTGGTTTTATGTACTGCACCTTGGTTTTGAAAGGTGCAATAAAAATAAAGTTGATTTGATTTATATTATTAATTTTTTTAAAGGCATCCACTTACTCAGAGCCAGGGACCCTGGTTTTCCATTTTCCGGTAACACCGGTAACAATCAAGGAATACTGCTTGGTGTGTGGATTTTGAATTCTTGTACCGGTGCCTCACTGAAATTGCATGTCACTGCACAGAATCTCTATGATTTCAGCATCTTTTTAATTTTTTTTTATTTACTCTTTCTATGTCCCCTTCTCACAGCATCAGTCTCCACTTTTCAGAGATCCCTAGGCTTGGTATCCCCTAGCTTCACCCCAGGTAATGCTCAGGAGCTCTTGTGGGCCTGCCCCTATCCTGCCTGGGGTGTACCCCCCAGGTGGGAAGCAGGGGACCCCAGATTACCCCTCCACACTCCCTTAGTGAGTGTTGGCAGCTTAGTGGGTCCCTCATGGAGCCTGGTTATGATGTCTAGGGCACCTGGGCCTCTTCTGCCAGTGGCCGATGTGGGGTGATTGTTCCTGGTTTTCTGGTCTCTGTCCCTGAGGGCACTCCAAGAGATTCAAGGAGGTAGGTCACATAGAGACATGCCACTGCTGTAGATCCTGGCTAGCTCCTCCTCCTAATCACTTTGCAGCACCATTGCATCATCACCCATGGTCACACAGGTGGTGGTAAAGCTGCAGAATCTTCAGCCCACGCTCCCTGGAGGAGGAGAGCAGTTACCCAGGTGCTCGATCCTACTCCCCTGGCCAGACCTCCAGCAACCCGAGTTTGCTTCTGACTCTGGGTCACTGGCATTGCATGCAACAGTGCTACCACAGCTCCAGCGGGCCGACCCAGATTTCAGCATCTTAAAATGAATGCTACTGTGTTTTGCATTCTTTCTGCTTTGCTGCATATAGAGTCAGTAAAGAAATCACCCGCACTGCATTGTTGTAATCCGCCATTCAGTTTAAGCACCCATGCCTAGTGATTAGAGTAACAAACAGTGATTGAACTGGGTACATCCAGCAGACTTGGGTTTGATTCCCATAACCTTCACTTATATACTGTGTGACTCCAAGCAAGTCACTTAACCTCCCCAGTGCTTCTAGGTCACTCCTGAAAACAGACATTTCTGCCTAGTGGGCCTTACCAGCTTTACAAAGAATATAGAAAAAATACCAATATATGTTTACTACATCAAAGAATAGTAGTCAGGGTACCATGTAATTTATCTGAGTTTTATTTGGGCTGCAATGATTTTTTATAGGTAAAGATACATGTTCAGATACATTTTATGTGTTTTATAAAATTGTTTTTAGGTTTTAGTCAGGTTTTTATTGTATTCTTTGCATATAAGCATCTAGGTTGTAGATTGCTAAACACAGGATCACTGTTACTGACTAGCTTATTCAAGTTTATAATCAGTAGGGCCATCCAAAATCCTCAGTTGTTTGAATGAAAACTAGTCTGAGTGAAAGTATGTTCACAAAGAAGAAACTCCCTTACTAATTATGAAAAGACTTCACAGTCAGCACCCCATTTAGGTGAATGGGATCATTTGCACCTTTTCTCCCAACTGCTGTTTCAGTTTCTGTGACAACAAAATCATTTATGATAGACTGCTTCAATAAAAAGCAAATGTTAAGTGTTTAAGTGTACTTATGTTTGCCCAGTGGATTTTGAAAGCACAGTCAATGACATACAGAAGGTAAGACCCCATGGGCTATATGATGCTGGTGGGCAGAGTGGTGCTCAATTCACATCTGAACAAAGACATAAAAACTGGGAGACAGCCTTTTCATGGACTCCAAGAGAAAAAAAGCATCCACATGTCTGGGAGATGCATGAATCCATTTGAAAGTTCTCCACTAATCACTTTTGGACTTTTTAGGTAAAGACATTTTATTTCAAAGAAGCAAATTCAAGCAGGTTTTTTTTTGTCCTCCTATCCCCTGGCCATCCACTCCTTCAGGCCTGCCAAGGCCTCCTACCACCGCTGCTGAATCCCGACCACCATCCACTGCTCCTTACTGCTGTTCTACCAGGTAACCCAAAGTAACCCTTCACTGAGTGGGCCCTAGGGTTGTAACCAGGGATTTCAGATCTGCACACCAAGTGGATTCACTGCTACCCCTCCCCCCATTAGGGTGTGCTACCCCCCTTGGGGTGTAGCCAGACAATATACAAATGTACACCAGAACCGTGTTTGTTGCCTCATTTGGCACATTAAATACAACTTTTGTATCTCATGACAGTGGTTGTTGCCATGCATGGGTAAATACAAATGCCATGCATTGTTCCCTAAGACACACACATACCAGCCCAGAGCCTATAACATTGTATTGTCCTTGAAATGCAAAGACAGTATTAGTGACCAGTTCTTTCAGTTTCGACTCCTATGAATAAAATTGCAGAAAGGTTCAGCATTTTCTTTAGTTTTCATGGAAAAAGGAAGCAGTTCAGAGCCTATTTGCTACCCCCCCTTAAATAAAATTGCACACCATGGAGTACTTGGAATATACCTGGCTACACCCATGGACTGGGCTCCTACCCCTGTGGAAGGCTACCAGGGGAGGAGAATTACCCCAAAGAGCTTCCTGTGTATTCTGGGCATGACAGGGGTCAGACTGGACACATGTCTGGGGCTTCCGGCTTATGGAGGGGCCAACATCCTTCCTTCAGTTGGTCAGTGGGTGTTTTCCCATTTTATTGGGAGCGTGACAGGCCACATGATGTCAAGGCACAAGCTGACGTCCGTCACGCTGCCCCCTGCAGTGAGGGCTGACATGTTGTCTTGCCTCTGGCCTCCACCAGGGGCCAGCAAATGCTGAGCCATGGACCCACCCTCCCTCCCAGGAGAAGGTGAGTGGTCTTTGGAAACTCAAGCCATCACCCACCAGCTGGCCCTCAAACACCCAAGTCTGTTCCCTAATCCTGATCAGTTGTGTCACAGGCAGAAATCCAATTCAGGCAGCTAAATTATAGATAGGAAAAAACAAAGGTCGTCCACCTTAGCGGTAATGGTTCAGATTAATTCACATCTGAGTTCTAACAAACAAAGAGACTAAGTCATTTGTAACTTGTGCATGTGGGGTGTGGGTGTTGAAGAAAGAGGATCATAGTGCTGTCACTACTGCCATCACCCCAGAGGGATGTGGACTGCATTGTTGCTACTGCCATCACACCAAAGGGGTGGAGGCTGTAGTGCTTCTGCCATCACCACAGGTGGATGGGGAATGTAGTACTGCTGCCGCCTCACCTGAGGCATGGGGATCATAGTGCTGATACTGCCATTACACCTGAGGAATGGTGAATGTTGTTCTGCTGCCATCACACCTAAGGGATGGGGGCCACAATGCTGCTGCTGCTTTTGTCACACCTGAGGGAAGGAGGTTGTAGTGCTGTTGCTGCTGCCATCACACCAGAGGGATGGGGCCCTTAGTGCTGTTGGTGCTACCATCGCACCTGAGGGATGGAGCCGTAGTGCTGCTGCTGCCATCACATCTTGTACCTAAAATAACTTTAAATTGGTACAAGGATGGAAGGATGTGCAATAGTGGAGGTCAAAATTGCTAAAATGCATGTTAGCAGAGTTAAAAATTGTTAAATAAAGTACACAAAACCAAACACTGGTAAAACTGGATTTTGGCTTAGCAGACACCGGTGACAATATCGTTTTTTACAATGAGCAAAATGGAATATGCCCTTTCTCAATCCCGATAAACTAGTGTCCCTGCTCAGAGCATGTTCTGCCTGCTGTTCCTCAGCTGGGGCCCAAGGAGAGATCCTGTCCACTGGAAGGTGTCATACTGCAGAGACATATGTGGTCAGGAAGCATAAACATATCAGGAGTAGTTATAAAATTCACAAGTAGCATTTTATTATGATAAATCCCAATAAAATAAAAACAAAAATTTAAAGCTGTACAGGATAACTCTTCATACAGGCAGTGGAAAAAAAAATCCTTCCTCTGAGTCTCTCTCTCTAAAGTCTCAGTCTCTCTCTCTCTCTCTCTCTCTCAACAAAACATTGATCTCTTTTTACAAGATATCTTTCCTGGCAGTTTAAACTTTTCATCCTGTTGATGTAAATTTATCTCCTGTTTCTCACAAAAAGTCTCAGAACTTTGTCAATTTATTTCCTGTGAACAACCTGAAGAACACATCCAGTCTCAACAGGTGCAACAAAATAGAACATTCTGTCCTAAACATGGTTTCAGTAGTGTTCTCCCCCCAACTTCTTTGACCCCCAATAAACTCCCTCCCAGTCTACTCTGCTAACTCTACTGCCCCCACATTTTGCCTCAAAACAGTCTCCACAAGCAAAGCAAGATCATACCTTACCAAATTCCTAGTAAAATCAAGACATAGTGGTGACTTCTTGGACCTAAAGCTCGTCCTCTTCACCCTTGACATTGTGTTAGTCCCCCTCACAAAAATCTTAAACCTCTCCCACTGCCTGGGTCAATTCCCCACCTCTGGCAGTTTGCAGTCATCACCCCATCCGTAAGGGTGGAGATAGAACCTCTCCTGCTAATTATCACCCCATCTCAATTCCCCCCCATCCAAGGCCCTTGAAAAAATTGTCTCGGACCAGCTCACCCACCACCTGGCTAAATATAATCTCCTCTGCCCCAAGCAACATGGATTCAGGAAAGTACACAGTACTACAACCACCCTGCTCGAATACTCCAGCTTTCTCCACCAAGCACTCGACCAGGGTCACTTGGTTGGATCTGTTTACATAGATCTTACCAAGGCTTTCAATACTGTCTGCCACTCCCTCCTGCTTAATACATTTCACTCCATGGGTCTGGCCCCTAATACAACCTCCTGGTTTACAAACTACCTCAGTGGTCACTCCTAGAAAGTTCACATAGGGATCTGTCTCATCGTGCCTACCTGTACTCTCAGGGGTCCCACAAGTCTCAATATTATGTCCATTATTGTTTAGTCTCTTCCTAAACTCACTTACCAATGCCTGCCCTGGCAAAATACTGCTGTATGCAGATGACACCTTCTTGTTTTGCAATCACCCAGACCCCAACCTCCTCCAGCTCAAGCTCCAAAAAAGCTTCACTGAGTCAAAAGCCTGGTTTTCAGAGCATAAGTTGGTGATAAACTACAAAAAAATGAAGGTCATGGTATTTGCCAGCCTACAGAACAAGCATGCCAAATCCCCCTGACTACCCTTAACACCCGAAACACTGGCCTTAATCAAGTCACCTCCTTCAAATATCTGGGCATCACTCGACTCCACGTTTACTTATAGTAAGCACATCAATACTGTAAGCTCAGCAATTAACATAAGAATATGGCATCCTATATAAGCACAAGCATTGTCTGCCCCCAACACACTCTGTTTGGCAGTTAACTCCTCAGTGCTCTCACTGGTAAACTATGGAATTATACTATATGGTCTGCCAGCAACACTGCCCTACACAGAGTCAAGGTTGCTCTAAGCAAAGTGTGCCAGCTTCTGACAGGGTGTGACAGAATATTGCATACTTGTGACCTCTACCGGGTCTCTAACTGGCTGAACTTTGATGTGAGACACTGCTACCACAGCTGCCTACTTGCCACAAAGGTTCTCCTCAGGATCTCCCAGCCTGGCCTCCATAACCTACTCCAAATTGCCCCTCCGACTAGGGCCAATTGTCTCTCCTGAAGATCCCTGTTGTCAGTTTCCAGGTGTAGGACATCCCAGGACCAATGTACCTTCTACTATAGGGCACTTCTCTGGATAAATGAACTCCCACTAGAAACATCATCTCTTCTGAGTATTGGCCTTTTCAAGGCAGTGCTGAAGGAAGTAATAACATTCTCCAATAGTTGTGATTGCCTCTAATCAATATCTCAGCTGGGTGCCCCCCTCCTCCCTTCCTCAGACTTTGCCCCCCCTTTTTTCTCCTGCCCTCCTCCTCCTCCTCCTCCCCCTTTCAAGTTGCTTATTGGACTTATGTTTCTGTCTTGATTACTTTACTTTGCTATAGCTGCTTATATATTTTTCCTTACAATACTATTATCTGCATCTTATATTTAACTCCCTGTCCATTTTTCTTCTCTGTATATAAATTATTGACTCCGGGTCCATCTTAAGACCCTCGAAGCTGTAATCTGCCATATGAATATAACAAAGACTGCTATATATATATATATATATATATATATATATATATATATAAAACAAAGACTCAGGGTCTACTTTGCAAACCCTGAAGCTGTTACCTGTAAATTGTATATATCCCAGTTTGGTATTACTTATGTATTGTACTGTAAATGTTATGTTTGTGTATTTTGACCTGGAGCCTTTGCAAAGGAGTCTATGACTCAAAGGATTGTAATTCTGATTTTCTTCAAAAAATAAATAAATAAATATCATGTGCTACCTGTAAAAACTCAGTTCTACTCAGTTCAAATACTTCTTTGGTATGACCAATTGTTCTGTCGCTTCCTGTGTCTGAGGATTAACTCAGACTCTATACAGTAACCCATTATATTTTTTAAACATTGGTTCATCCTGTGTTTGTTTCACCCCCAGCTGCTTAAAATAATCTTTGACAGAAAAAGTGTTAATTTTCTTTTAAACAAAATCACGGTCAGCCATTTCCATATATTGACCCCTTATGTCCATCAGTCTTCTGTTGGCACTGCTTTTTCAGATATATTTTTTTCCTGAACTTCTGGATCTTGTAGCTGGGCTAAAACAAGTCTGAATTGAAGTCATCAAAAGGAAAAGAATCCCCAACATCTGAGATTTCCCTTGCCTGTGCTCTTGTTATCATAGCTTCTGAAACAGCAGGTTTTACCCCCTTTGTGATTAACATAGCAAATCCTGGAACGTCATTTCCAGTATTCACAGATACAGATAATTTTGATACTATCCTTACTTTCATTTCAAGAGACACTCCATTAATGTTCAGAGTCACTTGGGTGGTGGGATAGTATTGAGTGTTCCCATGCATGCAGAAGACCCCAGTACTTGGTCGTTTTGCTCAATATTTTCCCAGAACTTCGGTACACACTGTCAACTCCCTGAATCTACATTATAAGCCCCTTCAAGGTCTTATCTCCCACTTTGACATCTGTTAAATACTTGCACCAATTTATTAAGTCAAACATTTCTCCAGTGTTATCCGCCTTATCTTTATCGCAGTTCCTTGCAATATGGCCTGGCTTATTGCAGTTACAGCAAATAAAGTCTTTGGGTGGAGATTTGTTACACTCATCATAGTTCTTACCTGATCTGGAGTTAAATCAGGAAAAAGAGGCTCTTACTATTCCTTGGCTGTTTTTCACTACTGTGGCATCTGTATGGCCATATGATAATCCTCACCTAATGAAACAGATTTTTAACTGCTTACTGGTTGGTGTGCTTTCACCCAAAGTTGCATGTCTATAGGAAGGATGTTGATGAATTGCTACATTGCAAACATGTTGATGATCCATGGAACTGTTTGAGCCCTTTGGCTGGAGCCATTTAATGAGGAGTTCTTTGAGTTGGGTGAAGGATTTGTGAGGATTGTCAACTGAGTGGCACTTCTGAGACCGGAATCTCTGCCTGTAGTTCTCTCCTGAGATGTCATATCTTTTAAGGATTTCTCTTTTAACAAGGTCATAGTTTTCTGACTGTGTGGAGTCCATATTGCTGTAGGCAAGTTAAGCTTTACCTGTCATATAAGGCACCAGCTTGATTGTCCATTGCTGTTTTGGCCATTAGCAGGCTCGTGAGCCTTTCAAAAATTGTTAGGTATGCTTCATTATTATCCGAGGGTCATACATTTGTAAGTATAATGTCTTTTAAACTGTTTGTATTTTGTTGATCTCTTGGTCTACTGATAGATCCTCCAGCATTGTTAGCTTGCTTGCAAGGCATTCAGCCATCACTACTCAGTACTTCTTTGTTAGATAGGCCAGCATTTGAAGAAGGCGGACGTGCTTTCTGCTTCTGTCCCTCCTCCTTCTTCTTCTTCCATCACTGCTGCTGGCTGTACAGTCTCAGTTTGGACTTTTGTTTCTGCTTCTAGTTTGGCTGCCATTCATCTGGTAATTACTCCTCAGCTTGCTGCTGCAGGATCCATACCTTCCTTTTATGCTTCCCTTGTATTATACCAGATCTATTACCTATGCAAAAAACTCCTGGTGTAGAGTATGCATGGCATAAATCCCATTTTGTCTGACACCAACTATCTTAGAGGCATAGGTCATGGAGCATAAACATACCAGGAGAAGTTATAAAATTCTCATGTAACATTTTATGATAATCAATAACAATAAAACAGAAAAAAATAAAAATGTACATGATAACTCTTCATACAAGCAGTGCCAATAAAAATCCTTCATCTCAGTCTCTCTCTAAAATCTCAGTCTCCCTCTCTCTCATAACAAATCATTGCTCTCTTTTTATAAGATTTTTCCTGGTAATCTAAACTTTGCATTCTGTTGGTGTAAATTAATCTCCTGTTTCTCACAAAAGGTCTCAGAAGTTTGACGGTTTCTTTACTGTGACCAGCCTGAAGAGTACATCCAGTCTCAACAGGTGCAACAAAATATTACATTCTGTCCTAACAATGGTTTCCTGTTGACAGTCCCATTAACAATTTTGTGGAGGTCAAAATACATCTTAAGGTTAACCCCCTGTGTTTCAGATTGTCACTTTTTTCAGAAATCCAAATAGCTTTCTGGAATAGTTTTAAACAACAGAACTAGATACATTTTCAAACCAAGGAATCCCAGTTTTACATAAAGATGGACATTTATTTTTTAACCACAGAGAAGCAAGGGGAGAAAGAAAGAGAAACAGCAAGTGCAAGAAGGGAGATAAGAGGTAGGAATTTTGAGCCATAGGAGTGGCCAATTGTTAGGTGCCACAAGGAAAATTTGACAGAAAAGAGACAGGCAAGTGACAGAAAAGGAAGGGGACAAATATACTCTTGTATTTTAACTATTTCTCCATAACAAGTGGGACAGGATCTTATTCAACCTTGTTACAGAAGGGATAAGCTGGCAGAAGCTGAAATGGGGCAAAGCCCATACACTCAAACTTAAATAACCCATGCTTCTTCCTTCTGTTGCAGGTATCAGTGTGGCTCAGTTGGTAGCACATCTGCCTCTGGACCAGAAGGTTGTGGGTTCTTGTCCCACACCAGGATTGGACTTGCACCTAAAAATCACTGGCATCCGAGTGCAGTATTGGGGGGTGCTGTACTGCTGGGGTGTGCTGTCCTTCAGATGAGACGTTAAACCGAGGTCCTTCTGCCCATTCTGGTGTTGTCCTGGTGGGTATCCAGGTGGAAGTAAAAAGAACACAGGGCACTCTTCGCAAAGAGTAGGGAACATTCCCAGTGTCCTGGCCAATATTCCCCTTCCCATAAACTGGTTCATGCAATTATCCAGGCTGTGTGTGGGTGATGATGTGTGATATGGCCGCCACCACACATTCACTCACTTCACTACCAGTCTAGCATTGCTTGTAAAGCGCTTTGGGATGTATGAAAAGTGCTATATAAATGCTGATTCTTCTTCTTTTTCTTCTTCTTCCTTCCAGCAGTTAGCTTCCACCCCCTAGGAACCCTGTCTACCTACCTGACCCAGCCTCTGGTGGGCAGACACTGACTCCCCTCCTGCTGAGGTATTGTCTGGAGGTGTGCCCACAGACAGACCTTGCCTGATGCAATCCTTGCAGGGTCTTCCATTGTCTCTTGTAAAATGATGCAGATGAAATTAAACTGGAAATGACAAATGGAAGGAAAAAATAAACACATCAAAAGGGCAGCAACAGTTAAAAAAAAACAAAACAAATGAAAGCTTCACCCATATACACACTCACTAATTTTTTTCACCATACTGTAATTGTAGCTTTGTTTCTTGTCATATGTAGTTACAGGACAGTGATGGATTAGGTTATTACAGATTACTACTGCATAAATAACATTTGTGAACCTCCAGCTATTAATCAGCCCTGAATGTAATGTTTTCATATTTAAATACCCTAAGGGCATTTTGAGTTTGCTTGTTGTAGGAAAACCATATTTACAACAGATATTCAGATAGTAAGTATTCAGAAAGAGTTTTTAGCATTGTTGCCATGCAGCCACACACACACACACATTCTTTGGGAAAAAAAACTGCATTAATGCACCAGTCAAGGTTCAAGTTAATACCACAAACATATAGGGAAATGTGGCATTAGGGTTTTCAACCCATACTCCCCACTTCAACCTCCTCAAGCAGCAAAAGGAAAAAAAATAGGGGTTTTGGTCTCTCTAGTCCTGCGAATCAGTGCTAGGGTCTTCCTTGAGGTTGTCAACCCTAAAGCTTAACCCTCACCCCAGCCCTTAGCTTCCTGTCCAAAGCACAAGACACAGCTCCAAGCCAGTGCATCATAGTGATACACTCTTCAAAGGCAGAGAGGTATGTCTTGCCATATGTTGCCAACAGAATCTATTGTAGCTTTCTTTACATAGGACCCTGGCATGTTACAAATAGAATCTGTTGTCCTGTAGCTTTCTTCATGCAGGGCAAGAAAAGATATCATGTCTGAACTTGTTTACACAGGGGAAGGGGTGGGCATTAGACTTGACAACCCAAAGGAAGACCCCAGCACTGACTCATTAAGAGTCCGGAGACTCCAAAACTCTATTTTGTTTCCTTTTGCTGCTTGGGGTGTGTGGGTGGGGAGTTAGGACTGGAAACCCTAATGCTACATTTCCCTACTTTTGTGGCAGTAACGTGAATCCTTACTGGTGCATTAATACAATTTTTTTTTAGCAAAGAAATCACTTTCATTTTGAAATAGTGGAACTGTGTCCTCATTCATGCAGGTCCCAAGGGACCTGCATGAAGAGATGCAGATAAACAGGGCCAGAGCTCAAAGACATAAAACAATACCCTACGCAGCAACCTACTTATGGGGTTTCATCAGGGAGAGTGAACAACAACACCCAACCATAATTTATACACCACAGATTTAACAGATTTATTGAACACACCATAAAAAAGTGCAGTTTCATGTGCTAATGATACAGCATTGCAAAGAAATTAATTAGCACACCATAAAAAAGTGCAATTTTATCTGCACGATGCCACTATACCAAATGATAAAACATTGCTTAGAAATTCATAGGGGTTGTTCTATAGCTGTGGCCTCTGACCAATAAAACCCAAATTGATTCAAACCATTTAAATCAAACACTCAGGTTTTTTTCTGCCATTGGTGGCATGTAATGGCAGGCACATTTAGAGATCATAGTGCACTATTCCTTCGTTCTACAGGTGGCATTTACAGAATAGTGGCTGAAATGTCATTTCACAACACATGTGAAAACAGGTTTTGTCCACGATTTGAAAAATAACATCTATCACGTTTATGAGGTGGTGTGAACAAATGCCTATGTTGAAAGTTTGGAGTCAAAACTTTTGAATATTAGTGAAGTTATGAGAAAACACTGAACTATTTCAATGTTCACTCATAACTTGGTCATTTTACCATGTCGTTATACAGAATTTTCAACACACTCTTCTTATGACCCCACTTCATGAACCCAGCAGATCAACATTTTCAAATCTCACACAAAATGTGATTTTAATGAACAACTGCAAAATCATCTTTCATGACAGATTTGAGAAATTTCACCTGCCTTGTTTATGAGGTGCTGTCCCAAAAAGGTCATGTTGAAAGTTAGGTGAAAAGTTACTAAAAATTACTAAAGTTATGACTGAACATTGAAGTATTTAAATCTTCACTCATAACACGGTCATTTTAACACATTTTACACCAGGGCCTGGATATTCAAAAGGGATGGCCAGCGCAAGTACGGAAATGCGCCAATGTGCGCTATTCAGCAGGAGGCAGCTGCACAGCGCAAGTAGCAATGTGCAAGAGCGCAAAAGTAATGAATGCATGCACAACCATAGGGGGCGGAACCATGAATAACATGCGCAGTGTGATATTCAACAGCATGCGCCATGCGCAATAGGGGAGCTAGCAGTAGTTGCTTGACAGCGTAAATTATCCAAAATAAAAAGGAGCAAGAGAGGGGTGCAAGAACGACCCCATTGCCAAAGGTGGGAGCGTGCTGACAGACACAAGGGCAGTACAGAGGGCATCAGTGAGCAGGACTGGGCAGGAGCAGGACAGGGCACACCTGAAGTTATCCAGGAACAGGATAGGAGTGGGGAGCCTGTGCCAGTGAGCAGGATTAAAAGTGGAGTGCCACAGTGGACTGAGGGCAGTGGCAGTAGTCAGGACAGCCACAGCCAAAGGCCGGAGGTGTACCCGGTGCAGGGGGAGCATCAGAAAATGACAGCGGGGGAACGGGATAACAGCCGCCAGGGAGGGGACACCAGCCAGGGACATGGCCAGCACCACCTTCCAGATGGAGGCGGTAATGAGGGGTGTGAAAAGGCAGGAAGCACGGGGTCGCAGCCATGGAAGAGTCCATTGGTGGTACACCTAGAACAGGCAGTACTGAACCCGCACCACTTTCCAACACTACTCTGACACAGAGATTGTGTGCCGGTACCGCATGAACCAGGCGATCCTTAGGCAGCTCTGTGAGCTGTGCAGTGATGAGATGCAGGCACCCACATGACGGAGCCATGCTCTGTCAGTGGAGATGAAGGTGACAGCTGTCATGTGCCTGCTCACCACGGGCACCTTCCAGAGACCAACTGGGGACACAACAGGCATAACCCAGTCGGCCCCGCCACGCCTACTCACACAATCCCTCAGTGCACTGCTGCCACATGCTGTGGAGTACATCCATTTCCCCAGCACACATGGGGAGCACACAGCACACATACAAGAGTTCCACAGGGTAGCATGGTTGCCAGGTGTGCTCGGGGCCATTGACTGCACCCATGTGGCCATCCGCATGCCACCTGGCCTGGACAATGTGTCCTACATCAACCGGAAGGGGTATGCAAGCATCAACTGCCAGGTGGTGTGTGATGCCAGGGAGTGCATAACCAATGTCTGTGCCACTCACCCTGGGGGAGCACATGATGCCTTCATCTGGCACCAGTCCACACTGTGCCACAGGTTTTAGAGTGGGGACATCCCCACTGGCCACCTAGTGGGTGAGTATGCATATCACGTAGGATGACATGAGCAGACGTGGGGGGGTGTATAGTCAGAGGTGCCATGGATACCAGCCTTGTCGGCCCATGGCAAAGTGATGCAGAGCACCATACTAACATCCACCATCTACACACAGGTGACAGTGGCTACCCACTCCGTCCCTGTCTGCACACACCATACCGGTGCCCCACGACCCCATTGCAGCTACAGTACAATGAGGCTCATGCCACAACACGGAATGTCATCGAGCGGGTGTGCGGGATGCTGAAGGAATGTTTCCGGTGCCTGGACACATCTGGCAGTGCCCTACAGTACAGCCCCTTGAAGATCTGCGGGCTATTCCTGGCCTGCTGCATCCTGCAGAACATGGCCAATGACTGTGGGATAGCCGTAGAGGTCAAAGAGGGGGACAGCAGTGGGGACGATGAGGACACCAGTCCAGATGGTGATGGGCAGCCACCCCCTGGGCAAAGGGACCCCCGCCTGATCTGGATGTCACAGCTGCACTGGGACACCATCACAGAGGAGTACTTTGGTCAACACAGGTAGGTCACGGGGCCATGTGCAACCTCCAATGGCAAGGGCACAGCCCACAGACAGGCAGGGACGAACCCCAGGGATGGACGGCAGTAAGGGAATGGGTCTGAGTGTGGGACCGCACACGGTGTCAGGGATGGGCAGGACTGAACACGACACGTGCACACACACACACACACATACACACACACACACACCACAAGGCATGCACAAGGGGTAGATGGCACACCAACTTCAAATGCCACCCTTACCTCCACACAGATCCACACATGACCACACCCAGTGGCTGTCACTGTGCGTGCCTCAGACACTGGGCACCATTGCACACTGGCAGACAGTGCAACGCAGGCATCATCATGCACACGCCACAGTGGCCAGCAGCTGTGAGGGTGTGCACAGGGACCGTGTGTGTGCAGAGCCAGGTAACCCACCCATGTGTCGCTCGATGCACACCACACTGCACATAGGGCAGCAGCAGACAGTGGCCATGGTGGTAGACAGGTCAGTCACGCGGCACAGTGCCACAGCCACCATGGATGCGTGGGTGGCCCCACTGAGACCTGCCAGCCATGCCAGGCTGACCATTGGCCTCATTGGGTGGCACCGACAGTCCCACAGGGGTGACACTGCATGAACATGACTGTGTTCACACTGGGGTCTGCAGCTCACTGAACATGCCTACGCCAGGTGTGCTCAGTATGCCCACAGCCGAACCCAGTGTCAAGATAGCAAGTGTCACACAGCACCAGGAATGGGGGGGTGGACATGACACTGCATGGTGTCTGCAGCGCATGGGCCCCGAACTGGGTGCCCAATGTGGCCATGACAGCTGTGAATGCATGTGTCTACCTGTCAATGGCAGCGGTCACATCCTCCCGCTGCCGGGCCATCTCTGCCAGGAGCAGACCATGGTCTCTGCTGGGCCACTCCTCTGCCTGGTGCAGAACCGCACTTAGTGCATCCACCACAGTCACAAGCCACAACTGAAGCCTGGAGTAGACGGCTTTGCTCATCAAAGAGGTCATCTGCCAGTCCAGCATGCTGTCCCTCGTGGTGTTCCTGACCCTGCTGGGCAGCACCCCTTGACGATGGGCACTGCACACCAGAGCCATGCCGGGGCACATCCACACATGGTGCACTGTCACCGCCCCCCAACACTGTCCCCCCATCACCATTGGCCGACTACTGGCACTGCCCCTCCAGCTGCTGATCGCCAGGGCTCACCGGTGCTGCCGCAGTGGCCGCAACAGCTCCACCAGCCCTGGACACACACCAGTGCTGCCCCACTGGGGTATACAGGCACAGGCTGGGACTGTGTTGTCATGCAGGCCTCCGCAGTGGCAGCACCCATGGCTATACCCATGCCGTTTCCTGCTGTGGGACCATCCTGCATCCCACTCATATCACTGTCAGGGATGTGTGATCCATCATCATTGGTGCCGGATCCAGCACCAATCCGTGTCCCAGCATGCTGGAGTCTGTGGGCGCTGTCACGTTGGGACACAGGCAGGGCCTCATCCACACTCGCACCACCCTCTTCAGTCCAGACAGACAGGCACATATGCACTGGCCCGGTCCCTCAGACACCTCTGGTGGTGGATGGGCATTCTTCCGTGTCCAGTGCATCACCCTCGGTGGACACACCCACCACCGCTGACCCATGTAGACGCTCAGGAGCTGTAAGGGCATCACACATAGGCACCCTATCACGCTACATGCAGGGAGTCCCAGTAGCACTGTGGCACTCCATGTGCGGACAGACCCTTGACCCTGCATATGACCTTTGCCCCCTAGGTGCCATGCGTCTGCATAGGTTCACCCCATCACGCAGTTCGGTGACAGTGCAATGGGGAATGGCAGCACAGTACCGTGCTGCCTCTGCACATGGGGAACATGCGCTACAGAGCACCATTTTGTTATTGGTACTCACTGCAGGATGGCACGCAGATTAGCACAGCAGTGCAGCACTATAGAGCTGGCCAACCTGGTGGCCATTGTTGAGCCCCATGCTGGGGCCCTGTTCGGCCAAGACCCATTCAAAAGGCCATGCAGTGCTGTGTGGGAGGAGAAGGTTGCTGAGGGCATGGAGGAGGCCACTGATATCACTAGGTCTGGTGAGCAGTGTCACCACTGGTATGGAGACCTCCGGGTGGAGGGACCCGGACAGACCGGAGTATCTGCAGGCATGCACCCGGCGAGGTGCCATGCCACGGCCAGGTAGGTACTCCATCCATACACTGGTAACGTCCGTCCATCCAGGTATCCAACCCGCAGGTTGGTGGGAGCCTTCTAGTGGGGGCGGTGGTGGTGGTGGTGGGGTTGCAGCATTGCTGGACTGTGCGGGAATGCACACACCATGGGGGGCTTTGCTACTGGTTTGTACTGATGTTCCCCTCTCTGTGTTTGCACCCTAGGCTCGGAGGAGCGCCGTAGGGTGAGGCAAGCCCAAGCAGAGCAGGACAGGGTTGGTGCACCGCAGCTGCAGCAGGGTTGTGAAGGAGGGGCCATGGGCCAGCAGCACCCAGCCAGCCTGGATGCAGGTGAGTGCCTTTTTTCCCTCTTACATCTGTGCATGCTGTGTTACAGGGTTGGCGGTGAGGCATGGCCACCAGCACTTGGCCCCACCACCATGCACGCCACATGGTGCACTCAGCACTGTCCTGTGGCACTGCATGTGTGGGTGGGCATTGCTGGTGGTCCATGTGTGGCACTGGGTACATGTCTGTGCCACTGCCTTAGCACCGCATAGCCATGTCACTGTATGGCCACGGTGGTTGTGTGCAGGACATGGGAGGTGGGTGCGTGCAGTGGTCCGCATGGCTGTGGGTGCCTGGATAGGTGGGTCTTGTGGGCATGGTCACTGTGGATGGTCGCATGCCATCACAGGGGCATGGCCCATGGCTGTATGCCATGCACAATGGGTGGGCTGCAGGGGTCTGGCCAGTCACGCGTATTGACTCTGCTCCCTTGTCCTAGGTGGACAATGCTGGATGGTGCTGGAGAGAGGGTACAGGAGCTGCTGCAGCTCACCAGCGCCACCCTCAAGATCCTGCAAAGGATGGAGCGGGATGGGGTACGGTGCCACGGAAGACAGTGAAGGCACAGAAGTGGGGAGGAGGCAGGCGATAGGCCCTCTATGCCCCCTTATTGAATTCCCTCCCAAACTGACCCTCACACCCCTTCATCGCTCTCCCATTTGTTCACCCCTGCCCCATGCCCGCCCCCACCTGGTTTGTGGCTCTTCCCCCCATTGTATAGTTGTACATATGTTTTGTTTTTCACATTCATTTAATATATGCATTTTGTTATGACAACTGTGGTGGTCTCTGATTTGCAGTGGGCTAATGGTGCTTGGCTGCAGTGGTGTGCATGGCATCAGGGGTGGTGCAGGCTTGGGCATGTGTGTCTGGCAGGGACCCACCTATGGTGTGGGTGTTGTTCCCTGTGCACTGGACACCTGTGTGCAGTGGTCCCCGGTGCATGCACTGTGTCCATGGTGCCCCTGTCAGTATGTTCATGGCCCGTGCAGCTGACACCCTTGCATGTCTGTGCTATGCATGGTCTGCTGGCATGTCAGTGGTGGCTGCCCATGCTGGCCACCCCCTAGACCTTGTGCAATGGTGGATTGCCTTCTGTCACCAGTATGGTGCATTTCTGCCTCGGGTGGCACTGTGGCCTCTGCTGCTGTTGTCCTCCCCCATGCTGTCACTGGTGTCTGTTGCAGGGTCTGTGCTCCGATGTCTGTTACTTGTGCTCCAGCCGCATGCTGGTGGAGGATAGCTTCATGGTGCATGTGCAGGGTGGCTGGTACACCTGTGCCATGGTGGGGTGCTGGCCGTGGGTATACGGCTGCTGTGGTCGCATGCCAGTGGGTTTATTGCCCCACTATTGTGTCCCTGTGTTGGGGTTCCCTTGGGTCTGGGTGGGTGTTTGTCCATGCCCTGTGTTGCATCCTGTGTGGCACATGCCTCCATGCACCACTGTGGGCATCTGTGTTGGCTGTTGGGGCCAGTGCTGGGACAGGGTTTGTGTCTGGGTGGGTGTGTGGGGTGCTGTCCTGCTGGTGGTGGGGTCCAGGGCAGACCCTGTCACATGTGGGGTACCGCGGGTGCCGACGCAGGGTTAACCTCTCAGCTGTGCCTCTGGGGGGCTGTGCAGGGCAGCTGTGTGTCTGCAGTTGTTGCGTCAGTGGCTGCTGCCACCCACTGTGGGGTGCTCGAGGTGGGACTGCCATGCATGGCTCCATGGTGCACAGGGTTGCATTGTCACAGTGCGGGTGGTGGCATGCATACAGAGCCATGCACTGTTGGGTGCTGCTCCTTGGCAGGGTGTCTGGGGATTGCTGTGCAGGGTGTGCTCTGCATTGGTGGGATGGGGTGGCACAGGGTAGCGGACCTCCTTGTGTTACGGTCACTGCTTGCCAGGGGGTGTGCTGGGGCACCATGCCCCAGTTGTGGATTCGGTGCTGGTGTTCATGGGCTGGTGGTTCATCCAGCTCACCACAGGTTGTGCGCTTCATAGGGTGCAGGGGGCGCTGTCTGATCTGCTGCGTGCTCCTCTGCCCATGTCTTCCATGGGTGGTGCACCCCTGCATCCTGTCCCTGCGCATCCCTGGTTGTGCTACTGCGCTGCTACCCTGCTCCACTGCACATCTCTAGTTGTGCTACTGTGCATCAGCCCTGCACCACTGCGCATCCCTGGTTGCACCTTGGTGTGGTTGGTACGATATTCAGTTGTGTTGCGCAACCGCACCTTGGCCTGCACTGTGTTTGAATATCATGCGTGTTGTGCATGGGCGCACTGCACTTGCACCTGCTCCTGCTATTGAGCTACTTTGTGATGCAGTTTGAATATCTGGGCTCAAATGTTCAACATAGCCTTCTTATGATCTCACCTTATGAAGCAAGTAGGTGAACATTTTCAAATCCCACCCGGAAGGTGATTTTGCACAGTGGCTGAGAAATCATCTCTTGGGATGGATTTGAAAATTGTCACCTGCCTTGTTCATGAGGTGGGGTCCCAAAAAGGCCGTGTTGAAAATCTGATGAAAAAATATAAAAAAATGACACAGTTATAAGTAAAACTTCTAACCTTATTGAAATTCATAAAACTGGACTTACTTAGAACCCCAGATTTATCACTCATTTACTTTCAAATTCTAGCATTGCAAGGAGCACACAATCACCCCTATTCACTATTGGGAGTAAGTTATGCATCAAAAGCATGTTACCCACCCACGCAGCTCCGCACTTGTGGACACGTGCAGACCGACTGGTATTCATTATCAGCCACCACCTGTCAGTGGCTCCACCACCCCCAGCATGCAAAACTCCACAGGACAGCCAGGGGTGGAGTCATAGACCCAGGTGGACATCCAATCGGATATTCACCCGGGCCCCACAGTACATCCCTTACATGGCGGGGCATGAGTCTGGGTGCGTGAATAGTCACATGCACACCTGGACCCATCTAGTAAGGCCCCATCACCCAGGCCAATCCTTAGTGGTGCCCACAGTGAACACCCCCAACCCCAATGGCAATCCCGCCCCAGTCCTGGATTCCTGCACCCTCCTGCAGCACAGCCCCATCCCCATGATGGATGCCCCTTCGCACACACACACAATGTTGCCCAGTCCCCAGGCACAAGTAGGCACATCACTTCCCCTCCACACACACACACACACACACACACACACATACCCATGCCCATGCCCCATGCACTGTATGCATTCCACCCAGCCACCCCTACACAATGTTGCCCCTGCCCCACCCATGGTTCTGTATGGCTGTGCATAGCCATATATTGCTTCATAGGGTGTTGATTCCCTCCACACACACTTGGCCCATCCCCAGCAGTAATTGCCCCCCACCCACATACCTGTCTGCATGTGGCATGGGATGGCCAGCGGCACAGCCCTCCACACACCTCCATGGCTGCTGCCAACCGAGTGATGATGGAAGCATGCTGCCTATTTATAGGTGGCACACTCCCAGCATCACTTGGGTGGCTGGCTGCTGTGGAGGTGTGAGGAGGTCTGTGTCGCTAGCTGCCCAGAGCTGCGGCACTCACATGCTGGTACGGGGCAGGGACAGTGTCGCTGGGTTGGGGGTCTGCCATGTGTGGCCAGTCTGTGCACTGGCAGGTGTTGGGGGGGTGTTAGCCTGTGTACCACATAGTGGTCCGAGCATACATGGGGGGGCATGTACAGTACAGGGATGGGGTGGGCATGTGTGGGGAGGGAGGTTGCATGGCACTACAGGGTTGGGGCTGGCCCATAAGGAGGGGGTCGTGGAGTGGCACTGCCGGTATGGACCTGTCTCTGCATTGTCTTGGTTGTCACCCTGTCAGCTGCCCCAGCCACCACCAGCAGCCTAGCGGGTTGGGGCATCATGGGGATCGGTTTTCTTGTTCTGCCGTGACCAGCAAGCCCTGTCCAAGGGGGTATGCAGTGGGTTATGGCAGGGTCCCAGCTTCCATAACCTGCTCTGTGCCACCCTGCGGCCGACAGCACTACATGTCTTGGTGCATGGTGCATAGTGCTGGCACACCCCCACCTGCCCCCGGCACATTGCTGTCCATGCGGCCGGAGGATCAGGCATGGAGCTGACTTTCACCCTCTGTGTGAATGCTGCATGGTACCCACTCAGTGGCATTCATGTGCAATGATGCCAATGTGCCCGGTTTGCACGGGGCATTGGCATCGTGCATAGGGCCCATAGAAAGCATCCTTCCTACACCCCCAATGGTTCCAAAGGACTGTGGCTAGCTGCAGCTAAACATCTTAAACACACACTAAAGACATACTAGCTCAACTCCATAGCTCAGCTCTTTCCTGCAGAAACACAGTCTTGCTCACCTACTGAGCTTACCACTGTCGCCCCAACCACCTGACTCATTCATGGACGGTCACTCCACAAGCCTTCAGTCCTCTCCTGTGCCACTGATTTAATTTCCACTCCAATTCTTATGATGCTACTATAGCACTTGAAAGTGTTTTCCCCAACTGCTTCACATTCACAAATACCATGCAGTCTCCAGCTCATTAACTACACTTGCAGTTAAATCTTGCCCCTAGCCACTTCATGCTCACACTCGCTTTGCATCCTCTCCATAACAAAAATAAATACCCAATACAGAATAAACAAGACACTGTCTTTTAAAACTTTCAATGATCAAGGAGAAACTTTTTTTTTAAATTCGACAAGCTAGAACTCGAATTCTAAAAACTAACTGCCATGTTTTCTTATTTCTCTACCTGCACAGTCTGCTCACTCACTCACTCTGTGCCACCCAGTGAAAATGCATTTCCAAAATGTAGGGGCGATGCATCCCTAACAACCAGTGCAGCATCCCTGTGAACCTGCTGTACAATGAGGGCCCATACACAGCAGCTTACCAAAATAAATCCCTTATCAATTTGCTTTTAAAGATCATACCAAATTAACAATATTAAAAAAGTGCAAAAATAAATACCTACCTATTGCATGAATCAAATATGTAATGGGAACCACTGTGTGATAAATTGTTTTAGATACACTCAAGAAATTTGACCTCAGGCACATCACTTATGGCTTATGCTACTCGTAAGGTTACCTGAGATCAAACTGATTTGTGTAGATAAAAACATTTAGAGGTCCCATTGCATATCCTATATCTATGTAACAGTCACCGGGATAGCTAGGGAACCATGGGCAGACTGGATGGACCACAGATCTTTTTCTGCCAGCATTGTCTATATTTATAGGGACAGGAAAGGGGAAATTGTTTAACCAGGAAAGGCACACTTAGCTAAATCTTGTTTCCAGGTGTGACCTGGGAGCACAAGGAAGTTAACTGACTTGCTCAGTGTGCAAGTGGGGGCTGACTGGATTCAAACCCAGGTCATCAGGTTTGCAGCTCAGTGCCCCTAACCACTATGCTATACTGCTTCCATAGATGTGTGTGTGTGTGTGTGTGTGTGTGTGTGTGTGTGTGTGTGTGTGTGTGTGTGTCACAGACAAACTATATATATATTTTACAGGTGCAGTCACACCTGTATATTAGTATTGAGTAAGCACTTTAATCTTACACACCAATTTTTGCACCCTAATAATTTAACCACTATTTAACCAATTCACATGAAACTTGTAAAGCTTGTAATTTGTGCCAGGATCTCTTGAGCCTGAAAATTTCATGTATATTGGTTCAGTGGGGGTAATGTTGCAGAGGTGCAGAAAATGTAAAAATTACCTTTTTTAAGACCTGTTTTTGATCCCCAATAACTGAAAAAGTATGAGATTTTTAAACTGAAAACTTTCAGGTTTGATAGAGTTTGGTCAAAGGTAAGTGCTTTTGTGTTTTTTATGTACTGGAGTCAAGAAGTTTTTAAATAATTTATAAAAGATTTTTCATCCTTGGGAATGCGCAGTGCTAAAAATAAGCATTCTACAGATAGCTGACTTTTTGGAAAATCATGATGTCCGGTTGTCATAGTTCATTATGTGTGTTGTATCATACACTGTTGTATTTTCATATAGCATTATGGTGTTTCATATATTGTATCACTTACTAATCAACCAGTGGTGCAATATATGAAACACAATAACTATACGAAAACTGGACAGTATATGATACAAAACACATAACAAAATACAACAGGACATCTTTCCATGGTATCTAGTGGCACCCCCCCCCAACCTCCATGTGCTGTCCTTGATGTTTTTTTGTGTTTACCTGGTGTCTAGTGGCACCACCCGCTGTCCAATTGCCTTTCCCTTGCTTAATTCATATTTCTCTGGTGTCTAGTGGCACCCCTCACCCTCCAGTCACCTTCTCCATAATTCAGTTCTCTTTCCTTGGTGTCTAGTAGCATCCCCCACCATCTGATCCCCATTCCCATTGTTTTTTATCTGTTATCCTGGTGTCTAGTGGTGCCCCCCACCCTCTAGTCATCATCCCTGTTAGTTGTTTGTATTTCCCTGGTGTCTAGTGGCACTCCCCAACCTCCACTCATTGTCCCCAGCCCAAAATAAAGGAAACCATCCATGACCATATTTTTATTTTAACCTGAAAGAAAGATAATGGTCCCTCATCATTGCCATCATCCCCCTCCCCCATCCTGGCCCTCGCACTCAGCACCCACCACCCTATACACCCCTTTACCCTATACCTACCAGCTGAGGTCGAATGCCGTAATCCTCTGTGGATGAGAGACACATCTTCACTCTGCAGTGCTGAACCATGAACTGAGGAATACAGGTAAGTGCCGTAAAATGATTTCAGTTGCATTTTAAACTTCTCTTCATAACTTGGCCATTTTTAGGATTTTTTCACCAAATTTTCAACATGGCCTTTTTGGGACTCCACCTCAGGAACACTGCTGGTGAAATTTCATTAATCAGATCCAGAAGGTGATTTCCCGGGCACTGCATGGAATCACCTTTTGGGCCTGATTAATGTAATTTCACCACCAGAGTTCATGAAGTCAGGTCCCTTAAAAAGCCATGTCGAAAATCTGGTGGAAACATTCCTAAAAAGGACCAAGTTATGAGCGTACATTAAAGTTTTCTATGCAGACGCACAACTTTGGTAATTTTCAATATTTTGACCCCAAATTTTCAATATAGTGATTTTTTCACACCACTTCATGAACACTACAGCTTTCTTTTTTCACATCCTTGCCAAAATGCATTTTCACACCAGTGGCTCCGAAAGGCATTTCAACAGGGATTTGAAATTTTTCACCTACTGGGTCTATGAGGTGGGGTCATATGAAGATTGTGGTGAAAGTTTGGCATCAAAATATTTAAAAAAAAGTATGAAGTAATGTTGTTTGCAGGGATGTCCATTGCCACACTGGGGACCACATTGCCTTACTGTGCCAGTGACCTGAGTTCATGTGTGAACTCAGAGAACCAGTTTAATGGGACCAAGCTGATGGAGAAGGTGCTGTGGCATTCAGCACCGGCCCGGGTCTGTGTAGGGATGGAGCAGTATTTTGGCACAGATGTGACACCCTGTATTGGGTCAGGGAGCCTTCCCCACAAGGTATTGACATGCATGCTGAGGCTTGCTGGGTCCATTCACTGGGCTAGGACTGTCCCCAATATTGCATTTATCTAAAATGAGAATACAATTCCACTATGAGAAAAAGAAGGGAAATAAATTGCAAAAAATTGCATTAATGCAGACATTAAGGTTGAAGAATGCAAAGCGCACAAAGTAGGGAAATGAAAAACCATTAGGGTTTTGGGTCTGCGGAGTATTGCCAAATAAGTGGTGGGTTCTTCCTTAGGGTTGTCAAAACTAATGCCCACCCCCTCCTTTGAACAAACAAGCTCAGATGTGATGTCTTCAGACAGGGCCTGCAAGGGCCCTACAAGATAATATTGACCATACTGTATCACTATGAGGCACTAGCTTGGAGATGTATGTTGTGCTTTGGACAGGAGGATATTGGCTGGGGGGATGGATGGGTATTAGGGCACACAATCCCAAGGAAGACCCTACCACTGATTTGGAAATACTCCGGAGACCCAAAACTCTAATGGTTTTTCATTTCCCTACTTTGTGTGCAATGCATTCTTCAATCCTAATGTCTGCATTAAAGCAGTTTTTTGCAATTTATATATATATGTGTGGATAGATAGATGGATAGATAGATAGGTAAATAGGTAGATATACAGTAGCTAGATAGACAGATAGATAGATAGATAGATAGATAGATAGATAGATAGATAGATAGATACATACATACATACATACATACATACATACATACATACATACATGCAATGGCCCTAATTAAATATCACTGATATTTTTAGCGAGTGCAGTTTGACAGTATGTCATCATGAGTGGTGAAGCCAAGAGTGATGTCAAAAGGTCAAACAACACAAGGGAATAATCACTGATATTTTCTTTTTTTTTAATTAAATTTTTCCCTCCTGTTCACCCTCGCCATTCCACTCAATCGGGCCGCTCAATGCCTCCCCTCCCTCACTGAGTCTGCCCCTAGAGTGCCTCTTGGTAGCTCCTACCTGCTTCTTCCTCCATGGAGCACCTGCACAGTGGAGTCTGCCCGTGATGCAGACTAGAAGGCTGAAGCGGCCGTCATCCAGGAGTGCCAAGGTTTTTTTTCCACTTTTTTCTTGTCCCTCCCTCTCCCTCCCACTGAGGACGCCTGGCTCGGGTGGAACATGCATACACATGCCTGCCAAATGCCTGATGGTGTCCTCCCCTTCCCGGCTCCCCCAATGGAAGCCGCTGCTGCCCTGAGAGTTGGTGCTTCCACCGGCTCTCCCGGACATCGGGTGTGTTAAACACACCCCTGGTATCCCTCCCCAAAGGAGGAGAGCATCCATGGGGATGCTCAATTCTCCTTCCCCCTGCCGACTCCTGGGGGCCCGAGTCCGTTCCTGAACCAGGGTCGCCGGCGTGGTGTGAGGTGTGGCATCCAGAGCCTCAACCCTCAGCGCCACTGGGCCGGCAAATCACTGATATTTTCATTAGGGCCATTGCATGTTTGATTTATGCCATGCCTTTTATTATATAGTGGCAAGAGAAAATCTTGCACCCTGATTTTTTAGTGGTCCCCTTCAACAGTGATGTTACCCCAACACAGTCTCACTAAATGAAGGTGAAGATGAAGATCTAGCTCCTTTCGGACTCCATGCATTCATTGCCACTATGAAGATAGTGCATGAAAAAATGGACCTAGAGTGAGAATAACTCTCATATTCTCCCTCTACATCCTTATAGTGACAAAAATATCACTACTATTTGCTGTTTTTATCCTCACAAATATGGCATAGAGATCGATCGATCTATCTATCTATCTATCTATCTATCTATCTATCTATCTATCTATCTATCTATCTATCTATCATCCAATCATCTATATCATAGTGGCATGGTAGTATGCGATAGTTGGATGTCTGGATTCTGAGATCCAGATAGTGTAAATGGTGGTGAAACTGGAGGTTTTGGCCATTTTGTTGCTCTCACCTACAGCCCAGATGGTGTTGGAATTTGTTCTGTAATGCTCAGGGAAGAAGGGGCTTGCTCTAATATGAGGTATTTTTTTGGTTTAGTAAAAAAATATTAATCAGTTCCTGAGTGTTAAGGATTTGAAATTTCAGTACTGAGCATGCTCAGTACGGTCTTTCATTTATATGTCCAGTGTGAAAGAACAATATCTGAGTCATGAAAGAAGATAGGCTTTCATGAGCTAAAATTCTTCTTTTGTATAACCACCATTTTGTTTTTGATAAACAAAAAATTAAAAATCCATAAAAATGATGTCCTGGAGAAAAACAAACACACAAATCTAGTTTGACAAGACCCATTTAACTAGTTTCTGGTGTTTGTTTTTTTGACAACTGCCCTGAAAATAATGTTTCTGGGCATCCTAAAATCATGGGTGCCCAGCTTAGCAATACAAACCTTCACCTGCATATTCTGTATGAGAACAGCAGGACTTTCTTGATTTCTGCAGCTGCAGATGAAGTGCTGTTTTTGGCTTCAATGACA
Source organism: Neoceratodus forsteri (assembly GCA_016271365.2). Taxonomy (NCBI): domain Eukaryota; kingdom Metazoa; phylum Chordata; order Ceratodontiformes; family Ceratodontidae; genus Neoceratodus; species Neoceratodus forsteri. The sequence goes on along the minus strand of CM028133.1, from coordinate 598,662,167 downwards.
GCAGTAGCTAGAGGTTTCTCAATCTCCTCTCTCTGTCTGTCAATCTGTCTGTCTATCTATCTATCTATCTATCAATCTGTCTGTCTGTCTATCTATCTATCTATCTAGCTATCTATCCAGCTCTTTATGTATTATTATTATTATTTCCTCCCCCTCCCAGCTCAGCCAGCCCTTCTTAGTCCTTCCGTGAATTACTAAATTGTTTTGCTGTATTTGAAAGAGGACCAGAGTGAACACCCACAGTACCACATGTCCATTTCCCACTCCTCTAGGACTGCTACCCCATACAAATGTGGTGACATTGAAGTGTCCACCCCTGCTGCCATCGTGCAGTAAAATCTGACAGTGATGTGTGTCAGAGCCAGTAAGTGAGTTAACTATTCCCTGTAAAAAAGAAAATAGTCTCTCATTGTCTTTATTTTTTTTCTGTTACCCTGTAAATATGAAAACCATTCATCATGGATCTGCCCCACACACATACCCACCCACACCACCCTGATCCCCCACTCAGCACCCACCACCCCACACACCCTCATTCACCTATGTCCCACAACATAGATCCACTCACCAATTGAAGTCACATCTTGCTGCTCAACCCGGTGACTGCAGAATAAGAAAGTAATAGGGGTGTGCACCAAATTTGAATCACAGTTCATGACAGAGGTATTCAGCCATGGTCTTGGGAGATGAATCCAAGCAGTTCCTTTGAGTATGATGAGGACAGTGTGACAATGTCTTCTTGGTCAGAATATGCCCCAACCCCAGAAGATTTAAAAAGGCTTGAAGATGTGTTCCATGACACATCCTCTGAGAACAATGACCTGAGTGAGTCTGAGGGTGCTGAAACTGAGTCCTCACTTCATTCCACAAGAAAGTACTCAGGTCAAAAATGATCTCAAAAATCAGCTGCTAAAGCCAGGCACAAAGCATCTGCCACTGTTGCTTTTCATCCATTTTGTCAACTTCCTGCTAAAAAAACTTAAGCAGTCCATTCTAATTTTTGCTCATCCTAATGGCTCTGATACTGCATCTGGTGTCAGTTCACAACAATCTTCAGCAGCACTCCAAACTGAATCTAGTGGGCTTGGGTGCAAATAGTATACAAGAGAGTTGAGTTTAGGTACACGTTCAGGTTCCAGTGATATCTTGACATATTTTTCTGAACAGCAGGATGATTAATGGAGAGCTGTGTGTTTACACATTGGCCAGAGTCTCAGATGTGGTATAAATGCTGATAAACTCAGCATATGTCTTTGGAACCACCTCTAAAAAAGCATCCTGAAGTAATTAACTTGGATAAAGCCTCTTCTGGTGTTGTCTCCTCATGCCGCTGCACACTGTATTTCAAAAAAAGCAAAACCAGTTCCTGAGTCTGTTGATGGTGCTGCTGGGTGTGATGGTGGCAGAAGCAGTCAACAAGTGACCAAACATCAGCAAAATCTTATTTCTAGTCCTTGCCCAAGTACTCGATAGGCACAACACCAAGTCCCTCACAACATCATAAAGAAGTTCGGATGCCCAGATAGCAGATATGCAGTTCATGTTTCCCACCCCCCAGCCTAAATCAGACTCATGTGTCCACTCTGGTGCAACGGCCATGAGCAAGGCTATGCCATTTCAAACGCCTACTCTCATACTAAAGGAAGCATTCAGGTCTGCATGAAGATCTTGCCAACGCACCTCACAGCTGTTCAGATCACACAACTCATAGGTGAGATGATTGCACTGGATTTCAACCGTATTCTATTGTTGAAGATACTAGATTCCATAGAATCATATATTTTTTGCAACTTCAATAACACATTCCATAGTGAACTACATTTTCTCATACAGTCGTACCAAATATCTTCGAGGCATGCTGCAGAAGGGTAGAGAAATCGCTGAACCAGACTGTGGGCAGGGTTTTTCATTGCACATCTGATGCATAGACCAGTACAAACTCACTACATACATATCTGTCACTCACAGCACACTGATGTTCACCTATGCCAGTAGCACATGGGGACATAACTGCTGTTGACTCCTCCTCCTCTTACTCTGGCATTGGCTGTAGCAATACCCCATACCACTGGATGTGTGTTCTCCTTACTGTTGCAGTCCTTCCTCCTTCCAAGTGAACAAACCAATGTTTACATTCTTACATCTCTGTAAGAAATGCTTGATTCCTGGATCAACACAACAGGTTTGCACATTGGGTTCTTTATTAAAGATAATAGGAAACACATGTTGAAAGCAGTTCAAGATGACCACTTCCAGGGAATCTGCTGCTGTGATCATACATTGAATCTTGTAGTCACTGATGCTCTCCAGAGCAGTTTGAGTTCTTCTAATACAGTTGATACTTCAACAGACATCTGTAGCCATTTCCATCATTCTTCCAAAGCAACCAGAGAGCTGAAAACTTTTCAGGACCAGCTCGGTTTACCAAACTGTTGGCTAATCCAAGATGACAGTACATGAAGAAACAGTACATTTTTATGTTGCAGTGCTTGCTGGAACAAAAGCATGTTCTACATGAATTATCCATAGAGCAGGATATTGGTTGGGTACTGCTACACCAGGATTGGAGCATATTGAGGGCATTTTCTAGGTTCTCTTTTTAAGAAATGCACCAATGACCTAAGCTACAATATAGCTTCACTGAGTCATGTCATTCCAGTTGTCCATCTGTTCATGTCAATCATGGAGAGTTTCCAGGAGTGCAGGACTCTGGACTTGTTTCCAGAACCCACCAAAGAACTCACTGAAGGGCTTACTAGGGTGTTAAGATCATGGTTTGTAACTGTATATGACAGAACTAGTTATGCATTCACAGCATTGCTAGACCCAATATTGTGCATGGCAATGCAGAATAACAGGGTAGGTGAGTATCAACAGCAACTGTGTAGTGAACTTGATGGAGTCATGAGGAAAATGAATCTGTTCCATTCAGAGGATGCTGGTGGGTCAGACAGTTTTGGACCAACTGGAGTGAGTGGCACTGGCAGCCGAAGTTACAATGAGGATGCCTGCTGATGCAAGAAGACAGAATAAGTTGGCAACACAGGACCATCAAAGCACATCATTATGATTGGTCATTGCTCATGAGTTCTCTGCTGAATAAATAGTGGCAAATGACACATTTTTTTGATTTCTGCTGAGCAGATGCTCACTAATTATTTGGATGGGCAGACTGTGGACTTTAATGTTGACCCTCTTGCCCACTGGAACACCAAAGAGCAACCATGTCCTGCTCTGCCTAGGTGGCATGTAAATATCTTGAGTGCCCCCTGACAAGTGTACCATTGGGAGTGCCTCTTCAGCACTGCAGGAAGTAGTATTCTGTCACATCACTCATGTTAGCAGCCTGCACATGTGCAGTAGCAGCTTTGTGTTGAGCTCAATATGCATCTGATTTATTCTTCTTAGTGAACCGAGTATACTAGTTACAGCCTGACAATGCGCTGTAATCGCATGCTATCTCTGAATATTGAATTGAGTACTATACTTCTGGCTTTCTGATCTCTACTCTTGATCTTACTGACAAAGATTCTGGAGTAACATTGACAGATGTGGTTGTGCATGCTGGTTGGCATTTTAACTAACCTTATGGCTTTATGACCACTGCTGCTGTTAAAATGACAATGATCTTTGAAATTACGGAAAATCTTTGCTTCTTATGTTTTCCTCTTATCCTGGTATAGCCAGGCACTGGGTTACAAAATGTACTTCTTATTATGTCCTTAACTTTCAGGCCAGACAGTGATCACATAATAGTATGAAGACAAAAAAATCAGAGCAAATTATTTAAAATAAATTAATAAAATTAAAAATATGAAAGTCTGAACATTCGCTCCACTGTGCAATTCAGTTTTGCTTTCATGTCTCCAAAGCATACATACTGTAGTCTTTCATTCTTAATTCCTTCCATTGTATACTGTGCTACTCTTTGCTTTGGTGCTTCCCTCCTGGTCTCCAAAACATGATGTCCTCTTCAGTTTTGTACACTCATCAGATAGAACAGAACATCTATAGAAAATGCCTAATCTGTTAAAGGCACATACCAGTCACCTTTGCACACTCTCCTGTGGGTGCATATATCTCCAATTGGCATTTGTGTGTAACAAAATATTTTTCTAACTGCATTTTCACCATTTTGTCATTAAAACATAAGTTTAAAGAAGTGCTCAAAAACTTCCATTTAGCAAAGCTGTTTGTAGCCACCTCATGATTGCTGCTGGCTTCCACACCTAGGATATGTTAATGTTCCCCTACTGACTCACTGCAATGGCCAGCGGGGGTACATTAGCATATTCTGGGTGAGGAACTGAGCAGCTCCCATGAGAAAGCTGCCCACAGCTGGCAGCCTAGCTAAACAGGTTTCAAGCACTTTTTAAACCAAAGTTTTAATACCAAAATACAGTTAGAAACTATATTTGTTTACTCAGAAATGCTAATTGGGGGCATAAATATGCACTAGCAGGAGACCATGCAAAGGTAACTGGTGTTTTCCTTTAAACTACACTTATGCTGTCTGATTCTGCATCAGTAAAGTGTATTTTCAGAACCTGGTATTACCCTCTAGCCATGCTGAGCAGAAAACATCTCATGTGTCTACTTTGGAGTGTTTTTTCATGTTTACAGCATTTTTAATAAATGTACTACAATATAGTTTCTAACTGTATGAGCAGATCCCTACACCGTGGCTCCCCTTGCTCTGTCTACATCCACAAGAGCCTCAGCCTCCTAGCACTTGCTGACACCTCCCTGCCCAACTACTGCACTTATAGTTTTGTTCTCTGACAATGCCCCCAGGCTGCATCCCCCTCCCTCCACCACCCCTTCATTTTCTCCTTCTACCTTTCCTAATCTCTCTTTGCTGTCCCCATACCCTTTCCCCGGCCCCACCACCTCTATTCCTTTTCTCTTCTTTTTGCTACTTTCCTCCTCTCTTTATTAATGTTGCCTCAATTTATGTTCCTCGCATGGAATTTTGTTTGTACATCGATTTACTGTGTTGCCTGTAACGCTCTGTCTAACTGTACCTCATGATGTGGAACCTTTGTAAAAGAGCTCTGGCTCAAAGATATTTGCAATCCTAGAACTCAATAAATAAATAAATAAAAAATAAATAAATATGGTCAAATACTAACATAGTAGAATACCCAAATACAGTTGAATACCCAAATACCAGAGGTACATTCATTGAATATTCAAAGAGTACACAATTTATGTATTTGCACATCCCAAAGGTAAGTCTACATTAATGTACTTCAGCGGGGTTTGAACTTTTACTTTACTTTGTCATTTGTTTAATATTTTTACACTAAATGTTCGGCATGGACTTTTTGGGATGCTACCTCATGAAAAAGGGAAGTGGGATTTTTCAAACCTGGCCTGAAAGACGATTTAGTGCTCACCATGCAAAATCACCTTTCAGACAGGATTTTAAAAATGTTTACCTACAGAGTTAATAAGGTGAGGTTATAAGAAGGGTATGTTAAAAATGTTGGGTCACATATTTAAAAAACAACAAAGTTATGAGTGTACATTGAAAATGTTCTATGCTCACTGCTAACTTTAGTAATTTTCGGAATTCGGCCCCCAAATGTTCAACATAGCCATTTCTTCACAACACCTAATGAACATAACAGCTGTCATTTTTCACAATATTGGCCAAAATGTGTTTTTGGACCTGTTGCATGAAATGACGTTTCAGCTGGGATTTGAAAATTTTCATCTATTTGGTTTATGAGGTGTGGTTATAAGAAGGCTATGTTGAAAATGTTTTAAAAAATATGGTAAAATGACCACGTTATGGATGAACAGCACTTTTGGGTAGGAGACTGTAAAGTGCTCAGCCCCTGCTAATGGTGTAGAGCATGAGCAGAGACAATGTGAGAAGAGGCATGTACATCTTCCTGCATCAGCAGCGGCAAATGAAGCAAGTGGACAGGCTCTTTTCTCTTCCCATTATAGGTAAGATAAACATACTATCCACAATAAAAGTAAAAGCCCTGAAAAACATTCCCCTCTTTTTTTATTACCTGCCTATTGGGGACTCCCATTGCTAAAATGGATAAAGACACAGGCTTTATTGAACTGGCTAATGGGGAGAGTGGAGTTAAATGTATATTATGTAGCTTATTTAGTTTAAAGTCTCAAACAGACTTTGAAGCATTCACATGTGGACAGAGTATGAAAATTAAATATTTGAAAATGAAGGTGCTAGAGATGGAAATGGAGTTGGGAAAATAAATAAGTATGCCTTTGCTTCATTCCTTTTGTGATACAGAAGAAGAAACAGAAGTCATAAACCAGCCTGACAATGTGACCTATGTACATAAGTGCAGAGTGGCTATGTACAGAGTATCTGTGGCACGTAGTCACTCTGCTCTCATTGTGCCCCCTGCACAGGATGCACTAATTGGGATGTACAGCCCCTATGCACCTGATCCCCCGGCAGCACAGATACCAATGCACTGGGGTGTGCCAGCACAGAAGCACCACACATCACTGACAGCAACATTGCTGACAGGCCCCACAGTGACACCCAGAAACTGCCACAATCGACCATGATGCACTACAGACTGATCGCTAGCAACCCGATGCCATAGCTGCAACAGAGACACCAATGATACTGAGAGGTGCCCAGCCACTGCAATGACAGACTGGCATTGACTGCCACTGCGATGATGGACCCGATGACATGTTCCTCCCCAATGGAGAACCCAATAGACAGTAAAGCGACAGATTATTATGTGGGCAGGGGTCACCAGTAGGCAGGGGATGAAGTGCATGTACCACAGGGGGTAATTGTGGCCCATCCAGTACACCAAGGTCTGCAGCTGCTGTGGTCAACCTTGTAGTCACTGCTGGCGCACTTGCTGCCACTGTGGGGGCATGTCAGCTGTTGTTGCAAGAAGCTGTTTTGGTGGCTGGGTGTATGCCCATCGTTATGCCAGTGTCAGGATTGTGATGTCACTCTGACACCGTGCTTTCTGCCAGCACTATGCACCATTCACCAAGGCAATTAGTGCAGTGCACCAGGGGGCATAGGAGAGCATCTGTTATTCCTGTGTCAACCCTGTCATAACAGCCGTATGAACCCAGCCCTGCACACACAGCCCACTGGCACCTGTGCATAACCCCCCCAAACACACACAGCTATGCCCCAACCCATGGGGGCAATTGACACCCACCCTCAACACACACAGGTGGCCCACACCCTGAGGCCATATACAGCATCCCCCTACCCCAACCCTCAATAGTGCCCCAATCCTGGATACCAATCTGGCATCCCCCCTCCATCACACACTACTGCCTTGCTCTGGTAATGTCATCCTCCTCCTGCACACCTGCAACTCAGTGCCTGGCACATCTGGCAGGGCCACCCAACCTCCCTATGCCTGTTTGCAGCCCTTGCCCAGTGATGGTCAGTGCCTACCCATGGCACTGACACACCCCCTTGCCCACATATCTGCCTGTCAGTGCCATGACCAGGAATGGCCAGTGGTGCAACCCTCCACAGACCTCCCACATCATTATCCAAACTGCCGCTGGGAGAATGCTGCCTATTTATAAGGACATGCACCCAGCATCAGTTAGATGGCCAATGGCTGAGGTGGTTTGTGGAGTGTTGTGCCACCAGCCATCTGGAGCAGTGGCACTGACAGGCAGGAATGGTGTATGGGGGTGTCTGTACTGTGGGGGGGAGTGACCACTGACTGCCAATGATGGAGTGAGAGTTCAGGACCAGGCCAGGGGAGGATGGGTGAGTGTGCGGTACTGGGCACTGGTCCAGGTGCAGCCACTGTGTTGTGGGGGGTTCATCTGAACCATGTCAGGAGATGCAAGGAGCATTGATGTACTGCACTGGGGCCATGGACAGATGTGTGTGTGTGTGTGTGTGTGGGGTGGGGTGATAGCAATGCAGCACCGGGGTCGGGGCAGACCAGCATTGTGGTGAGGTAGATGGGGATTGGCAGACTCAGGGATGGGGCAGCACTGTGTTGGGGTGGGGGGGTGCCACAGCCATTTAGGGATGGGGCAGCCATTTGATGGGGCAGATCTATGGCAGGGGCCTCAGTGCCTGGGACAATCAGATCGGGGGATGTGGTGAATGTGGCTGGGCAGGTCCAGTTGCCTTAAGGGGATATTCACGCATCTGGACCCATGCCTGCCTACATAAGGGATTCACTGTGGCAGCCATGCCAGGCATCCCATTGGATGCCCGACTGGGTCTGTGACTTCGCCCCCAGCTACCCTGTTGAATACTGTGCACCAGGGAGTGGAGCCATGCACAGGTGGCTACTGATGGTGAATGCCGGCCGTGCGCACCCATCCACAAGTGCGGAGCTCCACAAGAAGGACACATGAATTTGGCGAGTATTTCCCACCCGGTCGTGAATAGGCCCCAATGAATGTAATTTGCAGAAAGGAGAAAATACAAAAAAGAGGCAAAGGGAGGAAAGGATGGAGTCAGGTGATGAATGGGCCCTAGTTAGTAACTGTCATAGACCAAAACAAGGGAAGGACAGATATGGCATTTGAGGTGGATTTAACAAATGTATTTGATCAACTTCAAAATCTAGACTCAGCAGCTACTGAAATCAATCACAACACTAGAAACTGTTCACCAGTACTGGAACAGGAAAATACATGCCCCATAAAAGCAGACAGCCCCAAACACCACATCTAAACAATGATGAGAAACAATTTAGGCAAACCTATGCAGTGGGGGAGTCAATCCTCAATCTTACCGACAAATACATCTGTAACCATGATAAAATACCCAAGACCTGCAATAGTTTTTCTGGTGCTAAAATGAAAGACACTGGGATCAATTCTCAAAGAACAAAAATTGATGCAAGGTGCCTGCACCAATCAGTACTAATGCAGGGGTCACCTTGCATCAAAAATTGCAAATTTTATGATTCTGTAACACAAGCTGTGGCAACATTGGGTTCATATGCACTGAACAGGTCTTGTGCCAGCCCTGTGTCCATACTGTGGGTGCGCCATGGCAGAAGTGGGCTTGTGCCTCCAAGGGGCTGGTGCATCCTATAATCTGGGATTCTCAAAGCTCCACTGTAGCTGCAAGTCCCAGCTGTGACTAGACTAACCATGAACTGGTCTAAAGGCCCTTGCATCACACATCACAGCGTGGTCGTTTGGTAGGCATGAACCTTTGACCTCCTCTGTGAGTGAAAACCCAGTACCAAGCATGCCCACAGAGCCAACTGTGACCCTGCATGCAGTGTGCCAGTGGTCTGGTGATCAGGCTGGAGCCACACCAGAGGGGGTGCACAGTGAACCACACATCATGAGCCCTTGGAGATAAACCAACATGGGTCAGGCTGGCACTGGGTGGGTGACTTGAGGTATGCGCAAGATTAGTACCCCCCCCGCACAACCTCAGACTCACACATGCCTGCAACTGGACACTGGCAGCTATCTTAGGTCTCACACCCCAAGTAGCCTGACATTGTCCAACTTCCACCTCCAGGCCCACCAGTGAACATATCCCCTATGCCTCCATATAGCACCCTGACTCCCTTTTCTGTTTCAGGTAATTGTACTAATCCATGCTCCTGTACCCCAACTCCCATAGAGCAACCACTCTGCCATGGACCTGTTCACAGGGGTGCATATACCCCCTTTGACTACCCACCTAACACCACAGATCCCACTCTCTGCCTCTTTTAGAGCATCAGACTGCACTCATGTCTTACCTGGCACCCAATACCCCCTTCCACCATCAACTGTACCTACATCAATGGAGGTGCAGACACTCAGAAAGGTATTGAACCACCATATCTGGTAGTGATAGCTGATTGTGGGACAGTTATGCCCTACCAAGTGGTGACATCCACCTCTGTCAAACCCATCCAATGTGCTAGTTCTTCGGTGCATGGGAGAGGCTTCTTCAAAATGTGGGTATTTGGCACTGGGACCCCCTCCTGTATGGGAAGCAGGTGCAGGGTCCCTGGTGTAGCAAAGCTCAATGCAAGCTGCTGTTTGATGCAGCTTACATTGATCTTTGGACAGTTCTGAGAATCCAGCCTACTGAACACATGTCATTAGACATACTAAAAAGCATAGGTGATAGACCACTAATTGTGGTACATGTGGTACAAAGAATATGGACAGACATCACACTAAGGAAATAAAAGGGGATTTTATCTCAGTTGGAAATAGTCTGGAAAATAAAGGATGTGAAACTTTTCTTTGAAATCCTACCAGTCCGGATAGTAAATTAGAAGCAGCAAAATAAAATTTAAACTTCAAATGGGTGTCTCAGAAACTGGACTCTAAATAAAGGATATAAATGTCTAACACACTGGGAGAACTTAAACAACTGTCACAACCTATACAGGTGGGATGAACTTCCTCTCAACAAAAGGGGTACTACTGTATGGGGGAAGAAAACTGAAAAGATTATAACAAATACTTTAAATTGGAAAACAAATGGGCTCAGGAAAAAAGATCAATAATTATATCCACTTCCTCAAGTCACAGCAAAAATAATGCCAGAGGAGGCACTTAGGGAGTACTGTTGGCAAATGCTAAGAGCCTGAATATTAAAAAAGTCAGAACTAGAAACAATTATGAGAAGGGATGACATCAACTTTGCAGCTATAACAGAGACATAGTGGGATGGTAGTAGTGAATGGCCCTGAAATATTATGGAATACAACATAAGTTTCATAAACAGAATATATAGAATTAAATAGTAACATCACTGCTAATGGCACATACATAGAACGCCTATGGATACAAATTACAACAAAGAAAGGGAAACAGTAATACTGGGCACCATTTACAGACTGCCAAATAGTGACCTGCCATACAATAATGTGATGCTAGAAGAATTAAAAAAGTGTCTAAATGGGGAGATATCATACTATTAGGTGACTAACTTACCTGGCATTGATTGGAAGGACTTGAATGGCAACACCCCACTGGAAACTGTTTTTGTAGACACTGTATTGCTATTAGGTTTGAACAAAAAGTAAAAAAGCCAACAAGGGATGACAATATCTTGGACCTCAAAGTGATGGAATTACAGGATGAAATATTGCACCTAACTGTAACTGACCACCTTGGAAATAGCAATCACAATATGTGAACTTTTAATATGGGGCTGGCAGTATAGCCTAGAGGTTAGAGGAATGAGGTGTGAACAAGCTTGATACATCCAGCAGACCAGACGTGAATTTGATTCTCACAACCTCCACTTGCATATTGTGTGACTCTGAACAAGTCACTTAACCACCCAGTGCTCCCAGGTCACCCCTGAAAACAGGTACTTGTGCCTAGTGGGCCTTACCCAGTTACCAAAGACTAAAATAAAAAAAATAAAAAAAAAATACTGAAGCTGGATCAAATCGGGATTACAGAATCAGTACCATCAAAACTTATTCCAAGGCTAACTATAAAATAAAATAATGAAAATATGAGATCTAGGGACTGGATGAAAGAAATGGAAGGGAAACATGGAAGAATGTTGCAGTATGATAAAAACAAGTTACTGGACTAGAAATCCAAGTTCATCCCTACAAAGAAAGTACAAGCATAAGGGTAAAATATTGATGTGGTTAACTAGCAAGGTAAAAAAAATGAAAAAGAAGAAGGCATACACTTAATTCAAACATAATCCTACAGAGGAAACCAAATCCAAGTATAACACTGAATTAAAAAAGAAAACAAAATGATCAAAACAGAAAGGATGAAGTGGGAATTTAAAATACTGCATACTAAAGACAATAACAAAGCATTTTACTCTTTTGTAAACAATAGTAGGGGATGTCACAGCTCAGTGAGTCCAATATTATATACTCTTGGAAGATCCTAAACAAACTGATGATTCCTTCAATGATTATTTCTGCTTATTATTCAACCAGAAAGAAAATCACAATACTGTTTACAATAACCATATTATCAATATGGAATTTTCAGAGGTGGAGTTACAAAAATGTCATAAGTCAAACAAGACCAAATAAAACTCTAGGCCCTGATATGCTGTATCTTAAACTTATTAAAGAAACAGTATCTACACTTGTGGGGCCACTAACAATGCTATACAATACATCTTACTCCGAGGGTGTAGTTCCAACAAACTGGAGGAAAGCCATAATTGTTCCCATTCACATAAAGGGATCAAAACTATTACTAGATAATTACAGGCTCGTCAGCACAACATTGATCTTGGGTAAAGGAGTGGAGAAATTATTAAAAGGCAGACTAGAGTAGACACACGGGGAAGGGGGGCAAAGAATGAGGGACAATCTAAAAAAGCTGGAAGAATGGTCACAGGGTCTGGCAGCTGGGTTTCAATGAAAAAAAATGAAAAATCATGCACTTGGGGCACAGAAACCCAGGGGCAAAATATCAGTTGGGAGGTGTGGAATTAGCAGTTACAAAGCAGAAAAGGGACCTGGGGGTAATAATTTGTGATGACCTGAAGGTAGCTAAACAGTGTGACAAGGCAGTAGGGAAGGCTAATAGGATGCTGGGCTTAATAGGCAGGGGAATCACCAGCAGAAGGAGTGATGTAGTGATACCCCTCTATAGGTCATATATGGACCATACCTCAAGTACTGTGTCCAATTCTGGAGACCCCCATCTCATAAAGGACATAAATAGGGTGGAGACGGTACAAAAGAGGGTAACTAAAATGTTGCAGTGCCTGCATCAAAAGTCCTATGAAGAAAGGTTTAAGGAGCTGAATTTGTACTCCCTAGAGGAAAGGGGAGGGGGGTATGATAGAAACATACAAATACCTTACAGGTAAAATCAGGATATAGGAAGGTAGCATTTTCCAAAGAAAAAGTTGCTTATGGACAAGGAGCCACAGTATGAAGGTGGAAGGAGGGTGGCTTGGAGGAAATGTAGGGAAGTACTTCTTCACAGAGAGAGTTGTGAATGCATGGAACAGCCTCCTGTTGGATGTGGTGGAGGCTAAGACAATTACAGGATTCAAGGATGCATGGATAGATACAAGGGGATCTTGGAATAAAGCAGGGGGTGAAGAACAAAGATTGAGTAGGGTCTGTAGTGTAGCTGTAGGTAGGGAAAAATAGGGCAGACTATATAGGACAAGAAGTGCCTATCTGCTAGCATCTTTTATGTTAGGATTGAACAAGATAAAAAACAACATAACTTTATTATGGGTAGATCATGTACCACAAATCTGTTATCTTTCTACAACAAAATGAGTATCAGTTTAGATAAAAATTTAGCAGTAGATGTTCTCTTCCTGGACTTTAAAAAGGCATTTGATAAGGTGCCATATAAATAACTAGTACTTACAATTAAGAAAATGGGCTTGGATGAAAAATTAGTTAGGTGGACTGATGCATGGCTAGCAAAGAGATCACAACTTGCAAGAATAAAGGAGATTCTGTCTGAAGAAAATAGTGTTGGCAATGATGTTCCAGAGGGGTCGATTTTAGGACCAGCACTCTTTGGCTTGTATATTGGTGACCCACAAACAAATGTGAAAAATATTGCAGATGATACCAAGATAGGAGGAGAAATATATACAGAGCAAAATATATTTCTCTTTCAAACCATCACAAAGAAATCATTTTGTGACCGTTAAGAAATAAAATGTCCTCCAATGTGGACAAATCTGACTGAGACACTTTCACATTTCATTAATGTACACATTAAACATTATGTGCCAACATTACATTCATTAGTCAGAGATTCAGCTGACATTTTGGGAGTACTGGGGGAAGTTCAAATATAATCTTAATGGCTGCTAGTTTCTATGGACATTACGTCTCTTTATACAAACATGTCACATGAAGATGGTCTTGCAGCACTAGCCTACTGGCTTGAACAGGGTGATGAGATTAACACAGTACAGAAACAGTTTTTACTTAATTGTTCCAAAATGGTACTCACTGTGAACTCTTTTCTTTTCCAGAGAGAATAATACTTACAAACCAAGGGGATGGCTATGGGTGCCACCTTTGTACCAAATTATGTCAACCTCTATCTGGACCATTGGAAGAATATGAATGTCTATGACTAGAAGGTCAGTCCTTTTTACCATAGGATTGATCTGTGGCATCACTTTCTAGATCACATATTAATGATCTGGAGGGGCACTCAGGACAAGCTCTGGGAGTGTGCAGCCTATTTGGAGAAAAGTAATCCAAATTTGAAATTTTCAGTTGAATCTGACTGGGACAGAGAGCATTTTTTGGATTTACAGATCTGAAGGGACTCTGACAATAGTTTTTCTACATCCTTCTACTGTAAAGAAACTGATAGGAACTCCCTGTTGCTCACCTTGAATTTCCACCCCTGACACATGGTGGACAACATACCAAAGGCTCAGCTACAAGTGAGAAGGAATTGCAGTAGTGACACTGATTTTGTTGCACGTAGTGAGATGTGTCAGAGATTCATTGATAGAGGGTACTCACAAACTTGTGTTGATAGAGCATTGAATAATGCCTTACACACCTAAAGAGAAGATCTTTTGAGCAACCAACATAGGAATGAACATTCAGACACTTAGTTTCATGCATACCTACAGCAGGCACACTAGGGATATAGAGGAAATCATCAGGCAGAATTGGCATATTTTAAGAACAGAGCCCCTCCTACATGAAGTCACCACACAACCTCCAAGGATGATGTACAGGAGAGGGGCAAATCTTGGGGACAAACTGATACATAGCCTCCAGAAAACTTACCCCACCGCTCCCCATCATACCAGTTGAAATACAAAATCACACATACTCCCATAATTCAAAGCATCATTGGCTGTATATGCAAATCACCACAAAATATTATGCTGGTTCAACTTTAAGCAGAAAAATGGTGCCAAAAGTTTTCACACAGTCTGCAAACACCCTTTGCAGACTGTGTGAGAGGCCTTTGGCACCATGTATTTCTGCTTAAAGTTGAACCAGCATAATATGTTGTGGTGATTTGCATATACAACCCATGATGCTTTGCATTATGAGGGTATGTGTGATTTTGTATTTCTTTGAAACTTGGATTCCCAGCCAATGCCTTTTGGGTGAGCCCTTGCATCATAGTTTGCACACTAAGGTTCTTTGTATCATGCCAGTTCATTGCCCCCCAAACCCAAAGGCACATTCTGGCGTGGCCACTGTAAGATCTGCCCTGCCATTATTAGAGGAAGCACATTTACAACTATTAATGTACCAAAGGTCTTTGGGATCAGACAGGTTATCAGCTGTGCCTGAATGTCTTGTTTATTTAGCAACCTGCAAGTGTGGCTCATTTTATATCAATAAGACCACGAGACCATTGCACACAGAATTGAACACCTTAGAAGTATTGCAGTGGGGGACAGGGACAATGTATTAGCAATGCACATCATGAGAACTGGGGGAGATAACAAGAATTATGAGTTCAAGTTTAACAGTACTGAAGTAGTTACCCTGAGCATACGTGGTGGGAATTTGGATAATCAACTCCTTGCAAAAGGAGCTTTCTGGATCCACACTTTGGGAGGATTGACACCTCCAGGCTTAAATGATAAAATCGATATCATGCCTCTTATTAGAAAAAAGAATAAGAAAATTGTGGGGTCCTGTTTGCATTAATACATTGGTCTCATTGAACTGCAAAAATATTTTGCTTGCTTAGATTGTGAAGTTAAACTATTTTTTATTTTCCTTCTTATTGGACATGATGGATCCCTGGAGATGGATACCCATGCAAGAAGCTACCGTTTTTTTGAAAAATAAATCCAGTGCTGACACTAGTAGTCATTTTATTCAATAGTTCTAAATTGTAAATTGAATGGTATATTTAATATATTTTTGATAGTGATTTAAAAGATTTATAGTGTGTATACAATATGTACTGTTTTTTAAAGTATTAGACACTGTCACTTTAAGAGATGCTGCTCAAAAAGAGCTATTGGTCAATGTGCAGACCCTCCTGATGACATAACCCTTGTTATGAAACCAGTCGAAGACCTGTTACCTGAACTGAGCTGATGGACTGTGATGTTTGTATTAATTCACAATTTGCTGAGAAGGAATAAAGATTTTGCACCTTATTGCACCATGTTCAGCAATGCTGGTATAGATCATGTACCACAAATCTGTTATCATTCTACAACAAAATGAGTATCAGTTTAGATAAAAATGTGGCTGAGGATGTTATCTTCCTGGACTTTAAAAAGGCCTTTGATAAAGTGCCACATAAATAACTAGTACTTAAAATAAAGAACGTGTAGTTGGATGAAAAATTACTTAGGTTGGTTGATGCATGGCTAACAAAGAGATCACAACTAGCAAGAATAAAGAAGACTCTGTCTGAAGAAAATAGCATTGGTAATGATGTTCCAGAGGGGTCAGTTTTGGGACCAGCACTCTTTGGCTTGTATATTGGTGACCCACAAACAAATGCAAAAAATATTGCAGATGATACCAAGATAGGAGGAGAAATATATACAGAGGACAATACATTTGTCTTTCAAGCCATCAAAAAGGAAAAGATTTGTGGTCATTAAGAAATAAAATGTCCTTCAGTATGGACAAATGTATAGTGTTCCATTAAGGCCATAACAACCCCTGTAGAGATTTCACACTAAATAATAATGTACTGTGCATGGTAAACACAGAAAGGGACTTGGGAGTTATGGTTAATAAAAATGTATATACTTGGAGTTTGGTTACTTTTTAAGAGAAAAAATTCTCTCACACTTGAAGTTCTTTCTCAAAAATTCTTTATTTTTCTTGTTTATTTATATGCTGTAGCCTCAACGTTTCACCTATACATCTGGGGAACTGTTAAAAGATATATGTTTTTTTGTTACTTAGCCTGGTGCTCCCCTGTTGCCCATCCCACCTTAACTGGCAATGGGAGAGACATGGCATTTGTATTTTCTCTCCTTGTTCCCATGAATCTGGTACGTTATCGCTTATGCATGTGGAAGTGGGTGTGTGCCCCATGGTTCCAGTTATGGCCCCATACTCCCTCCTAGCCTAGCGCCTAGGTTCCCCCGGCTTGGCATTACCACCTAGCCTCCACTGGATGGCAGCCAAGAGTCAGGGAAACCTCACAACCCTCCCTAGAGAGGAAAGCTGCCTGGTGGCTGCTCAATCCTGGCTCCTCACCCTCCCCCCCAGCCAACCCCTAGCATCCCAAGCTTGTTCCCAAACCTGGGTTGCTGGTGTGTGGAGTCCAGTGCCTAAACCCTCTGCGCCATCGGGCCGGCCATAAAATATAAACATTTTTAATATCTATATCTTCATATTTCACTAACAATTTTCTTTTATACATCATTGGCATCTTATGTGACTTTGTTTATGCAAGCTTCATGCATTATACTTATGCTAGAATCAGGTATTATGGGCAGACTAGATGGGCCATATGGTCCCCTTCTGGTATCAGTTTCTATGTTTCTATGTATTGCTTATTCCATATTGCCATTCAGAGTATGATAATACCCTCCCACCTTCTATGCATTTGTTCCAAAATGAAACTACTTGTCAAATAATCTGATACTGCACTCCCCGAATCATCTGCCAAGAGTGTGTCTCTGTCCTTTATTTCCTCTGTCTTCTGGTTAATAGATATACAAATTTAGTTTTCATTACTGTGTTTTTAACTTCTAGTTTTATAAACAATTATCAAAACTTAATTTTCCTCTTTAGCTTGTAAAGTTCGCCTAGCTTATATGCCACTGTCACTTGTATTATTTGCCAGTATATCTGTTTACAAGGGAGACATGAAGTTTTTTATTTCTGTTTGTTATAACTTATTTTTTCATACTTTAGTATTAGGCAGTTATTTCTTACATTTTTTACTTTCTCAAGCGTGTGAAATTCACCCTCCACTCTTTGCTTTTTTTTTTGAGTTTGAAAATCTGCATAAAGATATTTCACTCTTTCAAAACACATAACTTTGTTTTTTATTTTATTGAAATTTCGGAATTACAATCCTTTGAGTCAAAGACTCCTTTGCAAAGGCTCCACTTCAATGAAAAACAGAAACATTATCTAAAGACAAATTGTACATAGTTAATTTTATGTTGTTCAACTTATTTACGTCTTTTTTTAGTGCCTCAAAAAGTTTCAGGTCAACTTCCTGATGTGCTATTCATTTCATTTGTGTAGTCATTTCCTTGTATCTAAAAACAAGTACATCAGACTTTGTTCCTTTTTTATATCTTTTGTTAACATTTCTTTAGCTGTCAGTTATTTCTATACCTATTTTCTAATATTTGTGTTTCTTCTACATGTTTCAACTGCTTTTATTGCTGTATTTTAACTGTGAAAAAGAGCTACTTACTCCACCTGGCTTTTAGGTGTCGTGTCTGTTTTTTAATGGTAGTCAGGATCGGCAGCAGGTGTGGAGCTGAAGCTCACTTTCTCTTGTACCTGTGGGAAAGGTCATGTGATGGTTGGTTTGAGACATCACACATCACCTAGGTGACGTGGTTGCCTGGGCAACCATGACTCCCTCACAGGTACTTTTCTGGCTGGTATTGGAATTTTTCTGACCATTTCTTGGAAGCTTGTGCAAGCTATTGTCTTCTAAATTATAACTCTTTTTCTCTTATTTATAATGCAAGGGAATGTGTGTTGTTTTTGTGTAGTGGTAGTGACAGTCTTGATTCTTTTTTGTACTGCTTGGGTTCTTGTATTTTGTTTGCTAGAGGGTCCTTAAAGCATTATTTGCCATATTTAGTGTTATTGTGGGTTGCTTGTACTTGTATAAAGTCTAACCTTCTTCTGTACTTCTTACTTATGGAAAAGATTTACTTACTTCATAGATTTTCTTAAGCTTATCGCCTATTGACTTTTGTTGCTATTAGCGTTATTCTGCCCCTGCTGGGGATTATTGACTCTCTAAGATCACTAAGAAAGTTGGAAGGAATGTAAGGCCAAAGCCCATGAGCACTCCTGTCAGTCACCCATAATACCCAAGGGAATGGTCATGTAATAAGTAGTTGTCTAGGTGTTTTTTTAAGATATTCTTGGTTTTATTGATGACAATATCTGTAGGGAGTGAATTCCATGAATTTATAATTCTCTGAGAGAAGAAACATCCCGTTTTTTTATATTAAAGAGTTGTCTTTTTATTTGAAGTGGATGTCTTCTTGGGTTAATGTTTATCTGCTTGAAATTAACGCCAATTTCAAACATTAAATTTTCGTCATTTATAATATCTCTAGTGAGCATAAGGTCACCCCTGAGTCTTCTTTTTTCAAGAGACGTTAATCCAAATTTGTTCAGTCTTTGTTCATAATGTAAGGACTGTGCACCATCTATATATTTTGCAATTTTTCTTCAAATTTTTTCAGTTCTTAAGATGTCTTTCTTATTGTATGGCCATCAAAACTGAGAAGCATAATCAAATATGGGGTGAATATATGATCTATACAGCAGAAGAATAACTGATTCATCTCTTGATTTAATATTCTGTCTTATACTCCACCATTTGCGGTTTGCTTTATTTATGTTCTCAGTTATATGAGTATTGAATGCTAACGTATTCTGTATTGTTATTCACAAGTCTTTTTCAGACTCTACCATGTTTAAGGGTAAATTATTGAGTGAGTAGGCTGTGATTGAATTTTCAGTTCCAAAGTGCATGATGCTGCATTTATTATTGTTAAATCTGAGACCCCATTTTTTGGACCACTCAGTCAATATATTTAAGTCATTCTGTATAGAAATTGATTCAGTGTCTTGTAAGGACCTCCAAGTTTGCAATCATCTGCATATTTTATAATTTAATTTTCTAGATTATCAGATAAATTGGTTATAAACAGTTGAAATATTAAGGGTGTCAAGACTAATCCTTGGGGTACCCCACTAGAAACCGATCTCCATTCTGAAGCATGACCGTCTATTAGGACTCTTTGACACCGATTTAATAATCAGTTTTTTATCCATTTTATAATGCTAGTGTGTATGTTATAGAGATTCAGTTTTTAATAGTAAGGCCCAATGAGGGACAGAGTCAAATGCTTTTTTGAAGTCCAAAATACCACATTACATGGTGTCCTGCTATCAATATGCTTACTCATTGATTCATAAAAGCATAACAAGTTTGTAATACAAGATCGATCTTTTCAAAAACCATGTTGTTTTGGATCAATTTCTGATAAGTTGTTAATTATTTTGTCCTTAAGTATGCTTTCCATAATTTTACAGAGAATTGGAGTAAGGCTAATAGGCCTATAGTTATCTGTATCCCCTCTATCTCACTTTTTGAGTTTGCACATGTGTGTCAAACTCCTTGGGAGAGTAGGATTTGAGGGGTGTGACACTGTCTGTCTAATGCAGAGTCCTCTGCCTGGGGCTCAACAGTATCACACCAGTCCTTGGTCAGGCTGGTCCTGATGCTGTTTTGCCTGTAGTGGTCTGCACTTGAAAAGAAAAAGCCACACCAATCAGAAGCTGGCTTTTTCCTTTCATCTGCAGGGCACTGCAGTGCAAACAGCTGTTTGCATCAAGATGAAGATTCTCCCACCCATGCGGAGCAGGCCATAGCCTAAGCTCCATACAGGCTGGGATTACTGACTGCTCGGAGGCATTTTTAATGTGCATGCAGTCTGATTGGCACTGGCTGGGAGGAGGCACTTTCTTCACCTGCCTCCTCCACATCCCTGTAGTGCTGGTGGACCCCCCTTCCCTGCCTGCCAACATCAGGGTGCTTGATCCCCATGTCGCTTGCATCCCCAAACACCTTATCCTTCAATGTGGCACACTGGGAGCCCATCCCAGTGTGCCAAAACCCTGCTGTGGTGTTGTCTGACATGCAGATGCTCACTCTCAGTGTTGGATATGCCCCCCACCTAAACTCCAACCATGGTGTGCCCATTCCCCTAGTTGGCATTGATCCCCCTTGCACCTCTCAGTACTCTGGCATACTGGGAGCCCACCCCAGTGTGCCAACATCCATAGTTTCCCTGTAAAAAAAGAAAACAAACCCACAAAGTATTTTGATTTTTTTTTAAATGTGAAAAGACAGAAAACAGTACCTCATGGTTGCTGCTGGCCCCCTCCCCCAAGTGGCACCCTCCCTCTGCACACTCCAGCTCCCTGCACCCCCTCACCCATACTTACCTGTGGAGGTTGGGAGCAGCGATCTTCAGCGGACTGGGAACATGTCTGCACTCTTCAAAAGCTGACCGCAAACTGAAGAAATGACGGTAAGCCCTATAATGGCAGTGAATGGGGGGTTCAATTTAGGTTGATATCTCAGCCATTTTGGGGAGTTTTGGTCCCAGATTTTCAACTTGGTGTTCTTGGGACCCCACCTCATGAACACAGTCACTGCCATTTCATTTCTCCATCCTGAAAGGTGATTTCATTATCATTGTTCAGAATCACCTTTCAGGACCATTTAACCAACTGACAGCGCCACTGTTCATGAGGAGGGGTCACAAAAAGCCCTTGTTGCAAATTAGGCAAAAAAACTCCCAAAAATGACTGCATTACAAGCATCTGTTGCATAGTTTCTACACATGCTCATAACGTCATCAATTTTTAAGATTTCCACTTCATATTTCCAGCATTGCCATTATTTCACACCCCCTTATGAACAGTACAGCTGTCATTTTTTGTATTCTTCCCAAAATGTGTCTTTTCACCTGTGACACAGAATGGCGCCATTGCTGTGTGAATTCAACTTTCAGGACAGATTAGCAAAATTCCAGTGCTACTGTTCATGAGGGAGGTCCCAAAAAGGTCATGTTGAAAATTTAGTGAAAACATTCCAAAAAAATGACTGCGTTATGAGCCTGCATTGTGCAGTTTCTATACACACTTGTAACTTTGCCACTTTTTCATATTTTCACTCCAGATTTTCAACATTGCCATTTCTTCACACCTCCTCATGAACAGTACAGCTGTCATTTTTCACATCCTGCCCAAAATGTGTTTTCATACCTTTGGAGCCGACTGGCATACTTACTGTATGAAATCACCTTTTGGGATTGAGTAACAAAATGATTCTGGCACTGTTCATGAAGTGATATCCCAAAAAGCCCATGTTGAAATTTGGAGCAAAAATACCAACAAACACCTGGGGCATTAGGGTTTCCAACTGTAACGCCCACCCTTAAAATGCAAGACAGAGGAATATACAGAGAAACATACGGGAGGCATGTACAAGAGCAATACCAACAGCAAACTCTCGGCATTGACAAATGCTTGTTATATAGTGGTATAACATGTGCTTTGTTCCAGTCTGCTGGTACTTCTCCTGTTTTAATGCGGTGATTGAACAAAATTTGTAATGATTTGGTCAGATGCACTTGCATAATTTTGATCATATCTGTGGCCTGGGGAAGAACCAGGTTTTATAAGTTTAATTTTAGATAGAATTTCTTCCTCAGAAATGATAATATCACATTGAATTGTATCTTGCATGGTATGGGTATTGGATGAAGGGATATCATAAGATTGACAGAAATGGTCATTTAGCAAATTGGCCATCTTTTTTGGTTCTGATATCACATTATCTTCAAATGCTAATTGATCTATTTTACATGACTGTTTCCTTAACGAGTTTATATAACTGTAACATTTTTTGTTGTTTCCTTTATTTGCTTCTGCCACCAGTTGTAACTCTGCTGCTTTTTTTGCTTTCCTGATTTCTTGTTTCATTTATTTTGGATCTGTTTAAATGTTGCCAATCTGATAGAATTTTGTTTTCTTTATATTTTTTATAAAGGTAATGTTTTTTCTTAATAATTTTTTTAAGTTTTACAGTTAGCCATTTTATGTTATTCCTAGCAGAGCAATGTTTCCTTATTTTTGGTATGTTTGTGTTAGTTATTTGCAAGATATTTGTCTTTAGGATAGTCCATATGTCTTCCACTGATGCATTATTAAATAATGCATCCCAGTCAATGTTAATGAGTGCTTTTTTGATCCTATCTAAATTAGCTTTTTTATAAAGAAAGATTTTGGAGACATTCCTAGACATGGAAACATCAGAAATTATGTCAAATGAAATCATATTTTTATTATAATATTTTCTGAATTTATCACAATGTCTAATATATTTGAACCCCTTGTTGGAGTTGTAACTGATTGTGTTAAGGATAGTTCACCACACAAATTCAAAAACACCTTTGGAGATGCTTGATTGGGTGGTACCTTTGATCCAGTCAATGTTATCCAAATTTAAATCTCCCAAAAACACTGTCTCCGCTTGATCTACAGCTTTTTCCAATTCATTCGTAATTTCTTTTGATATTAGGGGGTGGTATCTGGTGGATGGTAGCATAAGCCTATTAAAAGAGTTTCTTTATTTTTATTCAATAGTTTTATCCATAAGATTTCAGTGAGATTAGATGTTTTTATTTTGTTTGTAATATTTAGAGGTTTTAGTTCAGATTTTATACATACTGCAATTCCTTGTCCTCTCCTGTTTTCTCTACTATTAAGAAAATCAAATCATAATCAGAGATTACTGTCCCCTACATTTCTTTATTAGGTCACCAGGTTTCAGTGATGGCAACAATATTTGGGTTATGCAGATTGCAGAGTGCTTTTAGTTCATCCACGTTATTATTCAAACTTTGGGCATTCATTAAATATGTTTTTAAGGACGTTTTATTTATCAAAGACTTAGTTTTGATAGGGATGGCAGCTTTCATAGTGAGTGTATTATCATTAGTGGCAAGATGGTCATTTTAACCCTCCCTTCTCATTCCTGTGTTCTTCCGAATATATGTATTTCTTTCCTAATCATTTTCTCTATACTTTTTTACACATGTACATGTCACTATTACTTCTATACTTATTCTTGGTTATGTGGGCTGTGGGGTTTTAAAAGATTTGTTTGTGTATAGGAGGGGCTTCAGGGATCACACTGTGCAGACCTTATTCTATTATGTATTCTTCATTTACCAGCAAGCCTGCCAATTGGCTTCCTCATTTAGACCCCATAGTCTATCCAGTGTACCCATCTCATAGATCCACCACATTTCTCTATTCACTACTATTTTATTGTAGTTTCCACCTCTTTCTGGTAAGGGTACCTCCTCTAATCCCCAAAATCTAATGTGTACTGCTGTATGCCCCTCCACCGTAGTGTCTAGCTACAGGGGACTTTTCATCGTTGTTGCATATTCCACTCTTGCATTCAGAGATTCTTGTCTTAAGTTCTTGTATAGTTTTACCCACTTACAAATAGTCACATGAATATTGGAGTATGTACATGCCTCTACAGTATTACAGCTGATATGGGACCTTATCTTGTGTTCTTTTTCTGTGTGGGGGTGTTTAAAAACAATTTTCCTGGATGTGTGGCCACATGCCACACTTCTTCCACAGGGAAACATCCCATTCTTTAACGGTGCCAGTAATAACTGCGAATCATGTTCCAGTTTGTTGTAATGTTGTGTATGTATTAACTTATCTCTGATAGTCGGTGCCTTTTTTGATGTGACAAATGGCTTACTAGAAAAGATTCCTGCAGTGTTTGGGTTGTCTTGTAGGATTTTCTAGTTATCTAAAATTACCCTTCTTAAGAACTTAAGAATTTGTTGGCAGAAGGAGACTGTGTGATCCATTTAGTCTGCCCGAGATGTCTACCTCCCTCATCTACTACTCTTGTTGAGGTGACTACATTGACTGTCCCATGCCCATTTGAATTCTCTGACAGTCTTAGCTGCCACCACCTACTCAGTCGGTGTTATTCAATGCCAGGTCTATTTGTAGCAAGAAAGCTATTATAGTAGATCTTGTTGGGACAGCTGACCTGGTGTGCATCACCGAGACCTGGTTGGACAAGAATATGGGTACAGTACTGGTCTCGGCTGTTACACCAGGTTACTCGTTGATACACCATCCAAGGACGGATCATAGGGGTGGGGGTGTAGCCATCTGTTTTAGATCAGAACTGGGCCCTATTAAGGTGTCAGTGGGGTGCACCAGATCCTTTGAGTGCATTGTGGGTGCGGGTGTGGGCTGTAGGATAGTTCTCATCTACCGTCCACCCAGTGATCGGAAAGAATTCCTGCAGGAAGTTGCAGACTTCATTGTCAGTGTGGTATTGGGATCCCCCAGGTGGTTGATTCTAGGGGATTTCAATGCCTGGTCAATGATGAACTCTTGCAATTTGGATGTGACTTCCTCCAGCTAATGACTTTGTTTGGCCTCATGCAGGTTGTTACCTCTGCTATCCACATTAGGAGGTCACTCCTTGGACCTGGTTTTCCTCCTGGGGATGGAGATATCTGATTTGGTGGTGGAACCAGTTGGATGGTCAGACCATCACACCATAAGGTTCAATTTTGGTGCTCCCCCCAATGGGCCTACCCCTATGGAGATGGTCCAGTACCACCCTTTATGAGGTGTGACCTCTAATGATCTAATGGTTGTGCTGGATCTATTGAGCATGCTAAGGGAATGCATGGATCGAGGGGACCTGGTGCTTGCCTATAATGTGGTGGTAACAGGGGCCCTGGATTCCATTGCTCCTGTTCATGTTCACCTCCTCACCCTCCGTCCAAGGCCTCCATAGTTTGATGGGACCTTTAAGGAGTTGAGGAGAGCGGGGTGAAGGTTGGAGAGGGCCTGGCAGAAATTGGGCCTTGATGGCTGCAGGCCTTGGTTGATGGAACATTATAGTCTCTATCAATCGACAATCACCCGTAAGATGGCAGAGTTCCTGTCTAGGGAGATTGCCACTGCATAAAATTGACCAGATCAGCTCTTCCGGACTGTGGACAGATTGTGCAATCCAATCTGTCTTCAGTCTGTGGGAGATTTTTAACAAGAGAAGTGTTATGAGTTTGCTCAGCTTTTTGCAGATAAGGTTGCCGCCATCAGATCTGAGATCAGTCAGTCCACCTCTAGTGGGAGTTGTGATGGTCGGTGGGACGTCACAAGCACCCGGTCTGTTTGGATGGATTTCAGTCAGTCGTAACTCATTGACATTGTGAGGGTCATCTAGTCTTTGCAGCCAACTTGCTGTAGTTTGGATCCAGGCCCTATGCAACTCCTGCTGGGTTGCATAGATGAGATTTGCCTGATCCTTGTAGAGATAGTTTGGAATTCATTGGAGAGGAGGATCTTTACTGGTCTGCTAAAGGAAGCGGTCATGGGACCACTCCTGAAAACATCATCTGTCCTGAGCTGTCCTGCTAACTACAGACCTGTCTCAAACCTGCCCTTTATGGGTAAGGTTATTGAAAAGGTGGTTGTGCTGCAGCTGGATGACCATCTTACCATCCACGATGTCTATGATTCTCTCCAGTCTGGATTTAGGAAGAGACATAGTACCGAGACGGCTCTTGTTCGGGTACTTAATGATCTCCTAATAGTGAGAGATCGGAGGTCTCATTCCATCTTGGTTCTCCTTGATCTCTGTGTGGCATTTAACACTGTGGACCATGGAGTGCTATTGGAGAACCTGCGGACCATCTGTGGACTTTCAGGCACGGTCCGCAGGTTGTTTTGATCTTTCCTCCAGGGTAGGACTCAGAGGGTGGTCATGGGTATTTATTCCTCTGACTCTCTCTCCCTGTACTGTGGGGTTCCACAGGGTTCCATTGTAGTGCCCATGTTGTTCATAATGTATATGTTGCCATTGGGAGGCATTATTAGGAGGTATGGCTTGAGTTTTCACTGCTATGCAGATGATACTCAGCTGTACCTGTCCTTTGTGCCTGGGCAGGAGGATGCGATCTCTGTATTTAACAACTGTCTCTCTGAGATCCAGGACTCGATGAGTGCCATCTGGCTGAGATTAAATCCAGATAAGACTGAGGTACTGGTGGTGGACCCAGATCGTCGGGCGCAGGGCACGCTGGTTGGACAGTCTCCTTGGCTTTGGCTTGGGGATATTTCACTAGCTGTCTCATCAGGTGTATAACCTAGGCATTATTTTTGACAATGAACTGACCTTAAAATCTCCAGTGCTGGCAGTTGTCAAGACCTCATTCTTTCATCTGAGGAATATCACCCTGGGTGAAGCACCTGGTTCCTCTCAATGATCTTTCTACCTTGGTCCACACCTTTGTGACTACCCGCCTTGACTATTGCAATGCCCTGTACCTAGGGCTTCCAGGGGTTGATATCCGCCACTTGCAGCTGATGCAGGATGAGGCAGCCAGACTTGTGACTGGTACTTCTAGGACTAGTCAGATTACACCTGTGCTCTGTGGACTGCACTGGCTGCTTGTACAGTGGCGGGTCACCTTCAAGGTAGGCGTGCTGACCTATAAAGACCTACATGATCAAGGACCTCACTACCTGAAAGATCTCCTTTTTCCCAATGCTCCTGCCCATTTTGATCCACCAAAGAGGGATTACTAGAGATTCCCAGGGTGCATTTGAAGACATCAGGGGCTCAGTCTTTTTCTTACACAGCCCTACCCTGTGGAATTCTCTACCTTGTCAGGTGAGAGAGTGCCTGACCATTGAGAGTTTTAAGTCAGCTCTAAATACTTATTTATTTCAGCAGGCATTCCCTGAAAGTATTAACTGATAGTCTTTGCCATGCTGATGTTTGGAATTTTTATGGATTGATGCTGTTTTAATGTGGATTTTATGGAATACTGATGTTTGTATTTTTATGTGGATCTCATATGTACAGCACCTTGGCTTTGAAAGGCATTTTATAAATAAAGTTGTTATTATTACCTCAGGTGGCAGACTGTTCCAAGGGTCCATGACCCTCTCTGTGAAAAGGTACTTCCTAACTTTGGTTCTGAATTTACTGCCAACCAGGCATAAGCTGTGCCCTCTTGTACGTGCAGTTCTAGTTTCCTGAAAGAGGTTACTGATATGTACTGCATTTATCCCTTTAACAAATTTAAATGTTTTTATCATGTCTCCTCTGTTCCTTCTCTGCTCTAGGAAGAATAGATTTAACTGGCTGAGTTTATTTCATAAGGTTCATGGTGTAGTCCCTGCACCATCCTGGTGGCTCTCCACTGCACAGATTCCAGATAGTCTATGTATCTTTTTAGGTGTGGCCTCCAGAACTGCACACAATATTCCAAGTGAGGCCTCACCAAGGACCTATACAGTGGGATGATTACCTCATGCTTTCTGCTAGTAATACCCCTACCTATGCATCCAAGGATGCTGCCTGCCCTTAGTGCTGCTTTTTCACATTGCTTTCTTACCTTTAAATTGTCCAATATCATAACTCCTAGATCCCGTTCCATCTTTGTCTTTTCCAATTGCTGCCTTTCCAGGACATACTTATTTCCTGGATTCCTCTTACCCAAGTGCATTACCTTACACATTTTGTCATTAAATCTCAACTGACAGTTCTTATTTGTGGCATATATGTTAAATGTTGTGTGCTAAAGGTGATCTTTCCCAGCTGTTCCTTTTCTCTTATTTTTGGTCTAAGGGCTTAATCTCGGGGTATGTTAGACACTTTTTCTTTGGCTTCTCTTAGAGTTTCTTTACTATACTTTCTGTCTTTAAATCTACTTATGATTTTTTCCTGTTCCCTTTCCTAAGCTTTTCCTATACTACAATTTATTGTTGCCCTTAATAATTGAGAGTATGGAATACTTTATACTAGTTTTTATAGGTGGAAGTTAAAGCATGTAATGTTGTGTTCCTGTCTGTGGGCTTTCTATATAGTTTGGTTTCTAATAGAATCTCCCTTTTTTAAAATGGTTATATCTAAAAAGTCCACCTTCAGCTTGTCACTATTAAATGTGTCAGCGTGGCTCAGTTGGTAGCACATCTGCCTGTGGACCAGAATGGCATGGGCTCTTGTTCCACAGTGGGATTGAACTAGCACCTAAAATGCTGGCATCTGAGTGCAGTATTGGGGGTGCTGTACTGCTGGGGTGTGCCCTCCTTCAAATGAGACATTAAACCATGGTTCCTTCTACCCATCCTCGTGTTGTCCTGGTAGGTGTCCAGGTGGAAGTGAAAGAACCCAATGCACTCTATGCAAAGAGCAGGGGACATTCCCAGTGTCCTGATCAACATTTCCATTCCCATAAACTGGCTCATGCAATTGTCCAGGCTGTGTGTGGGTATTGATATGTGATATGGCTACCACTACACATTCAGTCACTTCACTACCAGTCTAGCATTGCTTGTAAAGCACTTTGGGATACACTGCATATGAAAAGTGCTATATAAATGCTGATTCTTCTTCTTTTTCTTCTTCTTAAATGTAAAGGTCAAATGTTGTTTTCTGGTGTTATGGTATTACTGGAAGTCTTTAAGCTGTTCTTCACTGCCTTTCCGTAGAAGAAAAACATAGTCGATAAAGCATCACCAAAACATTATATTTCCAGCATTAGTGTTACCCTCTTCTGTATTTGGCAGGATGAATTGTTTCTCGAATTTATACAAGTAGGCATTAGCATACACTGGGCCATGGTGCTCATCATTGCTGTGCTCTTTATTTGGCCATCATATCGTTCTTCAAATTTACAATAATTATCAATCAGGATGATCTTAGCCAGACACTGTGATAGCTATGTTTTCAGTCTAGATCCTATAGGTCTAGTGTCTAGAATATGCTGTATTGCATCAATTCCCTCCATATGCAGAATGGAGGCATACAACTCCTTTACGTCGATGGTGACTAATATGCAGTTATCAATTTCCATTGCATTGAGCTCTCTGATTAAATGCAAAATGTGTGTAGTGTCCTTTATGTATGTAGCTATTTCTTCAATTAGTAGTTGCAGGTAGTGATTTATATATTTAGATAATGGTTCTAGTACAGATCCAATACCAGATACAATTGGCTGATCTGATTTCATTTTTGTGTATCTTGGGAAGTGCATAGAAAAGGGATGTTATGGAGAACTTCACTATCAAAAAGTCTTCTTTCCAATCTCTTAACCCACCTAGTGATATCATTTCTTCCAGAAATTCCTTGATTTCTTTTTTTTTATATAAGCATTTTAGTGATTATTTAAGACAAAGGAACAACAACTATCACAATACATATCAAAATGAACTTGAAAGATAGACCATAGCAGAATATAACAGTCTGGAAAACTTTGTCAAATCAAAAATAAGAGATTAAAATATGAACTACAGTATCAAATATCCAGTATAAAGTATAAGCATAAACTATAAAATATAGATGATAAACTTTAAAACATAAAATAAGGCATACCATTCTGGCTAACCCTGCACTGTAAGTTAATAAAATAATAATAATAATAAATAATAATTTGTATCCATACCATAACTACATAAAAATCCCACAATTGTTGTTAAACAGGAAACGTACAGTGCCAAAGCAAATGTTAATCACATTTTCACCACAGTATATCTTAACCAAGGATCCCATGACTGATGGAATTTTGACATCGACCTATTCCTCCAATGCATCACTTGTAAATAGGATGCAGTTTGGGACACCACTTTAGCCACCATTGTGTAATTTAAGGGAGGATGTCAGTGCACCATTGAAGATGAAGGAGTTTTTTAGACTCTAAGGCAGCCACAAAAATGAATTGCTTATATTTTAAAGCTAAAATTCTAAAAGTGAGGAGTCACCTAAAATCCATAACCAAGAGAATGGGACAGATTCAAATCTATGATGCTTTCTATAACTGTAATAATCTCATTCCACACCCCCAGTTAAAGAGCAACCTCATAGAATGTGACTGAGAGACCCTGGATCTTCATTTCATCTCCAACATAGATTGGACTCAGAAATACCTATGTTGAATAATTTAACGGGCGTCCTAGACCATCTACCTAATATTTTCTTTTGTATGAGTTGTGCCTTCGGGTCCAGAAAAAGCTGATGTGCATTAAACCAACCTCTACTTTCAATGGCTCCTGAAAATCATCCATCCACTGAACCTTATGAGATTCCCACTCTGGGGAACATCATTTCTGCAAGAGTTTATAAATTAAATGTGTATGGCCATTAGAAACTGAAAGCCATATCTGTAACATGAGAGTTAATTCTGTTTGTACTATAACAGTACCCTTCATGAAACCCACAGCAATGGCATGTCTCAGCTGCAAAAACCTCCAAAAATCTTGATTGGGGAGACTAAAATCATGTTGCAACTGAGAAAAGGATTTAAGTAGACCAGATTGATGGTTAAACAGATCCCACACCACAAAAAGACCCTTAGAGGTCCAATATGCCCAGAAAAATGAGGAACTGCCAATTTGTAAATACGGATTATTCCAGAGTGAGTCATAAGGGCCCAAAAAAGTATGATCCTACTTAAAAGTTTTGACACCTTTCTCCTAATGTGTTCTGTATACCTAATAGGGTCTGTAATATACTGTAGATAGAAGATGGGAAAGAATCCCTTAGAAAATTAGGCAAAGAAAACTTCTTAGCAATGGACTGCTCAATTTCTACCCATAATGGAACTTCCTTCTTATCTGGATGGAGCCATTGGAAGCATTGTCTGAATCCATTCACAGCATGGTATGCCCATGGCCAGGGCAAATTCCAGCCACCTTTGGTAACTGGTGCCCTTAAAATCCTCCTACTAAAACGAGGGCTATTTCCACCCTATAATAAATTTGAAAATAACTTATCTATTTTATATCGAGTTTTATGTGGGAGGGGACATTGATAAATTACTTAAACAGTAAAACAACTTAGGAAATGCCATTAGTTTTATAGCAGTGACCTTGCCAGGAAGGGATAGGTACAATTTGATCCAATGATTCATATCCAAAGTTAAACCTTCCAGTAACACTTGTTTATTCTTCTCACACATATTCTGTAAGTTGGAGAAAATGAAGATTCCCAAATATCTAAGATCATTAGGAGCCCATCTTAAACCTTGTGAGTACATTGTCGCCCAAGCTGGATCTGCATTGTAAAGTGGAAGGATTTCAGTTTTTGACCAATTCCCTCTAAGGCCTGATATGGCAATGAAAGAGTCAAGAATCCCCCAGACTGAAGATAAAGATGACTCCACCTTAGACAATGTCAGAAGCAAATCATCAGCATATAAAAGGGTAAAGAATGAATGAATTCCTCAGTTATTCCATGGATCTCCGGATGTTACTGCAAAGCAATATTAAGAGGCTCCATAGCAAGTAAAAATAGTAATGGGCACAATGGGCAGCCCTGCCTTGTACCCAGCTGTATCTGGGCCATTGGAACCAGTCTGTACTAAATTTACCCCAGCTCAGATATTATCACTGCCCTGCTGACCCTGCCTAAAACCAGATTGAGATTTGTGGATAACCAATGGCAAAATATTCTCCAAACAGAGAGCTAGGATTTTCATTAGAATTTTACAATCAACATTAAGCAAAGAAATAGATCTACAATTAACACAAATCATAACATCTCTATTGGGTTTCAGCCGTACAGTGATATGGGCCTCTTGCATTGAGAGAGGCACCACACCTGAGTCTTGAATGGCTCTGAAAAGCTTATGCAACCATGGGGCCATGAATAGGCTCAAAAGCCTGATAAAAATCTGATCCCAGGCCATCTGGTCCAGGAGCTTTCCCTAACGCCAGGGAATGGATAGCATCTTGATTTTCTTGCAAAGTTATATCCTCCTCTAAAAGTTGAGCAAACTCCAGAGATAAATGTGGCAATGGTAGTCTATTAAAAAAGGACTAATAAACCTATATATTAGAGAGTCACCGATGATTGATAAAGGGTATAGTAATATTCCCAAAAAGTACAGGTCATCTGTGTGGGGTCTGAAATCAAATGAGCATCATTCGACTTCAGAAATGGGACCCAGGTTTCAATGGACTTCTTTTTAAGCCTAAAGATGAGTAACTTACCAGATTTGTCCCTGAATTCCAATTTAACTCTTTCAAAAAAATAATAGTGCTCAGTTGTTTGTTTGTTTTTTTAATTATATTTTATTAATTTTATGGTAAAATTGCAAAAATATAAACATTCCATACAAGGAACAACTGTTGAGGTACTTGACAAATAGATTCAACATCAACATCTACATCTAAACAGGTTGACAGTATCCCTTGTTTTAAACCTTTATTTGAGACACCACCTACATTTACTTAACCCACATTTAAAATTATGTTAAGCTATGGAACTGTAGCCAAGAGTACATGGCAGTTAAACTATATCTAATGCCAACTAGAATGTATTTTTTTCAATAGTCCTATGCCCAAAAGAGCTAAAGGTGCCATGAATTAAACTACATGTACCACTATCAAAATGGAAATAAACAGTCACTACAGCATTACTACATCTCCTACAATAAGCTGTCACCTAACAATATAAACAGTCACAGTTAAACCTGGTAATCCACTAACATTTCTTTAGATAAATAGATGAGGTGACAACCCCCTGAGTTCAAGAAAACTAGTTTAGTTACACAAACAGTCAGAATTACTATACTCTATGCAGTTTCCTAGAAGGTAAAAAAGAATCGACGAAGAAAATAATCAGAGTACTTACCACTCTGAAGTAGCTACAACACGGAAGCAACTACCAAATGCATACACTAATACCAAACATTGAACTTTTCATTTTTACTGAGCAAAGAGTCCCAGTACACATAACAAGGTACTGGCTCCACTATTCTTACAATAAAACTGTCCTATCAGGTCTCTGCACTAGGGGTGGTTGAAAAAAATCTTCTGTGGGTGGAATTCATGCAAAAGTCTGACTTTCGCTTCTGCAAAAGTTCAGAAACTGATTTCCGAACAACCGCGGAAATTCCACCTGCGATCACCGCTCAGTTTCAAGTGCCAGTTTTCCCCCAAAAGAGCCCTGGTGGCTAGTGGTCCCTCTCCTGCACCCAGTAAACCCAACCACCCAGGCAGGTACAGTAACCCCCTCCCCCCGTGCATCCCAATATCCACTTCTCTAGTTTAAAAAACAAAGCTTTGGTGGTCTAGGTTTTTTGTTTTTAAATTTTAACCCCTTCCCATCCCCAATTCCAAGTCCAAAATCTCTGGTGGTCTAGTGCCCCCCACCCAGCCTCCCCAGCAGGTGTTCCACCACCCGACTCCCACCCCCATCATAACCCTGGCAGCAGGCAGACCGGCACAGCCCTCATCTCTCCTCCACAGCTGGCCTGCCCACTGAGCTGTCATTGAATCAGTGCATAATTGCTCATTCATTGACAGCTCAGTGGGCAGGCTAGCCATGGAGGAGAGAGAGGAGGGCTGTGTCAGTCTGCCCTCAGCTGGAGTTTATGTGATGGGGGTTGGAGCTGGGTGGTGGGACAACTGGCTGCTGGGGAGGCAGGGTAGGGGGCACTGGATCACCAGGGATTTGAGACTGGGAATCAGGGATGGGGTTCAAATTTAAAAACCAAAACCCTAGACCACCAGAGATTTTTTTTTAAACTACAGAAGTGGATATAGGGATGCAGGGTGGGTACTGTACATGTCTGGGCGGGTGGGTTACTGGCTGGATGGGAAGGACCACTAGCCACCAGAGATATTTTTTACATGTGGGGCGGGTGGGGGGAGTGATAACTAGCCACCAGGGCTCCTTATTTATTAATACCAGGCACAATTTTGCAAGGTAACTTTCATAGAAGTTTTCTGCTCCATCACAGGCAGAAGTTTGGAAACTTTTGTGAAAGTTCCTTGATTTCCATGGAAGTTCCATGGAGGCAGAAAATGTCAGTTTCACCCACCCCTACTCTGCACCCTCTTCTTCTCCAAGTATACTCATGGCTTGCCTTGTGGCCTTCAGTTTGAAAGCCCATTTCTCCACATCCGCAGGACCAGTAAAGATGTAGATTTTACTGTCATGAACTATCCTCAGCTTTGTAGGGAAATGTGTACTATGGGGAACGTTGAGCTCTCTGAGTATGGAACAGACCACATCAAACATTTTTCTGTGAATTCATGCTGCATAAGAGATATCTGGGAAAACATATACCATGGTACCATCCACTGTCAATGGTCCAAATCTTTTAGTCAAGTTCAGCAGCCAATTTCTTGTGCCCATACTGTCCAGTTCCTCCATCATAATCCTTGCTAGCTCCTTCAGATGTTTAGTACAGTGTGGTATGTAGTAGGCTTTGACTATCAGGTATTCCAAGTCTGGAATATGGGGCTGAAATTGATCAGATAGCCATTCTTTAAGGAAAAGACAAGTGTTGTCTCCCTCTGACTCCTCTAGTAAGCCCATTAATTGCATATTCTGGCTTCTGATCTGGTTCTCTAGGAATTCCAACTGATTGTTGGTATGTTGCTGTTCTTTGGCCCTTGAACCATGGTACTTTTACACATGTCTGAGGGCCTTTTCATGTCTTCCAGATCTTTCTGTACCAACACTGCAACTTTTTCTGCTGTAGCAATGTGACCTGTTAAAACATCCAGTTTGGCATTCATCGAAGATGATGAATATGGCAACTGCTGCATTTTGTGGCCCAAAGACTGAAGGGTGTCCTGGCTGTTGCCCTCTGCAGTGCCATGTGGTTTAGAATGAGTACTTGGGCCTGCCAGAGGTCCCTTATCTCCGTCTTTCTGGCTATTACCCCACGGTTCATTTTTATTTGATTTACATGCTTCGAGATGTCCTCTTCTGAATTATATAAATTGTTTGAACGCAACAACCTCCACTTGCATACTTTGTGACTCTGAGCAAGTCACTTAACTGCCAAGTGCTCCCAGGTTGCCCCTAAAAACAGGCACTTGTGCCTAGTGGGCCTTACCCAGTTACCAAAGACTAAAATAAAAAAAAATAAAATAAGTCCAGAAAAAAATCCACTATTTATAAGTTATTTTCTGTGATCCCAGGAGCTCAAGTACTGTGTGACTTCCTAACTCAGACTCCACAGCGCCCCCCCGTAGTTGCTTGTTGAGTATAAATAGTGCTGAACCTGCACTTGAGAGAGGCAACCTCATCAATATGGGAATCCTGTGACAAAGGGGATGTATAAATTGCCTCTTCTAATGATTTGATTTTCTGTGTAAAATCTGATATTTCATGCTTCCACCATTTATTAAGATTTGAAGCATATCAAATCACTCGACCCGTGACAAAGTCCTTAAATGTCTTCCAAAGTGTAAACATAGAAGCCTCTGGAGTTGTAGTAGAATCAAAATAGAATTTCATTTCTTCATGCAGCCAACACTAAAAGTCTTCTGCACATAATAGCACAGGGTTAAACCACCACTGGGGTGATTTAGTGACTGCAGGTTTGGGAACTCAGACCATGCTGACCGGTGCATGGTGAGATATAATAATAGGAAGAATAGTGACTTCCAAAAGATCCCCTACAATCATTGAACTACAAAGAAAGTAGTCCAACCGGCTATATTATTTAAATCTATGGGAGTGAAAAGTAAAATCCCAGGTTTTAGGGTGGTAGAGCCTCCAACAGTCTTGTAATTCTGTTTCTGAGCAAAACTAGTGAATAGCTTTCCTCAACTTAGTGTGAGAGGGATTACCCTTCTCCTGAGGTGGCCTGTCTAAAATAGGGTCTAAAACCAAATTAACATCTCCCGTAATTATAATAACTGTGGAGTCCCCAACCTTGTTCGAAATCAAATGAGCTATTAATAAGAAGAAATCTGGGGACACGATATTTGGAGCATAGATATTAACTAGAAGAAGATCTATTCTGTAAACATGTGCCTGCAGCATAAGCCAGAGTCTCTGTTTGTCACTGGTGATTTTCACCACCTCTGGAGGCAGCCTTTCCTAACTAAGACTGAGACGCCCTGTTGCTTGGTGGTGAGGGAACTAGAAAAAGCCTTTCCCACCCATCCTTTTTTCCAGTTTACTCACCTCCCATTCAAGGAGGTGGGTTTCTTTCAAAAAGATGCTGTCACATTTAGAGCAGTTTAAGAAGGAGTAGATCTTCTGTTTAATGGGGTGATTCATGCCCTGTACATTCCAGCTAAGCACTTTTAATTCACCCATCTCCTAAAATAAGTAGCCAAATGAAAGAATTGTGGAAGGCCAATAAATAACCATAACCAGCCATAAAACATAACAGTATAGGTGGTGCATTAAAATCTGAACTTCTATTAACACCCAAACTATCACATTCAAGGTCACTAGCTACACAAAAACTGCTTAAAGTCGCATACTGCCAACTGAACAAGTATAGAGAAAGAACATCAAACCAACCCACATCCCAAATCGTGTAATACAAAAACTTTATAACATTAAGATATATGGAACCCCAGTAAAGCCAGTAGTAATTAAATAGACTATAAACACATTCCCCAAGTGTAATAGAAAAAACTAAAAGACAGTGTCCCCAGCCCAAATGGGTGATGACCATGAATATAAAGTAAAAACAGGGTTCTAATTAGTTTCAAACAGAAGAAAACAAATAGCTTGAGGAGGTAGGCTAAAAGAGCTGGTACTTGGAAGTCACCCATGCCCTCCAACTCCTCAGTGGGCATAAGGTGCAACAGTGTGCACAACCAGCAGATAACCATTCAAGGCAATCAGGATACACTCCTGCTGTGCCCAACCTATATGCCTCTAAACAAAAAAGGTTCAGTACCTGGTACAGTAAGTCTTCTTTAAAATGTGACCACTCCAACCCATACTAGGGGGTGTCCATAACAGACCATCATCCCTGAGCTGCTAATTAGCCAAATAGTTAACTGGAGGACTCGGGAATGCAGAGTTATCTCATTGCCATTACTAGGGATGACCTCTTCAAGCAAGGTCCACCTACAACAGAATCTCTGAACCATAGGACTATTAAGATTTAACTGTAGTAACTATTAAGTGCTCCCACCCCCATCCCCTGAATTAGACCCTTAGGAAAAGCATTTCAGCTCCAAAGCCCTGTATAAGTAGGACAGGGTAAATAATTACATAGATCAGCACATATATAAAATAAAAAAGAAGTCTATCAAGAACCCAAGGCAAGGGTTTCTTGAGACAGCTCCTTCTCAGGCAAAATAAGGTGATCCAATCTGCAGGTGTTGACCTCAGGCATTAAATTACCACCTTCTGCCGCTGGAAGGGAACATTGCTCCCCAGTGATATCTTCAGTCGACATTGATCAATCAGATCCTCCTCGGAATAATCTGCCCAGTCCATATCCAGAATCTAAGACATTCTAGGAGACTGACTGTGAGAGAGATGAGGATGCTTGGGCTCAGGGATTTTAGGCCAGCCAGAGGGACTGGAGGAAGAAGGCAGCAAAGAAGATAGTAGAGGAAGGTGTTCTGAGGAAGGACAGTAAGAAGTGGAAAAGAGTGACACTGGACACCATCATGTTTCCATCTCTCCTGCAGCCTCTTCAGTTTGACAGTATTCACAGCATCTCCTTTTGTGGTGCAGAGAGAGAGTTAGAACCAGGACCCGGTTGCGAGGAATGGGCAACCAAATAAATCTGATGATGTAAAGTAGACATTAACAGAGGAGGGTTGCTATGTTGGTATCTACATACATACATATGTACATACAAAGAAGCTAGTAGAAGAATGCCATTTGGTTTATCAAGTCTGCTTGTATTGCAGGGTCCACAGCTTGAGCTAATGCCCCTGCCCTCCCTCCCCATTCCTTCTATCCTCCCTACTCATGATCCTTACCCTCCCTTTATCCCTATTCCTGCCTCTCTTAAAGCTGCCCAATGTCTTCAATGAGATCATCTCTTCCTACACCACATTCCAAGTGTCCACCACCCTCTCTGTAAAGAAGTGTTTCCTGACCTCCCTCCTAAACCTCCCATCCTCCAGCTTAAGACTGTGCCTTCTCGTGTTATGGTTGCCACTCAGCTTAAACAGGCTCTCCTTATCAACCTTATTTATTCCTTTCAAGTACTTGAAGATCCCAATCTTGCCCCCTCTGTCTCTCTCTCTCTCTCCTGTCTTCCAGGGAGCACATGTTCAGTGTCCTTAGCCTCTCATCGTATGCCTTACCCTGCTGACCTGTTATCATCTTTGTAGCCCTCCTCTGGACCTTCTTCAGCAGGTTAATGTCCTTTCTGAGGTGTGGGTATCAATACTGAACTCCATACTCTAGATGCGGCCTTACCAGTGACCTGCACAAGGGCAGTATAACCTCCTCTCTCCTACTACTGATCCCCCTAGATATGCATCCCAGCATCTTGTTTGCCTTTACTGTTGCTTTCTTGCACTGCATAGAGTGTTTCAGGTCACTAGTGATCATCACTCCCAGGTCCTTCTCCTCCACTGATGCAGATACTTAGACTCCACCCAGGTAGTACTCTGTCCTGGGATTCTTGACTCCAGTATACATAACTTTGCATTTCTTGGCATTAAAGCCAAGCTGACAGATCCTGGACCACCTCCCCAGCTTTTCCAGATCTTCCTGTAGGTCCTGTATCCCTTCAGCTGTGTCCACTTTCCCACAGAGCTTGGTGTCATCCATGAATAGGCACATTTTGCCCTTAATGCCATCCCCAATGTCATTGATGAAGACATTGAACAACACTGGCCCCAGCACTGAGCCCTGCGGGACCCCACTGGTTACCTGTCTGGTGACATATAACTCTCCCCTCACAACCACACTCTGGGTTCTATTCCTCAGCAAGTTTTCCACCCATCTGGCCATCTTTTCCACAACCCTGAGATCCACCAACTTCCTGATCAACCTTTTGTGGGGCACAGAGTCAAAGGCCTTGCTGAAATCAAGACAGAGGATGTCTACCACTTGGCCCCTGTCTACTCTCTTGGTGACAAAGTCAAAGAAATCAATCAGATTTGCTTGACATGATCTCCCCCTCAATGAACCATGCTTCCTCACATCCTGGAGGCAATGCTCCTCTAGATAGTCAACCAACCTTTCCTTTAGTATGGTCTTCATGAGCTTGCCCACA
The DNA here is from genome assembly GCA_016271365.2 of Neoceratodus forsteri. Classification (NCBI taxonomy): domain Eukaryota; kingdom Metazoa; phylum Chordata; order Ceratodontiformes; family Ceratodontidae; genus Neoceratodus; species Neoceratodus forsteri. The sequence goes on along the minus strand of CM028133.1, from coordinate 598,622,524 downwards.
ATGGAGGTCAGACTGACTGGTCTGTAATTCCCTGGGTCATCCTTGGGACCACTTTAGTGGAAGGGTACTGCATGTGCTATTCTCCAGTCCTGCTGTACCATGCCTGACTCTAGTGAACTATTAAATAGGTCTGCCAGTGGCACTGACAGCTCCACAGTCAGTTCCTTTAGTACCCGTGGATGTACTCTATCCAGACCTGGTGATTTGTCCACCTTCAATTCCAGAAGCCCTTCCCTCACTCTATCCTCCTCTATCACTACATCTGCATTCCCCTACCCCTTGATCCTCTTTTCCCTCCTGAAGGCACTGGTCCATCCTTCTCCCTGGTGAAAGTGGAACAGAAGTATTCATTTAGTATCTCTACTTTTCCCCCATTATCCTCCACCCACTCCACCCCTTTCTTAACCCTAACAATCCCTTCCTTCTTGTCCCTTTTCTCACCTGATGTACCTGATGCAGGGCAGGAGTAGAGTACCTGTTGGTAGCTGAAGAAGCAGTCTTGGTCCATTGTCTTACACTAGCCACAAACCATTGAGCATCCTGTAAATGTTCACATTTTAACCATCATCCCTCCCACATAACATGCTGCACAGCCAGATATCTCATAACATATTGCACCTTATACTGAGCTAGTTCTTCACGAATACTGTATTTCACCGTTTTAAAGCCTCCCCATTTAGTAGCCACCCTCAAATAGCAGCTGCAGGTCATTTCAGTATTGTTAATAGAAGCCGCACTCAAATAGTAGCCCAAGAGCGAGGTAGAACGTTTTTGAGAAAGCACCACAAAACCAGTACCAGTAATCAATAACAAGTGCACCACTAATGGACTTGAACACTGAACACTGAAAGCTTGGTGTCATTGTTAATCAGCAGAGACCAAGTGTTGTGCTTTGCAAGTGTTACTTTTCACTCGGGGGTGTGGGGGATGCTTGAAATAAAGTTGCAGCTATAGGTTTTGGGTTTCTACCACATGGTGTGTGGTTGCTACCATGTTGTATAGTGCTTCTGAGACCACAGTAACTATCCAGACACAGCCCTTTTCAACTACCGGTAGATTTTTATTTTTTTATTTGCAAGTAAAAAGAAACTAGGACAGTAATCAAAGGAGCATGGTCAAATTCAGTTTCTCATCGCTGTCTGGCTCTGCGTTTACTTCCTCGCTGCCGTCTGTGTCTGGATCCTTGCTAAGGTTTGTGAAGTCCGATTCCTGTGCTGTCGTACCACTACAACCTGGACCTAGAAACTAAAAAAAGACACAGGTTAGTAAAATTTTGAGTGTGCCTTTATTGAGATGGGGCTACAGACCTTGAAAGGTCAGGTTTGACATACGGAGCAGTGCCGAACGAAGCAAAATAGCAGCACAATACGAATTGGCTTACCGTACTTTGGCTAATATAAGCTGCCCTCAAATAGTAACTGCCCTCACACTAAAGCCGCATGTTTAAAAAAAATAATGTAAGAGAAGCTGCGGCTGCTAAACAGTGAAATACAGTAGGTGCAAAGGCTTTTCTCTAGGCTGCCACATCTTTGGAGAAGTCCAGGAATAAAAAAATAGTGTGTCCATTCTACTTTAGAGATCTCCTCTCCCTTGCCAAGTGCACAATTTGTTCTTTTATAGAAAACTGAAGAAAATCATCAATAATGGGTTGTGGAGAGAGGCCTCTGGCTGGTCTAGGTCCTAAAGAACGATGAGCTTGTTCTACCTCCTAAGTCATGTCCTACTGATAATCCAGGAGTTGGGCAGGAAAAGTTGCAAAAAGGTATATTTGTTTGCCCCCCAATCCTTCTGGAAAGCCAACTATCCAGAGATTATTGTGCTAATTATTATTCTCTAAATCATCAAGCTTAAGTTCTAATTGCTGTACTTACTTTTCCAGCCCAATAATTCTCTTCAGTATGCTGAGCTGACTCTAAATTCACCTTCAAGGCAAAAAACTCTGTCTTCACTACCTGCAATTCCACCTCCTCCATACGCTGGTCAAGTTGGGCTACCGATTCTTTAAGGGTTAGTATTTCACCAACCAAAGATTGCAACATAGTCCGAATGTCTGAAAGACCAGCTGAATTAACTGTAAACAGGGATTCTGAAGCTGCCATAACCAGTTTTGCAGAGGATTGCACCCCATGTGGTGCAATGAGTTGAAATGTAAAATCGGGCTTTAGCTGAAAGTCAAAACTGCTCATACCAGATACCTGAGATATTCAAAAAGGTATCCCAACTAGTGAGAAGTGGCAGAAGCAAAAACAGTGGATAAAAATATCAGATTTTTCACAGTTTAGAGGAGCTGAGATCTGATGCTGATATACTGGTCGTGGCCACGCATGTGCCCCCAAATTCTCTGATTTCTGACTGAATGTTGGTTAGGGGGTCTGTATTTAGCTTTACACAGTTTTCTTCTGGTTACCCCCCTACAGTGATATTTCACCAGCGAGGTCCCCCACAGTGACTACAGTGCCATGCCACTGTGGGAAACCCGTTCGAACCTGGCGCTGTATGTCAGGGGTCCTGCACCCCCCCAGTCAGCTCTGACTCTGAGTTAATAATCCTAAAGTGGAGGGTTCAGGGGGTCAAAGCCCCCAAAGAAAATAGAGATGGACAGTGAGAACTGGCAGCCGACTGCAGAATGCGGTCGACCTGCCAGTGTTGCTGATGGGGCGTTCGACAAATATTTTGTTGAGCACCCTTCATGGATCCGTTTTCTTCTACCTGCAGTAGTGTTATGCACATATCTCTATGTTGCTCTGTACTCTGTATCACTATTGCACCTCCGTTGTCTGCTGGGCTGGTTTGATTATTATTGATTCATCTGTTTGCTTCTCTTTCTGTCTTAGTAAGGTTTTTTTTTATTGTAATGATGTTCTAGAGGGGTGGGATTTTGGAACCAGCACCATTTGTCTTGTATATTGCTGACCTACAAACAAATGCAAAAAATATTGCAAATGATATCAAAATAGGAAGATAAATACATATATATATATATATATATATATATAGGACATATATTTCTCTTTCAAGCCATCACAAAGAAATAGATCTGTGGCCATTTAGAAATAAAATATCCTTTAATATAGGCAAATGTGTAGTGCTCCCTTGTAGAAATTACACTCTAAATAATACTGTACTGTGCATGGTAAATACAGAAAGGGACTTGGGAGTTATAGTTAATAAAAATGTGTCAAATACTCAGCAATGTGAACAGGTAACATTGAAGGCCAATACAGCCCTGAGATGTATCAAAAAGACATTCATAACCAGAACTGAAACGAGTATCATGCCCCTGTATAGAACGTTTGTAAGACCCCCTTAGATAATGGCTCATTATATTGGAATCCTCATCTGTAAAAGGACATTACGATGTTGGAAAACATTCAACAGAAAGACAGCAAAATTAATACCAAGAATAAAAGAGTATGATCTATTCAAAAAGACTGAGGGAAGTTTGTATGTACTCAGTAAAGGAAACACAGAGGGTGGACCTACTGCAGCTCTTTAAGATTACAGGCAATAAGAACCTAATGTCAGTGACAGGACACATTTTTAGTGTTAGAGAGGTTACCTTAAAGAGCAGCTGACACCTTCAGGAGAACAACAAAACAAAACATCTAAACACAGTTCAGCTTTTATTTCACATTAGTTTTGTATTCTCCCTCCCCATTATTTATTACTGAGGTCATTTGCATGAAAAAAGGATCTTTGCTCCTGAAGAGGTCATCTATTCCTATTGCTTTCTCCCTACCCTAGTTCATAATGCCCTGCTTGTGACATCACAGTTACTCCCAGGAAAACAGATTGTGATGTTACAACAGAGCATTATGACTTGGAGTAGGGAGTAAGCTAGAGAAGCAGATACAATCTAAGAGAAATCTAAGGGATAAATATCATATACTCATGTAATAATACCAAGGGAGAGAAATATATAGAATACATATGGAATGCAATCTGAATTATACCTAATTATTATGTTTTTCAGTTTTCTTTTTGGCATCAGTAGCTCTTTAATATCCTATAAACGAACAGATCAATACTAATAAAGCCAACAATAATATAAGAATAAGGGCATGAAATAGGTCACCTCAGAAATCTAGATGTATAGGCCCATATTGACCAGCACCTTCACAATGTTTTTTCTTTTTTTTTTTTTGCACCGTTGTCCACTGTAATTGTAATATTATGAAGTGTACTGTATTGTGTTAATGCCCAGGACCACCTTGAAAATGAGCTTGCTCAATGGTGTTTATGCCTGGTTAAATAAAGTGATTGATTGATTGATAGTTGACATCTCATCTTTCCAACTGTTTAAAAAAGAACTTAAGTATTTAATGGGACAAAGAAATACTGGTATGTTCACCCACTAGGAGTGCAAGACAGACTAGATGGGTAATTAGCCTACTTCTGTCTAACAACCCAAGTAACACTGAAATATTTCAATGTGCACTCATAGCTTCTCTAATATTCAATATTTTGACTCCAAACTTTCAACTTAGCCATTTTTTCACACCATCTCATAAACATGACAGGTGTCATTTTTTAAAATACAGGAAGATAAGTACTTTCACACTTGTGGTGAAAACTGATGTTTCAGCCAATATACTGTAAACGTTTTGCAAAAAACTACATTAATGCACCAGTAAGGGTCAAGTTAATGACAAAAATGTAGGGAAATGTAATGCTAGGGTTTCTAGCCTTAACTCCACCCCTCCACCCCGAAGCAGCAAAAGACAAAAACATTAAGGTTTTGTATCTCCAGAGTCTTGGTGAATTAGTGGTGAGATCTTCCTTGTGTGGAGAAAGGACATCATGTCTGAAATTCCTTCTTTTCAGAGAATGTGGTGGGCATTAGGATTGACAACCCCAAGACTCCAGAGACCCCAAATCCTAATTCCTTTTCCTTTTGCTGCTTGGGAAGTGGGGAGTTTGGGCTGGAAATCCTAACACCACATTTCCCTATGTTTTCCATTAACTTGAACCTAACAATATACATTAATTTAGTTTCTAGCAATATTCCTTTCTTTTGAGATAGTTGGAATCATGTTCTCATTCGAGAAGGTCCCTTTGGGACCAGCATGAACAGATGCACAGGGCCCTTTGAGACTTGTGCCAAGGGAAGACTCCATCTGCCTTTGGAAGCACAGGTCTGCTGCAGGGCCTGCACTTCAGCGCAATGACAGTTGTGAACAGTTCATGAGGTTATTTGGTGGGCTGCGGAATTACATGCACTCTGGTCCCTGTGCGTGCATGTGCCCAGAGATACCGACACACAGGGCAAACAGCCCATCTGTTAGCTAATGTACAGGCCCTCTGCCACCCACAAATGCAGAGCCCTATGCCAAGAGATGAGCCGTATTCAATATATGGTACTTGGGCTACTTCTGTCTGCTTTTATTCTCATAAAAAATTTAGAAATGTCGGAAGCTGCAGATGACATTGAAGATATTTCCCTGAGTAGTATAAGCTCATTTAACTTCTCAAATGTTAATTTTCATCCAATCAGTGTGCACATCATTTGACAGGAAGGCATGGCCTAAATGGACCGATCAGAATCGTCACCATCCTGGCACCGGAAGTCGCACTTTAAATGCCAGAAGTCCCTCCTTAAACTCCAGAAGTGATGTGTTCTTGAACCCAGAGGTGATGGATTCTTGAACCCAGAAGTGATGCAACACACCCTTTTTTAAGCCCCTATGTCCCTCCCCCGATGCCTCCCCTCCTCCTTATGCCCCCATTCCCCCATGTCTCCCCTCCTCCTCATACCTTGCCACCATGCCTCACCTTCTCCTCATACCTTGCCTCATGCCTCCCTCCTCCTCATACCTCACCCCATGGCTCCCTCATCCTCACACCTCACCCTATGCCTTCCCTCCTCTCCATGCCCCCATTCCCAATGCTTCCCTCCCTCTCATACCTCATCTCATGCCTTCCATCCTCCTCATACCTCACCCCCCTCACCACCATGCTTCCTTCATACTCTCTCCCTTCCCACCAGCTTGTTAGATGTTAGGACTGTGCAGTATTATTCAATCCCCCCCGTTGGTCTAGGGCATAAGGACAGGATGTATTGATATGTTTTAATTGTTTTTTTTTCCTCGAATACAGTATTAGGAGTATTATTACTGACTGTTCAGTAGTGGGATTTATCATAGGCCACGGTCACAATCTCATAGTCTTGGCCCCTCGTGGGTTGACATCTCAGCAAAGGCACTTGACTATCTCCCACTATTTCATGCCTAATAATGTCAGTTTAGATATAAATTATATAAAAGCCCCCATTGATATCTGTATTGTTCTTTGCTATAGTCCTTCCTATATTTACATTGAGTCTGCTAAAACCCAAAAGGTGCTGTTATTGCCCTTACATGTACAGAATGCAATTGATGTTGCTTTCAGCATTTATTTCTCTGCCAGTGAGTTGTTGTTCCAAAACCACAGGCAGTCCTTCTCTTTGAAATATGTTTTTTTCATCTGACTGATAATACTTGTAATGTTACTATAATAGCCTGTTGAAATTTAAAACTCTTCTTCCTTAGTAAAGGAATGGATTTGCGGACTGTACTGGGGTTGAATTTTTTAGGTTGACATGGGATAGTGAATATGTTTTTATTTGCAGACACATTGTCCCAGTATAGGGATACTGAATTTCCACTAGCTCCACTTCCCATTCACCATGTAGTTCGAGTGTTTGTAGCAACTTTACTGTAAAAGAGGATATGGTATTATTGGGTGAGACATCAATGAGACATTGCTGGGCAAGGTGATATAAAAGTCATTTTTGAACATCCTGAATGTTACTGGCTTCTAATGTTGTGAACCTGTATTTCCCCAACCCAGCTATTGACTTTATCAGGCCAGCTCTGACGTTTTATCAGATACCAAGTTTTTCTTTCACACTTTTTATTTGACAGGATTTTCTGTACCCAATACACTCTTGACTTATCTGGTTAAACTTTCTGCAACTGCTCTGCGTAAAACGTTCCATTGATGTCTTCCCCCAATAGCGTTTTAGCTTGTAGGTTGATCTTGGTGTTTTTAAGGCTTCTGTCACAATAAATATCTCATCTGTGTATTTCTGTTCATATCCCTTTTCAAAAACTCCTTTCAGCTTAAATATTCTCATGTGATCGCCTTTCTGAAGAATACCCATTTTTTTGAAATAGTATACATTATTGTAGATTTTGTACAAGAAACTGCAAACTACAACACGAACAAACCAAACAGTAACCAGCTTGTCTAAGTGGATAACAAAACTATTGAAGAGAGGTAGGCATATAAGGCATTATAGCAGTTTTCCCCTAGTAATCCATAGGTGCAAGTAAGGATAGGCAGCATTGTGATTGTTGAAAGGCTGATGCCCATGTGCAGGACTGGAGTAGTTGGACCTTATAGAGTGGAGTCTGGGAGACAGGTAGAAAGAGTCATAAATCACATGGTCGGTAGTAGTGCTTCTAGCAATCCCCAATGTTTAATGTACTGTAAGCACGAGGGGAATTGCAAATCAAGAGTATCATTTTTTCCATGCGCGTAAGGCCTCTAAAATGGCATTGTACCATTCATGGAAGGAGGAAGTGGAGTTGTCCATCCAATGTTTTAGAATCATCTTCTTAGATACAGCTAAGATCAGGGAGATGTGGGATTTCCTCACCTGAAACAAAAGATGTGGGTCCAGTTTGGGTGTGAAAGCTGTTCTAAGACCTAACAGCAGATCCATTCATCTCTGGATTTTGGACCATAGTGGCTGCACCTTTGTGCCAATCCCATTATGTGTTTCAGGGACCCTGCCACCAGGCCACATCTAGTGCAGATGTTTGAGTTCAGTATGTCCATCCTGTGTAGTTTGATTGGTGTCAGGTACATGTTATTTAACATTTTTTATTACATTAGCCTAAGTCCATTGAACTTTAGGTATTTATAGATATTTTTCCACAATCTGGCCCTGACTTCAGAAGTCGATATGTCTTGGAATTCCTTGGCATAGTAGTAGCACGGGGTGCTCTTTCCAGTGGTGGGTAGAAATTTAAATTGTTTTGGATATTAAAGAGGCTTCATGCCTCTGGATTGCTAAGAACTGTAACTCACCCAATGTGGATAATTTGGAGGTATCCCAGGGCCTGGGGCCTAGTGTGTCTCCTAGCACATGTTGAAGTTGGATATATTGAAAGGCAGGGACCTTGGCATGTGCATTATTTCTTCTGAAGTGATCTAAAGAAGTTAGGTTACCATTGGTAATCAGGAGGTTGAGCCTTATGATGTTCATCTGACCTAAGAAAGAGTGTTGTAAGAGGTGCACCTGGATCTTGAAATTAGGATTCTCTCATATGGGTTGAGCGGGATCTAGGATTGGAGTGGAGCCAATTAACCTGTGAATTTGCTTGCTCACTAGGAGAGAGGTGACTATTAGAGTAGCTTTCAGTGGGGCTGGAGATTTACTAAAAGGGAGACATAGCAGGGCTATGCTGTCAGTCTTGGCTTAGTGGCACAAATCCATTTCTATTTGCTTCCAATGCAGGCAGTGTCGAGATTCTGAGTCAATGTGGTGTGCTGTTCTCCACCAAAGGAATTGACTGGCATGAAGAAAAAGGTAGTAAAGACAAATGTTGGGGAGCTGTAGACCACCTTGTTGTTTTGAGAGGGTATGTTGTTTATGGGATTTCCTGGGTGTTATGTGCTGCCACAAAAATTGAGTTAATGAGGATTTGAGCTTGGTGAGTCAGTTGAGGGTGATATGCACTCTGGCCATGTCCATGGGGTAAAGTATACAAGGTAAGGTGTTCATCTTTTTTAAGCTGATCCACGCCCATAAAGTTAATGCTGATGCAGACCACCTAGTAAAATCATATTTTATTTGGCTGTACAGAGGGTACAGGTTCTTCAAGAAAAGGGCTTGTTTACTGAGGCATTTGAGACCATCAGAAACCCAGGCACCCCCCATTTCCTCACCAGGGACTTGGTGATGTTGTGATTAAGGTGCACAAGGTTTTTCTTGGCTGGGTGGAATTTGTATCCTAATATCTTGCCAAATTGGGTAAGGGTTTCTAATGCCACTGGGTAGAGGTCTTGGGATTTTCCAGGTGTAGGAGAATGTCATCTGCATAGGTGCAGACTTTATAACTGTGGTGGTCTACCTGGACTCCCATGATGGAATTATGTAGAAGAAAGTGTTTTGTGAGAGGCTGTAAGTATAAGTTGAATAAGAAAGGGAATAAAAGGCAGCCTAGCAGGGTGCCCTTCTGGATGAGGAAGTGGGGTGATATGATTCCATTGCAGAAGACTCTTGTGGATGGTTTGGAGTAGAGCAGTTTGATCCAGTCAATAAAGTCCAAGGGGAAACCAAATTCCTCCAGGGTGGCATATCGACAGGGCCATGATACCCTGTTGAAGGCCTTCTCTGCATCCAGAGACATCAGCACGGCAAGGCAGCTTGAGTCACTGGATGCAGTGAGAATGTGCTGGAGTTTATGCAGGTGATCTGTCACCAGACACCCCTGCATGAGTCCCACCTGCTCTGACCCTATAAGGAAGGGCAAGATTGTTTTGTTAATTCAGGTTGCCAGAATTTTGGCAAGTATTTTAATGTCTATGTTGAGGAGTGAGATGGACCTATAGTTTCCTGTGCACTCAGGGTCTTTGTAGGGTTTGGGCAAAAGTGTGATTAGTGTTTCTCAAAGGGAGGGGTCAAGATACAAGTTATCTTTGGCAAAGTTAAAGAGTGGGGAGAGTGGAGGGGTTAATATGTCAATGAGGGTCTTATAGACACTAGTAGAGAAGCTGTCTGGGGGTAAGGGTAGATTTTTTATAGCATTGCTTACCTCTACAAGAGTGATATTCTGAGCGAGCCCTTCTTTTTGAGATGAGGTTAAATTTTGTAGCTGAGCTTCTGTTAAAGAGTATTGGATGGCTTCAGGTGCAGCCAGTGGTTCAGCTGTGTTTATGTTTTCAAAGAAAGTTATTTTTTTTTCTATCTATACTGTATTCGCCACCATTGAGAAGCTGGCAGGTAGATCCGTCCCTCCCTCCCTAGGAGGGCTAGTCCTCCTAGCCCAGGTGTCCCCTCCCCAGCTGTACCCTGTAGTTCCCCAATGGATTGCCCCCTGCAGTGGGGCTGGAGTGAAGAGCGTTGACTTTGTCCCCCCTGGAGCATAGTATAGAAATTGGGGTGGCTTGTTGCGGGGGCACATCCGGGCCATCATGGAGTCTGTCAGCTCCCGTTTTCCAGCTTGCTTTACTCCCTGGGCTCACAAAAGTGCAATGGGTGGAACAGCTGGGTTCTGTTTCTGCAGAGGCAGCCTACACACTGGATGTGGGATCCCACCCCATTCTGGCAGTGTGCACGTGCTGACACCGCTGGGTGTCAGACAAACAGTACACTGTACTGTCCCCCCTGCCTGAGGAAGGAGAGCTGTGTATGGACACTCGATCCTTCTTCTCCCTGCAGGCCTCTGAGCAAAGTGAGTCCAAACCCGAAGCTGGGTTGCCGGCATGGTGCGAGGTGTGGCATCCAGTGCCTCAACCCTCAACGCCACCGGGCTGGCCATCAAAGAAAGTTTTAAAAGCTGCAGCTATTCCCTTTGGGTTAGTGTGGGGAGGGCTTTGGGTAGTAGGCCTAATAGTGCAAATAGATATTTTCATCTTCTTTTGTTTCCTGTGTTTGATAGTGAGGATTGTGCCTGCTTTCTGCCTCTGGTAAATGTAATGTGTCTTGGATTTGAAAATGGCAAATTTGGCCTGCTCTGTGGTGAGTTTTTCATATTTGGCCCTAGTTGCATTTAGTTGAAACCTTTCTCCTCATGAGGAGTGGCTAGAGATGTGGCTTTCTCTAAGCCTTATCTCAGTTAGAAGATAGGCACCCTCCTCTGTCCTTTTGCATTTTTTTGTGCCCACTAGTTAAATTACTTCTCCTTGGAGGCTGCTTTTAAAAGCCACCCATAAGTGCCCTTGATTGTGGACCAAGTTGTGTTCTTTGAAAAAAATATTCTGTGATCCAATATCCATTCAGTATTAGACTAGATTTAAACTACTAACCCACAAAAATACAATTCAGGGGGCATCCTCCCAGATGCCTACAGTGATCACTGTATCATCCACTGCCGCAAGCAGAACCACCACCCTCCCATCTCATCAAAGTACAGTATATGAGGTTCAGACCACTAAGGTCTCAACACGCAGGCACTACTAGCTGATCTTTACCTGACTGAATGGACTGTAGTCTTCACCACACCTGATATTGACTCTGTACTGGCTGCCTTCAGCTCCACCTTTCTAAATATCTGGAACTCCCATGCCCCACTCAAAAAGCTAAGATTCCAGTGCAAGCACCTTCCTTGGATCTCTTCTCACCTAGTGAAGCTTTTCAAATCCAGAAACCAAGCCTGGAAACAGCATAAAACTTCCTCCAATCCCCCCGACCTCCAAAATTATAGAACACTAAGGAATGCTTGCACTAAGGCTGTGCATTCTTCCAAAGCTAACTTTTTTAAAGCTCAGCTAGATGCTAGCCACCCCATTCCTGCTGCCTTTTAGAAAACAATCCACTCTTTGCTTGGCTTCCCCTCCCACTCCCCCCAACACTCACTCCTCTGACAAAGCTGCTAATACCACTGCCTCCTCCATAAACCACTTTTTCACCACTTGTGCCCTACCCCACGGGCAACCACCTGCCCCTCTATCCTCTCCCTGTTGTCACCAAATTGTCCTCTCCTCCCCTGTACCCAACTTAACAGCATCCCTCCCCTTACACTCCTCCCAACTCCATGTTAACCAAGTCTCTTCCCCTTCCTCAGCAAATTACACTTCCCCCCACCACCCTGATAGAGGTAATTTGTGCCCTCAGATCACTAAATTCTTCCATGCACAGCCTGGATGGAATTCATCCCATCCTACTGAAAATCTCTGCTCTGGTCATAGCACCCCTATCAGACAACTTTTCAACCTCTCTCTCTCTCTCTCTCTCTCTCTCTCTAGTAGCACCTTACCCAAGGTGTGGAAACTGGCAGAAGTTATCCCCCTACACAAAGGGGGGAGCCTTACTCCCGTGGCAACTACAGGCCAATCTTTCCCCTTCCAAAATTCTCGAGTCCCTCATCTTTAAAAGGCTGAACTCCTTCCTCTCCTGAAATGATATTCTGTCCCCATATCAATCTGGCTTTCAATGTTTCCACTCCACCTCCTCCTCCTCTCCTCTCTTCTCTGACTCACCAACCACATCCACTCAGCCATGGATAAGCGTCACCTGACACTTATTTTCTTTGACCTAGCCAAGGCCTTCGATTTGGTCACCCATAAATTGCTCTTAGATTACCTATCTTCTATAGGCCTCTAACCCTGCTCCACCTATTGGTTCAGGGTCTATCTCTCCGACAGGTTCCAGTTCGTACAATTGGGGGAGTCCAAATTGCTCCCTTTCCCCATCCACGGTGGTGTAAATCATGGCTTGATCCTTGGCCCCATCCTCTTCTCAATATTCATCAATAATCTCACTTTAGTCAGCTCAGCTTCACAGATTCAAATGTATGCCAACACTGTGATCTTCACCTCTGGTCCCTCCAGAGCCCACATTGAACCCATTCTCCAAACCAATTTTGCAAGCACGCTGCATTGGCTTGGACCCAAATCTGTAAAGTGTAATACTAACAAAACAGTTGCTATGGTTTTCGGCTCCTCCCAGAAACTGGCCAAACACCCTTCCCCTTCCCTCCCTCTTTCAACCCTCTGGATGGCTCCTAAATACTGGCAGTCAACTCCTTCAAATATCTGGGTGTATGGCTCGACCCCAAATTGGACTTTTCACTATACCTCGTCACCATCTACAGTAAGTTATGTCCTAATCTTGGCATGCTGTACAGGCATAAGGGCAGTCTCTCTCTCTCCCCATCAGGACGGAATTAATCACCAAACTCATCCTACCCTCCATCAATTATGCAGATGTGATATATAGCTCTGGGGAGAAAGCAGGGAAACTCCTTGCCTTAAGATTAAAGCAGGCTGAAATGCCCAAATTCATTCCTGAGTTGAGGTCCCCTGTAAGTAATAAAATATTTACTCATCCCCAGGACATTGCTAACATCTTTGGGGAGTATTATGAGGCCCTCTATTCCTTGGCAGACTCGACAGGGGTGACAGATCAAGAGAGCTTAGGTTACTTGCACTCAGTTGGCCTTCCTATGCTACCCCCTTGAGAGGCAGAGAAATTAGAGGTGCCAATTACCCTAACTGAAGTAGAACAGGCCATTAGGCAGTTGCCGCTGGACAAAGCCCCCGGGCCGGATGGGCTACCTAATAATTTCTTTAAGAACTGTCTTCCCCAATTGACTGTCCTGTTGAGGGATGTTTTTAATTTATGGTTTCAAAAGGGAATTAGAGATCCTTGCTTTTTGATGACCTGGATCACCCTAACTCCGAAGCCGGACAAGGACTTATTATGTCCTGGAAGCTTTCATCCGATATCGCTTATTAACTCGGATGTTAAGATTCTTGCTAAAATTCTGGCTAATCGGTTAGTTCCAGTAATTGGAGGGATTATTGGTAAAGAACAAGTCGGCTTTATGCAGGACATGCCTCAGCAGATCATATGAGGAAGCTAATGTATTTAATGGCAGCTTCTAGGGATGCCGATCTTCCTGAGGCCCTGGTATCCCTTGATGTAGAAAAAGCCTTTGACCGGGTTTCTTGGTGTTTCCTTTTTGTGACCCTCTGGCAATTTGGAGTACCTGATGGTTTTGTACATTGGGTTAAAGTGCTATACTCCTCCCCAAGGGCCAGGGTCTGGTGTAACGGTTGCCTGTTTGACCCATTTATCCTTGAGAGGGGCACCCGTCAAGGATGCCCACTCTCTCCATTCCTTTTTAACTGTTATTTGGAGTCCTTGATACATAAATTAGCATCTTCTCCCTTGTTAAAAGGTATTTCAATTCAAGGGGAGAGGTACTTGATCTCAGCTTATGCTGATGATCTTCTATTACATATAGAGGACCCTAAGAATTCATTACCAGCTCTAATGGAGGAGTTAAATAAGTTCTCAGTGGTATCCTCATATAAATTGAACCTCTTGAAAACAAAGGTATTTCCGCTAAACCATCTTTGTACTAAAGATATGTGTACTTCCATGGGACTGTCATGGGAGGCCAGGGTTCTGACATACCTGGGAATCAAAATAGCCAGGAGTACTCCTTTGATGATTAACCTTAATCTGACCAGTCTTGTGCATCTGGTGCAGTCTGATCTGGAGAGATGGAGTGCCCTTCCACTATCGCTCTGGGGTAGGGTAAACATTCTTAAAATGAGTGTTTTACAGAGACTGTTATACCTGTTGGGTATGATGAGCATTGCCTTGCCCTAGTCTTGGTTCTTGCAAATACAAAAAGTGTTTAATAAATTCCTATGGAGGGGTAAGGCAGTGAGAAGGGCATATTTGAAGCTAACTGCACAAAAAATTAAGGGTGGCCTTGCCGTCCCCTCTCTCTTTTTATATTATGGGGGCCAACACCTAAGTAAGATAGCTCACTGGATAAAGGTGGAGGTACCCCGAGAGGAGTATCCACATGTACCAATCTGGCTTGATATTGAACGAAGACTAACTAGAGCTGTGGCAAGCACATTGTATGCCCTAGTATTCTCCAAACCCTCCTGTCTTCCCAGCCTGCTTAAAGCTACCCCAATAGCCTGGTCTCTGGAAGTTCTTCGACAAATGCAACTGTATTTTTCAGAAAACTGGTACACCTCTCTGGCCCAACCACTTTTTAATAATTGGCACTTTCAGATTGGACAGGGTCCTATTTTACCCTCTTTTTGTCCACAACTCAAGCATGGTAAATGGGAGGATTTTCTCCAGGGTACAGAGTTTGCCTTTTTTCAGGTATTGCGGAGTCGCTTTCAACTAAGACCCCAGGAATTCTTTAAATACCTGCAAATTAAAGCGGCTATACATACCTTTAAAGGTAACCAAGAATGGACAACACAGTCAATGGATGGTCTTTTTAAGGCCCTCCAAGATGCAGAACAACCCCATGCAGTCTCTAATATTTATAAGCTTCTTCAAGGTTTAGATACAGCTCTCCCTAAGGGGGTGTGTTATTATTGAGTGCAGGAGTTGTCTCTGCCTGTGGACACCGTCTATTGGGAGAAAGTATGGGGAAGGATTTATAAAAATATTAAACAGGATAAACTCTGGTTGATTCAGTTTAATATTTTACATAATATTTATTATTCTCTGGATAAATTGTATAATATAGGTTATACTTCCTCCCCTATGTGTCCTCAAGGCTGCTCGGTCTCTGGGACGCTGTATCATATGTTGTGGCTGTGTCAGCATATTCAGAAGTTTTGGAGAGCAACACAGTGGGTTCTGGACCCTATTCTGGGACTGGATCCTGTTTTTACCCCAGAGTGTTGTCTGCTGGTGATTTTCCCATCTGGGACACCCCAGATATGTAAAGGGCATATAACCCTAATATCAACAGTTGCAAAATTAGTCATGCTATGGCATTGGCAGGATGAGTCCCATCCTTCTATTGTTGAATGGTACCGTGAAATGTTACTGGCAATTCAGGTAGAGAGACACATAGCAAACCTGTGGCACGGGTATCATAATTTTAAAAAGATTTGGGAGCCTCTTCTGTCCCTGTTGATGCTAGTGAAATTTTAATAACTTTTCTTGATCTGGTGAAGTATGGTTATTTTCTATGTTTTATAGTACCAGATATACAATCTGGATCAGCTAGATTTATTTGTGTATGAGCGCAGACTTGGGGTGGGGGGATTGTGTGGGTTTTTGTGTATTAACCCTGATCAGTTATCTCTGTAGTGTATTCTCTGATGTTTTGTTAAAAATTCTCAATAAAGTATATTGAATGAAAAAAAGAAACCCTAGGGTTGGGTAGTACATAGTGAATATTTGGGGAATGTCTAGTACCTATGAGAGTCGTGCCATGGGGATGTCCCTTTGGGTAAGCAGGCTGGTACTCCATATGTCAAGTTTCTGCTTTGTGTTCCACTGATTGACTGGGGCTGTTTGTGGCCCATTTCTCTGTCCAGTTGTGAGACCTGTGATGAAAAAGTGCTCTACAGCTGTCTGGCTTCCTTCACCTGCATGAGATTATCACAGAGGTTTAGTGTCATCAGTACTGGTTGGTCTGGGCATTGTCTTCAACTTTGGTGGGGCAGTTTTCTGGGGGATGTGCCCTATAGGAGGGAGTTGGCTCTTGGAAGTGTAAACCAGACTCATAATTACTTACAGGGCTGGGCAAAAGTTTCAGTTATGTTGCCTTGTCCAAGGGCTAGTGATGGAAGAGCAAATGTGAGGGGAACAAAGGGTTGAAAAACTAGAATCCAAAAGCAATGGCCATCTTGTTCCACACACTGGCAATGCTCTATGGGTGAAGAGTATTCAATGTTAGAAACAGTAGGGCTATCAGGTTAAGCAACCATTAACGTAAACCTGCAAAAGGGAAGTAAAAGACTGTCTGGCTGTTGCAAAAGTCCTCAGGCAGACATCTGGAGAGAGTAGAAATACTTTAAAGTCCCAATGGAGCTGATATGTTCTTTGGCAAAGCAAAAGTCATTGGTGATTGCAAATCATTTGGTGCCAAAGTATCGGTTTTAGTATTGTGATCTCAGAAGGGTTCCAATGGCAGCTTCCCTTATATCCGCATCAATGATGATACCTGGTATATGACATTGCAGATCTTTCTGAGCTGTGTCAGCATTACTAAACTTCTTGATTCCCTGGTTGGTGGTCACCAGTAGTCATGTGGGGCATAACATCCTGAGTTTAATATTATCCTTGTGGAGAACCTTCTTTATAGGCTAGTACGCAATCTGTTTTTCCCACACCTTAGGGCTGGCATCACTAAATATGTGTACCCAATGTCCATACCATATCAGGTTCCCTTTTATTTGAGCCTGTTCTTGCACATATAATTTCTCTTGGCAGTTTAGGCAATGAATTATGATTGCTCTTGGTTTTTCTGAGGGAAGAGGTTGGAGTCAGAGAGAGAGAGAGATGAGCTCTTTCATTGGTGTAGACTGTGTCAATTTTGGGGTGTCCCGCCTCTCCTTGGAAGAATTTTTTCATAAATGTCAACAAGTTGCTAACTTCAGCCTTTTCTGGCACTCCCACAATCACTAGATTATTTTTCCATTTCCAACCTTGTTGATCCTCTATTCTATTTTCCAGTCTTTCAGCATTTCTTCTTAGTACCAGGAGTTCGGCCCTCTCCCTGTTTTGTTTGTCCTCTACTGAAATTATGCAAGCTTCTGCATTGCCGACTCTCACTGTCAGGGATTCTAACATTGGTTATATACTTTAAAATCACTTGCCAAGTCTAGTATGGATATTTTACCAATTGCTAAGCCTGCAAAAAAACAATGTAGCTTTGCAGAGGTGCTTTCTGTTTTGGCCAGGTCTGTTGGTAAGGCAGGGTCAGTTTCCTGTTTTTCTTTTTTTGGAAGTGGATGCCCTGGGTGGTACACATAACTCTGTAACAAAGTCCATTAATTGTACCCTATCCATTATTGATATTGAACTTTTCCCTGGAGTAAGTGAGAGAGAAAGAGAGACTTTACAAACATTGCCCATCCAAAGAAAATAAAAAAATACTACTTTAAAAGCCAATTTTCTGTAATTTTTAAGCCTTGGGTGGTGAAGCTGTACAAGAAGTGACTCAATCCATTGGATGTATCACATGACTCGCCTTTTGATTTTTGCAAAGAACAACATTGCCACAGATAGTCTTCCATACACCCAGGGCATTGGAAGGGTTAACATCCACTGGCATGTGTTAAATGCTTTTATGATAAGTATGATTATAGCTATGTACCAGGGCAGGACACACATCAATATATTTCTATATATCCTGGGCTGTAACAAAATGTGCCACATTTGTGTATTTAAAGTTTGGCTAAATCTTTCTTAATGCTAGCCTTAACTTCATTATTTGTCACAAATGGTGTATTTTTTTGGTTTAATGTCTTTAAGGAGGCCTTTAGAAATTCTTCACCCTGATCAGTCTGCAACTTCTGACATGTGCATCTGCTTTTAAAAATAGTCTTAAAGGATGTGTCACTGACTTGCGTGATTTGTCTTTTAAAGCCACTTCCCGGGCATGCTTGGATAGCACACCAATGCATGTCAGTATGTATGTAAACCCTTTATTGTACTTTTCATATTTACTCATATCCACTAAATCTACTTGCCATTGTTTATCTACATCAGAAACAATGAAAGGATTTCTCTTGAACGTAGTCTTTAGTCTTGCAGGCTTGTGTAATGTGTAGGGATCTTGCCTCAAAAGACATTCTGCAACACCTTTCCTGGCTACACCATTATCAATATTTTTTGCAGCCTTATATAACTGAGTCAAACCAGTGAAACTGCCCAATTTTTTTTGCATTAAAATATATATTCAGGAGTAGATGATTTCATCAGCACCCTAATGCATATGTTACTACCAAACCTCTTGTCACCAGTAAAATGAAGTGTGTGTGCGCTTTCTTCCCTAAAAATTCTATTACAGCCACAAACTGCAATACATAATTATATTTTATTCATGTCAGACAAAACGTAAACTGATACATATGGTGGGTACATGCAAAAGTCATAACTGTTAAGAGATTTTATATGCACTGTAACACATAGCAGATATGCTAATACAAAATACAATCCACGCAGTGATTATAACATGATATAAATGGCCCAATTTTAGAAGGTGAACACAGGGCTTGCCTCAAGCCCTGCATCCACTGCAAAGTTTGCTGCAGCTGTGCCTAACAGGTCACCACAACCTGCACCCGAGTTTAGTACCTCAGGCACAGTTGCGACACGCTACACATTTTACAGCAGCTTGCACTGAAGTATTGGCACAAGCCCCGTAAAAAGAGTCCCTAATCGGAGCAAGGGCAGACATGGTGGGAGCTGGTCTAACTTTGTTTGTTCAATACAAGGGGCTTGCATCAGGGATTTATGGCTGGCATCTTTGTAAAATTGCAAAATCCACACTATTTGCCACAAGTTGCCACTTGCATCAAACTCCCTGATGCATGTCACTTGTGGCGATTGGAACCTGTTTGAAAATCAGGCTCAATGTTTCTATACTTGCAGTCTAAAGTACATAGCATGAATCCAAACCCCCCACTAAACATGAGTTGTTACACTTTCCACCTTGAAGAGATCCAGAGACAGTAATTTCTGGGCAGCATGTTTCACACAAGCATGGGATTTGGCTACTCTCCCACTGGCCACAAGGTGGGTACAAAACATTGACACATGTGCCATACACCAGTCATAAAAGCATGGTGATGTTTGAGGACACTGTTGCAGCATGAAAGATGTTTTCTACACAACATACGGCTGTTTTTTTTTTGCATCATTTAAATCGATATACTGTACATACACCACAAAAATGGGGTATACTTTTAATCAGAGGAATTGTCTTTTCTGACAGTGGATTCAATGCAGGTTCAGAGGATTCATTAATGCAGGGTCCTTTAATATGTCCTTTATCCCATGAAACATGGTACACTCCAAGACTGTCTGCAATATCAGGAACATGTAATTATCAATACCACATACTGTGCCATCTGAAAGTACATCATTATACATGCTATGCAAAATAATCACATCCAACCTTGCAGATTAGTTTGTCACATTTTTCATTTAGGAAAAATGGCTGCTAAATGTATTTATTTATTTGATATACCAGAAAGGCAGACTGGATCAAAGACCCAATTTCAGCCATGCCTGGGGAGAATAAAATACAGTAGGTGTACAAAGTGTGTTTATTGAACACAACATAAGTGAAATATCCAGTGTCTTGTATAATTGGTAGACTAACCATGCAAAAATGAACAACTGCAGTAACAAACTTAAAAATGTGTAGCACATCATAAGGACTATTTGTAAACTCTGTAGCAAGTGGTATACTTGCTTCCTGAAGAGTAGCACTCTCTTTCTTAAAATATTCCTCGATTACTTTCAGGGGCCGCCTAAGATATTTTCAAACATTTTCTTTGTTAGTAAAAGTGGAAATGGTGCTTCATTATTTATTTATTTATTGAAATGTTTCACCAAGAAGTCACACTGAACAGCAAGTTGCTAGTCTTCTGGTGTGATGGGGGGGTACAATTGGATGAATAATTAGACATACAGTTTAACATTTAACATATCTGAACAATTAAACATTCAATTACATTTGTAACAAGACATACAGTTAAAAATATCATAAGCATACAGTCGCATTTGTGACATAACATACAGTTAAATATATCATACCTGTGGAATATGCATTTAGTTACAAGTGGCATATCTGAGGAACACAGTACAGAAATTTAATGTAGCCTTGGATCCAACTCCTTGCAGAAATGGATCACAGTTAAGAGGCAGATTATTTAGCAGTTATTGAATGAATGAGGTCCAGTGGGGGAACATCAAGGAGGGTAGAGAGGTAGACAGGGGAAACCAGCTGTGGGAAGGAGAGGATAAAGATGGGGGGAACATTACTGGAGAAAAGTTAGCAAAAAAAATAAAATCAGTTGTGAGGGGCAAGTTAACACATGGCTAGTGCAATCTGAGAGCACCTCAGACAGAACACAAAGTGCAAATTATTAGCTTGTGAACTAAATCCTTTAATTAAGTGCAGAGGGTAGAGAGGGGGCAGAAAAGGGGTGGGAGTAATGGATAGGGAAGGGGAGGATGAGTCATACCTGGAACTGGTCCCTTCAGAGTGCGGAGATCGCTGCCAGTGGTGTAATGAGGTGAGGACTTAGAATAAGGGGCAGGAGTAGGCCAGGACAAATTGGATAGAGAGTACAGGGAATGGTAAAGGGAAGGAGGAAGAAGGGTGGGAGAAACTTGCCTAAGATTAGGCCTCTTCAGGATGCTGAGAACCCTGCCAGAGAGCAGAGTCAGGCAAGGATGAGTTAAATAGAGAGGATGGAGGGGTAAGGGCATGGAAGGAAGAGACATTTCCCAGTGCTGGACCCCTCCAGGATGCTGAAAACCCTGCCAGGGGGCAGAACTAGGTGAGGACAAGTTGGGAAGAAAGAAAAGAAAGGATGAAGGCAAAGGAGGGAAGAGGAGGGAAAGAAGAAGTTTGCCTAAGACTAGGCCACTCCAGGCTGCTGAGAGCCCTGCCAGAGCACAGAATCAGGTGAGTACTAGTTGGGTAGAAAGGATATAGGGGGAGGGGGATTGAAGGAAGAGTAATTGCCCAGTGCTGGGCCCCTTCAGGATACAGAAAACCCTGTCAGGGGATAGAATTAGATGAGGACAAGTTGAGCAGAGAGAATGGGGGAATAGAAGGGGAAAGGAAAAAAGAAGGAGGGAAGAAAGGAACTTACCTGAGAGTAGACTTTGCCAGGGTGCTAGGAATCCTGATAGAGGGCAGATTTAGGCAAGGAATAGCTGGGTAGAAATGAAAGAGGGGAAGGAGGAGGTGTGCCCAGTGCTAGACCCTTCCAGGATGCTTAGAACCCTGCCAGAGGTCAAAACTTCAAAATTATTTATTTATTTGTACATCAGTTTACAACCTTTGAGCCAGAGGCTCATTTTCAAAGGTACCTCGTCATGTTGAGGACACACAGAACAGACTTTTTGGTTACAGCATATGAGTAACATAACTTAGCAAGCACAAGTGGTTACATACATTTATACAGTTAAAACAGTTTTGTTACAGTGATACAGTCACACAAAGCAGGGGCAAATTAATCAGGGGCAAGTTGGTAATAGGAAAAAGGTTAGGGGTAGAAGTGAGAGGGTAAGTGGTGAAGGGAGAGGAGAGTGTGCTGAGAAGCAGGCTCAAGGGGAAGTAAGGTTTAATAGGGGATGTGAGTCATGGAGAGGAGCAGAAGTATAGGAGGATGGTTAAGGAGGGTTAAAGCAGGAGCAGTTAGATGAGAGAAAGTTATGTAAGGCAGAGGTAGGGAAGTAGGAGGAGGAGTGCCATATTTGGTGGGAGGCAGTTTCAGATTTGTGGGAAATGATGCGTGAAGCTTGACTGACTGATGAGAGTGGTTCGACAGGGGATCAACAAAGTGTGAGTGTCAGAGGATCTGAGCGAGCCGGGGGGAGGGGGGCAAGAGAGTGAGCACGAGAGGTAGGAGGGAAGTTCTCCTAACCAAAATGTAGAAGTGAGTTTGGCACATTGAGTGAGGCACCTGTTGGCAAATGGGGGAAGGGACAGGGCATGGTAGAGTTCACAGTGATGACTGCTTGATGGACAATCCAGGGCAACTCAACAGGAGGAGTTAAAGAGAGTGTCCAATCTGGTTAGGGAGGATTTGGGAGTAGCACCATAGACTACATCACAGTAGTCAAAAATGGGGAGGATCATCTTCTGGACTAGTTCACATCACGCCATAGGAGGGATGCAACTACAGTTCCTGAATAAGGCACCAAGCTTGGCACGCAGGTTTTTCAGGATGGTGTCATAGTGGCCAGAGAAGTTGAGATGTTAGTCCAACCAAACCCCAAGGTATCTGAATTAGGAGGTGTCCTCTAGGATTGTCCCATCAAAGGTATGGAAAGACAGTAAAGGGTAGAGCCTAGAGAGTCTCTGCCTAGTGCCAAAGGTCATGGAGACAGTCTTTTTTGCTTTTAGGAATAGTTGATGTGAGGCAAACCATAGCTAAACCTGTTGGAAGTCATGCTGAAGGGTGGTTGGTACATTGGCGGGGCATTTGCCAGAGGAGAACAGGATAATGTTGTCAGCATACATATGAATAGAGCAGGAGGAGGAGCATACTGAGGCAAGTCATTTAGGAAGATGGAGAAAAGAATGGGTCCAAGCACTGAGCCCTGTGGGACTCCTGTGGAAATAGGGAGGGGGGAGAGATTGCACCCTGGATCTTGACTCATTGTGTTCTGCCTGACGGGTAAGCTCTAAACTAGTTTTGGGCAGAAGTAGACAACCCAGCAGCTGCAAGGGAGTCGAGAAGTAGAGCATGGGAGACTGTTGAAAGCCTTGGTGAAGTCAACAAAGATAGCAGAGGTAATGAGGCCATTATCCATCATGGTGAGGATGGAGTCAGTGAGCCTGAGTAGGGAGGTGGTAGTGGAGTGGGTCTTCTGAAAACCAGATTGGAATGGGGTGAAAAAGGAAGAGTCATCAACAGGGGGCTTTAGCCAGGCTTAAAGCAGGTTGTTTAGATCAGTGCCTTAATAGCTCACAAATGACTGACTGGACACACTGACAGGGGGCTTTTCAATATTGTTTACTCTGAAAAACAAACAGTGAGATGTTTAGAAACCTTTCAGTGCATGGAGCAGCATAACAATTGGAGAATCCTCTTTCACACTTTGAGTGATATCACATTCTTTTCCCTGCTTTAAAACAGAGACGCACATTCCTACTACCACCATTAGAAAAAGGCTACAAACACATTCAGGATCTGCATCTTCTATGAATATAGGTATAATAAGTTTAACATTTTCTAAAAGTGTCAACTCAGATTCTTTCATATGTTTATCTATATCCTACTGCATTTGTAGGGGGGCATGCAACATCAATTTAGTGTCAGAATATACATGAGGAAGGGATATTTCAAACTTATGTGGACTGAAAACTGAGGATTCACAGATGTGGCTTATGATCAGATACATAAATCTTTGGAAGCTCTTCCAGCTTGCATTCCATTTGACTCTCTGTAAAATAAAATATGAATCGTTGGGTTCTGAAACATTTACACATAACCTGTAACAGATCAGCAGATAAATTATTTTTTTACAACAGGTGCCATGAATTTTGTTTTAGAATTTTTAAAATTAGCCTTTACTGACCAGACATTTGGCCTCTTTTTTGATCTCTCTGTCTGTCTGCTGGTACATCTTTTTAAGTACCTGCAAAGGGTCATCAGCTCTTTTCACTTCAGTTAAAATGTGACTGACAGATTCAAATGTTTCATTGGTCAAGTCTAACCACTGCACCTTCATAGCTATGGCTAAAGTGACAGGCAGGAGTTGCCCAATATGTATTGCATCTGAAGCAGTTCTGTATGCTTCTCTAGCTGTCAATTCATCAGCAATACAAGTATGCTTTTTCTGACTAGGAGCATTTGTCTCTCACCTGGGACAGGCATCAATCATTTCATCATGTATCACCCTCTCTATGACTGCTGTAATTACACCATGAATGGCACAGTACGTAACATACTTACAAACCATATTGTGGTCAGTTTTTGGAGGAGGGGCTTAATACTAAGGTCTGGTTTTGCACTTGAGGAACCCTATCTGATCACAGTAGAAGACTGCTCCAGTTGTGTATCGATTCCAGAAATTTCTGTCTTCTTTTGCCACATTCTATCTCTCTCTATATTTCTAACATACTGGCCCTCACACATCTCATTAATAACAACACCTGTATCCTTCCAACAGCACACACAGTCAAACAGTAGATTTGTGGAGATTCGAGTATCCATGCTGTCTGAATATGACTGCTGTTCCACCACAAATTCATCACTCTAATAAAGCAAAAGAAAAACAGCACTGGTCTTGTTACTTGTTAATAGATAGGATGTAGTTCAGTTGCTAACCAATCTGTTCAGTTACACTATGTATTCATGTCCCTGCTCACATATTTTTTCTTTAATGTTTGAAAATAAACATTAATTTACCACTGCACAACAAGGCTTTTTCTGTTCTTTTCCTTTTTCCTTAGCCTGTGGCTTGTTGGTTGTAGCAACTTCATCATCTGCCTCTTGGGTGGATACTTCTTCTGGCTGTGTCTTGGCAGTATTTTCTGGCCCTCCATCCATGTCACTCCCTGTTTTGAACTTCATTTTCGCAATTTTCTCTGTATCAGAGTCACACTCTTGCACCCCTTCCAAGTCTTGCAGCTGTGGTTCTTCAGTAGTAGTATCAGGATCTGATTTAGTTTTTTTCTGATTCACCAAACTGTGAGGTGGGATTATTTTGTATGTCACAAACCCTTCCATTCAACAAGGCTGTAGTGGGACATTCTTCTTCACACTTTATGTAGGACACATACTGTACGCGGTCTTGAACTTGACAGGTTCTTCTCTCCTGGCTTTTCATCTTCTAGCTTTTCATTTGGTGGTGTGACAGTTGTTCCATTAGTGGAATGTTAACTTGAGATGCTCTGCTCTGGGCCATTTTCATTAATGTTTTTGATAACCTTCTCAATTTTTGTCAAAAAGATTCAACAAGTCTCTGGTCTAGAAGCTATACCACCAAGTCCCTGACCACAGGGCTTATATAAGATTCTGTGAGATGAACTTACAACTAATAAACCCCTACTAGCCCTTCCACCCCCCATCCCGAATGTTCAACTGTTAAACCATGAACTTTAAGTAGGTAATCCATGAACTTTCAACTGGTGTGCCATGAACTTTCAACTAGTGCCCCATGAACTGAATAATTTTGTATGATGTCATTTATTCTGTATGTTTGTAATCAATATTTTAGATATGAAACAGACTACATGTACTAGGGACCCCATTGTAAATGAACCTCAGCTCACTCAGGCTGTCCTTTTCTGGAATTTTTACTACCATGACATGCCTGTTTCCCTTTGGTACCATGTCAGTGCTCTGTAATAAGAAACAGAAATTTTCTTTCTCAAAACTTCTAAAACACACACACACACACACAGTGCTTTTTCATATGGTATGAAACCTATACTGTTTTCACAGTGAGCATGCTGAATGTTTTTTCCTAAATCCTATTATTAGTTTTTTTTCTAAATCCTATGAACAGTTTTGTATGATGTAATTTATTATGTACGTTTGTTATCAGTATTTTAGATATGAAAAAAATCTACTTGTACTAGGGACCCCATTGTAAATGAGTCTCGGCTCAAAGACGTTTTTCTTTCTGTACCTAGTCAGAGCTCTGTAATAAGAAACAGATGTTTTCTTTCTTTAAAAGCTACACACACACACATATAAACACTGCTTTTCCAAAGATTGAAAGCCTGCCAGTTTTTGTCTACAATGATCAGACTTATCCATACACCAGTGTACAAGTACACTTTTTTCCTAAATCCTTTTGCAACCTCACACATGAAAGAATAAAGGCTCCTGTCTCCAGTGAAATATTTAAAGCCTTGCTCTGTCAACTGTGAACCCCAGGAAATTGCCATCCTTTTCAATGCCCGCTTTGGTGACCTCAACTAATACAACTTGAGGTCTCCCCACTACCCAGGAACCCCCCCTGACAATACCCCTTCATCCCCTTCTCCTCTCTGCTCTTCCCCAGTCATCCCAACATTCTACTACTGCCTCCTCTCCCCAAGAGAAGTATCCACCTATATAACGAAAAACAATCTAAGACCCTGCCTCGACCCCTATAGAGTTGATTTCTGCAACCTTAAACACACCTTTGCTCCCATCACCATCCTCCTCATGAACATCTTCAATTTCTCTCTCTGCACTGGTGTCTTTCCCATCAATTGGAAGAATGCCATCATAAAGCCCCTGCCCAAATCCAGACCAAAAAATGATGTTGGTAACTATCACCCCATTTCTATTCTTTCCCCACTCTCTAAGATCTTTGAGAAAATTGTTCTTGATCAGACTAGGCTTTTCCTTGATAAGTATAATCTATTCACTGACTCTTAAGATGGTTTCTGATTTGGTCACAACACTCTGGCCTAACCAGGGATACACACCACTGCAACCTCTACCTGGCAGCAAGCTGGCTCTCTCTAGAAAATCAGTTTAACTTCAAAATTCTCTCTTTCCTCTACAATGCCCTCTGGGGCCTCCTTCCCAGTAGTGCTGCCAACATCTTCCAGAAACTGGTCATCTCTAGATCTACCCAACTCTCCTCCTGCTCTTACTTTGCCACTCTCTTCTTTCACACTTCCCATGATCAACAGTTCCTTGACTACAAGGGTGCCATACTCTTCAACTGCCTTCCCCATACCTAGCTCTGTGCCCATCTCTTTCCTCCTTCAAAATCAACCTTAAGCAATTCATCTGGGAAAACCTCTCCGGTAATTGTACCTTGTTTTCAGCTTCTCCTTAACCCCTTATCTGTATCTTTCTCTGCTTTTCTTCCTACTCCTCCCCCAGTTCTTCTTCCCTTAACTTTTTGGCCCACTTGCTCTTTCTGTAACTGCTGTTATTCTACCATCCTGATTAACATGCACATATACTTTTTCTATTCTCACTGTAAATTTGTATTTTAAGTGTACCATGCTTGTATTATGCCATTTAGCCTATTTACGCTCACATCTGTAACTATGTTGTATGTTTTCTCATTTGTGTAATGTAACTGGACGCTTGTGAAAATGGTCAAGTTTTGCTCACATGCCTTTCTAAAATATAAAAATAAAAATGAAAATGGATGTGTGCTTACACGGTCAGTCAGCTTTTCCCTCTTAGGAAAAGTGTAGCAATCCAACATGCCTCCAAGATTGAAAATCTCTGCATGACGATGCACGCTCCTAATACTGCATTCCAGGGACACCTGAGTAAAAAGCACCAACACATCCTGTCCTTATACCCCCAGACCAACAGGGAGTGAGTGAATAAAACTACACAATCCTAAAGTCTAACAATCTGGATGGAGGGGGAGAGTATGAGGGAGGCATGGTGGTGGGGGGTGAGGTATGAGGATGAGGGGAGGCATAGGGCAAGGTATGAAGAAGAGGGGAGGCATGGGGAAATGGGGAGCATCAGGAGGAGGGGAGGCATCAAGAGGAGGGACAAAGGGGCTTTGAAAAGGGTGTGTTGCATCACGCCCAGGTTTGAGAACACATCATGTCTGGTTGTTGTAGTGAGACCTCTGGTGTTTGAGGTGGGACTTTCATCGCCAGGAGGGGGATGATTCTGATTGGTCCATTTAGGCCACATTCATCTGTCAAATGATGTGGCACACACTGATTGGCTAAATATAACATTTGAGAAGTCATATGAACTAATTTGACTTTCCTGGACTTTAATTTTGCTGTCCAGCCCTATCAATTTGAGCCCACATTGCATGGTCAACTCAATTCTGAAGGTGCTGTAGCCAGAGAGTCTGATTTACTGTCAGATACCTGCAGTGATGAGTAGCCTGAGAGACTCCTGAACACAGAATTGTAAGTTTACGTATATCTTATTATAAATTATATGTCCACCATCCATTTGCTAGACATCCTTATTCTCTTTTAGTGTGTGTAATTTCTTTTGTGCAGGGCTGTCAGCTATATTTGCTCAATGTAACTCTGAAATAAATAAACCCATCGGAATGAATGTGATCTTTCAATTCAACGGGTCAATTCATTTCAGTGTTTTTTTGAGGAAGGTGCATAACTTTTTTGTTTCAGACTATTTCTAACCAATTCTTTTGCTCAGGTGCTTTATGGCACCCATACTTATGAAGACAATGGGTATTAACTTGCAAATCTCACTATAAATGGTTGTTTGCAGTCTCTGCTAATGGAATGCACAAACATCCCTTTGTAGTGAGATTTACAAATTGACACCCAGTGTGTTCATGGGGGTGGGTGCCATAAAGCACTGAACAGTAAGAATGGGCTAACAATAGTCTGAAACAAAAAAACGTTATGAACCTTGCCAAAAAAAAAACAAAAAAAACCATTGAAATGAATAGGCCCACTAAGTTTTTTTTTAGAGGTACATCACTTTTTATGTTGCTTGCACGCATGTGCAAGAAACATAGTGCCATCATCAGAGATTTCGGAGGTGTGTCACCTCCTCCTCCAATTCAGTCAGTGTGCTGGCAGGCGCGGCCCCTGTAAGCCAATGCATTTTGGAGCTGTCTATGACACGCTCCAAAATGCAGTGGCATACAGTTGAAAGGGGGAGCTACGCTCAGTGAGTACCGGGAGTAAGAGGTTGCTCACGCGCAGCTTCCCACCCGCAGGTGTGCGCGCGCCCGCATGCACTGTATAGCCGATGGGTGCCCAATCTCCATCGGCTGAGCTCGTCCCAGTAGTAGGTGCCACGCTGGGAGCCCACCCCAAGCGTGGCAAAAGCAATCTATGGCCGACCGGGGTGCCCAATCCCCGTCGGCTGAGCCCAAACATCCTTGTACCTCGCTGAGGCCACCCCAGCATGGCAAACACCCATCCGAGCGTCTTTTTTTGAAACCTGTAAAAGCAACGGTCCCATGGCGCGTCTCCCAGCCCCCCTCCCACAACCCGCACCCACCCACTGCGCACCCAGCCTCCCCATACCCCCCTCACCCCATACTTACCTCCGGACTCCGGCGCGACGATCTTCGGTGGACCGGGAACACGTCTGCACTCTTCAAAGCCGACCGCGAACTGAGGAAATGCCGGTAAGCTGTATAATGGGCTAGATAGGGGGTTTCAACTTTGTTGCATATCTCAGGCATTTTTGGGAATTTTTGCAGCAAATTTTCAACATGGGGTTTTTAGGACCCCTTCTCATGAATGATGTCACTGTCATGGCGTTATTCGGGCCTGAAGGGTGATTTCTCGCAGTGACTGTGCAGTGACTGCGAAATCACCCTTTGGGCCTGAATACTGCCATGACAGTGACATTATTCATGAGAAAGGGTCCCAAAAACCCCATGTTGAAAATTTGGTGCCAAAATTCAAAAAAATGACTGTTTTACGAGTGTGCGTTGCACAGTTCCTACGCAGGCTCGTAAGTTCGCGAATTTTCAATATTTTCACTCCAGATTTTCAACATTGCCATTTTACCACACCTTCTTATGAGTAGTACAGCTGTCATTTTTCACATCCTGTCCAAAACATGTTTTCACCCATGTAGCGCACAATGGCGCAGTCGGTGTGCGAAATCAATGTACGGGACAAATTAAGAAAATCACAGTGACACTGTTCATGAGCAGAGGTCTTAAAGTAGCTATGTTGAAAATTTGGTGAAAAAATTCCTAAAAATGACTGTTTTACGAGTGTGCGTTGCACAGTTCCTATGCACACTCGTAAGTTTGCGAATTTTCAATATTTTCACTCCAGATTTTCAACATTGCCATTTTACCATACCTCCTCATGAGCAGTACAGCTGTCATTTTTCACATCCTGCCCAAAACATGTTTCCACCCATGTAGCGCACAATGGCGCAGTCGGTGTGCGAAATCAATGTACGGGACAAATTAAGAAAATCACAGTGACACTGTTCATGAACAGAGGTCTTAAAGTGGCTATGTTGAAAATTTGGTGAAAAAATTCCTAAAAATGACTGTTTTACGAGTGTGCGTTGCACAGTTCCTACGCACGCTCGTAAGTTTGGCAATTTTCAATATTTTCACTCCAGATTTTCAACATTGCCATTTTACCACACCTCCTCATGAGCAGTACAGCTGTCATTTTTCACATCCTGCCCAAAACATGTTTCCACCCATGTAGCGCACAATGGCGCAGTCGGTGTGCGAACTCAGTGTATGGGACACATTAAGAAAATCACAGTGTCACTGTTCATGAGCAGAGATCTTAAAATGGCAATGTTGAAAATTTGGTGAAAGAATTCCTAAAAATGACTGTTTTACGAGTGTGCGTTGCACAGTTCCACGCCTCGTAGGTTTGCGAATTTTCAATATTTCCACTCCAGATTTTCAACATTGCCATTTTACCACCCTCCTTATGAGCAGTACAGCTGTCATTTTCACATCCTGCCCAAAACGTGTTTCCGCCCTATGTGAAGCACAATGGGCGCAGTCGGTGTACAAACTCAATGTATGGGACACATTAACAAAATCACAGTGACACTGTTCATGAGCAGAGGTCTTAAAAGGCTATGTTGAAAATTTGGTGAAAAAATTCCTAATAATGACTGTTTTACGAGCGTGCATTGCGCAGTTCCTACGCATGCTCGTAAGTTCGCAAATTTTCAATATTTGCACTCCAATGACTTTCAAATACCTAAACAGCACATAGAAGCAAGCAACATTCGGCATTGACAAATGCTTGTTTGTTACACTACTAGTTGAAAATTATGTTGCTTAAATATATGAATTAAACAGCAGTGCAAAACATTTCTTATATAAATTAAAGTAAATGTTCAATGCTTTCCGTTGTGCCACATTGTGACACCAAAAGAGTCAGGCCAGATCCTGAAGGATGAACTGGTGGTCTGGAATGGACAGAGTCAAGAGCAAAAAGCCAGTTGGCAGCAACAGCAGACTCTTGTTGTGTGAGGTGAGTCAAATCAAGTGAAAAGTCAGAGCAGTGAGTGAGTTGTCAGTTTATCAAATAAAAAAACATAGCTGGAGCTGCAAATGTCATTGAGAGAGTCAGTCTTCTGTCTGCTGAATCCAAACTGCTGTGCTCAGTCTCTGTGCAAAAAAAAAAAAAAAAAAAAAAAAGGAAACACGAATGATAGGCAAAGTGTAATAAAGTCAGAAGTACTAATGAGTGCTGTCATCTTCTTGCACATTGATGACTTTGAGAAAGTCACTTTGCTGCTGAATGCAAATCAAATTACTGTACTCAGTGCATAATAACAAAACTCAAATGGCAATGTTTCGTAAGTCCATTGCCAGCACATAGTAGGAGTTGGACTAGCAGCTCTTGCTGCCCCCCGTCTCTGCTTTAATGTACCACCTCTCTCACTGCAGTGTTTGCTTAATTTCACATTGTTTTTAAGGGACTGTGTGTACAGCAGGGACAGTCATCTGTTTTTGGAAATACCATGTACTGGGAGGAGAACCAGTGCAATAGAAGATGTTCCAGAGAAAGAAGTCAAACCTGCAGCCCATGAAATGTATGACAGTAGCACTGTCCTTAGTACTGGGCCAGGTAACAAAACAGTAGTGTGTGCATATTTGCTCATTCCCTGTAATGCTGAAAGATCTGCTCATTTTTGTTTAGCATAACCTCACAAGTACCTTATATGGTACACTGATTTTGTTGGGCTGGGTGGGTGCAGGTAAGATGCATGCTGTGCAAGTGTGTGTGTGTGTGTGTGTGTGTGTCTGAGTCAAACACTTGACTTTACTAGCTGCTGCTTAGTAGTGCAATTGCTGGTCAGGTTGGGTGGGGGTGGAGTGAGTCAAGCCAGCAGTCAGGAATGCAAGTGGTAGGTAGGTGCAGCTGCTGTAATATAGCAAAAGAAAAAAAAAAACTACTACCCCAGGCTACACTTTCTGTTACAATATAAATAGGATGGGGGGAGGAGGATTTAAAAAAAAATGTTTTCCCGGGGGCACCACTTGCAAGTTTGCCTAGGGCACCACAATCCCTAAGGATGGCCCTGCCTTTATTTAAGATATCAGATGTGATATCATTCAATATCAGATACAATTTCAGACATAGAAACATAGAATTTGACGGCAGATGAGGACCACTTGGCCCACCTAGTCTGCCCATTTCCCTACCTGATGGATACGCTACAGATTCTAGTTAATCAACAGCTTACTTCCTCCTACCCCCTACCAGAATTACCTTATGCCTGTCCCATGCATTCTTGAATTCTCCCACGGTTCCTGACTCCACAGTCTCCTCAAGAAGGTTGTTCCATGCATCCACAACCCTCTCTGTGAAAAAATACTTTTTAACGTTACCCCTGAGCCGTCCCCCCCTCTATCTTCAAATCTTGCCCCCTTGTTCTTGCACATCTCTTCTTATGAAAGATGCTACCCTCTTGTACTTTGTTAATTCCCGTGACATACTTGAAAGTTTCTATCATGTCCCACATCTCCCCCCTTTCCCCATGGGTCTACATATTAAGCTGCTTTAGTCTCTACTCGTATGTCTTCTGGTGCAGACCCTGCACCATTTTGGTTGCCCTCCTCTGAACAGCTTCCACTCTGTCTATGTCTTTGCAGAGGTAAGGTCTCCAGAATTGTACACAGTACTCCAGATGGGGTCTCACCAACTGTCTGTACAGAGGGACAACAACTTTCTGTTTTCTACTGCTGATGCCTTTCCCTATGCATCCCAGTATACCCCCAGCCCTCCTAACTGCCTTCTCACATTGCTTTCCCACCTTAGGTCATCTGATATAATTACTCTTAGGTCTCTTTTGATTTTTGTTGTTGTTATTAACTCACCCCCCATTGTGTACTCTTCCCCTGGGTTTTTGTTTCCGAGATGCATTACCTTGCACTTCTTTGCATTGAATCTGAGCTGCCATATATTTGACCATTCTTCTAACCTTGCCAAGTCCCTTTTCATACTTTCCACCCCAACTTGTGTATCAATCCTGTTGCAGATATTTGTGTCACCTGCAAAAAGACATACCTTTTCTTCCAGGTTCTTTCCAATGTCACTTATAAAGACATTAAAGAGGACCGGTCCCAGTACTGAACCCTGCAGTACCCCGCTAGTTACCCTCCTTTCTTCACTGTGGGCTCTGTTCACTATTACCCTTTGTGTCCTGTTGTCCAGCCAGTTTTTTATCCAGACTATCACCTTGGGATCCACTCCAAGGCTGGCAAACGTGTATATCAATCGTTTGTGTGAGACTATGTCAAATGCCTTGCTAAAATCTAGGTAAGCCATATCCACAGCCCCTTCCTGGTCTACTACTTTGGTCACCCAGTCAAAGAAATCTATTAGGTTCATCTGACATGACCTTCCTGCTGTGAAACCATGCTGCCTTGGGTCCTGTGCCCCACTGGCCTCTAGGTACTCAATAGTTCTTTCCTTCAGAAGTGATTCCATCATTTTCCCTACCACTGAGGTCAAACTAACTGGTCTGCAGTTTCTTGCCTCTGTCCTGCTCCCACTTTTGTGAAGTGGAATCACATTTGCCCTCCTCCTCCAGTCCTCACGTACCACCCCACTCTCCCATGATTAGTTAAAGAGAGTAGTCAGTGCTGTTACTAGTTCTACCCTTAGTTCTTTTAGAATTCTTGGGTGAATCCCATCAGGCCCCACTGCTTTGTCCACCCTCAGTATCAAGAGTACTTTCAAAACCCTTTCTTCTGTGAATGGACTGATATCGACCTCCCTATTCAGAGTTTCTCTCTTGTTCGGTTTAGATACTTCCCCCTCCTCTTCCGTTGTGAATACTGAGCAGAAATATTCATTCAGTATCCCTGCTTTGTTACTGTCACCCTCTGCCCACATTCCCTCCCCTATATTAAGTCTCTGTATCCCTCCCTTGGTCTTTCTTCACTCATCAGGAACGGTTCTCAGAAACAGTTCTCTGTAATATACAGAAAACTATTTCTGAACTGTTACCGATAACTGAAATTGTATCTGATATCTATATGATATCGGAGAAGTCACTCAGTGACATATCTCTCAATATTTCATCACTGAAATGAAGGATCTGGGCACTCAAAATGTGGGACCATGAGGGACAATGACGTTCATAATGAAGGACACGTCTTCAAACACAAAGATACAAGGGTAACCAGTGATAACAGTGCCTGAATGTTAGCACCTGCAAATATATCTTGTCAACATGACAGAGAAGCACAATACTGACACATCATGAATGGCTACTAATACATGACAGTCACAGTGCATGAGGGCATATGTCAAGGTGAAATGAATGGCATAAGGGTGACTGGCACTAAGGGCGACTAGCAATAAGGGCAACTGGCAATAGAATGACTACCAGTAAGGGTGACTGGGCATTAGGGTGACTACAAAAAGGGTGATTAACAATGAGGGTGAAGTATGCGTAACATGCACAGCCTACCCACAAGCATTGCCCATGCACCTGAAGGGACATGCACACATGTAAGGCAGGCAGGTCTGCAGTGCGACATGCAGCCCCCAGGCATAACACCTGCCCACAGAGCAATGGACCAGCAGTCCCCGTCCCTGCCCTATGCCTGTGAACCAGGTGCTAGCCACACAATGCCCATCCCCCCACAGCTATGGCAGAGCAATGACCACCACCCCATAACACCATCGTGCATAGCACACATGGCTTCCAGACTCCTGCCCACTGTAGGCGACACACTGGTGCAGACACACCCAACACAATCAGGACAGGCAGGGGACAGACGCCAATTGCATGTCACCCAAACCCCTCAAGCAACTGCTATGGATGCCTGTACACCCCCCCACATGGTGCACAGTGTGGATGTTCCCCCAACCCCACAAGTGGCAGACTGCATGGCACAACACCACATGCATTGGGTGCCCCCAACCACAACACAGCATCAACAGTCCAGCAGGAGACTTAAACGCACAGCGTCACTGCAATCATCAAGCCCTTGAGGCATACAGTGTTAGGTAGTGCTTAGGCTGGCAGGCAGGACAGTGTGGTAAGTCAGTGGTCATGGGTTTGAGAATGAACAGAGATAC
Source organism: Neoceratodus forsteri (assembly GCA_016271365.2). Classification (NCBI taxonomy): domain Eukaryota; kingdom Metazoa; phylum Chordata; order Ceratodontiformes; family Ceratodontidae; genus Neoceratodus; species Neoceratodus forsteri. The sequence continues at coordinate 598,587,383 of CM028133.1, read as the reverse complement.
AACATGGTGTACAGTGATACACACGTCCTCGACAGGAGTGTGCTTGTAATGGTAGTGCACTCAGCTGTCGGGAACTCAGAGCAGAGTCCTGGAAATGCAGCGGTACATTGGGTCCATCTATATAAACACAGCTCTGCATTGCAATGCTAAACACATGCTGCCATAGCCCAGAGCAGTATCCTTTTGCCCAGCAAAACCCACCCTGTGGGAGGAGCTCCCCTTTTCTACACACTGCCTGCAGGATGAGGGCATGCATCTGATGTTCTGCCATCCGAAACATCGCCAGTCACGTGACTGTGTCAGGGTTGGTAAGGCAGCTGCCTGAAAAGGGATAGTGTCTTAAGACTTTGGGCATACTTAGGATGGAAAATCCCACATTTCTGCAAAGTCAGAAGGGGAGACCCTATGTCCCTGTCAGGATATGTATATCACTGAGATAGAGAGGTGAGGGGGAAGGTATACTGGCAGTGTGCCCAGTACAACTGCTTCAGATGCCCTGCATATTTACACATGGTTGCTGACCATGTGATGCACCAGGGGCAAAACCACAATCATGTCTCTGATGCTGCTAAAGTAGGTGTGTGCAGGATCATGGCCAATGTCCATGCCAGGTCATGGACAAGCATGGAGAGCACTGGATAGGTGATCATCCAGTGCACCTAGGGAGTGATTGATGCTGTGGTGGGCAGGCTGCCCTCCCTGCCTCTCTTGAAGAGGACAGTATAGCATGTCTGACAAGCTGCATGGTGCTGCCCAGCCATGCCTGCAACTGTCAAAGACCTGGATGTACCCCCAGAGTACCGTGTCACCTGTGCAGAGGAGCCCTTTCTCCTGTATGACAGTGACAAGACTGATGACAGGGTGCTACTGTTCACAACGCAGCATACACTATGCTTCCTGGGTGACAGCAAGAACTGGTTCCTTGATGGCACCTTTTACACTGCACCACCCTTCTTCGGGCAACTCTACACCATTCATGGCATGTGTGCAGAAGTCATTGTGCCCGTGGTCTATGTCCTTATGTGCAGCTGTTGGGAGCAGGCATACCTCAGGGTGTTCACAGAGGTGTGTAGGCTGGTGGGTGACATCACATCTCATATGCCACTCATGAACTTCAAGAGGGCAGCCTGGCATGGACTCACCAGTGTTCTCAGGGGTGTCACTGAGGGGCTGCTTCTTTCACATCAGCCAGGCCTGGTGGCAGCGCATACAGTGGTCACCCATGCCACTCCAATGTTATTTCACAGATGAGGAGTTTGCCCTGCATCTTAGGATGGTGCTTGCACTTGCCTTTGTGCCCACTGGTGACCTGCTGGATGGATATGCCATGCTGTGTGACTCTACATACTATCGGGCAGATGAGGACCTGCTGAAACCCATCCTTGATTGTGCTGAGGAGACATGGCTTGGCTGTTCCATTGGATGCACGGCCAGGAGCAGGCCTCTTTTCCCACTGAAGGCATTTAACATGTACCATGCCACACAGGCAGGGCTGGCACGTACACACAATGCCATTGTGGGCTGGCACAGGACCTTTATCACCCATCTTGGTGCCACCCATCCTGGGATCTGGTGCTTTATAGACTGCCTCCGTGAGGAACAGTGCCTGAAAGAGATCCACTTTGAGCAGCTCATCTCTAGGTGTGGCACAGCAGCAAAGCACAGGAAGTACAGGGACCTGAAATGGCAGATTGAGAGCATTGGGGAGGACTACAGCCAGCGCACCATGACTAACTACCTAAGGGGCCTGGACAATAACTTTCATCTCCAGGTGTAGCTGACCATCATTGGATGCTGTACAGCTGTCAACCACAACCTCCATTCTGCCTCCCTGCCTGTTCCAGTGCATCCCGCCATGTCCTGTGCCCACATTGCCTGCTCCATCTCGCAACATGCAGGTCCCATGCCCTGCAGTTGCTGCCAACAGCTTGCTGCTACTGTTGGTCTGCGTGCCCCCTGCTGCACTCTGTACGCCACTCCTGGAAGATCCTATCTTGTTTCACTGCTGCTACCTGTGCCATGTACCTGTGCCCACTGCTGCACCATCCACCAACAGCATCACTATCTGCACTGGTGCCATGCATGCCTGTGCCATTGTCCTGCATTCACCTTGTCCATTGCTGGTGCCAGTCTCTGGGTCCATTGCACTCCATACCTGCCAGCCAGCTGTGTGACTTCATTGTGATGCCCCCCATGAACCACTTTGCATGCACCTTTGCATGCATCCCCTGCTGACTAGTCACAAGCTGCATGGTATTGTGGTCAAAAACAGTGGGGGAATTCAAGAATGCATGGGACAGACATGAGGTAATTCTAGTGGGGGGTGGGATGAAGTAGGCTGTTGGTTAACTAGGATCTGCAGCTTATCCAATAGGAAGATAAATGGGCAGACTGGGTGGGCCAAGCAGTCCATTTCTGCTGTCAAAGTCAATGTTTCTACGTTTCTGTACATTGGCTGAGAGAAGGACTCTTTATCCTGTGCATTTGTATCTGCAGCTATATGGAAGCACATAGCCCAGAGGGCCCTGAACTTCTGCAGCCCACCAGACAAACCCCATGATTTTTTTGACATTCATTACTGTACAGAATAGCAGGACCAGTAGGGCCCTGCTGTTCTGTAAGTGGATGGAGTCTTCCCTTGACATAGGACTCAGAAGGCTGCTTGTGCCCCTTTCTGCTGTTGCTGTAGTTGGCCAACATGTCCCCCCTGTGTATCAAGCATGGGTCAGCGGGTATGGGGGTTGGCTTCGTAGGTGCCGACAGTGCACCTGCTGACACTGTGTGGGTCATGTCGCCTCTTGTACCTGGATGCTATTGCCGTTGTCGGCCTGGATTCCGATGGTTTTGTGTTGTCACTGTGGCGGTGTCGCTCTGACACCGTGCTTCCCAGCAGAGCATGGTGCTGCCAAGCAGATGACATGGGTTTGGAAGCAAGCCGAAGAAGTCCCGTTGGGAGTCAGGCCATGGCTGAGCAGCTGCCACTCTGCAGTGCATCTTCATCAGGGATGGTTAGGGGTGGGTTCATCCAACTTAGTGACTTCTTCAGCTGGGCCAAGGAGCTTGCTCCTGCCACAGAGGAAGCTGTGGCTGTTGAGGCTGACAGAGGCACTGCCCCACCAGGGTGGGAGGGAAAAAAATGCTGGAGGAAAACCCGGTAGCTAACTTAATGATGGCAGGGTTCAACCTGGTGAGGGTATATTCCTGTGAACAGAATATATCCCTAAAGGATGAGCTGGCAGACAGGAGGAAAAACAATATTAAAAAAAGAATGTGTGTCAAATCACTAATCTCTTGCTTGAAGACTAGCCACATTATAAGCAGCTAAACATTGCAAAATAATATCAGTAATTGAATTTGAATTTCATGAGTTTTTGTGAAATTGTGGAATGTTGTAATACTTTTGTTCTAGCCATGTCTGTACATTTTCTCCAGGCACACACTTGAGTTGCTATTGTAGAGGAAGGCAAAGGCTAAGCAAAGTTGTAATAGGGTAGCATCCATAGGAGACTCCATAGTAAAAGTATAGTGGTGCCAAGAGTCAGACCACTGCTTTGAGTGACAAACCATGAACAATAGTCATGGACATCACTGTGCACTAGCCTGCATTCTTTCAATGTGCCAGATATCAACTAGAGCTCACTGACTTCATGATTTGTGGAACCACATGCACATGCAGCATTGTTTCTGTACAGTTCGACCTGTTGACTGTTTAACAGCCCCTGTAGATAACAATATGTACAGTATGTTCACTATTAGAGAACAGTGGCACCAAGTGATGTCAAGCCTTACAACTTGTTGGGATTTAAGGCATTATGACAGAAATATTTGGATATCTTTAGTCATGCTGGAGCATGATGCTGGGCATCACTGTCATAGGAGTGTTGGAGGGGCATTGCAGGGACATGATTCTAGTGCAGGTAAGGTGCTCCAGTGCTGATAAGTACCTTGTGAAAAGACAAATTGCACATGTAGAATTCTAGTGGTGTTACCTATTATTCATCCATGAATGTGTGAGGAAATTTTGCCAGTTAGTAATTTCTAAAGTATGAACAATAACATTTTACCTACTAAACCACATTTATCCAGATTAATTAGATTCCAGGACATATTTAATGTGGTATGCATGCCATATCTTAAGTGTATACCTGCAATAACAGTGGTGCTATAAATATCTAAATATTTTGAAAGTTTTCAGTTTAACGAATAACTAAACTGTGACATATTTGAACTCCTGTAACAATTTACACAACCAATTGCTGCTCTATTTAGCAGTTTCGATGACTCCTCCAAGAAAGTATGCATATATATTTACTATTATGTAGCTCCAAAGGTAGCTAAGTTGTAAAAATAGAAATATTTTAAAAAATGTTCACATGAATAATAAGTTGCCAGAATTTGAGCCCCTATAACTCCCTCCCCCCAAGTAAAATAGTTTACATCTTTTTGGGGCCTTTTCAAAAGAATACACATACAAAACATCAGATCTCTAGCTGTAATACTGACTAAGTTATGACTAGAGACCCGCGTTTTTCTTAAATAAGAAATAACAAGAAACAACAAGAAATTCAAGGTATAACAAGAAATAGCAAGAAATTCAAGGTATAACAAGAAATAACAAGAAATTCAACACATAAAAAGAATAAAACAAAAACAAACACATGAATAAAGTGAAAAAATTGCTTTTTGGGGGGCAAAAACTAAATAAATGCTTGCTGCAGTTCTTTTTTAGGCTCTGTTGTTACCACAGATATGGTCCACAAGGATACGACAAGGGAATTGTTTCATTCACAAAACCTTTCAAGACCATAGCATAATGCTGCTTAATGTAATGTAGTATACAAAGAATATGATTTCTAGTGTGTGGAAGGTCATTTTGAGGTAGTTTATGAATGTAAATGTGATAATGAGAAATAAAACTACATTTTCAATGAATAAAAAGAAATAACAAGAAATTCCAGAAAAATAAAAATAACAATTATAAAAAATAAAAAGAATTTCATGGGTCTCTAGTTATGACCAATTTAAAAAGTTTGGAATGTCATGGAATTTTGTGAAAATGCAGTGAAACTGGAAGTTGATCATTTTGCCCAGTCCTAGTTTTGACAAATTATTGCTGATGTGTTCCTTGGGGTTCTCAACTCTAATGCCTATCCCCTCCCCAGTCCCCAGCCTCATGACCAAATCATAAGCTACAGGTCAAAGCCCATGCTCAATAGATCTAGTGCTTGGAGTTAGACAATTATGGCCCTCCACATGAGGCCTGCATTATCAGTCATAAATTTCTTTGCACATGGCCATATGGGCCCTGCACAAAGCAGAAGATCAAGATCATTTGTAACTTTTTTTGCAAAAGTTTTTGTTTAGAGCTATGATTAAATGGTTACATTGATGGCCATGAATTTAAAATTCCAGAATATAACCTGATTTGAGGTGATAGGAAGGTGGGGGAATTGCACACTACTTAGATGTATAGCTACCAACTTGATCTAAGCATCTCTGTCAATTATTGTCAACACCTGGCCCTGAAGTAAAGTTATAATTTGGAATTCCAATATTACTGGTTGGAAGTTACAAGCCTCCCAGATTTGCCACCTCAGATATATCAGGCTTGTTAGATGTGTTCTTGCCATACAGTACATCCCATGAATTACTACTGTTGGGAGACATTAATATGGACTGGCTTTTAAAGGATAAATTCAAATATTTAAAGCATTTTTCATTAAACGTAGGCTTGAAATAGTTAGTCTCAGAGCCTACCCATATCAATGTAAAGAAACTAACAGATTCAATTTAATCAATCTTGTTTTGGACAGACTGTCATTACAAGTATAAAAGAGTAGACATTTCAGCAAACTTCATTAGAAATATAGAAACATAGATGGTGTCAGCAGATAAGGGACTAATGGCCCACCCAGCCTGCGATTTTCTCTTTCTATCCTTACTGTGATACTGCAGACCCTATTTTGCCTCTGCCCACTCCTCCCTTTTATTTTGAATTCCTCTGTGTCGATCCCAAGCTTTCTTGAATCCCCTAATTGTTCCCAACCCCATCACCTTTGCCAGAAGGCTGTTCCACTGATCTACCACTGTTTCTGTGAAGAAGTGTTTCTTCACATTTCCTCAGAACTTCCTCCCTTCTAATTTCATATTGTGACCACTCATTCTTGACCATCATTTCCTCTGGAAATTCTTACCTTCCTGTACCGTGTTTTTCCTTGTGAGGAATTTGTATGTTTCAATCATGTACCCCCTCCTCCTCCTACTATTTTCCACGAAGCACATGTTCACTTACTTGAGCCTTTCCTTGTAAATATGCAGATGCATGCCATGTACCATTCTGGTTGCCCTCCTCTGATCTGCTTCTACCCTAGCTATGTCCTTTTGAAGATAGGACCTCAAGAACTGGACACAATATTAGAGGTGTGATCTCACCAGTGATCTGTACATGGATATTATTACCTCCTTCCTTCTGCTGGTGATGCCCCTGCCTATGCATTACAGCATCCCGTTAGCCTTCCCCACTGTCTTGTCACACTGTTTTGCAACCTTCAGGTCATCTGTAATAATCATCCCAGGTACCTTTTCTGATTTAAGTCTGTCAGTGCCTCCCCCCCATCCCAAGCTGGTATGTTGCCCTCAGAAGTTTATGCCCCAGATACATTATTTTGCATTTTTTAAAGTTGAAACCTAGCTGCCAATTTCTTGGCCATTCTTCTATTTTTTTAGATCCTCCCTCATTCTATCCCCCCACCCCCAGTGTGTCCAGCCTGTTACAGAGTTTTGTGTCATGTGTGAAGAGGCATTCCATCCCTTCCAGGTCTTCAGCAATGTCACTAATAAAGACATCGAAGAGGAGTGGACCCAGTACTGACCCCTGTGGCACCCCACTGGTCACTTTGCCTACTCCAGAATGGTTTCAATTCACCACCACTCTCTGTGTCCTATTGCTCAGCCAACTCTCTACCCATTTTACAACCTTAGTACCCACTCTAAGTCTCCTTAGCTTGTTTATCAGTCTTCTATGTGGTGCAGTGTCAAAGGCCTTGCTGAAATCAAGGTAGGCCATTTCCACTTCCCCTCCCTGATTCACTTCTCTGGTTATCCAGTCAAAGAACTTGATCAGGTTAGTCTGGCTCAACCTCCTCCCTGTGAAACTGTGTTGCCTCAGATCCTGAAGCTTACTGGTGGTAAGGTATTCATTAATCTTTTTCTTTAGGAGTGATTCCATCACCTTACCCATCACAGATATTAAGCTGACAGGCCTGTAGTTTTCTGCCTCCTCCTCCCTGGTACCACTTTTGTATAGAGGGACCACATCTGCCCTCCTCCAGTCTTCCAGCACTACCCCTGTTTCAAATGACAGGTTGAATAGGAATGTCAGAGGCGCTACCAGCTCCTCCCTGAGTTCCCTCATTATCCTGGGGTTCAACCCGCTGGCCCCATTGCCTTGTCTACTTTTAGCATCATTAGTTCCCTAAGGACCCCTTCCACTTTAAAAGGACTAGTGTTCACCTCTCAGCCCCTAGTGCCCTTGTCCTTTATCACTGGACCATCACCTGCCCCATCCTCCATAAACACTGAACAGAAGTATTTGTTTAATATGTTTGCTTTTTGGTGGTCCTCCTCTACACTGCCCCTTCTTTATCCATTAGCCATACTGTCCTTCCTGTTGTCTTTCTCTTTTCGCCTATATACCTAAAAAATGTTTTATCCCCTTTTTTCATTGATTTGGTGATCTTTTCTTCCATTTGTGCCTTTGTCCTCTTTACTACCTTCCATGCCTCCCTTTACTTCTCCTGGTAACTCTCCCTGTCCCCCTCATTTTGTGTTAGTTTGTATATTCTAAATGCAATTATTTTTGCTTTTACTTTCTCTGCTATCTCTCTTGAGAACCATAGCAGTCTCTTCTTCCTTTACCTTGCTAATCTGCCTGAAGCACAGATTTGTAGCCTTTTCAATGTCGTCTTCTATTTTTGCCAACTGCTCTACTCTACCCACTTTCCCTAATCATGCTAGATTGTCTCTCAGGCATTCTCCCATCTTCTTGAAATCTGCCCTCCTGAAGTCCAGACCCTTGTCCTCATGTGATTCAATTCTGATCCATTCTTTAAATCAAACCACACTAAACAGTGATCACTATTCCCCAGGTGATCTCCACTGTGACCTCTGTGACACTGTCTCGATTTGTCAGCACCAGGTCCTCCTCCCAAGTGGTTACATAACTAGTTGCCTGAGGAATGTCCCTTGCATGGAGTCCAGGATGTTCCTACTCCTGGTTGATGCTGCAGCAGGGAGGCTACAATCCATGTTTGGTAGACTGAAGTCCCCTTCTAGCATTACCTCTCCTTTGTGAGCCACTCTTTGTATTCCAAGCATTATTTCCTCATCCATCTCATCCCCCTGAGCTGGAGGTCTGTAGATCACTCATATAGACATAGAAACATAGAAGTTGACGGCAGATAAGGACCGCAAGGCCCATCCAGTCTGCCCATTTCTTTTTCTACCTTATAAATGTGCCATTGACCTTTGCTCTGTCAGTGGCCTATCTATTCATCGTCATTTGTATTGCTCCCTTATGCCTATCCCATGCCTGTTTGAAGCCCTGCACTGTATTCATAGCCACCACTTCTTGTGGTAAGTCATTCCATGCATCCACCACCCTTTCTGTGAAAAAGAATTTCCCCACATTCCCCCTTAATCAGCCCCCCTCTAATCTCATGCTGTGTCCTCTTGTCCTGCTATTTTTCTTATATTTAAACATGTTAGACTCTTTCACCTTGTTAATGCCCTTAAGGTGTTTGAATGCCTCATCATATCACCTCTCCCTCCTTTGCTCAAGGGTATACATACTGAGCTCTGTTAATCTGTCCTCATATGTCTTCTGATGCAGTCCCTGCAACATTTTGATTGCCCTTCTCTGGACTGCCTCAATTTGGTTAATGTCCTTGTGAAGGTGTGGCCTCCAATACTGCAAGCAGTACTCCAGATGGGGCCTAACCAGTGTCTTGTAAAGAGGGATTATTACCTCCCTCTTACGACTTGTGATACTCCTACTAATACACCCTAACACCCCCCTAGCCTTACCTACTGCTTTAGAGGTCTGCTTGGATGATTTCAGGTCATCAGTGATGATGATGATGCCCAAGTCTCTTTCTTCCTTTGTGACTGCTAGCAACTCCCCTCCCAGCCTATAGGTGGCTTCAGGGTTTCTCTTCCCTATGTGTATGATTTTGCACTTCTTTGCATTAAATCCAGTTGCCACTCTTCTGACCATTTTGCTAGTTTATCCAGATCTCTTCTCATTCTGCCCACCCCATCTGGATCATCTACTCTGTTGCAGATCTTGGTGTCATCTGCAAACAGACAAACCTTACCCTCTAGTCCATCTGCAATGTCACTAATGAAGATGTTGAAGAGACTGACCCCAGGACTGATCCCTGAGGTACCCACTTGTGACTCATCTCTTCTGACTGTATACCATTTACCACCACTCTGTTTTCTGCCTGTCAACAGTTTGCCACCCAGTTGACCAACTTCTGACCACCGAGCCTACCCAGCTTGATTTATCAATCTTCTATGTGGAACAGTGTCAAAAGCTTTGCTGAAGTCAAGGTAGGCAACATCAACTGCTCCCCTTGGTCCACCACTCTGGTTACCCAGTCAAAGAAATCTATGAGATTAGTTTGACAGGACCTTCCTTTTGTAAACCCATGCTGTCTTCTATCCTGTGCCCCTATGGATTCCAGGTGTTGCACTATTCTTTCCTTAAGGAGTGCCTCCATAATCTTGCCCACTACTGAGGTAAGACTGACTGGTCTGTAGTTCCCCGCCTCCTCCCTGCTACCACTCTTGTGGAGCGGTATCACATGAGCACTTCTCCAGTCTTCTGGGACCTCTCCTGTGCTCAGAGACTCACTAAACAGTTCTGCTAATGGCTCTGCTAGTTCCACCTTTAGCTCCTTAAGTACTCTGGGATGTATGCCGTCAGGTCCCATTGCCTTATCCACCCTGAGCTTAGCAAGCTCTTGTAGGACCTTTTCTTTTGTGAAAGGAGTAGTGTTCACCTCCCTCCCCCCTGTGTCCATGATGCTGAGATGTGGGCCCTGCCCTACCTTCTCTTCAGTAAATACTGGCAAAAGTATCTATTTAGGATAGATGCCTTTACAGGGTCCTCCTCCTCACATGCTCCCTTTTCTCCATTAAGCTTAGCAATACCCCTCTGGACTTTCTTCTTTCACTAATGTATCTATAGAAAGTCTTGTCACCTTCTTTTACTGTTTGTGCTAATGTTTCCTCAGTTTGGGACTTTGCCTGCCTTGCACTCCTTACCTGCTTCCCTTAGGGCAGTTTGGTATGCCTCCTATCTTCATCCCTGTGTGTTCCCTTATATTTCCTGAAGGCCAGCCTTTTGGCTCTGACCTTTTCTGCTACTGTATTTGAGAACCAAAGTGGTTTCCTTCTTCTTCTGCACTTCCTTTTCTGTCTAACACAATGGGATGTTTGCTTCAAGTATTGCATCCTAATACTTGCCCTTTCCTGTACCCCTCACCTGTGTTTCTTTTTGCCAGGGCTAGCTTAACTCTGTTGGCCATCTTATCAAAGTCAGCTCCTCTGAAGTCCCATATTTTTGCCTTGGAATGGGATGATTTAGATGTAGTAGCCAAATTGAACCATACCATGTGATGGTCACTGGCCCCAGGTGACCTTCTACCTGGAGATCTGAGATCCCTTCCTTGTTAGTCAGTACTAGATCTAGGATAGCCCTGTCTCTTGTGGGTTGCTGTACCAGTTGTTTGAGGCCCTCCTGCAGAATCCACTATGTGTCTAGTTCTGGCAGATGTTCCTGCTGGTATTGACCAATCTCTGTATCCGCATGTTGAAGTCTCCCATTATCAGAACCTCCCCTTTAGCTGTCATGTTTTGTATATCTTCTAACAGTAATGTGTCTATGTCCTCCCCCTGGTCTGGGGGCCTGTAGACAACCCCAGTTCTTATGGCTGTCCCATTTCCTGTTTCCAGGGTGACCCACAGTTCTTCTGGCTCCTTATGTGTATTCTGAATTTCTGTAGCTTTGATATTTTCATTGACATACAGGGCCACTCCTCCCCTCCTTTTTGCACCTCTGTCTCTTCTGAACAATACATAGCCAGGTACTGAAGTCTCCCAAGTGTGGTTACTGGTAAACCACGTCTCACTAATTGCTACTATGTCCAGTTTAGCCGCTGACATTAGTGCCTGCAAGTCTGGGATCTTATTTCCCAGGCTGTGAGCATATTGTGTACATGATTTTCCATTGGCGATTTTGGTATGTTAGTTGTTGGGTGAGGTTTGGCATTACCCTGTGTCGGAGGGGAGACAAACCTTTTTTCTACCTGGTGATGCAAATGAACTGCAAACATGCTGAATCCCTGTTTGACCACTAGCTGAGGGGAGGGTGTTCTTCCCATTCGATGTATGGGGTGCTGCACCCCTCTCCCCATTTGCTAGTTGAAATATTCTGCAAAGATGTCAGACTTCTGCCCCAATGCACTGGCTCCCTCCTTAGTCAGATGCAGTCCATCAAATTTAAAGAACTTTCGCTCCCAGAACTGTTTCCAGTTCCCTACAAATCTGTGTCCTTTTTCCTGGCACCAGCCCTTGAGCCACGTGTTTAGCTCCCCTATCTCCTTCTCTGACCTTCCGTCCATCTGCTCCCTCTCCCAGACTGGCAGGATCTCAGAGAAGGAGATGCCAGATGAAATAGATGTATAGATTTGGGTGAGTTTTGTTGTGCTAGTTCCTGTGTCTGCAGTGTCCTGCTCTGCAGTGTCTTCTACCTCTTTATTTGATTTCAGAGATGGAGGCAGATACCTGTTGTAGCATTTATATGGTTTTGGAGGTAATATGTTGGAGAGCAGAGAGTGATGGGGCACCCGATTTGCTCCTCCTAACCACCTGCCAACCTCCTGGACCAACTACCCTCTGCGATCGAGGTTTTTCTTTTGGCTGCTGGGGAAATGGTGGGTGGTTCTTATAATGTATTTCCTCTTGAATATGAAATTTGAGGCGTGCAGTCTCTGCCCATGCTGCCCGGAGCCAAGCCCTAAGATCTCCAAAGGCCCAGCATGTAGGACAGTGTCCTAAGTCCTGTAAGACTGTCCTTCTGAAAATTGTTCCACAGTACCTGCAGTTAATGATATCCATTCCAGATAAGTTGCTGGGTTTATAACCTAGTCAGAGTAATTAGAAGGAAAAAAAGGGAAAAATGCAAGTAATGGTTTGATTGTGTTTTGTTTAACTTGTTATAACAAGTTAAATTACTAGTGCCCCTATAAATGAGCTCACCTTGTGGAGGCCCCACTGATCCACCCCTTCCTGCTCTGCCATAGGAAAGGTCACAACTGTGGTACCCTATAAGGAGTGTAGTGTGGGGTGGTTGGGGATGGGGGTGGGTGGCTGGGCTCTTCCTCTGCCGAAAAAGAAGAACCACGGATGAAAGAACAAGGAGGTAAGAGCAGAAACAATCAGTCAACAACAAATGCAGTAACCCTGAAAGCTTATCCTAATGTTAGATAAAACTGTAAAACCTGTAAAGCACCACCTGTAATAATTTCAGAGAAGATACACGCTGTAAGAAACACTTTGCTACAGAGGAAAATAAAGCAATGAAATGTTAGCAACAAACAGTAGCAATCCCTGTGAGTAAAAAATTAAAACACCACCACACAGTAAATCTGTTTAGCCAAAATAAGTCTTAATCCTTTTCCCTTGCTCTGGTAAGTTTCTCTACTCTGCCTTTCAAGCAGTCTTAGAAGGAAAGAGCTCAGGTGAAGCTAGGTGCCTTGGCCAGTAAACCAAGTCTTCTATGTGGATACCTGCCCTATTCTGCCTCTCCAGTGACATTAATGACCATAATACTATGTATTTTATTGGAGGTACATCCAAGCCCTAGAGTCCACCTGAATTTACACATTATAGATCTAATAAATAATTTTATTTTAATTGTTTTGTAGCTCATTTCAAAATGATTCATTAGAACAGACTTTAAATTAATCCATGACATTCAAGATGGGTGATCCAACTTTGTTTCTAAGATAAAGCTTCCCTTCGACAAACACCTTCCCCTAAAACAAAGAAAGTTAACAAGAATTCTACATCATACCATTCACCTTTTTTGGTGAAACTAAGGTGAGAGAATGGTAACACATAGAGAATTGCTGAAAGTTCTAAATTGCAAAGGGCTTGAGCGTGCTATGGAAGGGCCAGGAATAGATATATGACAGATGTTAGAAATACTAAAAGAATTAATACAATGTATTTATTTATTTTTAACATTTCACCAGGAAAACATACTGAGCTACTTTTAGCTCATTTCCAGATGTATCCTGAGGGTGAGGGTAAGTAGAGATAGATTAAGAGGTGGAAAAACTGTATAGCATAACAACATTAAAACAGTAGAAGTCATATATATCAACACACTATATCAGAGGAGCATAATAATAAACATTAAGGAAGCAGTAGTGCAACAGATACATGCAATAAATAAAAATGAGCTTTGATAGGCATGGGGAAGCTACTTATATAGGTATAGCCCAGGGATGTAGGAAGCAACATGACCAGGGCATAACTAGTTGTGGGGGGGGGGAGTCAATAGGTAGATGGTCAAGGACACTTGCAGGTAAGAGTAACAAAGTCGGGTAGAAGAGATTTAAGGGAGAAAGCAGAACAGGCAGAGTGGATTGACAGTGGAGGGGAGGATCAGAGTTTAGAAAAGCAATATGAAAAAGCAGATTGACAGAGAGTAGATTTTCTAGAAAGACTATAGAGAGGGAATGGAAAATAGGAAAAAAATAAAACTTCAGTGGTACCAGGAAACCATAAGAAGTACTGGGCCATCATTAAAAATTTCAATGTCAAATCTACAATAAATGCAAGCATAAAAATGAATAGGTAAACAGTCAAGATCATTCCTGAGAATAAACTAACTGATGAAATTAAGGTTCCACCATGCTGCGGCAACACGGAGCACAGCAACCATCAGTACAGCGATGGCACAACACTGTTTGCTGTCGCTGGAGTAAACTGTGTTTTCTGTGAGGGGCTTCACCCCCATGCTGGGGGCTCTGCCCCCCACATCCCCAGACTTAAAATAACCAACTCTGAGTCAGAGTTAGTTTGGTAAGGGGGCCAACACCCTGGAGGCAGCAGTCTCGGAAACCCAGCAGACCATCACAGCGAACTGTCAGAAACGTCAATGTGATGGTCTTTGCTGTCTTCCCATCACTGTTGTGACATGATACCTGAACTTAATATGCCTTTTTATAAATTCTGGAAAGTTCTTTTAGGACAATGATCTCAAAATTCAGTGCCCTTATAGGAAGAGAATTAATATTAATGATAATTCCTTGTTGTTTTCTTAAATTCAGGTTCATGAAGTTTTTAAACTTCTATTAGGATTACATTTTAAACTTCAATTGGGACTACAATCTAATAAAAGCTGTGGTCCAAATTATTTATCTCCTGACCTATGAAAATAATTAGCTTATCAAATTGCTGACCCTCTCACTTATGTTTAACTAGTCACTGACATTTTGTGACTAATTCTTGAGGACTGGTAGCTAGCCTGGGTTTTTCCTCTATTTTAAGAAGGCAGCCCTGGAGAAATGATCAATTTATGATTGATCTCCATTTTGTCAGCCATTTTAAAGTTATGTATATAGATATGTTAACTAAAATCCCTAGTGTCTAGTGGATACCCCCAACCTGCCAATTGCCAGCTCAAATAATAAAGAAAAATCAAAATTCCTGGTGTCTAGTGGACCCCCCCCACACCCTCCGCTCACCAGCCCCAATAATAATAAAAAATAATAGAAATCCCAGGAGTCTAGTGATGGATCCCATGCCCCACCACACATTCAGGTGGTTCCCACCCCCTGCCATCACTCTGCTACTCCACGGTCCCCACCCTGACCCCAAGCGGGCCACCGGCACAGCCTTCCACTCTCCTCCACAACCAGCAGCCTGACTGACTTCCTCTGTAATGAAATGAATGAGCATGTGCTTGTATAAGTATGCACTCATTCATTCAATCAGTCAGCCAGCTCATCAGTATGGGGAAATTTTTCAGGGGGCTAGAGAAGGGAGTGGGGCTTCTCTTGTGACCTGCAGGGGGTGGGATGGAGGAGGATCAGGGTCCAAAACACCATCCCCCCATCCTCCCTTCTCTAGCCCCCTAAAGAATGCACATACGGGCAGGATATGCCTCCAGCAGTGATCATGCTATTATTATTCAATGTAGGGTACAGTACATGACAAAGAATCATTTACTGTATATGTTTATGTACTGTCTAAGGTAGCTGTTGGTCTGCTTATCATGGTAGGATCTTGCATTCAGGTTGAGTACCTTAAAGGCTTCCTGATTGATCCTGGGGGTACACCTATTATAGTTATATCAGTAATGATTCTTGTACTCTGTAAACAAAACAGAGATACCTACACATATCCAGAACTATAAACAGTAACAAAAAAGAAACAAAACCAACCTAACTGCACTGATTGGGAGGAGGTATATTCAGTTCTTAGCGAAGAGAGAATCTGAGATTGTTGGTAGAGCCTGTAATATTCCCATCCAAGCACAAAGATTGCAAGATGGGGCCTAGATTTGATCTATTAAGTCACAGGGTAAGGTAGGACCATTTACTACCTACCCAACACCCATAGGAGAGATTGTGCATGCCATGTACGGGGTCCAACATTTGTAATAAGTAATCATCTGATTGTATTTGGAGTGTGCCAACCTGTCCAGTTCAGCTACGTTGGTGAGGGAAGACATTATTTCCCCAATAGCGGGGATCCAGGTGCATCGCCAATTACATAATAGAGACCTCTTGGCTTGTATAGAAACATAGAACATAAACTTTGACGGCCAATAAGGACCTCTTGGCCCACTCAGTCTGCCCATTTTCCTACCTATTTGATAAGCTGCAGCTTCTAGTTTACCGACAGCCTACTTCCTCCTACCCCCCACTATAATTGACTTAGAAACATAGAAACCTAGAGTATGATGGCAGATAAGGACCACTTGGCCCACCTAGTCTGCCCATTTCCCAATCTGATGGATAAGCTGCAGATTCTAGTTAATCAACAGCTTACTTCCTCCTACCCCCCACTAGAATTGCCTTATGCCTGCCCCATGCATTCTTGAACTCTCCCACTGTTCTTGACTCCACAACATCCTCAGGAAGTCTGTTCCATGCATCCACAACCCTCTCTGTGAAAAAATACTTTCTAACATTACCTCTGAGCCATCCCCCCCTCTATCTTCAAATTATGCCCCCTTGTTCTTGCGCATCTCTTCTTCTGAAAAATACTACCCTCTTGTACTTTGTTAATTTCCTTGAGCTACTTAAAAGTTTCTATCATGTCCCCCCTCTCCCTCCTTTCCTCAAGGGTATACATATTAAGCTGCTTTAGTCTCTCTTCGTATGTCTTCTGGTGCAGACCCTGAACCATTCTGTTTGCTGTCCACTGAACAGCCTCCACTCTGTCTATGTCTTTGCGGAGATGGGGTCTCCAGAATTGCATGCAGTACTCCAGATGGGGTCTCACTAACTGTCTGTACAGAGGGATAACAACTTCCTGTTTTCTACTGTTGATGCCTCTCCCTATGCATCCCAGTATCCCCCCAGCCCTCCTTACTGCCTTCTCACATTGCTTTCCCACCTTTAGGTCATCTGATATAATTACTCCTAGGTCTCTTTTGATTTTTGCTTTTGTTATTAACTCACCCCCAATTGTGTACTCTTCCCACAGGTTTTTGTTTCCCAGATGAATTGCCTTGCACTTCTTGCATTGAATCTGAGTTGCCACATATTCGACCATTCCTCCAACCTTGCCAAGTCCCTTTTCATTCTTTCCACCCCACCTTGTGTATCAACCTTGTTACAGATCTTTGTGTCATCTGCAAAGAGACATACCTTTCTTTCCAGGTGCTCTCCAATGTCACTTATAAAGACATCAAAGAGGACCGGTCCCAGTACCGAACCCTGCGGTACCCCACTAGTTACCCTCCTTTCTTCACTGTGAACTCCATTTACTATTACCCTTTGTGTCCTGTTGTCCAGACAGTTTTTTATCCAGGCTACCACCTCAGGACCCACTCCAAGGCTGGCTAACTTGTATAGTGCTCTTTTGTGTGAGACTGTGTCAAATGCCTTACTAAAATCTAAGTAGGCCATATCCACAGCCCCTCCCTGGTCTATTACTTTGGTCACCCAGTCAAAGAAATTGATTAGGTTCATCTAACATGACCTTCCTGCTGTGAAACCATGCTGCCTTGGGTCCTGTGCCCCACTAGCCTCTAGGTACTCAACAACTCTTTCCTTCAGAAGTGATTCCATCATTTTCCCTATCACTGAAGTCAAACTAACTGGTCTGTAGTTTTCTGCCTCTGCCCTGCTCCCACTTTTGTGAAGTGGAATCAGATTTGCCCTCCTCCAGTCCTCAGGTGCCACCCCATCCTCCCATGATTTGTTAAAGAGTGTAGTCAGTGGTGTTACTAGTTCTACCCTTAGTTCTTTTAGAATTCTTGGGTGAATCCCATCAGGCCCCATTGCTTAGTCCACCCTAAGCTTCAAGAGTTCTTTCAAAACCCCTTTCTTCTGTGAATGGACTGGTATCGACCCCCCTATTCAGTGTTTCTCCCTTGTCTGGCTTAGGTACCTCGCCCTCCTCTTCCATTATGAATACTGAGCAGAAATATTTGTTCAGTATCCCTGCTTTTTCACTGTCACCCTTTGCCCACATTCCCTCCCCTTTATTAAGTCTCTGTATCCCTCCCTTGGTCTTTCTTCGCTCCCTAATGTACCTATAAAAGGTTTAATTCTCCTTCTTAACAGAGTTGGCTATCTTTTCCTCAGTTTGTGCCTTTGCTGTTCTGACTGCCTTCCTTGCCTCCTTCAGCTTTAACTGATAAAATTCTCTGTCCTGCTCCTTCTGTGTTTCCTTATATTTCCTGAATGCTATCCTTTTCTCCTTAACCATCACTGCCACCTCTTTTGAGAACCATAGTGTTTTTTTCCTTCATTTTGTTTTGTTGATTTGCTTCACACAAAGGCTTGTTGCCTCTCGATGCTGTTTTTGATTATTTCTCAATGTTCCTCCACCCCTCCTTCTTGCCCGTTTGCTAGTGCTTTTCTGAGGCACTCTCTCATTTTCCCAAAGTCAGCCTTCCTAAAGTCCAATACTCTTGTTTTGTATGGTTTGACTCTATGGCTGTGTTTATTGTGAACCACACTGTTTGCTGGTCACTTGTTCCCAGATGACTACCCACTTCTAAATCTGAGAACCTTTCTCCTTCCCCATTTGAGAGTACCAGGTCTAAGATTGCTCCCTCCCAAGTGGGTTCCAACACTAGCTGTCTGAGGCATGCCCTCTGTAGGGCATCAAGAATGACCCTGCTCTTGGATGTGCCTGCAGTGAAGGTACTCCAGTTAACATCAGGCATATTCAGGTCCCCATCAAAAATATCTCCCCTTTTTCTGCCATTTTAAGGATGCCTTCTATATTTCCTTGTCCATTTCCTCCCCCTGAGATGGGGGTCTGTACACAACCCCCATGCAGATTGTGGTGCCATTTCCTGTCTCCAGGGTGACCCATAGTGACTCATCAACTTCCTGTTTACTCTTTAGTTCTGTTGTTTTAATCCCTTCCCTTATATAGAGAGCTACTCCTCCTCTTTCATCCACCCTGTCCCTCCTGTAGACTTTGTATCCTGGTATGTTGACATCCCAGTCATGGTTCTCTGTGTATCATGTTTCAGTGACTGCCACAATATCCAGGCATCCCTCTACCATTGATGCCACTAGTTCAGGGAGCTTGTTGCACAGACTGTGGGCATTGGTACTCATCACCTTCCATTTATTTTTTATGGCCTTACCCCTTTTAGCCCCATCCCTGTCCTTACAGCCTTTTTCTGCATTTATCCCTGTCCTGCTCCCTACTGACTTCTCTAACTTGGTGTTTACCTCTCTAACTACTGTGTTTTATGGGGGGAGGCTGGGATTTCCCTGCTCCTTTTCAGTGCCTCCTCCCTTGGCTAGTTTAAATGCCTGCCAATTAAGCATTTAAACCTGTCACCTCAGATCCTGGTTCCCTTCCCCAGACAGATGTAGACCATCGCACCAGTATAAGCCTGCATCCTTCCAGGTGGATCCCCAGTCCCCCATGAAGCCAAAACCCTGAGCTCCACACCAGTTTTTCAACCATTCATTGAATGCCATAGTGCAGAATACCCTAGCACCATCCTTGCCATAGACAGGCAGCTCCTCCAAGAAGGTTACCGTACATGTTACTTGTCTAAGGCCCCTCCCCAACTCCACAATCTCCTCTTGCACCACTCTGATCCCATTCACAGCCAGGTCATTTGTCCCTAGCTGGACAATGACATCCAGCTCCCTCCATCACGCAGCTGCTCCCACAATCCTGAGGATTCACTTCCTGTCCCTCCGAGCCATGGCGCCAGGCAGGCACCTTACTTACCTATCCCCTTCCTCCCCCACTTCCTACCCCCAAGTCAAGTCCCCCACCAGGAGTTGTTTCCTTTCCCTGTGGGGTCTTGTGCCACCCTCCTGTCGGTCTCCTTTGTGGAGGTTCCCAGCATCCTCCTTGGTCTCCACTGGATGTGCGTTCATAGAGGAACCATTCTTTGCCAGAACAGCATATGAACTGTGGAGAGGTACAACTGGAGGGATGTACCTCTGTACCACCACCCTCTTCCTCTCTGAGCCCACCTTGGTCCAACCGCTCCTCTTTCTTGGCAACCTCTGAGGTAAAGGTGGTGGCCCTGGTAGTCCCTGGGTGGGGGAAGAGGTTTCATGAATCCTAGCCAGGGTCAGCCTGGAGATGGGCAACCTCCTCCCTCAGAACAGAGAGGTGTCTGAAAACAGATCAACATTGCAGCCTCCAGAATGTCTCGTGGAACACTGTTGCCCCACAGCCATTGCACTGCACCACTCCCATCTTGACTTATTTTGTGTCCCCTCTCCCGTTGCTTTGTATGCTTACTGTCTCCTTCCTCTGTGTATTTTTACACTTACTTTCCTACTGTCTCTGTGCCCTTACAACTCTTGCCCTTCCTGTTCTGGGACAGGAACTTCTTGTAGTCTTCAGTAGTCTCCTTCTTCCGTGCTTGGATTAAGACCTCCAGCAGCCAGAGGGAGGGGAGAGTTATTTTTAGGTTCCTTCAAGGTTGATGAAACTAATGTATCTCAGTGATCCTTCCCTTCCTACTGCCAATCAGGAAGTTCCTGTTGTCAGTCAATTCCAGTGGCTATAAAAGTAGAACTGGCTTTGGGTGGGAGGGTGGAGGGGTGGGAAGGAGGGCAATTAGAAAAAAAATCTGTAGCTCTGGACTGCTGTATCTTGCTCTGAAATCAAAGTTCTCTTCTGTCAAAAACATCAGGAAGCTGTAATTGGAGACAGCTGCTTTTGTTCTCCTTAGCTGCTGAGCCACACCCCCAATTAGCCTCAGCCTTTTCTCTGACTCAGTAAATTAAGCAGATACAGCCCACTTCCTTAGAGAAACATACAGTAATTTCCTTCTTTTTTTTACTTAAATGAGACCCCCTTCTTCTAATAAAGTATATGTTTGCTTAATCCAAACATGTATTAACTCCAGCTGAGACAGAAGTGATTTATCAGTAAAACATCTGTAGCTCTAGACTGCTGTATCTTGCTCTGAAACCAAAGTTATCTTCTTTCAAAAACAGCAGGAAGCTGTAATTGGAGACAGCTGCTTTTGTTCTCCTAAGCTGCTAAGTCACACCCCCAATTAGCCTCAGCCTCTGCTCTGACTCAGTAAATTAAGCTGATACAGCCCCCTTCCTCAGAGAAACACACAGTGACGTTCTTCTTTTTTTTGTTTTACTTAAATGAGACCCTCTTCTTCTAATAAAGTATCTGTTTGCTTAATCCAAACAGACACTAACTCCTGCTGAGACAGAAGTGATTTATCAGTAAAAGATCTGTAGCTCTAGACTGCTGTATCTTGCTCTGAAACCAAAGTTCTCTTCAGCCTTATGGCTGTTTCATGCATTCTTGAATTCCCCCACTGTTTTTAACCCCACAACCTCCTCAGGAAGGTGGTTCCATGTGTCCACCACTCTCTCCAGGAAAAAATATTTCCTCATGTTGCCCCTGAGCCATTCCCCCTCTATTTTTAAATTGTACCTCCTTGTTCTTTCACATTTCGTTTTCTGAAAGATGCTACCTTCTTGGACTTTGTTGGTTCCTTTGAGATACTTGAAAGCTTCTATCATGTCTCCCCTCTCCCTCCTTTCCTCAAGGGTAAGGGTAGTATGGGCAGCCATCTAAATTCAGAGTGTGTCCTATACAGTGTTTCAGGCCTAATACCCAACAACAGGAGTGAGGCAGATACCAGAATCTGTTTCTGAAACATCACACTACCTATATGGCATATCTGTTTCCAAAAGGGCTGGAGCTTAGGGCATGACCAGAGTATGTGGTGGAGATCTCCTCCTTCTGAGAGGCAGCACCAGCACTTATCATGCTCCACTAGCTGGGTGGTACAAAGAACTGCAGGGGTCCTATACCAAGAGTGGAGTATCTTATTTTGAATCAGCCTATTGTGGGCCTCTTTAAGCAAGAAATGTGTAGTATTCCATGCTTGGGCCCATTGGTCATCGGTGATGCCATACCCTAAATACTTTTTCCATTGGGCTTTAGATTCCCCTGACTGACTGGGTAATGTGTCCCTCAAGTTTGAATAAATCTTACCGGCCAGTCCTCTGGTGACATTTAGCCATTTATTTATTAGTATACCTGCTTTTTGAGAGTTAAGGACTTATGTGACAGTTTTTACAGCCTCTCTGATTTGCAGGTACCACTAGAATTCTTTGTGTGGAAGGCCCCATCTTTCTTGAATGGTTTTATATGCTGCCACAGCTTCTTTATTGGGGTCTAAGATATCTTTTAGGAAGTGGATACCTTTATTTATCTATTTATTTATTTCAATTAGGATTAATACCTTTGAGTCAAAGACTCATTTTCAAAGGTTCCAAGTCAAGGACAAACAAAGCAATACAAATACAATACAATACAATACAATACAATACAATACAATACAATTAAGATAGCAGTGAAAAAAGATGGTAGGCATCATGAGCTCATAAGGTGTCACACGAGGTTCAAGACTTGCTAGTTACAGGTACATCTTAACAATAGAATACGTTGCATTACATCAAATTGTTGCAGAGAAGGGATACAGAGTGAGGAGTGAAACATGCCATTCATATGGCCGTGTTAGGTTAGGGGAATGAAGGGGAGGAGGTAAGCAGCCAGGTTGGTGTTGTCAAAGCAACTAGAGGTGGTGTGGGTTGGGAGTAAAAGGGCAAGGTGGTGTAGGAGGGTGGTAAGTAGAAAAAAGGATGGGGAAGAGGGGTGGGGAAGAGGTAAAAGGCGGGGGAAAAAGGCAGGTTGAATTAATTACTTGCACAGTTACAGGTGGTTACATTCTTAAGGTGGGACCGTAGCCCCCTTTTGAACAAACTCAGCTTTGTATTTCCTGCCAGCATGTCAGGCAGCTCATTAAACTATTTAGGGCCCTTAAAAGTAATGGATTTTTGGGCCAGTGATGTGTGCTTGAAAGGGACTTGTAGTTCTCCTGTAGTCGCATTTCTTGTTTGTTTAGTATGCACAGTCTTCTTAAACAGACAGCTTATGGAATCCGGCATGGGGCCTATTTGTGCCTTTTGTACGATCATGCATGTTTGGTATTGGGCTCTTAGGTGCAGTGGGAGCCAGCCCATCTCAGAGTAGAGTGCACAGGTGTGAGTCCTTCGATCAGCCCCAAGTGCCAGACGACACACTCTGTTCATGAGTTTTTTTATCCTGTTTAGGGCAGTATCTGATCCTGCGATGTATGTAGGTAAGCCATAATCAATGGATGAAAATACTGTGCTACCTGTGGCTAATTTGACTGCTGCAGGTGTCATCAAGTGCTTGTTTCTGTGGAGGATGCCCAGCTTCATGTTGGTGGTTTTGACAACTTGATCAACGTGGTGGGAGAAACTGAGCATGTCATCAAGGTAAACACTAAGATATTTAAACAAGGAGACTTGTTCAAGTGTATCTCTCTTTAGGTTCAGAATTCGAAGGGGTCAGGAATTTCTTTTGTTCTGAGGGACTGAGAACAGCATGCTTTCATTTTTTTTTTATGGATTAATAGCAGTTTATGTTGCCAAAATGAGGTTTCAAGTTTGTGGAAGCTATTGACTAGGCCTTCCTCGATGGTCAAGTGGTCCCTACCTGGTACCAATAAAACGGCATCATCTGCATATAATACAATGCTAGCCAGGCAGGCTTCAGGGAGGTGGTTAATGAACAGGTGGAAAAGGAGCGGTCCAAGTATAGACCCTTATGGTACTCCAAGAGCCATTACCTTGGGTTCAGAGAGTGAGTCTCTGATTCTAAAGTGTTGAGTTCTTGCGTCAGATAGCTACGAAACCAGGAGACTGTATCAGGGGCCAGTCCCAAGGAGAGAAGTGTGTTTAGCAATAGCTGGTGATTAACTGAGTCGAATGCTTTAGTAAGGTCAACGAAAACTGACCCCACCACCATCCCTTGGTCAAGGGAGTTGTAGATCTGAGTGGTGTAATCCATGAGTGCGGTGATGGTAAAGTGTTTTTTGCAGAAACCATGCTGATTACTGCATAGTAAATGGTGATTGCTGAGGAAGTCAGTAAGTTGTTCAGAGACTATTCTTTCTAGAGCTTTAGAGAGTGATAGGAGGATGGATATTGGCCTACAGTTGGCAGTGAGTGTTTTATCCCCGGATTTGAAAACTGGTGTAACCAGGGTGGATTTCCAGGCATCTAGGTACACACCCAATCTTAGGGAGGCATTAAAAACCTTAGAGATTGGGGCTGCTAGTACATCAAGCATTATGGCAACCAACTTCATATCTATCAGATCACTTCCCATTCTGGTCTTTCCGAGGACCCTCTTTACTTTCTTGATGGTTTCAGAGATTGAGACTTGCCTGAAATAGAAGAGTGGCAGCCCTTCCCTCTCTGATGGGGGTATGGAGTTTCCGTGGGGTTGGTTATTCATTGGGTTAAGGAACTCACTGGGAAGCACCCCTGATAGAACAGTGAACACTGTATTGAACTCATTGGCAATCAGTAGGGGTTTCTGGAGAGACCCATGGCCAGTAGTGAGTTGGTTCAGTGATGCCCTAGAGGTCCTTCCAGTGAGGGATTTTAGAGTGTTCCAAAACCCTTTAGAGGACCCTCAGTTTTTGTTGAGGAGGCCCTTGAAATAACTTGCTTTCGACGAGTGAATGGGCCTAGTACAGGAGTTCCTAGCAGCTTTGTATGCAGATACATCTTGCAGGTTTCCTGAGTCCTTGGCTTTGTGCCACAGGTTGTCTCTATTATGCTTGTGATCTAAGAGTGAAGTATATACAATGCATTGTTGCACCAAACGCATTATGTATAACTTGCTGTTATTATTGTTTGTTGTTTTGTGTTTTTTCTGTTCTACTGTACCATTGTAAACTCCCTAACCCAGGGCGCATCTGGAATCGAGCGGTACTCTGCTCAGCATGCCTTCCTTGTAAATCTCTTAAATAAATTAAGCCAGGGGTGTGTGGGTTCCTTTTACTTTTTTGGTTTTTATGGGGGCAAAAATATCACACGTCCGAGTAAACAAAATGCGGAAGAACACTGCTAGCCCAGTGTGTCCAGTAAACTGGCTTCCTATCTATCAGGATATGAGGGTTATGCCATATGGGGGTGTGAGACAAGGGAGTTAGTGTGAAGCCTAGCCTACGGTGAATCCAGGTCCAGTATTTGATGTATGGATTTATAGTGGGGTGTGAGGGGGCTACTTTCCTGAGGGTAGATGCAGGAGGGAAGTGGCTGTGAGGACACCTCCCATGGACAACTCCATGTGGACCCACTGCAGAGATTGATCTGAACAGGGAGTGAACCAGTGTATTGTTTGCACTGCCTGAAAAGCATATTTATACCCTTTCATCCATAGCAGATTCCATCATCCTACTTTCCAAACAGAGTGCAGGTTATTTGATTAAATCTGGGTTTTTTTTTATCCTCACACAGGAAATCACTGAATAATTTATCCATCTCTGAAACCAGGTCTGTGGCATGGCTAAGTGGATATGTGTAAGTAGACAGAAGATTTTAGGGGCAGTGACCATCTTTATGGCAGCAATTTTGCCTGCTAAGGTAAGGTTCAACAGCTTCCACCTATCAAATTCAGCCATGCGGGTCTACATTAATGGCTAAAGATTTTCATCCCATAACTTTTCAAACTGTGGTACAATTTAATGCTGAAATACAGGGATCTGTACAGTTGCCCAGCATGATGTTGCCCAACAACAAGTAACCTGACATCAATATCCCATCATAGGCATTCACTGTAAAATACATGATGCCTTTTGCTGCCCAGCGCAGTCCCAGAGCCATCCGCTTAGTTAGCCTGACAGTACTGGTTTAGATGCATAATCTCTGTTTTGGATTGGTTTATCCTTAGGCCTGAAAGGACAGCAAAGGAGTCTAGCAGGGAAAGTAATGGCTTTAGGGAGTGCTTTAGATCTGCTACTGATATTAACGGGTCATCTGCATTCATGAGCATAGGGTTACCTCTGCCACACACACCTTTAGCCCAATGGTTTCTGTATGTTGTCGATGGCAGATGCGAGAGGTTGAATTGCCAACACAAATAGTAGGGGGGAGAGAGGACAACCCTGAAGAGTGCCCCACCTTAGCTGAAAAGGAGCTGACAACAGGCAGTTTGTAGTGATCTGGGTGGTAGGGTCAGAGTATAGGGCCTGCACCCAGGCCTTAAACCTGTCTCCAAAACCCAAGTGTGTTAGTACTCATTGAAGACAATCCTATTCAATGGAAGCAAAGGCCTTTTCAAAATCCACTGCGATGATGGCTACTGGGGATTGAAGGCTCTGTGCTGAATACATCAGGTTCAGCAAGGATCTGATGTGGTCTGCACTGTATCTGCCAGGGAGGCATCCAACCTGTGACATGTGTATTAGTGCCAATAGCATTGGACTCAGCCCATTCGCTAGTACTGTACCTTCACATGAATCTTGCTGTCAGCATTGATAAGTGAAATCAGCCTATAAGTGGCAGCGAGGGTAGGTTCTTTACCCTTTTCAGGCAGCCCTGTGATAATTGCTTTCCTGAGTGTAGGGGGTAGAGAACCTGATCCTTCAGCCTCTACAAAGAGCTGTGATAGAAATGGGTCAATCTTGGGGCCCAAGGCCTGGAAGAAATCCACAGGAAAACCATCTCCACCAGGAAATTTATCCGAGTGTAGAGATAATAAAGCTCCCCTCACTTCCTCTGCAGTTATTGGGGTGTCTAAAATCTGGGATTGCTGTGGGGTTAACTTGGGAAGGACAAGTCTATCAAGAAAAGGTTGAAATCCTGCAGATGTACTGTTGTGAGTGGAGGTATAAAGCTTGGCGTAGAAGGAATGCATAATATCATTAATTTCCTGAGGGTTAGACATTACCTTGCCCTGAGAGTTTTGCAAACCAGGTATGTGCCTGTCAGCCTGCTGTTTGCACAGCTGGTAGGCCAGTACCTTCCATCCTTTGTCTCCACCTTCCCAAAATTAATGGCATAGGTGCAGAACAGTAGTTTCTGCTTTCCAGCTTAGTAGTGTGTTTATCTTGAGGCATAGCCCCAGGACCCTATGTCCAATACTGAGTGCGGGTCTGGTGAGTGTTGGCTTTTGTATGCTGCTTTAGCTTGTTTTAACTCTGCTTCCAGGGCAGTAAGGTGGTGTTCCCTCTACCTCTGCCTCCGTGAAGCATAGCCCATAATTTTACCCCTTATGGTGGCCTTATATGCCTCCCATGTGACACTGGCCAAGGTGTCTGATATTGGGTTTTCCTGAAAAAATAAGGAAGTTTCTTCCAGTGCCCATGGGATGAAGTTTGGGTCGCTCAACAGGAGAGGGTCAAGTCTCCAAGTTATGGAGGGAGGGATACTTGGACCCCATGGAAAGTAAAGCTGCACTAGGGCATGGTCCAAAATCAGCATTGGGTGGATAGAGGAGTCAAGTGTAATCTGAGTCAGTGGGGGAGAGGTGAACCAGAAGTCCAGTCTACTAAATGATTTATGTACTTCTGAGTGATAGGTGTAGTCCCTCTCTCGTGGGTGGAACATCCATCAAATGTCTGTAAGGCCAAAGTCAGTCACCAGCTAGCCTAGAAGCTGGCCACCTCTAACATGCATTTCTTTACCCATTGCACTTCTGTCCACTAAGGGGGTTAGAGTTAAGTTAAAATCTCCACCAAGCAGTAGTGGGCATTGGGGGGGTGACGGTTCCTAGGGCAGTGGCTAACTCATGAAAAAACCTGGTTATGTGCATAGACATTACACAGTAAGATAGGACCTGTTGGCACTGATAAGACTGCCATTACTCATCTGCCTGAGGGGTCAGAACGAAGTGAGAAAATGGACCATTTGATGTTTTTGTGAATGAGTATCACAACCCCATATTTTCTTGAGGGGGCACAGGAGTGAATCCTTTGACCCACCCAATCTTTGACTAGGTAGTAGTGGTCATTCTTAGTAAACTTGGTTTCCTGCAGGAAAGCTATTTGAGTTTTCAACTCTTTTAAATGTGAAAGCACTTTCTTTCTCTTGACAGGAGTATTGAGTATTGAGCCAGCTGATATTCCATGTGTGGCAGGTCACTTCAGCCATGGTCAGTTGGGGGAAGGGGTTGATGAGTAACCAGAAATATATTGCTAAAGAGAAGAATAAAATCTCAGAGCTTTTGTGCAGGAGTGCATCCATAGCACCTTTCTGACAGACACCATTTGTACATAACAAGCCCATGCATACATGCTCAGTAATACCATCTACAGGTTTTCCTGCTATCTGGAGTTCTTCACTAAAATGAGCCCTTCTTAATAAGCAATCATTAGTATAGAACCTTGTCAGTGCAATACACATTAAACATAAACTATATACAATAACACGCAATGAGTAGTTTGGGATACTGTCATGGAAAATGGCCAAAAACAGAGTGCCTTATGACCAGCCTGACTACCCCTTGGAGCATGGTGGTAAACATGACCCAGCTGGCTGGGACACACCATAGGCACAGGGGTATTTAACAAGTATGGGGTTTGACTGGTAGCTTGGACTGACTACCTGGGGGAAGTGAAGCGCAGAAGAGTGTTTACAGAGTGTACGCTCCTATGTCTTAGAGGGGAGTCATAAGTTATATGTCAGCATGCTACACTTAGCCTAAGACCACCATTACAGTTCTTCACTATGGGGTGCTCAAGGTGTGCTAAGGGGGGTCACTGATTGCTTGATGGGCACCGCCAACCATTAGTTCTTTATGGAATAGGACTGTACCATCCCAGTATTGCTTATTGGGCCTATAAGGCTATGCTTAGCCAGACCTAACTAAAGGGGCAGCTATTCCTCTCTGATTCCAACCTGTTGAACTTCAATACTTTATTATATTATAGCACCTTTATTTCTCCCCCCTTGGGAGGTGACAGTCTATGGCAGAATAGGAAAGCAGTAGATTAAGGGCTTCTTACACCTCAACCCAGAGAGGAAGCATGATTTTAAACAGGGTGAGGTACTCAGTGATTAACCAGTCTTGAAAAGAGGCATGATTTAAACAGAGTGAGATACCTCAATGTTTAGCCAGTCTGTTTTGGCATTTTTTCAGAGGGTATAGAAAAATGCTCAGTTTGGCCTTAATCAATTATGCATAGAGCCCTTATAAAATTCAGGCTCACAAATAGAGAGCTGACCCACTCCTCTACACAAATGGACCAGGACACATCTTTATATGGTTGAGAGTCAAATGGCTGCATCAACTAGTGCAAACTTTCAATTGGGATTGAAGATGAGCAGAGAAAATCATGTCCAGACACCAGTAAACAGGGTGGGAGAAAGGGGAACACCAGTACCAAGACCAACGATTTCAAGACCCATCATGTCTGTGTTAGCAGGGCATTAGATCCCCGGAAGCCCCCCCTTCCATCCACCCCTCCACCCTTCATCCTCCAAACAAAAATTAAATCACCACTCAGTTACTCATCCAGGGGTATCTGCAGAGGGTGATACCAGTTCTTTCCTTAGCAGTTTAGTGGGTGAGTCACCAGGTATGGAGTGTGTCAGGGAGATGCTCTCACTGCTGTCTTTTGTGGCATCTGTACACTGTGTCAGCAGACTTCTCTCAACTGGCAAGGCCCAAGAGTCACTGTTCCCTTTTGAAGAGTCAAGGCCATCATAAGTTGCAATGCTGACTTCCATCGATGGATCTGGATTTGGAGGTGCATATCTGTTTTTTGTAAAATAGAGGCTCAGGACAGCATCGTCACCTTCTTCTTGTTTGCTTCCTTGACTGTGGCTCATGGATCTATCTCGGTCGATGGGATGGGTTCTCCAATTGTGCTTGGAATTCTGCTGGCAATTTTTTGTACAAGCTGGAAGGGCCCATGTTTTGTTCTGTCCCTCTGACTGTGTTTCAAGTGGCTGCCCTTCCTGTGATTCATCTCACACGTTTGGGGTTTAAATCCCATCCCTAGCCTGATGTCCTCTATTCTCCCTGGATTCCACTCTGATGCTGCTAGATTTTTGGGGCCAGGTGTGGTAGATGAAGTTCATTAGTGAATCTGGTGTGTCAAAAACCATGGGTGTCCTGTTCTAAATGATCCTCATAGACACTAGATACCTTAGTGAGAAGGAGATCCCAAACCTATACAGTAGGTGCCTAGCTTCAATATATTCTTTCTGCTTGACTGAGAGTTCCATGAAATAAACTTAAAATACAAGCAGGCAATGCCTCCTCCAGTCTAGCAATCGCAGCTCTCTTGTTCTGGCTTGATTCGTCTCCTTCTCTGCAAAATTTACGAAGCAGGCTAGGATGGGCCTAGGTTTATCCCCTGGCTTGGGCCGAGGTTGCAGCAAGCAGTAGGTCCTCTCTTTTTATTTAGTTAATTTGTTTCTCCTTGGGTCCCCACCAGTCAGCTACCTTCACTCAGCCACCCACCCAGCCCCGCACCCAACATCAGGCAGCTGTCCCCTTCTTGCCCCATGGTTTACCCTCCATGGCAGGGTGGTGAGGAGCTCCCCAGCTCAACTCACCTCAAATAGGATCCAGATCTGAGGAAGCGTCATTCAGAACCAGGGCCTGCAGAAGGTGGCTGCTGTCATTCTGCTTGACCTGGAACCTCTGTTTTTCTTGTTCAGTTCCTCCTGGGTAGAGCATGCAATGCCGGCAATGACCGTGCTGTGTGCGCTTCTGCCCACACCATGGTTCCTGACTGCTCCACCCCCCTTGCTTGTGACAAGCTCATGGTGCACCTGCACCCAGCCTCCACTAGGTGTCAGGGAAGCACCGAGCCTGTTCTGCCCCCTCTCCCTGGGATAGAAGAGCTATCCTATGGATGCTCAATCCTCTCCCTCCCAGCAGACCCTCGGAGGCCCGCTCGCACTGCGAACAAGGGTTGCTGGCAAGGCAGGAGGTAAGGCACGGATGTCTCAGCCCTCCACGCCACTGGGCTGGCTTAGCGGTCGTAGTGCTGTGCAGAATTTCTAAATTCTGGTGGAATGAAATTCTGCGGAATATTCAAAATTCTGCCAAAATTCTGCCGAATTCCACCGGAAACAGAATGGTGGAATTCTGCAGTATGAAATAGTTGCAGAATGATTTTCTGTGGAAAAATCTCTGTTCTGCAGCATATTATTCTGAGGATCTCCATATATTCCGTGGAAATTGTTGCAGAATAATTTTCAGCGGAAAAAATACTGTTCCGCAGAATATTATTCTGCAGATCACGGTAGGCGGACTTCTGCAGGCGAACAAGTGAAATTTTGATGAAAATTCCACCAGCAGAATGGTCATTCCACACTAATTCCTTCTGCAGAATTCCGCATTCCGCACAGCACTAAGCGGTAGGTCCTTTCAATGGTAAATCACATGTCAGCTGGTAGCTTCAGGATCCAGGGGAGTTTGCACCAAAGAAATTCTGCTGCATTGCCCTGCTCTGAGCCCTCCGGAATCACAAAGAGGTGCAGATTGTGTGGCGGCTCCTATTTTCAAGATTGTCAGCTTTGCTCTGCAGGGTACATATGGCTTGTGACTGTTCTCGGATGGTAGTTACTGCTCTAAGATGGTGGTATCACGTGAGGCTGCTTTTCATTCATTATGAAAAATCCTTACATCCATTTGGTGGGGCATAAGAGTGGTGTTGTTTGAGGCCATCGTGACCTCCACCATTTACTTCATCAGAGACGGAAACATCTTGTTGATCAAGCTGGAATCCATCTTTCCACTGTTGCAGGCTGCCACGTGGCTGAAAATCCATTATACAATAGATTGAGATGAAAACTCAGGGCACACTTAAATTCTGCTGCAAAATATATCCCTGGAAGGCAAACGTGGGTAGTGAGCAGTCAGTTCAATTTTGCATGACCGGGAGACTCTGTAATTGTTACTATTATGAAATTAAATTCTCAGGTAGTTATCGTGTATATCTAAGTGGCCATCTTGTACTGGGCCAGACCACGCCTCCCCCTCCCCATTTTTCTTGCTTTTGAAAGAGAAGATTTGTTAGTTGTTTTTTTTTGTATGACAAGCAAGTAACTTAGTCTTGAGAGGGTTACTGATATACAGTGTTGGTACTATTATTGATAAGTAATGCTTTTTAATGCTATTTAAAGATGTCATCTTGTACTATATTGAAGGCTAAGGTTTTGGCTTTTACAGTATGGTGGGTTTGTTAAAACAGATTTCTAATTTGTCAGAGTAGTTGTTTGATACTGTTCATAGTGACTTCTCTTTTTTTTGCTGCTGTTGTGCCATGGATGCAGGTTCACAGATTAGAATGACTGAAAATGTTCTTTGCTGTCCTTCATTTATTTTAGAATAATCATTTAGACTTTGTAACTGTTTGTGCCTGGAGGTCTGCATTATTTTACGGGGGCACTCCAGAGTCTGTAAGCTTCTGAATCAAGTGATTTCTTACTGAATGATTTGTCAATACTTTATCGGTTGTTGTTGAAGATTTTTCTATCATCATTTTTACAATTTTGGCCAGTTTATTTGCACTAGTTTGTTACCCAAAAAGGGTGACTCTTCTAATAGGGCTTGTGGTGGTCTGGCTTGTGCATATTTGATGTAGTCTCTCAATGGGCATTTGTGTTGCTGTCAAATTCGTATGCTCTTGGTTTGATTTTGTGGCAGTCCTTTGGGTTGGTTCCAGTACAACTTTTTGTCTCCCTCTCCTGGCAGTATTGTAAATATTGTTTTCCATTTTCATCAGTTTTTAACAGTACATCTGCCAATTTGACAGTCTACATTTTTGTGTTTCCTCAAACACCAAAATACATGCTCACTATGAGTCATATAGTATTGAGCAAGAATTCTGGACTGTTAGGGCTCAGCAGTCCTTCACTGTATAATATATCAATGATATTGTCAGCAGCCATAGGTTTAAATCCTTTTCCTTCACTTTCTAGATTCTTTTGTCTGGATTGTAGGACTTGCATAGTTTTCTCAAAGATACGTGATGTGAATTGTGAGTGTGGGTAACTTTTGTTTTTTAAATATCTTTCTATACTCTGGAATGTTGATCTGAGAGTTAATGCCTCATAGAGGGTGTTGTCTTTTTTTCCTGCACATCATAAAGCAGTGGAAGAGGTACTGGTTCAGTTCAGCTGGTGGTATATCATCAAGCGGTGTTTCAATGACAAAGTTTTCTGTGATGTACTTGGAGAACATTGTAATGCCCACTTGGGTTTTTCTGGCCATGTTTAAATTGTTGCTTTGTCTATAAAATTTTCTGTCTCTTCTGTGTCTATCAGGTTTTTAAAGGTGGTAGTAGTTGCAGTCATGGCTGGTGTATTGGAGATAGAGGCTGCTGTTTCTGTCATTTGGGCTGGTGCAGCAGTAAAGGTTGAATGTCTGCCCGGGTCCTCTAATGGCCCCATGTCATTCTCTATCTGAGTGAGAATCTGGCTAATTTCTATGTCAAAGCTGCTGTTTGGGTCCATAGATGCTATTTTTCCTTTTTCCTTTTTTTTTCCTTTTGGAGTGACTGTAACAGATCAGAAAAAAATAAAATGCAGTTCAGTTTATCACTTGGATGAGTCAATGAAGCACTCTGTGAAGAAGGCAATTTGCGAGTGTGGTATCACAAGGAATTTGAGTTTCTACAATTTATTTTACGTGAATCACAAGCTGGGTGGCACAGGTAGACAGAATTACTTGTCAGTCATCACGGGAATTTTTTTTGGGTCTGGAAAGTAGATTGGCAATAAGGAAAATATGATGTAAGAACTGTGTACATAAATGTAATGACATAGTAACTGTCTACATAAATGAAATTTATGCATATGGTTACTCAGATAAATGGATCTATCACACTCCATTTATGTATACCCCTATTGCATAACTAGGTAGATAGATAGATAGATAGATAGATAGATAGATAGATAGATAGATAGATAGATAGATATACAGTAGATGTTTAAAGATATATAGATATAAACACAAGTTAAAGAATTGAAACATTGGTTTATTAATTTAATTCCATCATTTATGTATTTATTTATTTAAGTGTTTTACCAGGAAGGAATACTGAGCAGAGTACTGCTCGATTACAGATGCGTCCTGGAAGAGGGGAGAACATAGGAAAACAGTTAACACAGTATAGGCAAGAAAATACATAGTGGGAGAAATATTAACATTTGGATCTGGTTATATGTCAGTAGTAGCTTGAGAGAGACAAATGGTAACCACAGTACATACGGTATGAGAAAACACTTGAAGTCAGGATTGACAAGTGAATACATTGTGGAAGATCAGTAACATTTGGTTCAGAAACCACTTCGTATAGGATTGAGTGTGGCAGTTGGTAACACAGTTACATACAGCAAGTGTACAAAAAAATTAAGTTTTGAGCCATACGAGAGACAGTATAAGGCTAGTGGACAATAGTTAGATACTGATGAATTAAAAATTTGCTAAGTGCCGACATTTCCAGAGAGTTGCCTAGTAGTTGGCAGGCACCTAGACACAAGCACAGGTAGGGACAAAATGATCTTGGAGCATGGAGTTTAGGTGCAAAAGGGAGGTGAAGCGAAGAATGTTAGCTGGGAGGGAGTTCCATAGCGAGGGAATGTGATAACTGAACCCTGATTGCACTGTGGAGGTAGACCGGTATGGGACAGCTAGGGACCTGGAGTCTGAGTTTCTGAGTGTGTATGATTGTGCTCTAGGGTTTGTTAAGATGTCGGAGAGGAAGGAAGGGAGCCGCTGAGACCAATGCTTGGCCATAATTTTTGCGCAGTGAGTTAGCCTGCGATAGTCAAGTGAGGTGAGGTTCATTGTTTGATATAGGGCACAATGGTGTGTGGAGTAAGGGCTGTTTAGGGTGAAGCAGCAAAAAGAGTGGAAGAGAGGGTCCAGCCTAGCTAATGTGGTCTTTGGGCTGGCACGGTAGACTATGTCCCCTTAGTCGAGGACAAGGAAGGATCATTTTATTTACAATGTCCTTCCAGGGTGAGAGATGCTGTCCTAGAGCCCATGAAAGAACATGATTGTCAGTGTTTTTTTGATGTTCCTTACACTGCTTAGTCTAGTTTAAACTTTGCTATTTAAAGTTGATGTATTTTAAACAAACTATTTATAAATTTTAAGAAACTGTAATTATTTGTAATTACTTTTTAACAAGTTTTGTACAATGAGATTTCATTGCAAATGTGTTCTGCTAAATTGTATTTATTTCTTAATGAAATTAAATGAAATTTGAAATCTACCCCTTCTTTTTGTGATAGTGGAATCATTTTCTCTTTCCTACAGGTCCCAAAGGGACCTGAGTGAAATAGAACAAACATATTTAACATATTTTGAGCCCAGTGCAACCAACTTGGAGGGCCCTGCACCAAGTCGAAGATCTGCTTCACTGCTCACAGAGCCCTTTGGGCCCTGCACACAGGCAGACACCAAAGACTACCATGCCAGGATACAATGTCCTAATCCATAAATTTCTCAGAATTCCTTAAAAACACTCAAGAAAGGAAAAACACCTCATGAACGCATTTCCATATGTCATGAAGGGTATCTCATTAAAGCTTAAATTTATCTTTGGTGTTATCACTTGTGACTCAGGAATGTTTCATTTATTGTTCAAATATGAGTCATTTTTTGAAAAATTACATCAAAAAGAATCCCTCGCACTACTTAAATAGTCAAACGCCAGCAGCATGGCTTCACAAGGGGGAGGTCATGTCACACAAATCTCATAGATCTCTATGACTGGGTGATTAAGGAAGTGGATCAGAGAAGGCAGTGGATGTGGCCTATCTGGACTTCAGTGAAGCCTCTGACACTGTATCACACAATGGACTAATTAAGAAATTTTGCAACCTTAAAGTTGGAGAGAAGGTGGTTAACTGGATAGCAGATTGGTTGAAAGACAGGAGGAGGGGGGGTTGATGGTAAATGACAGTTACTCAGGGATGGGAAAGTGACCAGTGGAGTACCATGGGGACCACTACTTGGTACTGTCCTCTTCATTGTCTTCATAGCTGAGGGAAGCTGTGTCTCTTTGTGAATGACACAAAAATCTGCAACACAGTGGACACCCAGGAAGGGGCTTAGAAAATGTAATGGGATGTGGAGAACCTTCAGGAATGGTCTAGGGTGTAGCAGGTGGATTTCAATGCCAGAAAATGAAAAGTCATGGACCTGGGGAGGGGGAAACCTGGGGGCTGTGTATAAGATGGGGGAGATATTTACAGTCATCAAGCAAGAGAGGGACCTTGGGGTAATCATCTCTGATGATCTCAAGGTGGCAGGACAGGGCAACAATGCAGTAAGAAATGCTAGTTGGGTGCTAGGTTGCTGAGGGAGGGGGATTGCTAGCAGGAGAAGGGGAGATTGTGTGGCCACTATATCACTCTCTAGTGAGACCCCACCTAGAGTACTGTGTCCCATTCTGGAGGCTGCCTCTCAGCAAAGACATTGACAGTGCAGAAGCAGTCCAGAGGAGGCTTACTAAAATGGTGCAGGGGTTGCACAAGAAATGGTATGAGGAGATTCAAGGAGAACTCAACATGTATTCCCTGAAGAACAGGAGAGAGAGGGGGACATGACTGAGACCTATAAGTACCTCACAGGGGTGAACAAGGTGCAAGAGGGAAGTCTCTTTCAGTGGAGGTGGAGTACGAGAATAAGGGCACATGCAATGAAGGTTGAGAGGGGAAGCTTAAGAGGGATGTGAGGAAATACTTCTTCACAGAAAGGGTGGTGGATGCCTGGAACAGTCTGCTAGAAGAGGTGGTGTGGTGAAGACAGTAGTGAGCTTCCAGCATGCATGGGCTAGGCACATGGGCATAATAGGTAGAAAAAAGGAAGAAGGAAGGTCACCTGTAGCAAATAGGGATCACAATGTAGAACTAGACAAGGAAATAAGGCAAACTAGATGGTCTACTGGTCCTTTTCTGTCAACAAAATCTATGTTTCTATATTTAAACATACAAGTTACTGCTGTGAAATCCGCCTCATTTTCAGACTGCTAATGTACAGTCAACACCAAAACCATGAATGCAAGTGATGAAAGCATACTGATGAAACCATAAAATATTTATACATGTTTTTGTTTTTTTAAGCTTTCATATCGCTAAGTTATATGAAAGCCAATTTGCAAGCATGCTTTCAGGCAACTACCAAGCAACTACCTCCCAGATCCATCACCCATTGAGAGTTATTTACTTTTCCCTCCAACAAGCAGGACCTGGCATCTTAATTTTATTACATTTTGCTTAGGTCTCTGGGTGAAGCCTTTAACAGATTACTGTACAGACTTAGTGGGCCCCCTTGGAGGTGTCTGAGAAGCAGACAGATGATTGAGAACAATTGTTTAAAATCATAATACATACAAATCAGAGGCTCACTCGGTACCAGGTACTTTTTCAAACTTGTCATACTCTCTATCAGGTGAGTAAATGCAATAAGAAAAGTTCCACTGCATAGCTTACATTGTTTGCAGGAGAAAGCCAATCTGCTCAATACTGTCTGCTCTTTTTGTGTAGTAATTCATCTCAATATTGCCAGCAATAGAGGGGCCACATACTATAAGTTTTTTTAAGCAGCTGATTTCACAGGTCTGTATGGGGAATTTTAAGAAATTCTTGGAATCTCCTGAACTTAATTGGGAGAGCAAATATTTGTTTGGCTTTTATTGTGGCTAAGCAACTAAAATGTCACAACTGAAAATCAGTGGAAGTACCCTCCTTTTCATAATGAATTAATGCCATGAGCCACTATTCCACATGGGGGAAAATATCAATCCTGAGGGCATTTTTCTGCTTCTGTGCAGAAATGGGGCAAATGAGGTGAACTACTTTATTTAGTAGATCTATCTCCCTGTACGCCCTTGATATTGTAACAAGAATACCTGACAACAGTATACAATAATTTTTGAGTTTAATTGTTTTATTGGTTACTAAATTGTCAAGTTAATTGCCATGCAACCTCCCTTCTGTGCTGCATACCTTGTCTTTGGAAGGCATTTCAACACACAATGGCATTTACTCCATATTGCGCTCCATTGGGAGTGTCATCAACCATGCCTTTCCTGAAGCCCTTTCAGTATGTGGGTGACCAATAGCCAGTTTGGAGCAATAGTGCTGAGAGTGCTAGCTTCATGCTGACATGTGTTGGGGCTTTTCCTTTCATTGTTCTCCATCCCTGAGGACACCAGCATCAAGAGCACCTATTGTGCAAACATATACCTATTTATGCCCACATCCAGTGCCAGCTGGTGTCCGCCCTCTTGCTGCTTAAACTGCACTGCCAAGTGAGGTTACCCAGGTGCCAATATACTAGCAGTCTGCATCCCTCCTTCCCTGTGGGATGCTCAAGTCCTCATCTCCCTTACAATTCCCCAGTGATGTAGGCTTCATCAACAAATATATATATAAAAAAAAATAAATAAATATACGTATTTGTGTAACATTTTGTTGTTCACAAACACAGCAATCAGTTTTAAATTGCTGCTCTAAATATTTATCAGGGTAATGTAGAAAACAGTACACTTTCTAATCAGTTTAATAGTGATTTGCTGGTCAAGTACATCTGCCAGATTGACAAGTGGATATAATTCTATAAGTGTATATGTAAAGATTAAACTCTAGTGTTATTCAAGTCTATAATAGATTGAGAGAAAGGGAACAGGATCAAATATTAGGGCACTTCTAGAAAAATCAACATTTTTGATAGTAATTCCTTCTGTAGTGGCACAAAATAGCTCACTGCATCATTGCATGTCATTGTTTTCCCTTTGCTGCAATTCTGTCATCCAGAATTACGGTTTCATTCTGTGCTGTGCAGCGAGGTGACAGGTCACTGACATTGGGAGCGATGTCTTTTTTGTACATGTACTGCCCTTGGCAGGAGAGAATGAGGTTCTGAATTATTTCTTAGTGTTGCACAAATAAAATACAGAGCTTCAGCAGTATGTGTTGGATGACACATCAGACACATGATCTGTTAGTCGAATACAGTACATCTGTAAGCAGACTGCCTCACTGTGGAGACATGACTTACAGTACCAGCCTCTCATGCACTTTCACTTCAGTGTGAAATTCTCGAAAAGGGTTCGTTAAAGAAAAATTGTCATTCCTCAGTGGATTATTTTGGCACAGGTCTATTTATTACAAAAATCTATTTTAAAACATCAGTTAGAGTTGTCTGTTAATACAGCAAGTGGAAGAATATGTGACAGTAGGGTAAAAAAGTCTCATGAGACTTGCTTAATCTGGATGTAGTGTTTCTCAGGGTTTGAATTATCGTACAATGCAGCATTGGGATTGCCCTAGCTTTAGCACTGTCTTTCCAGGCCCAAAAGAATATTCACACACCAATACTAGAAGAGAGGATGCCAAAGTTAGGACTACACAAGTACTGAATTGCACAATCATTCAAACTCTTTGAAACACCACACCGCCAATTAGCCAAAGCTCGGGGCATTTTCTTCCCCCAGCATCACATTTCCTATCTTTTTTTGGCATTAAGATTTAATCCTGATACTTTAGTATAGCTTTTTTTTTACAATGAATTTCTTTCCTTTTTTAAAAAGACATTCACTACTTTATATTGACAGTGTGGTCAGTACTTTTGATGGCAATCAATACCTGGTCTGAGTGTCACTTCCTGCTCTTACACCACCTTGTGACAAGCAGTCCTAGTAGCACACTGGCACACCCTTCTTCACCCCATCACTGTACCAAGCAGACCCTGGTGACCAGTAGTACTCCATTCCCCCACCTTGCCCCAGACAAAAAAAAAAATATTTTCCAATGGTAACCCTCCCTGAACAACAAATACCTGGAATTCAGTGTATTGTATTGCATTGATCTATTTTATCAGCAAAAGGCGCCACTGGATGGTGTTCATTTACAAGGACATCCTGATTATGACAGCAGAGAAAACAATTTCAAAAGAATAGTAGTATTAAGTATACAATAATAAAGCCTGTTGCTTATGTCTAGGAATGGCAGGCGAGGACATTTTACATAAAATGCATGAGGAATGATAAAAACTATAGTACATACAGAGAGTAGAGATAATATAATAGCATATACGTAGCATGCAGTACAAAAATGTACAATAGCATTACACAGAAGAAAAGGAACATCAGATATAGAAGATAAGGCTTTAGCCACAGGTACACAAATCATTACATTGGCCATCAAGAAGAGCTTGGAATAAATTATGATTTACCAGAGACCTCAGCCTAATGGTGGATTTCAAGTTGTTACACAAAGTGGGAACAGAGCAGCTGAGTACAGATATATCAAACTGTGGTAGGTACCTTGGAATTTCAATGAGAATGAAATTATTTCTTCTTAAAGCATAAGGGCTGGTATTTCTATGAAAGAACTCAATGATATAGTGTGGCATGTCATTTACTAACACCCTATTAGTCCATATACAAAGATGTTATAACTGCCTTGTTGCCAGGAAGGTCAAACCAACCAAAGCATACAGAGAACAGAGGTGTGCCCTGGGGGCTAGGTTGGTTATACATTTGAATGCCCTAAGACAGAGAACATCCAGTTCGACTAAGCCTCTGATAGAACAACATCTATAGATCAGTATGATCTATGACCTGGAGAAATGTGGTGGGAACCAGTCTTTTCCTTGTGTCAGCACTAAAACAATGTTTATTACTTCAGTAGAAACTCAATCTGGCACAGAGTTCCTTACACAGGGTCTCAGTGTGAGTAGTGAAAGATAGTTTGCTATCTATCCATAGACCCAAATACTGTACTTATAGCTGTTCACCAGCCCCAGAGTGTCCCCTAGCAAGATGTCAATAGTGAATGCAAGAAGGAAAGGACCCATCTGTTGAGAAAAGCATTACTTTGGTTTTACTGGCACTGAATAGCAGTTTTGAATGAAAAGGTTGTGCTGCAACCTATTGAATGTGACTTGGAGATTAGACATTACTGCTTCAACGATAGGCCGACACAGAATCTGGCTCCTACAGCCTGGTTGCGCCTTACCTCTGGAGCAACGGATTACCTACTCCTACACAGTGCTTCCCTCTGCTGCGGCTCCATGCCACCTCTTCACGCAAAGTTCCATCGCCCCATTACATCGTTATGGAAATCCTGCAGTTCTCCACCTGGCATCTGCACCTGTGTTTTGACATGGCTTATGCAATGAACATTATGTCCCATGGCTTCTGGTTGTCTATCTGATCAGCAAGGATTGGGACATTGCTGCCTGCTGCTCACTACCTATCTATTGCTATACCCGCTCAATGAACGCTTGCCGTGAGTCACTTGGCTTAAAGCCTGGATTCATTTCAAGGGGCTTATTGTAGCATCACTAGCCATGATACTTGACCTAGTACCTTGCACTATTTGTGCTGCCACTTACAAAGCAATACAGCTCCCTACACTGTGATGCAGTTAAAACTGTATTGTCCCACAATAGGTCCACTTGTTCTGTCAGCAGCATGCTACTAGATGCACAGTCCAATTCACTATACTCTGCTGGATATTCAGCATCCTCATTACTGTTCCTAGTGTACAAGCCCTGCACTCAACTATCTTGATTCTCCCCTTCTACAGCATATGAAGTGTGATTGCAGGCTCCGCCTCCCTTCTCCTATGCAAGCTCCATATGCCTAGCTATGCAGAAGACTACAACAAATCAGGTGCTAGTTGTTGTTCCCCTACAGATACCTATCAACTGCTACATGTCACTCCTAGACCAGTCTGATTAGCATGCTACATAAGCTTGGTCTCTTTGCTGGCCCTCTTGTCACTTGCCGGCCTCATCCCTCAGCTTAACTTCTAGGATACCCATTGCACTGGGATGCCTCCGTGGTGGCTCCTTCATCATCTAGCCTACATGGGGTCTAGTTTGACTGACTATTCTTTTCTGCCTGGCCTACGTGGGGTCTGGTCTTACTGCCAGCCACATGAGGCTTCACCTGGCAAGTGTCCCTGCTCCTGCTGCTCAGCAGAATAGGTTGCGGTCTTGCTAACCTTCGTGGGGTCTAGCTGCCACACTACACTTTCCATCAGCTGACCTACATGTGGTCCGCCACACATCCAACATCTCATATTTTCCACTGACTGACCTACGTGTGGTCTGGCCACACATCCTACACCTTGGACCTTCCATCAGCTGACCTACATGTGGTCCAGCTGCACTTCCAACACCTTGTATGGGCTCAGCTCCCACTCACTCCCTTGGATGCTTCCTTCCAGGATGCTTTAATTCATTTGGGTCTTCTACTACTCCAAGTCCTACCTGGATTCTCAGACAAGCTCTATTACATTATGCCTTCATATACTATGGCTTACACTTTAAACCTAACCTATTCAGTGCCATATGACTATTAACTGTGGTTCATGTTGTCTGCTCATCTGCCTTCATCTCTGCTCCCCAACATCGTAGCCTGGAGGTTTGACTATGTCTACTCCACAGCTG
The DNA here is from genome assembly GCA_016271365.2 of Neoceratodus forsteri. Classification (NCBI taxonomy): domain Eukaryota; kingdom Metazoa; phylum Chordata; order Ceratodontiformes; family Ceratodontidae; genus Neoceratodus; species Neoceratodus forsteri. Next base: position 598,545,347 of record CM028133.1, on the reverse strand, counting down.
CCTCGCCCAGCATCGGGGCCTGGAAGTACTCATACTCTACACCTGCCTGATGTCATCTCTGCTAGCCTTCGAGGAGCTTCTCGCCCCACTATGGACCTACATCTGAATCAGTTTGGACATTCACCATCATTTCTCAGATGCTTCTGCTCATACTCGCTTATGTAATCACTGCTTCTTGCTTTTGCAAACCATCGCCTTGTGCCTTCAGCCATCCCCTTGGCTTCAGCCTCTGGAATTCTTCTGCACTCAGTTCTGTATTTGTCCTTGCATAGTCAGCACTCATGCTTTCTGCGATCTCAGCATGCATGCTCATTAAGCTCACTAGCTTTCAGCTCTTAATCGATTGTACCATCCTGGCTTCCCTAACTGTGTGTGTGTGTATATATATATATATATATATATATATACACACCGCCCTATTGAACTATGGCTCAGCAACCAAGAAGCTCTTCATTGTACAACCTTATTTACATTCCCTTACTGCACTCTGCTGTGTACCTTATATAATCTACTCAATCCTACTCCTTTGCGCTATGTCTGTGTCATGCAGATCGACATACTACTACTAATGCCGACCTCCATGCAGGTTCACTTGGATACTTCATCTGCTCATGTTACCTGCTTCACCTGCCTGGAGATTTATCACAGACTGTATCGCCTATTCCCACAATCTGCTTCACCCATCGGGGCTTGAAGGGCCATCAAACTTATGTTTACCTATTCACGCTGAAATATATTGCTACTTCACTTCACCTCCTGCACCTACGCCAGACCGGAGGTTTCTACTACACCCTTTCCATATTGCATAGCTCGCATCTAGCTCCTGTGCTTCATCATCAAGATCATCCTTTACAGACTTGCCAATCAGATCAGCAACTACCAGTCTTCATATTCTGGTTCTAGAGTCATAGTCATCAGGCTTCATGGTCTTGGGGAAGACTTCCTTGCCTTGGATTGCTCGTCTAATGTTACTGTAGACACTTCTACTCATTTATGCTGTCATGGATTTCTTGGCCTAGGTATTCACTAGAAGGATGTACTGCCATCTTTACCCATCATTCTAACATCGGTACTTCAATATTCTGCTTCCTGCTTTAGCTGAATCAGTATCTACAATGCTGGAATTCAAATTAGCCGACAGCTTAAAATCATTAATGTAGGATTAGTCTCCTTTAGTATGCCCAGAAGGATGGGCAGGTCAGTAACCATGGGTCCTCAGAGGTTTCCCACCAAGGGGAGGTTTTCTCTCTTGCATGCTACTAACCACACTCTCCAGAGTTGGAGGAGATAATCATACGATACTCATTATTTCTTTTGGGGGTCTCATCCTACTCGATGAACCATCCTTCCTATGTGAGATACAGAGAAAGGCCAAAACATCAAGTCATAATAAGTTACTGATCAGTTCAAGCATCTAAGCACCTTGCATACCACCCAGTCCACATGTACTATAATCTCTGACTTGCTCATGTCTAAGCTGAAGTACCTAAGCACTAATCATGCCATACAACTAATACCTCCAAAGCATTGTCATATGTACTGGTCTGGCCTCTGTATCCAAGTACAACCTACAGTAATCAGCTACAGTCCGGAGCACAGGCATGTAGCTATGAACCACACAAAATTGATATTTACCAATGCAACATAACCTGGCAGTATGCAAAGTTACAGAAACATTTTCAAGCTGCACAGCATAACAGGTAGAGACATGTTATACATATTGAAGTAGTCTCAGTCCTAAAGGGAGTCACAGCAGTAGGAGCAGGCCCAGTGCAGGTAGCAGAACAGGGAGATATCAGCAAGACTGTAGTTGCAAGGGATGATGACACACTAGTGTGGCAGCATGGCCAGTCAATGGCTAACTCCACAGATGACACCCACAGTGTGACACCCTTTGTGCTACAGAACTCAGCCCTCTGGGCTGCTAGTATATCAGGGATATTAAATGGCTAAAGAGCAGAAGACAAGAATGGAGGGACACAGTCCATTGTGAAGCTGGCATCAACGAGCACTGGGGGGAAGGAGAAGTATGGCTATCCCTTTTGACCCCTGCCAATGTCCCCTTGGCAACAATTTTAGGATTCTGGTATATGCAGTGTGTGAACAGGTATGACATTCAAAAACCATGCTAGTTTTGAAACTCTACCCTTTGCTGAGTCCCGATAGTTGGTTGGCTGGAAGGCTGAAGACAGGCCTGGAGGGACATCCCAGTTCATGTTGGAGCTGTCATTGACAAGTGTTTGCAGTAAGTATGGTTAACCCTCCTGATCCCTGCTTGTGTTCCTATGGCAGTGTCTGAGGGAGTCCAGGAGACACAGGGTGGAAGCGGGTTTGAAATGAAAAAAGGTGCTTATTTTGGTACTCTACCATGCTTGTGCTGGAGAGACATCCTGATCTGTAGTGGAACTGACCTCAGCAAGAAGTGGGGGAGGGAGAAGTATAGTTAACCTCTAGACCTCTGCTTGTTTTCCCCTTGCAGCATCTGAAGGAGTCTGTGAGACACAGTGTGGGACCAGGTATGAAATAAAAAAAAAATGCTTAGTTGGAAACTCCTCCCCTTGCTGAGTTGTGATAGTTTTTAGGCTGGAGAACTGAAGACAGGGCTGGAGAGACCTCCTGGTACATGGTGGAGCTGGTGTCAGCGAAGAATGGAAGGAAGGGAGAAATATGGCTAATCCTCTCAACACCTACTTCTGTTTCCTTAGTAGGTTCTGAATGAGTGGTACCTTCCTTCCATACCTTGCCACAATCCATGAATCTCTGATGTCCAGTACCACTCCCTCAGTCACCCTGCTCTAGACAACAAACTCATGGTGTGCAGTAGTGCTCCCTCTCTTACCCTGCCATGGACATCAAACTCCTGAAGTCCAGTGGCACCCCCTCCCATACCCTGCCCCAGTTTAAGCATTCCTGGTGTCCAGTGATACTTTCCAACAACCTGGCATATTTCAAGTATCCCTGGCATCCATTGGCATCTAATCCTACACCCTGCCCATTTCAAGTATCTTTGGCAATTCAGTGGAACCCCCACCCTTACTAGTGCCATTCAACGCCCCCCAAATGGCAGCTGGCATAAACCATTCATTTATATTCTCAGCCATCTAAATAAACTAAATATAGTGATTTATGAAATACAAGCACAAATTGGGTATTTCATAAATCTCAGTTTGTGATATTGCAAACTGGATATGAAATACACACTGTGTGCATGCATCTCATGATAATCATGGTTGCGATTTATTCTGATGGTGGCAAGTTGAGGTGGTAAATGGAGGATTTGAACCAGCCACCATCTGGAAGGGAGGGGGTCTTCACCTGCAAAGGGATTTAGCTCTGGGTGCCAAACAATTCGGGCTCAGGGCAGACAAGTACATCACTGGGGATAGGCTACTGGTGTCTCACATTTTTTTTTCACATTTCTTTGCAACAGTATGTCTGACAATGGGGTTGGTCTCCTTGTATCAGTGTTGGCATAGTGGAGCACAAGTATGCCATTGGGGGGTGGGCTCCTGCTGGGAGCACATTTTTTTTTAAGTTTTTTAATACTGGTTTGGGATCCTGGTATCAGTGTGTAGGGGATGGAGAGCACCAGCAGGCCACTGGGGTGGAATCTGTCTCCAGGTAGGCACACAGATTTCTTTAACAGTATGTCTATGACTAGACCATTGGTGCAGCAGTTATGCTACTGCTTGTGATACCAGTGACTCAGGTTCAAGAATGAGCTAAATCATCATATAAAGGTGGAATGACTGAGGTGGGCATGCTGTGATATAGCAGAGCCATGGGAGAGTTACTTATTTTAGTTTATTAAAAATTTTTTTCAACTATGCCACCTCCAGGAATCTTTCCAGAGGAAAATTTATTTATTTATTGAACATATCAGAAGTATTATCTTTGAGTCAAAGACTTCTTTACAAAAGCTCCACATCACAGATACAATACAATAGAATACAGTATCAGACTTTATAGTGTACAAACAAAGGTGTGAGAATATATCACCCCGTACAATTGATACAGAGTATAGTACATACAGGCAATGAGGTTCAAGATATTTACAACAGTCAGATGTGATGCAGAACAGTGGTGCAAGAAGCATAACAATGTACAATAGTTACAGATGTGCCACACAATACAACGGTTGTTATAGATGAGTATTTACAACAGGCAGGTGCAAATAGTGCAGTCCAGTGTGTGGCAGTTAGACAGTGGCCAGTTTTTATCTTTTGTTTAATTCATAGTTTCTTTTATTGAGAAAATTTGTCTGTAGTCTGGACACACAAACAACACCCATACTAGTGCCAGAGTTAATATGCAACTCAATCAAATTTTAATTCTGAAGAATCAACAAAATGGCTATAAGAAAAACCTCCAAAGCAGACTTTCTAACCAAGGAAAATCCCCCCAAAAAATTACATATAGTACCCAATGCAAGAAGAACAGTAAACCTATTCCTTCATACCAAAACTAATCACTTTTAGTGGCCTACAGGAGCTACCCATGTCTGAAACATGTTCCAGCACAATAAAAGTCTGCACTAGGCAGGTGGTGCTCTCAATAAAAATCAAAACAGATGCAAATGCTATAAACTGGGCACGCACCACTGCAATGAAGAACCAACCACTCTGACAGAATACTATGGAAGACAATGAATATTATTAAAGTGCTATCGATAACAACCTGATGCATTTTGGATTCAAAACAATCTTTCTTTTTTTTTACCCTTCCACCTATATCCCTACCACAACAGCTTCTTCGGGAGTTGCCAATGGAACCTATCCCTGCCACTGTCTAGCTTGCTGTTCGGATGCCTCCATCCTGCCACAGATTGCCCCCTGGGCAGGGTTGGGTGGGGCAGGACACCCCTGAACCTTAGTGTCTCGTCAGGCCCCCGAAAAAGCAGCAGATGGTGGCACATCAGGACTGGACTCGGTGCTCCATCTACCTGGCTCTGGAGGGTGTGTTTCCCTTTTTCAATGGGACAATGCATGCCATAGTGTCAAGGCATGCACGCTGATGCCTGCAACATCCCTCCCCCTCCTTCCACGAAGGAGCTGCCCCCGGAGCTGATGGGTCCCAGGTCTACGCCTCTGACCAGTTGTGCCCCAGTGACACCAGCTTGCTGTCATGCCCCCTAGCCTCCACCAGGGGTCATCACTTGCTGGTCTGGAAACCCTCTCTCCCCCTGGAGAAGGTGAGCTTTCATCAGACCCTCCAGTCTTTCTCCCTCAGGCTGACCCCCAGCGGCCCGAGATCGCTCCTGAACCCAGGTCACTGGCATGGTGCGAGGTGTGGCGTCCAGCGCCTCAACCCTTGGCACCACGGGGCTGCCAAACAATCCTGTATCAAACACAAAGACAAAGTTAAAAACCAGATGTTTAAATAGGGCACCCACTAGTGATGTCATCTTTGGGTGCCACATGCAACAAGTCATTAATTAAAAAAGTATATAACACAATAGACAATAATACAGACAAATAGTAAAACCATACAGATGGATATATATAAATATCCCCCACAGCAAGTCATAAAAATCCTTCACTTTGTTACCGCTAACGCAAACCCCATTTTGTTCAAATTGACATTCATTGTCAAGTCTTTACAAGCAGGTAAAAGAACATAGAATAATTTTAAAATCCATAATATATGAAAAAAGACTAGAAATGCAGTTTGAGTCTGCTTTTAGAAGCAACATATTTAGAAGAGGAACAGAGGGCTACACAATGGGTAGGCCATCAAGCGATCCCCCAGTCTATGGCCCACCATACAAAAGACCAATGCTTTAAGGACATTGGAGTCTGCCCACCAGAGTCAGCCCAATGAGACAGCCTGTCGTCAGATGCTACGCATCAGCAGGTAGGCAGGGGAGTAGTATGGGAGTAATGTAAGTGACAGGAATTAGTAGGAGGAAGCAGCGTACCAGGAAGTCTACCTGACAACTAAGGTAAGATTTCTGCTAAGCTCTAGTTGTAGCTCACACACTGCAAGTGAGTGAGGAGTGTTAGGGCAACACACACACACGCACACACAAAAAGAAAAAAATACATTTGCATAGGTGTAACACCCTATTTAGGAAAAGTGTAAAAAAGGGTTAAAGTAAGCAAAAAGGTGTGAATAAATGTAACACCTGATCTAGGGTAAGGGTAAAAAAAGGGTTAAAGAAAGCAAAAAGGTGGGAACAAGTGAAACACTTTATCTAGGGTAGTGGTTAAAAAGGGATTAGAGGAACCAAAACTAAAACAGGCAAGGTAAACAAAAGCTATGCTGGGAGTGTTGCAGTACAGTGGCTGTGGGGCAACAGTCTTCAGGGATACTTTCTGGAGACTGCTGTGCACCCTACCCTGTGGAAGGGTTGTGGGATAACAGATGGACCAGATGCCAAAGTTCAAGTTCAACACACAGTCTCTATGTGATGTTTATTCAAAATACAGAGGATAACCATAAACAATAGCATATCCGTTCTTCATTATATCAGTTTGCAGCAACAGACTATGCATGTCCTTTTTCTGCACTTAGCCAGCACCTGATGACACTGATCTCCGATCTAACTTAGCAGTTGAGATTCAGCCTCCACCCCTATGCTGGCCTTGTTTGCTTGGGTAGTGGGGACTCAAATAAAATAAAAAAAACAAACAAGCTAGAGACAAAGAACCTCAGTTCAGAAGCACTGAAACATGGGCTACCCCAAAGGACATTGACAATAAGCCAAGTTTCAAAGAAACACAGTATCACACATACTTGCATAATGCAAAGCATCATGGGATATATGCAAATCACCATGACATTTCAGACTCATTCAGTTTGCAGCATTTTACATGCATTTTAAATAGCACAACTAACTTAATTTCTATTATGGTCACCTAGCTATTTTTACCATTATCAAAAACACCTAGTGCCATGGTACTTTCAACATTTACAGGTTTCATAAACATAAGGTATACACATCAAGGTATTTTATGACATAGTACTATTACATACTAAATCCAGCAACAATAAACATAACCTGTTTTATATACTCTTGAAGGTCACCACGATAACCTCCATGTACGAGGACATGAGAGGGAAAAGGAAAATTAAAGAGGGCTCTGTAGCATAGTCAAGAAAGGGAAAGGGGTGCCCTTAGGTGGCCAGCCTCATGGACTAGAAATTATAAAGGATAGATTAGGCTATGAAATAGAAGAGTTGTTGCAACATATTTAAGAAAAGGTTGGTCCTCAAGACTGGCGGGAGCTCCCTCTCACATATCCTCCACTTTAAGAGGGAAACAGTTATTGCAAACTGCTTACCACCTTCCTTTCCCAGTAAGGGATGGAGCTTACACCCATCCATCTTCAGAAGCTCTGTCTCAGGGTCCGTAATAATGACAAACATTCCATCATAAACATAGTGGATATCATCATTCTTTACCCTGAGGCATTAACAGATTTCTCAACACAGACTAACGGTACCTTCCCATCTCCTTTTAGGGAAAGTCTGTCATATTTCTTAACCAAAAATCTGGATGACTGTAATGTCCAGTACCACAGAAAGACCTGGGGTGAGTAATTACCTGTTCCAACCCCAGCAGACATGTTGATTTTAAGCAAGGGCCCAGTCCTAGGTTCAACCCCTCTACATAAACCCACTATGTCTCTTAATTCATTCATTTCACTTGCTACTGACACAGAAACTTGAGGGTAGATACTCTAGGTGTTACCCCAACACAGGTTCGAATCCATTTTCCACCCACCTCCTCCTTGATAGGTATTCCCTCAGAAAAGATTAAAACACATGTACCACCTCAGACTCTTAACATATTGTAACATTTTGGCAACATTAGCATCTTTAGCCTACAGTATACCCCAGTCAATACTGTTAATAGAGTTAGCTGCATCAATACAAGACAAACTCCCTTCAGCCTCATAGGCTTCTTCTTGCTTGCTTGGAGTCTTCAACCCCAGCAAAATATCACTACACACAGTCTTATCTGGGGTCTCACATTCAAGTTCCATACTTGCATCTCCATCCTCCAACAGGTAACATCTGGGGAGACAGGCAATAAAGGAATATCCTGCTCAGTCAGGGGGTCCTCTTCAAACTGAGCCCATGAAAAATCCTCCTCCAACTCTTTATCTAAACTTTCTGGCAGGACCCTCTCAAGCACCTGACACCAGTATTTCACCTCTCTGCAAAGTCAGTCTTCCTCCAGCCATTGCCCCCTCATCCAGTGGATCATCCTTAAGAGGGTCTCAACCTCCTGGGTGTTGTCTTTGCACCTCTGGTCTGCCTCAACTCCACGGTAGTTACTCATACCTTTGCATTTATTCATTGTCTTCAGACTAGGCAGTTCTCTGAGCTTCCAGGTCCAGTCCAGGCAGCAGCTTTTCTCCATCTGACAGCCATGGTTCTGGTCAGAATGCCACAGACTTTCTTCTCTGGGTTCTTCTCTGGCAACAACTGGTGCATCAGTCCACCTGGGATATATGGGTGATATCCACCAGAAAACATCCCTCTTTGACCAGTCCAGATGCTTCCAGCAAGTCATCCCACTTCTGACACCAAGTCTGTGAACGGGTTGTGAGATAACAGATGGACCAGACACCAAACTTCAAGTTCAACACACAGTCTCTGTGTGATGTTTATTCAAAACACAAAGGATAACCTTAAGCAATGGCATATCCCTTCTTCAGTATATCAGTTTGCAGCAACAGACTATGTATGTCCTTTCTCTGCACTTAGCCAGCATCTACTGACACTGCGTTCTGATCTAACTTAGCAGTTGAGATTCAGCCTCCACCCATATGCTGGCCTTGTTTGCTTGGGTAGAGGGGGCTCAAATAAAAAAAAAGCAACTAAAGACAAAGAACCTCAGTTCAGAAGCACTGAAACATGGGCTACCCCAAAGGGCATTGACAATAAGCCACGTTTCAAAGAAACACAACATCACACATACTTCCATAATGCAAAACATCATGGGATATATGCAAATCACCATGAAATTTCAGACTTGTTCAGTTTACAGCAATTTACATGCATTTTAAGTAGCACAACTAACTTAATTTCTATAATAGTCACCTAGTACTTTTTACCATTATCAAAAACACCTAGTGCCATGGTATTTTCAACATTTACAGGTTTCATAAACATAAGGTATATACAGCAAGGTATTTTATGACATAGTGCTATTACATAATAAATCCAACAGTGATAAACACAACCTGTTTTATATATGCTTGGAGGTCACCACAATAACCTCCCTGTATGCAGACCTGAGAGGGAAAAGGAAAATTAAAGAGGACACTATAGCATAGTCAAGAAAGGGAAAGGGTGCCCATAGGTGGCCAACCTTATGGACTATAAATTGTAAAGGATAGATTAGGCTAATAAATAGAAGAACTGTTGCAACAGATTTAAGAAAAGGTCATTCCTCAACAGTGGCAGGAGCTCCCTGTCACATACCACATCTGTGTACACCTCTCTGGACTAAGGGTGGAGGTTGTCTGTCTCCAGGCCTACTTTGCTAGGATTCAGGAGGCCTGCTTCCCCACCAGGGGACCACCAAGTCTGCCACTACTGCCTCAAAGGTTGCTAGGCAGGAGGGGATGCTGGACTATGGTGGGCTCAAAAAGGGTTAGGATGGCAGATCAGAGGCACATACCTCAGATGGTACCACTACACAACTCATATGCTGCTCTGGCAAGGTGGGACAGTCCCATGGAGGCACCCACAGTAGAAGCCAGGGAGGGTGGGGGACTACTCCATATGGAAGGCCCTAAGGAGGTGTCAGAGGACCCCAGAGGAGGAGAAAGCAATTCCTGGTGAGGGACTCAACTGTTAGGGGGGCTAGATTTGAAGACAGGAATGGAGGGGAGAGGGGAGGTTAGGTGCCTAGCTAGCATCAGAGTTTAGAAGGATGGGAAGTGGATCCTGAGGATCACTAGGAAAGCAGGATGGGAGGAAGAGGTGAATGCTAGTGTCCACCTAGGGACCAATGATCTGGCTAGGGTCAAGGTTAGGAGAGTGCAAGAGAAGTTCAGGGAATTGAAGAAGGGTCTAAGGCAGGTAGCATGCTCAGTAGCCTTTTCAGAGGTGTTGCCTGTCCATGATGGGGACAGGATAAGGTAGTTTGTACCAAAAGCATCACCCAGTGATTGAAGGATTGGTGCAGAGAGGATGGTTTCAGCTACACTGGGGACTGGGGTCCCACCTGGAGGGATAAAGGCCTATACAGGGGGAGATGGCCTGCACCCATCTGGCAGGGGATCCACAGTCATCAGTGGATGGTTTAAATGCTACTTTGCCAAGCATTTAAACTAGCCAAAGCGGGTTGCAGAAAAAAGAAGGGAGTCATAAACTGCCCACCACCACAAGGTGAAATAATCAGTAGAAAAAACCCTGAGGGAAGGATATCCCCTAGGGTTTCTAATATCAGAAAAAGCAGAAGAATAGAGATGAAGAAGGATGGGAATTAGGGCAGTGGGGATAAGGTGAGTAGGCAAAATGGAAAAAGGGAGACTGACAAAAAGTGGAGTACAAGAATTTGGAAGGCCATGTACACAAATGCTCGAAGTCTGGAAAATAAAATCCCAGACTTTGTAGCCATTATGGCAGAGGCTATCCTGGCCATTGTCACCATTATTGAGTCATGGTGCAATGAGAACCATGACTGGGATACAGCCATACCAGGCTATACTGTGTTCAGGAAAAACAGGGAGGGTAAGAAAGGAGAGGAGTGGCTGTTTGTGTAAGAGATAGCATGAAAGCTACAGAGGCACAGGAAATGCAGGAGGGATGGAGGCAATGTGGATTACCCTAGAGACAGGGAATGGAACCACTGTTCACACTGGTGTAATCTCCATATCTCCAGAATGGGGGGCCGGATGAATAAGATACTGGTGGATGCCATCCAAAAGACGGCAAGCAGTGGGGAGGTGCTGCTGGTGGAGAACTTCAATCTGCCAGATGCGGATTGGAGCATTTCAGCTGCAGCATCAACTAGGAGCAAGTACATCCTCGACTCCCTGCAGGGGATGTTTCTCAGGCAACTAGTAAGGCAGTCCACTTGTGACAGAGCAAAATTGGACCTTGTGCTCATCAATAGGGACAATGGTGTAGATGTCACTCTAGGTGGCCATCTGGAACCAGCAATCATGGTACAGTGTTGTTCAGTATAAGTATGGTGCCAGAACTGAACCTCACAAAGGTGAGGGTCCTGGACTTCAGGAGGGCCAGCTTTACAAAGATGGGGGGATTACCTCAGGGAAGCACTGGTGGGGAGGCAAGCATGGAGTGGAGGTATAGTGGATGAAACTAAAAGGGGTAATAGGGATGGCAATGAACTTCTGCATCAGCCAGTTAAGCAAAAGCAAGAGGAAAACAAGACTGCTACGGTTCCCAAAACAGGTAGCTGGGAATGTAGGGGCAAAAAAAGTTAGCATTCAGGAGGTATAAGGAGACACAGAGGGAGGAGGACTGGGAAGTGTTTCACAAGAAGCAGAGGGAGGCAGGAAAAGCAGTCAGGAGCACAGAGGCACAAACAGAGGAGAAAATAGCCAAGGCAGTAAAGAAAGGGGGATAAGACATTTTCAGGTATGTAAGCAAAAGAAGATAAAACAGGGAGGGATTGTCAGGCTAAGGATGGAAGGGGGGGGAGTCAGTTGAGGAGGACAAGGAAAAAGTACACATCCTGAACATTTTTGTTCAGTATTCATGCAGGAAGGGGCTGGTGAGGGACCAGAGATAAGTGACAGGAGCATAGAAGGAAGGGAGTGGGACACTAGTCCATTCATGGAGGGGAGAGTCCCGAAGGAACTCTCAGATCTGACAGTGCACAAGGCAATGAGGCCTGATGGGATACATCCAAGGATATTCAAGGAGCTCAGAGAGGTGCTGGCTGCACCTGTGACTGTCCTGTTCAACCACTCATTGGAAACAGGAGTGGTTCTGGAGGACTGGAAGAGAGCAGATGTAGTCCCACTTCACAAAACTGAAAGCAGGGAGGAAGCATATGAAAATGGGCAGTTATGCTCATCATGCTTAGAAGTATAAAATAAAGATAACATAAGCTGTCAATCATAAGCCATTCAACTTGCCTTCGGTGGTGGGGAAATTAATGGAATCACTGCTGAAGGATATAATTGTGCAATATCTTGAAACCAGCAACTTACAGGATCTAAGGCAGCATGGATTCATTGGGGGGAGGTCATGTCAAACAAATCTGATAGACTTCTTTGACTGAGTGACCAGGAAAGTAGATCAGGGTGGCGTGGTGGATGTGGCCTACTTAGATTTCATTAAGGCATTCAACACAGTTCTACATAAGAGACTAGTAAATAAACTGGACAGCCTGGGAGTGTGTCCAAAAGTGGTAAACTAGGTAAGGAGTTGGTTGGGGGAGGGGTGTCAGAGGGGGGTGGTGGTAAATTGGGTTCACTCCAAGGAAGGGAGGCTGACCAGTGGGGTGCCCCAAGGATCAGTACTGGGAACAGTCCTTTTTAATGTCTTTATTAGTGACATTGCAGAGGGGCTAGAAAGGAAAATTTGCTTTTTTGCAGATGGCACTAAAATCTGCAGTAGGGTAGACAATCCAGGGTGAGGGGAGGTGGTAAAATGAATAGGGATCTAAGAAAGCTTGAGGATTGGTCAAGAGTATGGCAGCTAAGTTTCAATGTGTAAAATCATGCACTTCAGGTATTAAAAACTGGGGCAGAGTAGAAGATGGGTGGAGTGGTACTAATGTCCACCAAACAGGAAACTGACCTGTAGGTAATCATATCTGATGACCTAAAGTTGGCCAAACAGTGTGACAAGGCCGTAAGGAGAGCCAGTGGTATGCTACAGTGCATAGAGAGGGGTATCACCAGCAGAAAGAGGGAGGTGGCGATACCGCTGTTTAAATCATTGGTGAGATCTCACCTAGAGTCATGTGGCGAGTTCTGAAGTCCACATCTCCAGAAGGACATATATAGAGTAAAGGCAGTCCAGAGGAGGACAATTAAAATGGTGCAGTGTCTGCAACAGAGACTCTATGAAGAGAGAGTAAAGGACCTCAATATGTACACCTTGGAGAAAAGGAGGGAAAGGGAAGATATGATAGAAATCTCAAATACCTCACAGGTATAAACAAGGTACAAGAGGGAAGTATTTTTCAGAAAAAAAAGATGCTCAAGAACAAGAGGTCATGCTATGAAGCTGGAGATAGGTAGACTCAGGGGAAACATAAGGATGTACTTCTTCACAGAAAGAGTGGTGGATGCCTTTGCAGCCTTCCAGAAGTGGTGGTGGGGCAAAAACTGTAGCAGGATTCAAGAATGCATAGGATAGGCATAATGGAATCTTAGTTATTAGTGAAGAGAGGGCTATGCCAGAAATCAAGTATGGTCTACCGTGTTGCAGTCTGTAGGGAACATAGGCAGAATAGGTGGGCCAGGTGGTCCTCATCTGTCATCAAATTCTATGTTTTTATGTCACATGATTACAAGAGATATATCACATAAAAGACACTTATTAAAATGGCAGATACATTTTGGTAGTTTAATTTACAATTTTGTTTTCAAGTGTTCTAGGAGGGAAACATGTACCACACTACCATAATATTCCTTAAGAGCAGAGGAAAAATACTAATCCTGTGCAGGTGTTGATAATGCAAAGAAATAGTGTGGTACAGAGTCATTTAGGATGAAACTTTAGACTATACTACTTCCCCTCTGTTGGGTCTGGAGCATGTAAACAAGACACCATGTACAGTAACCAGCAATACTGTAGTCATAATTTAGCTTGTAATCATGATACATCCAGAATATTTAGATGAAAAGGCTTCTAATATGGCTGCCATGAAAAGATATCATAACCAACGCAAATATACATACAGTACTATACAGAGAAAATAGGTTTATCATTTTTATAATTGGGGTATATGAGACATAATATAATAGAACCCATCAGGTATTTTATCATATCTCTGGCAACTACTCCAGAAGGTGGGTTCATAAGAATCTCTTCCTTTGTAAATGTATTACTTAAGAAACAATGAGTAATACAAATATTTCTCATGTGAGTGTATTTAGGGCATTCCAGAGTACATTATGTTAGAGTTTCAAAAGTGTTCTTGTCACAGTCACAATTGACATTTTGATTAATTGGTGTTGTTTTTGAAAATCTAAACTGAAGTGTTTGGGAAGGGAACATTTCTAGTCTGAACTTCAAAAATATATGTCTTCCCATCATACCAGGAAGAAAAGTAAGATATGCTTCAAATACATGGCTAAAGGGACACTGCCAACCTTTTTTCCATCATATTATTTCTAGTTAAAAGCTTACATTATATGATTGCTTACCTTCTCTAAAATTCATTGATGTTGCTGTTTGTTTTGTCTGTCTCTTCTGTTTAGTAGAACTGAAATGCATACTAATGTATATTTATAAACAACCGCGTTCTGTTTACAATCCTGGATCTGTTCTTACTGCATACTTCCTGATTATTAGAAACACACCCAATCTTGAGGCAATAGCATCCTAACCTCCCACTGCATCATGAGGGGCTAGCCTGTGTTGTGGATGTTCCCAAGTCCAGAAAAGATGCAGTTGGAGCTGATCAAGGAATGTAAACAAACCTGTGTTGGTGTAGTAACACCAGTATGGCAGACAGTTTGTTTTTAACTTTTCTAAAGAAAACAAGAGTCAGAATCAAACTACCAGCTACATCAACAATCTTTACAGAATGTAGGCAATCATAAAATGTGTTTTTTAAACTAGGGACACTTTGAGACCTAAGGGGGTTGACATTGTCCCTTTAATTTTGTTTTGGGCATATCAAACATGCAATTTTGGTGACCTGGGGCTAGATTTTCAAAGCCCGCCTAACTCCCATAGCTGTGGGGAAAAAAAAAAACAAGGTCAAGTGGGTCTCCACTTGTGGAGCCACAGTTTATCCCACAGCTGCAGTATTTTCAAAAGTGGAGCCGGTTTGTGATTGGCTCTACAATATGTGGTGGCTTATGGCCATTTTTTCAGCACAACTGTGGGGAAAAGTTATGCTTGGTGGGACCAGGCATAACAACCACTGCAGCTTCTGTGGCTGAAAATACAAATCTCCACAGGTGTGGAGATTTCATCCTGTGGCTGGTGCTGTGGTGTCAGACTTAGTTCCCACAGTGTTTGAAAATACAGCCCCCAATTTTCAATATGTTCAAGATATGAGATATTTGTCTGAGGTTTTTTTTTTAATCAGTCTGGTGTAGTCTTTGAATGTATTAATGTTTTTAAGACAGTCTGTCCAAAGATGTTCTCATTTTAATAACTTCTGAGTGTCTGTTATATCTTTCAGCCAAGGTGAATAGGAGTTATCTATTACCATCTTACTTTTTGCTCCATACATTTTTGATCAATCATTTTGGATTCAAACTGGTGCATTTGATCTAGTATGTCAGTTTTGCAGACGATGCTAGATGTTTTATTGTAACACTTCCCAATTCTGCTCTAAAATCTTAGATAGTATAGATCTAGAGGTCCGTAATATTGATCTGTATAGCTGTGTGAATTTCTATTTGTTCTAGTTTTGTATCAAACCACACTTTGGCCACACTATTCATTTTCATCTCAACTGCTTGAAGAGTGAGAATTAATGAATAGCCCCTGCATATTGCATTGAACATTAATAAGGCAATTGTTTATCATAACCAGTTTGCTCATTGTGTATGTTGCATGTTTTGTCCATTTATAATTATTTGAGAAATAAAGTTTCGAGTAGCAATAACTAGAAACTACATACAAATGATTATTTAAGTATCATGTCAGTTTGGGCTTTTTTTTCACCAAAATTAAAAATGTGTCTCTTCTTTGTGTTAATGTTCAATTTATTTCTATAGTAATACTTTTCTAATTGGATAAGTTTCTTCCTCACACCCAATGGGGAAATTGAGATCAAGGTTTGATCATCAGCAAACACAAGAGCCGGTACCAATGTACATTTTGCAGAGGGTGACTGACAATTCTGATAGAAAAGAAGTTGGTAAATCATTAATAAAAAGATCAAAAGTAAAGGAACTAGTATACATTCTTATTTTACTCCTAAATTTGACCTAAATGGGTTTGAGAAATTGCCTTCCAGGCTATACTTTACTGTGGTCCAATTTTCAGAGTAAAGATTAATGATTATCCTTAGTATTACTTAATCTAGTTTTAGAGCAATTAGCTTTTCCCATAAAATGATTTACAGACTTCATTGAAGGCACTTTTGAAATTAACAAAAGCCAGATAGATGGACACATGTATATTTGATAATATTTTTGTATAATATGCTGTAATATAAAATATTGATCTACTGTTGAAAAACTATTCTCAAAGCCAGCTTGGTATATATTTAAGACATCCTCTTTCTCTATCCAGAGATTTAATCTGGCTAAGGCAACTCTTGCAAAAGTTTTCCCTAAGCAATCTATGAGGCTGATGAGTCTAGAATTTCTGGAAAACCAAGATCTCCCTTCCTGGAAATCAGAATCATATTACCTTTCCATTCATGTACCATGATGTTTTCATGATAATTTTATTAAAGTATAGCAAGGAGATTACTTCACCACTCTGTCTTGATTTTCTACAAATAAGGTGGTATTTTATCAGGACCAGGTGCTTTATTTTGCCCTGGTTTGTTTAATGGCTATTGAAATTTCATGTGAGTGATATTCAAGGGACCTGATGCAAACTGAAGCTTTGAAATAATCCTCTGAAGAGTATTAACTTCACAATTGTTGAAAACAAAATGCTGATGATTATTTACCCAAGCCATGGGTTTAATGTCAGCTGAGACATTTGAAGCATAATTACCAGTTGCCTTCACAACCAATAACCAGAATGCATTTCCATCCTTTGCTTGTATAACTTTGAACATTTATGTCCATTGCCTAGCTTGAAACAACTGCCTTTGTGTTTGCAACATTATTTTATATTCTTTCCTGTAATTATTGAGTGATGTATAGTTTTCCCTACAAGGGTCCATTCTAACAAATCTAATTCATCATGGCAATGCAGCCTTGAACTTTCTACAGTTGGTATTAAACCAGGTCACATGCTCTTTTTTATTTACTGGATGATATAGGAGTGATTGAATTGGATCACAAATATGTTTACTGGTAAAACATATCTCATGTGCCAATGAAAAAAGTCTAAAAGATTGGAGTTTCTTTTTATTTTCATGACGAAGAAAAATTCAAGATAAATTGGCTTCCAACTTAGTTGAGAGTAAAATCCTTTTACTTTTATGAATTTTTATTTGAAGTTCTTCAAAACTGTCTTTACATGAAAAATAATGGAAGAGCACAAGTTAAACTTTAATGCCAGAGGATAATGGTCACTCTCTGGTCTCAGAATAACCTTAACTGAAAAATTGAAAACTTGCTATTGGAACACAAATATATAATCAACCATACTTGCTCCCTTGGTAGATGGAAAAGTGTATTGAGCTGGGGAATCTCCACTCAGTAAACCATTATTTATTACTAACCCTAATTTTTCTAAGAGATGAAAGCATTCTACCAGTTCCATTTACAACTTATCTAGTGATAACCTTTTTTGTTGTTTGGAATACTCCTTTGAGTAAATAACAGGGGCTAGACTGCTCACCTTAGAATTAAGATCCCCTTTAGTAATAATCCCATTTCAGGAGTTGCCATAATTGTGTTCTGGATTTGGAGTTCCAACTCATCCCATAAATCTGTCTCATAATGTTCAGTATTTTTAATTAGTATATAACAGTTATACATATACAATAATTCCATATTCCATTGAATCTGATGAGATTTGAAGATATCAGTAGCTGGGATTTGATTTCAATTGTTTCCCCTGTTTTAATTAAGGTAACCAAGTCACATAGCAGTCTTCCCCATTTAGATAACTTGTTTGTTTTACCCTAAATACACACACAAAACTTCTAATCATATCTCATTCATGGACCAAGTCTCTTGAAGACAACTTATGATGTGTTATAATAAAATTGTTTTAAATTGTAAGTCTACAATGTTTTTTGAAAGGCCAGCTGTATTCCAAGAAAGGATAGTATCAAAGTTAATTGGTTCACTTTTCTGATTTTCTATGGGGCTTCATTGTTCTTGATTTAAAATACATTTGTCATGTAGTCAATCCTTCTCAAGTTCTGCTAAGCATTG
Organism: Neoceratodus forsteri; assembly: GCA_016271365.2. Lineage (NCBI taxonomy): Eukaryota > Metazoa > Chordata > Ceratodontiformes > Ceratodontidae > Neoceratodus > Neoceratodus forsteri. Next base: position 598,527,213 of record CM028133.1, on the reverse strand, counting down.
AAATCAATTATGTGGGGGTGTGCTTGGTATTATTTGCAAGTGCGATTCCATGGGGGTAGGCAAAATCTGACTTCCTTGTCCCTAATTTTGTAAATTAACAGTAGTATTTGCACCCCTGTCCTGATCCTGTTTTGTTCTATTTACAGTAATGTCCAAAACTTGAAGTTAGGGCCATTTGCAAATAAGTGTGTCTGACTTGTCAAGTTTATATGCATCAGCAAGAAAAAGACTGAACAAAAATTTTTCTCAAACTCTAAGAGTGATTTCACCCTGGTTGGTAAACCCATTCTCTCTCCAGACTCACAGTACTCCCTTATATCCAAGCCTAGTTCCCATTATTTTTGTTAATGCACAAAACAGTTTTCATAAGAGATTCCTGTTTTTCATTCTGCATACTTTCTATACCATGCAAAGTTAGTAGGTACTGATCTTCCCCAGTTTCACTTCTAGTTGGATCCTCTCTTATTCCCCTCATAGACTATTCTAGGTACAATTTGTGTGATTAATTTACTTTGAGAGAAGTTTTCTCTTGGTTCTTGCAGGAATGTCACAATGGTTAATAGGTGGGTCCACATATAAACCTAAGTAGTTGAGCAAAACAAAACATTGCCCCCAAATCCGCTTAGTAATTTCCATGTCTGAGATGACAAGTTAAATGTGTACCCCTTTAGAAAGTGTGTCCCTCATTGTGTACATTATATTATTTCTACTATGTGGAATTGCTAATTCTTGGTCAAGTCACTTAGTTACCAGTTGGTTCAAAATTCTGTTTAATTTTTCTTTTCTTGGAGTCCATAAATTGAAATATTAGCTCCATTACCTGATAACCATAAACTATTTGAATCCTTCCAGGTAATGTTTTGTTTTGGGTGGATAGATTTTTCACATTGGGAAGGTACTATAACCATTGCCTGATCTGGAATTTCTTGTATAATGATGTAGTTTTGATTAATTGCTATTTCTTTTTGTATTTAATTTAGAATCCGAGTGTACTCGTTCCTGTTCTTTAGTTATTTTTGTATCAATAGCAACTTTTTCTTTTAATCCACAACTTTGGTTAGGTGACCTGACCTTTTCTATATCCTGTGGTGCCGAATCAGTTCCTGAGGTATTTTACTTTTACATTTCTTTTTATTTTTTTGGGAGTCATGTTGCTCGTTAGGAACATTAGAAGAGGGATTTGTGGCTTTTTCTGTTTTTTTTAATGTTTCTCCATTTTTATTTCTTCAGAAATTTCCTTATTAGGGGATTGAGAATGTTTGATTCAAAGAGTTTAAACTGTAAGAGGTGGTTGGATCCCTCTCTGATTTATTCAATGGATTTATTTTCATTGAATCAGCTTCTGACTCCAGCTCCACCTTAACCAATTCTCTAAACAAATGTATAATTAGCCCTTCATGATAGGCTAATGTTGACTTTAGTATAGTTATTTTGTTCTTTAGTATGTATAACTTTTCTGGAAATAGTACATTTGCTATATGTTGATATTTTAGGCATCAGTTAGCCTTGGAGAGAAGTGAGTTGTGTAGTTTTTAATGAGAACAGAATAACTACAGTGCTCCCTCGCTATAAAGAACACCTTTATAGCACCCCCCTTATAAAGAATACATTTGATGGCTCACATTGTTCCCTAATTATATTAACACCTCTCTATAGTGAACACCTAGCTATAGTTAACACCTCAGCTGGCTCCAGACATGTTCATTATAGAGAGAGACCACTGTATTATCGTTGGGGTTATGGGAGTTTTCATCCCATGGTTTATCCATGTGAGATGTATCAGTAGGAAAATCCACCTTCAGAGTTGCAGATTTTTGCAAGAAAGTTACAGAATGTTCTAACTTCATAGTTGATTCTAGATAGGACTCCCATTCAAATTACGTGGGAGTAGGAGGTAGTAAATTATCTAAGTCAGTAATCCCCATGTGAGGGTGAAGGGTGTCCTTGTGTATCGATTCTATGCAAGTTAACCTCTTTATTATAGTAAAAATTTGTAGGTAGTGATCTATTGTTAAATTTATTTGCTTCATCACTGCAAATTATCACATAAGGATTTCCTGTATCATTTCCATGATTTGGTCTGATTGTGCCCTCTTTACATTCTCTTTTTGTAACTGTGGTGTAGATGTACACAACAACTTTTCATAAGTGTTTGTTTGCCTTTCTCAAGTCTTCCTCCACAGAGAGAGGTGGTTGCTTGGCAGCCTTTTGACTACCAGAAATCTTATCTTTCTGGACCATACCAGTATTAATTTGGCCTTTTCTCCCCCCAATTTTGTATTTTAGGAACCTTATTGATGAGATTATCAACAATATTCCTCAGAGTAGTTTGTGTAATTAAATTTATTTCTGCCTCTGGACAATACCCTTATCCCCCTAGTAACAACTACCATTTTCCTCTCAACCACCCCGGAGTCAAGTACTTTAAATTATATTTAGCACAGGTATGAAATACAGGTGTGGAGAATATCAGGAGAAGAGGAAGCTTCAAAATAATTGAAAAATAATCATTTGGTCTTTAAAGTCCATTAAAGATACATTTCCATGGAGAGTTTCTTTGACTATTTTTAGGTCTTCTCCTTTAAGTAAACCAGGATGCTGATCAAATGAAATTCAGGTCTATATGGTCGATCATGTTACCCAGTTTGCATAAAATTAGGAGGTTTGGTCTAGTCGATGGTGTTCTTTGGCCTTCTGCTTTCCCCTTTGTTACGGGAAGTCTCTGGGTGCTTACAAGACAGCTGGGAAGCCAGTGAACAACCTATGTTTGACATCTTCACAGGAGCTGCCTGCCATGGTCCTCTTAAAGGCTTCACTTGTTTAAACAAGTCTGGAGTATGGTCTGGAAGATGACTAACTGAGTTACTGATGCTTTGTAAAGTGATTTATATATATATATATAGAGAGAGATATTAGAGGCAAAAAACTCTGTTTAATGCATTAGTTAGGGTTGTTCCACAGCGATAAAAGTGAGGAAATTCGCTGTTAGGGTTGAAAACCCTAACTCCGAATTCACCCCCCCCAGCACCACACACACACAGACACACACACACATTCAAGTATGGGGGAGGACCAAGTCAACACAACCAATGGCAGACATCCAGCAGCAGGTGGACAGAAATAACAAACAATTGTCTAAATGTACTACAAGACATCCCCACCCACCTGACCAGGTACTGCATGCTCAGTGGAGATCAACAGCAAAACTGGAGGCCATGTACACCAAACGTACACATCCCTGATTGCAGCTGCACAACATACCACACTTAGTAGTTGCATGGCCTTACCTACCGATGCCCCACACCACACCACAACTGGTACTGTGCCGTTATTCAATATAAATGCTGAAGGTGCATGATGACAGTTGTAGAAAGGTTTTAACACTAGTGAGTATACATTAATTAAGAGAAGCACATAAATTAACTACAAGACACTAGCATGCTCAAGATAAAAGTAGTGATACATTTAGTAGGTGATTTACATAGTAGTACATTTACTGCAATGGTTTACTCAACATAGAGAGGCTGATGTAAACATATGGAAAAGCATTGCCTGTTCAACGCTAGAAATTCGTACTGCCAGTATCACATGCATTCTTACTGATGAAGGTGTACTGCTGATGTACATACATAGACCTTCAGTGTGTTTCAATACTAAAGATGCAATAAGTATTCTTTGTAAGAAACATTGTAATTGCATGGATCAGGCCACAACTTCTAAATATCATAGCACTGCTGAGCCATCAATGATGTACCTGTATCGGAGATGTATATAGGATAGATTTTCCTGTAGGCACTTACTGAGTATGTTGTACCTGATAAAGACAATCTCATTGCATCTGTGATGACTAACTTATTCAAATAGTAATACATTTATTATTGTTGCAATGAGTGATCTATGCCACTTATGGACACAGTGTGATTTTTTTTAACAGTTGTTTCATACTCAGGCTGTATGCCTACTATTTGGGTTTGCCACACTTCTGTCACAGATGCTATCAAAGTGATAACTATGTTAATTGTGGTACAACAGGAATCAAGTAGGTGTGGTGTAGATATAAACAGAATGTCTTTTAGTATTGGTTTAACTCACAATGGGGTAAGTGTACTAGGACAGCAGGGGTTATCCTTTATCACTGACTCTGTCAGTTATAATCACACTAGGGTTTCGATGACTGTAATGATCAAGTTACACTGTTCATCTTCATGAGTCCATATTCACAGCCATCTCCAGTAACTAGACAGTGTATGGTGTAACTGGGTGACACTGTGTTGCAAAGCTGCTGCAGTGCCTAGCAGAGGAGAGTATCTCACTCATAAAGACAATTAAGCAATAAGGCATGACCAACAGTTATGTTAAATGGTCTGTTAATCACCCTGTAGGGGTTTAATGTTGAATGAGGCATAGCCGAGTGCCACATGTCGCTAGACAGTGATAAACTGACCATTAACATAATACCTGGGAGTGGCTTATTGCTGTCATAATAAAACTGTTTTTTAAACAACATTAAACCATGTTCATCATATGGTTAGGCTCTACATGTATGTTAATAAAAACTAAACATAAGGCTGTTACAATGTTTACAGTCAATTAGAAAGCTGCATTTCTCAAACCCTTTTATAATCAGAGATATTATACCTGTACAACTCCTTGGTTTTGCTGAACTCTGTTGCTCAGGTGGCCCACCACAAGTGGTGTGGTCTGTGGGGCATCGGTGGTAAGGCCATGCAACTACTAAGTGTGGTACACGTGTGCAGCTGCAATAAGGAATGTGTACGCTTGTGTACATGGCCTCAGTTTTGCTGTTGATCTCCACTGAGCATGCAGTACCTGGTCAGGTGGGTGGGGATGTCTCGTGAGTACATTTAGACAATTGTTTGTTGTTTCGTCACCTGCTGCTGGATGTCTGTCATTGGTTGTGTTGACTTGGTCCTCCCCTGCATTTGAATGGTGTGTCTGTTGTGTGTGGTGCTGGGGTGAATTGAGTTAGGGTTTTCAACCCTAACAGTAATTTCCTCACTTTTATCGCTGTGGAACAACCCTAACTAATGCATTAAACGGAGTTTTTTGCCTCTAATTTCCCTTCTTTTTGAGAATGATAATGAGAAATAGTGAATGTAATGCGGTGGTAGGAGCGCGGGGCCCTGGAGCAACAACGCAAACAGAAATGCTAACAGTGGCACACATGGTAACACAAGCGCGAATGAGAACAGAAAGGGTAACGCACACGGTGGCATAGACGGGAACGGTGTGCCACGTGATGTCTTGTCACATAGTAACATGGTGCCTGTAAATGGAAATGTCAATGGGCATGGTGACACAAAGTGAAACAGAAAGAGAAACAGTACGTACACACAAATGGCAAAAAGTAACAAGAAGCATAAGTGCAAATGAAAGCATAAAGGATGGCACATGGGTGGCATTAGGGTGTACATTGGGATCGTGAGCCCTAACTCTCACCCCATGACATGTGTAAAAGAACAGAAGTATAGGAGAATGGGGTAGAGGTAGGACCCATGATCCCAATGCACACCCCAATGCCGGTTGGGGGTGCAAGGTGCAAGGGGTTTTCAACCCAACAGCTTAATTTCACTTTTGTCGCTGTGGAACAACCCTAACTAATGCACTAATGGAGTTTTTGCCTCTAATTTCCTTCTTTTGAGAATGATAACGAGAAATAGTGAATGTAATGTGGTATGGAAGGGCCCGCGCTCCCACCACATGATATCTTGTGGCATACTAACAGGGACAGCAACGCAAACAGAAATGCTAACAGTGGCACACATGGTAACACAAGCGCAAATGAGAACAGAAAGGGTAACGCACATGGTGGCGTAGACGGGAATGGTCTGCCACGTGATGTGTTGTCACATAGTAACATGGTGCCTGCAAACAGAAATGTCAATGGGCATGGTGACGTAAAGTGAAACAGAAAGATAAACAGTACTGTAGGCAGAAATGGCAAAAAATAACAGAAATGCAAGCGCAAATGAAAATGCAAAGGATAACGCACATGGTGGCGCAGACGTCAACGGTAAGTGAAACCGTATGGAACCGCAAGCGGAAAGGGCAACAGTAACAGTAATGTAAGCGCACAGGCTGGTTTTCCCCAAAACCTGCATAGAGAAAGACAGTGAGTACAAATAATGTATGCATAATAATGAGTATCGGCGCAGAAAATGAGATCTTGGAATACTAAATACATTATATCTCAGGAACCGTACCATATAGAAAAAGAATTTAAAATTCATATTATTTATAACTGTCCTGGCTAATTTGGTACTTAGTCCCCATTAGGGGGCTAAGAATTATTCTGACGAAAAGTCCGTATCTCGCACCGTTTCCGAGATACGGGCCCTGAAAGGTGCGGCGAACACCGTAATGTTATCCTATGGGAAAAAAAGGAAAGTTCGGAGTGCCATAACTTTGCCTCCCTGTAATGTTTTTTCACCAAACAACTGAAAGACACATCTGTGGGCTGTTGGCTGTCTTCCCTCCAAATTTCAGGAAAAAAGACCAAACCGTTATTTTGCAGCAGGGATCCAAAGGATTTCTGTAATGCGTCGGGTGCCGTAATGTTATCCTATGGGAAAAACCATCAACTTTGGAGTGCCGTAACTTTGCTGCCGTGTAATATTTTTTCAATGCAACACTGAAAGGCACATCTGTGAGATGTCAGCTCCGTTCCCTCCAAATTTCAGCCCAAAACTCCCAACAGTTCTTTTGCAGCGCAGTGCCAAAGAATCGCTGTCAGTTTCCCACAGATGGAAAACTACTGCTCATTAAAGCTGTAAGTTTGACACTTTCGTGAGCACCTAAAGTAATCTATGAAGTACTTTTTCCAGAAATTTGAAAAAACATATTTCTGGGGTGTTTTACCACAAAATAAAGACATGGCAAGCATCCTCAGGGTCCGACTAGGTGAATACAAAAAGAATTAGTTGCTAGAGGGTCCCAAATTTAAATGCCAACCATTTCTCTGATCACCAACTGAAAATAAAATGGCCAATTTGTGAAAGTAACAGCCCATTTATGAAAGTAAAATGCGTTTATGAAAGTGTTGAACTTTTTGTTAACTTTTCCCATTGACTTATAATGGGAAACTGTTTTTGAATAACTTTTGAACCGTTTAATATTTCATGAAATCTTCAAAGACACATCGGGGACCCTGACACATTCTCTGAAGATTTAAGACGGTCACAAAACGTACGACCTGTAGGCTCGACCGTAGAATTCCAGAAAGCGAACGCCGCACAGATCATGCTTAATAACTCCGCAGCTGTATATCTGACCGGTACAAAACTTGGCAGATCCCAAGGCCTATGGTTCTTTATCACGTATTCCAAATTTCAGGGAAATACGTCAAATGATTGCAAAGTTATTAAGGTGCAAAGTTTTGGGGTTTAACATAGAAATGGCTCCTCATCCCTAACTATAGTGGAACTACCGTGCCACTATAATATAGTGCATTTTTTGAAGTGTGTATTTTAAAATGCTGTTTGCTGGCAAAACATCCCAAAGCTTGGTGCAATCCACTGAACTGTAGTTCCTATGGTCAGCTTCTCCAGGCAGCAGCTCAGTCAGTCTCCCCTTTTCCTGATCTCCACCAGGGGTTCAACCAGCATGGCTAACATGGATCCTCCTCAGCTCTCCTACTCTCCTCAAGGGGCTCAGCCAGCATGGCTAGCATGGATCCTCCTCAGCTCTCCTACTCTCCTCAAGGGGCTCAGCCAGCATGGCTAGCATGGATCCTCCTCAGCTCGCCTACTCTCCTCAAGGGGCTCAGCCAGCATGGCTAGCATGGATCCTCCACAGCTCTCCTACTCTCCTCAAGGGACTCAGCCAGCATGGATCCTCCTCAGTTCTCCTACTCTCCTCCTGGGGTTAGGCCAATCCAGCCAGCATGGATCCTCCTCAGCTCTCCTACTCTCCTCAAGGGGCTCAGCCAGCATGGCTAGCATGGATCCTCCTCAGCTCTCCTACTCTCCTCCAGGGGTTAAACCTGCATAGCCAGCATGCATCCCCCTCAGCTCTCCTGCTTTCTGGGAGCTTGTAGGTGTTTTCATGCTTTCATCAGGGTCTGGCAGGCCAGAGGAAGGCAACCAAATGAAAGTGCCTTCTCATTTCCAGAATGACAGCCAATCAAACAAACGTGCATTCTTATTTCCAGAATGTTCCACTTAGATCCCCATGGCTTTAGGGTCTTCCACAAGGAATTCACACCATTGGACAGGGCAACAGACAACTGGTCAATGAATGCAAATGTGCATCCTGTTACCATGTTTCTGCCCCCCCATGAACACATACAGAGTAATTTACATTTCAATTGCCCCTTCCTTCCACCATCTTACTGCTCACCTAAAGCATAGTCATGGTTTCAGGTTGCAGCCCTGTGATTTATACTCCATGCTATCATAGAATGCAGTGAAACTTAAAGGAACATTTCAGTAACAATAAAAAGCTAGTGTACCCATAATACAAACAGTTGGCTGGCTGAGGAAGTATGATCAAGTATCCTAGAGTGTGCTGTCATCCTCGGGGCAGGGGGCCACAGTCTCTGCTGCTTGACCCCCACCTGTGGTGGTGTAGCTGGAGCAATGGAAAGTGGGGAGGGTGGGCACCAGCTGGCTCCTAAGTGCACAGTCATACGTCAGCATTCATGTCCCTCCTGAGTGCCAGATGTCAGCATCACTGGGGATGGAGAGAACACAGGAAAAAACCCACTGGAGTGAGAGGTGATGTAGGGCACTCTTGGACCCCAGTGTACTGACTGTCCTCTGCCTTTTGAAAACCAAGTCAAAAAGGAGTTTGTTGTAGCTCCCTGCTGCCTTTATGCAAGAGGGGGAAATCTAGGGTAAGATGCAGCAAAATAAGCAGCAGAGAAGGTACATGTGAGGCTGGGAGGTTGATGGAACAGATGGGAGAAAAAGAGAATGCAAAAAATGAATGACTGTGACTAATGCTAAGGTTGTGCTCTTGGTGTCAATGTGTGGTGTACCAGCATGCAGCTAGTGCCCAGTGGTCACATTTAATAACAAAACCATGTCTGACACTGGGTTGGTCTCCTGGAGTCAGAATCAAGTGTGAAGCACCAATATGCCACTAGGAATGCTCTTGGAGGCCTTTTTTCTTTTTAAAACAATAATATAACTACAGTATGGTTGGAACTGGGATTGGGCTCTTGGTGCCAGAATAGGGTGGGTTACAGTGTGCAACCAGGGAAGGATCCTAGTGACCACATTGCTTTTCGAGTATTTCCAACACTGAGGTTGAGCTGCTGTTGTTTGAATCAAAGGAACAGAGTAACAGAAGACCATTAAGGTGGACTACTGGTGGATAAAATTGTGATCTATAGTATGTGTCTCACATCAAGTTGGGTTCCAGTGTTGGACTCAGGAAAACAGAGTTTTTGGAGATAAATAAGAAAAACATCTACAAAAACCATGTCTTACTTCCTGATTCCTAGCTGTAAAAACGTGATATGAGACCCATGACTATGGGTTGGGGGTGGCACATGAATTGTCCTTATCTAAGTGCTGATTTTTCATTCTGTGCATGTGCAGACATAATTTTTTTTGCATGCTGTTTTTTATCCCCTACCACCCAGCTGCCCACTCCTTCGGGTGGCCATTCCAGCCCCCCTTCCCTGTTTTGCCATCTGCTGCCACTACCACCAAACTGATCCAACTTATCCCGTTGTCAGGAGGGCCCCCTTTCCCATAGGGGTAACCAGGAGGGAAAATTGAAGTGTCCAGGGGCACTTCCTTGCATCTGTGCCAGGCAGCAAGAGTGTTGCTTGGGGCTGTCCCAGCTTCACAGCAGGGAGGTGGGCTGCCATCATCCGACTGGCTTGGGTGGTCATATTCTGTGTTTACTGCCCTCCACACCCACCCTAACTGGCCTTAGCTGAGTGGCAACCTGAGGCAGGAGACTGTCGACATTGTTTGGATCATCCTGAGCATGCACCCAACTTACTGTGGTTTGGACCCGGGCCCTACATGTCTCCAGATGGGGTGTATAGAGGTCATCAGCCTGGTCCTAGCTGAGATAGTCCATCATTTCCTGGAAATGGGGCTGTTTTCTGACCCTCTGAAGGAGGCGGTGTGTTATCCCTCCTTAAGAAATCTTCCCTTGACCTAGACTGCTTAGCTAACTACAGGCCTGTCTCTAACCTGCCCTTTGTGGGCAAGGTTATTGAGAAGATGGTTGTAGCACAACTGGAGGACCATTTATCGATGCATGATGCCTACAACCTTCTCCAATCTGGATTTAGGAAGAGAAGTCCACATCTCAAATGCCTCCAATACTTTGTGCTCAGCCACAAACCAGGTGCAGGAACAAGGGTTGCCAGCCCTGACCACTGAGACAGAATCCAAGAAATGTTCTGCACTCCAAGTGCAAATGGGGACCAGAAGGCAAAAGTTTCAGTTTCAATGTGTTTATTTAATCCTTCTGGTTGAACTTTTAAGGTGTAGCTCCTAACTCAGGTGTACCCTCTTCACAACTCACTCTCCCAGCGCTTTGACCAGGGGTGTAGTCTTCCTCATGGGGTGGAGAATAACGGAATCACCCTCATTTTTATAGCCACATTCTAACAGAGGTCTTCCCCCAGTCTTAAACTGGCAAAATTTCAGTTGTTTTTTTACATGGTAATATTTAACACTGTCACTGGCCCTAGAGGGATTAGAACATAGATACCATTAATTTCATACAAAAATTATAAATCAGTTATTAAAACTAAAAAAAACTATGAAGCTTTGCAAGCCAAACTTGTGAAAAGCAGATTTGTTGAACCTGCCAGCACTCCTAAAGAAGGAATGTAGCTTCCACCACTTCCAAAAGGGATGTATAAATGTGGGCCTCTGTCAGAATGTGGCTTTAAAAATGAGGGTGATACAGTTATTCTCCACCCACCGAGGAAGACCACACCCCTGGTCAAAGCACTGGGAGAGTGAGTTGTGAAGTGGGTGCACCTGAGTTAGGAGCTATACGCTAAAAGTTCAACCAGAAGGATTAAATAATATATTGAGACTGAAACTTTTGCCTTCTGGTTCTCATTTGCACTTGGAGTGCAGAACATTTCTTGGATTCTGGATTTAGGAAGAGGCATAGCACTGAGACAGCCTTTGTTTAGGTCCTTAATGATCTCCTGACTGCTAGGGTTGGAGGAAGCCATACCATGTCGGTCCTTCTCGATCTGTCTGCAGCGTTTGTCACTGTCTACCATGAGGTGCTGTTGGAGCACCTGTGACTGTTCTGTGGGCTGTCTGGAACAGTTCTCAGATGATTTAGATCTTTCCTCATGGGCAAGACCCAGATAGTAGTGTTGGGAATTTATTCTTTGGCCCCTCTCCCCCTGCCTTGTGGTGTCCTGCAAGGCTCCATACTGTCACCCATGTTGTTCGCTGTGTATATGCTGCCGTTGGGAGACATTATAAGGCAGTATGGGCTGAGTTTTCACTGTCATCCAGATGGCACTCAGCTCTACATTTCTTTTATACCCGACCAAGTGGGTGCTGTCTCAGTCTTTAATAGTTGCCTCTCTGAGATTCAGGACTGGATGAGATACAGCTGGTTGAGATGAACTCTGATAAGACCAAGGTGCTGGCTGTGGACCCAGGTTGCCGGGACTTGGGTATGGTGCCTGGACAGACATCTGGGCTTTGACTCGGTGGGAGCCAGTTGCTTGCCTCAGACCAGGTGCAAAGTCTGGGCATTGTGTTTGACAGCGGCCTGAATATGAAATCTCAGGTGTCTGCTGTCAGACAATCCTTTTTTTACCACCTGAAGAACATCATACGGATTAAGCACCTAGACCCTCCTGGCAATCTACTTACTTTGGTCCATGCCTTTGTGACCTCCCATCTTGACTACTGTAATGACCTCTACCTAGGGCTACTGGAGGTTGATATCCGCAATCTGCATCTCATGCAGAATGTGACAGCTAGGTTGTTCACTGGCTTGCCTCGATTGTGCCATATCACTCCTGAGCTCCATGATCTGCACTGGCTCCTGGTTTACTGGTGGATCACCTACAAGGTTGGGTTACTGACCTACAAAGCCCTACATGGTCAGGAACTGTGCTACCTGCAAGACCTTCTTCACCTTTCCCACCCTTTCTGCTCCACCGATGAGGGATTGCTAGAGATTCCCAGGGTTTGACTTAAGACCTCTGGTGCTCGCTCTTTTGCCTTCATGGACCCAACCCTGTGGAATTCTCTACCTCATCAGGTTAGAGAGTGCCTGACCGTAAAAAGCTTTAAATCTGCTTTGAAAACCTATCTTTTCAATATGACTTTCCCAGACACTATCTAATTTATGATTACTTAAATTTTTGTAATTTGTTATTACATTTCATGGTTTTATTACTTGCTTTAGAACCTATTGTACAGCTCTTTAATCATTGTTGGAATTGCGCTTGATAAATAAAATTGACTTGACTTGACTTCTAAAACTGTGGTGGGAGGTGGCACAATGAGTATATACTGGGAAAGAGTTCCCTAACTGAGGTGCACGGACAGCAAAGGCCCAGTCAATCATTGCCATATGAGTTTTAGGAACAAGGAACACAGGTGAGTCATTAGACCTAAGGGGGTAAGTTGGAATGACAGTCCTTAGTTGCACTGCCAAGACTGGTGAGGTGGCTGTTCCAACAATTTTATCAATGATTTATCAATAAAACAGCTCAAAGCAAAAGTACAATAATTCTCTGGAGATAACCAGTCTAGTTTGCTAAATAGTTCACAATGATGAGTGAGTCAAGGGTCAGAGAGGGAAATCCGACATATGTTGTTATAAGCAACATCCCATTTAGATAGCTTGGACTTGTTAGTATGAGTAAAGGTAAGGAGCCCATAACTAAGGGCGGGAAGGAGCACTTCTGTCATCATGGCAAGATGCACAGCTGAGGTAAGAATACACTTGGCCCTATAGGCCAAGCCCAACTTGCAGCTCACTGCCTTGCACACATTATGGATATGCAAGGAGAAGTCTAGCTGAGGATCAAGAGTGACTAGTAGATATTTAAAAGAGTCAGCAACTGTCACAAGGGATCCATCAACAGTAGTGAAATTCAGGGGTTCAGGACATGCTCTGATTTTGGCCTGTGTGCCAAAAAGCATAGCCTGCATTTTCTTGAGGTTAAGGGCTAATTTATTTATTTATTGAATTTTGTTGACCCGGTAGGTCCATTGAGACTAGAAGTTCCTTCTCATGGGTGACCCGGGGATGCAGATGGCAATCAACTGAAATTGAAGCAGATTATGCTGCTGGTGGTATTTTTAGTGAATGAGGGAAATTTGGCCAGGGCACTGGTAAAATTCCATTACTCTTTTCAAGAAGTGCCATGGGATCTTTAATGTTCACCTGAACAACCACCAGAACAGGCAGACAGGACCTCGGTTTAACATCTCATCCGAAAGATGGCACCTCAGAAGTGCAGCACCTCACTCATAGTGCACTGCAGTGTCAGCATTGGGATTTAACCCAAGTGCCTGGTGTGGCCATAGAACCCACAGCCTTCTGATCTTCTGGCCTCAGAGCAGAGTGTGCAACCTGCTGAGCCACTGACACTGCAGTTAAGAGTCAAGATTGTATTTGGCAAAAATCAACTTTTAATTGAGAGTTAATGATGTTGATGTCCTTAGAACTGTTTAGTAGCACCAGGTAATTAGCATGTAAGGTAGCACTACTATGCAGTGGGACTATAGATTTTAATATCTGGCCTACAGCACAATTCTAATATTACTCATTGCTCGCCCAAAGCAAGTCTAGAAAACTGCAAGCTAAAGTAATGAATAATACTCAAAAAATATGCAAAAACACAATGTGAAGAAACAGCTGAAATAAGATATGATGAATAGAAATTGTATTGCAGCATTCTTTGGGAACAAAAACTGACTAACTGCGTGGAACAATTCAGCCAATAGACATGTGGAGTGGTTGGGACGAACACACTGCTCATGTGGCAGTGCTGCCCTCAGGTTGAAGCTCAAGGTAAAAAACAACCTTGGGCTATCAGTGATATCTGCTTGGGTCAGATTGTAACAAACCTGAGTTTCAGGTTTTGTCAGCCATTTCTTAATTACAGAGCAGCAACAGAAAGCCCAAATTTTGGAACTTTTAGACTATTTTCAACCTTCTAGGACATTTAAAGAGCAAGTCTCTATTATAATAAAAAGGCTAAAAACATTACATTTACACCAATTATTAACTTTATTTATTAACTTTATTTTGTAGTTGCTTTTGTTTTACTTTCCTGTTGTTGGTCTACTAAATATTGTAGATACTGCAGCCATTATTTCACTGAGTCTTTCAAAAATGTATCTGCCTCTTCCCCTGCTAACCACACAATTGCTGTTTGTGACATTAGAGTCTGTTATCATGGTGAGCACTACAATGTCATAAACAAAGTCACTGTGAGGTAAATAGGGTAGAGGTGAATGTTTTCAAATGTTTTCTATACAGACTTTTTATATGGACTACCTAGATGTGTTGTAAATTTTTCAAAAGAATGATGAAAAGAAAGAAAATGTATTCTCTCTACTAAACTGTAACAGCTGAAACATTGTATTTATGAAAGTACATGCTGAAGTGCAGAGTTGCTCTTTAAACCACTGAACTGATCCTTGCCAAATTTTCAAGATCTACAGATCGAGCACCATAGAATGGGCATACCAAATCCAAAGTGATTCTTTTTACATATGACCGTGTTACTAAGGTGCCAGAAAGGTTTACCATAAAACAGTTGATACAACCCTATTAACAGGGGCATTACCATGCCCCTATAATGTATGGGCAGTTTTGTATTGATTGATTGATTGAGTGTTGTATTTATTTATTTATTTGTTTGTTTGTTTGTTTATTTATTTATTTACGTCAAATGTTTCACCAGAAAAGACATACTGAGCTGATAACAGCTCATTTCCAGATGTGTCGGGGGAGTGGGAGGGCAATGAAGAAATCAAGAATAACAATTACAAAAAATTAGAATGAGAAAATTACAAAATAGGTGGAATAGGAATTAAGTATTATAACTAAGCATCATACATAGGTAATTTCTGTAAGGGTGAGAAAGTAAATTATGCAGTGAGAATTAGGAGGGGAATAACTGCGTTAGGGTGTGACATTCAGAAGCACAATTCAAAAGTGCTAAGGTGTTAAAGGTTAACGTAAGGCACAAGGGTAGACACTGAAGGGGGCTAGTCAATTGCAGAATGGGGATAAAGGGATAGAAGGAAGGAGGGTAATGGGTAGCGAGCAGCAGACCAGGGACAGTTATCAGAAGCAATTGCAGGAGTGAGAAGTGAAATTGCAGAGAAGAGAAGATAGTGAGCAATGGGAAGAAGTAGAGCAGATGGCTAGTGGAGGGAGTTCCATAGTTTGGTGAAGTGGTAGGAGAAAGTAGCCTGACCATTGAAAGATTTCCTTGAGGGGAACAAAAGAAAACAATAACCAGATTTATGGATGGTGTATGAGGAGCGCAAGGAGAGGAAAGGAGTGAGGTAAAGTAGGAGGATAGGAAGCCAAGCAAGTATTTAGAGATGAAGGAGACAAAATCAGCGAGGTGTCTGGCTTCAAGGAAGGGGAGGCAGAGGGAGGAGTACAGGGAGCAGTGTTGAGCAGGCAGCCCAGAGCAAAGCGGCAGGAGTGAGAGGATCCAGTCTGACGAGGGTGGACTTGGGAGCAGCACTGTAGACTATGTCACCATAGTCAAAGATGGGGACTATCATTTTCAAGAGAATAACTCAGTGACAAGGAAGAGGAATCCAACCTTTATTCAAGTAAGGCACACAGAGTTTGGGATGTAGTTTTTTGGTGATGTCATCCACATGCACTGAGAAGTCGAGGTGCTGGCCAAACCAGATCCGAAGTGCTTAAATAAGGGAACATAGAAAAAGTTGTATAACAAGTTGTTTTTTTGAACCCAAGGTGTGCAATGCCCTCTTAAATGGTGGTTTAATAAGGCATATCACACCTGGGGGGGGGGATGTAAAACATGAAAGTTAACACAGTTCTGCATATATTATTTGTTGTGATTACTGATGTCGGAAGTTGTTATTTTTTCACTCTTTAGAGTTTAAATGCAAACAACCCCCATTGAGATTGTAAACCTTCACACATTCACACCCTTACCGCACAAACAAACTTGTTAAAATCTGAACTGAAACTGAATACAAAAACTTTTCTTGTTGATCTTGGTATTTTACTCCACCTGGAAAAGATACAGTATGATATCTAACTTTGGCTGTGTTGCATTACCAATTTTGCCACTGAAAGGCTATTTACTCAAATGGCTTGTGGCAGTGCAGCAGAAACTAAGTTAGACATGAAGTTTTCAGAAACTAATTAAAATGACAGGATTAACCAGATAAGGTTTTAAATTAAATTGAACAATGTAATGGATTTGTTTGTGTGTGGCCTTGGACCTTGGGAGGAGTGGAAGGCTTACACCCTGGGAGGCAGATGGAAACAAAACCACATCCATTTTACATTTCAAGCTGTGAGCTATCCCTTTTACTGTACATGCATGTGACTTCATACTTATAGTACCCTATGTGTAATGGTAATTTATAACAGTGTTTTCAGGTTGTAAAATGACTTAATCTGTACTTGCACTATGTTAATGTACTGACAGGTGTGTTCATGATCTGAAGTGAAGAAAAGGCCTGCAACCTCCAGTGGGTATTTATTCTGACGTAACATAATTAGTACTTGGGAATGTCTTATTCTATTTACTGTATAGCATTTTCTTTTAATGAAAAATGAATCAGAGTGCTTCTTAAGGTCAGTTTAAATTTTGTTGCCTTTTAAAGGAATGGATCCTTATATAGGTAAAGGAAATGGGGAAATTGTTTAACAAGGAAAGGCACACTAGGCCAGAGCTTGTTTCCAGATGCAACCTGGGAGCACTAGGAAGTTAAGTGACTTGCTCAGGGTCAAACAGTATAGAAGTGGGGGCAGATGGGATTCAAACAGTGTGCAGGGAAGTGGTCAAAACTTGTAAGGGAAACACCTGGAATCATGACAGAAAAAGGGCAAAATAGAATCAGTGACAAAGGTTTCTCCCCTTCCTTGAGGTGCTGCAACCTCGGAGTTAGTTTTATTGGTAAGGTGGGTGCAGGGGCAAAGCCCCCAGCAAGAAAAAAGGAGTCACTGTTTTGGGTTTTGCTCAATTGGTTTCGCAATTCTGGGTTTGCTCTTATAATTTCACCCTTATCACATAAAACAGATTCAAACCCAGGTCTCCAGGTCTGCAGCTCAGTAACCATAACCACTACTCTTTTCTGCTTCTTATTCATAGATGACATGGATGTCATTATAGCAGTTTTCTTGATTTCAGTGAGCCAACTGAAAAATTTCTATAGAAACATTGAAGTCAGCAGAAAAGGACCCCTTTTAGCCCACCAAGTCTGCCCCAAAATTCCATGCCTACTGTGTTACCACAGGCCCTACACGATCTCTGGTCTTACCCCCCCAGGCCTGACTACTAAGGTTCCTTTGTGTCTATCTCATGCATCCTTGAATCCTACCACTGTTTCTGTACCTACCACCTCTGCTGAGAGTCTGTTCCAAATGTCCACTACCCTTTCTGTGAAGAAGTACTTCCCTGCATCACCTCTGAGCTCCCCTCCCTCCAGTTTCAAATCATGACCCCTTGTCCTTGAGAATCTCTTTCTATGTAGAATGCTACCTTCTTGTACATTATTTATGCCTTTGAGGTACTTGAATGTTTCTATTATGTCTCCCCTGTCTCTTTTCTCCACTAGAGAGTACATATTTAATTCCCTGAGTCTTTCCTCATGGGACATCTGAAGTAGGTCAGGCACCATTTTGATTGCCCTCCTCTGTAGCACCTCCAGCTGCTCTATGTCTTTCCTGAGATGGGTCCTCCAGAACTGGATGCAGTATTCAAGATGAGGCTTACCATCAATCTATACTGTGGTAGTACCACCTCCCTCTTTCTGCTCATGATACCCCTCCCTATACACCCCAGCATTCTACTAGTCTTTCCTACTGCTTTCTCACATTACTTCACTACCTCCCGGTCATCAGATACTGTATGATGACCCCCAGGTCCCTTTCCTGTTCAGTAGTTGTCAACCCCCCTCCCAAATGGTACGTTGCCCTTGGGTTTCTGTGCCCCATGTGCATAATTTTGCATTTTTTGGCATCAAAGTCCAGTTGCCATACTCTTGGCCAGTCTTCCAGCTTTTTCAGGTCCTCTCTAATTCCAAGGTGTGTCCACTTTGTTGCAGATTTTTGTGTTATCCTTGAACAGGCATACCTTTCTTACTAGCCTGTCTGTGATGTCACTGACAAAGACATTGAAGAAGACTGGTCCCAGAACTATCCACTGTGGCACCCCAATGGTCACTATTCTGTCTTCTGAGTGAACCCCATTTGCCACCACCCTCTGACTCCTGTTGCTCTTCCAGTTATGTACCCGTCTTACTATCTTCAGACTCACTCCCAGGCTACCGAGCTTGTTGATCAGTCTTCTGTGTGGGTCAAAGGCCTTACTGAAATCCAGGAAGGCCACATCCACTGCCCCTCCCTGATCCACTTCCCTTGTCACCCAGTTGAAAAAATCAATCAGGTTTATTTGGCAAGATCTCCCCTTGGTAAACCCATGCTGCCTCGGATCCTACAATCCATTGGACACAAGGTATTCCACAATCCTCTCCTTTAGTAGTTTTTCCATAACTTTGCCCACCACTGAAGTCAGGCTTACAGGTCTATAGTTGCCTGCCTTCTCCTTATTCCCACTCTTGTGAAGTGGGACCACATCCGTTTTCCTCCTGTCCCCTGGGACTACCCCCATATCCAACGATAGGTTGAACAGAGCTGTTAGTGTTGCAGCAAGCTCCTTCTCTCAGTATCCTGGGGTGAACACCATCTGGTCTGTAAACATGGTTAGTAAGGAATTCCATACAGTGTCAGGATGCCAAATAAACTAAGTATTTATTTATACAATGGAAATAAACAAAAGCAGACTGATTTCGTCTCAAGAAAATAATCATAAACAAGAAGACATCAAATAAAGGCATAACGGTTCAGTATAGCTTCAAACAGAAACAAAATCCCACCTAGAAAAGAGCTAGGGGTCTGATAGGGTCAGCACCCTATCACCAACTAAAAACTATGCTCCCAGACCTGGTCCTTTCATACAGGAGTAGGGTCAGGTGATCAATTAGGCTCCACCCCTTTTTATAACTAAAGACTAAAATCTTCCAGAACATTTACTTTTTAGTTTAGAGTTAAAGAAAACCTACAATAGGTTGTTAGAAACACAATGACATAAGCTAGTAGTAATAATAATAAGGCAAATCCTTTCTATGTGTGCACTTCCAAACAGTCAGGCTCCTCCCATCACTTCTGACTATAAACAAACTGAGAAAATGCCTGCCTGGCCCTATAGCAGAGTCAGAGGGATGGAGGAGAGCCCTGGCTGCAAGAAAGGCTAAAATAGGTAAAGCAATATTTTCTAGCACAGCAGTACAAGTTTTCTTTTACCTAAAACATAGTATACAAAGCATAAGTCTGTTAACATACAAGAGTCTGTTTTCAGAACGAAATGTGTTGTTTTAAAAAGAAACAAAACAAAATGGGCAGCAAAAGCCTGAGGAGACAAACATGCTCATTTTCAGTCTACCACACAGAAAAATAGCAAGCACCTAGCAGCCTCATTTTAGCACTGAACTTTAAACTGCAGGTAACATTAACTGAAGAACCAAACTACAGGTTACTTTGAGCACGCATTCTATTTTGTTTAAAAAAAATCTAAGCAGTTTATTTTGTTAGGAGGGTGACAGAAGCAGCCAAAAAGACACTCAGCTTGTCTTTCATTTCACCCTGTAGTTTCAACCCCTAAGCTACACAAGAAGGTAAATAAGGGCTACTTTCACTGGGTTTGTCCTAGCTAAATGATTTAAACGTGTAATCAGGGACACAGTGCAAACATGGAAAAGCAAGAAGAAATGAAAGGAGAAAAGAAAATAGGGATACAGAGAACAACTACAAGTGGCCTTCCTGATAGTTGGGGAACATAGGGAGAAGAATTAGAATAGTACAAGACAAAGAATTACTGTTGCAACAGATTTGATTTAAAGAGAAAGCATGCTCATTCCAGGATACACACAGCCACTATTACATGGTCCCATTGCCTTATCAACTTTTGGTTGTTCTGGTTCTTGGAGAACTCTCTCCTCCTTAAAAGGGCTAGTGTCCACCTCCATTCCATTTATGTCCTTTTTTTCTGTCCCTGGCCCATTACCAACCTCCTCCTTTGTAAACACTGAGCAAAAGCACTTTTTCAATATGCTTTTTTCTCATCCTCCTCCACACACTCTCCTCCTTCCCCTTTTAATCTGACTATCCCTGCCTTGCTCTTTCTTTTTTTTATTATTGAATTTTGTTGACCCAGTAAGCTCTCTGGGCCTAGAAGTCCCTTTGCCAGGGGCGGGGATACAGATGGTAAGCAACTGAAATTGAACCAGGTTAAGTTGCTGGTGGTATTTTTAGTGAATGGGGGGATATTTGGCCAGGACACTGGTGAAATTCCCCTATTCTTCAGTAGAGGGCACTGCAGCTTGGAGAGACGAGCTCAGTGTGACTCAGGACACCAAGGAGTGTGGATGTGTGGGAGGCTGCGGTGCTGATCACCTCCTCGGCCCCCCTGTAATTCATTGTGATCAGGAGCTATGAAGGCCACGGCAATGGCCAGTCTGAATTTACAGTCAGAGGAAATGGAGATACAGGCTTCACAGGAAAAAGAAGTTTACCAGATCAAAAGAAATATACAGCTGGACCATATGGTGGAAACTATTTTGCATTCAGATGACAGAGGTGATACCCCTGTTAAATTTTTTTCAACGGAGGACTTTATTGCTGCATCTAAACTGGAGGAGAAATCTGAAGTTAATGGAGATAAATTGGAGGACACCGAATGAGCACTGCAACTTCTTTTGCAGAAAGAAGAATTAAGACATGCTCAGGACAAAATCAAGCTTCAAGCTCGACTGGTGGATTTGCAATGCTCTGACTCACCTGTCAGTATTACTGAGCAACCTGTCAGTGAACTCACTGATGCAGCAGGATCAAAGGTCCAGCTGGGGCTGGGTGAGTCATTTACTGTAATGATTGCACTGTGTTTTTAGAGAAATGGGAAAGTCAGCTGGCTGGCAAACAAAACACTGTTTCTAGCATGTGCCTAAAGCCGAACCCCTTAGAGTTAAAAGATACAGTAAAAATCCGATCGCAGTCGAGTAATAAAAGTAACGTTTCTCCTTTACCTGATGAACATACAAACTCAGGCCTTGCAGCCATTCACCCAATTAAAATAGCAGCCAGACCTCTCTCTAAAACTGCTGGGTTTGTGACCTTTCTGTACATCCCATCAGCTATTAATTTCCAGTCAAACACCCCTGAATCTCAAGTTACAGCTACACAGTTTTCTTTCATGAACACAACCAATTTAAAAACAGGATCAAAAGACACTAAGAGAGATAAAAGACTTGCTATGACTTTAGCGAACAGACATCTGGAAATTGACTGCTTGCAGGGGGAATCGTTTAATAAAAAACTAATACCTTTAGAAATGCAAACAACATGGTCCCCAGGTAAAGCACTGAGTGAATCTGGCTGGAAGCAGAATTCAGATGGGACTTGGGTCCCAGATCTGCAGTGGGATGATAAAACACCTTTTTCACCTTCCTCTTCTACTTGGGTTCCAGGACATAATATAAATCACCCAATAATCAATATTGCTAAAAGAAGTACCTTGCCCATCAAGTAGCATCAAACTAGATATGGACAATGGAGAAGCAACTGCTACTCCTGCTGTGGTGGGAATAGAACCTGTAACTCCAGAAGGACAAAATGGTACACCAACTGCACCTAACATTGACAACATAGATGACCAAGGACAGTCTGAACAAAAGCAACCATTACTGTCCAAATTATTTGCCAATATAAGAAAAGAAGCAGCTCCCAGGAGGAATGCAGCATGAATCCGCTACAAAGGAGGCATGAAAAACAGGCCAGATAGATATTTTGTGGGAAATGTTTTGCTTAAAGATTCTTTAAAGTTCTCCCCCTGAGAGGTGTTTGCTTTCATTAACATCTCGGGAGAGGATAATTTTGATGTTAGTTTTTGTTCTGCTCATTTTTTAGACTTATTTTGGGAACGTTACACTCAGGTCAAATATTCTCCCATTTGGATGCCTTTCATAGTTATCCCACTCTCTAAACCTTTGGTCAAGTTCATCACAATAATGTTTAGAAATGAGGGAGTTCATGTTGCAGATATCTCTTATTGGCTGTCTCAAAGATGTAAACTTTTAGGGGACCATGAGGCAATTTTAGACATGGAGTTATTCTGGACAGGTGGTGGAAATATAAAAACAAACTAAGGAGCTCAGAATCTGGCATTATTCATATCCCTAATTCATTTATGTTGGGCAGGGATGGGGGGTCTGTTTTTATGCAGTGCAGCCCAAAGCCTGCTACAAGTGTGGTTCACGAACACATATATCCAGTACATGTGACAAACCAAGATGTGGAAATTGTGGAGAGCTAGGCCACATCTCTTTTCAATGTGCATCTCACACAAAATGCGATCTGTTTGAAGATGTGGGACATGCTTTTAAGGACTGCCCTTGGGCAGCTAAAAATGCAGCTTATAACATCAGTCCTGAATTACTTATCCAGAAAGCACAAGATTCAGCAAATACCCAAGAGATGTCACCTCAGACTAAGTCAGATATAATATCCCACCCCCCTACTGAAATAATTGATTTATGTAAACAGCAGGAGTGTGGGGATAAGAAAGATTTTCAAACTAAGGTTGAGGATTTACCCCTCCAGGACTTTCAAGATCACCCTGTAGTTTCACAACAGGAGATCCTAACTCTGGTGTATTATAATGACCCAGTACAGGAGGTAGCTCCCTTAACTATATCCACATCCCCACTCCAATGATGTAGATCTTCTAGGAATCTGAAGTCAGCTTCCATAACCCCCCCACTTCCCCACCTGAGAATGTCAATTCAGTTAACCCTTTTGCAGCTTTAGCACCAGAAAGGGGGGATTCTGATATGGATCAGGATGAAGGGGATAGCAACTCTAGGGATCAAGACATGGAGGTACAAAAACAGATCTGGTGTGGTAGGAAGGAAAGAAAAAAAAGGAAAAATTGATATCAGCAGGATTGTTTAAAAAGCATTACCCCTGGCTGCCATAAAAATTGGATCATTTAATGTGTATAGTTTAATTAACACAGGGAAATGTCTGGTAGTATTTGATGTTGTGTATAAACTACAAATAGAAATATGTTTTTTACAAGAAACGTGGGCTTTTTATCTTAATAACATTAGAAGTTTTCAGGGAGAATGGGTTTGGGGTCCTTCTTTTTGGTCCTTTGGACAGGATGTAACGGATGGGATGGGTATTATGTTTAATTCCTTTTCATTTCAGCTGATTAAACTGGTAGATATCCTACCAGGAAGAGCCTTATTATTAGATGGAATATGGAAATCAAAAACTTATTGATTAATTAACATCTATGGACCACAACAGAAAGCAGGGCAAGTGGCACTGTTTAATGCAATTAAGCCTTATCTTATGACCTCATATCATATCATTTTTGGTGGAGATTTTAATTGTGAGATACCTTCTTTTGCTAAAAAAAAGAAACCAAATGCAAAAATGTATTGTGATGCAAATGCTTTAGTGGAATTGATATCACCAGCTGATTTACTTGACTGTAACAGCTTTCAAAAAATAGGTCCACAATTTACTTTTAAAAAAGGTAAATATATATCCACTACAGACCATGTTTTTATTTCCAACACCTTACCTACAGCTGAAATGGAAACATACCCAGTAGAATTTACAGATCATATTGTATTAATAGTTAAAATATTTGATGTCTTAACCACAAAACCATCCTTTTCCAGATGGAAATTGAACATAACAACCTTAGAAGAACCCCAGGTACAACAAGGAATAAAAGCCATTATTAGAACCAGATGTTCAGTATATTTTTGTATTCTGTTATAGGACAGTGGTGGCTAGATACGAAAGAGGATTTTAAAATTTGGTTTAAAAACCATGGAAAGTGTAAAGAAAACCAGTAAGTTTTTAAAATATATTTCTTTATGCCAACAGTTATTTAAACTGTTCACCTGGTTGAACACTTCTAAGTGTGATTATTAGGCACAAATAAAGTTAATAAAAACCCAAATGTTATCCTATCAATATGACAGAGCAAGTACTTGAAAGTGTTATTTCAAAATGGTGTAAAAAAATCCCCAGCAGGTGATCCTTATCAGGCATGCAGAGCCTAAAGGAATAATACAGAGATGGATTCTCTATATGACCCTCAGAGGAAATTATATCACTCAGATAACGATTTATATGTAATTATTAAAAACCATTGGGCATCACTTATGCCTGACAAGGTTCCTACAGCCCAAGAAATAGATTTATATTTGAGTCAAGTTCAGATTCCTACTATTCCTACCCAACTAACAGAAGGGGAAATCCGCATTACTTCACAGGAGATAAGTTCAGCCATAAAAGCAATGACATCTGGGAAAACCCCCGGTTTAGATGGCCTGCCCATTGAATTTTATAAAATATTTGCAGAAGAATTATCTGAATGTTTAGAGCCCGTGTTTAATTATTTTTTCAATCTAATACAATTCCCGCTCCCTTCTTAGATGGTTTATTGTTATATATTTACAAATCTGGGGAAAGGCAAATGATCTCCAACTGGAGACCCATAACAATTCTTATTACAGATTATAAAATCCTAACACATATTTTAAATAATAGGCTTAAATGAATGGCTGAGCACATAATTTCCCCAGTACAATTTTTTAGTTTACCATCCCGGAAAATACAATACGCTTTAATGGTGGTAAGAGATGTAATTGAACATCTTTCACTTTCTGGGCAATATGGTACTATTATCATGGTCAATCAAGAAAAAGCATTTGACCGAGTATCTCATGCATATTTATTCTCAGTATTACAACATTATGGCATTCCGGGCTATCTAATCAAATATATCAAACTAGTATACACTTCAACAATAGTATACCCCATTATACGTATAGCTGTAAATTTAGGCTTTCAGACCCACTTAGGGTTAAGGCAAGGCTGTCCTTTAAGCCCTTTGCTCTACATTTTCTCACTAGACCCTTTTTTAAGAATATTATTAGACTACCCAAAATGGCAAGGGATCTCGGGCAGTAGCATGCTGATAGACATTAATGTTCAAGCATATGCAGACAATATATGTCTTTTTTTCTAATATTTCTCAATTCCCTATTTTTCTAGATAACATGGCTAACTTTATGAAGGTTTCAAATTCAAAAATAAATCTGAGGAAAAGCCACAGATTATATGTAGGGGTTGGTTACCCAGACCCCCAGACATTAGTTGGCCTGCATATATCTTCTGAACCTCTTAAAATTTTGGGAATGACTTTTGGACCTCAAAATATGGCTTCTTACAACTGGAACCACTCCTTGTCAAAAACAGAATCCAAAGTCAACTGATGGAAAACTTGGAGTATGTCTAAAATTAAACAAATCCAAATAATTAAAACAATTTTAATTCCTATATTACTTTATGTAGCAATGTTATATCCTCTGCCACAATCATTGGAAACTAAACTTAACAGTATCTTTTTTCAAATGTTGTGGGGAAACAGATTAAACCCTATTTATAGGTGCTTTACATGCCTACCAGTTTGCAAGGGAGGGTTAGGCATGATAGATCCTACCATATTTTTTCACACTTCATTTTTTTCACAAACAGTTAAGTGTGGGCTGGGACCTATTATCACAACTCACAGTGCCTGGTGTAGATTAAACCTAGATCACTATTTTAGGGCATGGGGGACAGTCCCACCAAGATTAGGGACATATTTGCATGTTCCAGATTTTTTCAAATCTGCTGCTACCAAAATATATAAATGGACTCATACAAAATCAAATATTTTGTCTTAATCCAGCCAAAAGCTATATCAGACAGTATTGGATAAGATTTACCCCAGGGAAACTATTTTTAAATGATGCACCACAGAAAAAAATAAATGTGTTACAGCACAATTAGTAAACCCTATGATTCCTCCCCAGATGTGGGAACATCTCTGGCTTTCTGTTAATGGTAGAATACAGGTTAGAGGCAATGCCAAACTTAAAGTTATATAAAAAATAAATTGTCCCTATCCAGACTGTATAAATTTAGAAGAATCTATGGAGCATTATTTACTTACATTTTCTTATTCAAGCGCTCTATGGGTTTTTTTAGCCCCTAAATGGAATATGTCTTGGTTTAAGAATACGCCTTACAAAATGTGTGTTTTGGGCCAATATTCCTTGTTGGGATCTAAGTTTCACCATGATACTCTGACCATGTTTCTGTGTTGTTTAAAATTGTATTCATGGCAAGCCAGATGCAGTTGGGTGTTACATTAAAAAAGAATGTCGTATGAAATTGTACAGACTTTGGTATGCCAAGCTATGACACATGCTTATGAAAGAGATATCACTAATTCAACACCCCAACAGTTTCAAAAATGGTGAAAAGGGTTTTTGTTCTTTATAAGATACAAATTAAATTTTGGCTTTCCTTTGGGATTTTTAAAAATTCTAATTAAACGGAAAAAAAAAGAAGAAGGGAGTTAAAGAGATGAACATTAATTATGGACAGAATGTTTAGCTAGTTCGGTTAATGTATAACTATTTAAGGAGTTTTCAGAATTTATATTTTTGTAATGTTATTTAAATGATGTTTCTTTCTCAATGATGTTTTTCCAATGATGTTTTTTCAATAAAACTACCCCTACTCTTGCACCAGGGGGCTCTTCTTCCTGTGTGCAGGAATGGAGAAGCACAGTTTGAAGCCAGACTGAGGAGTGAGTGCTGATGTGCAGGAGAGATGGCTGATCATTCTGCTGGTGTACCTGAGGGTGAGCAGGTCTCCCAGCCCTCAGGTCCATCTCAGAAAACCGAACATGCTATGATATGATTTATGGAAACGGAAAATACAGCAGTTATGGGCGGTACAAACCCGGTGAGTGGCCCTCATGGGCTGTTTGCTTCAGATGATGCTTGGCTTGACAATATATTGCAACAGAATAAAGCCTTAAGAAACTTGAATATAAATGCAGAGACAAGAAAATCTTTACCAGTTTTAAAAGATATGATTATTGCAGACTCTCAACTTTCATTGTTAGATTCTGGACTTGTCACTACAGTGGTGAGAATGATTCAAGATGAGCTGGCTGAAACAAAGGCCGGTAAGCTGACAGCTGAGCATCGGCTGAGTCAGCCTGATGACGCACTAACATCAAAGGAACTCTGTCAAGCTGAGTCAGAAACAACGAGGGAATGCTTGACAACTACAACAGGGCCTGTCTTGTTGGAAACTGCTGGGCCTCCTCAAACAAAGATCCCTGGGACAGTGACTACTCCCCTTTCCACACATTAAAAAATATTGATGAAGAAACACAAGTATTAGGTTTGCGGAAGGGAAGGGTTGAGGAAATTCTTCCTCCTCCAGCCCGCGAACACTCGATAACCTCATTAGAGCGTTCTTTAATGAATGCAGGCTGGAAACATGGAGCACAAGGTATCTGGGTCCCAGATCCAGATCACAGCCCGATCCCTAGTCAAACTACTACCTCAGTGAATAAGCAGCTGAATATTGAGGTACCTACCAATCCACAGGTTAAAATGGCAGCTGCATGGCCTGTGATACAAGAAACTGATAAAAGTAACATTACTGAACAAATGCCTTCACAACATTCAGAATCCTCCTCTTCGGAGTCGGAGGTTGCAGGAAATATTCCTATAGAGTGGGGAGATATTGTGGAGGCTGAATTACAGAAGGCTAAACAAATACCCAACTTTCAGAAACAATCAGCTTGGGAGAACTTTTGTCGTAAAGATCCATTTTCAGGTTCACCCCCCCCCTTACAATGACGTAATGCAATCCGCCTAGAATATCTAGGGGGATTAGACTTTGCACCAGCCCGATTATATGTGGGGAGAACATTACTAAAAAGTTTTATGGGGTTCTTTTCTAACAAAATTCATGTGCTAAGTCATGTATCAGGATTAGTATTGTATGATGTGAGTTTTTCTACTCCATGGATTGCTTTTGGTCTAAACTGAACTCTTTGAAATATATTGAACTTTAGTTACCTTTTAAAATCTTACCCTTGACTAAATCTTCAGTTAAAAATGTGACAATTCTATTCCACAATGTATCAGTATCTGTTCATGATGTTACCTATTGGTTACAGAAGAAATGATGATGAGTGTATATGGAATGGGGGTGGATATTTAAGGTTCATTTGCGGAATAACAGTTTGGGCCCAGTTCATTGTTCTATCCAGGACAGGCTAGGGCATGTTTTAAGTGTGGGCCATACGCAGATTTAGGCTGAGCATGTGATAGATTAAGATGTGACCTATGTTTAGAATGTGGACACCATAGCTCTAAATGTCAAGTGGATTTGAAATGTAATTTATGTTTTGAATCGGGAAACACTTATAGAAACTGTTCATGGGCAGCTCATAATCATTCAGACCAGAGAAACCAGGATATTATAATTCAAGAAGCTTAAAAAAGAGAGATGAATAAAAGGAAAAAGACTCCTTCAGGACCTCTTCCTGATACCCAGCAGGCTCCCTCTTCCCCCCTCTCCTATAGTAGTTATTGAAGAAACTGAGGAGGTTCCAGTAGTTGTTCCAGAAGAACCAGAGAGTATTTCAGAGCCACCCCCCCATCCACAAAATGATACTTTACCTATTGCTTCAGAAGTGGACTCTATGGATATGCCCCCCCCAGTTTGTTAAAAGTATTGCCAAGAAACATAGTCTAAAACAGACCAAACCCAAATCCAAGGTAGGTAAAGCTAATTTTCCAGAGGATGAGGACATTGCATTAGCTAATAAATTTGAACTCCTGTCAAATAAGACCCAAGAGTCAGAACAGGGTGGTGATACAGAGACATCTTTATTGGCCCCCATTCGTCTGACTCTGATAGGGAGACATAGGAACAAAGAGAGATTAAAGATAGGAGAACATGGACAGGGTCTAGAGTCAGGAGAAGTACAAGGTTAAGGAAACCACAGTGAAGTTGCACTATTTCCCCTTTTTCACTCCTGATACCTCTGCTTAGTATAGCTACTATTAATGTTAATAGTATAAAAAATGCTAAAAGGAGACTGATTGCCTTAAATATCTTAAAAGACTTAGACAGTGATATCTGTCTTTTACAAGATACCAGGTTAAATACTGTTTTCTTAGTGAAGGCGGCCCAACAATTATGGTGCTGGGGCCCTTCTTTCTTTTCCTTTGGAACTGAGTCTTGTGAGGTGGTGGGTATTTTATTTAAGGGAGATGGCATTAAAGCATCGAAGCTTGTGGAAATTTCACTGGGTCAGTCATTAATGGTAGATTGTACATTTAAGTCAGTGGGGTGGAGATTGATAAATGTGTATGCTGCCCTTACAAAAAAAGACAGGACAGTACTTTCAATACTGTTAAGCCTTTCTTAATCACAACAAAAAATGTAATCGGGGGGGGGGGAATTTAGCTGTGTTGTGGAAAGAAGTGATGGGGTGCAAAGACAAAAAAAATACTGTGACTGTAATTGTCTTCTTAACATTTTAGCTCAGAGTCATTTACATGATTCATATAGATCTCTTCATAAAAGGGGAGGGCATACGTATTATAGGGGGATGCTATCAACTAGGATAGATTTTATCTTTACAAAATATAATATTAGTATAATTAAGGCTTTGACCATCCCATTAGAAACTTCAGACCATGCAATACTATCAGTAACCTTGGGAGACATCAATGGTCCTACGTATGGTCATGGGTACTGGAAATTAAATACCACAGTATTGTCAGAATATCAATTGTGGATTAAAATGACTGAATTTCTTAAGGCACGGATGTCAGTGGTAGTCCTTTATGATACTTTAAGCACTTGGTGGGAGACCACCAAAACAGGGATTAGGAAGGTGTTTCAAACATACTCCACTACATGATGACAGAATCAGTATAAAGATTACCTTAAACTATGCTCACAGCTGAGTAAAATCTATTCAGTTATCAATGAAAAGCACATTAGTTTTACTGTACAGGTGACTCATATTAAAGAGGCAATGTCAGCCATACAATACTCTAGAGCTACAGCCTTGTTACATGAGCACAAGATATGCGCCCCAGGTAAATCAGGGTTTGGGGAGGCATTCAAAGGCTGTGCACAGCGTGTGTCAGATTGATTTATGGCTTCACTTAGTACAGAAGATGGAGTAGTACTTACAGACAGTCTGAGTATTTTGAAAAATGTGTGTAACTATTTATCGAATATGTATAAAACTGTACAGATTGATGAGAGAGTTTTAAATGAGTTTCTTGCACAGCTTAAGTTACCTTATATACCCTCAGAGACTCTTCAAGATCTGACTAAACCTATTTCCATACAAGAAATTGAAGTGACAATAGGTAGCCTCAAAAAAAAAAAATACTGCCCCAGGACTTGATGGGCTCCCAACTGAATTTTACGAAACATTTAAAGATTTGGTATCACATATTTTGATGGTTGTCTATAACTGGATATTACAAACTTCAGTGATAGACTTCCATTTTTGTATAGCCATACAAATATTAGTTTATAAACATAGAGATAAAACTAAACTAGATAACTGAAGGTCCATAAGTTTATTGAATTAAGATTATAAGATTCTGATGAAAATACTACACAATAGATTACTTAAATTATCACCATTCTTAATTTCTTCAGCTCAAACTTGTATGGTACCTGGCTGCTCCATGCAACATAATTTATTATTGATTCGGGAACTGGTTGAATTGGGGAAAGAGGAACAGCTCAGAGGGTACATTATGTTACTAGATCAAGAAAAGGCCTTTGATAAAGTCCCACATTCCTTTATCACACAGGTCCTTATGCATCATGGTATCTCATGCTCCTTTGTACACTGGATTTCATTGCTATATAGTAATGCAAAAGCAATCCCATTGGTTAATGGGTATTTAGGTAATTATATAGATATATATTGGGGAGTAAGGTAGGGGTGTCTACTAAGCCCCTTACTCTATGTGTTTTGTTTAGACCCAATGCTACAGATGATACAGCAGGACTCCGGGATTAGGGGCATTCAGCCAAAGGGAGGGGGGTTGAGACTAAAGTAACTGCATACGCAGATGATGTGTGTGTCATTATAGCAAATAAACAGTCGGGAGATAGGGTTTTACATTTAATTGAAAAATATTAATTGCCAACAAGGGATAAGTTGAATAAATGTAAGAGTGTAGTTTATCCCTTAAACAGAATATTTTTACCACAGGAGTCCTGGCATGGTATAAGAGTATGACTTTGTTTTAATATCTAGGACTGTGGTTTGGAAAAGGAGATAATAGTATACTGAATTGGACTGCTAAATTAGAATACACTTCTGTTAAAGTTAACATTTGGAAAGCTTGCAGCCAAACAAAAAAGAAAAAAGTGGCAGTAGTTAAGACATTTTTGCTCCCGATATTTTTGTTCATAAGTGCAGTATATCCTTTACCCCGTACCTTAGAAACATACCTTTTGAGTTTAGTGTTCCAAATAATATGGGGGTGCCACTTAAATCCTGTTAAGAGAGAAATACTGTATTTTCCAATAGAAAAGGATGGTTTAAATTTGCCAAATTCTGTAGTGTTTTTCTTTACAGTATTTTTCATAGCAATTTGCCTGATTTGACTAAACCGAGTACTGCACTATGGATTCCCTTTGCTGAATGCTGGCTTAGGCCTCTCTATAAAATGTGGGGCACACAGGGATATCTGTCAGCTCAGGTTAAAACTAAGTGTGTGTTCTTTAGACTGGCTCTGGGAAAACTAAAACAATGGCACCTTAGTATGGATATATTAACAGCCTCTTCAAACAAAGGCCTATATAATAAGATACACGCTTAAATTGGCCTATCTCAGATCCAGTTTATAGGGGTTGCCCCACAATTTTATTCTGCAATTTTAGAAATATTGAAGGACCCGTGTATACCTCCTAGATTATGGGACATTACTTGGTTGAGTGTTCATGGACGACTTTTTGTGAAGAGTAATGCAAAGGATAAAAAGTGGGAAGAGAGGATGTGTCAGAGAATGGGGTGTATGGCACAGGAAGAAACTATGACTCACTTTCTTGTTGAATGTCCATTTGTGAAAGAGATATGGGGACTGTTAGCAAAGAGATGGAAACACCCCCAGTGGGGACGACTCACTTATGCAGAAGTGGTGGGGGGATATAGTTTGATTGAGTTTGGGTTACCAAATGCAATGGTTCAACTACTCCTTTCATATATCAAATTTGTGTTATGGCAAGTAAGATGTAAACTTGTGTTGCAACAGTTCTTTCAAGATCCGGAGACAGTAATTTGTATTCTTGAAGCAGAAATTACTAATCAATGTACAGTAGGTTTGAACAACAGTCAATGAATTACAATGTGTGGAAAATTAGGTGGACTAAAGTTCCATTTATGAAAGATAAGATAGGATGAATTGTTATTTCCTATGTGTATATATTCTAAATGTATGACAAGAAATTGTAAAACATGGCTCAGTTTTTTTTCAATAAAATTTTCCTCTACTCTTATTCGATAAGTGCCATGGGATCTTTAGCATCCACCTGAACTACCACCAATCCAGGCAGATGGGACCTCAGTTTAACGTCTCATCCAAAAGATGGCACCTCAGACGTACAGCACCCCCCTCATGCTGCACTACAGTGTCAGTATTTGGATATTAACCCAAGTGCCAGATGTGGGAACTGAACCCACAGCCCTCTGATCTCCCGGCCTCAGAGGCGAGTGTGCTTCCTACTGAGTCACTGACACTGACTGCTTTTGCTTATATATCTAAAAAATTTCTTATCCCCCTTCTTTACCAATTTTGAAATGTTCTCCTCTGTTTGTGCCTTTGCCCTACTTACTGCTTTTGATGCCTCCTTTTTTTCCGTATGGTAACCCTCCCTGTTCTCATCCTTCTGTGTTGCCTTGTACTTTCTGAATGCTAGCTTCTTTGCTTTTACTTTCTCTGCTACTTCCTTGAAAAAACAAAGCAGTTTTTTCTCCTCCTCTTCGTAATCTGCCTGACACAGAGGTTTGTTGCCTCCTCTAAGGCATTCCTTATTACTGCCCATTCCTCCTCTACCTCCTTGACTTTCCCTATCCATGCCAGTGCTTCCCTGAGGTATGCCCCCATATTTTTGAAATCAGCCCTTCTGACATCCTGGACCCTTGTTTTAGTGTGGTTTGTTTCCAGCCCAGTACATATATCAAACCACACTGTATGGTGATTGTTCATCCCTAGGTAACTGCCCACTGTGACATTAGAGACACTGTCCCCATTGGATAGCACCAGGTCTAGAATTGCTCCTCCTTAAGTGGGTTCCCTAACTAATTGCCAGAAAAAAGACCCCTGCAGAGAGTTTAGGATTTTCCTACTTCTACCTGTAGCTGCAGCTGGAATTCTCTACTCAACATCTGGCATATTGAAGTCATCCACCAGCAATACCTCAACTTATTAGCCATCTCTTGGATTTCCTCCATTATTCCCTTATCTACCTTCTGCTGCTGAGCTGGAGGTCTGTAGATTACTCCTGTTTGAATAGCGACCTCTTTTCTTGTGTCTAGGGTAACTCACACCACCTTTGCTCCCCCCCCACACTTTCCTTGTATTTCTATGGCTTTTATGTTGACCCACACATAAAGAGTCACCTCTCTTCCTTTTCTACCTACCCTTTCCCATCTGAATAGAGCATACCCTGGTATGGTTGCATCCCAGTCCTGGTTATCATTGTACCAGGTCTCTGGTTGTGACAATGTCCAGGTCTAATGCTGCCATGGTGGCCTTGCTGTCCAGACACTGAGTGTTTGAACACATGGCTCTCCAGAATTTACTGCCTCTTCCCCTCACCCTACCCATTTGAGCTCCCATATTTACTTTCTCCTCCCCCTTCCCTGTCCTTCTTGACTTCTTTGTTTTATTTAGCCTTTTTGGGATTTCTCGCTCTTGGGATTCCCACTGCTGATCTTGTCCATGTGTGGGGGTTGACAGTCTGTATCTTTCTGCCTTATCCTGCCCCCCATGACTAGTTTATGACAGTAATATGTATTCTGGTTTATTGCAATGGCAGTGTGCATTAGATTGCAGCCAGACTAACTAGTGTGAGAAGAGCTGCACTTGTCTTTGTTGCAAAGAAATCTTCTGATTTTCAAAATCAGTGCAGCTTAGGTGGAAAGATGGGTATTTATGTAAGCAATAATACCCAACAGGGTGGGCGGTATTGGGCAATACCGGACCACCCAGGGGGGTAATGAGGCCCAACGCCACAGGCGGAGGGCCTTATAGCCCCTGGAAGGTCCGGTATAGCCCAATACCAGCCCACCCTGGAGGGTATTATTGCACTTAGAAAATGGGTACCTGTATTATCTATGTTTAAGAAAAAAAAACAATTTTGTAATTTTATTTTGTAATGTGATTTTGTAATAAAATAGTTCTTCTGCCTGTATTGGATTGCCGTTTTTTTTAGTTGTATGAACTGAGGACTTCTGTCCTACTACAGCCTCTGTACCTGTGACTTTTGAGCTCGTTGGCCTGGTTACCCCACTCTGTTACCACACACATACTTGGCTTAAAATACAGTTTGTTCTTTACCTTTTTTTTCTTTTTTGTATTTATTCATTTAACTTTTTTTAATGGAAGCAGAGCTGTTGTGGTCACAACTGGAATCGGTCCAATGACTATTACGTAACATACTGGTGGGTTCTAGTGCTTGCAGACATCAAGGAACAGAGAGGAAAAAAGGTTCAATTGTCCTGTTTAATCTGAAGCCTCATCATATTCACTGCAGTGTTGCGATCCTGGCTGCTTGCCATCCCACCCGTCCACATGCCTATCAACAAGATGGATCCGAGTGCTCTACAGTAGCACTAACAGCGTGTACTGGATTGCTTTAGAAAAAGGTGACAGCTTTTTTTATTTTCTGTTGGAAGCGAACAGAGTTTGAAATAAATCGCAACCATCTGCTGTTCTGGCTCAAATGCTGGGGGGAGCACTACAGGAGGTGTTTTCAACTTGCTGAGTATGAGGAAAAAAATAAGTGCTCAGCTTAGCGTGAGGGTGCCCTTTTTGTTTTGCCTCCAGTAGTTTGTTTTTGGAGCTGGGAGCTGTTGTACTGGGAGAAGACATCTTGGTTTGCATCGCAGTCAGACTGCAAAGATGAATTATTTTGAAGAGGCAGTTTGATGTTGTGGAGACTTGTGTTGACAGAGGGGCTTTAAGAAAAGGGTCATAACCGTTACTATTATTGGCCACTGGAGAAGCACGGACTGAAGAGTGGAAGCGGGGGGGGGGGCTTTACTTTGTTGCCCAGACATGCAGAGTTCTTGCCAGCAGCATTAATTACAGTATGAGCTCCTCCTTTTCATGTGTGGTGGCCGGCTTGATCTGATACTACTACAGCTGGCATTTCACTAAGCGGGAGCCGGAGGTAACCGAGTCACTCTAGTTGAGGCTGTTGTGCTTTAAAGACATTTGTTTCATTTAATTTTTTTTTTTTAAACATTGATGGTTTTAGTTTGCCTAAAGAAGACTTTTCCCAATTGGGGGGCCGGAGTCACGTTCAGTTAGAAGGTAGGGGAACAATTGCGGCTAATTCAGTCTGAAATGCTTTGTGGCATAGGGTTGGGACCAGGGCTCTATTGTAGAAATTGACTCTAGTGTATTTGGAGAATTCTGCAGGGAGTGGGGTGCTTCTCTCGTTGGGGGTGTGCTGGCACTGACGTAGGGAGCCAAGGTGGTGCCAGTGTCGCTCGCTAAGCTAGAGAAAAAAATGGCACCAATTTCAATTTGAATAGGGTGGTTTTGACCAATGGTTAAGCAGGTTGGGCACAAAGATAGCTTAGGTGGTGATATGGTCAGGTGACTGGCACTTTTTATTTGCTGGGCATCTATTGAAAGTTAGTGTACCCCCTCGGCAAGGGTAGTAGCCAATCAGAACCCAGCAAATAAAAAGCCCATTTTCTAAATATAATTATTATCTCAATCTAGGGACCATGTGTGAATTGGGATGCTAAATGGGTTGGGAGAAGTGAACAATAAAAAAGCATTTTTGAGATTTTTGGGGAGGAGGCTGGTATTTGGAATGCAAAATGGGTCAGGGAATGGGAGCAGTTCCTGTATTTCTTTTTAATGGGAGTGTGTGGTGGTGGTGGGGGGGTGCTATAAGTATGGGGGGGTGTTTCAATTTTTCTATAAAATGTCTTTCGACTCCAGTCAAGTCAGCTACCAATCTAGTTTGCTAGCAGTGTCTGCAGTCAGCCACCAGTCCAGTTTGCCTGCAATGTCTACAGCCAGGTTTGCTAGCTATCAGTCCAATATGCCACCAATCTCTCCAGTTAGCTACCAGTCCAGCTTTCCAGCAGTGTCTCCACTCAGATACCAGTCCAGCTTGCAAGCAGTGTCTCCAGTCAGGTCAACCACCAATCCAGTTTGCCAACAGTTTCTCCAGTCAGCTACCAGTCCAGTGTGCCAGTAGCATCTACAATCAGCTACCAGTTCAGTTTGCCAGCAGGATCTACAGTCAGCTACCAGTCTAGCTTCTCAGCAGTGTTTCCAGTGAGCTACCAGTCCAGCTTGCCAGCAGTGTCTCCAGTCAGGTCAGCTACCAGTCCAGTTTGCCAGCAGTCTCCAGTCAGCTGCCAGTCCAGCTTTCTAGCAGTGTCTCCAGTCAGGTTGCTAGCTACCAAGTCTAGTTTGCCAGCAGTGTCTCCAGTCAGCCACCAGTCCAGCTTGTCAGCAGTGTCAACAGGCAGCTACCAGTTGGCTTTCCAGCAGTGTCTG
The DNA here is from genome assembly GCA_016271365.2 of Neoceratodus forsteri. Taxonomy (NCBI): domain Eukaryota; kingdom Metazoa; phylum Chordata; order Ceratodontiformes; family Ceratodontidae; genus Neoceratodus; species Neoceratodus forsteri. The sequence continues at coordinate 598,490,272 of CM028133.1, read as the reverse complement.
CAGTCAGCATCCAGTCCAACTTGCCAGCAATGTTTGCAGTCAGCTATCAGTTCAGTTTTCCAGCAGTGACTACAGCCAGATTGCTAGCTACCAGTCCAATTTGCCACTAGTCTCTTCAGTCAGCTACCAGTCTAGTTTGCCAGCAGTGTCTCCAGTCAGTTACAGTCCAGCTTGCCTGCAGTGTCTTCTGTCAGCTACCAATCCAGCTTGCCAGCAGTGTCTCGAGCCAGCCTCCAGTCCAACTTGCCAGCAGTTTCTCCAGTCAGCTACCAGTCCAGCTTGCCAGCAATCTTCCCAGCCAGCTACCAGTCCAGCTTGCCTGCAGTGTCTCCAGTCAGTTACCAGTCAAGCTTGCCAGCAGTATGTCCAGTCAGGTCAGCTATGAGTCCAGTTTGCCAGCAGTGTCTCCAGTCAGCTTGCCAGTAGTGTCTCCAATCAGCTACCAGTCCAGTCTGCCAGCAATCTACAGCCCGGTGGCTAGTTACCAGTCAAGTTTTCCAGCAGTGTCTCCAGTCAGCTACTTGTCCAGTTTTCCAGCAGCATTTCCAGTCAGCTTGCTAGCTATCAGTCCAGTTTTCCAGTAGTGTCTCCAGTCAGCTACTTGTTCAGTTTGCCAGCAGTGTCACCAGTCAGCTAGCAGCTTCCAGTCCAGTTTGTAGGCAGTGTCTTCAGTCAGCTGCCAGTCCTGTTTGCAGGCAGTGTCTTCAATCAGCTGCAAGTCCAGTTTGCAGGTAGTGTCTTTAGTCAGCTGCCAGTCCAGTTTGCAGGCAGTATCTCTACTCAGCTTCCAGGCTAGTTTGCAAGACTCAAGCAAGGTAAGACATGTCACTAGTAAATATTTCTAAGAGTAATAAAGGTAAACCCAACTTAAAGGGGGGTGTCCAGTGAGCTGAGTATTAATGTTGAAAAAAAGAAATATCCAGGGACTTAAGTACTTCATGTAAGAATGGGCATCGTCATTGACTAGTCTTGGAACCCTTATGGTTTTGGTGAAATGCTATGAAGAGGGTGGCGCAGACAATATTCTGGACTGTTGTAACTCTGGGGAGGGACAAGGGTGCAAATTACTGGGCATGAGGAGGAGGTAACAAGGTAGCAAAATTTGTTTCAAATTACCTCCAAAATGCACTGAATTTAAAAATTTTTTTACGGGGGCTTAGGAGACCCCCAGCCCCCTCCAGCCTATAGTTTCCCTTGCAACCCCTATGGTTTTTCTGAAATGACGCCCCTGCTTACAGCAGCTATTTACTGGTATCCTGTGATATGGGGCACAAGCAAGTGGGTGCCTGCTGAAATGGAAGACCACTTTCAGCTAGTGCCCAAATGGTGGGGGTGTGGGGTCGGTGACTGGATGAGGTGATTCATGAAAAGGCAACAGGACTTTGCACACCTATACATGTGTGGGGGGTGGGAGCGAGCCCAATGAATGTGGGGAGGGAGGGTATGTGAGGGGTAGTGCCACAGGGTTCTGGCAAGCTGGCATAGTGACATGGTGGGCTTGGTGCCAGCTTGGGGTGGTGGGGACACAGGGTTCGGGCCTGGGTGCTGGTAGTTTTTGTTGCGCTCAGCCTGAGACAGTGTTTTTTTTTTTTGTCTGGAGATGCAACCCCCGACATGCGCCCCCCTGGAGTTGAGAATCCTAATTTAGGGGGGTGTGGGGGGGGCACATCCCCTGCATAAAACAAAAAAAAAGTGTTTTTGTGCCATGTTTAGTGTCACTGGAATCCCACATCACTGAAATTCAATTTTGGCGATGTGGGGTTGCCATAAGGGCATTTGGCATGCCGAATTCACCCTTATGACATAGAACCCTATTTACTAAAATGGTCCACTGTGTTTGGTAGTGGGTCCTGCATGCAAAAGTTAAAGCAAAACATTGCCAGAAATGACTTCTCACCATGTTTTGTGAAGATGTAGGGGAAGTTATGCATGTTTAGCTTTGTAACATCTTCAATTATTTTGGATTTTGGAGGGGGGTGCAGGCTTGTTTATTCAGTGACTGTCTGTGTTTCAGCAGTAGTTGATGTTTGGGTTTTTGATGATGTATGATTCTGAAGTAATTTTGTCTCTGCAAGTGTGTGTGGGGGGGGTAGTATGGTATTTTTTGTCATGCCATTGTTTTGATTTACACAATGGCTGCTTTGGGGATGCTTGTATGGTTATTTTTGTCATGTGTTCATTTCAGTTGCATAATGCCTTTTTTATATTCATGGGTTATGTGGTAGTGTGATTTGTACATTAAACGTTTGACCCTGGCAAGTTTTACTCTGATAAGGTGCTTCTAGGTGATGTACAGTATATGCTGTTAATAGTGTCTGATGTGACAGGATTTTAACTAATGAGGAGGCAGAATTGGCCAGACCCAGTCATTTAGTACTGTGCCTTGATGTATAGCAGGAGTTAATAACAACTATTAGCAACTTGCATCACACAGATCCCATAGCAATATGGTGTATATCAAGCATAAAGTTTCACCAGCCCTCACATTACATACTGTACATCGTGCATACAGTGATAGTTTGTTTTTTGTGGGTATAGTAACAGCCCTTGGGTAAAACTAAAACTTGCAGAGAGAGATAAGGAAATAGTGCAAAAAGAAAGAGAGACACTTCTAAGGATAACTGCGCCACTCTGTGAGGAGTAATGTGAAGGGGGACTGGATCACCTGTGTGGCATTTCTGATTGTTTGAATAAGCATTGTTGTGGTTTTCTACATGAATAAAGGCAGTTTGGACACTCAGTCAAGGTACTCTGTAATTTACTTTATATATACTTGATTTAGCAACTTTAACATCAAGAAACTGTTGATAGCTGGTGTTGTCTATTTTTGCTTGATTGCCAGAGATAACAAAACAGTGTTGTCCCATGATGAGTCATCCAGACAGGCCAAGAAAAAAGCTGTTCATTAGCAATGGAGTAGGAGGTATTGGCTCCACTATAACAAACAAGTGAAATGGAGATAGTGTCAAACCAAGTGTTGCTGGTGGCACCAGTAGTGCTAGTAAAAAAGTCATTTAGTGCAAGTCGTTCTAAGCTCATAATGCATCCTCCCCAATTTGAAGTCAGTACAGTATAAGGTGAGCTAGTCCCTGCTAGTGGTCCAGCATTTACCATTAAACTAAGAAAGTAGCAACTTTGACTCAATGTGGAATGCAGACATACTGCATACCATGCATGCTACTGTACAGGAACATGTAGACTTGATGTTCTGCTGCTGAGGTAGAAACATAGAAACATAGAATTTGACGGCAGATAAGGACCGCTTGGCCCACCCAGTCTGCCCATTTCCCTACCTACTGGATAACCTCCAGTCACACTACACACAGGGAAATCGAGTAGTTCCAAACAGCCCACACCATTTCAGCCTCTAGCTGGTTAGAAATCTGTGAAAATAGCAGCTAGAAGGTGCTTTTCGGTAACAAAATTATCAGAAAAATGTCAAAATATGATAAGCAATAAAAAAACAGTTTAAAAGGTTTTTTTAGGCAAAAATTACTTCTACTGTAAGTAAACTTAGTAAAGGAGTACAAGTTAATAGCAAATGAATGTAGCGGCCATCTTCAAAATCAACATTCTAGAATCCCACAATCCAAAGACCCCAGATAACAGCTAAAGCTGTATTTGGTTAGGTGAGAGATGGTTCATACCTGGCGCTGCCCACACCGCCATATGTCCTCGCATGTATGGCATCCACAATCTTAGTGTTTCCTACATAACCTAGGGACCCCTATCGAGCCACACACCCATCCATGGAGGAAGTTGTGTCATTTTATTCGCACATTCCACAGCTCTGTAGCGAAACACACTGCAGCTCCCCAACCGACTCGAGCCCTCACTCCTGAACTGCCAGAAAGCTGGCATCAGTACCGAGTATGAGCAGCCTACTGAGGTACAAGGGACCCAGACTGCAGAAATGCATGCAATAAGTGAAAGACTTTGAAAGGATAGAGTGAGACTACAGTGGAAGGCAATGCAAGGAAAAGTTTGTTTGTAACATGCCCTTACAAAAAGATTCAAAGGGTCTTACAGGGAGAAAATGTAATAAATATATTAAGATACACAATTCAGTCAATCAATAATTAATAAAACAATAAAATAAATACATTAATACTGTAGACCTGAATGAAGTACTATAGGATTTTAATGCTCTTTTAAAGGCCACCACTGTGTGGGCAGAATGAACGCTCGGCAGCAAGGAGTTCCAAAGAGTGGGTTCAGCCATCCAAAATGCTCTGTCTCCTCAAAGCTTGAGATGAGATTTGGGGACCGCTAGCAATCCCAGTCAGTGAAGTGGATAGGTCAGATAGAGGCGTAAGGAGATAGGAGCTCTTTTACGTAACTAGGACTCAGATTATGTTGGGTCTTGTATTTTCACAAGCATATTTTAATGTTGATGTGCCATTGAATAGACAGCTTGTGAAGACAGCACAGCACCAGAGTAATGTGCTTCCTTTCACATGTTCTGACCACTAGCCAGTCTCCAGCATTCTGAACCATCTTCAAAGGACACAGCAAACTTTCAGGAAACTTCCAGGTAGATGTAATAAATTATGGGTCAAATGTTATAAATCTGTTTGAAATGTGAACATTATGTTCAAAATGTGACAAATCATATTTTACTGTGTATACAAAGGCACTATGCAGAATGTAGTGCAGTGTAGCTGCAGTATATCATAACATGCTGCAGTGTGCTGCAGGGAACAGTATAATTCAATTGCCATAAGCCCTTTTTTACTGCAGTATTTTGTGACATGTCATTTTCTGCCAGTCACTGCATTGCATTGTGGCTGGCTCCACTGTATTAGAATTATATGTTCAAATAAGTTCAACATATATTGTATATGTTCAAATAATCAATATGTTTCTCTTTCCTACCCCTCTTTCTATTCCTGCACTTTCTTTTTTTTTTTTTGAAATTCAAGTTTATTGATTTTTACCAGAGCCAGAGGTGAGAACAAAACGACATTGTACAATGAATACATAAATGATTCCACACACCCCCTAGCCCCATCCCCCCCTCCTTATCTCCCTCACCCTCCCCCCAAAATCCCAGCCTTGCCCAATCACTCAAGAGGAAACCCCTGATCAGGAGTAATCTCAATCAGACAATTATGACTCTTAAAAAAGAAGTATTGAAGTTGAATTTCCTCATAATTTATGTGGAAATTCAACTTCAATAATTCTTTTTTAAGATGTACCATCAGGAGGTAGTGCACACGTTTGAAGCAAATAAAGATTGTGGATTTTCTCCCGGTGTTTAGAATATCTAGAGGGATGACTTGACAGACTAGCACATAATTTTTCTGTATTCAAGTCAGCTAACAATTCTTGCTACCATTCCGTATAAGTTAAGGGGGGGAGTCTTTTAACCAGTGTCTCAGCACCACTTTCTTAAGGGAGGAGGATATAATGGCCATGTAGTATCTTCTGGCCTTCACATCAATCCCACTATAGTGCCTAATTAGACAGATCTCTGAGGTGAAGCAATGTTCAATACCCAAGAGAGGGTCAGCTTTAATCCTAATACCTTCCTATAAGCCCCTAACATAAGAACAGGCCCAGAATATATGGAAAAGGGTACCTTCATCCTGATGGCATCTGTTACACGAAGGTCTAGCAATTGTACCTATTTTATGCAACTTGAATGACGTCCAAAACATATTATTCAATAATTGAAATTGCATCACTCTTAATCTGTCTTGAGTGGTATAACAGTAAGTATTAGACCATATAGTTTGCCAGTCCCTGGATGTGTCTGGAAAGCAATCTACCCAATATTTAGGTGTACCATCATTCCCAGGGTATGCCTGATCCAATAAAGAGTTATATATTCTGGAGACAGCATGTTGGACCCACACTACTTGAGCAAGCAATTCAAAATATTTCTCAGGAAGATTATCTATTCTTAGGTTTTCATGACATTGTATTATTAAATGTCTAACCTGATACACTCTGAAGACAAGATTAGGGTCCACCTTATGTTTATTAATAATAGAGTGCACTGTTAAGCATCTACCATCCTGTAGTAAGTCTGAGATTCTTAGGTCCCCTAATGAGGGGAGTCAAGTCTCGGAAATCATGGAACCTCCTACTTTCAGATTCAGGTTTTTTCACAAGGGTTGACAGGGGTCTTTCCATGGCACATATCTTAAAAATTAACATAATTGTGTATGGATCCTCACTGAGGTGAGTATAGGAAGAGATATCAAGCTTTTAGGGAGAGTACGCCACGGGAGTATAACAGGGCAGTCCGGCCAAGGCCAAGTTCCGAATCAGTTCAATTTCCAATTTTACCCATGCAGGGACATAAGGCAGGGAGAGCATTTCAAATGGAGTATCCAACCATTTTAGGTATTTACTTACACTGCTCTCCCAGTAATGTAGGTCTAAGTGTGGTAATCACAGGCCTCCCTTGAGTTTAGGGGGAGCTAGTTTATAATATGCTCTATGGGGGACTTTACCTTGCCAGATAAATTCTGATATCATTGCGTGAGGTTTCTTAAACCACTGCATTGGTAACCAGACATTAAGCATGCTCATAGGATAAAACAATTTGGGTAACACATTCATTTTGATAATGTTAATGCGTCCCCAAAGAGAAAGTATGATTTTACTCCATCCAAGTAGATCCTGTTTGATTTTCTGGAGAATATAATCCAGATTTAATTGGACCATTTTGTGATCACTCCTAGCTAATATTATCCCTAGGTATTTTAACGTGTTAGGGCAGCACTGTAGGCCCAGATCAACAGCTAAATACCTCTGCACTTTAGAATTGAGGGGGAACAATGAGGTTTTTATCCACATTGCTCTTATACTTGGACTTTCTGCTATATTCTTCTATTATAGTAAACATTACTGGGATAGACACCTTGGGTTGAGTCAAATGCAGCAAAATGTCATCTGTATATGCAAAGACCTTGAAATCCTGAAAGCCTGTCACTATCCCCTGCATTCTGGGCTGAGACCTGAAATGGTTCAGCAAGGGCTCCAAATAAATATTAAATAGGAGGGGAGATAAAGGGCAGCCTTGTCTGATACCAGAGAATAACTGAAAGGTGGAAGAAAACACTCCTTTACAGTATACTTTTGCCATGGGATTTGTGTATAATGCAGCTATCCAACTGGTAAAAATAGGAGGATACCCAAATCGTTTCATAGTTAGAAACAAGAACTGCCAATTCACTCGATCAAATGCCTTCTCTGCATCCAGGGACAACAGGCTTTTCGGCTCTACGTCCCTGGAAACAGAGAAGATATGGGACAACTTACGTACATGGTCCGATGACATCCTGCCTGCCATAAAACCTACCTGGTCCAGATGGATTTTAAGGGGCATAACATTTGCAAGTCGGTTTGCCAAGATCTTAGTAAGAATCTTAAGGTCATAATTAAGTAAAGAAATGGGATGGTAACTGCTAACCTTTTCTGAATCTTTACCTGATTTAGGGATTACAATAATAAGTGCTTCAAACAGATGTTTATCCACCAGGTTTGATTCTAAAATACAGGAGAACAACCTTTTCAAACTTGGGGCCAGATTTTGTGCAAAACATTTATAAAAGTTTGGGGAAAACCCATCAGGGCCCAGGGCCTTATCCAAAGGCAGTACACCTATTGTTTTTAAAATCTCTGACTCTGAGATGGGGAAACTAATTCTCCTTTCAGCTCCTCTGGGATAGTTGGAAGCTGAATCGAGGATAAATACTCTTCCACTTCTGCCATCGTCAGTTGATGTTCCATAGTACCACATGACATTTTATAATATCTTTCAAATTCGAGTACTATATCCCGAGAGAGAAACCTGACAGAGCCATCAGATTGTGGGTGGATACTTTGGATTATTCTAGAGGATTCAGCTGCTTTTAATCTCAGGGCTTGGAGTCAGCTCACTTTCTCCCCTTGATCTAAATACAGCGTTTTAGATTTAAGAATAGCGTACTCAGCTTTGTCCCTCAGGAGTTCACTGTATTGATTCCTCAGGCCAATTAGTTTCTGCTTGTCCGCTTCTGCTGATGTTGGGGAAATATACTTCTCTATAGCTCTTATTTGTTGCAGTAAATATTTAATGTCATGTTCCCTCTTCTTCTTTAGTTCAGCCAATATTTTAATAAGCTTATTCCTCAAAATACACTTCATAGCCCCCCACTCTATATCTCCCTTCCCAGTGGAATTCAAATTATCTCTTTGATATTGTTCTATTACCTGAATGATGTTGTCTTTGATTAGGTCTGATTTGAGCAACTGATTATTTAATTTCCAGGTAGTTTGCCTGGGGCAGTGTGGGCTAAGATCAATGGAGCAACTAACCATAGAGTGATCTGAGATCACTCCAGGGTCTATTTTACAAGCCAGTAATCCCGGGAGTAGAGATCTAGACATAAAAAAGTAATCGGTCCTAGATCTAGATTTGTGTAACCCTGATGTAAAAGTGAATTCTCTGGCCGTAGGATGCAAGATCCGCCAGGGATCACACATACCCAGATAGTCGGAGAATTCACGTTTTGCCCTTTGGGCAGATGTCAGTCCTTTGTTCTTTTTCCCATCTTTATCCAGATCTGGGGAAAAAGTTAAATTCCAATCCCCAGCCAGGACCATAGGTAAGGTGGCAAAAGGAGTAAGCAGCTTTAACAGCTCACCAAAAAACCATGGGGAGTCTACATTAGGGCCATATACATCACCTAGGAGTATTCTTACTTGGCCTAAGAGGCCCTGAAGAATGATATAATGACCATGTGGGTCCTTAATAGACTGTTCGCAAACAAACAGAATGGACCTTGAGATTAAAATGGCAACACCTCTGCTTGCCGTGCTTTCTCCAGCCGTATAGACCTGACCTACAAACTGTCTCCTGAACAAATTAGATTCTGACTCTAACTTGTATGTCTCTTGTAGACATATAATATCTCCTTTATGTACTTGTAAATGTTTTAGAATTTTATATCTTTTAATTTTATTCCTCGACCCTTTAACGTTCCAAGATATCCAATGATAATTACCCCCCATGCTTCATTATCCCTATATAGGTCCCCACTCTGAATACAGTCATCAGGCAACAAATAGTTAAGAAGCTGAAAATTCTTAGTCTGAAATACACATTGATAAGATCATTCCCCTTATTAAGCAAAGCTGGGCCCCCCTCCCGATTTCCCACTTTCCCCTGACATTTAGTAAACCTACATACCTTTTCATATAACTTGGCATTAAGGGACACTGTCAACCCTCTTAGGTCTTAAAGTGTCCCTAGTTTATAAAACATATTTTATGATTGCCAAAATTCTGTAAAGATTGTTGCTGTAGCTGGTAGTTTGATTCTGACTCTTATTTTCTTTAAAAAAGTAAAAAACAGACTGCCTAACATACTGGTGTTATCACACCAAACAGGTGTGTTTACATTCCTTGATCAACTCCAAATACATCTTTCCTGGACTTGGGGAAACCCACAAAACAGTCTAGCCCCCATGATGCATTGGGAGATTAGGAGGCTACTGTCTTATGAGTGACTGCACTGTCTGTGTGTGTTTCTAATGATCAGGACATGTGTAGTAAGAACAGAACCATGACTGTAAACAAAAACAAGGTTGTTTATAAATATACATTGCCATGCATTTCAGTTCTACTAAGCAAGGCTACAGACAAAACAAACAGCAACATCAATGAATTTTAGAGAGGGTAAGCAATCATAAGATGTGGGGTTTCAGCTGGAAATACTATGATGAAAAACAGGTTGACAGTGTCCCTTTACAACATGGCATATTTTGAACAAAGGCAATTACAAACCCTGTACCCTCCTTCCTTAATTCCCCAAAACGCAATGAATACAGAACATACAATATCCCCAAAATCCTAAACAAATATTCCACCCCCTCCCACTCAATGAAATCTTTGCTTTGTCCAAGCCCACAAAGAATCTGCTGCTGTATTCCAGGCTCCTTCCTCTCCATCTCCCCGAGGTCTCTATTTGAGAGGCATTTGTGCAGACTTTGCAATAAGAACATCACTAGAGGTCTACAGCTTGCCATCCCCCCATAAATACAAGCAGGGCTTACTGCAGGATCCTCCATCCCTGAATTCCTAATGAAGAAAAAAAAGGGGGAGCCTAACCAAATTAGGGAATTAAGACACTGAGGAGAGACTCGCTGTCTGTGACCCCTTACTTCAAAACAAACTTAGGTAAATTAGGTGTCCAGTTAAATTCACTGTGACCCCAGTAACTAAAATATGGCCCTATTGTATTCCTACCCCCGATACAAAACATAACTGGAAATAACATAACATGCTAAACTGGGGGAGACTGATACAGTTCCGCTCCTTCCTATACCTACAGTAGTGTAGATTATAAATCCCCATTTTTCCTATTTATTCTATTTAAATTAAGAACTATTAAGCTGAGTGAAGCACTCCCTGAATTTTCCCCCTGTCAAATAGTACTTACTGAACAGTAGAAGGCCCACAAACAAAACAACTGAGCAAGCTCCCTCTAGTGTTAACTTGGGGGCAGAACTGTTTAACATGCCAGACAGATCCAAGCAAATGTGTGAACCCATCTCTGAGTGCAATCCTGTTTAGGATCGCAAGGTATAACAATCTACAAATTCAGAGTCTTAGCCATATTCCTGGAGTTACAATTGTCCCCAGGAAGCTTTAGCATGAAACAAATCCATGCTGATTAACCATCAGGTCAGCACCCAGTCCAGACCTCCACTTTCTTCACCCTTCTGAAAAAAGACATAGTAGGTTATCCTTCAGTCCTGCAGCTGCAGTTCCTGCATCTTCATAAGACACCCAGACTCCTGAAATCAGAACTTACAGCCTGGCAGGGTACCCCATACAAAAACGGATACCTGCTGTGATCGAGTTTAGACACCAATGGATGATAGGTTGCTCTTTTCTGTCATACGGTTAAAAGCAAGTTGTGTGCCACTCGCAGTTTAGTGACCTCCCACATGATATCCTGGATGTCTTTGATTTTAAGGAAGAAATGCTGCCTTTCTTGATAATTAAGAAAACAAAAAATAAAAGGCCTTGGGGTGCTCCAGGCAGAGGCATGGGTCATAGCAACTGATGAGCACTCCAAATGGTGTGGGGCCTGCCAGTTTTGATATCAGCTTTTGGGTAAATAAGATTCCATTATTCCCTTCTTCTTTTTCTGGTAACCCTATAATGATGGCATCATTCCACCTGCTACGACCTTCCAGGTCTTCTATCTTGCTTTCTAATTTATTTACTTTCTGCTTTAACATAACAGTCTCCTGTTCTTGACATTCCAATTTTTTTTCAACGGAGAAAATACAGGCATCACAATCTCCCATTCTCTGTGTTAGAACATCCAGCGCCGATGTGATCGATTTAAGCTCTTCCTTTACTGTGTGGATTTCCTCCTGAAAGGGTTTAAATTCAGTGAGGAACCACAAAAGGGTTAGTGGCTTCTCTTCCACAATGGGAGGCTCAGGTCCTGAATTACTGGCTGTTGCAGAGGCCCTGGATTTTTTCCCGTCCTTGACCGGCGATGGAGGCGGAGTGTGTCTAGGCAGGGGTTTCCTCATCTCCATGTCCATTTTCCTCGGGAATTTGTCTGAGTACTTGGAAGCCAGCACAGACAGGTAAGACTCCTAAATTGCTGCTCTCTTTTCCTTTTTTAAGCATGAGTAATGCAGTAAATCAGGGTAAAAGGCTGGAGCTCTGGAGTCAAGCTGCTACACAGCTCTCTGCATCATGTGACCTCCATTCCTGCTCTTTCTATGGTATCTGATGGATTTTCATCTGCCTTGTCTGACTGTTGTTCTTTTAAGGTTCCTGGGTATATGTTAGTTGAAATCCTCCTCTGTAGCTCCCCCTGTATGTTTCCCTTGGAAAAATGGGTTCTGTGACTGTAACAACAATCATTCCTATCTGTACTGTCATAAGATGAATACAAAAGAAGGTGATAAGAGACAACAGAAAAATGTTCATGAAATATAAAGGAAGCCAAAAGCGGAAGAATTGGAAAGAGTACCTTGAAGCAAAAAAGGTAGTTAATAGGAAGGAAAGATAGGTCAAGGTGGAGACTGCAGCCTAGCTAGCAATGGGGTGAAGCAAGGGGAACAGGCGTTCTTCTGATACATAGCTGGATGAAGCAAAAGATCAAAGATGGAATAGAGAGGCCTAACGTAGAGCAGAATGGGAGGAGGGGGACAAGGGAATAGCAGAGATACTAAACAAATACTTTTGTTCAGTATTTATTAGGGAGAAGGATGGTTGACTGACAGAATGTAAGGTAAGGAGGGAAAGAGACAGGGGTGTTTGCAGAAGCAGCATTGACAAAGTAATGAGGGAATAGTGTTGGAAAGGCTAAAAGTGTTGAAAATGGATAAATCTATGGGACCTGATGGCTTGAACAATAGGATGCTAAAGGAGGCTGTGAATGTGATAGCAGTGCCACTTGCAGATATATTCAACTGCTTTCTGACTACAGGGGTGGTTCCTTGGGGACTGTATGACAGCAGACTGGGTCCCTCTGCATAAGAATAGAAGGAAAGATGAGCCAGGGAAATACAGACCAGTCAGCCTGACATCTATTGTGAAAAGGTAATGGACTCCATACTGAGGGAGGAATTAATGGACTTCTTGGACAGAAATGGGCTGCAGGACCTCAAGTAGCATGGGTACACATGAGGAAGGTCTAGCCGGACTTCTCAAATTGACTTTTTTGATTAGGCGGCCAGGACATCTGGTAAGTGAAAATATATTACAGCATGGCATTTGACTCAGTCCCTCACAGAAGACTGGTCAAGAAACTATGGTACTTACGGGTGAAGGAAAAATTGGCAGCTTGGGTGGAAAGCTGACAAAGGGAAAGGATGCAAAGACATGTAGTAAATCTGGGGTTCTCAGAAGTAATGGAGGTAACAAGTGGAGCACCACAAGGATTGGTGCTGGACCCTTTCCTTTTTAATGAGTTCATTTGGGACATCGGGGGACATTATGGTCAAGGTTTGCCTCTTTGCAGTGAAACAAAGATCTGCACAAGGGTCAACAAGGAGGTCATGATATGGGAACTCAGGGAGGATCTGGACAGGTTAGAGAGCTGGTTAATGATCTGGCAGCTGTACTTCAATGAAAAAAATTAAGGCAATGCACATTAGGTAAAGGATCCCAAGACTACAGTACAAAATGTGTGTTTGTGTGTGTGTGCGCACACACACAGGAAAGCACCATGGATTAAAAGGACCTGGGGTCATGATATCTGAGAGTTAAAATCCACAGCACAATGTAGCAGAACTGTTTGAAAGGTAAATCAGATGTTGAGATGTATAACGAGGTGATAAGCAGTAGTAGTCTGAAGTTTATACTCCCACTGTACAGGTCATTGATGAGACCACAACCTGAGCACTGTGCAAAGTACTGGATTCCACACCTGAATAAAGATTGTGACAAAGTTGAAGCAGTACAGTACAAGACAACCCAGATGGTCCAGGGACCAGGGGCCAAGTTATATGAGGAAAAGGCTGCAGGACTTGGACATGAACACCCTTGAGGAGAGAAGGGGTAATATAATAGAGACATATAAGTAGCTGCACAGCATAAACAGGGTAGACCCAATTAGCTCTTCTCCTTGAGGTCAAATACAGGGATGAGAGGGAATTTAAAATAGCAGTAGGAAGACTCAAGAAAGATGTTGTCAGTGCATTTTCATGGAAAGAGCAGTGGAGAAGTTGAATAAAGTACCAGAATAAGTGGTAAAGGCCAAATCAGTAAGCAGTTTTAAGCAGGAATGTGTCAGGCATATAAGCTATGTGAGAAGAGGGGAGGAAGAAACTAAAAAGAATAATGAGCACTAGGGTCAGTGCAGAATAATTACATAAGGTGGGGAGAATGGGTGGGTCAATATGCGTTTTTCTGCCATCAGTGTCTATGTATGTATAACCCTAAGAAGAGAGTATTGCAGAAGTTCTGTCTCATTGTGACAAAGTCAGGGACTATCATCACCAGGTCCCCGGGTGCAAGACATGGTTTGGTCTGGTTGATGTGATGCAGGTGGAAGAAGCAACTGCAGACTACAACTGACACAGATATTCCAGCGTCTGCTTGCAGTCCATAGAGACACCAAGATCCTTAACTGCATCCACAGCATAGAACAAGATGCCATTTAAAGATCGCAATGTGACATCCCCACTTGTCATTTCCAACCCACAGGGGCCTGGTATGACCATCACTTACACCTTCCCTGGGTTAAGGCTCAAGGCTCAACTAATTGGAGGCCAGCCTATCACTGATTTCCCCAAGATGCTTACCCAGTACAGAAATCGCATTTCTCTCAGCAGGTGAATAAGACGGGTGCAGCTGAGTACCATTTGTGTAGCAATGCCACTCTACATAACATCTTATGATGTCAATTAGACACCTCATGTACTCAGTGAGCAATATGGGTGTGAGGATCGAGTCATGAGGCACACAACAGTGGAGCACTGTAGTTTCAGATAATGATATTACCTAGCTCACCTGCTGTGCCCTCCCTGTAAGGCAGGACTCAAACCAGCATAAAATTGTGCCAGTGTGTCATATGTAGTGCCTTAGGCGATCCATCAGCCCACTATGATACACCATTTTAAACACTGATGTGAGGTTAAGAAGAGCTAAGATGGACCAATACCTTCTGTCCCTTGCAGTAAAGAGAACAGAAACCTTTATTAAAGTGGTGTAAGTGCTGTGGCAGGTTCTAAATCCCAGTTGGAGAGAGTCATAGATGTGAAATGTTTCCATGTGAGCCTAAACTGTGCCATCACCACTTTCTTGGTAACCTTCCACAAAAAGAGAAAGACCAAGACAGTTCTGAAATTTTCAAGACTGTTTAGGTCCAAATATGACTTCTTCAAGAGGGTTCTCACTTCCGCCCTTTTCACAGCAGCAGAAAAAAATCCTCCCTGATGGAACATCCAATAATGTCAGTGTTAATCAGATTAATTGATTCCTAGCAGCCAGCATGTAGTCAGGTAAGCTCAGATTCCAGCGATATGGTAGGAGGGGTTCAGCTCCAAGATCACCTGGAGCTCCTCCTTCAAAACCAGTCTAATCTTTCCCCAAACTGGCAGATTGTCTAAGACCATTGGTGACAGGGTACAATCTGCTCATGATAAGTCACTTGAGTGATACATTTCTTGCCTGCAATTATAAGCAAAGGGATCATCGGAAGGTTCACACATACTATATCTGTGACATGTCCAGCATGAGCAGTACCAATTTGGAAGGGAAGCCTGACAATATTGTTGGAGCCGAGGCTGATGATAATGGGGATGACACTGCTGTGGAAATATACAATACACCACAACCATGAATTCAAAGGGTTTACTGGACTGAAGGGGGGAAGGAAGAGAAAGATTGCTCAACTATATCTACAACTTTATAAATTGTCTTTAGTTTCAGGACAGGTTTGGGTAGAGTGCTTTACCCAGTAGATCGTCAACACTGGTATAATGTACCCAGCATGGGAGGAAACAATCCTTGTATCTTATATTTATCACTCAGTTCCAAACCCAATACATCTTTTACTTCTTTCAGATGTTTGCACCAATTGTACACTGGAGGAGTAAGGTTCTCTGATCCTGAGCAGTTTGACATAGTTCCTGTGTTTAATTTTATAGTATGCTCAGTGGATCTCATGCCATGGGGACCATATCAGTGTCATTAGCTCAAGTGTCACTCACTGTCATGTACTTTTGTTTTAGTGATTTAGGTTTAATATTCTCTGACATACTCAGGTGATTACAACCGATGTCTGCTTCACTGTACTGCACAAGGCCCAACTCTCATATTGCATAATTATTGTATTCTTCAGCCACCTGTCATAAATTATTTGAACTTATTCACATGACCACAGTCATGTCTTCTTCGCTACCACACTGTACTTCACAGAGCCCAAACCCCATTATTTTTTTGTTACAGTTAAACTGTTCATTGTGCATTTTCAAAATACAAACATTAAACAAAAGCAGGGTAAGGTATGTTAAATGATTATACAGCTTATGTAAACATGAACATTCAATATTAAGCAGCGATACTGAAAACTCATCCATCTTCAAATATATGGTGGTTCCAGTTAAGGCGGGTGAAACACCAAGGTAGCCTTCACCCTGCTACAGAACAAGTACCCACAAAGAAACAACTACAACACAAACAAGCACAATCAAACTATTTACATACAGGGAATAGCAGGATTAATACCAATTGTGAGTTACTACTGCCACAATTTACTAATAAAGAGCTGGTGTGACATGAGCTACAATATATGTCTTAACTCAACCAATTCCAGTTTTAGGAGTGGTGTAGTTAAGGAATGGTCGCCAACACACTTCGTAAGCAGGTATAGTGTTACTCGCGAGGTGTGCAAGGCAATCTAAAGAGGCTAATTGTATAACTGAGGACACTAGTTCTTTCCCAACCCCTTGACTGCATTTCTTAGTCACCTGTTGTCGTAAATTATTTGGATTATTCATGTGATCACAAGTCATATCTTCTTCGCTGCAACACCATGTTTCACTGGGCCCATACCACATTAGTGCATTCTTCAGGCAGATGTTATCTTTGATTATTTAGATACATTAGCATACCCACACATCATGTCGATTCCTTCAAATATCTGGGGGTATGGATCGACCCCAAACTCTCTTTCAAACACCATATTGAAGAACTTTCAAAAAAACATAAACACAGGCTCAGGATTTTCTTCAGAATGGTATCCTGTGATAATAGCAAGGAAAGAATAGTGAACAAAGAATAGCGACTAAAGAATAGCACAAGACATAATAACGAGTGACATTTAATAGCAGGCGCCATTAATGGCGACTTTGCCCACGTCAAATTAGCACCAGTAGCAAGGAGTGCTTCAATGACTTTGTCTTTCATGACTTTGGTGACATCGGACACTGTGCAATATTGACATTACTTCAATTGCAATGTACACACGAGATATGAAGTCTCAAAGAAAAAGTACACTGGAAGCAGGCTGAATAACAAAGTGGGACACACCGCAGTACACCACTGTAAACAGGAGCACAGCTCTGGTGTGTACACGGGCAAGTAAGCCCTGGGCCAACTGACTGATACACCTTAAGTAATGTCATTAATTACAGTGACAGGACTAAATGCCTCCTGGATAGGATCTGCCCAGTTCCTTTTTAAGGACACGATCAATGGGACAGGCTGACAATTAAGTAAATATGAAAAATAACTGAGTAATTTAGCAGTAGAGAACACAGTACACTGAGGATTATGAGGCATGAACAAAAAAAGAAACACAAAAAAGGTTTTTTAACCAGTACCAGAAAGTCTGCAATGGAAAGAGCTCTCTCCCTCTCAAACAGCATGCGAACTGTCACTATGAGTATCCACTGCAGTAGTGTGAACGCATGCATCACAGGGAGCAGAGGAAGTAACAAAAGACATGCTGTGACCTGGGGGAGGGGCGTGGGCAAAGTACAGGGAGCTGCCATATTTTCTGTTGCTCTACAGAATTAAATTAAAAAAATCAGGAAGTGAAAGATAGTGAATGCCAGAGAAACCCAGAGAATACAGCAGCAGAACACAGAGCGCTATACTTGTTCTTGAGGTATTTTTACACTCACTATACTTTCCATCGCTATATTGCATTTTGCTATTGTGCACTCGCTATTATTGAACTCGCTATTTTTATTTTGCTATTTTGACCTAGAACCCTTCAGAATCAGGCACCTATTAACATACGAGGGGAAAATCAGGTTGGTACAAACAACGTTCTTGCCCCTCATTGACTACACAGACTTTCTATATGTACCATCGAGTGCATTGCTTAGGTCTGTCACTGATGCCCCCCACTCAACACACTACTGTACCCTTTACAAAAGTATAGGCTGGAGCTCACTTAGCCTCAGATGACACAAAAACTTGGTACTCTGGATCTTCAGGGCCATATCCAACAAGCTGCCCCAATATATCAAGGACTGCCTACCCATTCACATTCCTGGTAACTACCTGTTCAGAAGCTTAACTTGAATCACCCTATATATATATCCCTGAAGTAAGGACGCACTTTGGTCATGCAGCAGTTAGCTTCTTTGGAACACTGCTCAAAATATATTGCAGCTTGCTACACCCGTATCAACAGCTGCTTTTAAAAAACTAATTCAATGGTCCTTCCTGGAGCCCTGTAACTGTTTCTGGCATTGAACGTCTGGCTATTGTACGCATCTGCTTCCCCCCCCCCCCGTCTGCTTTCTAAGGGTTATGAGGGCAGGAAGGAGTGGAGGCTTACCAGGCTATGCAAGTCACTCCAGCCTTGGTAACCAGCATCCCTTCCTACCATTCTGTTCTCTACCATCTTCCTTTGCCTTACCGCTGACCTTCTACTCTCCTGTCTGATGCATCCTGCTCAGGGGGCATATAATTTGTACACATTGTATATATCAATGCATACTGCTTCACTACTGCCGTACATATTTCTTGTATTTATTGTACTCACCAGTGCACATTATATCTCCCTATGCTTGTATACCATGTAAATACTTGTTACCTTGTAATGACTCGTGTTCTGTTGTAAGAATTTCCTTAAATTCCCGTGTATCATATATCTTTTATGTGACATAATCCTGGTCCATCTTGCAAATGAGTTTTTTCTCAAAGTTGTTTTGCCTGGTAAAATAAAGATTTGATTGACTGACTGATTGATTGTCTGATTGATGTATTTTTCATAGCACCAATATTTAATTGGGCCTCAACTCTATTATTTATTTATTTTTATTTACTATACTTTTTGCTGTCAGTTACTGATCCCATCAGCACCAGCCCCAAGCACATGCCTCAATCCGTGATCACCTTAGCCCTGCAGATACCCCCTGGATTACCCCCCAGGGCAGGGCTATGGCTCCAAGCAGACAATCTATGTTGGGAGAAGGTGTCGGTGAACCATCACTGCCTCCATGGCTCAACCCCCAGGGCTAGGTTCAGGGCCTGGTGGCGTTGCAGGGCCATAATTGGTCAGCAGGGAGGAAGGGAGCTATGGAGGCCAGGCACCAGGCAGGTGTTTTATCTGTGGTGGACAACAGTTATTTTCTGGACTGCCATGGGGGTGTGGACATGCAATGACATCCAGCATCCACCCTGCTCCCTTAGCATGCTGGCACTGGTCACCTGTGGTTTCTCCAGCCTCCACTAGGGGTCCATCAGGCACCAGATACTCTACCCCTCCCTCCCTCCCCAGAGAAGGAGAGCAGTCCATGGGATGCTCAATCCTTCTCCCCCGGCTGGCCCCCAACTCCCAGGGACTGTTCCCAAACTTGGGTCATCGGCATTGCAAGCAGAAATCCAACTGCTGCACTGGTGTGCTGACTGATTCAACTCTATTATTGCTTTCATTAACCACATCATCATCAATTATTTGTTCACATTTACATGACCAAAACCATGTGTTCTAAGCATCAACACAACACCTCCCTTGATCTATACACCATTATTGTGGTCTGTATCCACTTGTCTTCATCATCAATTATTTGGACACAGTAATGCAGGTAACCTGTGACAAGGGTGTCTGTGATGGAGCACCTGCAATAATGGCGACTCAATCAGGGAGCATGTCATTGGGGCTACTGACAGGGTTGGACAACCGGATAGGGGGAGTCAGCGAACATAGCGATGGGATGTCACTATACATATGGACGTGGGGGGAGCAAGCATGCATAGTGAAGGGTGGGAGGGATTGTGAGGGGTGGTGCCATGGTGGGTTGCCTAGCTGGCCCCATGGCATGGTGGGGGGCTGGTGGCTTTGGTGGGCAGGGTGCTGGGTTTGGGTGGTGCTGGTGATGTTTTGTTGTGCCCAGCCTGAATTATTTATTTTTATGTTTTGCACACACCCCGACACACCCAGCTGGGTTGAGAATCCTTAGGGGTGCAGGGGGCAAAGCCCCCAGCATAAAATGCTGAAAATACAAGCTCCCGGCACCGTTTTGCTATGCGCCAGGGAGTCAGGGTGCCGAAACTGATTTTCAGCACTCTGGCTTCTCAATAATGTCGATCACATTTAGGCTTTCGCCATTATCACATAAATCTAGAATGCAACTACAACTCATATCTTCTTTGCTGCTACTCATTTGCATTATTTCATTCTTAACTTTCTTCAGCTGCATATTTATTATGAATTACTAATACCAATTAAAATCATATTAATAACAAAACATAATATTAAAATAACAAGAAATAAAACATAACTAATAAAATGTTCACCATAATCAATATTTGTATCACGCCATGCTATAAGCAACTTTTCTTTGAGGCCAAACATTATTGACACTTTTCCATTGTTTGCAGAGTGGCATGTCATGAGTTCATGGCCTGCACACTGTTAATTTGTTGATGTGCAGTTTATTCTGTACCATTACTGTTTCACTGACTTTATTTTTAAAGCTATCTAGGCAACACCATAACTGTGCCACACAAACACTTTTTATCCTCATCCAGCTTAACTCTATTACTTCTCTGTCCATGTTGCTTCATCTAATCACAAACCTTCCTGTCCTTCTATAGTATGGTGTTGCCTGTTCCCTTCCTGGGCATTGTGCTTGCTGCTCTGCCTGTCCTGACCCTCGTGGGAAAACACTGTCCTTTTTTTTAGGCACTTTATCAGCAAATTCAGCTCACTACTAATCAGTTTAGTTCATTTGCAACTTCTCTGGCTGCCAGAGACAAGATGCAGATAACAGGGAATTAGTTGTAGATAGTAACACAATTACCTGAAAATCAGTCCAAAGTTGGTGAGAAATTTGCTATCTCATAAACTGGTCTCAATGATCTATTAAATAAACTGTATGCTACTGCTTGAGCCCATCCCATCATCCCCCTAGTACCTCCAAATCCAACACTGTGCCTGCTTGCACTGAGTATTACCCAAAGCCCTATAAAGTCTGGATCCAGGGTTTCTTCTGGGATGGACAAAGATGTGAGCCCAGGTCAAGGCAGGGCTGCTCCATGTTCTCTCCCTATCTGCAGGACACTGCTGTCAAAGGCTTCAGGGTACTATATATCTACACAAGCATGCTCATGCAGAGTCAGTCAGTGCTCTCCCTCCCCAGTCACTCCAGCTGTATTACCGCCTGTCATCACCCAGATGTCAATCACACAGCAGAGTCCTTTTTCTCCTTCCCTGGAGCAAGAAAGCATATTGTGGGCCACTCAAGCCCCCCCCCACTAGCTTTCTTACTTCCCAGGATCATTTCCAAACCAGGGTCACCAGCATTGCAAGTGGCAAGGCTACCACTTCACCAACAGGCTGGCAGAGGACTTTGGACTTGATAGTGTTCACCTAAGTCTGTAAAGCAGGACAGATTTTACAGATAAAAGTACTTTAAAACTTTCATATAGACCACTACCTGGGTTCTGTAAAGAAATCTTGTGCTAACAAAGATGAGGACATGCAACATCATTTCGACATCTGGAGGGTACATCATAGAAACATATTATTCTGTCATGTCATGTCCTCCCTACAAGGGTCTTTAGGGTCCTTCAACTAAGCACACAACAGCTTTTACTGATAAATAAGGATTATTACTTAATGAACTGTGCAGTGTCAAGTAGCCATTCTTTTCATTCTTAACCAGGCACAGGTTAAAGGAAGAAATGCTGCTACGCTGTACCAGAGGGTCTAAGACTTTAGGAACTGCTGAGTTATTCATCATTAGTAAATAAAGTCTCTCTATTTGAAACAGTCATACACCTTGCATCATCTTCTCCCAGGGACCTATGGACTCATTCAGCCAGGAACACAGCTGCTTTCACTGCTCAGGCCAGAGATATCCATTTTCAAGAAGGATTTGTAGGACTGTTACTTGAGCTTTTACTCAGTCATAGGAATGCTGTTTTGCATCCTTAGTCCTCTAGCCTTTCTTCCTGAAAAGAGGATTCTGCCACTCCTCCCAGGCAATGCTTGGGACTGCCTTAGTGTGAATATGTGGAAGAAACCCAGTTGGTTAGAATAAGTTACAGTACTTACAGTACAGTAGTTATTATATTTCTTATATTGGTATTTGTTTGTTTGCATTCACCAGGTAAATGCACTAGCCATATAGATGCCTTTTTTCAACATGACCTGGAAGTGTATAATTCGATAAAAGTAGTGGCAATGTGATAATACAAAATGAGATAAATATGATAATACAAGACAGAGTAACATGATCACAGTTGATAAAACGGGCACATACAAGAAAAAGCAAAGCACCATAAGCATAGCAGCAACTGTAGTATAACAAAGGCCACCTTAGATGCAATTGATAGCAAATGTGGTGGCAACTTCTGACACAAGAGGTAGGGAACTGCAACAAATCATAAAGTCCATTGTGTGATGCAAGTGCACACCATAAATGGCAGCAGTAGAAAAGATAATTAAATACAGGAGAAAGTACTGGGAGGAGACAGAATTCCTTAAAGATCGTAAAAAAATACAGATGATTAGGAGCACATTATGTAACAGAAGGCAAATAATTTCAACATGGAGGTGCATACTAGGTAAAGGCAGGCTAACCTTTTATTGTGACAAATCTGTGTTCTTGGAGTAGAGGAACTCCCATGGATCTTAATCTGTACATTGCAACGGGATATTGCAAGTGGTCAGCTAGCACACCTGGAGATCCTAGTCAAATCAATTTGTTCACAAAAGAGCCCAAGAGAAAAGAACACTTTCCAGCTGAGAATAACTGGCCCAGGCCAGTGGCCAGTGTAGTGCAGACAGTGATAAGTAAGCAGGGGAGTTTTATTTATTTATTTATTTGTAATTTTTGATCAGGAAAGGCACAGTATGCTAATATACTGTACAACTGACTAATTGTGTAGTTATTTTTATTTTGCTAGGTTCGCTTGGCAGGTCATTGACACAAAATATAAAAAAACACTAATCATTGAGACAGCATTACATTCAATTCTTTACCTGAACAACTCACTCGCACAACACAGCAGATCAGGATTAAATCTAAAAAGCTTTATTGATACAGTAAAAGAAGTATAAACACAAAAAAAGCAACAGCACCCTCAAACTCTCTAATTATTGGGATAAACAGCACAATGTCAAGCTTGTTTTCGGTCTTGTTTCCAGTCTCTCTGTTTGTAAGGTGCAGTACCTGTAAGTTAAATGTAAAGCTTTAGAAACTGTTTTTGTAAAATTAAAAAAAATATGACAGTACAATGAGCAGTTTTAAATGTAGAGGCACTGTATCTGTTTAGTCTAAGGATCCATATTGAGGCGAAGATGGTTGTCCAGACACTGGGAGTGTACTTCTGTGATGCTGGCCTGTTCAAAGCCCCTCCAACAGTCTTCCTTTCATTTGGCTATTTGGTTGAATGCCATAACTAGCCACTGAGCATGTAGGGATTTTATGTTTGACATGCAGAGGTCAACATTAACAGAAGCAAAGGGTACACCATTCTTGAGCTGTTCTGAAATCAGGCCAGCATACCAGATTGTAAACTGGGCTTTCATCACATCTTTAAACAGCTTGTTCATAGTAATATCCAGAGATTGGAGCAGGTCAACACAACTTTGGGGGGATAAAAACAGGTATAATGAGCTCTTTCTCTAGCTTAGCTGGGACACTGGTTGTACTGTGTGCCTTAAACAGATCCAGAATTAGGATAGTTCATTGTTCGTCAGGCAAATCATTTTTTCTTTTTACAGATGAGATGTACAGTTTCAGGACATTGTCAATATAAGAAAGCAGTGTGTCCTGATTTGCCCAGTGTTAGAACTGTGGGTAACCAGTTAGCAGGAAAAGTGGAAACAGGCTGGCAAGCAGTGGTCTTGCCCGGGTATATGACCTGTGGAGGTAGCATATTCCATGCTAAGGTGCACCCGAGGTTTAAAGACACCTACCTCTTGTCCCCGAGGCCAGTCACCTCCACCTGATGAGATCCCATTTTGCCCATTGTCCACTGAGAGCATGGCATGAAATTCATCCTGGTCTCATCTGTGTTGATAATGAGCTCTGGGGGGGATCAACTCATTTGCAAAGACAGTCCCAATCCTTTCTAAAAAGACCCTTTTAAGCTCATTGAAATCAGTAGGGATTTTTCTGGCAGCTTTTGGCCCCTATATTTGGTAGAAGCTCATTCTATTTAAAAAGGTCCAAGCCCATGTTTGCTAAAATCCATAGGGCCACCAGATTTGGAAAGCTGACCAGGATTATTACATTTTACAACCCCACAAGCAATTGCCACAACAACGCTTGTGTTTACCACAGCATCGTCTGAATGTAAGCTCTGGATAGTGCATCACAGAAGAAAGCAGACAAGGTTTCCCTTTTTCAGCTAGTACAACCCTATCTTTTTACTTACCAAAATATTATCTGAGGGGGACTTTTAATTGTGGTCTTTCTATAAAGGACAGAGAGAGAAACACAGCCACCAACAAACTTTTTGTGACGTGGCATGTGTCAAAAAAAAAATCCAAACTGCAAATTTAATAGACGCATATCATACAACAACAAACAGAATAGACCCGACCTTTCATAAAGGAAACCTGGCTACTAGGATAGATTTCTTTTTTACTAACAAATCACTGCAAATTCCATCGGCCTGGACAAACACAGTAGAATATTCTGACCATAGCAAACTTTATATAATGACTGGAACTCAGGTCCCATTACAACACAATACAGGCATATGGAGGCTTAACTCCATAATTCTAGATAAGCAAGAAAAAACTTAAAAATTGCAATATTTCCTTGCAATCGGTATATGATATGTATGATAACCCAACTCTTTGATGAACAGATACAATGCAAGAATTAAAACAATGTTTAATCTCACTTAGTAAAGCTATGAGAAATGATAAATATCTTCAATATTTAAAACACAGACAACAGCTACAGCACCTAATAACTTTAACGCAAATCACTAAACATAACTTTTCAAATCAAATAAAGACAGTTAAAGCATCCATGAATAATTTTCATAAAAAACAAGCAAATTATTAAAAAAAAAACCAGTGAGAATTTGGAACACAGGGCAAAACTGCTACAATTTGCCCTTACATGCGTTGCAAAGATAGGATCAGTAAGAACGTCATATTTTCAATGCAAAGTCCAGACAACCAGCTCTGCACAAACATGTCAGATATACTGATGACAGTATCTCAATTTTCTGAGAATTTATTTAAGAGGGAAGAAATTAATGTGAAGAACTTAGATACTTTCTTTCAAAACTTTGAGGTCCCATCATAACCACCTGTAATAAAACCTGAATTAACTAAAGAGACTGTTCAAAAAGAAGTAGAATATGCCATTTCTACCTTAGACAATGGAAAAGCACCAGGGAAAGATGGTCTCACAGCAGAACTATACAAATTATTCCAGAAGGAAGTCTCAAAGGAACTAGCTGCTGCTTTTAATTATATATTGCAAGAAGTAGATATGCCACTAGAGCTGGCAGAAAGGATACTCATATATCTCCATGAAACTGGAGATAAAAAGGAGTTATGGAACTGGAGACCTAGTACTCTCCTGCTTAATGATTTTAAAATTCTTGCTAAAATATTAAATATCAGATTGTTAAAAGCTGCCAAATACCTGGTCACAGCAGCTCAATCTTGTACAACACCAACTAGATCTATAATGGACCAGCTTATTTTTTTAAGAGATGTTTTTGAACAAAATAACTTAAGAGAGGCAGAAGGGTATATGTTGTCCTTGGACCAACAGGCCTTCGACACTGTATGTCACCATTTTCTTATGGTATACTTTGGCAGACTATGGCATTCCTAAACAATTTATAACCTGGCTGAAAATAATTGTACAAAACAGCAACTGTCACACCCCTGGCAAATGGGAAATATGGGTCCCTTATTTCAATAAAAAAGGGAGTCAGACAGGGGTGCCCGATTAGTCCACTTCTGTACATTTTTTGCATAGACTCTCTTATAAGAACATTGAATTCCAGTCAAGACGTACATCCTGCTTCCATATCAAAAGAACCTTTGCCCTTCAGGGCACTGGCATATGCAAATGAAATCTATGTGCTAGTACAAAATGCATCTTCAGTGGCAAACACTTTATCATTTTATATCAAGTATGGACAGCTTTTAGGAGCAAAATTGAACATGCAGAAGTGCATAGGTAAAATTTTCAGAAACCACCCTAACTCTCCAGACTAGAGATGTAGCAAATTTAATTTCTGCCCACAAAGTGACAACGAAGTGGCCAATTTCAAAGAGCGGAGTAATTCACACAATTTTCCATATTAGGCGGAATTTTACCTAGACGAAATTTCACCTAATGTGGGTGAAATTTCTCTGTGGAAGGTGAAATTTCACCATGGAAGGTGGAATTTCACCATGGAAGGTGACATTGTGCCATTCCACTGGTCGAAATTTTGCATTTCGGTCTGCGAAATGGGCAGAATTTAGCAGATTACTCCGTGAAGCTAATTTTGTTCACTTCACCCACCACAACTCCAGACCAAATACAGGTCATAAGACTTACTACAGAGCCCATTAAAATACTGAGTATTTTTATCAGTAAAGAAAATATTGATATCCTAAACTGGGCAAAAAAATTGAAATGTGATGAAATTTGGTACAAAAATGGAACATGTGGAAAATGAGTAAAGGTAAAAGAATTTACTTGATCAAAACATATCTTTTGTCATTTTTTTATACATTTGTAAAATATTCCCACCCCCAAAATCCAGAGAAAAAACAATACTCACTTTTTTTAGGCAGTATGGGGGAGCTGTTTAAACTCCCCAAAAGAAATATATTATATTTACCCATAAAGCAGGGAAGTCTGAATATGGTGAACCTCGTTGTTTTTTCTTTTATCAGTACATGAATGTCAACTTAAAACCCTTGTTACAAAACTGCAGTAGATTCTGGACAGGACTTTCTTTTTATTTTATTTCTGTTTGGTTAAACCTCTGGAAGCAAGGTCACTGAAGATAGTAAAAAAAAAATTCCACTGACTCCACCTCCCCTCAGGGAGGTTTTTGTAAAAATCCAATCCTGGAAGCTATCATCACAAACGTTGTTAACGAAAACAAAAAAAAATTCTGCTATAACCAAATTATAGAACACAACTTCACAGAACCCATCACATTTCTAAAATGCCCAGTAATATGTTTACTCTCACTAAAAACACTTATTACAGAATAATGCAAACCACAAAAAAATGACTTTGTTGCCATGAAAAACTGAACTCAAAAAGCAATCAAAAACATAAGCAAATAGAAACATGGAAAGTGGTGGCAGAAGGGAACCACATGGTCCATCTAGTCTGCCCATAAGCCTAGCCCCCCTTCCTTAACTGCCATTCAGTGTTACAATACCTATCCCATGCCTTCTTTGTGCCTATCCCATGACTCTGTTCCAGACCAAAATGTGCGAAAGAAGCAGAAATCCTGGACCATTTATTTTTTAACTGTTCCTACTTAAGGAGTTTTTGGACACATGTTGCAGCTCAATGGAAAGAAGTTTTTTGCCCATGTTAATTACGGAATTCTGATTTATGGATCTTATGCTAAACAATAGAGAGAATGGGAAAAGAACGCTTTGCATTTAATTTTTGTGACTGTCAGATGGTTTATGTGGAATGCAAGATGTGTGCATATATTACCGCAAAAGCAGATAAACCATATAGAGCTATTAGCAAAAGTTCAAGACAAATTAAAAGTGATTTATTACACTGAAGCAGAAAATAACAATCAGTGGTACTTTGCAAATTTTGGAGGATTTTATCCTGCATCACTGATACTGATGTTCCTATTACATAGGATAAAAATAGTTTGAACAAAAAAATGAGATGAATTCAGCAAGACAAATGCCTTCTTTTGGTTTTCCTTTTGTTTTGGTTCTGCTTGTTTTTCTCCATTATTGAAAATGTTTTTTTTCTTTATATTGAATGCACAGTATGGTGTATTTTTTTCTGTTGATTTTCAATAGAAACAAATTCCCCTTCTCTGCCAGTAGGGGGATTCCATGATCATCTTGCTGAGATGGTCACTCGAGCTGAGACCCTGGAGGAGATGGATGTGTCAGAGGCTGGGGAGAAGGTATCCTCCACTGCCTCCGTTTTATTAGAGACCCCAGCAGTTTCGGATACTTCAGTAAGTTACGATGCTAATCTTACAAAAAACTCTTCAGCTCAACTTAACTCAGAGAATGTTATGTCTGATACCAAGTCAAATGTTGCAGAATATCGGTGTCTACTGCAAGAAGAAAAATTAATTGAGCAACAGAGACTAATCTTGCAAAAAAGACTGGGAGACCTCCATTCAGTTTCCTTATCTACCTTACCTGACAGACCGATGTTGTTTGCCGATCAGTCCACTGACGCTCAGCTGAGTACTCCTCCCAGAGTTGATGTAGCACCATCAAAGGAAAGAACCCCTGTCACTGACATGTGGAAAGAAACTCCAGATGCCAAAACCAATTATTTGGAAATGGCAACTTCTGATGACTTCACGTCAGAGAATCCTATGAGTACTACACAAACAGTTCCTGCCTCTGTTACAACAGGAAATGCTTCTTCAGTCCCTGGACCTTCCACCATGCCGGAATGGTTGGTTGAATAAGCTCTCCTGGCTGCTGTTTGGGAGAAATATCCAGACAACTCAAGATAGATTGCAGGCTCCTATACGAATGCCTTCTCCCGAAGATTTTGAAAATACAAGTAATCCTACTAATTCTTTAAATAATCCTGCCAAACCAACCTGGTCGAGTTCTATGACTGGGTAACTAGGCAACTGGGCAGGGGCCATGCAGTGGATGTCCTGTATCTGGACTTCAGTAAGGCATTCAACTTGGTGCCGCATGGAAGGCTGGGAAGAAAGTTAGTAGGCACAGGGCGGGTGCAAAGCTGGTGAGATGGGTAGAAACTGGCTGCAGGAAGGCAACAGAGGGTGGTGGTGGGTGGGGAGCTCTCACACCCAAGGGCAGTGACGAGCGGTGTTCCACAGGGCTCGGTGTTGGGACCAGTGTTGTTTGGGATATTCATTGCAGACTTATCATGGGACATCAAGAGCAAGATCAGTCTGTTTGAGATTATACCAAGGTAGGTGCGGTGGTGGATGACCTAGGGGAATGGCAGGGGTTGCAGGATGATCTGGCAAAGCTTGAAACCTGGTCAGACACCTGGCAACTGGGGTTTAATGCCAAAAAGTGCAAGGTGCTGCACTTTGGGATGAAGAACCCAAGAAGGAGTTACCAGCTAGAGGGAGTGCAGCTAGCCCAGACAGAGGAGGAGAAGGATCTGGGTGTGCTCATTACAGGGTCAATGAACAACTCAGCACAATGTAGGAAGGCAGCCGCAAAGGCCAACAAAATGCTGGGTTGTATTACAAGGGGTATATCCTCGAGGAGGGAGGAGGTGATTCTGCCACTGTATAGGTTATTAGTTAGACCACACCTGGAGTACTGCGTGCAGTACTGGCACCTGTATCTGAAAAGGGAAATTAAGTTACTGGAGGGGGTGCAGCTCAGAGTGGCAAAGATGATCAAGGGGCTGGGGGACTTATCATATGAGAGGAAATTGAAGGAGTTGAACATGTACTCACTGGAGGAGAGGAGAGACAGGGGTGACATGATTGAAACCTTTAAATACATGAAAGGAAAAACAAGACAGGTACAGAGGGGCTGTTCAAAGTAAGGAAGGGGAGGGCCACCAGGGGCCATGATATGAGACTGGAGTGAGGAAGGTTCAGGAGGGAGATGAGGAGACATTTTTTTACAGAGAAGGCGGTGGCTGAGTGGAATGCGTTACCTGCAGAAGTGGTATGCAGTAGAACAGTGGACTGCTTCAAACGAGGATGGGACAGGACAAGGGGGAGGGTTAATGAAGGGGAATAGTGGAAGGGAAGGGCAGCTGCAGAATTAGGGGTGCTAGTTGCACATTCGAGTAGACTTGATAGACCTCTAGGCCTTTATCTGCTTGCAAATTTCATATGCTCATATGTGGTGAAAACTATATCAAAAGAAACTACATTTTTTTTGCAACTGAGATCTATGCTGTCATCCACGTTTCAGAGGAACATACTTTTGATATTAGCTTCAAGATGACTGGGGGTCTAGAAAGATTTTGGAACTGATGCAGTGAGTTAAAGAATTCTCCATTATGGTCCCCCTTTGAAGCCATCCTAGTAACTTAAGCAGCTGTAAAGAATATCACTGTCTTATTTCGTAATGAGAGGGGTTAGCATTACTGATCTTACTTTTTGACTGAAACAGTACTGTATCATTTTGGAAGGCTCTGAAGCTATTTTTGACAATGAACAGTTCTGGACAGGTGGTTGGTGATTTAAAGTTATGTTAAAACCTACAGACATTAGTTTACAACACTTACCGCTTTATTTTTTTTAGGACAGGATAGATGGGTATTGTTTTATGCAGACCAACCAAAAGCCTGCTATAAGGGTGGTTCTACAGGCCACAGTAGCAGTATCTGTGAACAAATAAGGTGTTCTTTATGCAACAAATTGGGGCATTCCAGTGGGCAATGTTTGAATGACTTCCTGTGTAACTTGTGTGAAGAGAAGGGACACTCCTACCAGAGTTGTTCCTGGGCAGACCATAACAAAGACCATCCAACTGACTGTGGGGAACAGTGCCTCCTAATTGCTAATGCCCAAAGATGGTGGATGACTACTTTCCCTCCAGTTTCTAGACCCAACCACCCTCCTGCTGCAGCTCCTCCACCCCCACCCAACACTGTCCCTGCTGATGCTACTCCTGCCCAAGTATTCCCTCCTTCAGAGGTATTACCCAAAGTTGTTCCTGAAGCTATGCCTGTACCTGATCCTACTGCTTCAACTCAGACTACTCCAAATGACATGCCACCCTCCTGTGACAGATGACAGGAAGGATATGCTTACCAGCAAATGTCAAAGTCAGGCTACTCCCTTCCCTAAACTTGCAAGAAAGGATGAAATCTCTTTGACTAATTGCTTTCAGTCACTCCCTGATGACTCTGACGACTCTGAAATAGATTCATCACCTATTAAATCTTCTATTTGTGACCCGGGTTCTGGGATGGAGGGTGATGCCCCTACCATCAATACTGAATCCAAAAGTAAATCAAAACACAAACCTATGACTTTTTCCCTAAATAGCTCTTCTTGAAATGATAACAGCATTAAAAGTCATAGAAAACAAAATGTGATGTATTCTTCTCCATTATCTGGTCAAGCAGGCATATACTTTATTCAAGATACCAGGTTGCATACCATGTCATATATACAAAATGCAACATCTGCCTGGTATGCTGGACCCACTTATTGGTCCATATGTACTGACCAATGCTCTGGAGCTGGGATCTTGTTTCATTCTGTGGACATTAGATTAATCAAACTACTTGACTTAATCCCTGGTCGAGCCTTATTGTTAGATATAAGTTTTCAGAATTGTCTATTATGTCTCATTAATATTTATGCCATACAAACAAAAGCAGAATGGGTAAATTTATTTAAGGTAATACAACCATATTTACACTCTGCACAGTCCATTATTTTTGAAGGAGGTTTTATCTGTGGTTTAACAAAACAGAATAGGGGAAAACAAACCAAAACAATTAAGATTTACAGTAACATGTCATGTCTTTGCAACATCATTAGAACGGCTGATCTTATATATGTATCTTTATCCTTTTTGGGTACAGTGATCCCTACTTTCCATAAGACTCCTTAGCTACAAAGATAGATTTTTTTTCCATTTCCAGAACTCTACCTATTACTAATGTAGCAAACACAGTGGTGGAATATTCAGACCACTCTTTGTTACATTTATGTATTGGGACTCCTAAATCTAATGGGCCTGGTTAATGGAAATTCAATTCTTCTTTACTAATAGATGCTTTTGTTACCCAAAACATTACATATTTTTAACAAGCATGCAAATCCATTTTTTCATGCTTCATCCTCCCTTTGTTGGGAAGATACAAAGATAAATCTTTATTAAAGACCCTTAGCAAGAAAAAAAATAAGGACAATTTATACTTCACATACTTACAAAATAGGAAACATTTATAAAAACTGATTTCATCATCTTACTCTTCATCACATAACTACTCTCAACAAATTAATAAACTCAAAACAGAGATGAAGGATTTTCATACACAAAAAGCTGAATCCTTAAAATGTCAACAGCAATTTGGTACCCAAGGAACATTCCATACCTTATGCCCATATAACTGTCATTTCAGATCACAACAAAAACAATTTTCCTGTCTTCAAGACAATAATGGTACTTGTCACTCTGACCAGATTAAAATCTAGCAGATAGTGACCACTTTGAAAATGGGCAAAACACTATCAGCTCTCTGATTGGCTGAGAGCTTAAACAGGGGGTACATTAAGTTATGATAGACACCCACTTTGAAAGAAGTACCAATTCAAGATGCCCCATTACCTAAGAATCTCTTTGGGCACCCCAAACTGGCATACTGACCAGACGCCATTTTTTTGCCCTCACTAGATCACCTAGATGTCAGTCAGTCCATAGCATCTCATGCACCACCTTCCCCCACCTACTGTCCCAGTGTACAGGTTAAAAAATCAGTTTAAAACATTTCTAGAGCTGATGACACTCTCTCTCTCTCCTTCCTACTCTAGCCAGCCGCCCGGCTACCCGCTTGCTCACTTCCCAAAATTATGCTGCCCCCTCATCAGCCAGTCACTCAAGTGCCCCCCCAAGTCTGCCTTTCCTTTTTAAGAATTTCAAAGTAACAGCCACAAATTAAAAAAAAAGGACAACAGAATAGAAGCCGTCAGACTAATCGGCTTCATGTAACCACTCAATGTCACTGCGATGTTTTACATGTGGTGCGAGACACCTCACAGCAGTTAAACGCAGAATTGCTGCTTCCCAGACCTCCCAAGATTACAAAAGCACTAGCAAAACCTAAAGTGCTTAGATTTACTCGATGGTCACCACCTGAAAACCTTTTTCTATATCCAAATGTTACCAGGGTGAACAGATAACCGCAGCTGCAGATTGGCCACTTCAGTAATGGATTTCCTCGATCAAATAGAGGTGAAACAAAAAACTCCGGAGTGTCTCTTGACTTCTGCTGTTAGAAGTGTGTGTGTGTGTGTCTGTGTGTGGGTGTTGGGGGGGGGCAGCAGATGATTGCCAGCACTGTTTCATGTCTGTCTTAATGACAAGCAAACACATGAGGGGGGGCAATGTGTGAATGTGACCATGAAAAATACAGGCGGAGAAACTATTTTATTAAAAAACTCAGTTTGAACTAGTTTTGAAAGGACATTTTTTAATTAAGCATTTTTTTCCACGGTGCCCATTTTCTAAGTGCAATAATACCCTCCAGGGTGGGCGGTATGGGCAATACTGGACCTTCCAGGGGATATAAGACCCTCTGCCTGTGGCGTCGAGCCTCATTACACCCCTGGGTGGTTTGATATTGCCCAATACCGACCACCCTGTCAGGTATTATTGCTTGCATATACTACGGAATCCTCTTCTAACTTTCCAGTTAATTACACCATTACCCAAGATTTTGTTAATACATTGGATGTTCCACCCTATCGTTTAGCTCTTATTCAGAACTTAACTAATGATATTACCCCTGATGAATTTCAGACTGCAGTTAAATCTTTACCTACTAATAAATCACCTGGCAATGATGGTCTAACCAGTGAACTATATAAACTAATACGCAATATATTCTTAGAGGAACTAGCCCAAGTTTTTTTCTTTTATCCTCAACACATATTCACCCCCCTTCACATGACTGAAGACATATTAATTTACCTCTATAAAAAGAAAGGGGGGATATTACAAAACTGGAGAACTATTTGTCTTCTGTATACAAATTTAAAAATCTTGACTAAAATTCTAAATTCTAGACTGTTGCATCTAGCATCTCACCATATCTCATCAGCACAAACATGTTTTGTCCTTGGTAGAACAATCTTAGATCATCTGATTCTCTTACAGGAGATAGTGATATGAGGTAGTTTAAATAAACTCTCTGGTTTCCTTCGTTCTTTAGACCAAAGAAAAGTATTTGATTCTGTCAGTCATTCTTATTTATGGGCTCTATTGCATGATATGGAATTCCTTATACATTTATTTCTTGGATTCAAGGGGCCCGATTCCAAAACACATGCCACAACTCATGGGCACCTGTTAGTTGAGCCATGCGGTGCTATGCTGGGGACACTGCACCATATTCCAGGACAAACAGGGTCCCTGGCACCTACACCTGCAACTTACAGCAGCTGCAGGCCAGCACCAAGGGAATGGTGCATTGGATCTGGGTGCCGCAAGTTGTGGCACTCAACCTACTGCCCCCAGGAGCCCCCCACCCTAGTACACCACTGCAAGCACCTGGGGCATTGAGGGGGCTGGCCATGTGGCACTGGCATTTGGGGGGCACTTTGCAAAACAGACCCTGATGGTCCCCGACATTTGGGTGTTGGGGGAATGTCTGTGTTGGAGGGTATGAGGAGATGGGCTGTGTATGTGCCATGGTGCTACAAAATGGGCATCCATCAATTGACATGAATGGATGTCCCTTAGACATTTCCCTGCTGGTCTGTCTAACTCCACTGTGCCATAGCAGCTCTTGGAATCATGTAGGTGGGTTACGGCATCTGTCCTTTTGGAATAGGGTGCAGTTGCTGCTGTAACCCACCCTTGTGCCATGCTTCTGTGGGTTGCAGGCATAGTGGGTGGCATAACCCACCTTTGGCACAACCCACATATGGCATGGCACAAGCCACGACTCAGAATCATGACTAGTGTAATGCCTGGTGCAAGGTGTTATTTGCACCATCAGGTTTGGTGTAAATTGCTTTGTGCCAGGCATAATGCCTTTTAGAATTGGGCCCAAGGACTTTACAGAACAGCTACTGTAACACCACTTATTAATGGCAAATGTGGACCTATGATCCCCATAAAACGAGAGGTATAACAAGGCTGCACACTTAGCCCATTGCTTTATGCTTTTTGTATAGACCCATTTTTACAAAAAAATAAATACAGCATCCTCTATTCATCCCCTACAAACTCCTACAAATACCATACCATTTAAATGTATTCCTTATGTGGACAATTTATGTCTCCTATCGCCAGATAACCATTCTATCACACTTGCACTTTAAATTTGTTCTCAATATGCCTTAGCTTTTAGGGCATCTTTGAACCTAGACAAATGTAATAGCTTGCAATTAGGACCTGATGCCTCTCTCCTATCATTTATCGCTGGAATCACTGTCTCAACTACCCCTATTAAAATTCTAGGACTTTTTTTTTGCTCCTGGTCCTTTAGATTTTATCAATTGGACACTTAAATTGTACTCTAGTAAAGCAATTGTAACAAAATGGAACAAATGGAAATTAAGTAAAAAGAAATGGATTGTGCTTAAAAAAAACTTTTCTTTTATCACAATTAAATTTTGTATGTCATGTATCCCCCTCTCAAATAATTAGAGGCATCTCTACTAAGTATTTTTTTCAAGCAGTATTGGACAGTTGACTCAATCCTTTAAAAAGCAATATTACCTACTTGTCACCCCGACAAGGAGGACTTAATATGGTAAGCCCCATAGTTATTTTATTTTTATTTATTTTTTATGCAAATATTTGATCCTTACTGATTAATGTAGCTAAACCATGGATCCCATTATTTTATCAGACTACACACATGTGGTATTGATCATAGGATTCCAATACACTGACTATGATCAAAAGTATACGTTAGACTCCAAAATATTATAAAGAAATCTTTATTAAACTTAAATCTTGGAATATTAGCAGTTATTCCCTTATCACTATATAGTGTATGTTAGAACATTGTTCTAACTAGATTTCCATGACTGAGAAAATGTGGTTCTACCACAGAAGTGATGTCCATATTGCAGCAGAATTACTTTTTATTCTGCTTTACTATGGACATCATACTGTGTTCCCACGAGTGTCTGGGTTGCCTTGGTTACCATTAATGCCATAGCTCCCAACTGCTAAAATGACAGTAAAAAAAAACCCACCTCCACTAGTGTGCTGTCAAAGTCATGTAACAGTCAAGTTAGTGTAATGGATGTATGGGGTGAGGGGTGACAGGTGAAGGCTAAAGTGTTTTATGATGGGGAGTTGCTCTGTGAGTCACTAGGGAGACCTCATGGAGCATCAGTTTTTGACACCACCCTGCAGTTGCTGTTACTGAAATGTATTGAAGAGTCTACATTATTTAATAAGTTAACTAAAACTTTCTTTCCCTTTTCTCTCTCTCTCTCCCTTTTTTATGTTTCCACATGGACCCAATGTGCAGTTGGTTCACTCCTTTTGATACTTCATGCTGACTTTTGTATGGTTATTTTCCACTGTTGCTGTGTACAAAATGTTTGGCAGTATTACTGCGAGTAAATAATTTTTTTCTCCTTACTCATGTCTCATCAGTGTTTTTTTTTTTACTGTAGGTATCGAAATTGGCTGTAACATACACTATATAGAAAAGTGCATGGCTTAACATTAACAACAAGGCAAATTCTTACACTTGTGGTTACTATGATGACTGTGTGACCTCTGATGCTGCACTCTTGATGTCAACAATCATCATAGTAACCACTCGTGTAAGGATTACCTTATTAACGTTAAGCCTTAAACTATCCTATATGTCTTGGAAATAGCTTTACACACATATTAATAATTCACACTTTACAGAACCTATAACCATTCCTCCATGTCTTGTGTCTTTACAACCTTCCCTACTGATTCTGTTAACAGAACCTAGGATTCCTGCAAAAATGTGGGGCTTACACTGGCTAAGCTGCCATGAAAACATTAATGTCAGACAAAACCATAAACATATACAGTGAAGTCCCCTTAAGTGCACAACCTCGGAATATGAGTTTTACATGGGATAGAGAGATGTTGGGATGGGCACTGCAGTTATCGAGAAGCATTGCAATTCATCATCGGCATCTTCACATTTGTGCTTTCAGAGTGTGAAACCATCTGGAAAAAATATCACAGGTCATCCAGGAGTTTGAATTAGCCTCATAAGTGACTAGCAATGTGCTGACTTCTATGCCATTAAAACAACAAGTTTTTTTTGACTTACCAATCAGTACAGGATTAGCTTCTCACAGCCAGACATGTTGTCACACAACAAGACTGATATATGCTCTCATGCCTTCTTTCCCCCTATGCAGCATCCTGCCTGAAAGCCAAAGTTCCCTCGGGGGTTGCCTGAAAGTACAGACTGGTCTCATTGCAGTTAAAGATGTTCTGTGGGCTGTAATCATGTAGGATTTGTGGTAAAATATTTTTTAGCCAGTTGTCTGCTGAATCCGCACCTGCATCTTTTTTCTCCCAGTGACAGCGCTTGTACACTATCCCATTTTTCTCCTTCCAGTGGCATAACCATCCATTGGCTGGGGTGATTGGGACCTCGAGAATGTTAATAAGCTGCTCTGCTTTCTGAAGCAATATGAGGCCATTAATGGGAGCATCAGCGGAGCGGCTTGCAGTAAACCACCTTAACAAAGCCATCTCTATGGTGTCACTTTTTCTGGCTCGTTTTTGATTTCTATCAAGCTTCTCCCCACTTTCCCACTCAGACAACAGCTTTTTTCTCAATGCGTTAATCCTAGCAATTGCTGATGCATCCACACCATACTCTTTTGCAAAGACGGAACTCTTGACATTGGGTTGCGACAGTTTATGCAGCACAGATACCTTCTGGTCAAATGTAAATGTATTCTTTTTGATTCTCTCCATGCTGTACTCCAGGTACACTGTTACACCTTTGGAAAATAAATGGAATGACCACCTATGGGATTCAGAGGTGTTCTTATGTAGCTGCTGTATACTGCTGTCATGTGCTGTGGTCACTTACAGTACTGACACAGATACCGACTGTTTTTAATGAGGCCATCAATTGAGTGATATTTAGTTAGATTATAATTTATGTGTACTTAACACAGGTTTGAGCCTAAAAAAGGTAACATTTTTGTAAAAAAAAGTGTGCACTTAACCGAAATGAGCACTTATCTGTAGTGCATTTATCCAGAAAATTTAATGTTGTAGATATAGGAAAAAAATCAGGATACTGATTTGCTGTGCATTTAACTGGGATGTGCACTTATTCAATGTGCCCTTAAGTGGGTTCAACTGTACAACTTTCAGAATGCTTTTGTAACAGGGAACCTTGTATACAACAGGTTGAGTCTATTACACATTTATTTTTTACTTGCACGTATATATATATATATATATATATATAATCAATTTGGAACACCCTCTCCAGATATGGTCAGCACCAGAATTTTCTAATTTTACATATGATACTTTGATGTATGGTTCCTATGATTCCATTTGGAAGAAATATAATGTTAGTACACTTGACTTAGTATTTACTGTTATTAAATGGTGTATTTGGCATGCCAGATGTTTTTTTCCCTACAACAGACAGACACTCCAATCACGGTATTGATCCAGCAAATTATGGATGAATGTAAAATCTATTTATTTTGAAGAAACTAAAACATATTCTTTACAGCTATTGAATGCACATTGGATGAGCATGCCTTGGATTATTAATATTGATGCCCCAATTACTTGAATTATTTTCCTGATAATCGCTAAAAACTAAGGCAGAGACTTGGACTATAGTTTAGGATCAAACATCTTCTCACTAAAGAAGCCAAGATGAGGTTGGTCCAAACTACCTTCCTTTCACTGTTAGATTATACATACTTCCTCTATAGCCAGTGTCCTGCTGAAATGCTAACCAGGCTTGATACACTCAACCATAGAGCACTAAGGTTCATCATGAGCCTCCCCTTCTCAACACACCACTGTTACCTATATGCAGCTGTGGGGTGGAGTTCTCTACCCTATAGACATCAAAGAAATGCTGCACTTCGGATTATAGAACTACTACTAAAAACTTCCCGGTACATTTTTGACTGCCTTCCGCTAAGTTTGGTAGTTACCTATGCACTAAGAGGTACTGTCTATATCTTGATGAAAGTACCAAAGGTAAAAATATGCTTTGGTAGGGCCACCATAAGTTATGTGCTGCCCATTCTGTGGAACAAGTTTCAAAAAACATTGAAACTCATCATTCCCGCCAACCTGTCTATCTTCAAGACTCTATATGCTCATTCATTAAAGGAATCCTGTGATGCTCTCCTCACCCCTAATCTTCCCATTTTGCAATAGGTAGTGCACTTCTACATCCTTTTTGGCTTCTTTGCTTCCACCCCTGCCCATTTGTTCCCAACGATCTTCTCACTCTTAGCTCCTAAATACCTTATTTTTGGTCATTGCGCTGATACCTAAATACTTTTGACTCCCATAGCCATGATTCATTGCCCTACCTACCACTAATTAGGCAGCAAAAGCAATCTATGGTTGCTGAAACCTATACCCCCTGTTTCAGAACCTTGGCCCCTTCCCCTTAATGCTCCCCACCCTTACTGCCCTTATACCTTTTTTCACCCTCTCCCTCCCACCTTTCTTTTTGCCCTCAAGGTGCTTTGCCCTCTCTTCACCTGCTGAACTCTCTTAGTCCTACTAATTATTTTTTGATTGCTGGAAGTATGTTATGGACATCTGTTGTAATATGCTGTAATTATGCTTATGTTTCTTGTGCTTGATCTTGTGTATATACTGTCATCATTTATCAAATGCATTGTACTTGCTGATACTACCGCTTTCTAGTTAACACTCTTTCTGAATGCTGTAACCATTGTGAACTTTGATGTCTTAATTATATTGTACACTGATATCGAAGCTATCCAGGTCCATCTTGAAAATTAGTTTTGCTCAATGATGATTGCCTGGTTAAATAAAGATTTGATTGATTGATTGATTGATTGACTTGCATTGTATATATATGTGTTTTCTCAACAGTAATTGCTCCTGTATTATTTTGAGTTTTGCAATGTGTATTTGACTGCTTATTTTGTTTGATTTTTTTTTTTCTTAATAAACTCCTCTGTTCTTTGTCGATAAGTGCCATGGAATCTTTTAATTCCACCTGAACAGTGACCAGAGATAGGCAGAAGTGACCTCAGTTTCACATATCGGGAGTAGCCAGGGCAAAGTGACAGATACTTTTGTTTGTCACATCTCATTTTAAAAGGTTTGTTTTATTTGTGCCAAGGTTGGCCAGCAGTCAATCAGTAAGGCCTGGCAGTAGCACCCTTTGTGGAGCTGCCAGGTATGCTTTGAAAGAGAGGTTATGTCTAACCCTGTAGGCCATGTCCAGTTTAGAGCTGACAGATTTACAGAATGATACAATATGAAAGAAGAAATCCAGTGAGGGTCCGGTGCGATCCCTAAGTATTTGAAATGGCTGACTTCTAATAATGAACCATGCATACAGGCAGGGAGACATGAGGCATGCCTGAACTAAGTTTAGGCCTGGAAACAAACAGCATTGCTATTATCTTTATAGTATTTTTTGTCACTTGGCTGCTACTGAATGTAGGCAAAGCAGTTTGTGGGGGTCAATAATATCTGAAAGAGATCAACAGCACAGTGATATAAGATGAGATTATTATCATTATACATTAATGTGCTACATGACTGGCATCATCAGGGTGATACAGTAGTTAATACACAATGAAACTAGAAGGGGCCAGGTATTGACCCTTGGGAAAATTCAACATTTATATTGGCGAAAGCTGCAGCCATGATATGATTGGATATTTCCAAATATTTCACGATATATCTGGAGAGATTCTTTCTGGTGGTCCACAGTGGTACTGCAGACATGCAGAGGATTTCTCCAGAGATATCACAATAATTTCTGGAAATATAGTATGTGGCCATGTCTATGGCTGAAACTGTAAGTCAGATACAGTGGAATTATTCTATTTATTAAAAAATTCCCTTACTGGACATAATTCTTCCTGAGGTATATTTGTTGGCTCCATCACTTTGGACCAAAGTTCTTCTACCTTATTTTAATATGTGTATCATTAACAGAGCAAGCCCCATTCATGAAAAGGCACTACAATCATATCTATCTATAAAAAGGGGATAAAAAATATCCTGAGATATATCAAACTATATCTCTGTTAGACATAGTTGGCAAAATATTTGCAAAAATAGTATTGTCTAGAAGAGTATTAGAACAGATAGACCTATTGGGAGGTCTTTCAGAACTACAGGCAGGTTGCAGGGCTGGCTACTGCACCTCTGATAACTGCTTCATTTTGAACCATCTGTACAAAAAATATGTAGTTCTTAGAAGTTATATGTCACTTTCATTGATTTTAGTTCTGCT
Source organism: Neoceratodus forsteri (assembly GCA_016271365.2). Lineage (NCBI taxonomy): Eukaryota > Metazoa > Chordata > Ceratodontiformes > Ceratodontidae > Neoceratodus > Neoceratodus forsteri. The sequence continues at coordinate 598,449,041 of CM028133.1, read as the reverse complement.
TTTGCCAGCATTACATGATGTTCCCATTTGGAATTTATGTTACATTGGGGTATAGAACCAAACCTTATTATTATCATCAGACAATTATACTCTAATACTGGGCACAGATTAGACAAGGCACAAAAAGTCAGCTATCGGCTACCCTTCTGACAAATATGGGTGTCAGGCAGGTGTGTATATTTTATCTTAATAAATTGCTCATACAGTTCAAAAACACAGTATCAGATTCCCTGAAAATTGGAAATTACAATTGTCTGGTGTTAGTATACGCCAATGACTTGGTTTTATTAGCATTAACAAGATCAGGACTACAGCAAAAATTGGATTTATTAATGTCTTAGTCTGATAGATGTCAACTTAAAATAAATGAAAATAAAAGCCAAGTTCTTATATTTGAACAGAATAAATTAAATATGACTGGGAAGATAGGAACAAAGAAATTCAAATCAGTAAGCTGTTATTCTTATTTAGAAGAAAATAAAGACTAGTCACCATTGTCTCACAGTGCATCTGGGTCAAAAAGCAGCCAAACACAAAATGAGAAAAAAGGACCCCGCACCTGTTTCTTAACACCAACAATATGAGGCTCACTCCATGTTACAGGAGTACAAACATTGTACTTTATTTAATCCAAAGTATAAAAAGCAACAAATGCACTTCCTATGCCAATACAAATAACCCACATAGCGAAAAAAAACCTCCAGGTGCTTTTTCAAAGGTCTGTTGAGGGAGTTTTTTAGCTATGTGGGGTATTTTTATTGGTATATGAAGTGGCTCCATGTGATAATTGCAAAAGCCTAAAGGCGATCGCTGTTATCGCATAGTCAGAGTGCTGAAAACATTTACTCCACTACTGACACCCCTGCGCACATGACAACGGTGCCTGGGACATAACTTTAAATGCTTTCTGTGAGGGGTTGCACCCCCCCACGTGGGACACTTTGCTTCCCCCACACCCCCTAACTAAAGGATTCTCAACTTCAGGGGGTGCATGTTGGGGGAGTGAAAACATGTAAAAATAAAGGTTCTGACTGGGTGCAATAAAATCTCACCAGCGCCCAGACCCGGAACCCGGTACCGCACCCATCCCAACCACAGGCCAACCCACGATGCAGCTCAGCAACATACCACAGTGCCACCCCCTATAGCTCCTCCCCTCCCTGCCCACACTTGCCATGCTCGCTCCCCCATGTGCTTACATATAGCGACATCCTGTCACCCATTTCACCCACCCCCATCTGGTCGCCTAACCTTTCATCCCTGTGAGGGATTTTGCTGAGAAGGAGTCGCCGTTATGGATGGCACCCTTTCCCATGCGCCTTCCTCATGGGCTACCTATGAAGTGCTTTTGTTGCTTTTTAAACTTTGTATTAAATATAGTACAATGTTTTTACTCCTGTAACATGGAGTGAGCCTCATGTTGTTGGTGTTGAGAAATGGGTACAGGGTCCTTTTTTCCCATTATTCTTATTTTGGCCTTACCTTTGCAAACTATGGTTTTTGTTCCAAACACACAAGAGAAGTTTCTGGGACTCTTTCTAGGTTTAACAGACAGTATGGGGGTAACAGTGTTAAAGTCTTACTGAAGTCTACTAGAGCAAAATATACTTCACAAGCCCTCTATCAAATTAAAATATGGGATTCACCGAAGTATGAGGCATTAGAAATCCCCCTAAACAAATTATACAGATCTGTACTGGGTGTGGGCAATTTTGTTCGGGCCCATCTGCTGAGGGCAGAACATGACATAACAAGTCTTAAGGCCTTAGCTGCGATAAATAGAATACATTTTTGGATTAGAATCACCAGATTACCATCTCATAGAGTACCTTATAAATGTTTAACTGAAAAACACAGATAGCAAGTAATGGGTTGTAGACAGTCCAATTGGCTAAGGAGAGTAACTTTGGTTCTGGATCTCTAAGGCCTGGGTTTCCTGGATAGATATGTTAAAATGGTATTCTGCTTAGTCCCAAATACAAAGTATACTGTACATAAACAATAACATTTCAAATATCAGTCATGTCCATGACATGGAAACAATGCGTTTTCCCAGAATCTCCCCTTGGCTTATGGGGAATGACATTAGACATTACTATAGATATTACTTTGATGTAATAACAGATCCTGCCAAAAGAAGACTGAATACAATATATCAGATAGAGCTTTTTAAAAGTAATATCGTAAAAGCTAGCCATCATACATCAATAGAACAGTCAGAGAAACAATGTTCTCGTAATTTGCCCAAATATGAACATTTGCATCATGTCATGTTTAATTGTACTTGGCACTCTAGGCCAAAACAGATTTGTTAGGGCTGCTATGGGAAACAATTCAATCTCAAGACAAGGACATTCTTCCAGTTACCATGTTTACTTTAGAAGACAAACAGGTTATAAGCAAATTTGCTGATTACCTTCAAATTATAAACAAAATAACTTTAAAACACTGACTTATTAAAACAGCAGCAACTGTAACTTTATTTAGTAATTGCTGGGGGCAATCTTTCTTGTTAGATATTGTATTTTATGCTTTATATGTTTGCACTACTGTTTATGCACTTACTATGAATATTCCATTATTACTGCTACAGGATGTATTTTTGCATGCATTGCTTCAATATAATGACTTTTATTACTTTTGTAACATATTGCACATTCATTGTCATAGTCTTTTGACTGAACAATAATAAACTTAAACTTAAACCTGAAACTTATTAAAAAAAATGGTAACCAGGAAAGGGAACACTGAGTAAAAGTTCATTTCAAGGTACATAGATAGATAGATAGATACTTAATTTGTATAGCGCTCCTTTCCAAGGACTCACAGCAATTCACAATCAATACAATGTTTTATAAGTATACAAAAATACAATTAAAATCAGCACTAATATCCAATCAAATATAATAAATAAGATAGAACTATCTATCTAATCAATCCCAGTAAACTCAATTATCTAAAAATGAAAAGCCTGATTAAATAAATATGTTTTTAAACCTTTTTTGAAAGTATCCTCTGAGGGTGCCTCCTGTAACTGTTTAGGTAATAGATTCAACAGGGTAGGTGCAGCCACTGAGAACACTCGATCACCCGAGTGGCACAACCTCACCCTAGGAATCTACTACCTAAACAGTTACATCACAGGGGAAGGGAGAGAAAGGGGGTAGACAAGAAGCAAAAATAATTGCAAGCTACCACACAGTGGTAGCAAGCAAAAACAAGACTAGTTTCAGGTAACAAAAAGAGGGTTATATGTGGTAATGGTGAGCGCCGAATGGCGACTCACATTATCATGAAGTCAGGGCAGCGAAAACAATTTCACCACCCTGACATTCTCGGCACACAGAAGAATGGTGCCGGGGACTGAAAACACTTGCTGCACCCCCCCCACCACATCACCCTTCACCCACCTATTTAATAATTCTCAACTCCAGGGGGATGCATGTCCGGGGGGGGGGGTGCGAAAGCAAAAAAATTACAAGTTTTGTGCCAGGCGCAAGAAAAGCACAGTAGCACCCGGACCCAGACCCGAACCCATAACCCCAGCACTGCAAGTGGAGGCCAACCCCTAACACCATGGTGCAGCTTGGCAACCATCCGCAGTGCCAACCCCTACATCCCATCCGCCCCATCCCAGGTCATGCTCGCTCCCCCCTCAGTGTACATGTAGCCGACATCCTGTCGCTAGGATCGCCCACCCTACCACATCTGGTCACCTCTCTGTGCCCTCACCTTTCGGCTTTTGCGCATATCGCATCACCATTTTGGATGGCGCCATGATTCAGGTGCCCACCTCACGTGCTACCCAAAAAGAGAAAATATAGAAAATGACAGTATTGTTTGGAGGCAGTAGTATTGTACCTACAGAATATTTGACATTCAGTAATTGGTATGAATAAGTTAAAACTATGTAAAAGGTGCAGTCCTACACGGTAGTAATCCAGTCATGCAAGCTAAGGGACCCTAAGAGTGGAAAACAGTGGAAAAGACACAGGAACCAGTACAGGGATGAATCGAGGGGGAATTACAGGAGGAAGGTATGACTTCTTTAGAATGGTTTTGAGAGACATATAGGAGGAGGCAAGATGAACAGAAGCTGATAGTTTGCTACAGATGGCAGGAAACAGAACAGAGAATGCAGGTTGCAGTAGTATTGCTCTGACACAATATTTGACATACAGTAACTGGTAAGAATAAAGCTATGGAAGCTAAGGGGCCCAAAGGTGGCAAAACAGTGGAAAACGCACAAGAACCACAAAGAACCAATGCATGGATGAGACTACAGGAAGAGCAGGAGGATAATATGAATTATTTAGAATGGATTTGAGAGAAAGATGGGAGAAGGAGAGGTGACAAGAAGCTGGTAGTTCATTCCAGATGGCAGAAAACAGAACAGAGAAATCAGATTGCCCAGTAGCAGTCTGGAACACAACAGTTAGAAGAGTAGGAAGAGTGGACATAATAGTTTAAAGAAGGGATAGGGGATAGGAGACAGTTAACGTTTTGGAAGGGAAGATAACCAGATTCTGGAAAGGAAGGAGGCACAGTGCCGAAGGCACATAGGGCCAGATGTTCAAAAACAGGTAAAGCAAAGCACAAAGGTTTATGCTGCTAGCCCATTGTCAACAACCCTGAGGATGCTACTGTATATTCAGTTGGATAGCACACTGGCACTGCCCAACAGAATATAGGGGCATGTTGGTGCAGTGCTAAGCCACGTAGCGTTGCCCTGACATGGATCCTGGCAGTGCAGGGAAGAGAACCACCAGACCCAATAGAGCTGGTAGCTCCTGTTGTGATATTCAGATAGCACCATGCAAATGAGTCCATTGGGCATGCAAGGCACTAAGGGGCCATTTGCATGCCCATTATGGATACATTTGCATGGAAGGCAGTCTCAAGCTTGTGTCCCTGTGACAAGCTTTGCCCCCACCCTGACAGCCAGGTCCCATAAAATCAAGTATTTCCCAGTGTCTAGTGACACTACCTACCCTTTGATCACCATCTTGTATCATCCTGAAACTTTCCCTGGTGTCTAGTGGTCCCCACACCCCCCAGTCTCCATCCATGTTAACTGAAGTTACTGTCCCTTGTGTCTAGTGAACCCCCACCCTCTGATTGCCAGCCCTGGTATGATAAAATATATTCCCTGGTGCCTAGTGGTCCCTCTGCCCTCCGATCATGAGCCCTGGTATAATAATATACAGTTCATGGAGACTAGTAGTCCTCTCACCCTCTGATCACCAGCCCCAATATAATTCGATAACTCCCTGATGTCCAGTGGTCCCTCCCACCCTCCAATCACTGGCCCCAATATAAAAAAAAAAATTACTACCTGGTATCCAGTGGTTCTCCCCACCCACTGATCCCTATCCCAGTACCTACATACACTTTCCCTGGTGTCTATCAGACCCCTGCACTGCGCTCATCAATGAACCTACCCTGCCAATCTCCACTTATCTGAAGTGCCGGTTGCACAGGAAGGCATATGTTGATGGCACAGGCTGCCTCTCACCACCTCGTCCAGCCACCTTATGCAATGACAGGGAGTTCACACTTCCTTTACAGTACAGGGCACATGTACTCCCTGTCTCTGCATACAGAGGCCAGCCAAAGTGGTGAGAGAAGTGCTGTGTTGATCACTGTATGGACTCCTGTGGCACCAGCACTTCAGGTAAATGGGGTTAGCAGGATGGGGTGGTCAGTGCCCACAGTGTGTGTGTGTGTGTGTGTGTGTGTGTGTGTGGGGAGGTGCTAGATGCCTGGGAAAGTGTATTTTGGTACAGGGATGGGGATCTGTGGGTGGTTGGGCCACTGGACACCAGGGAGTTATTTTTTTATACCAGGGTCAGTGATCGGTTGGTAGGAGGGACCACTTGGCACAATGGAGTTATTGTATTATGGCGGGGTTGGTGATCAGAGGGTGGGGGGACCACTAGGCACTAGAAAATGTATATTTTATACCAAGGCCAGTAAACAAAGGACAGGTGACCTCTGCACACCAGGGAGGTATTTTATTATACCATGGCTGGCGATTGGAGGGTAGGGGACCACTGGAGACTGCAACTGCACTAACCGTTTTGCACTGTGCAAATCACTGAATATTGTGCTGCACTGGTATTTCTGTCCCTGCCTCTTCATTTGCCTATAGTATACTTTTTTTTGATGTGCACTAACCCTTTTAGTGTGTACCATAGACCCCTTTGAATATTGTCACAGATGCAAACTCACGGTGAATAGGGTATAATCACTTTGCCCACTGGCAAAGTTTGGAGTCAAGAGCAGGAAGGGAGAGAGTTTGATAGAGGGGACAGTGATGAGAATTGGGAGTCTTAGAGATGAAGTGGCAGAAGGAATATAAAAGGTTGTCCAGCCTGTCAGGATAGAAAGAATTATGTTTAAGCGCTCTTCCTGGCTGCTGCTGGAGAGGATATAGGATCTGCTCTGTAAACCTGACCTGCATAATCAAACAGTGATAAAATCATTCTGTGGACAACCTCATGGCAGAAAGGGAATAAAATCTAAGTTTTTTGGAGGGTGTAAGGCACCAAGGCAGTATTTTTTGGATGGCATTGATGCATGAGGAAAAATCCAGGTTTTGATAAAGCCATGCACTGAGGTATTTTAAAAGAGAGGATGTTTTCTAAAGGGGTGCAATTAAGGATGATGAAGACAAGATGGAAGGCAGTCTAGCTAGCTTCTGTCTGATGCTATCTGACATAGATGCTATCTTTTTGGCACTAAACAGTAGCCTCTTTGAGTTAAATAAACATTGGACATTATCAAAGTTCAGCTGCACTGATCATTTGAAATCAGAGGCTGGGACATAAGTGAACTAGAGGAAAGTGTCATTGACATACATTTGTTTGTCGGTGCTGACACAAGCTGAAGGGAAGTCACTGAGGAACAATGAGAAGAGAATGAGGTTGAGAATTGAGTCCTGTGAAATCCAGAATGGGTGGGGGAAAGAGAATCTCATACCCAAACTGACTGTTGGAGGCCAGAAAGGTAGGAGTGAAACAAATTCACTGCTAAGACAGAGACTTATAAGGCTCATCTTGTCCATCAGAAGAGGGTGGTCAACAGATGTGAAGGTCATGGACAGGTACATTAAGGTGGTTGATGTGATGTCTCCCAGGTCCAGATGGAGTCAGTGACACTGAGTAGTGAAGACACAGTGTAATGTTTTTTTTTTAAGTCTTACTTGAATGAAACAAGAGAACTGGATAAATCAAGGACGACAGGAAGCTGGGAGAAAACAAACCTTTCTTGCAGCTTAGACAAAGCAGAAAAGAGAGAAATAGAGTGATAGCTCCCACAATTTGATGACCCACCACCTTTATGGAGTGGGGGAGCCATTGTTTGATTCTATACATAGGGGACCATGCCAAGGGCAAAAGAGAAGATGAGGAGAGTTGTGATAGGGGCAGCAATAGAAGGAGAAGAGAGAACAGAGCTTAGGATCTAAGCCATTTAACCTCTGGACATTAAGGGCTGGATATTCAAAAGGGTTGCGCCATGCATAGGTTGGCGCGCGCAAAGTCCGGTATTCTGCGTATATTCAGCAGGAGGCAGTTGGCGCCCAAAGACAGGCTGAGCAACAGCGCAATGCAAATGAAGGCATGCGCAACCGAAGGGGGTGGATCCATGCATAAAGAGCGCAATGTGATATTCAAAGACTTGCGCAATGCGCAAGAGCTGAACAGTTGGAAGTTGCGCCCCAGCGGAAATGAGCCAAAATAAAAAGGCTCAAGGAAGAGGCGCAAGAACGCGACAGGGAAGACACATGAGGCAGAGAGACAGAGAAGGCCAGAGTAATATACAGTGCAGGCCAGGGAGTGCACAGGACAGAAGAGGGGCAAGGGAAGGTGTATGGGGCCACAGAGTGCAGAGGCCAGTAGGTGTACCAGGTGCAGTGGAGGTAGCAGTCAGGACAGCTGGGGTAACAGAGCAACATCAGCCAGGGGAGGTCACAAGCCAGGGAGATGGACAGTGCCAGCTTCCACATGGAAGCTGTAATGAGGGGGGTGAGAATGCATGCTGCAGGGGGACGTGGCCGTGGAAGGGCCCGTCGGCGGTACGCCCCCAACAGGCAGTACCGTGCCCGCATCAGCTTTGAGCTGTACACAGATGTAGAGATCGTGGGCCGGTACCACCTGAACAGGGCAATACTGAGACGGCTCTGTGAGCTGTGCAGTGATGTGATGCAGGCACCCTCACGATGGAGTCACGCTCTGTCAGTGGAGACCAAGGTGACAGTCTGCATGTGCCTGCTCACCATGGGCACCTTCCAGAGGCTGACAGGGGACACCACAGGCATCACACAGTCGGCCACGTCATGCATCCTCACCCAATTCCTCAGCGCACTGCGGCCACATGCTGCAGAGCACATCCAGTTCCCCAGCACCGCGGCAGAGCGTACAGCAAACATGCAGGAGTTCCACAGGGTAGCACATATGCCTGGCGTGCTAGGGGCCATAGACTGCACCCATGTGGCCATACGCATGCCACCTGGCCCCGATGGGGCTGCATATAGGAACAGGGAGGGCTATTCCAGTGTCAACTGCCAGGTGGTGTGTGATGCCACTGGGCGCATAATCAATGTCTGTGCCACACACCCTGGTGGAGCACATGATGCCTTTATATGGTATCAGTCCGCACTGTGCCATCAATTCGAGAGTGGGGACATCCCCACAGGCCATCTAGTGGGTGAGTACACATGTAGGAATTGCAAACGTGGGGCAAGGGTGGGAATGCCACAGGTGCTATGGTAGTGGCACACAGGGATATTGGCAATATGGACCTGAACATGATACTCATCTCCACCATCTCCACACAGGTGACAGCGGATACCACTCCGGCCCCTGGCTGCTGACACCCCTACCGGCGCCCATGACCCCATCGCAGCAACGCTTATAATGAGGCACATGCCGCCACACGCAACATCATCGAGCGGGTGTTTGGGATGCTCAAGGCACGCTTCTGATGCCTAGACACCTCTGGCGGTGCCCTACAGTACAGCCCCTCAAAGGCCTGTGGGATATTTCTGGCCTGTTGTATCCTACACAACATGGCCAAAGACTGTGGGATAGCCATTCAGGTCAAGGAGGGGGACAGCGATGGGGATGCCAGCGCTGCCGGTGATGATGGTGATGAGCAGCCCCCCCTTAGACGGCAGGACCCCCGACTGATCCAGCAGGCCCAGCTGCACCGGAACACCATCACGGAGGAGCATTATGCACGACATAGGTAAGTCAAGGGGCCATGTGCAACCAACACTGTCCTGGCACAACCCACAGGCACACAGAGTAACACACCAGGGGTGCATGACTGCAAGGGGAGTGGAAGGGACCAGGCACACAAACACACCATCAGGGAGGGGTGAACAGTCATATGGACACACACATGCACACACACACCAGGCACAAAGTGTACATGGGCAGGCGCACAGCAGAGCAGAAACAGACATGGCATACACACAGATCCACAGACCATACCCACCACCTGTACTGTCCAAGTACGTGTGTCAGATGCTGGGAACCCTTGCACCTTGGTGTACAGTACAATGCAGGCATCATCATGCACATGCACCTGTGGACAGCAGTCGGGATGGTGTGCAGGTGGTCCGTATGTCGGCGTGATGTGCAGGGCACCCACCAGTGCACTGCCCACCATGACGCACAGTGCAAAGAGGGCAGCACCAGACAGGGCCCACACTGGGAGACAGGTCAGTCATGTTGCACCATTCCACGGCCACCGCGGATGCATGGGAAGCCCCACTGTGACCCAACAGCACTGGAAGGCTGAGCAGGGGCCACATGGGGTGGCACAGATGGACCACCAGGGGTCCCACTGTGCGATCGTGACCTTGTCCACACTGGGGTCTGTAGTATGCCAAACATACTTGCACCAGGGGTGCTCGGGATGCCCACAGCAGAACCCAGCGTCGACAGGCTTGGTGTCGCACGACGCCAGGAATGGGGAGTGGAGAGCGTACTGTGTTGGGTGCATGGTACAGGGGCACCTGCTTGTGTGCCCAATGCAGCCACGACAGTGACCAATGCCTGGGTCTGCCTGTCAATGGCGGCGGTCACATCCATCCGCATATGGACCATCTCTGCATGGTCCAGAGCACAGTCCCTGCTGTGCTGCTCACAGCCACACACAGTGCCTCCACGGACGTTGCAACCCACCTTTGCTGCTGTACTGATTCCCGCAGTAGGCGGGTGAGCTCTTCAAATGGGTACTCTGCCACAACGGCATCCTGTAACCCAGGGTATGGAAGGTCCTGATGCTCAACACCCCTTGAGGGTGGGCGCTGTTCACCAGGACCAGGAATGGGCATATCAAAGGGCAGTGGGCATTTGCCACCACTGGACACTGTACCCCCAGACCTGGTGGGTGACTGCTGCTGCTGCCCCTCCAACCGCTGTGCCCCAGGGACCACTCGTTCCACTGCTGTGGCTGCAACAGTGCCAGACACCTGCACAGCCACCGGTGCTGCCCCACCAGTGCTGACAGGCACAGCCTGGGACTGTGCCGACATGCTGGCACACACGTTGGAACCAGCTAGGCCCAGGGGCACGTGCTGGCCTGCTGTGTGTCCGTCATGGGACACACACATGTCACTGCCCATTGCAGTCCTTGCATCATCAATGGTGCAGGTACGTGCTACAGCCACAGTCACAGCGTGCTGGCATGCTTGCATGCCAGACTGCTGAGACACAGGCTGTGCACCCCCCACACCCGACTTACTGACACCAGAGTTTGCAGCCCGGCGTGCATGCTGGTGCAGTGCATGCTGGCTGGTGACAGAGGTGGATGGACCCTCCTCCATGTCCAGCAGGTCTTCCTTACTGCCTGGACCCACCACCACCATCCCCTGAAGATGAACAGGATCTGTAACAGAAAGAGAGGACATATGAGTGCATGTGAACAACCTTCCCCCCCAACACCACCACCATGTCATACCGTGCAGTGATGGGCTTCCACCTGTCTGGAATCCACCTCCTGGTACGCCCTCAATAGCACTCCACTGCATTGATGCAGCCAGTCGGTCCTCAGCGGGGTCAGCTCCACCACGCTGGCTGGCCCTGCCTGTGCCAGCACGTGCTGCCCTGAGGGCTGCCACCTTCCTTCACCCTCCTGCGGTCTGTCCCCATCTTTTTGCATTCCTGCACGGAGCGCTGGTGGCTTCCATGCAGGTTCACTGCCTGAGCTACCCCCTCCCATGCAGCCACACGGGCCTGAGGGGTGCCCCGCCGTCCACTCAGTAGTGGCTCCTCCTCCAGGTAGGCCTGGAAGAGGGCCTCTGTCTCCGCTGTGGTGAAGTTGGGCCTCCTCCTCCGCCCACCATCCTCACCCTCACCTTGGCTCTGCTCGGTCATGTCGATCTGTATGGGTGGAAGTGGACACCTGTCACTGTGCAGGCTACAGCATTATCCCATGACCATTGTCCAGAACATCACACAGCATGCAACCCACCTCTCACCTGCAGTAACCGAATCTGGCCAGCGCAGCCCAATGTCGCACATTTATAGCACAATGCATGCAAATTAGGAGTGGAGCAACTGTAATGAGTTGCAAATCGAGCCACTGCACCTTTGAATGGCTGATCAGATGATTTGCATGTGTCGGCTGAATATCGCGCCGTTGCACTTTGCGCATACGGTTGAGCCGGCTGAGCCAATGGCGCATATCTGTGACTGTGTGGTACACTGCATTGCGCATGCCCAGGTAGCTTACACAGGCGTCTGCCGCGCTGATGACGTGCTGCGCGCGATCGGCAATTCAGGCCATGGCCACCATTGTGCCAGTGGTGCTACAGCACTGGGCACCATATGGCGCTGTGGCACTACTGCGCAGTAGTCCACTGTGGCACTGGCATGCAGGTGATCGGTCGCGCAGGATACGTAGATGTCAGATGGTGCTGTGCGTGGCCTTGCGTCATAGACCCCTGACCTGGTGTCCGACCTTTGCCCCCTGGCGCTGTTCGGCTGCCATGTGTATAGCTCTGTTGCACTGTTTGGTGACAGTGCTATGTGAACCGATGGCGCTATACGAACAGCGCAATTGGAACCTATGGTGGTCTATTGCGCAACATTTCCATGTGGGCTTGCCGTGCTGTGGGGCACCATATTGCCTGCTCCACTACAGTAATGGCATGCAGGAGAGCTCCCCAGTGGAGTCAGTAGGAGGTGGCCAACCTGGTGGCAGTGGTTGAGCCCCACTTTGGGGCACTGTTTGAGGATCAGCCCCTCACCATGGCCCGCACCCATGTGTGGCTGCAGGTGGCCACTGAACTGGAGAGGGTCACAGGGCGGTGCCGGTCTGCTGACCAGTGCAGGCACAGATATAGTGACCTCTGCAGGAGGGAGCCGGATGTGCTGCAATGCCTCAGGTCATGTGCCAGGAGGGGCATTGTGCCTAGGCCAGGTGGGTGTACCATCTATGCACCTGTATTCTCTGTAGGGGTGTGACTGTGTTTTGGTGGCGGTGCATGGGGGATGGCTCTGCCATGGTTGGCTGTGTCAGTGTGTGCAGGTGTGAAATGCATGGGTCTGGCTGTGTGGGCAGGCACACTCACTGGGGCAGGAGGCAGTCTGCTTTGGGGTCACACTGATGTTTTTCTCAACATTTGTCACCCACAGGCCTGGTGGAGAGGATGCAGGCCCAGGCTGAGGAGGGCCGTGGTGGGGCCCAGGTGGCAGCTGGAGGAGGCGTGATGGGTGGGCCACAGTGGCGGCAGCAGCAGCAGCAGCAGCAGCCACAGCTGCTTGATGAGTGTGAGTGTCATTACATCATGGATGCTATTGCATGCTGGAGGGGGTGGGCATGACCACCAGCCATGGACAACACAACCATGCATGACACAGGTAACAGTCATCACTGTCCAGTGTCACTGCACATCTGTGTGTGCATCACTGGTGGTCCATGCATGCACTGGGCACACGGCTGTGGAACTGGCATCCCACCACATTGCCACGTCACTTGACAGCCTTGTTTGTGCTGTGATGGACATGGGCAGTGTGTGTGTGCAGTGGTGCACATAGCTGGTGCTGCCTGGTTGGGCGTGTCATGGTCACTGTGGGTGGGTGCATGCCATCACAGGTGCGGAGCACTAGGCTATATGCCTTGCAGGATGGGTGGTGTTCAGGGTTGTGGACAGTCACAACCATTGACTGTGTTCCCTTTTCCTAGGTCTCAGCATCCTACAGTGGATGGACTGTGCCCTCCAGCGGCTGACGCAGGTGTCAGTTGCTACACATGACCTCCTCACAGACATGCAGCGCCATGGGGTCAGGCAATGCCGGAGGAACCGGGAAGATCAACCGGCAGCAGGGGACCAGCCTGCCGGGCGCTGACTGCACTTCCCCTTCCCACTTCACCCAGCCCTCCCACCCTGCCTTCCTCTCTCAGTTGTTCACCCTACCCTTACCCACCCCTACCTTGTACCCCTACCCCCCCTTGTCTTGTACATATATGTATATAGTTATGTTATTGGTCTTGATGTTGTACATGTCTTTTTCCAATATATATATATATTTTGTTATGTATACTGTGGTAGTCTCTGATTTGCAGCTGGCTATGGTTGCTCAGTTGCAGTGGTGCATGGCATCTGGGGTGGTATGGTCCTGGGTATGTGTGTGTGTGTGTGTGTGTGTGTGTGTGTGTGTGTGTGTGTGTGTGTGCATGGGGAGGTGTCTCCGTATGGGAGTGACTTTCAGTCAGTCTTGCCATCTGCTGCCGCCCACTGCTGGGTGCCCAGGGTGGGTCTGGCTTGTATGGTTCTGTGCTACACGAGGTTGCAGTGTGCCGGGGGGACGCATGGTGTTTACTGCAGTGACAGTCACTGCACATGGGTGGTGTCTTGGGGTCACAGTGCAGGGTATGCTGTGCAGAAGGGGGGCTGATGTGCACTGTGGTTGTCGACCCCCTGTGTGTGGCAGTCTCAGCCTGCCAGTGGGTGTGCTGGGGCAACATGGCCCTGCTGTGCTTTGTTGGCTTGTCCCCATGGGCCGGTGGATCATCCATCCCTCCCCCAGTGATGCTGTGCTTGGGGTGTGCGGGTGTATTGTTAGTTCTGCAGTGTGTTCCTGTGCCCATGTGTGGCATGGCTGGTGGTGGGCCCCAGCCTGCCTCCCTGGTTGTGCAGTTCCATTGCTTTGCTGGGGGGGGGCTCTGCTTGCGCTATGGCACCTCTGGACTGCTCAGCTGGACTAGCCTTGTTGCGCTATGGCGCATCATTTCTGCTCAGCTTCCCCTTCCTGGTTGCGCTATGGTGCAATGTGTGCGATATTCAGACATTGGCTGCTTGCACAGTTTGTCTTGCTCCATATTTGAATATCACGTCTGTTGCGCATATGTGCAATTGACTTGTACTTGCTCCTGCTGTTGTGCACTTTTTGGGTGTAGTTTGATTATCCGGCCCTAAAGGTTTAAGGCCAAGAGGGAAAAAATGTGGAAGAGGAGGTAACAAAGGAGAGAGAGAGAGAGAGAGACAGAGGAGAGGGGGGAGAGAGAGAAAGATGAACAGACTTGAGGAGAAGAAGATGATGGGGAAGAGAAAGAAGTGGGAATGGGGGGCAAAGTAAAAGATGAATAAGCCATTGAAAGTTGTAGCCACAGACAGAGGGTCAAAGAGGCATAAACCTTTAAATGTTAGATTCAGCAGCAGACTCAGTAGGGGGAGGGTCAATGGTGCAGTGGACAATCTTCCAGAACTTATTTGTGGAATAAAGGCTGGTCTGGATGTTTTCAGGAAAATATTGTGATTTGGATTTTCTGATAGCTATTGTGCAGGCATTTCTAAGTTGTTTGTATCACAACAAATGAGGAACAGACCAGATGCCTTACAAATGTGCCAGAAAGAGTCATGAGTCTTGCATAGGTCAAAGATCTCCGCAGAGGTGCATGGTAGGTGGAAATCTTGGACATGAGCTTGGCAGTATGGGGCATGTTCATCACAAACAGCAGTATCTTTAGACTGAAATAGGGAAAGAGCTTCATCTATATCAAAGGACATAGGAGGTAGGGACCAATCAATATAGAAGGAAAAAGACGACACAGCTTGTTACCCCAAACTAACCTTTTCAATAGCACAATGTCTAAACTCATGTTTGCTGGTGCTATTGGTTTAGACAAGTTTTGCAAGTGCATTTTTTTATGTCACCCCCCAGAATGGATCGCTGATGTTCCCCCTATTTTTATTTTGAATGGTCCAGATGTTTTACCTACATAGGAGCATCTACAAATACAAGTTGCCAAATACACAACATTGTCAGTAACACAGTTAAAGAAATCATGCACCTAATATGTCTTGTTGCTATTACATGTATTGAAAGTTTTAGTTTTCAAAACTAATTGACAAAGTTTACAATTGCCACATGGAAAGTTACCATGGGCAAAGGGAGCTACCAGTTGCCAGAAGTGTCTTTTTCTTTGGCATTTCTAACTTGATAGCTATGGACCGGTCAATGTTTAATGTTCATACCCCTCCTGTACACTTTCAGAGGTGGCTCTGCAGTGTATTCCTATGTGCTAGTTCTGGTTGACAATCTGATTTATCTTACCTGAATGCCTCGTAAAGTTACTAATAAATTGTATCCTCTTTCCTGAATTGCTAGGGGTGCTCCCCTGCATAAGGGTCTCCCTTGAGGTGGTAAGTACCTCCTAAAATGCTGTTTTTACTAGATCAGTACTATAGCCCCTATCACAAAACCATGTACACATGTCAGTACCTATTGCTATCTAATCTGCATCCTGTGTGCAGTTTCTACAAGCTCTCATCAGTTGGGCTTTTTCCCCCTTCCTCCCTTCCCCATCCTTATCATTTTCCCATTCCCCCCTATTTTCTCTCTTCCCCCCATTGCTTACCCACTGCTGTCATGATGACCATTGTTTTAATGATTTTATACTTATTTCTTAGGAGATGTATTTTGGTGAAGATGATTTGGCACATGGTTAGTGGTTTTGTTGAGCACTTGTTGCACTAAGCACTTTTTGAAATTATGGATGGTATGTGAATTAGCACCTTATACCTTTAAGAAATGTATATATTTAAAGTCAACCAATGTGATTGGTCCTTACCTCGTGATGACACACAAGAAAGTGCGAAACCAGTAGAGGTACTACATGGCTGCTGGTGTGCTAATTAAATTACCTATTAACCAGAAACAAAATAAAAAAGGAAAGGGAAGAAATGTAACTAGGAAGGTGATGAGAAAAGAACTCAAAATACTGCTTCTGAATGCAAGAAGTATTAGAAATAAAATGGATGAACTTAAGTATATTTTACTAAGAGATGGGGTAGATATATGTGGATTTATAGAAATATATAGAGTTAAGAGGGGTATTGGGGAACTGATCTTGCAGCGTATGACTACCTAGTAGGGACCTTGATTTAGGGCATGTACAAGGACCAAAGGAATATCCAAATTTGGAAATTACAGAAATGTAAATTAGAGAGAAGTTAAATAAATTAAAGAGTTCTAAATTGTGCGGACCAGAAACATAGCACTGTTTCTGAAGTCCCTAGTGAATGTACTGTCTGGACCATTGTGTATGTTTTTTAATAGGTCATTAAGAGATGGTACAGTACTTGAGAAGTGGAGATCAGCACATATTACACCCATATTTAAGTCTGGAAAGAAAATGCAACTAAATAATTATAGGCCCATCAGTATAACTTCAGTTGTGGGGAAGTTATGGAAAGTTGTGTAAAGGACTTATTGGAGCAGGATGTAAGACATCTCCAGGTAATGGATATTAGTCAGCATGGATTTAAGGCTGGTAGATCATGCACCAGCAATTTGCTTCACTTTTTTGAATCAGTTAGTCATGCCTTGGACAGTGGACTCCCTGTGGACGTCCTGTAGCTGGACTATGCCAAGGCTTTTGATTCTGTCTCACATCGAATACTGATACAGACTTTAATGGCTTTAGGAGTACACTGGCAGTTAAGTTTACAGATAAAAGTGTGGCTTACTGATAGGGCCCAGAGGGTCCAACTCAGGGGGTTTCTTTACACTGGGGAAAGGTGATGAGTGGGGTACCCCAGGGCTCTGTACTGGGTCCTCTACAATTTAAATTGTTCATTGTTTCCATGCAGTCCCTGATGGTGCATGGATTTGTAAATTTGTAGATGACACAAAGGTGGAAGCTGTGGTTAACAACCAGGAAGCGATAGTAAGTCTTCAGTACCAACTGACTAAATTAGAACTCTGGGCTGATAAGCACCATTTGAGCTTTAATGTGGACAAATGTAAGGTTATGCACTTTGGAGCTAGCAATAAATGAGCTGAATACAAACTGAACAATGTAACAATTTATTTATTTATTTAAATGTAGGATTACAACCTTTGAGCTACAAGTTCATTTACAAAGGTTCCACGTCAGGCATACAGGATCAAACATACACAGTACAATACAAGGAAAGTGAAAAGACAAAGAAAGCTGTAGGGAAATAAACACAATAACAGGAACAATTATTGCAGCTGCTGTACATTACTTAAAAAAAAAAGAATTTTGGAAGGTAAGAAGTTGATTAAGCAGCACAGTAGACTTTGGTTAGAGGAGAGGGTAAAGATAGGGGGTGGGGAAAGGATGGCAGTAACCTCAGGCTCAGGGTCACTTTGTCATGGGGTAAGTGAAGTAGTGGCAGAAAGTGAGCAAAAATGGATCATGAGGTGGGTTGAGAACCTGATGAAATAGATTGGGGGGGCAGGGGTTGGAGGGAGGAACATGGGGAACTGGGAATGAGGGTAGGTGCAATGCTGGTTGGGCAGCTGATAAGTGCAAATGATGGGGGAGTTCCATTTCAGATTTCAGGGAGAGGAGGTAAGGGAAAGCAGTAGCAAATCTGTTGGCTGACCAGGTGAGATTTGAGTGCTGTTTTAAAGAGGCCAATTTTGCTGATAGCAGTAAGTTCGCGTGGAAGTGTACTAAGCCGGAGTGGGGCCCTGTATTCAAAGGATCTCTGGCCTTGAGAGGTTTGCTGGAATTAAATCTTGATTGAGAGCTTGCTTGATGCCCTGGTAGTCCTAGTTGGTTCAATTTGGTGCAGAAGGGAACTGCTTCCAGGTGGTAATAGGCCTAGGATTGCTTTTTTGGCAAGGAGACAGACTTGATGGGGGGTCCTCTCTGCCAGGTTTAGCCACCCCATTTGCAGAGAGACATTACAGCTATTGGTGAGGTGTGGAGCCCCTAGTGCTAGCCTGTAGGCTTTACTTAGCATAGTGGCAAGCCACTTAAGGGTGCTGTCAGGTGCCACACTATAAATGGGAAGACCACAGTCAATAGTCGAGAAGACTGAGCTGGTAATGGCAAGCTGAAGAGCTTTTTCAATGAGGCAGTTACGATGTTTGTATAGTAGATCAAGCTTCTGGTTTGCTGATGAGGTGACATTGTCAACATGGGAGGAGAATGAAAGGGAGCTGTCTAAGGTGAGCCCCAGGTATTTGAAGCTTTGGACCATTTCTAAGGCTACATTTTATTTGCTTAGAATGTTTATGGTGGATGTCTTGTGTCAGTTATGGGTGGGGGCGAATAGCATGGTCTTGGTTTTGTTATGTTGACAAGCAGCTTAGCTGGATCAAACCAGGCCTCTACGTTGTTGAAGTCTTGTCGAAGTCTTTGTTCAAGGGTGGCAGTATCAGTGTGGCTAGTGTAAATAACCGCATCATCTGCATATAGAAGGATTTTGTGCTGGCAGGCTAGAGGGAGGTTGTTTAGAAAAAGGATAAAAAGTAGTGGGCCTAGTATGATTCCTTGGGGAACACTGGTGGACACTTGCTGTGAGTCTGAGAGGGTATTAGATATTTTTACCCATTGTTCATGCCCTGTGAGGTAGCTCTGGAATCAGCACAGTGAATCTGGGGATAGCCCCGTAGCTTCAAGTTGGGCCAGAAGGAGGTCATGGTTGACTGTATCAAAGGCCTTGGTGAGATCGATAAAGGTTGGCCCCACCAAGTGCCCTTGATAGAAGGCATCGTGAATGAACCTGTGAACTCCAAAAGGGCAGTAGTAGTACTGTGGAGTTTACGGAAGCCATGTTGCTCTTGACATTATAACTGGTATTTATCAAGGTGTTCTACCAGTTGATCATAGACCAAGTCTAAAAGAGATCTGGGGTTATAATAACTTATCCATTAACATTCAGCAAACACAATTTAGAAATGGTTATAAAGGCAACTAGATTAATGGGGAACATTTTGAGAAAAATAAAGAGTAGGCAGGAGTAGGTTATTTTTCCACTGTACAGATCCCTGGTAAGGCCAACTTTTGAGTATGGAGTTCCTCTCGTTTCCCCACAGGAAATAGGTACTGGTAAATCAATAGAAAAAGTGCAACACAGATATATGAAGAGGACAGACATTATTCAAGACATGGATTATAAAGATAGATTGTATAAGTTAGGTCTCTACTCCATATCCTACTGTTACTTGAGAGGAGACCTATGTTATGCATACAGATGCTTCTATGATGACATGCTATGGGAGTGTGCTGGACTTAGGAAAAAAGAAGTACCAAGTAGGGCAATTAGACAACACCCATATCAGTTATTGGGAGAGAATTATAGAACGCGGAGAAGGGGAAAATGGTACACCAAAGAGTGGTTGGAGAATGGAATAGGTTACCACTTGATGTGGTGGAAGTCACTACAATGGAAAATTTCAAGTGTAAACTTGATGAATATATGCAGGAAAGAAAATGGGAATATCTCCACTGATGTGGCAAGTCCATCTATGGCCTATGGCTGATAGGACTTGAAAAACTGAACTATGAAACCATGAAACTATGGCGGCCCATCTTTTAAATATTTAATAAATAAATATTTGCTAAAGTTCATCAATAAGCATAACCATTTTAGCTCTGGGGGAGGGGTTGGGTGGGAGGAGTGGCGGGAGTGTGGTTGGAGGGAAGGGAGGGGATTAGATAATAGATATTAAAAGTTAAGATAAGTTTCATTTATTCTTTTTACTGTTAGGCCTCCAACTGCCACCTCAGTGCTATTGCAAAATTGGAGGGTCCTATTATGTCCAGAAGAAAGATCAATAGATGGGGCATGGTTCATTACATCTACTGTATGCCTATGTTTAGAAGGAGCAGTTAAACACAATTGCCAATTATTTCTCTGTATGGTCAGTTTTCTTTGTTTTTGGTGCTGCTGTATAGAAAAATTGAAAAATCAATAAAGTATACTAAATTGAAAAAAAAGAAGAGCAACCATACTGAAAAGCCTGGTAGCTATGGCCCAAATAAACTAGGGAAAACATTGGGATGGAGGACCTTACAGAAATAGTAGGTCATTTGATGATCAATGAAGTCATTTGGTAGTATGCTGGCTTGTTTGTTGAGACATGTCAATTGAGATGAGAAGAGAGAACCCAGTTAACCAGAGAATGATTAGAAGAGAGAGGTATGAGGCAGGTGGGTTTGTTAATGAGCTAGCAGAGGTCTTCAGTGTAATGGACTATTTGTCTCATGGAGGGGGAGAACCAGTCAAGTTTAAAGTCTCCAAGCAGCACAAATTCACCAAAGGAGGCAAGGGAGGAGATGGGAAAGACGAGAAATGAGATGAGGCCAGGTTTGGCTAGTGGTGAGACATACACACCACAACAAAAAAAGTAGGGAGTGAGAAGAGGAATGACAATACTGACACAGGAGAAGCTCATGGAAGGAGCAGATGGCATAACTAATAACAACAACACAGCTGAGACCAAGTTGTGCATAAATGGCAATACCTTCACCTTGCTTATCATGATCTCATCTATGAATTGCAGAGTTTGCAAGACCAACATTCCCATCAATGGCCTTTGAGAAAAATCAGGATTATGTGATGATGAGAATGTTGGTGATGGAGAATCTACAATGTAGGCTGGCCAAGCTTAGACAGAAGGCTCCAGGAATAAAGGTGACAGAGTTTTAGACAAATGGAAAGTAGAGCCCTGGGCCTGGATAGAGCATGGCATCACCATCAAGCAGGAGAAGGAGGGCAATCAGAAGAAGGAGAGAAAACGATTTGCAACTTTTACATAAAAAGAGAAAGAAGGAAGGATTTATGAAGTGTAAATTTCTAGAAAACTCTAGATCTGTACCTTGTTCAAGTTTGTTGCGTTTTGACATCATAGAGACACATAAATGGATGTGTAAAAATAAAACATTCTATTAGAAGCTATGCCAAGGTACAGGAAAAGGAACAATACATACAGTTCTGCCAGGACAATGGAGGCAGTTCCCCAATTGCAACTCGGGCTCAGTGACCATGAGACCCCAAAATTATCTTAAATTAATACCAGTTTTCTTTCATAGCGAATGGTTTATTGCTTATCTTTTTGCAAAGGAAAACATGTGACCATACATGGTGAGACTCTGGGTATTCAGACAGCATTTTCGGTAGTCTGTGAAGTATTGTTAGGTGCTAGGCTAGGTACTTCTCAGTCTCCCATGTGCAGCTGGCTTAGCAGTTTTCTAACCTTGTACAAAAGTACATGTTTTCCCTGTCTCCATACATTTACATATAGCAAGAACTTTATTCTCCTTAGTCAGTAGTTTATATATTACCCTGACTCAGTAGTTCTGCTATTGCAAGTGCAGCTAAAAAGCACCAATCAGTAAGTTTCCACTAATAACTAATACATCCTTACTAACAAATACATTTCAACACATCTATTACTTGCAGTAAGGTTTCCTAAGTTAAGATGTATTTATTTATTTATTTATTAGACCATCAGTTTATAGACCTTTGAGTCACAGACTCATTTACAAAGGCACCTCATCAAGAGAGCAGTACATCACAGCAAACAAACAGTACAGTACATAACACTTAAATTAAAAAAGCAACCAGTGTTACAGGCATTCACTGGTGGTACACGCTTGGTAATATGTTGATCACAGTAGTCATAATATTGGTAGATGAGTACCATGTGAGGTAGCAACCAGAGATATTTTATTACATTAGTCATCAGATGTTGCATGATACCTCAGGTGTATATACAGCAAAAGTAAACAGGGCAGACCCAGCTTAAGGGTGAATGTAAGGGGCAGGTGTGGGATTATGTGCAGTTGCAGCAGTGAGTGCTTGTCAGATGGCTTCTGAGGGAGACCTTGAAAGGACCAAGCTTAGTGGAGTCAGCTATATTGGCTGGGAGGGAATTCAACCAGTAGGGAGCCTGATAGTAAAAGGACCCCTGGGCCATAGAGGTCCTCACCCTGGGGACAATAAGGGAGGTTTTGACAGTGCTGCGGGTGGAGACTGAGGGAGAGGCACGCTGCAGGGAGGTGGAGACCCCAGGGGAGGACAGCCCTATCAGGTTCTTTATTACAAGAAGGCAGGTTTGGAAGTGGAGTCTTTCTTCAAGTTTGAGCAAGTTGGTGGTGGAATACAGCAGGCATGTATGGGTGCGCCTAGGGGCTCCCAAAATTAGCCTGCAGGTCTTGTTTATAGAGAGCTGAATTCTTGCAAGTGCAGTGTTGTTGGCTGCAGCATAGATGGGCAGCCCATAGTCGATTAGCAACAGGATAGAGGAGGTGATTGCCAATCTAAGGGCCTCTTGTGGTAGGCAGTCCTTATGGTGGTATAACAGTCCAATCCTGACATTGGTGGCAGCAGAAAGAGCATTGATATGTGAATGGAAGGAGAGTGCCGAATCAAAGGTAATGCCCCAATACTTGTAGGAGGAAACCTGCTCAATGGTGTTTAGTGTGCGAGGCAGTATCACGAGAGGGGCACCACTGGCTTTGCTTTTGTGATGTGAGAAGAGCATGGCTTTGGTCTTTTTTAGGTTCAGGACTAACCTTCGTGATGTGAACCAAAGTTCAGCTCTGTCAAAAGCTTGTTGGAGGGTGGCCTGAACTGTGTTGGGGTTGGGGTCAGCTGCGAAGAGCACAGAGTCATTTGTGTAGAGGGGGATCTTACTTGGGCAGGCCAAGGGGATGGAGTTGAGGTAGAGACTGAAGAGGAGGGGCCTAAAATGGAGCCCGGAGAACCCCAGAGTGGACAGGTCTTATGTCAGATAGAGTGCTATTGATTTTTACACACTAAGTTCTGGCAGAGAGGTAGCTGGTGAACCATGCAATGGAGCTGGGGGAGAAACCAGGTCATATGAGGGAGTCAAGCAGGAGAGGATGGCAAACCATGTCAAATGCCTTGGAGATGTCAATGAACAGAACACCGGCAGGACTTCATGCATCAAGAGCAGAGTGCAGGAAGTTGGAGAATTTCAAGTACCCCAGTTGTGGTGCTGCAACCTGCATGAAAGCCATGATGTTCAGGGCACAGGATATTGTGCATGGCCAGGTATTCATCAAGCTGGTTGGAAACTACTTTTTCAAGGGCCTTAGAGAGTTGGGGGAGCATGGAGAAGGGTCGATAGTTACCCGGGGTCACTCAATTGCCACCCTTTAGGATTGGAGTGATGATGGTAGTTTTCCATGTGCTGGGGAACTGCCCCAGGCACAGAAAACAGTTGAGCAGCTCAGTAAGTGGGACCAGGATAGCATCCAACATCAGATGAAGTAGCCTAGTGTCCAGTGGGTCAGTGCTGGGGTTGTTACTACTAACAGCTTTTTGCAGAAGGGGGTCTAGCCTCCAATGGGGAGATGGTACATAGGTAGAAAGGAGGTCTCTGGAGAGTGGTCAGCAGTGCTACTGGGATAGGGTCAAAGAAGTCACTGGGCAGGACTGAACTCCGGTCTGAGAAAGTGTGGTTTAGGCAGTCTGCAATGCCAAAGGGGTCAGAGCAGACAGTTCCATTACAGGTGAGTTGAGAGGGGGGTGGGAAGTGGGATTTTCCATTCAGCTCCTTTACATTATCTCAAAAGTTTCTAGCGGGAGGAGACAAGAGCGGATTGGTAGTACTGGGCTTTGGCCTGTCGAATGGCCCAAGTACACTTCTTGCGCTCAGCATTATATGCTTGCCTATCAGCTGGCTTGCCAGATTCCATGGCAATGTGCCATAGGTTGCCTCTCATATTAAGTTTGTGAAGGAGGGAGGGAAGGGGTAACCCAGGGCATGTTTTGCTTTTTGGTGTGATTTCTAATGAAGTGGGCATAGAGGTCACAGGCAGTGTTAAAAGTGTGAGTGAAAAAATCCAATGCCTCATCTACGGATGATGAAAGCTGGATTGGGGACCAATCCAGTTGTGAGAGGTATAGTTTAAGGCAATGCAGGCCACCTGGGAGTAGGCAACATTGCTGGGTGGTTTGTGGTGCATGTTTGCTGTTGGCAGTGGACCAAGAGAATATGACCGGGCAGTGGTCACTAAGTGAGTTGGGAAGTACACTGATATCGAGCATCCTTTGGGGGTGGTTGGTAATGGTGATATCCAGGCGGGTGCTGGAGCCAGTAGAGGGGGTTGAATCTAGTTGGGATGGTGACAATCTGGGACATGTCAATGGTGGCAAAGATATCTCTGGTTTGGGAGGCCATGGCAGAGAGCCAGTTGATAGTCAGGTCACCAACAATTATCTGGGCCACTTTGGGCAGTCGGCCAGAGAGGTAGTCGGCAAGTGCATGAATGGTGAGGTCTTGCTTTCTGGGGGAATATAGGCAGTGGTGAGAAACAGTAAGTCCTTACCAGGGTTGGGGGAGATTTTTAGTGTGAGGGCTTGAGCCCCGTTATCAAGCTTGGGTGGTGGAAGTGCATGTCCAAGGAGGGAGTCACTTATATAGACAGCACAACCACCTCCATGCTTACCCACCCGATCTTCCCTGAAAAGGATGTAACCAGGGAAGGAGACGAAGGAGTCAGGGGTAGATTTGGATAACCACGTTTCGACGAGTGTGACAATGATTGGTTGGTGCTGAGTAACCCAGCATTAGAATGTAGCAGCCTTCTTAAGGAGTCTGCAAATATTCACAGAAGCTATGCAGAGTCCTTGAGCCTGGGCATGCTTGTTCATAAGATTGGGCACGGGGCCAGGATTTGGATGAATGTTATCTGACAAAAGTAACAGGAGGGTGATTAGGCACATCAAAGCATGGTAGTGATTGTGGCATCTCCCCTTGAGACTGGACATGGGGCTGGGTGCTGGGGTGCAAGGGTTGGGTAGAGTATGAAGGGTGGAAAAGGCATTGAGGAGAAGAGACCAAGGTATGAGTGGGAAGTAAGAGGTAGCAGGGGTGGAAGCATAGGGGGTACCGAAGGGGAGAGGTGATCGAGCATCTAGGGGTCTGGTGGAGGTGTTGCAGATAAGGGGGGGTACTATGCATAGAAGGTGATGGTCCTAACATGTAGCATACTATACACTTACATTAGCAATGCAGAGTTGTATGAAAATAAGAATGACAGATCCCAAAGCCTTAGGCTACCAGTCCCCTGTCTGATACCCTTGCAAAATGGTACCACACAAAATAAAGATCTGTAATGTTAAGCAGTATGTAGAGCATTTCCATTCACCCATCAACCAATGAGCATGTACTATGTATTGTACATGCTCATTGACACTTCAGTTGGTGGCTGTCCATGGCACTGTAAGGAGGGCTGTGCTAGTAGCTGGCATGGGTCAGATTGGGGGGGAGTGGGGTTGCAGGTCACTACCTGCCAGGATGGGGGGTGGAGGGCCACTAGACTACCAGGGAATTTACTTATTTGGGTCTGGGCGGTGATCAGGGAATGGGGAGAGTGGAGGGACCACTGGACAATGAGGGATTAACATTTAATAACCTGGGACATGATAGGAAATAGGGAGGGACCACTGGACTACCAGGGAGTAAAATATAATAATCTGGGATGGGATCAGGGCTGGGGAGGGATACTAGACCACCAAGGATTTTTGGGACAAGTCTGTGACCAGGGATCGGGGCTAGGGAAGGACAGCTGAACCACAAGGGTACCCAGTTCTTGACAGTATGCAGATGGGTCTGTGCACTGTTAAGGGCTGGGTTTCAGAAGTGTTAAATGGCACTCCTGCTGGCAGCTGTGTATTGCTTTGGAAATCTTTCAATATTGTGCCAAGCTGCATATGCATGAGGGTACCCTCATTTACATAGGCGCAGCACAATATTGTGCAAGATGGTGATGTTGGGGGGGTGTCGTGCATCTGTGCCCTTTGAATATGGGTACACCCCCGACAGCTGACACTATTACAGCTCAGCATGGTACAAACCCAGTTTGTGCTGTGCTAACCTTTTGAAAATGAAGCACAATAAGTACTAGAATAACTTGCAGCAAGATGAACAGTTTGATACTAATTTCTAACCATGTGTTTGAAATCAAGAGGTCAAAATCACCATCATGTAATAGATCATTTATTGATTTGTTCTGAATGTGCCATGCTGTTGCTGATTTATATCAGATGGTTATCTTTATGGTTCTGCAAAAGCTTTACTCTAGGGAGCAGGGAGTAATATTCTCATTGATGGTTGGACTGTATTTTATGACTTTAATTTGATGAGCAGGTTCACTGAGAACATTCTGTTCATCTCAATGTGGTACTGGTAATATAACTTTTTGACCAATGACAGTGCAAGCATTTTATGTGAAGCAAAAGTTTGGAGTAGTTACTGGACAAATCATGTTTCCGTAAGTGAATGAGTCATGATTTGTGACTATGCAATTCTGTCCATCCATGTTGCAGATAACTTTTACCATTTACCATTTGATACACAAGGAGACATGGAAAGGATGAAAAGGGACTTTGCAAGGTTGGAGGAATGGTCAGAAGTATGGCAGCTAGGATTCAATGCAAAGAAGTGCAAAATAATGCACCTGGGAATCAAGAACCCAGAGGAAGAATATACAATTGGTGGGGAGGTAGTAACAACAACAAAAAAGGAAAGGGACCTGGGGGTAATCATATCAGATGACCTTAAGGTTAGCAAGCAATGTGCGAAGGCAGTAGGGAGGGCTGGGTGTATACTGGGATGTATAGGGAGAGGCATCAGCAGCAGAAAACAGGAAGTTGTTATCCCTCTGTACAGACAGGTGGTGAGACCCCATCTGGAGTACTGTGTCCAGTTCTGGAGATCCCATCTCCGCAAGGACATAGACAGGATAGAGGTAGTTCAGAGGAGGGCAACTAAAATGGTGCAGGGTCTGCAAGAGAAGCCGTATGAGGAGAGACTAAAGGAGCTTAATATGTATACCCTTGAGGAAAGAAGGGGGACATGATAGAAACTTTTAAGTACCTCAGTGGAATCAACAAAGTCCAAGAGGGTAGCATCTTTCAGAAAAAGAGACTTGCAAGAACAAGAGGACACAATTTAAAGATAGAAGGAGGACGGTTCAGGGGCAATGTGAGGAAGTATTATTTCACAGAGAGGGTAGTGGATGCATGGAACAGCCTTCCTGAGGAGGTTGTGGGGTCTAAAACTGTGGGAGAATTCAAGAATGCATGGGACAGATATAAGGCAATTCTTGTGGGGGGGTTGGAAGAAATAGGCTGTTGGTTAACTAGGATCTGCGGCCTATCCTGTAGGTAGGGAAATGGGCAGACTAGATGGGCCAAGTGGTCCTTATCTGCCATCAAAGTCTATGTTTCTATGGTGAGGCACCATTTTGTAAGTCATACTGGGCAGGTACCATTTTGAATAGCAGTGATGGTGGTATTTAGTTTTTTTCATCTCTGTCTAGTACAAACATGCAGTATGTCACTATATCAAAAACATCACACTGACATACATACCGGGTATCCCTTCACTGAGCAACATGCTGTATGTGGTGCCTGCCATATTGTCATAGTGTGGTTCTATACTAGTAAGGAAGGTGTGTCCACCCCCTATAAATATCTCCCTCTAAGTATCCAACTGAATGGACAGTGACCAATTTGCCAAAAACTGTTTCAGCAGAGTCAAACACTGGCAAGAAAACAGTAAAAGGTATATAGAGTGCATCCTGCATAGAACAGTACCTACTGGTCAACACTTGCTTTGGTTAGGGTGCAAGGTAACATAACCCAAGTTTCTAGCCATCACAAATGAAAACTTTTGACAAACCATACTACATCTTGAAAGGATTTCCTGTGTTTTGGTGACACATGCCGGGCAATAGCATTTGGTCAAATAGTTCTCTGAAATTAGATCAGGGAAATGCCCTGTTTCCACATCTCTCAGAAAATTAGAAATCAATGTGAGAAGACAGTTCACATAGACTGTGCATATTACTTCTCTACCTGTGTGCTTGTTTTGGGCTTCTAAAGATTGTCTGCAACTAATGCATTGATCTTAGTTTGCGTCTCAGTAAACAAATGTGCAATATTATACAGACTGCATACAGTATACTATTCTTAAATGGCTGGGCCCTTGATTCCCTGTAATGCAGGGCTCAAAATACACTCAGCAGATTGATGTTCAAAATAGCTAACATGTCGTTTGATGATTTACAGGTCTGTTCTATTCCATACAGACATACCGGATCCAAATAACCCCGAGACAACCTCCACCATCCCATCCAGGCTCTGTGACCATTTGGAATTGAAGGTCTAATCCCACTGGGCAGTTTCATTGCCCACTGCTGGATCTTGAGCTTTTGCCTGGTGAGTGGCAATTACATCTAAAAGCAAGGAAACATAAAACAGTGATACATTTGTTCCTACACAAGGCCCATATTCCAGCATGTGCCAATATAAAAGACTGAAACACAACAGGTATATGCATAAACTGTACATTGTTCAATAAAGTCCCCAAGTTAGAAGTTGCAGTAAGTCCACTAGGTGGCCCCAGTTCCACCATAAGACAAAGTTCAGTCTTTTCAGGCATTTGTGGTGCAGGTACTCACATGGCATTGGTAGCCTGTGGTGGTCGCTTTAGGACCCTCTGAGCAATGTTTTTTTGCTACTTCACTGGGCACATCTCCATAAATTCCCTAATGATAAGTTTCTAAATGCCTGAGTCTGAATGACATAGTGGATTAATGACCAAGGAGGCATTGTCCAGGTAAATGTGCACATGACTCTTATACAGAGTTCCTGTCTCAAAGTCATCAATTCCCTCAACTCGGGCTCCCCAGCTTTGTTCTCCCCAGTGTCGTGGGGTGCATTCCACATCAATTCCCCCAGTGCATTATGTACAAACAAAAACACCTTATAATTATCAGGCACTCCTTGCCACCAGATCACACATGCAGGGAAGGTTGAATTACAAGTTGCAGGTATTATACAGAGGTTTACCCACTTTGATGTGATAGTCACAGGGTGACTGTCATTAAGGCAACAGCACAGTGCCGATGGTGAATGCAGAGCCAGACATTGTGCCACCCGACTCCGAGTGTGTGAAATGCAATGGGGCACATCAGTGGTCTTTGAGGAGGGCTGTGCACCCACAACCACATGCCCCCAAAAGTAAATAATCACCTCCAATGCAGAGGTGTATTGGGAAGGGGGTGCAATACCTGTGGGCACTGTCACTGCAGGGCGCACCAACAACCAGTTTGCCACTGTGGCAGGCAAGCTGGTTACATCACCCTTATTCCGTTGCCCTCATTCTGTCACTTCCTTTGATGGGATATCCATAACTGATTCTCCTTCATATGTTGACACCACTAATTTTTGCATTTTCAGCTCAAATTTTGTAGGTGCAGACCACACGGTACTCAGGATTATTAGAACCAGGAACATAGTAGTAGTCAATTTCTGAAAGACAAAATAAACAAAAGGGAGGGCTACAGCACCCTGCCTCATTGGGAGGTTAGTGTTGACCCTTAAAGAGTTTTAGCTGAATTGCATGAAACCATTTGTCAGTGGTTTTCTTGTCCCCTGCCATTCAAACTTTGTACACTGGGAATATGTTTGTCCACAAAAAGTCAAGTCCCTCCCTTCTAGCACATAAAGTGTGCTCCAATATTCCAAACAGTAAAACCATTATCTTGTCTCCTACATTCCAGTCCACAGTATTTACTGCCTTGTCAAAATATGTCTGCATTTCTGTAGTAGGCTGTCCATATGTAGTGTCCAAACTACATACTTACTTATATGACTGGTTACATCCAGATTATTTTGGCACTACAGATTTCTGGTTGTCTTATTTCCCTGATTTGACCATCCACTGGTCAAACATATGGCAAAGTTGTCATAAATTCATACTTCAAGATAGGCTATGTTTAATGCAGTTTAATATCCTTCACAATTTGTAATTTTCCCCACAAAAGGTAGCCAAATTTGGGCTATTGTCATCCCCTCTCTGTACATGGCGTACATTAGAAGAGGGCTCCTTATTCCATAGATTCTGGTCATGCCATAAAATTGATCCCTTGTGGTCCCTAGTTCAACAGAAGACAGACCCTTTACTAGATTTGAAAGACCTATTTACGCAAAGATTTGCCTTTTAGGAGATTTTTTTGGAGCTTCAGTGCTTAATCGTAAATATTATGTGGTATTAATATCAATGTCAGTTAAAACATTGGTGCTGAAACATTGGAAAGATCAGGATAATATCACATACACAGCATGGTTAAGTGAATTGCTATTGAATTTCAGAATGGAAAAGACAATAGCAAGTTTGCATAATAGATCAAAGAGATTTGCCAGGATTTGGGACCCCTTCTATACTCTTTATTCTTTGTGACAAGAAAATTGATGCTCAGACAAGTAATGTGATATTAACTTACTCTGTGCTGAGTGGTAGGGAGAGTGGAGGGGGAGGGTTAGGGAAGGGGGAAGGTACCATCTTTATCAAGTTATAAGAAGTTATTCTGAATGTATGTATGTTATGGAACCTTTTTCTGTATTAAAAACGTTAATAAAAAAATATGTCTGCATTTTCTAGATACTCATAGATTAGAAGCTACCTGTTTATCTATACCAGATTATCACGCAGTTGTCCTACATACTGTTCCAGCTTAACCTTGTCCTTTAATGGTGCTACCATGTCATACCACAAGTATTCAGGTAGTCTTATGTATCAACCCATCATTACCTCAAAAGTAATGAATTTGGTTGAATTGGAAGGCATGGATCTGATTGCCATTAGCAAGAGAGGTAGGAGTTTGTCTCAGTCCTTGTCACTGAGTAACACAAATTTTCTCAGCATGGTTTAATTTGTCTGTTTGCCTTTTCCACCTGTCCTGCTGATTGTGGGTAATAGGAAATGTGGATGCGCTACTGAATGCCTAACAATTGCAAGGTTTCCTGCATCAGCCTGCTTGTGAAATGAGTCCCTTGGTCTGATTCTATGTATCAGAGGGAGCCCGCATCTGGTGAAAATGTGATCCACCAGAACTTTACCAGTGGTTTGTATTGTGTTATTCTTGGTTGGAAGAGCCTCCACTCACTTGGAAAACACACAGTATCTGCAACCACTAAAATAAATGTATTCCATCTCCCTGTAGCAGGTAGAGGTTCACAAAATGAATTTGTAACTGGTTCTATGCCCCCCTCACCATTTTTCTGCAGCTTCAGTATGGCATTGTTCCTGTTACTGGAGGGGTTACTCTAGGCACACACAATACAATTTTCACAATATCTATATACGTTTTTTCTCATATCTGACCTCCACCCAAATGTCTGCATTTTCAAACTGATCTTTTCTAGTCCCTGGTGGCCTTCTGTAGGCAGAGCTTATATTGAAGAAATCAGTTTCTGCCTAAAGTGCTGTGGAATCACCCAAATGATCTGTGTCCCCAGATCTACATACAGGAGAATCTCAATTGCTGATAGCAACTGAAATTGCATTTTAAACTTTTTAAACAATGAACCTTCAGGAATTGGCCACTGATTCTGTAAAGCAGGAATCACCTTAACCAGTTCTTTATCCTGTTTGTATAAACTGCTATAGTCCACGGGCTCAACTCATTTCCCTATGAAGCTTGCCACAGGTTGCAGGGTGTATAGAAGGTCCATGTCTCCCCCTCTCAAGCACCTTGCTTTGGAAGGAGATCAACTTGGCATTGCAGTGGGCAAAAGGATAAGTTTTAGAGTGGGCTTTTACCTTTTTAACATAAAGTTCACACTTTGCTGAAGTGGCAAGAGAAACAATATACTGCAGCAAGGCAGCATAAGCAAGGGGTGTGCCTTCAGAGGCAGTAAAGTTGTTATGCTGCCAGACAGGTAAAAATTCTGTTAGGGGACAGCAAACCCACACTGAATTAGAAAATAAAATAATTGGAATGGTAAGATGTGACTATCGTTCCAGAGCATAGGCTGTTGCTGCCAGCTCTGCAAATTGGGTAGAGTGTGGTCTGCAAGAGTATGAGGAAAGAATTTGATCCTGTCTGGGTTTTATTATGCAAAGACCAAACCCAGTGAAACATTCTCCCTCCACATAAAAGCTGGATCCATCCATGAAAATATGGAGGCAGTGATCTGGGTCCAGATTATCTGGTTTTGGGAGAAACAGGGGTGAGAGGGTGGAAGGGAAGATCGAAGCTGGGCAGTCGTGTGGATTCCCCTGGTACAGTAAAGAATGGGCTACTAATTAGGGAGAAGAGGACTGCTGCATTGTAATATTGCTTTCCTATAGCAACAGAGCCCAGTGTGTGAGGCAACCATTGGAAATTACTCAGTCCTTTACCCTCTGTGACAACAGAAAATCTGTGGGAGTGTGGTTGCTGTGGAGCACAACAGGATGTAGTCTAACAATGTAAGTGAGAAGTTTTACAGCCCAAAATGTGGCCAACAAATTGCACTCACATGCAATATATTTTTATCCAAGAGTGCTCAGGGTTCAAGATGCATATGCAGTGGGTCTGAGTTTCCTTTGCATGTCTTGTGACAACACTGCAGATAAAGAGAGGTCTGAGGCAGCCACTTCTAGGTGAATGGGTTGGGAAGAATTGGAGTTAGCTAAAGCAGGAGCAGACAGTGGCACCTTTTTCAGACTGGTTACCACAGCAGTGTGCTGGTCTGTCCAGTGCCATGCTGTTCCCTTTCTCAACAGGTCATACAAAGGCTTCACAAACTAGGCAAAGTCAGAGATACATTCTCTGGAATAGCTCACCAGCACTGGAAGAGATTGCAACCTGGTCTCACTGGTGGGGAAGATCAGGCAAGAAACAACCTCAGCCTTATACTGGTCCAGTGTATGACCATTGAGCCCCATGTTAATACCGAGGAAGAAGACTTGCTGTTTCAGTAACTACCTTCTTGGGATTTACCTTTAAACCCACTTTAGTTAGTAAAGTCAACGGTTCATACAAGAGCTGTAGGTGCTCTTCCTCAGTTTCAGTAGACAACAACAAATCATCAGAATAATATCCCTGCTAAATAGCAGCCCACCTGACTTATAGGATCATACAGCAGGCTCAGCAACCCCCCCCCCCAGAGGCATCTAAACTATTTTTCAACAACTTTCATACACATCAATTCCTTATCTATGATGACTTGAAACCATGTCCCTCTAACCTCTCCCACACAAGCCTTAGTGATCATGCTGGCTTTTACACTCACACACTCACTTTAACTCGCACACTCAGACATGATACTCACTGTACCTCAGCTCTTCCCCATCCAGACCCCAACCCCTCACCACCCTTGTAAGACCCAAAACAGACCCCCTCACTCTTCCCACCCTTTTAGCAAGTATCATGCCCAGTCTCCCTGTCCCCACCACCAATGCTTAAAGTCCTACACCCTACCAAACCCAACGTCGCTCATCCAAACTCTGCAGGTTAGCCCTCCTGTGGCATGCCCTACAACTTTTCTTATTACCTGGCAATATCCACCCCAACCCTGGTCTGCCCTGCACAGTGGCCTCATCTAACAGACCTAGTGGGAGCCTTCTGCTAGCTTCTCTTAATATATGTAGCCTACCAACCCCCCCCAAGACTGGATTGCCCATCATGCACCGGACATCCTAGCTCTATCTGAGACTTGGTTCTCGGAAAGAATGCCCAATGAGGTTGTCTCTCTCAGTAATTATTCCATCTTCCGGGCTGACAGGACCAGCAAGAGAGGCAGTGGGTGTGCAATCTATGTTAAATCCTCTCTTCATGCCACTGAAGTACAAACCCCTATACCACAATATGGCGCCCAGACACTCACAGTTAATCTTAGTTTGGGTACTAAAACCCTCCACATCACTGCGGCCTATATCTCCCCGAGCAACCAAAAACTCACATTTGACTCTATCCTCCACAGTATCTCCCACATACCCAACACTAGTGAAGTTATCATTATGGGAGACTTTAATGTCAATTGGCTATCCCCTGCCTCATCCAGCTTCAAAGACACTGCCCTGGCTTATGATCTTACCCAACTCATCACCTCTCCCACCAGAAGGGACAATAGAACAGGGACCTCCACCCTTTTAGACCTCATCTTCACCAACAGGCTACGGAACATCTCCAATGCCACTGTGTTCCCTGACTCTATCAGTGACCACTCCCCTGTGACCTGCTGGTGGTCAGGAAAACTATCCCCTGCCCCCCAAAAAATCACCTGGCAGAGGCGACTTAAAAGATGAGGCTTAGATAATCTCAAAACCCACCTATCTACCAGCAATTGGCTCCCCATCTACACTACGCAGTCTGTAGATCTGGCTTTCTCCCACTTTATAACCACTTTCAACATGGCCTGCAACATTTTTGCCCCCCTCTCCAAGCAAGCAGTGAAAACCAGAACCACACCCTGGATCACCACCTTACTACTTAACCAGCTCCAACATAGGGACAACCTATGGCATAAGGCCCTTGACTCCCAACATGCCCAGGATAGGCAACTATACCAAGAGGCCCGCAACAAATGTACCTGGGCCCTACGACAGGTGAAAGCTACTTACTACCAACATACCCTCACCTCCTCTTGGGGAGATGGTAAAAAATGTTGAAACAATATAAAGGAGCTCAGTGGTAAATCCCACTCCCCCGCACCACCCAGCTCACAATAAATGGGGAGATCACCCAGGATCCTTCCTCTATCGCTGAAGCCCTCAACTTTGCCTCCTTGGATCTCTCCCATATACTCCCCCAAACTACTTCCACACTGTCTCCCCCATCCTCCCACTGATACTTTGAGTAACAACAATACGATACCCTTTCAGCTGAGAGTCGTTTCCTGCCTCGAGGCAAAACATTACATTTCCAAAGCTATTGCCAATACCCGGCACAGCAATGATTCCCTAGATCTTAAACTCATTAGGCTGACCCTGGATGTCACACTACCCCATCTCACTAAAATTCTCAACCTCTCTTTATGCCTAGGTCAGTTCTCCTCATCCTGGAAGAGAGCCATAATCACACCCATTCTGAAGAGTGGAGACCCCACTAACACAACCAACTACAGACCAATTTCGTTACTTCCTCCTCTCTCCAAGGCACTGGAGAAAATAGTTTCGGACCAACTATCAGAACACCTAACTAAACACAACCTTCTCTGCCAGGAACAGCATGGTTTCTGGTCTAACCACAGTACCGTCACAGCTCTTACTGAGCTCACCTCATTCATCCATGAGGCCCTCAACCAAGGCTCTATAACAGGGGCGATCTATGTGGATCTGACCAAGGCATTTGACACGGTCGGTCATGAGGTACTGCTTTGTGTCCTTCCATAACTAAATGTGGTCCCTGAGGCTACTGCCTGGTTCAAGGACTACCTAACAGGCCGGTCTCAGCAAGTCAGGATAAACACCACCATCTCCTCCTGTAAAACAGTTTGCTCAGGTGTCCCTCAGGGGTCTATTCTCTGCCCTCTACTATTCACCCTCTTTTTAAACTCTCTCCCCAAGTCATGTAGCGGTCACCTGCTACTCTATGCTGATGATGCGGTAGTGTTTTGGAAACACCCACAGCCGAGCGCCCTCCAACGAGCTCTACAGGGTTTCTTCAGGGAGCTAGAAACCTGGTTCACTGAACACTGCCTGATCATAAACTATCAAAAAACAAAGTCCATGATCTTTGCCCACCGACAAAGTCCACACAGCCAGTCAGCCCTCCTAATCAAAAACAAACTAGGCGCCCCACTTGAACATGTTACATGTTTTAAATACCTGGGAATTTCATTAAACATCTCCCTTTCCTACCATAATCACATACAACTTCTCTCCTCTGCTGTGAACACCAGAGTGGGTATCCTTCACAGACTTAAACACACTGCTTACCCACACAGGCCTTGCATCTTGCGGTTGCCTTCTCTATCCTCTCCCTAGTAGACTATGGGATAGTGATATATGGCTCTGCGGAACCCACCGCCCTTCATAGCATCAACACTACTTTGAATAAAGCTTGCCGCCTAGTCATCAGGTGTGACAGATTAACTCATACCTGTGAGCTCTATGCGTTGGCTGGTTGGCTAAACTTCCAAGGAAGACTTAAGTACCACTCCTGCGTTCTGGCAAAAAAGATCCATCTTCAGCTGGCTCCCATCGGCCTTCTCTCAATAGTCAGCGCAGCCCCCCCCCAGGCGTAATACAAGACTCATAGCATCCTCCTCATTTTTGGTCCCCCATTGTAGAACATCCCTTGGGCAAAGATCTTTCCGCTACCATGCCTCTCTTTGGCTAAACTCTCTACCCCCCATCTCTCAGACCCTTAGCCTCTCCCAATTCAAAACAGCCCTCAAAGCCCAACTCCTTGAGTCAGAAAAATGTGACTGTGGCTAACTCTCTGCCCTCCTTTGGTGTTTTCCTACCCCCCCCAATAAACTTGACACAGGGTCTCGATAGATCCCATGAATCAGTATCATGCATGTCTCAGACAAGGGTTATCTAGACCCACTGCCTACTACTATCACCAGTTAACTAAGATTAAGCCAGGACTGCACTTGCAGTACTGTTTTGTGAATTTCTGCTTGTTTATTGTGGGTTCTCTGTATTTGTTTACCCTCCACCCTTTGTAACCGACTTGGAGCCTTTGAAAAAGAGTCTGTGACTCAAAGGATTGTAATTCAGATTGTATCCAATAAATAAATAAATAAATAAAAATACTATAAAAAAATCAGCAGGCTGAAAAAATGTAGACAAAGCATGCTTTATCTGTGAGTGAAAAGTAGAAGGGTAGTTAAGAAAACTTGCAGTAAACACATCCAAGATACAGTATATTGCACTTGCTTAAATGTTAAAAAAAATTGTACTTACAGTCTAAAATCCATTATAGATAGAAATATCCAGTACCAAAAACCAACATTTATTCAGAGTAAGACTGGCCAAAATGCTTGATGCTTATGCAACAGTTGGTGCACAGCAGGGTATGTGCTGATTAATCTGCCTTTTGTTTATGGTGAGATGCTGTGAACCAACAGGCTTACACACAGGCCAGACTAGTGCATTGTTCACTGAGTCACACTCTCTCAGTATCTCTGGGTCAATAAATAGTTAATTGTGCCCTGGTAAAAGGTTCTGCCTCTGCTGGAAAGGGATACTGCTTCTAGCAAAAGAGGATTTGTACTCTGTATGAGCCATGCATGCCTCTGGATTTCCACAGTCATGATTATGAGTGGCAAAAGTTGCCTCATGTTTCTCAAGCAAATTCTGTAACACATCTGCTCTGGGGTGCTGTTCAAAGATTTTAGACAATACATACTGTTCAGGCTGCTTAATGACAAACAGAGTTATCAGAGATAACCATGGGACTTAATTCTCTAACATCAATTTGCAAAAAACAGCCTACTTGACAAATGTACCACACAGCTGTGGCATGTCATAAAGTCTGCACCCAAAATGTGCCGACCACCAGACATTTATAGCAAAATCATGACTTGCATTCAGATTACCAATTGCAATAGCAACAGGTTAAGATGCAAAAGCTGGGACTTCCTGCCTCATGAAACTTCTTGAAAGGTTCAGCAGAAGAAAAAGCAGAGAGAGCAGGTTTTTCTATATGGAGTACAGAGCAGGACGCTCCTGTGCCTACAAGCATACAGTGCAGTTGGCCTCCTACCTTTGCTTTTAGACAATGGGCTCGATTTCCAAAGGCTTGAGAATGCCACAAGCTGCTGGTGTGCCGACCATACAGTGCACGGGGCTTGAGGCATTCTCCCTGCACCATTTGGGATCTTCACTCATGTGTGCCAAATAACACAAGCTAGACCAGCTCCCCCCTAGACAAACTTGTGGCATGATTGGACCTTTTTTTTGGGGCTTGCGCTGAATATGTGGCACAAGCCACTGAAAAGTGTAGAAAGTGTTGCAACTCCTTTCTGTGTACTAAAAACAGGTGAAGTTGTACCAAAGGATTTGGAGCAGCTGAGCCAAAGAATGGAGCTGATACAGGGCATAATTCAAGCCCTGTGTCAACCTTTGAAAATCGAGCCCAGGATTTTCCAAAACTGTTATCTTGCAATGTGGACAAAATAACAACAGAAGTATGACACCCTCATTGTGAAGACAATGGACTCAAGCCTGGGTCTGCACCCTCAGTCATGTCCACAACAGTTTGCCTTTTCATTTCTTTCCTCATTTCCCCTCACCTCCTCCAGCTATTCCTCATATAGGGAAAGGTTTTCACACTGATTTTCACCCTCCTGATCACTATTTTCTTTCTTCCAATTATTGCTTTTTATTTTCTGCCAATTAATGTGCCCATTACTGGATCTTTATCCCTTACTGCACTTCTTTACCTTACCCTTTTTTGTCCAATTAGGGTTATATCCTGGAGGGCGCTGCTTGGGTCCCTTTATTTTAAAGATCACTTTCTTCCTTGGTTACCAGCAAATGTTGCAATCTTTTTTGATTTCTCTCCCTTCTGGGCTGCTAAACTCCTTTTAGAATCAATAATTCTTATAGCAGTCTCGAGTAACTGAGGGAGGGGTATGACATTTACATTCTGCAAGACCCTGAATTGCTCCCTGATCTCTGGGAGTAAATTTTGCACCACATGCTTCTTGTGCTCAGTGGCATGCCTGAGTTGGGCTTTCACTAGCTATACCTTTGTTTCCCCCTTACAGTCCTTGAATGTTTAAAGGAGGTGGAATGACCATGTTGTAAACACTGGACAAATGCCTTTCCAATGTTATGGGGTGCTCAGCCTTCTTCTACTTTATCCTAGCCACCAGCTGCAAAGAGAAGGTATCAGGGTGCAGCAGCTTATGCACCTTCTTGAAGGTTTCCTCAAAGGTTTTCTGCCTTGCGTGTACATCAGGGTGCAGTGCCACCCATATTTCATCCCCCAAAGTAAGACCAAGGACCTTTACATTACCTCCCCCTGTGATGTTATGGAGTCTTGTGTACTGTTCTATCTGTGCCCCATCCTCATAAATATTGTCTTTGGGGTTAAAATTTCCTATGGCTTTGGCTACTTCCTGAATTGTCTTTGTGTCTGTAAGGACTGTAACCATTTCTTCCCAGGTCTCAAAGAACTGATCATCCTCAGTTGAGAGCCTCCCCTACCCCTCTTAAACTTTTTCTTATTCCCTATTGCCATATGAAAAGGTGCCATGAGCTTTCTTTTCTGGACCCAAGTATCTGTCTCATAGACAAAAGAGATGTGAGTCCTGACCTTCTGAATATGTCTCTTCCTTACTTGCTTCAGAGTAGGAAGAGACTGAGCATATGGGGGAGAGTGTTGCCATTGTAGCTATTGTCCCCAGGATGCTCCCAGTTGTTATTTTAGCTGCTGTATTTTTTGTGAGCAGACCACATGGTCCATTGCTGAGCTGTGGCTTGTTGCCCGTAGTTGTTAATTTTGCACCCTAACAGCTGCTTTAAAGTCTGAACATTTCTGCAGTATTGTATTATGTTCAGCTAACAAATCTTCTATCTGAGGGCTGGCCCGTTGGCCTAGTGGTGGAATTACCACTTGCGGCGCCAGTGACCCAGGTTCAGGAATGAGCCTGGGAGGCTGGAGGGTCAGCCAGGGAGATGGATTGAGTGGCAATTGTATGCTCTCCATCTGCGGGGGGGGGACATGTCTCCTGGTGTGGTGCCCCTGAGTGACCACAAGGGCAGTTCACTGGGGGGGGCATGTTGAGACTGGGAGGCATGCGGATACTGGATGGGACTCTGCCATTGTGTCATTACAAGCCATGCCTCCCAATTCCCAGGAATCAAAAAATCATGCAGGGCCCAGACTGATCTCGGTGCAGCCACTGCCCAGGACCTGCCCTATGCCTGGATGTATTGGGGAGCATAGCTGGCTACCCCTTGCCACTGTCCAGAGGGTTAACCATGGCTCTGTGGGGGCTGGTCAGCAGCGTAATGGCTGGAGAGCCGGCTGGAGATATAATGGGGGCTTGAGCATACAGAAAAAATCTTCTGAGATTGTAACTTCTCTGTCTTCCTTTGTTCCTCATCCATGCTACACATAAAAACTTTATTTACTGCAGTCACATTTGAGAATTGATCTGTAAAGGTTTTAAAGAGCAGCTGACATGTTCAGGAGAACTTCAACAAAACACAATATTTAGACAGTTCAGCTTGTATTTCACATTAGTTTTGTATTCCTCCACCCCATAAATTGATTACTATAATTTGCATGAAAGCATGATCTTTGCTCCTGAAGAGTTCATCCATTCCTGTTGCCTTCTCCCTACCTGAGGTCATAATGCATTGCTTTGCCTGTGACATCACAGTTACTCACGTGGCAACAGATTGTGATGTCACAACACAGAATTATGACTTGAAGTAGGGAGTAAGCTACAGAGGCAGATAAAAACTAAGGGAATGCTAAGGGATAACCATCATGTATTCGTACAAATTTACTCAGTGATGAATAATATGGAAAAGAAATATGTAAAATATATATGGTATGCTAGCTGAATATTACCTAATTATTATGTTGTTCAAAGTTTTCTCTGAGGTGTCAGTAGTTCTTTAACATTTTGTTCATTTTCGGCCCAATTAGTTTTCAATTTAGACATACTCTCTTTCATACAGCATGTTTTATTTCTGAATGTCTGACATGTTATACACAATTCTTGCATGCAGTAACTTTCCATTTGTTTCTCCTTAAGTTGCTTTCATTGATCTAGATCTGCAAACTGTGTCTTGATCCATGCCCAGGGATCAGAATGATGTTTTGTGTCCTGCACAAAATCCTCCATCCTGTGGCTGGTCACAAACTTGGAGGAAAAATCCTCCATCATGATCACAAAGCAAGCTGCACTTATGCAGACAACCTAGCACACTATGTACTTTCAGTTGATAGCTAAGCTCCCTT
Organism: Neoceratodus forsteri; assembly: GCA_016271365.2. NCBI lineage: Eukaryota > Metazoa > Chordata > Ceratodontiformes > Ceratodontidae > Neoceratodus > Neoceratodus forsteri. Next base: position 598,408,079 of record CM028133.1, on the reverse strand, counting down.
GCCCTTTTCTGCCAACTGATAGTTTCATCTGCTTGTAGCATTAGCTGGGCATACTATGTGCCTTCACTCAGTGGCAGGGCTCCAATGCCTCTTTCAGCTAATGTACAATAGTTAGGTGGCCACCCTGACTTACTCCAACACTGTGCTCTCCCTAACGATGTCCCATCTGGGGTGCCTATGTAAATTTCTACAAAACTCAAGGTCTGTAACTTGTTAAAGCTTTGTGAGTTCTGATGTCATAGAGACACACAAACCAGTGCATAAAATAAAGCATAAAGCATTTATTAACAGCTATACTAAGGTACAAGAAACAGGACAATACATACCAATTTGTCAGGATGACAGAGGCAGTTCCCCAATCTCAGCATGGGCTCTGTGACCATGAGATTGCAAACCGATCTTGAATGTATACACTTTTTCTCTTCTACCTAATGGTTTGTTCCTTATCTTTTTGCAAAGACAAGCAAAGGTAAACATATGACCATACATGGTGAGGCTCTTGGTGCTCATCCAGCATTTTCTGAAGTCTGTGATGAGTTGTTAGGTGCTAGGCTAGGCACTTCTCAGTCTCCCATGTGCAGCTGGCTTAGCAGTTTTCTGAACTTGTACAGTATAAAAGTATGTCTTCACTGTCTCTTCTCTCTACACATTTACATATGACAAAACTTTATTCCCCTTGGTCAGTAGTTTGCATATTTCCCTGACTCAGTAGTTCTACTATTATAAGTACAGCTAAGGTTTCCTAAGCTAAACTGTAGCATACTAAACACTTATATTAGCAATACACAGTTATATGAAAATAAGAATGACAGATCCCAAAGCCTTAGGCTAACAGAAGTGATGGTTATGGGCCCAAGATGGAGAAGGAATAAAGTGAGTATGCTAGGGTGAGAGACAGTGAAAGCTATGAGAGAAGTGAATGGGGGAGGGGGGAGAGAGAAAGGAGGGAAAAGGGGAGAGGAGATGGGGATAGGAAAGTGGAGCAGAGCTAGACGAAGAAGGGGATATTCTGTAGAAAGCACAAAGTTACAGTAGTTTATTACAGATTCCAAAGAACAGTACCTAAAAATAGTCATATGCTGGGATCCACAATACTTAAACAGTGTTAAAATAAGGATATGCAGGGACCCAAGAAGCAGCTTATTTCAGATTGCCAGAACTATAACTTAACAGATATATGCAGGGACCAAAGAAGCAGTTTGTTACAGATTCAGAAACAATAACTAAATAGGGACATGCAGGGACCCACAGTATTTAAATAAAGATATGCAGGGACCTGAAAAGTGGCTTATTATATATTTCCAGATACAGTACTTAAAATTAGAGATGTTGTGAAGTTTTAATTCTCTGGCCAAGAGGGTGCATATTCAGAAATTTCTCAATTCACAAAGATTCACAAATTGGAAGTGCACCAACTGTGCCCATGAATTTTTTTTATTAAAAAAAATACTCCAACACTGCATAAAATCTCTCTCCAATCCACTTTGGTGTAATTCCACCCCTCTCTCAAACACTTTTTATCATGTAATAGTTTATTATGTTTTTATAAACCAAAACATTGCCTTACATTAAATAGTCATGCAAAACGAGCATTACAACTGTGCATAACCTAGCAAACTGGTACAGGGCATAGTGAAGTGACAGCCTTTTAGCAAACTGGTATAATATACTGTATGTAGCAGTTCTCCTAAAAAAATGGAAACAAAAATAAAAGAAAGGGAGGGAGACAAAGAACTGGTACACCTTAACCCTGTAAGGGTAATATTGTTAGCCAACTTTCCATCTCGTCTATATGCAGGTTCATCCCATAACTCTGAGATACCTCTACTTACTATCATCTCCTCTGATTGCACGCTTAAAAATAACAGTTCCCTCCTGAGATGGGGGTGATGGTGAGACCTATTCTAGAACATGCCATACACTATGCCTTGAAAGAGACACTATACCAGATATGGGTGACCCAATCCTCTTCTTGGGATCACCAGCTGTGAGAAGCTGTGGGGCCTCTAACTGAGGACTGGAGAGTTTGTGTGGAGTTAGAGTGTAGTATGGTTCATAATGGAGATTGCCAGGGGGTGGTGTAGGAGTAGAGCATAGGTGAGACCCCAAGTACTGTCCCCATTTCTTACCATATGCCTGAGTCTGTTTGCAGCTAATATATGAGAGTTGCTCAAATATTGCCAGCCTAGCTATAGCCATGTGCCATGTCAGTAGTGAAGGAGGTGTGGGTTGGCACCACCTCATCAGTATACAGTGCTTTGCTTCCATTAGGGCTGCAAGCAGCCACCCCTGCATTTGTAACAAGCAATTCTGCACTTGTGAGGTGTCCCCCAAGAGGATGATGGTTGGGTCAGCTGGGTTGAAGGCATGTGTGATCCTGTCACAGTCCCTGAGTACTCCTGCCCAGAAGGAGGCTATCATTGGGCACTGCCAAAGTACGTGCAGCTGGGTAGCCTGTGGAGCTTTACATCTCCAGCACTCTGAGTGGGGGATGAGGCCCATCCTCTGGAGTGCATCCAGCATGTGGTACCACCTGAGCAGGATCTTAAGTTGCATGAGCTGGCTCCTTGAGTCCCTATATCCCCAGGGTGCACCCTTCAGAAGGTCTGTGCATTCAGTGGGGGAAATCTTGATCTTCAAGTCCAATGCCCACTGTTCCCTACACTTGTCTGTGGTGTTTGGTTGGGACTTGCAAAGCTGCTGGTACACCCAACCTGCCATATCCTTAACTGTCCTGTTTTTGTATAGGGTATCAAGCCATTCCAAGTCCCCTCCTGGTTGTCCCGGAGGTGGGTTGCCTCTCCGATCTGTAGATATTTCCACAAGACTGTCTTTGGCAAGAGGTATCGAACCTGCATGTGTTGGAATGACATCATGCCTTCCGCCTCCGGAGCATACAGGCCGGCTACCATTTGGATACCCGCATCTTGTCATGTTCTCCAACTGATGGTTTGCTTCCCCACCTGAATAGTGGGGTTGTCCCATAGTGTGCTGTGTCTGGCCAGTGGTGACCATAGGGACTCTGGACATCTTGTGATTCTTTTGCACTTCTGTCAGGCATCCTTAGTCTCCTGGATCATTGGCAGGATATTCCTTCTCTGGGAGCCCTTCTTCCCCAGGATGTTCCCCAGTCACGTGACCTTTGTGAAGTCTGACTCAAGTGCAACCCATATTGGTGTAGTCGGAGCTATGGGGAGAAACTATCTTAGGGCCTGTGCATCCTATAAGACAAGTGGTATCCATGCAGCCAAGAGAGGCCTAGACCCCCCCCTTTGACAAGTGGGCCTTTAGCCTCATTTTCCCAAACCTTGACGACTTCCCTTCCCAGAGGAATTCCACTATCACCTTGTCCATTGTCTGGAAAAACATGGGTGGGGCAGTAATTGGTAGGTTACCAAATATGCAAGAGAGCTTGGGGAGGATGAACATGAGTACCACTTCTACCTTCCCCTTCAGGGAGAGATGTAGCTTTAACAATCTATGCATCTCAGTTCTGATGGTTGTTATTATGGGAGTGTAATTTGTCTCAGCTATGTCCCTCCATTGTGTAGTTAGATTCACTCTCCAGGTACATGAACCCTTGGGGAGCACATACTGCTGGCATGCCCTGCAGGCTGTCTTTGGTACAAGCCAGATTCAATGGAGAGAGTGTGATTTTCTTTGTCTTCACACATAATCCAGAAACTTTGGCAAACCTCTGAAGAGTGTCCATTACCTGGGATAAAGACTCAGCCGGGTGTAATAGCATGAGCAGCAGGTCATCCGCATAAGAGTTGATGAGGTATTACTTACCATTGACCTTGATGCCATGACTACCCTTATGCTCTAATAACTTCCTGGCTAGTGGGTCCAGTGCTATCAGGAAGAGTAAGGGGGATGGGGGCAAACTTGTCTTGTCCTTGTCTGCAATTGAAAGGAGGGGGCGATACAATATGGTTGGTCAGAAATGCCGCACTGGGTTTTGTGTAGAGGGTGAAGCTCCAGGCCCAAAAGCGGGATCCAAATCCATATGTCTTAAGCATCTCATGCAGGTAACCCCACTCTACTGAATCAAAAGCATTGTGGAAATCCACTGCTAAGGCTGCCATGGGGATTTTAGTGTGACTAGCCACCCATTTCAAATTCAAGACTGTTGTAATGCTGTCAGCCCCTGTCTTCCCTCTGCTGAACCCTGCCTGTCATGGGTGTATCAAGGCCAGCATCACCCCCTCTAGTCTATTGGCTAGCGCTTTTGCCAGAATTTTATTGTTCACTGAGATCAACGAGATTGCCCAGAAGTTAGAGCAGTCCAGAGGGTCTGATGATTTTCTGGGGAGCAGTGTAATTATTTCCTCTTTCATGGTTGGAGGGAGGACCGCCAGAAGTCTTTGCCTCCTCCAATGCAGCAAGGAGGTGTGGCATGATCTCCTCATCTAGGAGCTGATAGAGGTCTGTTGAGATTCCATCAGCTCCTTGGAATTTGCCCGTTGAGAGTTGGTGGAGCACCTTTTTAAGCTCTGGCAGTGAGAGGGTGCTATCTAGCTCTTCCCTTTTCACTGACCTCAGGCCCTGGGGTGTGGTTGAGGTCAAGAACCTTTGGATGTTTGGGTCCAGGCTGGAGGTTTCAGTCTGGACATGTGATGAGTACAGCGCTTCATAGAACTGCCTTATAACTGAATTTATTTCAGTTGGTTTAGTGACTGTGTTCCCAGCTGCAGACCTGAGGGCATGTATTTGGGAGTTGGCTTTCTGTTTCCAGAGGTGGTATGCCAGCATTTCCCCCCTTTGTGCCCCGACTCCCAAAGGCAGTGCTTTGCCTGGAGCTGCAGCCACTCTACCTTCCATTGTAATAGGATATGAATCCTATATTTCATGCCCATGATCTCAGCATGGAGTTCTGTTGACAGCTGATGGCTATTTTTGAATCTCACTTCTAGTGCAGCAAGTTGCTGCTGCAGCTCCCCCATCTCCCTTTTTCTCTCTCTGTTCCTTCTGGCCGTGTGTGATGTAATATACCCACTTAGAAGTGATTACAGGCCTCCCACACCATACCTACCCTGATCTCCCCATTCTGGTTTTTCTCAAAAAAGATTCTCGATTTGGACTTGACCCACCTCCGGAACTCTTCATCTTTCAGTAACAGTGGGTTGAATCTCTCACCTTGGTGATGTGGGTTGAACCCCTCTGGGGAGAAAGGAAAGGCTAATTGGTGCATGGTCTGATAAAATCATAGGTTCAATACACATTTCCTCTATGCACTGCCCTGTTATGTTATCTGCTAGCCAGAAATCTATATGGCTGTAAGTGCCATGGACTGTGGAGTAGAAGGTATAGTCTCTCCTCATGGGTGTTTCCTGGTGCCATGGATCAGACATCCCCATTCACCCATCAGCCTCTTCAGGGCTTCAGTGGTCCTAGGTTGTGTATCCGGGGTGGGCCTCGATTTGTCCAGAAAGACATCCAATACCACACTGAAGTCCCCTCCCCACAAGGACTGGCCAGTTCTCCTCATCCTCCTTTGCCTCCGCTATGGTCTGACTAATGTGGGAGAAGAAATCCTGGTCATCTTGGTTCAGGGCATAGATGTTTACTGTAATGACCTTGCCTTCAGGGTATATGAATCATGCCACAATCCACCACCCCTTCTTATCCATCTTCTTCCAGTCTACCACCCAACCACATACCTTATGTGTCAATATAACTACCCCCTGGATGTAGCTAAACTGTGTATCACCCCCCCCACCCAATTCTTCTTCAACCACATAAGGTGTGTTTCATGGAGCAGGGCCACATCTGCCTTAAGGTTTTTTTTAAATGCTGCAATAACTTTTCTCGCTCAACTGGGTGGTTGAGCCCTTTCACATTCCAGGAGATGCATCTTACCCTCACCCTCATGCTGCTGGTCATTTGCCCAACCAGCAACACCCCTTGCCCCACTTACCTCCCTAGTCTTTGTGTGATCGATGGATCTTTAATGTGTAAGCTGGAGACCTCTGGGGAGGTAGAGAAGGCCTCAGTGAGGGTTGCCTTTGTCAATTGCTCTTGTCTGGCTGAAATGCTTCTCCCCTAGAAGAAAATATATACAACAGACCTGGTGAAAGCAACAAAATGAATCAGTAAGATTACTATGCTATGAGAACCATTCTTAATCTTGGTTCAGTTCTTGGAGCTGAGAAGTGAGTTGGTGAGCCCCAATATGCTCCCCAAGGTAGCACCTACAAATGAGGCTCTACCCCTCTCTTCCCTTGTACTACCGAAAGCTTTGTTCCTCTCTATTGCCTTTCTAATGAGCCCAAATTTGATCTAGGTCTCTTGTACCTATTTTGAGAGATGTGAATTCACTGAGATACCAAAGGGGATAGTGGTAAGTGAGGGTATTAACTGGCCTCACATCTACCTCTCCTTGGTGTCGCATGGGAAAAAGTGGATACAGTTTATGTACCACCCATCCCATGTAGGCCCTTCTTAAAGGGCTGGGTCACAAATGTGGCTTTGTGGTGCTTCCCTGTGGCTACTATGAGCCCATCAATGGTCTTCCTGTACCATAAGTTTATATATCAGTTTGGTTTGGTGTAGCAGACTAGCCCTTTCTCATTTTGTTTGAACCTTTCCTCCTGTGATTCAACAAATTCCCCCTCTGCGTATGCCTTACCAGGATCTATGTCAACTCCCTTGAGGTGGGGTCATGAGATATGGACCATCGGTATGGTCCCTTCCTCTATATCCCCCCTGTATCCTATTCACCTCCCCAGGTGCCATGCCCTTGGCTTCATTTGATTTCTCTGCTTCTGTATTCTAAGCTGTCTCCCCACTGCCCATTGTCTGTTTCTGTGCTTTTTGCCTCTTCGTGAGTTGCCTGGAAGTCACATCCTGATGATTTCCTGGCACATTGTTTAGTCCTACAGATTTTCCCGATGGGGGGGAGAGCTGCAGGCCCTTAATCCATTTCATTGCCACTGTTTGTAGCTGCTTCAAAGGATGAGGAATATGATGTGTGTCTGCACCCCCTGCAGCTCCTGTTTCCCAAATACCAGGTATTCTGTGGAGGGGGAAGGAGGGGAATTGCCAAATCTAACCTCGCCAGGATTTCTCCCTAGCTACCCACTCTCTATAGAATATTTCACCAGTCTACCCATTCCCTGTTTGGTGCCCCTCCTCATCCTCCAGTGTAGCTGGCACCTGAAAGTGTGTTAGTCGAGAAAGAGACAGAAAATTAAATAATAAAAGTCCTCCACTTTTCTTTGTCAGCTGCACCAGTTGAAATCAGCTAATGTTAGATCTAGGCCTCAGCCATGTATGTCGTCAAGCCATGAAATACCTTCCTCGTCCTGTTTCTTATCTTCCACCCAGCTAGTTCTGCATGTATCCCCAATTTCCTTTCATAACCCCATAACCATAATCCCACAGTGCCCCCACCTCCCTCTACATAGTCAGGGTATTCCCCCTTATCCCACCACAATCAGGTCATTACATTCAACAGCATTAAGTCCTTGCTTCTGGGCAAACTAGATTGCTCACTGCATGTACAAGGCAACATTGGGCAGTAAGATTACTCACACAGCACTTCTGGTGGTGTCATCCAGTGCCTATAGCTGCCACTTCAATGAAGGATTGCAGGCCTGACCATACTGTTGATTCGAGGGCCTCTGCACTGTCCATGGCTTCTTCATCCTCCAACAGGTCTGCCCAGTCTATGTCTCCCAAAGCCACTGCAGGGTGTATCTGCTGTTTGGTACCTCAGTCCTGCCACTCTTCTCCCTCCAATGAGGAATCCTCCCTAGACACTTTGGCTGGCGGTGCCATTTCTCTGTACTCACCATTGCTGCCCCTTCTGCACTGACTCCTGGATCGATGCCAGGCTATTTGGATTTTTAGACCCACCTCTGGTTCTCTGATGCATTGTGCCTCCACATCAAGCAGCTCATTGCTCATTCCAGAAGCCTTGCCATTTGTCACTTTGGTCACTGCCATTTGGGGTATGTGGGCCTCCATTTTGACTATTGCCTTTTCCCTTTGTATTGGATCCCCACGTATGCCTTGGTCAGGGTCATCATTCCGCTTTTGCACCGGTTTGGCCTGTGGTACCCAAAGCTTTCAGGGATTTGAAGTTCTGAGTTGAAAGTGCGGCCAGTGTTTAGCGAGCCAGATTGAATCTCTTGAGGTGACCCTCCAATATAGTCTTGCCCATCCTTCGTGACCCAGAGGTTGGCCAGCCCCCGAAATCCATATTTGATCCCTTTCTCCCAGAGCTGTGCTCTAAGTGGCGCAAATGCTTTGCAACACATGGTGACTACATGGGAGAAGTCCTTATACAATGACATTTTTGTCATTTTCTAGGTTAAATCACCCATCTCCCATGCTACCCTGAGCAGTCTTTCCTTGGCCAAGTATTTTAAAACATAGGCTATTATAGGCCTTGGCTGGTTGTTCAATGGTTGGGGCTTACCCCTTGTCCTGTGTGCCCTTTCTATCTCAGCCGGCCCCCTCCACCTTGGCCCCAGTAGCTGTGACATGAAGTAATTTAGAAAGGCCTCCATGTTCTGGCCTTCTAGATCCTCAGGGATGCCCAGTATCCTGACATTGTTTTGACGTCCCCAATTCTCTTGGTCCTCCACCCTGCCCCAGAGCTTTTGTAATTGGGCCTCATGGTTTTCCAATTTGCGGAGTATGTTATGTTTCTGTCTTTCAAGTTCATCTGCTCCCTGGTCAATGACATTCGCTCGGTCCTGTAACTTGCAAACCTCTTCCACATTACCTGCTAGGGCCCCTTTGATGTCGGCCATGTCCAATAGTAAATTCTCCAAAATGTTAGTGATATAACTAAGGGATTCTGATACTTGGGTGTCTGGGGGCTTAATGCTGGCAGTCGCCATTCTACTCTCCATTTTTGTGTGTGTCGCACCACACTCCCTTCAGCCTTACAATGATATATGTGCTAATTCAGCTCTCTGGATGGCACTCCTTACCAAAAAGTTTACAGCCTTTAGGAAGTTTTCTCCAGTTTGCAGCTTAGCCCATAGGTAGGTGTAAAATGCCTCCTTTCAAATTCTGGTTATTTTCTTTTTATTTAGGGACCAGGGCCACTTCTCTGCAATTAAACAATGCACTGTTAAATCCATTGCATGGGGGAGGGATTATCCTACCTTGAGGCTCATCTGCTGCCCTCTCTGCTTATTTAGACTATTTGTGTTTGCCTCCGACTGAGGATTCCCCCCGTTAAGTTGCCCAGCATCTAACTGTCTCATTTTGCTAGGTTTAGTGTTATCCAGTTCACCAATCAAATCAAATCAAATCAACTTTATTTTTATAGTGCCTTTCAAAGCCAAGGCACTGTGCATAAAAACATATACATAATAATAACATTTAAAACAAACATTAAAATGTATCAACCACAACTAAGTAAAAGCTAAACTAAATAAATATGTCTTTAAAACAGCTTTAAAGCTATCGATGGTTGGGCATTCTCTCAACCAATGAGGTAGAGAATTCCACAGGGTTGGTGCTGAAAAAGCAAAAGCACGGGATCCTGATATCTTTAATCGAACCCTGGTAATCTCTAGCAATCCCTCGTTGGTGGAATGGAGAGGACAGAAGGGGCAGTAGGGAATCAGGAGATCTTTTAGGTAACTGGGTCCCTGATCATGTAGGGCTTTAAAGGTTAGTAAACCAACCTTAAAGGTGATCCGCCACCAAACAGGCAGTCAGTGCAGTTCATGGAGCACAGGTGTAATGTGACTGGTTCTAGGAGTCCCTGTCAAAAGCCTGGCCGCCACAATCTGCACCAGTTGCAGGCAGTGGATATCAACCCCAGGTAGCCCTAGGTAGAGGGAATTGCATTAATCAAGATGGGTAGTGATAAAGGCATGGACCAATGTTGGAAGATCACCCGGAGGAACCAGGTATTTCACCAGGGCGATATTCCTCAGATGGTAAAAAGAGGATTTGACAACAGCTGACACCTGAGATTTTAGGGTCAGACCATCATCAAAAATAATGCCCAGATTTTGCACCTGATCGGAGGTAGAGAGCAGTATACCACCAAGTGACAAACCTGATGGTTGTCCAGCTCCCAAACCTGCCCCCAGATGACCTGGGTCCACTACCAATACCTCAGTCTTATCTGGATTCAGTCTCAGCCAGCTGGAACTCATCCAAAGTCTGATCTCAGCAAGGCAGTTGTTCAACACAGAGAGTGCATCGTCCTGACTGGGCAGAAAGGACAAATACAGCTGAGTATCTTCTGCATAGCAGTGAAAACCTAGACTGTATTGCCTGATGATTTCTCCCAATGGCAGCATATACACTGCAAACAACATGGGAGCTAAAATGGAGCCCTGCGGTACCCCAGAAGGCAGGGAGTGAGTGCCAGAAGAATAGATTCCAGTGGCAACTCTCTGGGACCTGTCCGTGAGGTAAGAATGAAACCATTTGAGGACTGTAGCAGGCAGCCCACAAAAAACCCGCAGGTGCTCCAACAGCACACCATGGTCTACAGTGTCAAATGCAGCAGAGAGATCGAGAAGGACCAGAATGGTACATGCCTTTCAATCTCTAGCCATTAGGAGGTCACTCAATACCTGGACAAGAGCAGTCTCCATGTTATGCTTCTTCCTAAAACCAGACTGGAGAGTATCATAGACATTGTGAGTTATAAGATGATCATCCAGTTGCAACGCAACCGCCTTTTCAATAACCTTACCAACAAATGGCAGGTTAGAGATAGGCCGGTAGTTAGCTAGACAATCTGGATCCAAGGAGGGTTTTTTAAGGAGTGGTCGAACGACCGCCTCCTTAAGGGGGTCAGGAAAGACCCCCCCCTCCAAAGACTTCCAGACAATGACAGCAAGGATTGAGCAGATAACTTCTACACATCCTACTAAGAGAGGTGTAGGGCCCAGATCCAAACTACAGCTAGTTGGTCGCAATGTTTGGATGATCTTCACAATGTCACTGAACTCCAGCCGGCGAAGATATGACCAGACAGACCGAGTGCATGCCACTTCCTGTCGACCACTGCAGTCCCCCATAGGGGAGGTCAGACCAATGCCAGACCTGATGCTGGCAACTTTATCTGCAAAAATCACCTCAGAATTAGTAGTTTGTCACCCGCAATGGGACAGGGCTAAGTGATTAAGTGTCCATCTTGAAGTAGCATGACACCACACCCCCTCTCAACACTTTTAAATTGCATAACTCCCTCCCATCCTCCCTCTAGTGACCCCCTTCTTCCTCCCCCTACCCTTCCAAATTAATTTTAAAAGTTGGCAAATCCAGAAAAGTGAGACAAAATTACTTATATACACACCATCCTTCACCTGTGCACCAAACACAATCCCCTGCCTCCCCTCAACCAACCAGACACTATTTTACAAGATGCTGCCACCAAAACCCCCTCTGTCCCCCAACTGTACTGTCCCCACTAACATCCAGACAAAAATTATTTACAGTGACCATGTAATAAAGAAGAAAATTACCAGTGCAGAGCAGCTGCTGTGTTTAGTGTCCCTTTTGATAATGATGGTGGTATGTGAATGAATGATGACATCTTTGCTTCAAGTAACATCTTATTTTGAAGAATGTTTAGCCAATCATGTTCACTAGAAGCAAACACATTACCATTCACCATTTATTCATGGGCCAATATTATTAGGTATTGTGGGACAATGAACAGAGCAAAATCTCTGTACCAGTGAACTGTTTTCTTTATTACAGGGTCACTGTAAATAATTTTACTGAGCGCTATTATGGAGAAGAGGGAGGTGAGGGCTAGAGGGGGAATCGGTAGGGATCATTTTGTAAAATAGGGTCTGGTTGGGTGGGGAAGATGGATGGTGTGCAAGGTAGATGGAAGGGTAAATATAAGTAATAGTATGTCACTCTTTTGAACTTGCTGATATTAATTGGTCAGGGTGGGGGGAGGAGGGTGCAAGAGGTGGGTGGGGTGGCAAGAGGGTTTTGCCATTTGAAAGTGTTTGGGAGGTGGGAGGGGGGTTGAATTATAGCACAGTTTGGAAGGTGGATGGGGTAGGGATATTATGTAAAATAAGGACAGCAATTCGTAAATTCGTAAATGAATTACACAAATTTATGTGGCAGAACTACAGTACATGAATTGACTAATCCACCCATGAATTGGCAATTTTTGTAGTTTTGCCCTACAAATGTGGGTGATTCACTGGGCAAATAAATACAGTATTCAAACTGTGGTCATTGTCAAAGTGAATTTACCAAAATCTGTAAATTAATTTGCATACCAAATTTTGGTAACATTGAACACCACCACCAAAAAAGAGAAATAAAAGGTCCTAGAAATCAGCTTATTACAGAACCACAGAAACAGTGCTTAGAATGGAATACACAGAGACAAACATACTTAAGTAAGGTTGTGCAGGGACCCCAGAAGTATCTTATTTCAGGTTCCAAGAAACAGTACTTAAAACAGAAGTATTGGTTGGTTGGCAAAACAATTTCATCATATGGTTTTTTGGAAACAAAAATATATTTCTGACATTCTTAGGTTCATACTTAGTATATTTTTAGTGTTTTTCAGATATTGTTCAAAGAGCTTTTATGGCTAATTTTGTAATTAATGACTCACATCATTACAGATAACTACCGCTTGCAATGTTTAAAAATCTCTTCCATTGAGGCTACCTGTTGAAATAGCATTGTTGATTCATAATGTGGATATATTTGGATGGTGTTTTAACATGTTTCTGATGGTAAATAGTATGACACTTTTCCAACATATTTAATGTTTTCTTTTTTTTTCTTTATGGTGAGCATGGCATGGGAGTGAGAACTTTTAAAAACTTCAAAATCCCATATCTTGGTTCAGGAATAAAAGAACATGAAAAAAGATTGGGTATCTTGATATTTTTGACAGACAAATGTTATTACTAAAACAAAAAGAAACTATATGATGACTAACAAATACTGTTGCTTTAAATAAGGATAAGAAAGTACCCCAGAAGCATCTTATTTTGGGTTCCAAGAAACAGTACTTATATAAGGTTATGTAGGGACCCTATAATTAGCATATTTTGGGTTCCAAGAAACGGTAATAAGGTTATGCAGGAATCCCTGAAGCAGCTTATTTCAGGTTCCAAGATACAGTACTTAAATAAGGAAATCCAGGGTCCAGAGAAACAGCTTATTATATACTCTTAGAAACCGTACTTAAAATAGGGAAATGCAGGGACCCACTTTACTTGAATAAGGAATTATGCAGGGACCAAGAATCAATTTATTTCAGATTCCCAGAAACAGTACTTAAAAAGGGATATGCAGGGATATGCAGTACTTTAATATGGATACACAGAAACCTTCAAAGCAGCATATTTCAGATTATTGGAAACACTACTTAGAATAGGGTTTTTCAGGGATCCACTGTACCTAATGTCAGGATAATGCAGGGATCCTAAATGCAATTACTAGCAAACTTCTAATTGCAAAACTGCAATAAGAAAGCACAGTGACACTAGAAGCAACACATAGCAAGCTCTGACTATATAGAGAATAATGCATAAGCAGGTGTGCATTATGAATATTTTTTACACACCCGAGGTGTTTGATAACCCATAAACCTTGAGTGCAAAGCTCAAGAGGTTTGTGTGGTCATCACACACTGATAGTGTGTAAAAAAAAAACTCATAACACACACACACACGTCTATGTTTTTTTTTTTTATAATAACAAGTGCAGGGATTTGTTTAAAAAAACTGCCTATTTGAAGAGCAAGCAAGACCTTAAGTGGCAAGGCAAATTTTATTTATCTGGTGCCCAATCTCGGAGGCTCTCGGCACCACACAGTAAAAGCATGCTATCAATACAATAAACAAATCAATCTAAAAAACAATAAAATATCAGCATAGATAAATATAATTAATAAATATATCTATTTAAAACTGAAGCTTAGAAGAAAACCCAGGGTCCTCAAGGGGCTAGTCCCTAAGGTCCAGGAAGGCCTGATGAAACAGGAAGGCTTTGAGGTGGGCCTTAAAGACCACAACCGAAGGGGCCTCCCGAATTGATGGAGAAAGCGAGTTCCACAGGACAGGGCTGGCGATACTAAATGCTCTGTCACCGGCAGTTTTAAGCCTTGTCTTGGGAACCACCAGGAGGCCCCTGGAGGAGGACAGACCAAGACAATAGGTGTAAGAAGGTCTGACAGGTAGCCAGTATCCTGCCATGTAGGGCCTTAAAGAGGAGCAAGCCCACCTTAAAGAAGATCCTCCACCTCACTGGCAGCCAGTGCAGATCATGCAAAACTGGAGAGATAGGACAGAATTTAGGCTGCCCAGTCAGCAGTCTAGTGGCCATGTTCTGCACTAGCTGCAGCTGGCAGAGGTTACCTCCTAAGACCCCGAGATAGAGCGCATTACAGTAATCAAGTCTGGATATCATGAAAGCATGCGCTAAGGTGGGGAGGTCCAGAGACGGAACTAGGGGCTTAACCCTGGCGATAGTCCTAGGATGATAAAAGCTGGTCTGGACAATGGATGACACCTGAGAATCAAATGACAATCTGCTGTCAAAGGGTACGCAAAGGTTTTGCACCCTAGAGGAAGTCCTCAGTGGCACAGGTCCCAGAAATGAACTGGTTTCAGTGCCAGAGGGCAACCTATTCCATCTTCTTTTTGACTCCACCACCAGTACCTCTGTCTTGTTGGGGTTCAGTCACAACCAGCTGGAGGCCATCCAGTCATTTACCTCCACAAGGCAGCTGTTTAGTACTTCCACCGCACTAGAAGTTCCTGGGGTGAAGGAAAGACACAGCTGGGTATCATTAGTGTAGCAATGAAAACCCAAGCCTTACTTCCTAATGAGCTCACTCAGGAGCAGCATGTACATGGCAGACAACAATGGTGACAAGACCAATTCCTGAGGTATTCCACATGACAGGAGCCTAGAGGAGAAGGAGAAATTCCCCATCACTACTCATTGCCTCCTGTTCATGAGGTATGACTCAAACCAGTAGAAGACAGAACTGGTGAGCCCACAAAATTCCCTCAGGCAATCTAGCAGCATCCAATGGTCTACTGTGTCAAAGGCTGAGGAGAGACCAAGGAGGATTAGAATTGTCCCCTTCCCCAATCTCTAGCCCTGAGGAGGTCATTATGCACCTGAAGTAGTGCGGTTTCTGTACTATGCCTTGCACGGAAGCCAGACTGGAATGGATCATAGAGATTGAAGGTCATGAGGTGCTCTTGAAGTTGAAGCACCACAACCTTCTCAACAATTTTTCCCCAAAATGGGAAGTTAGAGATCAGTTGGTAATTCACCTTGACGTCAGGGTCTAACAATGTTTTTTACAGGAGGGGATAAACCAGTGCCTCCTTCAAGGCATCTGGAAAAATCTCCTCCATCAAAGAGCACTGGACAATCAAGATGAACACTGGGCCAACAGTGTCGACACATCTCATCAAGAAATGCATCAGCACGGGTCCAGTTCACAGTATGTGTGCTTCAAACTGGAAGCAAACTCGATGACCTCCAACACCTCCACTAGTTTAAGCTCCCCACAACTAGGCAGAGAGCTCTCCGGACAATCCAGAAAATCACTGTAGGCTGCTGTAAGGTTCACTGGTGGAATGCCCTGGTGGATGGCGGACACCCTTTCCGAGAAGAATTGAGTGAACTCTTCACACAAGGCATCAGAAAAAGTATTTTTTGGCAGGAGACAGGCTGGGTTTAGGAGCCTGTTCAGAGTCTGAAAAAGCAAAGCCAGCTGGTTCTTCCCAGCAGCAATCTCTCTAGACAGGAACTCTGCCTTCTTTTGAGTGATTGCCCCCTGATACTCACAATAATGTGAGCCCTGGGCCAGTCTATCCACCTCCAGGCAAGACTTCTGCCAGCAGCACTCCAGCCTCTGACCCACAATCTTAATTGCCTTGAGTTCTCCATCAAACCAAGGAGATCTCAAGTGAGAAGATCTTGGTCGTACATGGGCAGGTGTCAGGGTGTTGAGCACTGCCGGTATCACCCTGTTATAGGTGGTGACCACCATGCCCGAACCCCCAGCACATGCACTGTCCACACTAGATGAATCAGCCACTGCAAAAAATTCCTCTGGGGTCAAGCCCCTAATAGAGCGGTAGCTGACCATCTCAGCAGGGGGAGGGTTCTTGGGGGTAGTCCCAAGCAAAAACCCCACCATGCAGTGATTGGACCAAATGATCCAGTCAGTCTTGAGGCTTCTAATCTCAAGCCCCAGTGAGAAGACCAGGTCCAACATGTGGCTGTCCCGATGGGTCAAGGAGGAAACTTCCTGCGACAGACCCAGAGATGACATGGTATGGAGGAGGTTATAACCTAGCCTGGATTCCTCGTCGTCGGCCCAGGTATTGAAGTCCCCCAAGACCAAACATCCGGGGGACTCCAATGTCTCACTGGCAACAAGGTCAGCTACCTCCTTCAGGAAATCACCTGCCACCCCAGGGGAGTGGTAAATCAGGAGAATCCTACAACCTGTGCCTGGGCCTCCATGTACTGCCACACATTCAAATGAATCTGGTCTTTCCACTGAGTGCACAGAGAAGCCACTCTGGGGCAGTGCATCACCAAGTACCGAGGGGGGACAGTGCTACCAGGAGTGAGAGGGCTGCAGAAAGTGAACATTTACAAAAAGCTCTAGTACTTACTAAAGTTCTTTTTTTTAAAAAGTGTTAAATTGCTTCAGTGGAAGTTTGCATGCAAATGTGTGCTTCTGCCAAACATTTAAAATATGTCAGATCGAAATACTGTCATAACCAGGGTTGATACCTGCTTAATATGACCTTTTAAACAACTTCAAAGTTAGTTGTTAACTAGGGTTACCAATTATTATAAGCACTTTATGGGTCAGTGCGGGGAACACTATAAACACTTTTAAATAATGCCCTTCGACTGTTCAAGTATGAACTGTAGTGGGACACTGAAAATGCAGCTTGTGGCAAACTAACTATTAAGGGTGATTGAAGTATAATGGCAGAAACTTTGATTTGACTTCAATGGGAGGGTGGGACTACTACTACTATTTCTCTAACTGGCAGACTGTCCGCCTTTACCCAGGGACCAAGCAGAACATTCTTTCCTCTTGCTTCCTAGTGATATTAGCTTCTCCAACATGCTACTAGCTACACAGCTAAATCATCACCCTTTTGCTCCAAGTACTAAAATGAAGCTTCTGCTACTACCCTTCAGCAAAAAAAATATCTTCCCTGGTCACTCCACCACGGCATTGCATACTAAAACTCACCCCTCTATGGACACTCCTCCTGTATCTCTGCCTGGCTGGTGACATTAAAACCTACACTGGACCCCTTACTCTCCCACCTTGGGCAGGCCAAAAAGGGCTTCAAATTGCCCATTTAAATATTTGCAGCCTTCTGGTTAGCAAGCCTGACCTAGAGGTCTGGAGATTACACTACTCCCCTGATATACTAGGGATCTCTGAATTTTGGCTCAAGTTTACAATCCCAGATTCCCTCTCTGCAATCCCAATAACTACTCTTTAATCTGTCTTGACTGCCCTTCCTCCAAGCGTGGTGGTGGCCTACTCATTTACTACAGGTCTCAACTCACTCTATCTCTGATCTTGCACCCTGCTGGCACTGGAACTGCCTGTGAAATACTACACACCACACTCACTATTGGCAACACCCAAAAGCTTCACATCATATTTGCCTACAATTCACGGAAATGTGGTGTTGCAGGATTAACTGCCCTCACTGACTCCATTCTACCCTCGGTTGGCCGAAATAATACAATTTTCATGGGTGACATCAATTTTGACTGTCTCAGGCCAAAATACAGGACCTATGAAATGCAGATCAGCAAAGCCAATCTCATTCAAATTATTTCTAGCCCAACCCACTCCTCCATGAATGGAACATCCTCCTCTTTATTAGTCTGGATTCTCACCAACCATCCTGAATCTGGTGTTCTGTCTGACTCCATTAATGATCAGTCCCCACTTATTGCCTTTGAAAAGCTCACATTCCAAAGATACCCCCAAAAATCCTTATTGTCAGAAATCTCTCCCACCTTGACCCCATTACACTCACTGCTGAGCTCTCACTCCTAGACTGGTCCCATCTACTAACTGCCACTGAAGTAAACACTGCCTTGGATATCTTCCAATCTCACATCTCCAAACTGCAAGATAGATTAATTCCAATCACAAAGAGGAGAGTTATAGGCCCTGCCACCCCCCTGGCTGCACAATGACATCCTCTCTCTATATAAAAAAAGTGATAGCTACTGGTACTCCTATAAGTAAGCAATAATACCCAACAGGGAGGGCGGTATTGGGAAATACCGGACTGCCCAGGGGCCTAATGAGGCCCGAGGCTGCAGGCGGAGGGCCTTATAGCCCCTGGAAGGTCCGGTATTGCCCAATACTGCCCACCCTGGAGGGTATTATTGCTCTTAGAAAATTGGCAACTATATTAAACAATGATTTTTTTTAATTATTTTTATTTTTAATTGGTTAAACACTATGCTGCTTGCTTAGTTTGAAATTAAATAGTTCCTCCGTCTGCACTGAATTTTGGTTGTTATGGTCACACACACACACACACAGTAAAATTGTTCTTTTTTTATATATATGGGCGAGCTGTGATACACTCTTGTGCCATATCATGTAAATCTCTACACCTTTACTCTGAGAGAGGCAACAATAATCTCTCTCCTCTCGCCTCCACAGCACTCCCTAAAATAACGGTGCTTCAGATCTGTACTGCGTGAAGTAGAATGGTTTTGGATAATCGCCAACAAGCTCCCGATGTCCCACTACCTCTTCACTTTCAGTGTGCCCGAGGTCTTCCCACGACAGCTCTAACTTGCGAATAAAACAAAAAACACCTGCTTTACATCATTAATGTGAAGGTGGCGGGCAGGCGGCCTTGCTGTGGAGCGAGTGAATGAACTGGAAGTGTGAAGAAAAGCAGAGGTGGCATGCAGGCAAGCGTCCATGGTTTTGGAGCAGGTTAACTTATTTTTTTTTAATCGGGAGATTAACAGAGGAGCTGGGCAGGTGGCCATGTTGTAGAAAGAGAAGTACAATAGTTGTGGCCAACTGGCCATGGGCTTTCAGCAATGTGGGCACTTGCACAGTAGCACTTACCATGTGACGTGCTAACGGTATTCTTCAAACCAAAAAACGTTATTTTTTCACTCACAGTTGCACTTAGTACCCGGCTTTCTGAAGGTGTCTTCTGTTCGTTGTGTTTTCCTTTTTTTTGCCTGCCAAAGTTAGAGCTGTCGCGGGAAGACCTCGGGCACACTGAAAGTGAAGAGGTAGTGGGACATCGGGAGCTTGTTGGCGATTATCCAAAACCATTCTACTGCCCGCAGTACAGATCTGAAGCACCGTTATTTTAGGGAGTGCTGTGGAGGCGAGAGGAGCAAGATTATTGTTGCCTCTCTTAGAATAAAGGTGTAGAGATTTACATGATATGGCACAAGACTGTATTTTATAGAAAAATAAAGAAAATAGCTAATGCAGTGAGAGGTTCTGTGTGGTTTCCTTAGGCAGCAGGCTCTGAACGATGGGGAGCTCCATCTCTTGCTAAGTGAGAAACAAAAAATGTCAGTGATTTCGTTTTCTAATTAGGTGGTTACAGCCAATTAGGAATCAGGGATGGGCAGTAGGATATTTCAGTGGGTGAAAGGGCGCTGTAGGCTGGCACTTTTTATTTCCTGGGCATCTATTGAAAGTTAATGTACCCCCCTGGCAAGGGTACTAGCCAATCAGATGCCAGGAAATAAAAAGCCCAATTTCTAAAGCCTCGTAAAACCCCCAGGACTGGCTTAACTACCGAGCTATGCGGAACCACTGAAAAAAAACTACCCATGCAGCCAAAAGCTCATTTTGTAAGGAAAAACTCACCTCCTCCACTGTCAACCCAAGTAGGTTCTGGGGCCACATTAAAGGGCTGCTGTGTGCTCTTTCCCACTCCTTGCTCAAGGACTTGATTATAAATGGTGCACACTGCAGCAAACATCTCACTATTGCTAATGCCTTCACCACACAATTTACTGATCTCTCCCCCTTCCCTTCTCACTCTACCCCTGTCCAGTATCCCAACCCAACCACTCCCACTGCAACTCACCCCCTCTTCTATCTCAAGGTAGTCTCTAAGAGACGGAGGTCTAGAACCTCCTCAACTCTCTTCCACTGTGCTCTGCACCTGCACCAGTTGGATAGAAACTAAGCTATTAAAGTTTGGGACCCAGCTATCTCCATTCCCATCACCCACATCTTCAACTTATCCCTCATTTCTGGCACAGTTCCATCTGTCTGGAAAGTAGCCAAGGTTGTCCATGTTCCCAAAAAGTGGGCCTCCAAAGACACATCACAACACTGACCCATCACTCTCCTGCAAAAACTCAGAAAGCTCCTTGAAAAAATAGTTGCCTCCCAACTCACAGATTACCTGAACTCCCACAACCGTCTCACCACTTGCCAACATAGCTTCTGCAAGGGTCATAGTACCACCACTGCCCTAGTTAAGTTTTCTGATGATGTCAAAACTGCCATGGATAAAGGCTCCCTCATTAGGGCCATCTTTATAGACCTATCCAATGCATTTGACCTCATAGACCACTCCCTTCTAACACAAAAGCTAGCTGTCATGGGGTTTTCCCCATGCCACCTCTTGGTTCTTTAACTGTCTGTCTGGCAAGAGCCAATTTATCAAATTGGTTCTGCATCCTCACACCAATAGCCCATCACCCATGGTGTCCCCCAGGGGTCAATTCTTGGCCCACTCCCATTCTCGGTCTTCACAAACTACCTCCTATCCATCTCCACCTCCTGCTCAGTTATAATGTATGTGGATGACATAGCCATATATCACAGTGCTCAAAGTATCCAATGCATCAACTCCCAGCTTACTAAGGACTTCACCCTTATTCATATGTGGCTAGAGGCCAATAACCTGGTACTTAACACATCAAAAACTCAAGCAATGTTATTCAGATCTCAGGTACACAGAGCAGCTTGCCCTCTCCCCCTAGATATCAGGTGCATCAATGATTCCCCTCTCTCATATACAGGAATTCAAATATCTAGGCATCACCCTCGACCTTGGCTTAGACTTTCACCTTCACATTACAAACCAGTGCAAATCTGCTAATTCTCTTTTCAGACTAGTCTACCACCTCAAACAACTGCTCACCCACCCGGCCCGACAGACTATTGCTCAGGGCGTACTCCTCCCCTGCCTACAATATGGGTCCCTGCTCATCAGTAATGCCCCCTCGTCTTCCTTACACAAGTGGGACATCATGTACAGTACAACAACATATGCTGCTTTGCCCTCTCACTTCCACACCTCACTCACTATTGTGCACTCTATAACTCCTTAAGGTGGCTATCCCCTTCTGCTTTATGATCCTTTGCCCTTGGCTGCTTCATGTACAAGCAACTACAGTCCACTACCCCTGCCATACACATAGCGCCACTTCCCAGAGCTTGCGCCACCTACTCCCTCAGGTTCCAGGACTCTACCATGCTTGCCACACCCAAACTGACAACCAAGATGGGTGAGTAGATTTTCTCCTTATTTGCACCCAGGTACTGGAACTCTCTCCCACAATCCATCCATTGCTCCACCTCCACATTCTCTTTTAGATCTGCCTTTTAAACATATCTCATCCAATCCATGACCTGTAATTGCTTCTAACCCTCTTAACCTTCCACCCCCCCAAACACACTCACTTATTTGTTGCTGTATCTGATCCCCCACCGAAAGTCTATCTTCTTTCATCCCAACTAAGGTTTCTAATTCACTTGTTGCTTGTTAATATAGCACTGTTTCTTGATACTAGATTTGCTATTGTTTGGTCTCAAGTGTTTCTCGTATCCCACCAAGGTGCCCACTAATTTTAGTCACGGCAATTTTGGTACTGCGACAAGGGCGACAGTGAAAAGGACAATCTTGATTTTAGAACACCCCTCACTCCTGTCACCTTTTGCCCACACACAGTTTCTACTCTCTTCGGAGCATGCCCACCCTAGAGGAGGTTACATTTAGTTCTGGGGGTGTGATGGGTGAAGCCCCCAACAAAAGCCAACCGTTTCCCGGGAGGTTGCGTTGGCACTTTACCTCCTGGAAGAATGAATGCCTGGTGCTGTAGCTCCTGGCAACATTTTGCCTGCACCATAATTGGCTTTGACAAAATGCATGTCGGCACTATTGTGTAGAACCAGTGTTTCTCATGTATTTATTCCTGACAACTTGAATTTAGACCTTGTACTCTGAATATGTTAGCTTTCTATGATTGTATACCACCTGACATTATTGTATTGCTGCTTGTATGTTGCTTGTCCCTACATGTTGTATTGTACTAAAACTACTGATGTTTTCTTGTGTAACATAATCTCCCAGGTCGTACCTGAAAAAAAGCACTTGGTTGACTGGTGTACCTGCCCGGTTACCAAAAACCAAATAAATAAATACACAAATAATAAATAAAATTTGATTCAGCTTTGACATCTCAACCAAATCACTTCTGCTCCCAGTGTAGTAACTGGCATTGGGCATAACACACTACAGAAAAAGCAGAAAAAGCCTTTGAGGTAAGCAATGGCCATGAATTATTATAGTTTATGTGTGGCAGGTGGTTTTGGCATGGCACAGCTGGGGATTGCCACAGTGTAAGACCCATATGACTACTAAGCACCCCCATCAGAGCTACACAAATTCATAGTTTACTTTGCTGACCCCAAGGCTCCCCCTTCCCTTCATGCCAGTTACTTTGTTAGTTCCACATAGGTTTTCTTTTTTTAACTTTAACTTTTTGTCCTTCATCTCCACCTTCAACTGCCATTGGGCCTTGTAACTGGGGACTACCAGTCCTGTCTGCCATTCCCCCTACCATCACACCAGCAGGGATCCCCATGGTGTGGGACCCGAGTGTTCCCAAGGGTTATCACATACGATGATGGAGGGACTTTTTTTTTTTGCCTTGGTTTCTCCCCTTACTCCCTGGGGCCACAGAGACATGATTGCACATGTGTGTGGAGATGTGCATGCACTCTGGAATCAGTGACCCTGTTCCACCCACCCGGCCCAGTGCCAGACCCCCATCTGTTCATACTACCACTGAACCTCCACTCGGTGGCAGCCAAGAATGAAGTAGATTCACCTCCCCCACCTGGGAAAGGAGAGCTTCCAAATGTCACTCAGTCCTCCCATAGCACTCCCCCCACCAACCCCAGTGACCAGGGCTAATTTCCAAACTTGGGTAACTGGTGTGGGAGAAGTAAGGGACTCAAGGTGCCTCAGTCCTCTACACCACTGGGCTGGCCATTCTACATAGGTTTTCAAGTGAAATCCTGCCCAAAATATACGCATCTCAAAGAAAAGAGCAAGTACTATGGTAATATACAAGGCATTGTATAGCACAGTAGCCATGGAAATACTTAACAACTGCCTGTCGGAGATCAATGATTGGATGTCCGCAAACTGGTTGAGACTGAACTCAGACAGGATTGAGCCAGGTCATGGGTGTGATGGGGATGCCTCCAGAACAGTCTCTGGATTGGTCCTGGGGACTGTGCCATTGATGGCTTCCCTTAGGTTGAGAAATCTTGGCATCATCTGACAGATTGACATTTCATGCTCAGGTGTCATATGTTGCCCAATGTGGTTTTCACCACTTTCGACATGTCACCAGAGTTAAACCCGTAGTTCCACCCGAGGAACTGCCATTACTGGTTCATGCCTTTGTTACACCTAGGCTTGATTGTTATAATGCTCTGTACTTCAGGGTCAGCAGAGGAACCCTCCACCAGCTGCATCTGGTGCAGAACATAGCAGCAAGGTTACTGATGGGTCTGCTCAAGTCTAGTCATGTGACCCCAATCCTGCGAGCTCTGCACTGGTTGCATCTCAGTTGGAGGACCATCTTCAAGGTGGGCTTGTTCACCTATATGGTGCTATACAGACTGGGCCCTGGCTACCTGGCTGATCTCCTGACACCTGCCTCCTCAGTTCACTTCCTCCTCTCCTCCACCAGGGCCTTCTTGCGATTCTGAAGGCCAGGTTAAAAACTTCCAGTGACTGAGCCTTTGAAGTCACTGATCCAGCCCTCTGGACCTTGATTCCCATCTCTGTTAGGGAGGCCCCAATGGTGGAGGATTTTAAAAGGGTTCTAAAGACTCACCTCTTCCTTCTGGCCTTCAAGGACTAATTGGTGCTATTATATTTTAATTTTATTCTTATTGATTATAATACTGTATTGCATGTTAAATATTGTATCTATGTTTATTTTATCCTATCTGCATGTCCCTCCCTATTTTTATGAAAGGCAACCAGAGCCTCTGAGATTGGGTGTCATAGAAATAAAGGTGCCTTGCCTTGCCATTGTGTTGCTTACCTTACCTTCTAAACTTGTATATTTACTTTTTTAAATTTTTTTATAACTATTGTTACATTTTTTCAATTTTTTTTAGCTTTTTTAAATATTTTGCTAAAATTTAGTGCTAAGAGCTATAGGAATTCTTAGTTTCCTTTGCTTATCTCAAGACCACCTTCCATAGTCCCTGTTTGCCCTTCATGCAAATTATTATGTTGGGTCCACATGAGTTTTCAAAATAAATCCCTGCAGAAAATATGCATCCCAAAGAAAAAGTGCAAGTCCTCCTGTGCTCTACAAGGGTATTGCTTTACCTACCTTGCCTTCTCAAATTTGTATATTTACTTTTTTATATAAATATTTTTAATTTATTTTTTTACATTTAGTGCTAAGCTTTTCTGTAACAGCTGCTGCCCAATGGCAGCATCATTCTGACATCCTCCCACACTGCCAACCCATGCTGCCTAAGGTGACCATTGTCATCCTTTGCCAGTGCCAGTGATTTAGGTGATATCACAGGTCTGATTTAACTAGCATTGCTTCATTGTAAGGATGTGAGGCTGAGGATGAATTGCAGTGAGGCAGGCAGCATCTGCCACTTGCTCAAACTGATCTTGATAGTGATGGCATGATAAATGTTTCATAGATTTATAGTAGAACTACAAGTTCATGAGGCTGAGGCCCATAATAAACTCACCACCATATAGTCATTGGTGGAATTTATATTTCATTTCTGCCATGTAACAATCCAAAAGTGTTTTAAAGGATTCCACAATGTTACTGGTAACAATATATGATGGTAATGAGTTTCATAAAGGAGGTGACCTTTGTGTAAAAAACCTCTGTTGTCTTTGAGTTTTACTGACAGAACATTTAATTTTATCCTTATGTGATCTAGTATTACTCTCACTTGGATGCTTCTCAAGACATAAAATATCTAATGTTTCTCCCTTGTGTAAGGTGGTGAATATGTATATGAGATCACCTCTTAACAGTCTGTACTCATGAGAGTACAGTTTTATTGACTTTAAGTCTTTCATTATATGGGAGATTTGCCAGCTATTTTATCCTTCTGGTAGCCCTATGCTGAACCTTCTCCACCATGCTCAGCCCTTCTGCTGATGTTGGTGCACATAAAGGAGCACAATACTCAAAATGGTTGTTGTACTATGTTCTGGATGACTTGAGATGACAGGGTGTGTCCAGATCCTTTTTCCCTGCCAGTGACTGTGCTGCTAACAGTGGTGATAGTGGTCTGGATTGTGGTGCTGCCAGTGCCAGTGGGAGTGCAGGGAAATTTGCCTGCAGGAGGTATAGGGATAGTTAATAACACCTGTTGAAATTTTATATAATCAACTGGATAGGTGAAGTTGATGTGTGATAAATTCAGTTTTGGAAAGGCTAGGAATTCAGTACTGTCTGGATCTAGCCTGGAGTGATGTGTTGAGGCAGTATCCCCAGTTGTGTTGAAACACCTTTCAGAAGCAACCAATGTTGGGGGCATCCCAGAGAGTACATAGCCACTTTTTCCAGTGCAAGCCAAATAACTTTTCTATCCTGCCAGAATTTGATGGCATCAGTATTTTGGCTGGAAAAAATTTGAAAACTTTGAAAAAATTGGAGTGTTCAAATCAGGCCGGTTGCTTGAATACTTCAGCTAGGAATAATGCACTAGGACTCCGGTTTTATTTTGTTGGTTTTTGGAACTGGGGTCATAATTAAGAGGGATGACTGGGGCATTTGTATTGTGCTGCTAGAGGTGAGGAGGTGGTAGAGTCAAAAACAGTGGGTGAATTCAAGAATGCATGGGACAGACATAGGGCAATTCTATTGGGGGTAGGAGGAAGTAGGCTGTTGGTTAACTAGGATCTGCAGCTTATCCATTAGGTAGGGAAATGGGCAGACTAGGTGGGCCAAGTGGTCCTTATCTGCCATCAAATTCTATGTTTCTATGTTCTAAAGTGGCTGTGCTAAATAAGCCGCCATGATGTAGTCTGCTGTCATGTCCGTGTCTTCATCCACAATGTCTGTGCAAAATTGGTATTGTGTGTCAAACTGCACCCTTATGTCTTTTGTTGTGTCTCTTGGGATCAGATCATCAATTTCTTCCTCTTCCCATCTGATGTCATCTCCATCATCACCACCACACCGATGCCCTCTGGCACTGTAAGCATGGGAAGTAGGCTCAAGAGGAGGGGGATGTTGAGTTTTGGCTTTTGTGCATTATCTGTGCTGCTCTATCTGAAGTGCCTGCAAGACTTTCTGTTTAACATAGTCAACATGTGCAGGAGGAATGCAGACATCTTTATAGCAGGGTTCCAGTAATGTTGCCATGCCAAATTGGGTGTACAGTTGAATGCTTTGAAATTGTTCTTCAAATTGTGTCAGAAACATCTCCACTACATATCCAATAAGGAGTGCATCCAGTTGTGGTTGCTGCTGAAATGAACTATTGTTATCACCACCATCACCACCACCAGCACCACCACCTTGTCCAGCACTAATATCCTAATCACCACTTCTCAAGTCATTATTATCACCTCCATCCCCACTGATGCTACAATCACCATCATGTCTACCAGCACAACCACTGGCACCACTCTGACTAGCCTTGATTTGTTGGGGTGTTGCTATGGTAGATATCATCTAACGTTGTATGTGTTGTTCAAGTATACTCACCATAGGCAGGACCATGCTAAGAGTAATGGATTCAGCAGACAGATCTTTAATGACTTGTTCATAAGGTCTCATAAGCAGAACCAGCCTTTGCAGCACACACCACTGCAACCGGGACAAGTATTCCCAACAAGGCGCATCATCAAATTCCATAGCTCGGTACACAGCTTTCTATTCCATCAGTCTTTCCACCATGTAAAAGACAGAGTTCCTCCTTGTTGGCACATCTTTAATATTGCTTTTTGTGGGACATTGTGCTTCTTTTGGTAATGCTGAAGAAGGTCAGTACATTTGGTAGAATGATGGAAATATCTTGTAATGCCCTGAACTGTGTCCAGTATTTCTTTTTACTGTTCATGTTTCTCAAGCACAAAACTCATCACCAGATTCCGTGCATATATGAAGCAAGGTGCATGGCAGAAATCATCATCATTTATGGCCTTCAGCATGTTACTTTTATTTATTTATTTATTTAGAATATTCGGAATTACAATCCTTTGAGTCATAGACTCCTTTTCAAAGGCTCCACATTAATTCAACAGATTGCACATACAGAGTAGTTACAATGAGTAGACAGATATTCCTACAGGCTAGCATGCCCTGAGTAAAAGCACAAAACAATGCACACAGTGCAGATACAGTATAGTCAGGTTCAGTAATACTAGGTTAACCACATTCATTTACATGGCTTACGGGTAGTCAATGCATACCAAGCAGAAAAATTACCACACTTGTTGGCAGGACATAGTCCATTGTCACTGGCAGGTGTGAGAGGTGGTCAGATGGGTATGGAGTAGGGATTTGAAATGGCCAATTTTGACAGCAGCGGTAACACTGGCATGGAGGGAGTTTAACCAGGTGTGGGCTCTGTACCAGAAGGAGCATTGGCAAAGTGATGTATTTTGTCTAGGTACCACATATGGGGTTTTGAGGGAGCTCCTAGTTGTCCTAGTGAACATAGTGGGCTGTACAAGTGAGAAGAGGCTGGGTGCGGCAAGACCAGTGGTAAGCTTTTTAGCTAGGATGCAGGTGTGGAACAATAACTTGTCATTGAAGTCCAGCTAGTTTAATTGACTGTATAGAGAGCAGGTGTGGGTTGTGGCAGGGCATCCTAGTATGAGGTGACAAGCTTTGTTTAGTAACATTTTTAGGAGGTGTAAGGCTGTCTTGTCAGCCACTCCATAAATGGTGATCCTATAGTCAATTAAGGACAACACAGAGGAGGATACGGTGAGTTGGAGGGCTTCAGAGGGAAGGCAGTTCTGGTGTCTGTACAGCAGTCCAATACGACAGCTTACCACAGTGCAGAGGTGCCGAATATGGTCATGATACATGTTACTCACACTTTCTGTCTCAATAATGCCCATTTTCAGGTTATAATGGTATATCCAAATGTCCAGCATTGATTGTATGATGCACAGAATGTTCTCAGCACTGTTTCCACTCAATGACTGACACATTAAGTAAGGCATTCCCTACAGTGCTGTTCATCTCTGTGGCTGTCTGCTTCATGAAAATTCCCACAGGGGCTGGTGTTGGTGGTGGAGGTGGGGCAGCGGTAGTGCTCCTGGTGCTCGACACATCCTAATGAGCAGTGAAACTCAGGAACTTTGGTTTGCAGTACTGCTCCAGATATGACTAGTGAAATGCACATTCCCTCCCTCTGCCTGCTTCAGAAGGGTCATCATCTGCATTCATATGGCCAAGAAAATATGTGTCATGATAGAATACTGTATTTGGGTTTCAGCTCATATATCAGTCATCGAGAGCTGGTGTCTTCCACCATGGAGAATGACTACAGATCAAGTGCCAACATCTCACAAATCAATTAAGTGATTTGCACAGCAGCTGGTTGTGTAGGTGATATTTTTGTGCAGCATGTAATGACTCCTGGAATGTGGTTTGTTTGGTGGCAATAAATTCTGGACTAGCACTGGGACTGCTGCATCCACTACCACTAATATCCCTGCCTAGTGGTGGTACTTGTGGTGGTGGTGTTGATTGGAGTGATGTTCTTCTGGAAGGAGAACAACTCAACTAGTGTCAGTTGACTTTGACTGCTGCTGCAATGGGGGCTTCATGATTTGAACAAACCATCTGATCCCACCACACATACCTGGCTGCTGCTGTTGCTGAGTCTGACCTGTCTGTGGATTGTTAAGGGATATGACTGTTAGTGAGGTGCTGTGTTCCCGCTTTAGATGATGAGCAAGAACACTGTTTCCCAGTGTTTGTGTGGATTTACCCCTGCTGATATTTTCCTCACACATATTGCAATATACTCTCAGTGGATCTGAGTGGCCAACCCTTAAAATACTCCCATACTGCTAAACATCTCTTGGCTTTCCTAGCTATAGGACCATCCACCGGAGGGACCAGGGGGCCTTAGAAGAACTAGGGTGACCACTGTGACATTTCTTTTTTCTGATCATGAGGGAGGAATGATGTGGCTGCTCTACATGTTCATCAGAAGCAGCAACTGTACTAGTAGTACCACATTTGTCAGGTGGGATGCGAACTTGACCTGGGATTTAGATTTCCCTGCTTAATCAAGATGCTTTTGTCCTGTTCTCTTCTTCATTGCTTCTTTTACTGTACTTTCCCATGCTTGTCCTCCCATAATGGTGGTAGCCACCACTCCTCAGAACCATAGTCCTCATCAGAGGAGCTTGTTGTAACTGAAAACAGACTTTCAACCTTCCCTTCCTCTTCCTTTTCTTCTGCTTCCTCCTCCAATGCTCACTGTGTCTCCTCAGCGATTTCTCCTTGTCAACCCATCTCCACCTTGCTCTCACCCTCACCTGATGCTTCACCCTTTACAAGTCCTTTTCCTGCTGCCTCCTTCTTTTCCTGTGCTTCTACTTCCCCCTTCTGAATCACCAACTCTCCCTCCTCTCGAACCTCCACTTTCATATCTTCTTTCTCTGTGGCAGTCTTCTCCACTGCAACTGGCTCTACTGGTGGTAGACATGCTACTTGCTTGCTTTTATTAAGCATAGAGTTTAGTATACTATAAGCAGCACCTCATCCATGTACACCAAGCAATTCTTTTTCCTCAGGTAACAGGATAACAGTAGTGCCAGACTGGGACTCAATCCCTGATATGAGGCCTGTGGGTACACTTGAAGAAGGAACATCATTTAGTTCCTCAAGCCATTGGAAGCAG
This sequence comes from Neoceratodus forsteri, assembly GCA_016271365.2. NCBI lineage: Eukaryota > Metazoa > Chordata > Ceratodontiformes > Ceratodontidae > Neoceratodus > Neoceratodus forsteri. The sequence goes on along the minus strand of CM028133.1, from coordinate 598,377,910 downwards.
GTAGAAAATTGCCCATGGTGCTTACCACAGTGCAGGCATACAGGTAGCTGACTAGGCACCCCAACTGGTACTGCCAAATGCTGCCATGTGGTTCACACAAGATGCACTGGTGGAGGGCTTGCCTGTACATCTTCAGAATGGGATGCAGGATGCCTGGGCATTACCTCACCACCATAGGCAGCAAAGGAAAGCAAGGCACTTGCAGGAGGAGGAGGAGAAGGAGGAGGAGGAGGACCATGAGTAGTGAAAAACCGGTGTGTGTCTGCTTTGCTGTGGCTGGTTTCAGCACTACTAGATGCACCACCAGACACTGACTGTAACTGACTGGGAAAGCTTCTGCTTACAGTGGGCATACAACCAGCTGACTTCAGTGGACTAACCAATCCCCATGGTTTCCTTGGATGCATTATACAACCCACCCCACTATGCCTCTTTATTTCTGAGCCACCACCAGCAGCAGCACTAACACCAGCACCACTCCCTGTCTCTGTCCTTCTCTTGCTAACATTCTTACCATGTACATCACCCCCAACATTATCCACTTGACTACAACTGATACTTACAGAGCTGATACTTGCTGTGGGGATGGGTACAATAGTGGATCCTTTCCCTGCTGGTTCTCCTCCTCATCAAGTCCTCCCTGTTTCCCTTTCAGGACATCCTTGCTTCATCTTTCTGGGAGCAACAGGCAGCTTGCTGCAATCAGATACAGCCCTTCTCAAAAAGGAGTTTGTAGGCACCCACTGCCTGTCATGTAAACTACACTGCAATTAGCTAAAGTTTTTAACAGGATTTGGAGGAGCCCCAGCTCCCTGATGCAGGCCAGGCATCCACTGCCTGTCACAAAAACAGCACTACAATTGGATAAACATGTTTCACAAGATTTGTGGAAGGGGGTCTCTGGCCCCCTCAGGCAGGCCAGGCACCCACTGCTTGTCACATAAAGTACACTGCAATTAGACAAAGTGTTTCACAAGATTCAGAGTGGAAGGGCTTTAACTCCCTCAGGCAGGTCAGGTACCCACTTCCTGTCACAAAAACTATGCTGCAATTGGATAAAGTGTTTCACAAGATTTGGTGGGCACTCTGGCTCCCTCAGGCAAGACAGGCACCCACTGCTTGTCACAAAAAATACACTGCAGTAGGATAAAGTCTTTCACAAGAGTTTGGGGGATGAGGCTCAGTCAGGCACCCACTGCCACCCACCAAAACTACACTGCAATTGGATAAAGTATTTCACAGGATTTGGAAGGGATCAGGCAAGCTGGTGACACCCTGACTATCCCAGACACCCACAATCACCAAAACTACAATTTAATAAAGTTACTGACAAGATTTGGGCATTAGGCAGCCAGTGAAGAATGCATAAAAATATTTGGTTTGGAAGATTTGAAGACAATGAAGTACAGCACAACAGCACTGCAGGGTAAGCCAGAGCCCTTCCCCTTGCCTTCACAATGCTCTTTTCCTTCCCTTTCCCTGCCTAACAGAATCTGTGGAACCCAACCAACACAGCTTGCACAACAGCTCTTCTTCAAGACTTGCTTGCAACACCAGAAACACCTTTTGTTCTTCTAACAAAAAAAAAAACAGCACAGACTAGAGAGACAAGAGAGCACACACAGCAAAGCCATTTCTCCTTGACACAAGAGCTGCAGTGACAGACAGAGCTGCAGAATGCTTGATTTTGCCTTGATTCTGCATCCCTGATTGGTTGCTGAAGGTAAGGTGGCTGCCAGAAAGTTGTACATACTCAGTGAGTGCCTTCTTGAAATATAGAAGTGTAATGCCTGCCAAAGCACTGTAGAGTTGAAGTGAAGATGTCAGTCTTCGGACCAGCATTGGCTGGATGAAAACCATTGAAATTCAGCAGTTCACTGAATGCCTCTTCGCCTGTGCATTCACCCTTACTCATGATCACAGTACCTGAAAGTAGCAATGAATAAATAGCATTGCATTATCAGCAAATAGAAAACTTGGCAAACCCTCTTGTAAAATGTAGGGAAACAAATACCAGAGGCATGGTAGATAGGAGTAGCACTTGCATAACACTGGAGATTACATAAAGTGTGATGAGGGGCTTATAGCAGGAGCATGGACAGCATACCAGGCTGCTGGTTGCCTCCAAAGTTAACACTCACAGTATTATGCCCTTATGCTAAACCATTGCACTCCAGCCACTACAGAGAGGGTGGCCTATGGCAGTTTCTTTATGAGAAGAAGGAGGAGGAGAACAGCCTACAGCTTGATTGGCTGAGGATATGTCACTGTTGGCCCCAGTGGACAGTCTTTCTGTAGGCTGGCAGTCATCTAGTCTATTGGCAATCATGGCAGAAGGGGGAACAACAGAAATGGCTTCAACCAATTATGGCCCCTGCAGCTCTGGTGGGCAGATCGCAATGAGTAGTAAGAGTGCCAATCATGCTCTTCAAATATTGGCACTCAAACTGTGGTCATGCCTCCTCCAGTAGCCTACAGCCTGATTGGCTTAGGTTGTTTTGCTGTCAGCCTGATTCAGCTTGGCTTGCTGCTTTCTGTCACACAAATAGAGAACCATTTTGTTGGCAGTAGGAGAGACACCATGGGAAGTTAGTTTTGAACAAAGGAGTGAGTAATCGACCAGGTCAAATACTTTAGGGTAGATGACAAACACTGCACTGATTAATAGACCACTGCTCATTGCCTGGCTTTTGTCATTAATGAGTTTCAATAGAGCTAAGGTGCTTTCAGGACCTTTCTTTTAGAAGAAAAAAGGAAAACAAAATATGTTGCAAAGGATACATTTTCTTGGTCTAGCAAAATTATTTTTGAGATAATACTCGCTTCTTCAGGTTGGAGAAGACAGAGTTGAGTATCATCTTAGATATAAAGGTTGGATGTGGATTCAAAAGGGCCATGGTGCAGCATGTTAAAACATCAAAGCACTACAGTCAATTCACATTCATTAAAAAAAAAAGACAGGTAGAATTTCGTTATCACTAGAGAGGCCTGCTGAAGAACAAACCTTAAGGTTAAAGTGATAGTTACATTTTTATTTATTCATTTAGAATGTGATAATCAGGAAAGGCACACTGAGATAAAACTCAATTCCAGGTGCAGCCCGGGGAAAGAAGGTAACAACACAAACAGAGGATTCAAAAATCAGTACTGTACGACAATATAATACAAATGCAGATACTGTAAGAATCAAAAAGCACTTAAGAAAATGGAAAGTACATAATAAAAACAATCCATGTGAGTCACAATAATCTTTTGTAGAAATCATCACTCAGTTTGATTCAGGGGGCTATAAGGGGGATCAGGGGCTAGGGAGGGACTGGACAGGAGGGGAAACAGAGGAAGAGGAGGAGGGGCATGAGCATTGGGTAACAGAAAGGAGTTGGAGGAGGTGTTTGAGGTCAGGGAGCAAGGGAGATTGGTGAAAGTGAGAGGAAAGCTGATTCTAGAGGAAAGGGAAGTGGTAGGAGAAGGCAGACTGACCAGCCATTAAGTGGAGGAAGGGAAATGAAAAAGAGTGGGGGTCCCTGAAATGTGAAGAGTAGGGTGAGGGTTTTACAGGAGATAGGTGGGAGGAGAGATAAGAAGGAAGATTCCCAAATCACTTTTTGGTAATGAAAGAGAGGCAGTGGACCAGCCTCCTTGGGGTAGCGGCATTATGAAGAGATAGGAGTAGAGAAAGCAGTGATGAGTACGGGGAGGGGAATTGGTAGCAAAGCAGCAGAAGGAGTTTAGAAGGGTGTCAAGTCTGTAAAGGGATATAGCAGGAGCAATGCTATAGACTATGTTGGCATAGTCAAAAATCAGAAGTATTGGTTTCGTGACTGGATCTCAATGGATAGGGAGGGAGAAGCTGTCTTTGTGACAACAGAGAATGCCAAGCTTGGGCAACGTTTGGAACAGATGGCATTTATATGGATGGAAAAATCGAGATGTCTGTCCAGCCAGACCCATAAGTATTTAAAAGCATCCACCACTTTGAGCAGGGAACTGTCCAGGGTGGAGAACACTGGGTGGGTTAGAGTTTAGCTAACTTCTGCCTGGAGCCAAAAGTCATTGTAACTTTTTTCTTAGTGTTAACCCTTAAATGGTTTCAATTCAGTTCAATTCAGTTTTAGTTTTTACCAGGAAATACACCATTGAGATACTCATTTGCAAGGTGGTCCTGGAGGGACAGTACACAGCACAATAATGAATAGAGCTACAGTGAGTGCAGTACATAGTGGGTATAACTGGAAGATGCAGACATAACAGAACACAGAATACATAGTCACAATTTAAGTGCAATATAACTGATTGACTGATCAAATAGAATGTAGGAAGAAGGTAAAGGAGGAAGCGAAGTATTAAGTATGGGGGAAAGGGCTGTGGGAGAGGGAAGGACATGGGTGCTATGACAGGGAGAGCGAGGTTGGGTGGACAAGGACTAAGGTAGAGATGGGAGAGATAAGAGGAGCAGAAATGGGTGGCCAAATAAGAGAGGGCTAAGGTAGAGATGGGAGAAATAGGAGGAGCAGAAATGGGCAGCCAATTAACAGTAGGCAGCAGCGAACACCGTAGGGCAAGATAAGGAAGTGTAAGTGCAATGCAGGATCTCCCAGAGGATCTCAGAGAGGGGATTGAGAATAACATTGGCAGTTCTCCTTCAACAGGGGTTTTAAAAGAAATTTGAAGGAGGATTGATTAACAAAGTGGGTCAACTTTAAGGTCCTTTGGAGGGAATTCCACAATGTAGGTAGAGAGTGACTGACAGAAGAGGTGCCAAAGCATTATCTAATCTTGGGGATATCGAGCAGAATGTAAGTGTATTTCTTGAGAGAGTATGCACAGGGTTTAATCTTAAAGTTACTGGATATGTACTGGGGAATTTTTTTAGTGAGGCTTTAGAGGTCTATATAGAGGCATTGTGCCAGCTTCTGGTAGCTAAAGAGATCCAGCCTAGCTGGACATAGAATTTCATGAATTTTAAGGCCCTGTGGTACAATATATCCAGTTTATCAAGTACAGTGTTGGAGCAATTGCTATAAAGGAAATCTGCATAGTCTAAAAGAGGGAGGAACATCGTTTGAACATGCCTCAATTTTGCATCAGTGGTGAGCAACCTTTTAATGTGGAAAAATAATCCCAGCCTTTGTTTTAGTTTTTTGGAAAGTTCTTCTATATGGGCGGGGGGGAGAGAGTTTGCAATCCAACCAAAAGCTGAAGTATTTAAATTTGTCCACTATTTCCAGGGATTCACCCATCATGGTAGTAATTCCAGTGTGGGCTGTACAGTCTCGTATGGATGTAGGTTTATATGGAGGAGAGATAAGCATTAATTTGTTTTTTTTAGCATTGAGAAGCAGTTTCATTTGAAGCAGGTTTTCCTGTAGTGTACTGTATTCTTGCTGAAGAATCGTACATGCAGACTCAATGGAAGGCTGAGCAATATAAACATGGTCTGGAAAGGTTTGCCTGAAACCAATTTTGAACTTTGTTGAAGTTGTGATGGAGAGGGGCTTGTACTTCTGTGGTGTATGGTCCCAAAGAATAGATTATAGTATCATCCATGTACATGTGATTGTGTTAGACAGAGCATGAGGAGGTGAGGTCATTAATAAAAACAGAGAAAAGAATGGGTCTAGGATGGAACCTTGAAGAATGCCAATGCGGATAGGGAGAGGGGAGGATAGGGAGTTTGCTACTTGGACAGACTGCTGCTTTGCATAGAGGTAGGAGCAGAACCAGCTTACTACAGGAGCTGCCAGACTGACCAAGTGAAGCTATTTTAACATGAGTAGGTTGGATACAAAATAGAATTGAAAGCCTTGGCCAGGTCTATAAAATAGCAGCAGTTATATGACCCTGGGCCATGGCCAAGAGGATGGAGTAGTGACCTGCAGCAGGGAGGAGATAGTTGAGTGTTGTTTCCTGAAACTGGACTGGAAGGGGGAGAGAACACCAGAGGCTGATAGGAACTCTGAAAGCCTTGAATAAACAAGGGACTATTGTATCTTGGTGAGTGAGGGAAGGAAAGAAATGGGTAGGTATCTGCCTGGAGGAGGCGGGTCACCATCTTTATGAAAGGGCAACACCTTGGTGACTTACCAGGTCTGCAGAATGGTGAAGGAGGAGAGCGGAAGTTCGAGAGGGGAGGTTCAAGAGTTGTGCTAGAGGGGTGGCTGTTTCCAGAGTGGAAATGTGGAGAAGCTTAAGGTGGTGTCCATAAGGGCTGGCTTTGGCAGGATTAAGTGACTATAGTGCCTCATAAACTTCCTGAGGAGAAACCTGGAGGGAGGAGGGGGAGAAACTGAAGCCAGCAGATGAGGTACAAGGGAAGGGGCCAGAGAAGGCTGAAGTAGGATGTTTGGAAGGAGCACAGGTAGTGGAGAATTTATTAAAACTCTCGACTTTAGAAGAAGGGCAGAGACTGGAAAACCATCTAACTTAGAGTGCAGGGGCAGATTATGAGGGAGGGTCTATAAGGGAGTGGATAACATTCCAGAAAGTGGCAGGCAAGTTGAGATTAGTGTGTAGGTGGATCTTCAAGTATTCAGATCTTTAAGTATTCAGCTTTGGCTACATGGACAGCCTTTGTGCAAGCATTTCTGAGGGATCTGTAGAATTGCAGGTTAGACAGGGAGTGGGAGAATTTATATTGACCCCAGGCTCAGTCCTGAACCTTGCACAGGGTCAAGAGATCCGTAGTTATCCAGGGGTGATGAAGACACTTGACTGGCTTTTTTTAGAGAGGCATGGAAATTCTAGATGAGAGTGAGCATATTGGTAAAGTGGTTGAGGGCAGGGTCAACATCTGGTGACAAGAGCACTGGGAACTAGTCTGCACAAGAAACAGTAGGTCCTAAAGAAGGGCAGCAGTGTCCAAGGCATGGAGTAGGTGAAACCAGACATATTAAGGGCAAGAACAGGGAAGATGCACCTTCCTTACACAATAGGTTATGCAGTGATCACTGAGCATGTCAGGAAGGGTGCCAGCTTCAGTGGTGTGATGGGGATATGAAGAAAGCACCTAGTCTAGAAGGGAATGGTTAGAGCAGTGTGGGTTAAAGCGGGTAGGTTCAGAAACCATTTGGGTGAGGTTAAGTGACTCAATCCTGAGGATGGTGTGCTTGGATGAGGGGGCAAGCCAGTCCAGGTTGAAATCATCTAAAAGGTTAAGCTTACTGACAGTCACATGGGAAGTGATCAAGGAGATGCAAGTGACTAGGGAGTCATGGGCAAGCCTAGGGGAAGTGTAAAGCACTCCTATAAAGATTGGGAGAGAGGAAGGAAAGGATGAGAAGGTGACAATAAGCTCATGAGAGGTGGGGGAGAATTCACAGATTTTACTCTGGGGGGCTGATGTGATGGTTCAAGGGCCTTTTATCCTTGTACCATCACATCAGACTCCCCTCCCAGACTAAAATGTAACTATTTCTTGATCATAAGATTGGTTCTTCATCAGGCCTCTCTGATGACAATGGAATTCTTCCTATCTGTTTTTTATGAATGTGAATTGACTGTAGTGCTTTCTTGCACCATGGCCTTTTTAAGTCCACATCCAGCCTCTGTATCTGACATGTTGCTCAGCTCTGTTTTTACTGACCTGAAGAAGAGAGAGTATTTTCTCTCGAAAGCTAGTCTAGAAATAATTTTGTTTGTCCAATAAAAGGTATCACCTCGGTTTACTCGGTTTACTCGGTTTCAAAGGACAAAAGAAGGTTACTGCCCATCAAGATTGTCCCCCACCACATTGGTGGGACAATTACACCCTGCAGTTGTAGGACATGAGCCAGCTATCCAGCCCCTTTTTGAAGACTGTATTAGAGCTACTGTTTACTAAGTCTTGAGGGAGGAGATTCCACAGTCTGGGGGTTCTTACAGTAAAGTAGTTTAACCTCTTCATTGTTTTATCTTTAGATACAAATATCTGGTTGTTGTGATACCATGGGGTAGTCCAGCTGGAAGAGAAATGTAAGCCACAGTCACGCATTAACTCCTGAGAATTCTTGATTTTGTACAATAGGAGAAGGTCACCTCTAGTACGTCTTGTGCATAGTGAGTGTAACCCTGTAACTCTTAATCTCTCTTCGTAATCAAGTTTGGATAAATAGGGGACCATTCTTGTGGCTCTTCTCTGCACCCTCTCAACCCCATTGATGTCCTGCACCAGGTAGGGGCTCCAGTAGGGGGATCCATAGTCCAGATGGGGCCTGACATAAGCTCTATACAAGGGGATTATGCATTCCTGTGTCCTAGACACAAATGAACGTTGGATTCGAGTGAGCAAGGCGTTAGACTTCCTAGCTATCATCCTGCAATGATCACTAGAGGATAGTTTATTATTAATGGTTACCCTGAGATCACGTTCTAATGGTGACACATGGAGGGCCACGCTGTTCAAAAAAATAAGTCTGCCTAGGGTTGTTTTTACCAAAATGTACAACGTGGCACTTATCTGAGTTGAGTGTCATTTTGTTTGAAACTGCCCATTCTTCGATGGATTTTAGGTTATTCCTCATAATTTTCCTGTTTGTCGATGTAAGAACAGAGCCACACAGTTTGGTGTCATCAGCAAATTTTGAGAGAACATTTTCAGGGCTAGTCTGCAAATCACTAATAAAGATGTTAAACAGGGTGGGTCCCAACACAGATCCCTGAGGGACCCCACTGGTCACACTCAGTGGGTGGGAAAGTGAGCCACTAATTCTGACTTGCTGATATCTTCCATTTAACCAACCTGACACCCAGTTGATTATGCAGTGAGAGAATCCCATATCATTCATTTTGTCAAGTAGTATATCATGGGGGACTTTGTGAATGCTCTACTATAATTAGAAGTATCACATCTACAGGAATGCCATTATCCATTGCTGTGCTGACATGATTATAAAGGAAACCAAGTTAGTAGTAGGAGTATCCCTGTCTAAAGCCATGTTGTGTAGTGTCAGTCAAGTTACCCCTAATAGATTTGTGCTCTAATAGACTCTTAATAACTTTCTCCATGATCTTACTTACAACAGAAGTCAGATTTATTGGGCGGTAATTTTCTGGTCTAGAATGGTTACACTTTTTAAAGATAGGGACTACAGTAGCCATTGTCCAGTCCTGAGGGATAATTCCCTCATATAAGGATTTGTTGAATATAATTGAGAGTGGCTTTGTAATAGCAGCTGCTGTCTCTATTAGAAATCGGGGGCTGATGTTATCAGGACCTGGACTGGAATTAGGTTTTAGGGATAAAATTGCCTTTAGTGTGTCATCCTCGGTGATGATGCAACATATTTTTTTCCTTTTCTTCTGCATTATTGACAGGACTAACATGGTTGCCACCTATCTTTGTCAGGACTTTTCTTGAATGGTTCCATGTCAACTCCATGAAACCTAATGCAGTGCAATAGAAAACAGTGTGGACAAAACTGTTGGAGTGAAAATCGCTCCTGTCAATTGCAGTGAAGCACAAAACAGTGAATAATTGGTTTACTATTATTACACCATGCCAGCATGAATCACAACTCCAGTAAATGTCTGGCTTACATATACAGTAGATGTACTATTATGGCTCATTACTCAGGTGACAATATTCACTTACGCTGTTTTGTGCTTCATCATTATTAATAGGTGCATTTTTGGCTTTGGCAGTTTTGTACACAGTTTTCTATTGTGCTACATTAGGTTTTGTGGCATTGACGTGGAATCTTCTTGAACTCTTGGAGGTTTAAAGACAGAAAGTAATACTTAGTTATGTGGTCAGTGAGATGTGAAGTCACTATTTTATTGAGGATCTTAAAATTTCAACCATATTCTATGAATTTCAGTGAATGTTCCCTGGTATGATTATCTTTGGGTGTCTGATATACAGTTCTTCTATGTTCTGGCAATTTAGAACTGGTGCCTGAGGGGTGAGAACTTGAGATTATGTGTTAGTGACATGCAATGGGGTCAAGCCATTAGTTTTCTGAGGGCATTGCACTTGCTCCGTAGGCACTGCATCAGCGTACATGTGGTAGAAATAACTTATATCATGCCTGGAAGTCCAAATAAAAAGACACTTTCATCCGGTGTAGTGCTGGGTGAAATTGTGAAAATCCACTTCACACAGTTTCCACAAAATTGCACTATTTTTGCGTAATTTCACACAATTTTGTGAACTGAGCATGTTACACAGTACTACTGCATGTAGCTTTTTGCACAAAATAAATAAAATTGTGTAATTTTGCGGATTAAGGTTTACACAGATGTGCATTTTCAAAAGTTTTTGCTCAGCCTGTGACATTAGTTGCTGAAATTCCACATTTTCAAGAATTGCTATTTTAGAAATGTGCAATTTGGGGGAAAGGTGCCATTTCCTGAAACTGCACATTTTTAAGAACTTGCATTTAAAAAAATATACAATTTGTGGAAACAATGTGCAATTCTCAAAACAAACAAACAAAAAAAAAAAACAGGGAAGCAAAATTACGCTGCATTTTGATGCAATTTCATGAAAATTGCGCTAATGTAAAATCGGTGATTTCATGCAATTTCACAAGAGTACCAGAAATTTTACCCAGCATTTGTCAGGTCCAGGAGTGTAGAAGCAGAACATTGCCTTGTCATCTAGCAGAACAAGGCTCAGCATCCCAGACTAGGGCTGACAGGCAGTCAAGCATATCATGTACAGTAAGTTAGGTGCTCATCTCTCAGGGAGAGTGGGAGAAAGGATGCAGATCTGACATTTATACACTGCTTACTGGCTGACCAAGAAGATCTTTTATTTTAACTAAGAAGGAAAGGTGCAGACCTGGAGACCCCAGCTTCCATGGGGTGAGCAGTATAGGACTGGGGTCCTATACTGGGGTGTCAAACAGATGAGGCATACTGATGAGTCCTGGTAGGACGAAACACGTGTCTATGTCTTCTGTTAGCACCCTTTGCAAACTGTGTGAGAGGCCTTCCAGCACCATGCAATTCTGCTTAAAGTTGGACCAGCATAACATTCTGTGGTGATTTGCATATGCAGCCCATGGTGCTTTGCATTGTGGGGGCATGTGTGATTTTGTATTTTCTTGAAACTTGGCTTCCCAGCCAAATGCCCTTTGGGGTAACCCTTGCCTCAGTGTTCATGCACAGAGGTTCTTTGTCTTTTAAATGTTTTTTTATTTTAATGGGTTCACCACAATATATCCCAGGCACATTGCCTCAGGGGTAGCTGGTCCATTCCACTGGGGTGTCAAACAGACGAGGCATACTGATGAGTCCTGGTAGGGCGAAACACATGTCTATGTCTTCTGTTAGCACCCTTTGCAAACTGTGTGAGAGGCCTTCTGGCACCATGCAATTCTGCTTAAAGTTGGACCAGCATAACATTCTGTGGTGATTTGCATATGCAGCCCATGGTGCTTTGCATTGTGGGGGCATGTGTGATTTTGTATAGGAAAATGGTTGATAATCCAACAAACTCTAGCTAGAGCCAATACAGCTACAAAATTATTTTAGTGAATGTTCATGATATCAGGAAATAGTAGAGTGTTTTGTTGTTAAAGGTTCTGTTTAAAATTTTTCATATTATATGTGATATGGCATACCATGTCATATATGAAAAATACATTAGCAGTCTGTTACTAATGTGACGCATCCTCAGGATATGAGGAGGGTCATAAACTTACAACTGGCAATAAAGGTAATGAAGAGTATAACATCAAACCTGGTATTAACTACCCACAAGGCATATTTTCAGCAACTGGTTAGTAGATGTAATTATTAAAAAACAAACTTTAGCTATAAAATAAACCACAATATCATTAAATATAAATTTATATAAGTCCATTTTGCACATGTTGGGGTGAAGCACTGAGGATATAAAATGTTTAGGTGTTCATATAGTCCCAGTTTTTCCCCCATTATCCAACTGTGACTCAGAGTTGTTTATTTTAGTTAGGGGGTGGAGGGACAGAGCCCCTTGGGGGGGTGCAGGGGGCAGATCTCCTGGTAAAATAAGTGTTTGGACTGGTAACAGTTGCCAGTGTGCTTTGTGACCGCAACCAGTGGTGCTGCCTTTACTTGCAGCATTTGTTCCTGCCACTGTTCTGCATAGCATTGTATGGATGGCGCTGTTATTGGCAATGCTGTTCATACATATGCTGTTCAGACCTAGTGCCAGATAATATAAGGTCACTTCTGCAGTAAGTTACTAACTATGATGAAGCTCTGCTTCTGGAGTAAAACTTTAGTTATTTTGCCCCAATCTGGCATATTCCCTGCTATTCATTGCACTACTGCACTTTTATTGTTTTTAGTATTCCTCCTATGAATTCACATATGCTTTTTTTATGAAGCTGGTTAAAGTTTTACTGCTTACTAGGGAATAAAGTTGCTTTTATATGATGTACGAGTGACAAGTACACAAAAGTGCAATAATACAATGAATAAAAATGAGCAATGCTACAGTAGATTAGTGCAAAAAACAACTAATATTTCTTTCTAAAACATTACAGGAGTTGGGCTCCCATTGTCTCCTTACTTTTTTTCATTGACTCTTGGACCCGAGGGCTGGGCACCTAGTGTCAGATTGGAGAGTTGGGAGCACCAGGGTTTGGCTGTCATTGTCCACTTACTTTTTTTTCCTTTACTGTCTGACTCCAGGGTTGTGCACTTGGTGTCAGAATTGGGGGAATTTGGTGTCACCAGGATTAAGCAGCAAGTGGCTACTTACTTTTCATTTTAGTTTACCATCCAACCCCAGAATTGGGCATCCAGTGTTGGAGGTGTGGAGCGGCACTGGGGTATGGCTTCTGGTGAGTGCCCACAGTAGCTATATTAATAGTGTCAGCTTCAGGTTTTTAAACAGAAACAAGATACATATGCCTCTGACTGCTCTGTGTTTGTGTCACAAATCCCTCACCTGTGCCTTAACCAGCATGTCTCTCACATCTGGCTACCACAGATCCTCACCTGTGTTTGCCCCTCACCATTTCCTGTGCCCAGACCCAGCCCTCTCAGTAAAAGTGGTATGCTTGGGACTCCTGGATAGTTGAAGCCCAGCCATCAGTCCCCTGCATCAAGCCAAGGCTGATTGCAGAAACCCCAGGTGAAATGTGTGCCTGGTTTTATAAAATTGTAAACCACTCACTTCACTGCATCAGGAGGGACTAACTTTTCTTCAGTTAATTAAATAAAGTCAGGGACAGTGGTTTACCGTGATTGAGAAAAGGCAAATTCCATTTTGCAGATTGACAAAACCGGCATTGTCATTGGTGTCTGCAAGTCCAAAATCGGTTTTTACCGGTGTTTGCTTTGTAACCTGTATTTAACCATTTTTTCACTCTGCTAGCATGCATTTTCACATTTCTACATCTGCTGTTGCTTATCTGCACTTGTAGCTATCAAGTTATTTTAGAAGCTACAATTTGTGAAGGCAGCAGGCGCACTACATCCCCTATCTCTCCTGTATAATGACAGGACCACTAATGCCCCCTATCATTCTGATGCAATGGGGACAGCAGTACTGTGGACCCCTCCCTCTGGTCTGATTGGCAGTAGCCCTGCAGCCCCCTTCCCTCCAGTGTGATGGCAGCAGCAGCAGCACTGCAGCCCTCCTCCCTCCTGTGCAATGGTGGCAGTACTGTGGCATCCATCCTTCCGGTGTGTTGTCAGTAACATGGTGGTAAAGCTCTGCAGCCCATATCCCTCAGGTGTGACAATACAGAATATTAGATTGCAGGACACTTGGATAAATTAAAAGGAACTATCCATTAGAGACTGCCACCGCTCACCACACAATGCAGACTAAGTTACCGCCACATGACCTTTCTCATAAGTTCTCATTCCAAGAAATGTTAATGAAGTGAATAAAAGCAGGTACACCATTTCAAGAAAGGTAGTTTATAAAGAGTGCAAATATTGCAAATCAAAAACAATATACAACAGTTAAAAAATGTGAATAAAAACAAAATCTAAATGAAAATGTGCAGAATGTCGAAAAGTGAATATATATATTGAAACAAGTGAACTAAAACCTAAATACAAATACCCAAAGTGTCAAATGTGCAAAGGTACAGGAAATGTGGAAAACTGTGTGTAAACAAAACCTAAATGAAAATGTGCAAAATGTGCAATACAGTACGACAAAAAATATACAGTGAAAAACACATGAACTAAAACAAAATATAAAATACACACACACACACGCACACACACACACACGCACACACGCCACACATGCACGCCAAGACACACATGCGCCACACAACAAGGAATATGGAAAACAAGCTAACAAAAGTTATTGAAAGTGTTTATACCCTATAACTAAAAAATGTGCAAAACATCTGTAGAAAATGTTCACCAATCTAATCTTTTGACTTATTGTACATAAGGTGGGATAGCAATCTCATATTGTCTACTAGCAGGTTACGTCTTTGGTCTGTGTGGATCTGTCCGTAGACCGAGAAAAATCTCTCCTCATCGGCACTCGACACAGGTATCCAAATGGCTTGCAGAGCAGCTTTGACTAGCACTGGTAATTGTGGCTGCACTGAAATCCAGTACTGGCCAACATTAAAGTCCATTATGTCTGGAAGCTCTCCTATGTCCTGCCCAACATACATCTCCCAGTCCTTTTGTAGTGCAGTTTTGTTGTGCAGTTCAAATACACCAAAGTCACTGGAGTAGTGTGTGAAGTCCCTACTCAATTTAGAAAGGTTGCAGGGGCTCAAAATACGGCAGGCTTTCAAGAACCCTATGGCTGGGTTTGTTTCCATTTGTTTTGCCATTTTGTTTAGGGCTACTCCAAATGCTTTTTGGAAAATTGCAATCTGCTCCTGCTTAACCCGTGGCCTAAGAGTAGCTAAGTATTCATCTGTCCTTTCTCCAAATGCTTCCGTTTTTGATACACCCATCTGAAACCTCTGTTTTATTCCATGTAGTGCATCGAATACTGAAACAGCCAAGGGTTTGTCTTTCCTTTGTAGAAGTTCTATTGTGCTGATGAGATCATTGCAGTTTTCAGCGATGAAGGTTGTGTGAATCTGCAGCTCTGTAAACCAGTCTTGGAAAAGTTTTCTCAATGAATTCATGGAGTTGCAATCACTTGCTTCCTCCTGGAAGAAGTTTCTTAAGTGCTGAAGATAAAGTGAATGGTACTTAACGGTTTCAAACCAAGTGTTCCAATGGGTTAAGACAGGAACAGGAGACAATATTTTCTTTTCTACATCTCGCCCCTCCAGGAATGCCAAGTACTCTCTTTTACGTTTTACTGCTGGAATGAGTATTTCACAAGTGCTACAAGTTTATTGACCAGTTCAAAATGGTCAATCCATGTGTCTCCCACCAAGAATAACACATGTGCCCAGCAACCAACATGGATCACATGGGCACCAATAAGGCCATATAAAACCTCTTTGAAGCACTTCACCATGTACCGTGCATTGTCACTGATGAAGACGACTACTTGGTCCATCTCCACATCATATTTCTGCAATGTCTTTATAACACTTTGTGCGACAGTGGTGTGATTTACTGCTGTCAACTCTGTTGTTTCTGCAATGATAGATTGTCTGCCCTGCATGACAAAAATTATGTTGAGTATACAGCGGGCATCTGCGTCTGTCCTCTCATCGCACATTACAGAGAATGTCTTCCCTTTCACAAGCTGTGAAATTCCGTCCTCCATTTCCTTTCTCAATTTGGGCAAGTAGTTCTGCCTTAAGGTGGATACCTTTGGGAGAGCACCAATTCCTTTAACATTGTCCCCCATCCAGTCTCTTATGCATGGTTGATCCAACTTTTCGATGGGTATATTTGCACCACACCAAGCCCTTAATACACCCAATACGGTATTCTCCCATGCTGCAGCTGCAGAAGTTGTGGCATTAAAGCTGGTGTGAAGCGTCACCTGTCTGTTGCTATTCTTCTGGTTTGCATTCTTCATGTGTTTTTTACTTTTGCAGTGATCCACCACTGTATCCTTCCTCACATAGTCAATGGGGTGATCACAAAAGCGACAAAACATTTTCCCTCCATCTTCATACATGCCTTCCAACTTGAATTGCAATGCACGGTCCTTAGCAGTGACACTGGAAAGTTTTGCCATTTTGCTTGGTGTTGCCATCACGATATGTAGAACAGATGACTCCAAAGAACTAAAAAGTGGAACACAAGTTGGAGAGATATTAAAACAGGCTTTAGAACTACTTAAAGCTTCACAACAACGACATTAAGGATTGAAATATCACAGATAACTTCTGCCCATGGATGAGAGTCTGGAGAACAGCAACAGAAAACACGCTGATCTCAGCTGCTTACAAAATCCATACAAAAAACAATACCAGAATCAGAATCTCACTACTAATCCATGTGGACCATGCTCAATCCACAGATGGCAGTCAGTAGGAGCAGCTACAGAAATCAAGCTGTCCTCAGAAGCTGTCACAGGCTTGACTATATGATACAAAAGTACAATATTGACATCCAAATATAGCCCTGGTCATAGCTGATGAGAAATCCTGATGACATACAGGATCCCGGGCTTGCTTCCCGCATTGCACCAAGACCTTATCAGTCTCCCCGGCTCAAACAAACTAAGACTTGAAAAAACACATGAATATGAAGATCACACCATACCTTTTAGAGATGATGATTATTTCCAGCAGAAATTCACACCAAGCAGGACTGTTGAAGCCTGAAATTTGAAAAAAATAAATAACAATTATTATCTAAAGGACACACACACACACACACACACACACCTCACCCCCACATGCACAAGTAAATGACACCTAGTTAGACATGCCATCTGCCTCCTCTGCTGGGAGACAGAAGCTAAAAGTCCGGCTGTGAGCCACCAGGACTAAGGTGTTACCAACATAGCCATGGTTGCAGCCACCTATCCTGAATGCCAAGCAAGGGGCCATATAGCTAGGGTCTTATTGCAATGATTCAGCTTGCCACCCACACTCCCCAGTCCCTAGCTACCACCATCCACAAGAAACACCTTTGTGCAAACTGCCCAGGGTGTATAAAATGTAAAGCAGGAGATCCCCAAATGTCTGCATTTGGGGACAAGGGCTCTGGGTCAACATCTGGCGGGTTGTACTAACAAAACCCACTTCCAGGGAGGATGTTGATGCAGACACCCTCCATTTATTCAAGTCACTCATCATGGGCAACTCCTCACTCACTGGGTTGTGGTACTCAGTGACTGGCACAAGGGCCATCACTGAAAAAGTGTCCAACCAAGGTTGATGTCAGTATCTCTGCAAGTCATTTTCAGTTATTCTAATTGTGGTTGATGGTGAGGATGTTACATGGCAGCCCAACTTGCCACCAACACTCCAAACCATTCAGTCACTAACCACCTGAAAATAAACTACCTTTAATAGCTACTGTTGCCCCCATACCAAGAAAGTGAACCAGTCTTCACCAAAAAAGTGAACGATGAGACATCCAAACTAAACTTACTTTTTCAGCGGACAGGACATGTTGCTGTTAGCAGTCTGGAGTTCAGGCATCCACATCAGTCAACAGGCCACGGTTGGGTGTGAGCTGAACAGCAGCACAGTCCGTAGCAGAGCACAGCCTTGAAAGCACCGAGAAGTCACTTTAACTTCCATCTCCAGGCAAAATGGAAACCGCAGCCTTTCCTCAATATTTGACTGCAGCCCCCACCCATCCCAGTGTGACGGCAGCATGTGCAGCACTGCAGCCCCCACCCATCCCGTGTGACAGCAGCATGTGCAGCACTGCAGCCCCCACCCATCCTGTGTGACGGCAGCATGTGCAGCACTGCAGCCCCCACCCATCCCGTGTGACGGCAGCATGTGCAGCACTGCAGCCCCCACCCATCCTGTGTGACGGCAGCATGTGCAGCACTGCAGCCCATTGCCATGTACAAATCTGTCCAAGCTCAGACGTGAAGTAAGCCGAACCACCAGACGCCAAGGTGGACTCCATTGGTTCAGTCCCTATCTAATATATAGATGCCTGATTTGGTTTATTTGTAAACAAAGTGCATCCAACTTAAAAAATTCAAGTGATTAATGAGGATGCTAATGGAGAGATACACAAACACAATCTCTGCCAAAGAATAAACCAATTCAGAATCACAAAAATAGTAATTTGTGAACTTTCTGGCTATCTTCATGAAAATGGAGCCTCTTAGTTTTCATGTCAGAGCTCAAACTCAAGAAAGGAGTTCTGCCGGCAATGGTGAAACCATGACAGCTGTTCTGATTTGGGCTTTGTCTTTCCTATCCCTCCTGCAGTTAGTATAGGTCAATGAATCTTTGCACCTGATCACTTATACCAATTGGTACACCCTCTGGAGCACCCAGAATGTTAATTATGGCGCTACTGAACAAGACACACTCTTTTCCTTATTAAAACTGCAAGTTAATGACAATGCCTCGCTCCTTTCTCAATTGGCAGCATAATAATGGCCTAGACACACCATCGTACTTATAATAAAAGGGCACAAAACTTCAATGTCCAAGCATAAGGGCACTTGAAGAAAGGGCAAGGTAGCATCATCAATTCATGATGAGCGAGAGTGCGAGATGTTCACAACATCCTAAATTAATGAGCCGGATGCACCGGAGAATTAAATAATTTGAGTGATTACGTGCAAAGATTATTAACTTAATATTGTGCCTACGGGGGGGGGGAAGATAGATGAAGTGAGCCCCAATCTGTACAGTGGTCAGGGCATCACCTCAGCCAGTAGTTCTCCTTTAAGAACTCACCAGTCACCATCTCTAGTTCCCCCCCATCCTAGCAAACATGGACTGCCCTGGTGCCAAGGCAGTTACACCACACCACCTAGGAGAAAAGCCACCACAAGAAGTTTGTATGAATGACAACTCCAGATACCCATGCACTGCCACACAGTACCCACTGAAAGGCAAATACTTGGGTGGTATTTTTTTTATTAGCATCACCAACGATGAGACAGTGGGTTGTGGGCCTGGTTGTGGTACTAGCATACTAAAATGCCAGCAGAATAGGCATAACGGTCTTTCACATCTGCTCGTTTGGTCAGCCCCCACCCTGGGAGCTGACCTTGCTGACCCCCTCGCCTTCTCTGGCTTCTCCCTTCCCAGTTCCGGATATTCTCACTGCATTGGATTTTGCTTCCAGAACCCTTCCCCTGTACCTGTCCTACCCCCTCTTGAACCCCTCCACTGTGTCTGCCTCCACCATCCCCCTGAGCAGTGCATTCCATGGCTCCACCACACTCTCAGTGAAGTAGCACATCCTCCTTTCTCCCCTGAATCTCCTTCCCAGCTTCCATCCATGCCCTCTAGTTGCCCCCTCCTCCTTTCTGCGAAGCACCCTGACTGCTCCTCCCCTATTTACCCCCTTCATGTACCTGAAGACCTCTATCATGTCCCCCGGTCCCTTCTGTCTTCCAATGTGTACATATTTAGCTCTTTGAGCCTCTCCCCATAGGTCCTGTCCTCCAGGCCCTCCTTTGGACCCTCTCCAGGAGTTTAATGTCCCTCTTTAAGTGTGGCCTCCAAAACTGCATGCAGTACTCAAGGTCTGGCCTCACCAAGCAGTTATACAGAGGGAGTATCACTTCCCTCTCTGGAGGTGATCCCCCTAGTGATGCATCCCAGCATACTGTTGGCCTTGGCTGCTGCCCTCCTACAAGTCTCTGAGTTGTTCATCTTGACATACACCACCACCCCCAGGTCTTTCTCAGCCATCGAGACTTGTCACATTCCCCCTTCCCAGGGTATACACTTGGACCGGATTTCTGGCCCCCAGGTGAAGTAGCTTGTACTCCCATCGATCCCTTTCACTCCTTGAGCACCTGAATTGCTATAGGCTGCCTTCTTTCCCCGCACCACCTCCTGGACCTCCCTGGTCCACCAACAGGGTTTTCGGGCCCTACCGCATTTTCATCTTCACCATACCGTGGCATGGTCACTCCCTGCCAACGGGTCCCTTACCTCCAGGCCCCCAACCTGTTCACTGTCTGCCAGAACAACATCCAGTACCTGCACCTCCCTGGTCAGTTCCCCCACCTGCTGAGTTAGGTTGCCACAAAGGCCCGCCCCCCAGCAACAACTCTTTATTTTGAACTTTTCAATTTTATAAGCACAAATCAAGACAGGCCACCAACAGACCTCCAACATATTCCATTAGAAATTACATCAAAAGGTTCAACATAGAAAATGTATTTAATAAAAGTGGTAAAATTGTTAACATGCAGTTCGACAGTTTAACTTGCCTGTTTATCCCCTAGGTAATCCAATGTCTAAGTCCCCCAAAATTGATGAAGGGAACCGAGAAGGACAATCCACATTTCCAGCTGCACAGATGATGCCCTCTGGGTTCAGATGAAACATGGAGGTTGATTCAGTTTGTTTAATAAAGATTTTTATCTGAGCGTGTGTCTGTATTATTCTACACAGATATGCACACCACCCAACAACACTTTACACCAAGATACACCATACACCAGAGGCCAGAACCAATGTTTTCCAGCATGTGAGCCAGTCCACCCAGCCCGTCCCTCAGACGACCATCAACAAAAGAGCACCAGAGCATGGCACAGACCCGGCCGACTGGCAAATATGCTGGAAAAAATGGTTCTGTGCCACTCTGCCTGCCTGCCCACCCCTCCCCTCCCTCAGAGGCCAGAACCAATGTTTTCCAGCATGTGAGCCAGTCCACCCAGCCCGTCCCTCAGTCAACCATCAACAAAAGAGCACCAGAGCATGGCACGGACCAGCCAACTGGCAAATATGCTGGAAAAAATGGTTCTGTGCCACTCTGCCTGCCTGCCCACCCCTCCCTCAGAGGCCAGAACCAATGTTTTCCAGCATGTGAGCCAGTCCGCCCAGCCCGTCCCTCAGCCGACCATCAGTGACCACATTAGCAGCATCAAGCTTCCTTCAGGGTAGGTGACAAACTCAAAGGCATCAACAAGGCTTTTGTATTTGAACCCCTGCCAATCCTAAAGATCCTCCTTCCAACCAGTGGGAATTTCTGGCAGACACCACCCTTCCTAGAGTACCACATGTAGAAGCTCCAATCTGCAATAAGGGCTCTTCTCAAAGGGATCACTGACCTGCACAGACACTCTTCCCCAACCTAACAGACCTGCCCTGCCAGCCCAGCCACTCTCCCCACCAGCACAGCTACTATGCCCACCACCCCAAGGACCTGTGTGGACAGTCTGCCCACCCCAACAGACCTGCCCGGCCACTCTTCCCACCCCGATGCACCAGCACAGCCACTCTTCCCACCCCAGTGCACCAGCCCAGCCACTCTTCCCACCCACGTGGACCTGCACAGCCACTCTGCCCACCCTGATGCACCAGCACAGCCACTCTTCCCACCCCCACAGACCTGCACGGACACTCTGCCCACCCCACTGACCTACACAGACACTCTCCCCACCCCAGTGCACCATCCCAGCCACTCTCCCCATGCTGATGCATCAGCCCGGCCACTCTTCCCACCCCAAATGCACTAGCACAGCCACTCTGCCCACTCTGCCCACCCCCACAGACCTGCACAGACACTCTGCCCACCCCACTGACCTACACAGACACTCTCCCCACCCCAGTTCACCAGCACAGCCAATCTCCCCTTCCCGATGCATCAGACCAACCACTCTGCCCACCCCAACAGACCTGCCCGGCCACTCTCCCCACTCTGCCCACCCCAACAGACCAGCACAGCCACTCTGGATGTGACACTCCTGGGGGCAGCAGTATGGGTAGTGAGTTTTTTCTGGATGGGATTCAACATCAAATCAGTGCAAGCAAAACAAGATGGCAATGTCAGTGTGGTCAAATTAGCACAAACAAAAAAAGCTCACAGAAAAAAAATTATCCAAAGGTAAACACCGCATAACAGCACCTTAATAGCCATACCTTAATACTGACTTGATGAATGTCAATTGCTCTTCCCTGGCCCCCTGACTGTATATCAGAAGATCCAGTTTGTGGCTCTTAATCTCTTAAAGAACTGCCCCCCCCCACGAGTCGACTGTATAGCAATTACTGAACTGGCATAAATACTACATAAATACAGCAAGCACTTGGTGACCCCCACCTGTATATCAATTGCTCTCCCCAACTGTACAATACCAATAGAGGCATAAGTGAATTTAAACCTGTTATAGTAACCCAGATCACTCAGCTGTGGATGCTCTCTTCTCCACCTACCCCACTAGCTGTAGATGCTCTCCTTTTCCACCTGCCTAGATAGAATGCTCAGAAACAAAATCAATGTGTGAGAGAGAGCGCAAGAATGAGTATACAGAGCAACAGCATATGGTTAACGGGATAAAACAGCTAACCGGAGAGCCGACTGATGCCCTTTGAGACCCCGCAGAACAAAAAATAAACTGTGGAGTGGGGAATTGGCATCACTCCTATTCCTGTCTCTCTCGCTCTCCTCTCCTCAGAATCAATGATCTCTCCCCCCGATTCCCACAAAGTGATAAAAAAAAACCCCATAACTTAGAGCCAGGCTTACTACCCCCACAACACAGGCAGCAGAAAACTTACCAGGAAAGAGAACAAATTACAGAACGATGGGATGGCCAACGAGAAGAGATTGTTGTTGCAGGGACACAGCAAGCAGGAAAACAAACGGCAGCAGCAAAGCAGAGTGCAGAGTAAAAATGCAAACACGCTGCACCGCAATTTATAGCGCTCTGTTCTCACAGTCAACGAGAACAAATGCTAGTTCCATTTTTGGCGCCGTTTTCCATGGCCCAATCATAAATCCACATTCCCGTCCACGTCACTGCATATGCGGTAAACCATTGTCCCTGAATAAAGTAACTAGTCTCTTTTGAAATGAAGATACCTCCTGAAACTTAAAAATACCTTTTGTTAAACAGTGAGGGATTGGACACAATGGACCTAGAGTCCTTTATTTATTTATGTATTGAATTTTGGTAACCTGGTAGGCCTACTAAGACAATACAGTCCTTACAGAAACATAGAAGTTAACGGCACATAAGGACCGAAAGGCCCATCCAGTCTGCCCATTTCTTTTTCTACCTTATAAATGTGCCATCGGCCTTTGCTCTGTCAGTGGCCTATCTAGTCATAGTAATTTGTATTGCTCCCTTATGCCTATCCCATGCCTGTTTGAAGCCCTGCACTGTATTCATAGCCACCACTTCTTGTGGTAAGCCATTCCATGCATCCACCACCCTTTCCGTGAAAAAGGATTTCCTCACATTCCCTCTTAATCGACCTCCTCTAATCTCATGCTGTGTCCTCTTGTCCTGCTATTTTTCTTATATTTAAACATGTTAGACTCTTTTCACCTTGTTTATGCCCTTAAGGTGTTTGAATGCCTCGATCATATCACCTCTCTCCCTCCTTTGTTCAAGGGTATACATATTGAGCTCCGTTAATCTGTCTTCATATGTCTTCTGATGCAGTCCCTGCACCATTTTGGTTGCCCTTCTCTGGACTGCCTCAATTTGGTTAATGTTCTTGTGAAGTTGGCCACCAATGCTGCAGTACTCCAGATGGGGCCTAACCAGTGTCTTGTACAGAGGGATTATTACCTCCCTCTTACGACTTGTGATACCCCTACTAATACACCCTAACACCCCCCTAGCCTTACCTACTGCTTTAGAGGTCTGCTTGGATGATTTTAGGTTATCAGTGATGATGATGCCCAAGTCTCTTTCTTCCTTTGTGACTGCTAGCAACTCCCCTCCCAGCCTATAGGTGGCTTCAGGGTTTCTCTTCCCTATGTGCATGATTTTGCACTTCTTTGCATTAAATTCCAGTTGCCACTCTTCTGACCATTCTGCTAGTTTATCCAGATCTCTTCTCATTCTGCCCACCCCATCTGGATCATCTACTCTGTTGCAGATCTTGGTGTCATCTGCAAACAGACAAGCCTTACCCTCTAGTCCATCTGCAAGGTCACTAATGAAGATGTTGAAGAGGACTGACCCCTTTTTCAGGGATGACCCAGAGAGAGCAGTACAAGCACACATGTACATCATACATGTGAACAGCAGCAACAACAACATCTATGTATTTAAAAGCACACAAGTAGGCTGAAGATTAACAACCAAATAATCAAAGGTTAAGACTCAAATGTGTTGCAAGGTAATCTGAGCACATGGGGAGATGGAGCCATACATGTGAACAGCAGCAACAACATCTATGTATTTAAAAAAACACAAGAAGGCTGAAGATTGATGACCAGGATAATAAAAGGTTAAGGGCCAGATATTCAAAACTTTGCTCTGGGGCTAAATTAGCACTGCCTGGTGGGCAAAGTTATCCTGGAGCACAAAGCAAGCTATATTCAAAAGGAAAAGCCCAAGGCAAATAGCCTCTGAATATAGCATGGTAATGAGGCCGGGCAAACTGGGCTGGGAGTGCAGGGCAAATGCAGGCCTGTAATATGACAGCTCTGAATACAGCAAGCAGGAAGTGCAGACCACAATAGCAACACAGTGCACAGCGACGTGAAGGTAGGTAGAGGCAACCTATGTGGCCAATGTGCATTCCAGCAAACGCGTGGACCCAGTACAGCTGCAGGGAGCAGCCTATGGGACAGTACAGTGTGCAAAACAGTATAATATTCCTTGAACCATTTGCGTGGAGCTTATGCATTTGCACGGTATTAGCACGGAGCTAAGCTGTTTGCCCTGTGCAAACACATTTGCCCGGTGCTAAACTTTGCCATATTCAAAAGTGATATGCAAATGAGCCTACCTAGGTAGTCTCTGGGAAAACAGCCATATTAGCATCTCATTATGCCCTGATTTGCATGCAGTTTGCCCAGTGTTACTGCAGGGTCCCACAGCTCCACCTGTAGGTCAGTCTGGAAGTACAGGGGCAGGCCAGGTCTGACTGCAGCTCCTCCTGTAGGTCAGTCAGGCAGTGCATGACGATAGCTGCAGGCTACATGTAAACAGAACAGCATAGCATAGCATATTGTACCCCAGAGGACAACACAGCATAGGCACAGGTTGTGGTGGTGCTGCCTGCAACCATCACACTGTAGGTCATGCTACAGTGCACAGCAGACACTACAGTAGCAAGGGGCCAGTAGTGTGGGAGACACAGCAATGCCTATGATATGTCGGGCAGTGATGACCACTGCACTGTACACAGTGACAGGCCCAGCTTGCAGGTGATTACTGACAGTGGACAGTACTGTTACACTGTTGTGTGATCCACAGATGCTGCACCTGCAGCATGGGATGCTCAAAATGACATATACATGGCTGGCTGTGTGTGCTGTGGCATCTGTACAGTGTGCAGTATGTGGCCGGGGGGGGGGACATAAGATCTGACAGGCACACATGTGGTGGGGTATTCCCACTATTGACCCATGGGCACTGCATGATGTGTCCCAGCCTTGTGGCCACACCTGGACTGTGGTGAGTTCTGACCACCCATACACCCTCCCCTCAATGGCCATCATGCCCACAGTGCTGCATATGTGTGCTGGCATCTGTTGGTCACCACAAATGTATGGTCTGCAGGTGTGTGCTGTATGGCCACACTACCATGATGTCCCCTGTAGGCCAGATCACCTCTTACTGTCTGGCATGGCTGGGACTGGTGGCAGCTGTTGGCATCATGGTGGTGCCATCAGTGAGCAGCATGTGTCCTCCACGTCTGGCATTTTCTAAGTGTCATATTCATATGTTTGGGTCATGCAAGCTGCGCAAAAGCCACGCAAACTCCGCGCAATGCAACAATGTCATGAAAAGCTGTTTGCCCAGGGTTAAGACCAGCTTTTCCTGGGTGGTAATTTGTACTCCCGCAAAGGGTCACACTAAGTCATGCTAAGCACCTTAGCGCGGCACTAGCCGATGAATATCCCATAGTACCTGTATTCATGTTCAGTGTGCCCCTTGCATGTAATTATGGTTTGCCTGGTGCTAATGCAATTTGCACGTGTTATTTGGCCTTTTGAATATAGCAGTCCCGCGCTAATCCCGCGCTAAACCCAGCTTTGACTATCTGGGCCCATGACTCAAATGTGTTGCAAGGTAATCGGGGGGGGGGAGATGGAAGCAATAAAATACTAGAAAGGTATGCAACTTCATTAACTATGTAAATATTTTTGTTTTAAAGACATAGTTTGCAGGAAATCAACACAGAATCAGATCAGGTGAATATGCAGCAATAAAAAAAAATTATAAGCACATAATAGGAGCAATCTCTTTAAAGACAACATCTTGTCATTTTGAATCCAGCTAAAGCAGAGACTGGAATGTTACTGCACAGTGGAATACAGTGCCAGAGTGCAAGGAAAGAATTGCCATTGAAAGAACATCGGGTGGGATTCACAAAGCCTGTGACTTTCCCGCAGCTGTGGGTAAACCGCTGCGCAAGTGGGTTGCGACATGTGGAGCCACAGGTTACCTGCAGCGGCTGGTATTCACAAAGCTGGAGCCAGATTATGACCAGCTCCATGGGTTATGGCTGCTTGCAGGTGGTGTCACCAGGGAGATGGCCGCAGCTGCAGGAATGTGCTACGGCTGGTGGGAGCAGCCATAACACCCTCCACAACTGCTGCAGCTGTGAATCGCAACCGCTGCAGCTGCGGGCGATCACAGTCTGCAACAGCAGTTGTGGAGTGGGACTTAGGATTCAACAGCTTTGAAATCCTGCCCACCATCTTTTCATTGTTTATGGAAGTTAGCTGTTCCAAAGCTATTTATCTCATATGCCCTTAAAATGATGAAGGTGTTGCAATAGGAATTATAGCCATTACTTCCTTCAGCTCTTTTAACAGGCACACTTATTAAAGAAGGTCTATAAACTGTGTTATCTACTGCAAGCAGGGTTGCAGACACACACACACCACTGTAGTAAATGGAGAGAACAGTGGAGTAATATGAGTTATGCAGCCCAACCAAACTACTAAGTGGAGGACCACACTCTCACAATCCTGTCAGTCCTCAATCCCCTACTCACAGCAATATGTCAGCATGGTGAAATCACCATGTAGCCATAACAATTTGTAACCCCCTTGTTACGCGGGGTTACTAGAATCCCAGTAAGACCTAGTGGTAGGCAAGGAAGGCAGCTTGTGAAACTCCAGTTAAATGGGTTTCACACTGTCTCACTCTGTTCTCAGTCTCAGCTGAGACTGAGGGATGACATCACCAATAGAACTATCGCAGCTGCATGAGCCACATTGGAATCTGCAGCAAGGGAGTTGGTATAGAATGTTGGGAGTTTTGAAGAGATTCAGTCAGTTCAAGGTGGAGTTGGTGTTGGGAGCTTGCTGATAAAGCAGCTCAGCAGCTCTGTGTAGGCTCTAGGAGCCTCAGCCTTGACAGAGGGCTACTTTTAGGTTAAAAGGGGGTGTGTCTCCACCTTAAAGAGAGACACAGAAGATAATTGAAGTGGTGGAGACAGCTGTTTTCGGGTCTCAGTGCCCCCTCCCTTCGGGGATGGGGGGGCAGGAAAGGGTTCCCTGCAGATTCCTGGGGCAACCCCCTAGTTCTGCTACTAAAGGAGAAGCTGCCTATGTGTTCCAGAGTTTATTTGGGAGAACAAGAAGACTTGTCAGTCACCTGTGGGGCACCTGCAACCGGAGGGTGAGTGTGTGCTCTTTCTGAAAGGTCCTATGTTTTTCACCCTGGGACTTTTGTGACAATGTGGGGACTGAACTACTAAAATAGTGGGAAGCCTAGAGTAATGGGCTAAGCAACAAGTAAAAGTAGGTTCAAGTCCAGAGCTTGTTGGGATGAAAATGATATGTAGAGGAGATGTGACATACGTCTACCCAAGAATCTACACTTGCAAGTTTTCAGTAAAGGAATTGTTTAGTTTCCAGATAAATGGCTGGGTATGGGCTGTGGGAGCTGGAGGTGGGAGGCCCCCCATCTTTAGTGACCAGGTCCACCTCTACGGTTTTGCTCTGTGGATTTCTACTTTACCTCAGGCACTTGGCCAGTGATGAGGGAAGTACCCAGACGTAGGATTGTAAGGAAAATTCTCTCTAGGAGTCGAAGGCTCTAGTGTGGTTTGGGGAGCCACAACAGGATAATTGGTTCATTCCCAAAATGGACCGCGGATCAAGTGGCCAGCGGGGGAGCCGGGCCAGTGGGGAAAACCCAAGTAGTGTACAAGTCAGGCTATGTACCCAAAGCTGCGTGCAAGTCTGGGCTGTGTGTCTGGTGGGTTTAGAGCCTGAGGGCTGGAAATAAGTGATAAAGTGTTCTGTTGTCTCTAATCTGCATTACCAGGAATGTAGCCCTTTGGGGAACCATCTATGCTTTGTTTGTTCAGCTTGGATGTGAATAAAAGCCACACTGGAGAATCTCATTCTGGTTCTGGACATTACAGTTATTGCTTCCTGTATTCGGATTTACTTGGGTGCCCCTGTGCAGAGTAGCCAAACCTAGGCCCCCTGTGCCAAGTAACCTCATCCTTCCCGAACCCAGTCCCCACCAGGTACTGCTGTCAGCTTCAACAGCATGCAACCTGTCATTTTGCTAAAAAGGCAGGGGTGAGGGTTTACAAATTATCAAATGAACTTTTGATGGACTTGCATGATGAATTTGGCAGTGTCACTAGATAGATAGATAGATAGATAGATAGATAGATAGATAGATAGATAGATAGATAGAAACCATTAGTTTTCAACAGGATTGAACCTTTAGGCCCATAGGCCCTGTTTAATAAAGTTGTCCTGAGATTTGAAGGATACCATCGAGTGTATTATGGCACATACATTGCACATAGATTGCAAATAAATAGCTATACAATTTTAAAAATAGCAAATTCTATACAAAACTAGAAATACACATACCCTCTGTGGGTGTTGAAGCAAGGAGTAATGCCCAAGCAAGGAATTGAGCTAACTACTGTAACTAGGAATCATAAGTAAAATTGAGAGCCAACCTGTGACTGCACTGCATAAATATTCTTTGCTTTACAGTACTTCCAGGGAATGTTGCTTTTTAGTTGATTGACCGGGATATCTAAAGTTCAATACATAGCTTACCCTAAGGTTGTCATGGGAACAAAGGTAAGTCAGTTTGTCCTGGATGTGCCTTCTGAGTGACTCCTGAAGTTTTGCAGGAAAAGTCAAAGAGAATCTCTAACTAGTACGTCCTTGTTGGCATATGCCAGTGCATTTTTAAACAGAAAATTTCTGATATGGAGAGTTGGCTCTCACCTGCTCTAGTTGCCTTGATGTGGTTCTCAGGTGTTTGGCCATTTTATTGAATTTGAATCCAAGGGACAAAAGACTGTTGTAATGAATTTTAGGTTTGCTGACTATAAAAGTTAGCTAACTACCTAAGACTGCAATCTAAGCTAAGCTAGGTAAGCTGCTCCTTTAGCTCAGCTACTGTACTGTAATACGATGAGTGACTGAGTTCTGCTCAGCAAGATCTGGTACACAAGGAAGAGGAAGAGGAAGAGTCCATCATGACATGATTCCTTGATAATGTATGTCAAATGTAGAATATCCAAGAGAGTTCATCAGGGCACACAATATGCAGCACTGTTTTCGTACAGTGTCATCTGCTGACTCTAAAAACCCTGCAGATGATTATGCATATTTATAGCATTTAAAAATGCTGACACCAAGTATTACAACTAGCTGCCATGAAGATATAGCATTGTGACAGATGAATCATGATACCTTTAGTCATAATGGAAACTGATGCTGGGCACCACAGTAACAGGATACAGATATCTCTGACATGGGTAGATCCCATTAACTTAGATCAGTATATGCTGCCAAGTTGTGTCAGATCCATGGATCAGATTACATTGGGTCTGGGCACACAAGTTAGGCCCTTGCATATCCTTTATAAAGGTAGGGTGAAGCAACTTCACATTCAGTACAGTTTTAATGTTGCCACATTGGCACTGTGGCAATATGGCTACTTGCAACACTGATGATCAGTTTGAGGAATGGGCTTGAGAAGTTCTAGTACTGGTGGCAGAAGAGGCCTTCTGTGGGGTGGGAGGCTACCCATCATCCACTGTGCTGCCTGGGGTCCCTTAGTTGTTGTGGTGAATCAAGCTTGGCTGATGGTGAGGTGAATTCAAGGCTTCCTCCATCCACATGTGTTGTGTACACCTTAAGAGCACCTTCATACCACCCTTCAAAGAGAGGACCAATAGAACAGCAGAAAAACCCTGGCAGGAGACAGGATGAAATGCACATCTCTTGGACACAACACCACAGACTGGTATCTCTCCACTTGTAGTAAGTTCCAGTGAAGGTGTGTGATGGGGCTGGGCAAGGCACACAGAAGAGCACCTGTCTGCAATGTAGGAGGCAATATAGTAAATAAAAAATGCAGAGCGTTAGACTGGACTCAATAGATCTGATTGCTGAAGCTTTTGTGGATCTAATTGCTGTGAATTTTAGCATAGGTGATTTGCCACAAGAAAAGGCTGCAAGTTTACAAAATGCTACCTGGAAGACAAAGGTTCATAAGCAAGTCTCACAATCCTGTTCTGGGGCTGATTGTGAATCAGGTGCATTGTGAAAGTGAAGATCTAGGTGTGACTGAATTTATACCACTCAGCAACATACATAAACTTGAAAGAAAGTTAAGCCTCCTTTACATTTTATAGTATCTGTAGTATTAGTTCTCCTCTGTTTATTAGACTTTTCTTAGGTGGAATATTTTGGTATTCTTTAAACATGACATCTTAAAATATTTTTGTATGTCTTTGGAAAAGAGTATTTTTCTGTTATTAATTAATTTTTTGTTTATATTTAATTTGATGCATCAGAAGTGACATAATATGCTCTATCAATGATTTTTAAATTGAAACATTATCTCTAAAAAGTAAAAAAAAAGTTATCAAGTTGACAGGGGGAAAATTAAAGAGAGTTTCCTCTTTTCAAATGTGTACAAAGTAGCTAATGTGAATTTATTTAAAGTAACTGTGATTTTGCACTATGGTAGTTCCAGTGACCCAGTTCAGTTAAGTTCTGTTCACTCAAAGGTATGTATGCAAATAATATGTTTATCATATACATTACACACATACCTCTCAACCTTTTATCACCCAAATGTGTGACAAGATGTGTGACAAGAGGACAAAATGTGTGACACATCATCAAACATGACACTGCAAGCTCAGAATGCTGTGGAAATTAGTGCACTAATGTTAATAATGTTTACTGACAACCTAGCATCTTATATTATTATATATTTTCTGCTTAAAAGTCTCAGTGGGCAGTGTGGAATGTCACCTTCTCAATGTGGGACAGAGGGTTTCTGAGGGATAAAATGAGTGACGTACCTCGTATTGTGTGACAGTTGAGAGGTATGACTACACATTACAGACAAACTTTACCGTTCATAAATACATCCATCAAAAGTTTGTTCAAGAGCATTAATTCTTCAAATCTTTCCATACATACTAGCAAGGGAGTAGATGATGTTGAACCTATCAATTTATAGTACATAAAGTTATCTATATAAAAAGGAAGCTACAGTGAATATTCATGACTCAGTGTCACAAAAATATATACATGCCAATACTTTTTTAACCTCATAACATTTTGCCTCACATTCCTTCCAAACAGGAGCTAAGTATTTTATTCTTAAATCCTGAACTACTGGGCAGTCAAACATTAAATACATTGAAGGCAGTCTCATATATGGATCACATTTACAGTCCATGAGTCTATTCCCATTATGGAAGCTTTCATAGTTCTTGGGAAATCCATTATTCAAAATACTCAGATGGAATTTACAGTAGGCATTTCTGTGGGTATACTGTTAGGACAGTGAAACATATACTGTGCCAACCATTACAGCGACAAATCCGACAGTATGCTGTATTGGTCGTGTGGGACCTCAATACTTTATTTGGGTGTTGTGCCCCCTCCCCAAAACAACTCTGACCCAGAGT
Source organism: Neoceratodus forsteri (assembly GCA_016271365.2). Classification (NCBI taxonomy): domain Eukaryota; kingdom Metazoa; phylum Chordata; order Ceratodontiformes; family Ceratodontidae; genus Neoceratodus; species Neoceratodus forsteri. Next base: position 598,346,096 of record CM028133.1, on the reverse strand, counting down.
TGATTATATTTAATTCTGGGGTGGGGTGCTGGGGGCAGAGGCCCTCTATGGGGGGTTCAGGGGCACAGCCCCCCTGCACAAAAAAAAACACTTTTCCTGATGTCGCAATGCCAACCATGACTGTGCTCAACATATTGAAGTCATTGTAAAGGCTTTCAACAGAATTTTTGTTGAAGTGACTCAGTGGAATTCTGTGTATGCCTTTCTCACAGAACTGCAAATAGCAGTTCCCACTTCCCAAACATTTTAAGCTGACAGTATAATTTGAACATTGGTATATCAGCTGCCTTTGATTGTTCAACTTAGAAGAATTGTTTTCCAAATAGTGTATAGCAGATTTGCATATATACTTGGTTTATTAATGGCATAGTCATCCTGCATACTAATCATTCCAACCTTATATAATACCTTATACAAATTTTCAAACCAATATGAGAATTCTAGATGTTCTTTACATTCCTGGAAGCTCATATGCAGAGTTCTATCTTGTTCAAGACTAACAACCCTTTCCAAAAATGTTATAGCCCTAATCTGGGCAAGAAGAGTAATCAACCTTACATTAAATTCATTTCTTAGAGCTGATGTTGGGAAGTGATATTATAAGTAAAAAAATCTGTTTAAAAATTAGTTATGTACATTTTCCAGCTCTTTAAGCCATTTACATAATACCCATTCCTCAGCTCAAATGCCAGTTTTAATACATGGAAGGAATTCCCAGAAAATTTCTTGCCAAAATGGATTATGCTTCTACAGTAGCTGTTACATTACTTAATTTCTTGATGTTGTTTATGAGTTTTCAAAATTAATTTCAAATCAAATTGTACACCTAGTTATTTCTACATGTGGACTGTTTTCAGTGTGATCTGACAAAGCCTCCAACAATCTGGACATCTTTTTTTTTCTCAAATATCATCATGTTCAATTTCTCCTTACTCAGTTTCAGGCATTGCCTTTTAATATGTGAAATTCAACATGCGGCTTGTTTTCAATGTGATCTCACCAAACCTCCAACAATTTGGGCATCTTTTTTTTCCAACTATATTAATGTTCAATTTCTCTGAGTTCAGTTTCAGGCATTGCTTTTTAAGATGTGAAATTTCTTTGTTGATTGCTCTTCCTAGTCCAAGTGGGGCTAATAAACAGAGCATAATATTATCTGCTCACGTTAGAATTTGAATATGTCTATTTACATATTTTATGGGGGAAAATGTGTATATGAGCTGTAGTTCCTGTACTAATGTCCCTATATACAGGTTAAAAAGAAGTAGGCTGTTGGATAACTAAGATCTGCAGCTGATCCAATAGGTAGGGAAATTGGCAGACTGGGTGGGCCAAGCGGTCCTTATCCCAATGTTTCTAATGGGAGCAAACAGGCATCTGTGCTTTACACCCTTTTCAATGGTACATAATCTGACACCTGCTCATTTTTGGATACCATTATTTTTGCAATATTCTCCTTGTGAACCAGCTGTAGCAAACATAGGACATTCTGATCTAGGCCTAGATGGTCAATACCCATCATAGAAGAGGTCTAGTAACCTTGCCAAAGGCAAAACTCATATAAAGTCAAATTACATATAACATATCCTTTTTCCTAATGGTGTACTTATCTATTAGATAATATAAGGAAAATATTATCATTTATCCCATAGCCTTCTCTAAACCTACTTGGTCATGAGACAGAAGACAGTTATCTTTAACCAATTATTCTAAGTGTCAATATCACTATAGGACAGAAGACAGTTATATTTAACCCATAGTTCTAAGTGTGCTAATATCACTCTTTTGTAAATTTTCTTTCCAATGCACAGCATATAGAAAAGTGTATGAGTGACCATACACAAAAAGGCTGTGTTTCCATTGAGGGTATGTGATGACATCATAGAGACCTTGAGAGTGAAGCTCCAGAGGTCTCTATGATGTCATCACATACCTGAGATGAAACACAGCACTAGTTGTATATGAGCAGCCCTACACTGTTTTATATTTTATATGGTTTACCCCAATTAAAAAATTGTTGCTGAACATTGCAGAGCTCCCAGTCATTTTGGCACCTCACTGTCTGATTGTTCCTTTACCTCAATGACTGAAAACCAATATCCTCTAGCTGGCTCTAGCACCTGGCACATCACTCTCCAAAACCATTGCTCAAAAGGCCACAGCCATGTTAAAGTAAATAAATAAATAGATAAAACCACAACAAATAAACACCATTCCTAACAACCCAGCCATATACATCTGTCTATCTAAAATCAGCCTCAGTTACCTGCTCACTAAACAGTGCCACCATTTCTCAATGAGTTTTTTGAGAAAGCTGCATCTTTAGTGAATCACCAGCCACACTTTGATATTAAGGCTTAAAAGTTGTGATATTGTTGTGACATCAGAATGCTTACTGAGCATGTGCAGAACTTGCATTTTAAAAATTGAATAACTTTGGACTGGATTAATACTTTTCATCAAATCACCAAAGGAAATCTTTCTGAGGCAAGCCCTTTCTACGCTGAAAATTTCAGACAAAAATTCCAAACTGTCTAGGCACTATGAGATGGCGAAAAAGCAGCAATAAAATAGCGATTTTTTTACATTGTTTCACTATCCATATCTCGGAATGTGCTTAACTGACCAGAACAACATTTGGCACATCAAAAGACCTATCTGACAAGACTATGCAGGCAAACTTTTGTGTAACTCCATTCAAAGGTTGTGATGATATTAAAGTTCAGAATTTGAGGTTTAACATTAAAGTGCTGATACAGCACTCAGTCGGCGGAACAATTCAGATTGTTTCTGGGCAGGTTTACGGGGCTTGCAGCAAGGTGGTTTTGCCAACCCTGACACTAGTTCCTGAAGAAGAACTGTCTGCCTGGGAGGAGTACACAGCCGAGTGCAGTGTCAAGGGATGCTGAGCACTGGGCTTGCATATCATCAGCTGGGGAGCATGGAGATGAAAAGACACAGCAGCAAGCAATTCCAGTATCAAAAGTTAGCAAGTGTACAGTGAGCTGACACATCCTTTGTGGCAGTACAGTTTTAAGAGCTCAGCAAGGAAACAGTACAGGCAGACTCCTGCTACTGCTTGAGTGGGCTAATTGGAAGTACTCTTCCACATATTATGTATAAGTTTCTTGAAAATAAATTACCTGAATATATTGCTAAAGATTTGAAAATTAAACAGCCAAATAAGAGTTTGAGATCAGCTCAATATATAGAGTTTGAAGTACCAAAGTTTAGGACAAAGAATGGGTGCACAACACTGTTTTATTTGGGTCCTAAAATTTGGAATAGTTTACCTCCTGACTTGAGAAGTTATGGTATTAAAATAAGTTGGTTAAATATTAATTCCTGGTATCATAGGCAAAGTGTGAAATGTCATGAATGCTGTGGGGTTTGGGGAAATGAGTGAATGTTTATTTGTTAGTGTTGATTTGTTATGTTTTGGATTTAAGTGTGTGTAATTTATTTATTGTGTATTTGTATATTTGTATTTTATATGTTTGTATATTTTCTAATATACTGTAACCAGATTATGTATTTTAGAAGGTGTCCCTTGAAAATGAGTGTATTTGTGTACTCAATGGGATTATTTACCTTGTTCATTATAATGAATAAAATCATTACTACTACTACTACTACTACTACATCCCCACCACACACCCAGAACCAGTTCTATTTTTAAGTCACAAGACTTGAGTGACAGAAGCTACTTCCTGTGAGGCAGGAAGGGTGGGACTACTAGTACACAAGGAATCACTATCCCTGTAGTAATGCAGTAGACAGCCTCCCACCTTAGACCAAGGCAGGTAGAGACACAGAAACCTAAGGACAAAGGCACCAAGACTCACCAGGAGCAAGGCAGCTCATCAAGACTCAATACTGGGACCATGGGCAGAGGAGCCTTCAAGGGAATATAGGCATCAGCCTTTACTTCACTAATTGAAACCAGGCTGACAACGCAGTCCTTCTCCAAGACATGGTAAGTTACAAAATTCGAGAGGATGTGATAAGCTGTCAAGGTTATGGGCCACTTGTCTCCAAGGGACTCCTCTGGAGGTTGGGTCATTGCTCCATATGGAGAACTCTCCAAGAGCTCAGGATTCAGCTGAGTGCATCATGGAGAGAAATAACCTGGCTGCAACAACAGCTGTCATCTCCTCCACATCCACTCCCTAAGAAACCCACTAGTCCAAGGGGATGGAATATGATGGGGTGAGTGGTAGGGCCACAAGGGTGAATCAAGCAAACCATTCTGAAACCTAGGTCACTCCAAGAGCAAATCAATATGCATCTTTGGAGGAAGTTTAGAATCCTGACTCCACAGGAGGGGGACATTGTGTCAGGTGGGGAGACTGAGCAAAGTCATCCAAGGGTTAAAAGGTAGAAAACAGCAGAAAAATGGGTAAGCATCTACTTATTATATGAGACTCAATGGTAATAGGAGTGAAGTGTCACATAGAAGTAGAGAGATGGAAGAAGGTGTTAGTCAAATGCCTCCCAGGCACATCGGCAAAGAAAGATGTAGAGTGCATCGGGAGGATTGTGGATAGAGAGAGTGAAGGAATTGGAATACTGATACACCTTGGAGAAAATGACCTTGTGAACCAGACAGTTGGGGAGGCCAGGCAGAGCTTTATTAAGTTGAGCAAACATTTGGCTGCTCATTCCTCCTCCCTCACTCTCACGGAGATCCTCCTGGTATGGGACAAAGAAGAGCAGTCCAACAAGATCTGGGATAAGGATATTGCAGAATTCAATGAGTGATTACATGGATGGTGCAAGGAAAGAAGTTACCATTTCATCAGAGCCCGAGGGAAAATCAGGTAAAGGAAGCTCTTCAACTTTGATGGTTTGCACCTTGTCGAAGAAGGGGTGAGTGCACTCGGAGAGAAACTTGACATCTACGTCAGATGTTTAAACTAGGTGAGGTGGAGTCCATGGCTAGGAAACCTATCAAGCACAGCAGGGAAGATGGGAACTTAACTGACACTCCCCGGCAAGGACAGACTAGCTTCACACAAATGGCAAACAAATATTGGAAGCAAAAAAGAATAAGGGGGAGGGGTAGCAGTATATGTTCAGTAAGGGATGATAGCCACAACACTCAATATCAGAAAAAGAGGAGGTGTAGAACCCCTGTGGGTGCAGCTCAGTTCAGCATCTGAGAACAAATCTGCTTTGTGGTAGTATACAGACAACCAGGACATGCAGAGGATAGGGATGAATTGCTTCTGGATGACATCAGGGATGCAACATGGAAAGGGAGTATAGAAATGGTCTGCAATCTCAACTTGCCTGATGTTGACTGGACTATACTGATGGCCAGTACCTCAAGGAGTCAAAAGGTGGTGAAAGCCTTACAGGGTTGCCTACTCACCCATCCGGTGAAGCAGTTGTGTAAGTAGGCAGTCCTGTAAGGCATCCATCAAGGATGGCCCCAGACCTAGCTGGATCCTTGATGTGGTCCTCACCAACTCAAAGCTTGTGGGTGCTGTTAAGGTTGGGGAGCTTCTAGCTAATAACAACCACAACTCTGTCTGGTTTGAGATATCCCTGGACAAAGTTAAATCTCGATCTAGGGCAGTGGTCCTGAACTCCAGAGGAGCATACTTCAGATGGATGAAACAGCTAGTCAAGGAAAAGCTGTCAGGAATCTGCAGTACACAGAAGGTGGAGAAAATCTGGGGACAGGTTAAATGGGCCATCTTAGAGGCCACCAAGCTGTGCGTAAACTCAGAAACAAAATGGAGCAAACACAAGAGACCCATTTGGTTCACCACCCAGGTCAAGGAAGCAATTAGAAGCAAAAGAGAAAACTTCTGCACATACAAAATGACCCAAGGGGATAACAATTGGGATGACCACACACAGAAATGCAGGGAAGCAAAGGAGCCAGTGAAACTGGTAAAAGCAGCAGCTGAACTATGGATTGTGCCAGGGATTAAAGAGGTGGACAAAAATTCTTTCAGTACATACAGGAGAAGAGGAAGAAAGAGGGGAGGATAGTTTGGCTCCAAGAGGGAGAGAGGATAATTGAAGATGATGCACAGAAGGCCACTGCACTGAACAAATTCTTCTGTTTGGTATTCACAAAGGAACTTGATGGACCAAGTCCAGACAGTGGCATCAATGCTGCCAACAAGGGGATCCCACAAATAGACGAGTGAACATTTACCATAAATAGGGTTAGGGAGGCACTGATACATCTGAAGATGGACAAAGCACCATGGCTTAATGGTCTTCACCCCAGTGTGCTATCACAACTTGCTCAGGAATTGGCGGAACCCTTGGCACATTTATTCAACCACTCATTACTAATGGGAACCATGCCATGTTACTGGAGAAGTGTGGACATGGTACCCCTCTACAAGGGAGGGAGCAGAGAGGAGGCTGGCAACCAAAGACCAGTAAGCCTCACATCAGTAGTCAGAAAACTGATGGAAACACTAATTAAGCATGAGCTGGTGGAATATCTGGAAGGGAATGGTCTCCAGGAAATAAGACAGTATGGGTGTGTTGCAGGGAGGTCATGCCAGATAATGCTTATTTCTTTTTCTAATTTGGTGACTAAGGAAGCTGGCAGAGGAGACCCAGTAGATCTCCTCTACTTTGACTTTAGTAAAGCTTTTAATTTGTATTGCACTGGGGCCTGCTTAGAAAAATGGAGGACCTAGGCACTGCAAAGAGCATAGTTAGGAGGGTGGGCAATTGGCTAAAGGACAGATGTCAGAGGGCAGTAGTAAATATGGTGAAGTCAGGGGAAGGAGGGGTCACTAGTTTTGGGTCTGGTCTTTTTTAACATGGTCATTAGTGACATTGGCATAGAAATTCAGAACAAGATTGCCCTTTGCAGATGACACTAAGCTAGAGGGTAGGGTTGACATCACAGAGGCAGTGAAGGACTTGCAAGAAGACCTACAGAGACTAAAGAAATGGTCCAGCATATGGCAGCTTAAGTTTACTGCAAAGGAATGTAAGGTAATATATCTAGGAAAAGGGAACTCAAGGGCAGAATATCGGCTTACTGGAGTCCAACTAAGTGTCTCACGTGAAGAATTGGATCTATGGCTCATCATAAGAGACACCCTGAAGCAGGTTAGCCAAGGCAGCAGGTCTTAAAGTAGGGCAAATAAAATACTGGAGTGTATAGATAGAGGATTTGACAGCAGGGACAGGGAGGTGATCCCCCCATGGTACAGTATTGTGTCTAGTTCTGGAGACCACATCTAAAGAAGGACAGGAATAAGCTGGAGGTTGAGCAGAGGAAGGTGACAAAGATGATGCATGGCCTATACAGGCTCTAGTATGAGGCGTGCCTAGAGTCACTGAACCTGTATTCTCTGGAAACTAGGAGGGAAAGGGGGGATATAACTGAGACATTTAAATTTCTGGGGGGCATTAATAAAATACTCTACACTGAACTTTTTTACAGGGTCAATGGATTAGTCACTAGAGATCACGAATAGAAGTTATGGTGTGGGAGCTTCAAAAGGCATCTACGGAAACACTACTTTACTGAAAGGGTCATTGAGCTGTGGAACAGACTACCTGCCAAAGTGGTGGGATCAAGGACCATGGCTGCCTTCAAAAGGGGGTGAGATACAGCTAGGGCTACTATAAGCATAAAGGATATAGGAATCAGGTTGAGGGATAGGTCCCAGGATACATACAAGGTCTGTGAAACCTAAGGGAAGACTTGAAGGACCTTTGATCTCCTTTTCCCACCATTTTCTATGTTTCTAACTCTAAATATAGTGGCACTAGTGTACCACTATAATATTCTTTCCAAAAATGTTTTGCTAATGCACTAGTTAAGGTTAAAGCAACAAAAGTAGGGCATGGGTTATGCACAACCTTGACCCCATTCCATAAGTAAATATGCTGAGATGGGCACAGTATATGAGAATGGGGTGTGCATTACTGTTGACAACCCCAATGCACACCCCATGCCAGTTGCTGCCTGTAGAGTGGAGATGGGGTGTTAGGCCTGGAAACCCTAACATCACATTTCCCTACTTTTGTTGCTTTAACCCTAACTAGTGCATTAATAAAGTTTTTTTTGTGAAGACTATATATAAACATACTGTAACCTGTAATATAGTACATAAGCTGAGATAGGTACAGTATATGAGAATGGGGTGAGTGTTAGGACTGATAAACCTAAGGCACACCCGCACGCCTGTTGCTTCATGCAGGGTGGGGTGGGGTGAGATGGTTGGGAACCCTAACACCACATTTCCCAGATTTTGTCACTGTAATCCTAACTGATGCATTAACAAAGATGTTTGTGAAGGATTTCCTTACTTTTTTGAGAAACAATAATCGTAGTCTTTTTTGCATGTGGGAATGCAGAGTCCACTGGGTCCTGCACTCCCATGCCTCCATAGATGTGTGCATGTATGTTGCCATGAAAGCATTTCAGCCAAAACAGTAACCAAATTGCCAGCATAGCCTTGTTATTACCCCACCTCATGAATGCTGGGCTGCAAATTTTCAAATCTCAGCCGAAATGTCATTCCATGCCACAGGTGAGAAAACACAAATTTGGCCAGGAATCAAAAACTGGCAGCTGTCACATTCATTAGGTGAATAGTGGCATTTAAGGCAGTATAGCGCAGTGGTCTAAGGCTCTGAGCTGCAAATTTGGTGACATCCAGCAGACCAGACCTGGGTTTGAATCCCACAGCTTCCACTTGTATACTGTGTGACCCTGAGCAAGTCACTTAACCTCCTTGTGCTCCTAGGTCGCTCCTGTAAAAAAGCTTTCAGCTTAGTGTGCTATACCTGGTTAAACAACTAAATAAAAAAAAAAGAAATGGCTATACTGAAAATTTGGGATGAAAATATTGAAAATTACAAAAGTTAGGAGCAAGCATACTGAAATGTCAACAGATGCACAGAACTTTGCAGTTTTACCATATTTTGACTCTAAATTTTCAACATACCGTTCTTATGACCCCACCTCATGAACATGTACTGTATGGTGAAAATTTTGAAATCTGGCCTGAAAGGTAATTTTGCCAACCAACCGTGAAGTCACGTTTTGGTCAGGATTTGCAAACTGATACCACCGTTGTTCATGAGGAGGTGTCTCAAAAAATATTTGTTGAAAATTTGGTATCAAGATCTTTACAAATGACAAAGTTATGTAACAAAGTTGAAAACCCTACTGAAATATATTGAATTGCATTTACCTTTGTTTCTCAACTCCCTGGTGGTATAGTGGTCCCTCCCCCCCAGATGTCCGATTGCCATCCCCACATAAAAATATATATTTCCATGGTAGTGTGCTGGTCCCTCACCCCTTCCCCATTCATTGATCACTGTCCCCATGTAAAAACAAAAGTCTTTCTCTGGTAATCTAATGGTCCCTCCTGCCTCCCTAGATGTCTGATTGCTGCCCATGTATACAAAAATATCTATTTCCCCTGGTAGTCTAGTGGTCCCTCCCCCTGATGTCTAATCACCATCCCCAGTTAAAATACTGAAATCCCTGGTAGTCTAGTTGTCCCTCCCCCCTTCCTCATTCTCCGATCACCAGCCTTGGTTAAAATATCAAAATCCCTGGTGGTGTAATGGTCCCCTTCCCATTCTCCATCCCAGAATTATTTTTTTTAATTTCTCTTGTGGTCTATTGTACCCCCTACCCCCACTGGGTTAGGTAGTCACCCACCCATCTCATCTCACAGCCAGCAACCAGCACAGTCTTCCTCTCAGCACCACAGCTGGCTACCTACTGAGTTGTGAGTGACAGCATACTGTGTACAATATGTGCTCATTCACAGCTCAGTCAGCAGCTGGCCATGGTGGTGAGAGGAGGGCTGTGCTGGTCACTGGCTGGGATACAGGATGGGGGGAGTCTGGTGGTGAGTGAATACCTCACAGGGTAGGGGGATGAGGGATCCAATAGACCACCTGGGAAATTAAAAAATAATTCATGGTATGGTGATCAGGGAGGGGGGAGGGACCACTAAACTACTAGGGATTTCAGTATTTTAATTGGAGAAAGCAATCAAAGAACATGGGAGAGGGAGGGACCACTAGACTTCAAGGGATTTCAGTATGTAGACTGGGGACAGTGTTCAGACATTGGGGGGGATGACCACTTGACTACCAGGGAAATAAATATTTTTGTATACGGGGACAGTAATTGGACATCAGGAGAAGGGGCGGGACCACTAGACTACCAGGGAAAGCCATTCTTTTATATGGATTTGATGATTGGTGAAAGGGGGCCGGACCACTAGATTAACAGGGAAATATATATTTTTATACGGGGATGACAATCAGACATTGGGGACCACCAGACTACCAGGGAAACATATATATTTATATGGGGTTGGCGATCAAATATCGAGGTAAGGACCACCTGGGCAGTCATTTCTTTGCAAATTGCGAAAAATAATAATTTTGTGTGGTTCCTTTTTCACAATTTGCAGTAAAAGAAAAATCATTTTTTGCAAATTGCAGTAAAAGGAAAATTGTTTTTTTGCAAATTACAAAAAATGATTCCTTTTCATGATTTATTTTTTTCACAATTTGCAAAAAAGAATTTTGTCATGTTATAAAAACACATTTACAGGGGATTTATAAAAAAAACTAACAACAGAATCCAATAGAATGGGTCCCAATTAGCAGAACACATGGGTTGTCACTTCAGAAAACATCATTGTTTTCTGTTTTTTTAACTCTGTTTTCATTGCTAAGAAAATACGAGATGGCAGCAGCAGGTAAAAAGATTCCCCATTTGTGACAAAGGATTACCCGTTTGTAACACAGAATTGTCCATTTGTGACATAGAATCCTTTATTGAGGTGAACATCTAACTTTTCCCTTAGGAAATAATGGGAAACTTTAAAATTTAATAACTTTAGAACAGTTTATTATTTTTTCACCAACCTTCAAAAGGCACATCTGTGACCCAAGACCTTTCATGCTTTTTGCACCTTAATAAGTTTGCAATGGTTCAACTAATTTGCATGAACTTTTGCATGCGCCATAAGGGACCAAACTCTATTGATGCATGAACTTTTATTCCAGTCGGATGTGTGGGTGCAGAGATATGGCATGTTGTTATAGGTGCATGATCACGCCCCTATTGTTAGGGTCTAACCTTCACTTCTATGATAATCTCAAAAATTTTCACTTTAATAACTTAACAACCATTCAATTGATTTGCATGAAATGTTTCATGTGCCAACAGGGACTGAAGATCTCTTAATGTGCCAAGTTTAACTCCAGTCGGATGTGTGGTGCAGAGATATGGAGTGTCAAACATTTGCAAATTATAATTTTTGGTGAAATTCTTTGTCATGCTGCTGCACAAAAATGGCTTGGGAATTTGGTCTGCTACTATTAAGGTAGAGAGGGCTTGGGTCACTGATGGGCCTTTTGAAGATTTGGTTAAAAAATATTATTCCATTCAAAAGTTATTACATTTCAAAAAATTCCCATTATTTTCAATTGCAAAAGTTAGATGCGAGCCTTGAAACAGGATTCTGTGTCACAAATGGGCAATCCTGTGTTGCAAAAAAGTAATCCTTTGTCACAAATAGGGACTAGTTTTTTTGTCCTGCCACAATCTTGTTTTTTCTTAGAGAGACAAACAAATTTATAAAACAGAAAAAAATATGTTTTTTTAAGTAACTAACACAGGTGTTCTACTAATGCAGACCTGTTCTACTATATTCTGATGTTCTTTTTTTCATAAATCACCTGGAAAAGTGTCTTTTTAACATGGCAAAATCCTTTTTTGCAAATTTGCGAAAAAAGAATCACAAAACAGAATCCTGTTTTGCAATTTGCAAAAATGGATTTTTCTTTTTTCACAAATTGTGAAAAAAGAACACAAACAAGGATTTTGTTTTGCAATTTATGAAAAAGGATTTTCCTTTACTGCAAATTGTGAAAAAAGAAAACTCGATACAGGATTCTATTTCACAAGGTGTGAAAAAATAATGTTTTGTACAGTTTTATTTGTCACTTCACAATGAAGAAATGGTTTGGAATTTTGGTCTGACATGTTTAGGGTACAAAGGGCTTGCTCCATGGATGTGCCTTTTACTGGTTTGGTGAAAGCAGATTACTTTGCTCTGGAGTTCTGGGTGTTAAAATTTTCCTTTGTTTATCATAGAATAACATAAAGTAAGGTTACACAGTTGTTTCTTTATCACTCTGCTGTGAAAGCATTTCACCCAATTTTTGTATGAAATTTTCAGGGTACAAAGGGTTTGCCCTACAGATATCTTTTGCTGGTTTGCTGACAAGATATTCTTTTGCTGTGGAGTTATACAGGTTTTAAATTTTCCTGTGATTCCCATAGGATAACATTGTAATGTAAAGTCTTTCTTTGGTGATGTGCAGCATGACATGGGAGATGACTACAGTATTTTGCTCCCACCTGCTATTGCAGATATGAATACTATTGTGGACTGATCAGAGCACAGGGCCTGGATGGCTATGCACTCCCACAGGCAAATAAGGATACAATTGCACTATCTCAAAAAGTAAGGAAATTCTTTGCACAAAAACTTCATTAATGTACTAGTTAGGGTTCCAGTGTCAAAAGTAGGGAAAAGTTGTGTTGGGGATTCCAACCCTCCTGCAGGCAGCCACAGGCATGGGGTGTGCCTTGAGTTGTCAACCCTAACGTTCACCCATTCTCCTTTACTGTACCCATCTCAGCTTATTTACTCATGGAATGGAGTGAGTGGTAGGGCAGACACCCCAAGGCACACACCACACCTGTAGCTGCCTGCATGGTGGGGGTTGGGTGTTAGGGTTGGAAACCCTAACAGGACATTTCCCTGCTTTTGACACTGGAACCCTAACTAGTAAATTAATTATGTTTTTTTTGTTGCAAAGAAGATATATATAGGCAGGTCACCTGAAAGGGAGGGGGAAGAAAGAAGTGGTACTGGGGGTGGGCACCATGGTCCGCTCTGGGGTATCATTTTAAACAATTAAATAGATAATCAGATAGATAGATACATACATATATAGACAGACAGAGACAGATTGAACAGGGGATTTGCAGCTCACTGCTCTGACTACAGCCCACAGCTTGATTTCCAGCTGCAGCTGAAGAATTCAAGAATGTCCCACTGTTCTTTTTTTTTCTCTAGTTCCCCACTTCCCATTGGGAACTCAGCCTCCACCTGCTCACTGCCCCCATACCCAGGCTTTCCCCACTGGATGGGGTCACCAGGTGAGTACCCCCAGCACACAGTTCATGGTAACATGCCCTGGCTTACCCCTTAGGGTGGGGCCACTGGAGCTGGACTCTTTCCTGCAGGCACTGTTGGCAGTGGGGATGGTGGCAGAGCAGGGCTTCATGCTTGGAGTTGGAATTTTTTGTGTGCAGCTGTGCCTGGGGATGAGGATGTGCAATGATGGCCCATGTCCACCCCGTCTCCCACAGATTAGAGTGCAGACACAATGGATCCCCCCCAGCTTCCACCAGGGGTTCATGATGTGCCGGACACACTACCCCCCCTCCATCAGAGAAGGACAACAGTCCCAAAGATGCTCAATCCTTCTCCCCCCCAGCAGGCCCTCCAATGTCCAGAGTCCATTTCTGAACCCAGGTCATCGGTGTCACAGACAGATGCACTGCCTCTGTGTTGGCGGGCCAGCAATATCACACTGTTCTCATACAGAAAACATGGATGAACCACTTCTCTTGCTAAGCTGGGCACCCTGGATTTTGGGGTGCCCAGAAAAAGTATTTCTGGAATGTTTAAAAAAATACAAACAGCAGAACTTAGTGAAATGGGTCCCATTTAGGTAGGTTCATTTCTTTGTTTTTTTTTTTTTAAAGAGATTAGTTTTATGCATTTTCAAGGTTTGTGAATTTTAAACAAGAAAATGTTGGCCAACTTAATCAGTATTTTTATCAACATGAGAGGTAAGTCATACAAATAAGCAGATGCAATCATTTTTATTACCGGTCGGAAGGTAAATCAAGAAAATAAGCAATTGTGATTTTTTACTGCTCACATCAGGATATTAACTCTAAATTTTTTATAACTCTGGAACGATACAATATTTTTTCATGAAACTTTCCAAAGACACACTATTGGCATGGGCCTCTTCAACCCTGAAAATTTCCTGGAAAAATTCCACACCGTCTAGGCTGTAGGTGAGAGCAAAAAATACCCCATGTTAAGTACAGGGAAACCAAATATGTTTTTTTTTTCAGCTTTTGGCACTCTGTATCTTAAAAGTTGAATGAGATGCCATCACAAAACCTTTTACATCTTGAGACTCTGGAAGCCTCACTACGCAAGCCAAATTTTGGATTATTTTGTCAAACAATGCTGAAGTTGTAAAAGTACAAAAATTGGGGTTTAACATTAAACAGCCTACTCAACCCTAAGTATAAGTGTGCTACCTTGCCCCTGTAATGCTGTATATAAAAATTGCAAAAAACCTTTTTAATGCTCCAGTTAGGGTCAAAGTGACAAAAGTTGGGAAATGAGGTGTTAGGGTTTCCTTAACACCCCACCCTCTCAAACCAGGCAGGAGAGCAGGTGTGGGGTGTGCTTTGGGCTTCCCAAGCTTAACACTCACCCCATTTCATCTGTAAATAAGGTCACATATGTAGACTTTAAGAGAATGGGGTGAACATTAGGCTTGAGAAGCACAAGGTACACCCCACACCTGTCCTTCTGCCTGGTTTGGGAGAGTGGGGTGTTAGGAAAACCCTAATGCCTCTTTCCAAACTTTTGTTGCTTTGATCCTGACTGGACCATTAACAAAGTTTTTTGCAATTTATTTCCTTACTTTTTGGGATAGCCTAATAGTATTTATTTTACTGTGAGAGTGCAGTAGATGCATATATGTATGTAGCTGTGGGAGCACAGGGCCCTATAGGCCCTGCACTTCCATTTATAGGACAACAGTGACAAAATTGCCAGCATAACCACCTTATTACCCCACCTCATGTACCCGCTACATAAAATTTTTGAATCCCAGCTGAAATGTAATTGTGCGCAACTGCAATGCCATTCCATGCCACAGGTGTGAAAACACATTCTGGGCAGAATTTGAAAAATTACAGCTGTAATATACATGAGGCAGTGTAATAAGAAGGCTATTTTGGAAATCTGAGGTAAAAATATTTTACATTGCCTAAGTTACGAGTGGGCGTAATAAAATTGCAATGAATGATCATAACTTTGGCATTTTTTTATATTTTGACCTACATTTTCAACATGGTCTTCTTATTACTCCACCTCATAAACCCTGTAGGTGAAAATGTTCAAATCCTTGCCAAAACACCATTGCACACCACAGGTGCAAACACAGATTTCAGACAGGGTGAGAAAAATGACAGCTGTACTGTTCATGAGGTGGTGTGAAAAAATGATTACAGTATATTGAACATTTAGAATCATAATATTGAAAATTACCAAAGTTATGGGCATGTGTAGAAAAATTTGAACAAACACTCATAACGCTGCCATTTTTGTGTTGCTTGCACGTATGTGCAAGAAACACATTGCTTTCAGCAGTTAGGGAGAATGCCTAAATGCATCAGGAAATTTGGACCATGTCACCATGTAATCAGCTGTTTTGGTGCATTACAAACTACCAAAGCAGCTGATTGGTGTCCCCGGCTTCTCCGTTGGCCTCTCACAGTCCCCAGGAAGCAGACAGAAAGCCATCACCCATCGTTCAGTGTGCCCTCCTGGTAAAACATTTCAATAAAAAAAAAGTCAATGGGGTCCCCAATCCCCCTGTCGGCATGAACCCCTCCCCAGTTAACTAGAATCTGCAGCTTATCTAATAGGTAGGGAAATGGGCAGACAGGGTGGGCCAAGCGGTCCTTATCTGTTGTCAAAGTCTATGTTTCTATGTTTCTATTTGCTGATGGGGAAGCCCAATCCCCTTCAGCATAATGCACCTCCCTCCATTTGTTGTTTACTGAGGGGGGGTGCCAAATCCCCCCTTGACTCATGCATCCCCCCAGCACACAATATGGCTGATGGGGGTACCTTATCCTCTGTCAGCTCCACTGCCGCCCCCAAACAAACATCCATCTGCCACACTGAGAGCCCACCCCAGCATGGCAAATTTCTCTTTGGCCAACAGGGGTGCCCGAATCCCCCATCGGCTCCACTGCCCCCCCAAACAAACTGCCTGGTGCCATGCTGGGAGCCCACCTCAGCATGGCAAAAGTCCCCCATCGTCTGTGTAAAAAAAAAACCTAGAAAAAAATGGTCCCTTGTTGATTCTCTTCCCCCTTCCCCAACCTGCACCCACCCTCTGTGAACCCCACCTCTCCACATCCCACCTCACCCCACACTTACCTCTGGAGCCCAGCGCGATGCTCTTCATTGGACCGGGAACATGTCTGCACTCTTCAAAGCTGACCATGAACTGAAGAAATGCCAGTAAGCTGTATAATGGCATAAATGTTTTTTTTTTTTTCAACTTTGGTGCATATCTCGGCCATTTTGGGGAATTATTTCACCAAATTTTCAACATGGAGTTCTTGGAACCCACCTCATGAACTCAGTCACTGTCATTTTGTTATTCAGTCCAGAAAGGTGATTTTATGGTCACTGCCTGGTACCACCTTTTGGGACTGATTAATGAAATGACAGTGTCACAGTTCATGTGGTAGGCCCCCAAAAACCCTATGTTGAAAATTTGGTGAAAAATATCTCAAAAATGACTGTTTTATGAGTGTGCATTGTGCAGTTCCTATGCATGCTCTTAACTTCAAGCATTTTTAATATTTTTACTCCAGATTTTCAACATTGCCATTTTACCACAATTCCTTATGAACAGCACAGCTGTCATTTTTCACATCTTGCCCGAAATGTGTTTTCACACATATAGCACACAGTGGCACAGTCAGTGTGCAAAATCAATGTTCAGGACAGATTAAGAAAATCACAGTGACAGTGTTCATGAGCAGAGGTCTTAAACTTGACTATGTTGAAAACTTAGTGACAAACTTCCATAAAATGACTGTGTTATGAGCGTGCATTGTGCAACTTCCATGCACATTCATAAGTTCATGAATTCATAATATTTTCAGTCCAGATTTTCAACATTGGCCTTTTTCCACACCTCCTTATGAAAAATACAGCTGACATTTTTCACACCCTGGCTGAAATGTGTTTCACACTTCAGGCGCCAATTAGCACGGTCGCTGTGGGAAATCAGTGTGCGAGACAGATTAAGAAAATCACAGTGACAGTGTTCATGAGCAGAGGTCCCAAAATGCCTGTGTTGAAAATCTGCTGTAAAATACCCCCAAACTAATTACATTATGGGCGTGCATTGCGCAGTTTCTATGCAAACTCATGACTTCACCAGTTTTTATATATTTTCACTCCGATTTTCAACATTGCCATTTTTTTTACACCTCTTCATGAACAGTACAGGTGTCATTTGTTGCATCCTGTTCAAACTGTGTTTTTGCACCTGTGGTGCCAAGTGGTGCAGTTGCTGTGCAAAATCACCTTTCGGCTAACAAACTGATAGTGTCACTGTTCATGCGGTAGGGTCACAAAAAGCCTAAGTTGAAAACTTGGAGTAAAAATACCAAGACATGCCCAGGGTGTTAGGGTTTTTGACCATAACGCCCTACCCTGTAGGGACTGACAGGTATCAGGGGTGTGATTTGGGATTGTCAACAGTAATGCTCATACTATTCCACTCCCACCCTGCAGCCAGTGGCAGGCTTTGAGGTGCACCTTGGAGCCTTTGGCCCCAGAGTTCACCCCATTCTCCTATACCTCACCTATTTCAGAGTATTTCCTTATGGAATGAGGTGAGTGTGATGCCCGAACACTCCAAAGCACACCTCAACACTTATAAGTGTCTGCAGGGTAGGGTGAGGTGAAATGTCATGACCGTTATGGGCAACGACTCAAAGGTACACCCCAATGCCTGTCATCTCTGCAGGGTGGAGGTGGAGATGGCATCAGTTCAATACGTCACTGCCATTTCTATACTGCATCTGTCTAACTCCTGCACTTCCACTGCTAATGACAGCAATCAACTCTTGGCATTGACAAATGCTTGTTTAGGAATTGATTCACCAAATTTTCAATATGGCCTTTTTGGGACCTCACCTCATGAACACTGGTATTGAAATTTTGTTATTCCATCTTGAAAGGTGATTTCATACAGCAACTGCAAAATCACCTTTTGGGGCCAGTTAACAAAATGACAGTGCCAATGTTCATGAGGTGGGATCCCAAAAAGGCCATGTTAAAAATTTGGTGAAAAAATTCATAAAAATGGCAAAGTTGTAAACATAAGTTCAAAACTCCATTGAAATACATTATATGGCACTTACCTTGATTCCTCAGTTCATAGTTCAGCTCTGAAGAATGCAGATGTGTCTTGGTCCACAGAAGATGACAGCCTATGACCTCCAGTGGTAAGAATAGGGCATGGGTGGGGTGGGGTCGTGGGTGATCAGTGGGAGGATTGGGATGGAAGAGGGGACAATGAGGGAACATTTTATTGTTTTCATTTACAGGATAAAAGTAAATAAATATTTCAGGACACTGAGGGTGGGCTCCCCAGTGTCCAACACTGTTGGGGGGCTTGTAATGCTGACATGGGGATTGAACCCCCCCAATGTCAGCACTATAAATAAAACAATGGGCTGTGGGGGGCATCCAACACCAGGGTGGGCATCCTGGTATCAGATTATATAAATGTAAATAAATAAACAGAAGTAACATAAAAATAAGAGGGGTGTGATTGGAGAGTGGGGGTGCCACTAGACACCAGAGACTGAAAAAAATATGGGGACAGTGATCAGAGGGTGTGGGGGGAGATTTCCACTAGACACCAGGGAATATATCTGTTATTTACAGGGACAGTGATCGGGAAGTGAGGGCTGCTACTAAACATCAAGCCAAGGGGGGCTCACAGCTCACACTGCAGCTGACAACACGAGTTAAGTTGTAACTGCAGAACTCAAGAAAATCAGCTGTTCTCATACATAGAGCATGGAGAGGCGCTCTACTTGCTAAGCTGGGCACAAGGGATGTTGGGTGCCCAGACAAAGTATTTCTGTTCCTAATTGTGAAAAACAAACAGAATCTAGCTAAACAGGGATCAGTTTTTTTTTAAATAATATTGTTATGTATTTTCCACACTTTTTAGTTTGTGGAAAAAAAACAAGATGGTGGCTCACGAAAAAGGATTTTTTTTTTGTGAAAAAGGATTGGCACCTCATGAAAAAGAATCCTGTTTCATAAGGCCAAATCTTTTGTCAAACATTTTACCTCTATCCAGGAAAGTGATCTTTCCATTGAAAACAATGGTGACAACAATTGAATAATTTTGCAACAAATTAATATTTTTCCACCAAATGCATGGCAGTTCTGTCTCCCAAGCTGCTTCTACAACAAAAAAAATCACACCAGAAATCCACACAGTCTGGTTGCCAGGCGATGAGGAAAAAATTGCAAAGAATGGTGACTTTTAAGGTTTTTGCACTATCCAGAATCTGTACATCTGACCACAGCAAAACTTGCCACATCAAGAGATCAACCCCATGAAACAGGGCTTACCAAATCTTGTGCAACTCCATTGATCAGTTACAAAGTTATTAAAGTGCAAAATTTGAGCTTTAACATTAAACATGCTACTCAACCCTAACTATAGTTGTACTATCGCACCACTATAATAAGCAGTTCACCTCTGGTTAACTCACAGAATCACAAGATTACACACAAAATCATACAATCAAAAATCAGTTTCCTGAACCTGTTTTTGTCCCTCTTTGGTTTTCAATATGAACATTGCTTATGAAAAGTTTTAACTATTTTTTATGATATCAGGATGCCGGATCCCGGCACCAGCTTTTATGTCAAGTCAAGTCAAAGTTTATTGGCAGGAAAGAAACCTGATTGAGCAAGCTCATTTACAAGGAGGTCCTGAGAGACAAGTAATGTGCAATGCACGTTCAATAAGCCAAGGCCAAACATTTAACAGGAATACACAGGGCAATATACATTAACATACAGCTTTCTAAGGGAAATATATACATGGAGTAGGATAATTTACAAGCTTAAGACATTGTGGAGCAACAGTCAGGCATACAGCTTCACAAGGGATAATATATACAGTACATGGAGTAGGGTAATTTACAAGGTGAAGGCATTGCGGTACACAGTAAGGCATAAACAGTCAGGTAGATGGAGGAACGGTTAGCATAGGCAGTAATTAAAACTTCCAATGATAAAACTAGCAATGAGAAAACCTGGAAATTATGGTATGGGATTATAGGAGAGAAGAGAATGAGGAGTCAGCCGTGAGTAATGGGGAGGAGGTGGAGAGGAAGGTAGGCCAGGTAGGTATAATAGTGGAGAGGGAGGAGCCTGTGTTGTCAAGAAGATTGGGGGGATGTCCCTGAATGGTGGAGAGGGGGTGGAGTGGGTAGGTAGGCTAGGTAGGGTAGCTATGGTAAGGGTGGATAGGGAAGAATAGTGCAGAAAGCAAGTAGGGTAGTGGTCAAGTAAGTACTGTAGAGATCGAGGTGTGGCGGCATAGTTCTGGTAAGATGGGGGATGGGGAGAGGGGGTGATGGTAGGTGAGTCAAGGTACGTATATGGAGAGGGGACCTTAAGTGAGGTAACCCATGATGATGATGAGAGAGGGTGATGGCAAACTGACAATTTGGAGTATAATGGTCAGTAGCATTGACAGGAGTCACGTAACTTGTAATAAGTAGTTTTTTGAATCTGCTCAGGGGGAGTAACTGATGCAGCTTGAGGATAGACTGGGCTTTGTTCCAGGCCACTTGTAGGGCATGATTTGTGGCCAAGCCCCCAATGCGGGTGTGGATGCTAGGGACCTCCAGCATAATGTAAGTGGTACCATGGAGTGTGTGTAAGGAGGTAGTTCGCCGGAAAAGTTTGTTTACATGGGGGTGAGCTTTAGCAAGAGGGCTTTATATAGCCTGGTGAGGGAGTGAGAGAACCATCTAGTAGCTAATGAAGTCCAGCCCAGTGAGGCATAAAGGTTGCAGTGGTGAGTGTGACGATGAGCATTTGAAATGAAATGTATGGCTCTGTGGTACAGTTTATCCAATTGGTGAAGGATGGAGCCTGAGCAACTGCCATAAGGGATATCTGCGTAGTCGAGGAGCAGCACAAAGGCTATCTGGACTAGTCAAAGTCTGGCATCAATGGTCAACAGAGATTTATTCCTATAGAAAGATCCAAGTTTCTGCCATAATTTCTTAGCAAGGGGGGGTGATATGCACAGAGAATGTTAGATGTTAGTCTAGATCACAGCCTAAATATTTGAAATTACTAACTACCTCGACATTATCTTCAAGAAGGGTCTTTATAGGGGCAGGGACAATAGACCCCTTTGAATGGCAGTTTGAAGGCTGGAATGGAAATACATGACCTTCATTTTTTTTTTGCATTTAAAAGAAGTTTAGACTGAGTAAGGCTGAGCTGGAGGTGGTCAAATTCTGACTGGAGCTCCAAGTGGGCTTTGGTTGCTGAAGGTTTGGATGTATATATTACCATGTCATCCACGAAAAGGTGCAGCTTTGCTTTGTTTATGTTGTTACCAATGATGTTGATGTATAGCATAAACAGCAGGGGACCAAGGATCGAGCCTTGTGGTACACCTCTCAAGAGAGAGAAAGGAATGGGAAGAGGGAACTACCTGCTTTCACTTGTTGCATTCTATTTGTCAAGTAGCTGTTGAACCATACTAGTGCGGATCTAGAGATGCCATGCCATTGGAGCGTGTCTAGGAGTATAACATGATCAACAGTATTGAATGCTTTGCTAAGGTCCAAAAAAAACCACTCCTGTGACTTGTTTTTTATCCATGGCCATGAGCCAGTCATTACTAACTGAGGCTAGGGCTGATGTGGTGCTGTCTACTGGTCTGAAACCTGACTGGTATGGAGTTATTAAGTTGTTTTTGTCAAGATAGTCTCTTATTTGGACATTTATCAACTTCTCAAGTAGTTTAGATAGCAAGGGAAGGATGGATATTGGGCAGTAGTTATTTAGATCCGTGGGACCATCTGACTTTAATAGAGGAAGTACCTGGACAGTTTTCCATAGGTCAGGCATGGTGCTAGAGCAGATGGACATATTAAGCAAATGCAGTACAGGGGCTCTTAGGAAGTGGATGCCAGCTTTGATGAAGTAAGGGCCTATGACGTCAGCACCAGCACCTTTGTTAATATCTAGTTGAAATAAGAGGTCTTCCACTTCTTTGAACTGGAAGGGAGTGAAGGAGAAGATGCTGCTTGTCAGTGGTGGTGAATGTCTGTGTACGTTGGATGCTAAAGTGGCTGCTTTTGCAGTATCAAAAGCAAGGCCAGCAGTGGAGAAGTGATCATTAAAACTGTGTCGTATGCTAGGCTTATCAGAAGGGGTCTGACCATTAAGGGAGATCTTACCAGGTAGTGTGGAGGAAGGTTTATTGCCTTCCACTGCTTTAATGATACTCCAGAATTTGTTTGAGTTTCTCTTTGCAGTGTCAAAAGCAAGAAGGAAGTAGGAAGCTTTTGTGGCCCTGATCTGTTTTGTGCACTCATTTTGGCGGGCTCTGAAGGCTGCCCAGTCCACTGGGAGTTTGGTCCATCTGGCTGTAGCCCAGAGATGATCCTTTGCATTTAATGCAGCCTTTAGGACAGAGGTGAACTATGGGCAAGAGTGCTTCCATGTTCTACATTTTAACATAGTGGCATGTTTATTGATGATAGCGCCAAATGTGTTGTTGAAGAGGGAGGTCGCATCATTGATGTTTGTGGCTACATAAAAGTTGGTTCAGTCTATGTCTCTGAGGTCTGCTAAGTAATGTGGTAGATTGAACTTGCAGAAGCCCCTTTTCCAAATGAATCTATTTACCGACTTGAGTGGTTGCTGCCCTCTGACACAGGCCACAGCACAATGGTCACTGACATCATTGTGAAACACTGCTAAGTGTGTGAACTTATGGGGTCTGTTTGTAAGAATGAGGTCAATCAGCAACCCATTTGAAGGTGTTTTGGGGTTTGGATGACTGTACTCTGATACCAGTTGAGTGAAGCCAGCCTCGTCGCAGAGGTCCTTGAGTTGTGAACATTTGTTACAGACTTTGTGCCAGTCGAGATTAAAATCACCTAGGATGATTATCTCATTCTGTCTTGAGTCAGACATGGTGCACAGATGATTTAGGGGTTCCAGGCCCACAGAGGGTGGACAGTAACAGCCTATTACCATTAAAGTTTCCATGGATGAAAAGGATTGGTTTATTAGAATGGATTTGAATTCCTTTGGTATAGTAGTCGGGGTGATGTCTGAGACAGTAAATTTTTATTTGACATACTGTAGATGACTACACCTCCTCCCCTGGTTGGTCTATCACTTCAATAGATATTATAGGAGGGGACGGGAGGGATACTGCAGTGTCAAGGGTGTTTTTTTTAGCCATGTTTCTGTTAAGACGAAGATATCTGGGTCTGTGTGGGAGATCCAGGTCTGGATAAGATCAACCTTTTTCAGTAGATTACATGCATTAATATGCAGACACTTCAAGCCCTTGGCACCAGCAAAGGCGGCTGGTGACTTTAGGGTCTGTGGTGGCCCAGGGTTTAATTCAATTTATTTTAATTATGTCCTTGAGGTTCTTTGGAGTTCCTTTCTTGCTCTTTCACTATTCTCTTTTCTTCTATAACTCTGGACTACAATGTGCAACCTCTCCAGTCTCGAAAGCTTTCATTTTTTTTTCTATTACTCTGGACGCCAATGTTTGATTTTTCCAATCTCCAAAGCTCCAGTTCTCCTGACCCTGGCAGGCTCTGCTCCTGATTTTTATCCTGCAGGTTCTACTCCAGACTCCTGGCTCTTATCCATCCTGCACCAGGTTTCCAATTCCTGTCTGCTGTTTCATGTCTCCAACACTCCAGCACTCATCTAAACTTTTACTTCCATTTGACCAGGTTCCAGGCTCTGAATTCTGAATCTGGTTGGTTCATAGGAACTCTGAGCAGATGTCCTCACTTGGACTGTAACTTAGGAGTCCTCATAACTGGGGCATGCTGCCAAGGGTGGTCTCTGTTTTTAACAGTCCCTGACAGCACTGGGACAACACTGAAAAAAAGTAAGATTTTGATTCACTTCCCTTCATATTTCATATATTTGCTGCAATTCATTCCCTATTTTCTTTTTTACTGAGACCAGCTGCATGAAAACAAGATCACGTTCCCCAAGACTTTATCTTCTCTGCCTGCTTGCCTACACCTGACATCATAATCTATGGTTTATGACATCATAATTATTTCCACAGCAACTGATTGTGATGTCATAAACAGAAGTATGATGTCAGGTGTAGACAAGCAGCCAGAGCTGAAAGGGCAGAGATACATTTTTAATTGAAATATTCTTAGTAATAAGGAAATAAGAGTAAGAATTACAGAAATAAATTAAATATAAGCTACAATATGTCAAAATAGTAAATTTTTTCAAAGCTGTTTTATCTGAGTTGGGAGCTCCTTAAGCGAATCAGCTGAAGTACCAATTTGTGGCCCTCTCATATCCCTTTCTCTTTGCAGTACTCATGAATGCTGATGCTCCCTTGTTTCTTCAGCCTGCAATGCACAATCACCTTGCTCCCAAAGACAAGTCCATTTTTGCTGCCTTGGTCCGCTCTCCACCAAGCCTATCCAAGCTTCAAATGGCACAGTTTCCTCACTCCAGCATTGTTTGCTTACACCATTTGCATTGGGGTTCAGATGGGAGTCCAACTCAGATTTCTTAGATGGGCCTAGAGAGAAAGGGGTGAAAAATAGGGAGAATGGAAAACCACAGCTGAAAGAAATAACTTCCACAGTCAAGGACTCACCAAATCCGTGGGTAAGGCAATGGTAGCATATCTTTAGTAAGAAAAATAAAGCATAACATTTCTCAGTTAAGCAGCTCCTCCACAGTCAGCTAACATACATCTGCTATCTTCTTCCAGTTTTTGATAACTCCAGGTCCAGACACCAGCATGTTTTGATTTTGCCATCCCAGACAAATTTCCAAAATGACTCTGGCAGTTCTAAAGGCTTTATCAAGTAAGTAGCCTAGTGTCTTCAATGGTGGAGAAGCAGGTGAACATGAACATCCTGATCTACTGCATGGGAGATAAAGCAGACAACATCCTCAGGGGATGGCATTGAGTGATGCATAATTGAAAATCACAGTGTCGTCTGGGTGGAGCTAAGTGAATATTTCATGGGCCACAGAAATGTTATCTAGGAAAGAACCAAATTTAAAATATGCAAACAGGAAGAAGATGAACCTGTTGATGAGTTCATTATAGTATTGCACACCGTAGCAGAGCACTATATGTACATTCATAGGACATTCAGGAATATTTGATCTTTGACCGGATTGTCATTGGGCTCCAACACAGCAAACTGGGGAAACACATGCAGCTTGACAATAACCTCACACTGAAGAAAGTCATCATGATGGCCCAACAGAGTTAGTCTAAATGGAAACAACAGTTAGATCTCACAGCAGGGACAGGCAAGGGGCAAAGCAAGCCCATTGCCGGACACCACGCAGGGCAGAAATTTCTCTAATCAGAGGAATCCTAATAAACCCAATCCTACTCCTAAAGGGATACAGGATTAATGACATAATGGAGGGGCACCTCACTATGGAATGGACACATAGAAGCAATGTGGGTGATATGGGAAGACACCATTACATCCATACGCCTATTATCTAGCACAATGTGTTACCTGCAATATATACAAAAGGTTGGGTACTACAGGAGTGTATGTAGGTCAAAATCAACAGTCCACAAAGTTTGAAGTACCAAAGTGCAACACTAAGTATACCTTTTTGGGATTGGTTCAGACCCAATGGGAGAGATGGGAAATGACAGTCCTTGTGAGCAAGATACAGGAGGAATTAAATATGGACATGTGCACATGTGTGCCTGCCATCATATGACAATGAAAGTCAGCAGGACATGTTTATGTTGTGAGGGACCTCCATACCCTGTTGCTAGGCAAACAGACAATTATGAAGCTTTATTGTCTTGCTAGACTGGACAGTCTGGACCAAATCAGGTGGATTGATTAGTTATAGAAACAGAAGTGTTTTGCACCCAGCAGAACCTGCACTAAGCATAAAAAATACACAAAAACCTCATGGAATGTACTAGTAGTTTAATAAAGTGCTAGACATGCCATGCCATGTCCTCTTGTCCTGGCACTACTGCTGAGCTGAAATATGTTGTCCCCTTCCACCTTGTTTATGCACTTGAGGTACTTGAATGTTTCAATCATGTCACCTGTCTCCCTCCTCTGTTCCAGTGTATACAAATTTAGGGTCCTCACTCTCTCCTCGTAAGGCTTGTGATGTAATCCATTCACCATTTTGGTCACCCTCCTCTGCACCATCTGTATTTTGTCAATGTCTTTTGAAGATGTGGTCTCCAGAACTGTTCACAGTATTCAAGGTCAGGTCTCACCAGTGTCTTGTACAGTGAAACCATTACCTCTCTCCTTCTGCTTGTGAGTCCCCTTCCAATACATCCCAACATCCAACTGGCCTTTCCCACCGCTTTGGCAGTCTGCCTAGTGGCTTTCAAGTCATCTGTAATTCTGACCCCCAAATCTCTCTCCTCCTTAGTTACTGTCAGCAGCTCCCCCCATCCTGTAGCACACTTCAGGGCTTCTGCTCCCCACATGCATGATTTTGCATTTCTTGCATTAAACCTTAGCTGCCATGCCCATGACCCTTTCTCCAACTGTTCCAGCTTTCTTCTCATCCTTTCCATCCCCTCTGGGGTATCCACCCTGTTGCAGATCTTGGTGTCATCCACAAACAGGCAAACCTTTCCCTTCAACCCATCTGATATTTCACTGATAGAGACACTGAAGAAGACTGGCCCCAGTACTGAATCCTGAGGTACCCCACTGGTCACCTCCCTTTCCTCTGATTGGGTTCCATTTACCACTAATCTCTATTTTCTGTCCCTTAACCAGTTGCCAGTCCAGTTCACCACTTTGTGTCACACCCCCAGGCTGCCTAGCTTGTTGACCAGTCTCCTATGTGGGACCATGTCAAAGGCTTTGCTGAAGTCGAGGTAGACAATGTCTACTGCCCCTCCTTGGTCTACTGCTCATGATCATCCTGCAGGGAACCAATGTTGCCTGTGATCCACCAGTCCATTAGCTACCAGGTGTTCCACAATCCTTTCCTTGAGGGGTGTCTCCATTATCTTCCCGACTACAGAGGTTAGACTAACTGGCCTGTAGTGGGGGAATTCAAGAATGCATGGGACAGACATAAGGCAATTCTGCTGGGGGGTAGGAAGAAGTAGGCTGTTGGTTAACTAGGATCTGCTGCTTATCCATTAGGTAGGGAAATGGGCAGACTAGGTGTGCCAAGCAGTCCTTATTTGCCATCAAAGTCTATGTTTCTATGTAGTTCCCCACTTCTTCCCTACTACTGCTCTTGTGAAGGGAGACAATGTTTGCCCTTCTCCAGTCCTCTGGGACCACTTCAGTGTCTAAGGACTCGCTGAACAGGGCTGCCAAAGGGGCTGCCAGTTCATGCCTCAGCTCCTTGGGGACCCTGGGATGTATGCCATCTAGACCCATAACCATAATAAATCTGTGCATGTATATATATATATATATATATATATATATATATATATATATATATATATGTGTGTGAACTACTTACAGTAAATGCACATAAATCTGTACATCTGTGCTATTATCAAAAGGGAAGATGTGGCAATAGGTGACATTGTAATCATGCGAGCCCATCTACGTATCCATGTGCCTCATAGCCATATGGACTCCATATGTACTGTCTACATGCCTCTACAGTTCCTCATCATGGTTGGCAAGGATTTACAAGACTATTGACAGCCCACTGGTATATGGTGTAATATACATGCATCATTTTGCCATGCCTCTACCTCCTTCTGTTCCCATATAAACCCCCTCCACATTTTTGTGGAACCACTACTGCCATACTGATCCTTCAAGGGCAGAGTCTGCACATTGCTTGCTCACCCACATCCCCACCATTGAGCTGCTCAAGTGATGGGTTGGCTGTCACCCTGTCCAGAGCTACCTTTACAGTGCACCCTAAACTCCTCTGGCACAGTGACATGAGTCAGGATCAGCATATGAACTTGAATCTCCTCTATAAAAGCACAGTGCAAAATGCTTTTTCTAGCACCGCCAGACTGGGCTTACCATGTTTCCATAATACTCAAGGTCCTATCTCACCAGGCATTTTGAAGGGAGGAGATTAGAAAACACTT
Source organism: Neoceratodus forsteri (assembly GCA_016271365.2). Classification (NCBI taxonomy): domain Eukaryota; kingdom Metazoa; phylum Chordata; order Ceratodontiformes; family Ceratodontidae; genus Neoceratodus; species Neoceratodus forsteri. The sequence continues at coordinate 598,317,818 of CM028133.1, read as the reverse complement.
ATCTAAAAACAATGGACGCTCTTGCAAGCAAGATGTGTAGGTCTCAAAAAAGTATCATGACTGTGTATCAAATTTCTGATAAATAAGTAAATTAATACATAAGTGGATTATTAAAAGTGTTCTCTCTGACATCAGTTGACTACTTTGCTAACATTTTATTCAGTTAACAAACAATATATTTGGTCTGGCTTTGAAAACTTAGTAGTAAATTATAAATCTTAGGTTGTTTGTCGACAGTAGTTTCCAGTTTTTCAAGAAAATCTATAGCAGCATTTTAGGTAACTCACAGGCCTCAGTATAGTATAAAGAACAAAACAACCTGGGATTAAAGGGTGATATGAATCAGTACTGATTAGTCCTCCCACACAGCTGAGAATAAATTAAGCTAAAGTGATAATAAAATGTGGTGGAATCTGACTGGATTGCACGTGTCATAATCACATGTTGGATAAGACTGCATTTTTCAATAGTCCCAGTTTATTACTACCATAGAATCAATTCTATTGTGACCATGAACCCTATTTCTCAGAAGCTTTTAGCACTTCTAGTCAGTCTGCTGCAGTTTCTTACAGGTAGCAAACTGGGAGACAGGCAGGATGTTATTTATAAAACAAATGTGTAGATAGTGAAGAAGCAGCTCTACAGGAGATATTTTCTTTTTTGCCAAGTATGGATATCTGTCAGTCCAGAAATTTCCACAGTTTAAGAAAATGCCAAGGGAAACAAAATTAGTGGATTTTGCAAAAAATTAGTGGATTTTGCAAAAAAGCCAACAGATGCACACACTGCCTTTATGTGTTTTTTTTTTTTTTGCCATTTTACAGAACTGAGGAGGTAATATTATCATAAGAACAATTATCATAATATGAAAATCATACCAATTTCCTGAAATATCTTTTCTTGCTGTCTCCATCCACAAGCTGCAGATTCACTTGGTTCATTTAGGAACCTTTTTTTAAGAGCTGGCAACAGATTTGCAGCATGCATACAGATACAAATCTCTCAGAAGGACTTTATTAGGAAAGGTCTCATGTAAAGGTCTAGCATTCCTTGTTTGTATGATAAAAAATGTTCAAACTGGATAAGATAGGACATACATATGATCAAAATGATGTGACAGGGTTCTATATATTCATTTTATTTACACAAAAACATAGAAATTAACAGCACTGAAAGGCCCAGCAGCCCATCCAGTCTGCCCACCCTTCCTCTAGCTAAACTATATTGGCCCTAGTGGCCATTGCTCCCTTCTACGTCTGCTCGTTCCCTCTTAGTATGGCCAAGTGCTTGACCCACCCTACCTTTAACCTCATTCCCACTGTTTTAGCCTGTACCAGTTCTTCTGGCAGTCTATCCATTTATCTACCTCTCTTTCTGTGAAAAAGTGCTTGCAGATCTCTTTTATGAATCTTCTTCCTGCCAGCTTCAATGATTTCCCCCTAGTACCTGTGTTCTTGCTAAAGGCAAAAATGTCTTCAAAAGCCAATCTTTTAATCTCATATAGGTACTTGTAAGTTTCTATCATGTCTCCCCCCAACCCGATCTCTAGTGTGTACATGTCATGGTCTTGCAACCTCTCTTCATACACCTTCTTGTCTTTCCCTAGATCATTTTAGTCACCCTTTTCTAAATTATTTCTATAGAAGTTTTGCACTCCAGGATATCCTCATTTAGGCTAATAGTCTTGTTTTCTTGAGGATCTTGGGGGTCAATCACAGCACAATAAATGTATACAGGCTAAGATAATGCAAATGACAAACAGTGGTACACAAAGAATATTTAAAGTGCCACCGACCAAAAAGAAGCACACAACAATAAAGAAGTCACCCTTTGTGTGTGACAAACTGCAATGATTGTCATTGGATTATGCTGTGTTCCAGCAGTATCCTGCAAAATATTACTGTCAGAAACTGTGATAAAAGGGTTTCATCATGACATGCAGTGCTGTACTTATTTGCAGACTTTAGATTTGCATAGTACAGTCCTTAATGAAAGATAGAGAAGGAGTGGATGGTTGGTAGAGTTGTACAAAATTTAAACCTTGTCCAGTGGAACTGAAGCAAATTTATAATTCCACTTCTGTGACATTGTTTATAAATATCTGTGTAAATGTTTCTGATGTTGCCAACATTTAATTTTCAGTTATTTCTATCTAATTTTAAAACAATTACTGTAAATGTAATTCAATTTGTCACATATGCAGATCCATACAACAGACTCATGATTATTCAATTCAGTTTAGGTTTATTTAGGGAGTTATCAATTAAGATGAGCTCATTTGCACTTGTGTCCCTTACCATTTAAAGAAAAAGAAAAAAAATACATACAACTACAACCAAATGCATCATATTACAAATATGAAATTATGATATAGTGTACATAATTAAGAGCATCTCCGGCAAATCTCTTATGAGTATATAACTCCTCTGTCCACTGGTCAACAGAGACCAAACTGGGTAGTACAGTTTGAAACTAATGTTCTAACACTTTCAGTGGAGGCTTCCTATTCCTTATCATCCTAAAAGTGGATGACACAGAATTCCAAAGATCAGGCACATAGTGACTAAAAAAGTGTGTAGACCTTTGAGTTTTGACTCATGGGATTATTAGTTAATACTGTCCAGCTGTTCTCAAGGACACTGTTTTAGACCTACTTAATAAACATTTATTTAAAGAGTGTTGGACTTGCCAACACACACTCTTGATGGCAAAAACAATTGTATGCTGCTTTCTACAGTTGTGTAGTGACAGCCAACCCAATCTTTTCTACAAATCACAATGGTGAGTAGTTTTCGGAAAGCCCATGATTAGTCTGGCAAGCCTGTTGTATAATAAATTGAATCTGTAGGACTTTCCAGCAATATAATAATCATATAGGATTTTTTTGCATAGCCAAAAATGGGAAGTATATGTGTTTAGACTATTCTTTGCCTCCACTCAGTTGGTAAGCAATTTTTATATTTATGCAATAGTCCACCACATGTACCAATGTTTTTAGTAATACAGTCCATATGATTGTTATCCATCTTGCTTGGTTCTAGCTGGAACCCTAATTATTCATAGTATAACAGTCAAACAATTCAAGTGCTTGGCCAGCAAAAATTGGAAATGACAAATTATTATGTCCCTTCCTTAGTTTTGTAGCAGAGCCAAACAATTTCACTTTGGGTTTATTTTAATTCAATATTAATTTGTAGTTATTAAAAAAAGTCAGAAGAGTATCAAATCTACTTTGAAGGGTGGTCTGAGCATCCCAGAGAGACCCTCAGAGGTATAGAAGACTGTGTTAGATGCATATAAATGATAATTAAAGTTGTTTATATTGTCTCCTAGGCCTCTCAAATATATTGTAAAAAGGAGAGGACCCAGTTCCTACCCCTGGTGGACCACCCTTATAATATCCAGAATTCTAAATATTTACCATTTTACTGCAGAGCATTGTTTCCTACTATGGAATAGGATGAAAACCATTCAAGAGCTGCCAATTTAGCCAATGTTCTCAAATTTTTTTTAACATCATACCATGGTCCACCATGTTGAAAGCCTTGGAGAGATCAGCAAAGATGGCCCTAGTGTAGTGTTTGGAGTTGAGGATTTTGCTAAATGCATAATTGTACCATAATGGACCAGAACATTGGATTGGGCACATTTTAATAAGATGAGAGACGTGCTAAGGGAAAACCTGGAGAGCATGGAGGAGGTTGTGGGGTGGATCAATTATGGGCCACCGATAGGGGGGCCATTCAGAACGCCACAAGCAGTTGTATCAAAATGAGGGGGAAGAAATTGAAAGTCAGACCACCAAGCTGGTTTAACAGGGAGGTGGCCAGAGTGGTAGGGAAAAATAGGCAGCTTATAGAAGATTCAAAAGAACAGCAAAGGAAGAGGATGAGGAAGAATACCAGAGGCTAGCTCAGGTGGCAAGAAGGGAGGTGCAGCAGGCAAAGGCACAGAAAAACCTCCAAATAGCTGAAGGAATAAAGAATGGGGAGAAGGCCTTTTTTCACTACATAAGCAAAAGGAGGGATAAGGAGGATGTCATTGTTAGGCTGAAGAAGGTGGATGATTGGGTTGATGAAGACAGAAGCAAAGTAGAGGTATTAGACAAATACTTCTTCTTCATCTTTACAAAGGAAAAGCATGGACCGATGCCATGGGTAGGGAGAAGGAGGGAGGGAATGGGGAAGGGGAGCCATAGGGGTAACTGTGATTGAAAGAGTGAGGGAAGGGCTAGTGGCCCTGAGGGTGGACAAATCCCCAGGCCCAGAAGAAATACACCCCAGGGTGCTGAATAGATTAGCAGAGGATCTGGTGGGCCTGCTGGTTGTTCTCTTCAAGTGGAGATTGGCACATGTGGTACCACTGCACAAGAGCAGACCCAAGGATAACCCAGGTAACTATAGGCCAGTCAGCCTGACCTCAATAGTATGCAAACTGATGGAGACCATACTAAAGGAAAGGCTGGTGAGGTACATAGAGGAAAATGATCTACAGAACAAAAGACAGCACAGGTTCATGGCAGGCAGATCTTGTCAAATGAACCTGATCAAGTTCTTTGATTGGGTCACAAGGGCAGTGGACAAAGGCCAGGCGGTGGTCATCATATACCTAGACTTTAGCAAAGTCTCCAATTCTATACCACACAAAAGGTTGATAATGAAGCTGAGGGATCTAGGGGTGGGGGATAATATGGTAAGATGGGTTGATAACTGGTTAAGTGGTAGAACCCAGAGAGTAGTGGTTAGGAGTGAATTCTCCAGCACCAAGGAGGCCACCAGCGGGGCACCGCAAGGATCAGTTCTGGGGCCTGTGCTGTTCAGTGTCTTCGTAAGTGACATCAGGGAATGCATTAAAGGCAAAACGTGCCTGTTTGTGGACAAAACCAAACTCTGTGGGAGAGTGGACACCAAGGAGAGGATACAGGACATGAGGGAAGACCTCACCAGACTAGACAGATGGTCAGGAATTTAGCAACTTCGTTTCAATGCCAAAAAGTGCAAAGTGATGCACACAGTGGCTGAAAACTCTAGAATAGAGTATTGTATAGGAAGGGCTGAGGTAACTGCTTCCAAAGAGGAAAAGAACCTGGGGTAGTGACTACGAGTGACCTGAAATGCACCCCTCAGTGTAAAAAGGGAGTGGTGAAGGCTAACAAGATGCTGGGATGTATTGCAAGGGGATTCAGTAGTAGGCAGAGTAAGGTTATTTTACCACTGTACAGGTCATTGGTGAGACCACATTTAAAATATGGGGTGAGGTACTGGCATCCTTAGCTTAAGAAGGACATCAGCATGCTGGAGGGGGTTCAGAGGAGAACAACCAAGATGGTTGTGGGGTTACAGGATACATCCTAGGAGGAGAGGCTGGGAGCCATGGGGATGTACTCCCTGGAAGAGAGAAGGCAGAGCAGTGATATGATAGAGACCTTTAAGTACAGTACATGATGGGAATTAACAGAGTGAAAAGGGAGGGTCTCATTAAAATGAGTGACAACAGCACCACTAGGGGGCACAGATTAAAATTGATGTGGGGGAGATTCAGAAGGGATGTAAGGAAGCATAACCACCACTCTTTTTCTTTTTGAGTTTTAATAGTGTTTCTAGTACTGTACCTCATATTCTTCAATTTAGGAAAATGTAAAGGACCCAGGTTTACTGCTGTCTCTCTCACCAGAGTCAGTAAAGCATATCTTAGTTCATTTGCCATGTCTTGTCTGTCCAAAACACTCCCTTCCGTGTTTTTAAGGTTGATATGTGCCTTAGTTTTCTGACTCTCAATTAGGTGTTTCACAATATCCCAAAACATTTTAGGGTCATCTGCCTCATCAGCAATTTTGTTTTTAAAATAATATACAGTATTTTTGCTTGTCTAACTTCTTTTACTGACTTACTATGGGCTTCTCTAAAAAGTATCTAATCCCTACTGTCTTTTGATTGCTGTGCTTTTTACCAATGTTTATTTTTTAACTGTCTTAATTTATCTAAATAAGTGGAGTACCAGGACACTTTTTATTTTTTACTTTTCTTCTTTTGAGTGGCAAGTGTTTGTTATATATTGACTTTAGTTCATCAGCAAAAAAAAAAAAAAAAGATTAGGCAGTGTCCAAGTCTGGAATTTGTTTTATTCTACCTTAGTGAATGTTTTCCAAATCTTTGATAAATTCCAAGAAATTAAATTTTTAAAAGACTTATAGGTTACTACTTTGGGAGTACCCTTCAGCTTCTCTCGTCCCTTGACTCAAAATAGTAAGTTATGCTCACTAAAGAAGTTACACTTGACACTTACAGCTTTGTAATTATGAGGATAATTAATGAAAATTAGATCAAGTACTATTGATTTGTTGGGCTTTTTGATGTTTATTTGTGTAAGTGTGTCTCTCTCTCTCTCTCTCTCTCTCTATATATATATATATATATATATATATACACACACATATATAATTTGCAGGAAACTGTGTTAATGCACCAGTTAGGGTAACTTAATTCCACAACAGTAGGGAAATGTAGCATTAGTGTTTCTCACCTTAATGCCCTCCCACCCCCAAGCAGCCAAAGGAAAAAACATTAGGGTTTTGGGTCTCTGGAGTCTTGGTGAATCAGTGGTGGGGTCTTCATTTAGGGGTTGTCAACAATAATGCTCACCACATTCTCTGAGCAAGCAACATCACACATGATCTCCTTTCTTCACACAGGGCCCACGGGGGCAGGGGGGAACATTAGGGTTGAAAACCCCCAAGGAAGACCCCACCACTGATTTGCCAAGACTCTGGCAAGCCAAAACTCTAATAATGTTTCCTTTGACTACTTGGGGATGGTGGGGGTGTTAGTGTAAAAAACCCTACAGCCACATTTTCCTACTTTTGTGGTGTTACGTTACCTTAACTGGTGCATTAATGTAATTTTTTACGAATTATTTCCTTACTTTTTTAGATAGTATAATCAAATTCTCATTTGCCTGTGGAAATCCACAGATGCATACATGTATTTGCCATGGAAGTGCAGAGCCCTCCAGGCACTGCTCTTGGATTTCAGCCAAAATAGTAAGCAAACTGTCAACATAGACTCATTATTACCCCACCACATAAATGCCATGCTGAGAATGTTCAAATCCCCACTGAAACATTATTCTGAGCCATGCAAAGAAATGTCCAAAAAACAACATGGACATATAGGGGTCTCAAACAGAGAAAAGTGCACAAATTACCCCAGGAGCTGAAAAAAGTACAAATACAAAAAACTTTTGGGGTCAGCACATGCCTTTAAACCTTTATCACAAAGAACCTTTTATTCCAAAAAAGCGTCACATACAATAGGACACTAAATATAAAAGTGGTTCAATCTCACCAGACTTGCATATGTTACCCATTGAATACTCTCAGAGCTTCAAAAAAAGGTAAATGGTTCATACGAATGATGTAATGATGAGAACCAACATTATAAACAGTGTAGGCAGCAAAACATTCATACCAATAGCGTATGCTGTAAGGTTTGTAGAATTCGGCTGAACTTGAAACAAAATCAAGCATGTGCACAGCTACAGCTAACAGCGTTAATACACTGAAGTGTATTTAAAACATACCACATGCCGCATTTGGACTGTCGAGCAGAAAAACGCCAAACACATTCGCCATATGAACCATTTGCCTTTTTTTGAAGCTCTGAGAGTATTCAATGGGTGACATACGCAAGTTTGGTGAGATTGAACCACTTTTATATTTAGTGTCCTATTGTATGTGATGCTTTTTTGGAATAAAAGGTTCTTTGTGATAAAGGTTTAAAGGCATGTGCTGACCCCAAAAGGTTTTTGTATTATTCTGAGCCACCATACTGTAGAAACATAGACTTTGATGGCAGGCAAAGGACTGCTTGGCCCACCTAGTCTGCCCATTTCCCTACCTATTGGATAAGCTGCAGATCCTAGTTAACCAATAGCCTACTTCTTCCTACCCCCCACAAGAATTGCCTTTTGTCTGTCCCATGCATTCTTGAATTCCCCCACTATTTTTGACCCCACAACTTCCTCAGGAAGGCTCTTCCATGTGTCTGCCACCCTCTCTGTGAAAAAATACTTCTTCACATTACCCCTGAGCCTCCCCTCCATCTTCAAATTGTGTCTCGTTGTTCTTGCACAGCTTTTTTACTGAAAGATGCTACCCTCTTGGACATTGTTGATTCCCCTGAGGTACTTGAATGTGTCTATCATGTTTCCCCTCTCCCTCCTTTCCTCAAGGGTATACATGTTAAGCTCCTTTAGTCTCTCTTTCATATAGCTTCTGTTGCAGACCCTGCACCATTGTAGTTTTCCTCCTCTGGACTGCCTCCATCCTGCCTATGTCATTGTGTGCCAGAGGGTGAAAACACAGTTGGCCAGAATCTGGAAAATGACAGCTGTAATGTTCATGAGGTGGTGTAAAAAATGTAAAATGTTTAAAATTTGGGGGCAAATATTTACAATTAATAAAGTTATGAGTAAGCGTAGCTATATTTCAACACATGCCCATAACTTTGCCATTTTTACATATTTTGACCCCATCTATTCCACATACAGTAGCCTTCCTTTGACCCCTTCTTATGAAAAGGGGTGGAGAAAATTTTCAAATCCTGCCCCAAAGGTGATTTCACCATGCAACTGTGAAATCATCTTTCAGGCCAGATTTGTGGAGTGCCACTGACATTGTTCATGAGATGGTGTCCCCAAAAGGCCACTTTGAAAATTTGGTGTCAAAATATGCAAAAATGGTTGAGTTATGCATCAGAATTGAAACACCCATTGAAATACACTGAACCACATTTACCTTAGTTTCTCATATTGCAGTTGGCAGTTCCAACAGCAAGATGTGTCTTCAACTGAAGAGTGGGTCTTGAATCTGGGACCTGTTCAAGTGAGTGAGGCTGTGTGGGGGTGTACTGGGGGTGTGTGGGGTGGTGGGTGCTGAGGGGAATGAGGGGATGGGCGGCTGATTGGTGAGGGATCATTTTCTTTTTTACAGGTTTGGGAAAAAAATATCAAGGGACTGTTTTCATTATTTCAGATCATGGCTGAAATGGGAAGGTAGGGGTGCCACTTGACACCAGGGAATATATCATATTATAATGGGGATGGTGATCAGTGGGTGGTGGGTGCTGCTAGACACCAAGAAAATTAGTTATTACAAAGAGGGCAATAAGCAGGTGGGGGTGCCACTAGACTACAGGGAATATATTTATTTAATTACAAGGATGGTGACTGGTGGTGGGGGTGCCACTAGATGCCAGGGAAATATATCAATACAGGGACAGTGATTGGTGGGTGGTGGTTGCCACTAGACACTAAGGAAAATTTATATGATTAAGAGGACAGTGATTGGAAGGGTGGAGGGCAACATGCCACATTGCCAGGGATGGTAATGGAGTTTGGGGGAAGGGTGTCACCAGACACCAAGGAAATGGTGGCTCACAGCTAACACTGCAGCCAGCAGAATGAGTTACATCTGTGACTGCAGAAGTCACAAAATTCCCACTGTACTCATACAGAGGATGCAGGGAATGGCTCCTCAAGTTAAGCTGGACACCCAGGATTTTGGGTGCCCAGAAAAGGTATTTGTGGCTCCTATTTTGAAAAACAAACAAACATCAGAACCTAGGTAAACAGGACCCATTTAGCTAGGTTCTGGTGTGTTTTTTTTTTAAATAACAGCATATTTATGTATTTTCCATGCTTGTTAGTTCGTGGAAAAAACAAGATGGTGGTTGGCATGGCACAAAACATTTTTGTAGCCCTGCCAAGCAAGTGGCATGAAATCAAAAATGTGCATTTGTGACATTGTATTTTTAATTTTGCACTAGAACATGATCTCAAAAACCCTACTGCACATCTGCAGGTTGGAAAACACTACATTTTAAAGCCTTATAACTCTGGAACCCTTTAATATTTTTTTCACCAGCCCTATCAAAGGCACTACCATAGGACATGACACATGTTCCCTACAAGTTTGAAACAAAAATGATATTCCATGTAGGCTGTAGATGAGAGCAAAAAAAAAAACACATGTTAAGTACAGGAAAAAAGTCAGACATTTACAAAAAATGATGCATGTGGATCTCAGACACTGCACAAGCTGCTGTCACACAAATTTCCACAGATCAAGACTTTGCCTTCTAGACAACATATGCAAAATTTCAGCTTATTTTGTCAAACAGTGCCAAGGATATTAATGTGCAAAGTTAGGGATTTAACATTGAACACCCTATTCAACTCTAACTATAGTGGCACTACCGTTCCACTATAATACATATTGAAAAAAACTCTAATAATGTATTAAAGTAGTTAGAGTTAAAGCAACAAAAGTAGGGAAATGTGGCTTAGGGTTTCCAACCCTAACAACACACCCCCACCCTGCAGGCAGCAACAGGTGTGGGGAATGCCTTGGGATTGTCAGTCCTAATGCTCACCTCATTCCATGAATAAACAAGCTGAGATGGGTGCAGTATATAAGAATGAGGTGAGAGTTATGGTTGACAACCCTAAGGTACACCGCATGCCTGTTGCTGCCTGTAAGATGAGAGTGAAACTGAGGTTCAAAACCCTAATGCCACATTCACTACTTTTGCCACTTTAACCCTATCTGATGCATTAACAGAGTTTTCTGTGAGGAATTTCCTTACTTTCTGAGATAGTATAATCATATCCTCATTTACCTGTAGGATTTCAGTGTACTCCTGGACTTGCACTTCCATCCCTCCATAGATGCATCCATCTATGTTGCCGTGGAAGCATTTCAGGCAAAACAGCAATCAAACTGTCAGAACAGCCTTCTTATTACTGCACCTCATGAATGCTGGGCTGAGAATTTTCAAATCCCTGCCGAAATGCCATTTTGTGCCACCTCAGCCTCATTCCACACCACAGGTTAGAAAACACATTTTTGACAAAATTAAAAAAAAAAAAAAAACAATTATTGTGGTTACCTTCATGAGGTAATGTAATAAAATGGCTTTGTTGAAAATTTGGGGTGTAAAAATTTAAAATTACCGAATTTACGAGCAAGCGTAACATAGCATTTTTTCAACATTGCATTCTTATGATTCCACCTCATAAACAAAGGCAATGCAAATGTTCAAATTGTGCCAGAAAGGTGATTTTTCCAAATGACCACAAAATCACCTTTCTGGATGGATTTGTGAAATTCTACTGACATTGTCCGTGTGGTGGAGTCCCCAAAAGGCCATGTTGAAAATGTGGTGTCAAAATATAAAAAAATGGCCAAGGTATGCATCAGAGTTGAAAACCCAATTGAAATACATCAAATTGCATTTACCTTAGATTCTCATACTGCAGTCACTGGTTCCAGCAGCAAGACATGTCTTTGATCAGAGAGTGGCTCTTCACCCTGTCACCTGTTCAAGTGAATAAGAGAGTGTGGCATGTACTGGGGGTGTGTGGAGTGGTGGGTGATGAGTGGGAGGTGTAGTTGGGGCAGATCAGCAAGGAATTGTTTTATTTTTTGTAGCAAAAACATTGAGGACCATTTTCTGTTCTGCAGGCATGACAAATGGTGGATGGGGGGTGCCATTAGACCCCAGAGAAACAGGAAAATAAAATGGGGACAGCAATCAGAAGGTTGGAGTGTCACTAGACACCAGGAACATGTATTAACTTAAGGGGGATTGTGATTGGAGGCTAGGAGCTGCCACTAGGCACCAGGGAAAGGAAAAAAAATAACAGTGATGGAGATCGGAGGGTAGGAGGGGGTACCACTAGACACCATGGGAAATACATTCAATTAATGGGCAAGGTGATCAGAGGGTAAAGGGTGCCACTAGACACCAGGAAATAAGATACAGCAAAGGGATAAGAATTTTCTCCTCATGTAAAAGGATTTTGTTTTGAGACTTGCGATAAGAAAACTGATTCTTTTTTGTATCATGCAGTCACAAAAAAGGATGTAAAATGTAACATAAAAAACATTTGGAGATCATTGTTTCAACATTTAAGTGCAGCATTCATCAAACAGGGTCCCAATGAGCCAGACAAATATGTTGGGCTCTCTCCATGATGTCATTTTTGTGGCTTTTGATATTCATTATTGAAAAACAAAATGGCAGTGACACCACCCACTGCTGGTTGTCTGTGATTGGTTGTGTTGCCTTGGTCCTGCCCCCTACTGGTATATGTGTGTGTGTGTGTGTGTGTGTGCATGTGTGTGTGTGTGTGTGTGTGTATGTGTGTGTGTGGAGCTGGGGTGGTGGGGGGGAATGCGGAGTTAGGGTTTTCAACCCTAACACCGAATTTCCTCACTTTTGTCGCTGTGAAACAACCCTAACTGATGCATTAAACAGAGTGTTTTTGCCATGAATTTCCTTTCTTTTTGAGAATGTATTCTGTCATATTAATTTGAAGATGTTGTTTAGACCGTGGCTCCATTTTCACAACACAGACTCACCAAGATATAGATACCGCTGTCTGAATATGTACTTCTCTGATAGTATTTATACAGTAATAGCTGATGTTCTCAACCTTTGATGAAAAAACGCTATGCTTAATGTATGGAACAGAAGATTGATGTGTTCACCACATTGGTCTATAGCTGGTAAACAGTGCAAAGTCCATTATCTGCACTGATGAGCATCATATACTATGTGTAGATGCATCAATACACCAACAGCAACATACATATTATCACTATCACTTTATGCTTAAATGAAAGACACAACACAGGTAGATAAGGCTTACAAAAGATTTAGTGCCCAATTAATAATTGTTAAAAAAGGCCGAATAAAAAATACAATTGGTGCACAAAATCATCTCACAAAACAAATATTAAAATGTTTTCACCAATGTTTGAAATACCTGTTAAACAGTCTCACATATAGTCAATGGCTAACATGTGACAGTAGTACACAATACATAAACACATGTACCACAGTACTCTCTGCACACTGCTTACACATATCGAACAGTTATGATGTTATTGTCATTGTGTGACTGATGGTGTGAATGTTCCTGGGGTGAGCAAAAAAACAGATGCAACCGTTAAAGTAATAGTAGCAAAAACAGACAATCCTCTGCAGAAAAAGTATTCATCTCAAACTTACTGTTAAACATTGAATTGGTATATATTTTATGTGTACACATACACATATGTATACACATACATATAGATGGTAAGACATATCACTATGTTACTGCATTTGGAAAATTCTCACCCGACCCCTCAATGGAGGTGATCAAAAAACATTATCAGGAACACAAAGACTCACTTTGTTCTCAGTGATAGTGTCTGATGTACAATTGTTAACTATTATAAACATACATTGAAGTAACTTACCACACAACTAAGTAAAATAGTACATGTAAACAGGGACAATATACATCAGTAAAAAGTATCAAATCAATAATCTGATTACTAACGAACTAGTAAACCACCTAGATCTGTTACATCTTCTACTGACATAAAAGAAATAGTTAACAAAATGTTATGAATACAACATTAAATTATATTATTATCAGAAAATTCAACCTGTACACAATTAAGAATATCTAGTACAATACTTTACTTTGATATCTATTATGGCAAGATGGAATTACAATATACTACATATCTATGTCATACTAATAACTATTTTCAGATAACAGTAAAAAGCTTATGAATGTAATACTTCTAAACAGTCAGGTATTGGTTATCTGTGCAATATAGCAAGTAATATGGCAAGTAACACAACTACTGTTAATGTCACAGTTGCAAACTATTACTAAGTGATGTATTTAGTATAATATACACATATTTACAATACAGATGCATGAGAACAAAACAGGCATAGTAAGAGACTGTTGCGACACAAAATGGTGGTATTCAGTCAAGATGCAAGTGGATAAAAGAAAAGGAACACAGGGGACATCTGATGTTACTCAACATGTACAAAGTGAAGTTTATTTTCTGAGTATTGTACTTTTAAGCACAGGTCATACGACCATGTAAAAAAAACAGAGTTGAATACTGCTGAGACAGAACTGGAACAAATGCCAGGATATCTTTTACTTATAAAAGATCCTAATAATGTTAAAATAAATAACATTGTAACAAACAGATATGTTACACTGTTATGTTAATGCACATGGACAAGTGTGCCTTATTAGAGGCACAACTTGGCAAGTGTGATAAGTAGTACTTGTTATGTCTGCATACACATACTCATGAGAAAAAAACAATGACAGAAGAGGGAGACTTGATAGAAATTTCTCTCTTGACATAAAAAGTCTTTCTTAGACATATAAGTGTGTTTTTTCTAGTGACTGTGAAGACAGCTGGCGCCGATGAAAGACCACTGCAACTATTTTCACTGTGTCACTGATCAACACAACAATCTTATACGTGACATTGAGTAAGCATATGCTATTCAACCATGTGACATGTTACCAATGTGGTAATGAATGTACATCTTTAAAAAAAAAAGTATGGCAATGTTCCAGAACTCACTCTGTAACGAAATGGACAGCAAAGAATGTCACATGTTGTGTGACTATTTCTGTGACACATGAAGATTGTCGTAATTCTTCAATATCAGAACGTATGCATTTTTCAAGTGTCACTGTAGTCTCTGTTTGAAAGAGCTTGTGGAGTCATCGCACTCAACCCAGCCAGTTCTGTACCTCAACAAAGAAGTGTAATGTCCAGAATGTACAGACTGGCCATAGTGGTAGATCACAGCATGAGTGTCAAACACTGCTTGGTTAAATAGAATTCTACCAGCTGTGAAATCAGTGATAGGTGTGTCAACTCTGAGCCAATTAGAGTCAAATCAATGTGATACAAGCATAAGATATTGAGATGAAGTCCTCAGGCGTATGGACTGAGTACATGTACATCCACACCTCACACACAAGTGACCACTTTCTGCATTCATAAACAGCTGCCAAAACTTGACACTTTTATTCTGAGGCACAAACAGAGAAACCCAAAGCATGTCTTCTGTGGTTTCTCGCTCTGAATGACCACATAACACACATGCATATATGGTAACATATTATACAGTGATATACTGATACATTGGAATCCCCTCTTCATCCAAGCTGTTTATGATTGCCACCATGAACTTGCTAGCATCCTGCTGCATGTTAGCAGCAAATGTACTGCATCCGTCATATCTCCCCAACACCTGTCACAGAGGTGAAAGTGACTGTACATTACTAGCTTGATCAGAAGCCACATTGACAACCTGCTTCAATGCTTTTGATAAAGGAGTGTCTTGTGAAGCAGATATTGTCTGCACAAAATGTGGCATGTGTAGAAACACTTGCATTGCTGAATTATCATAGCAGGTTACTCTAGTGCTGTTATCAAACACTGGGACAACAGCCATACCAACTGACTTCTGACCAACAGCCGGCTCTGCATCTGTGTTTGACATTGTGACGTTCTTACTACTCTACACAGTTGAATCAGTAGTAGAAGCTCACTTTCTTTTGTTGCCAGATGTAGCTGTGACTGTGTAATGCAAGACAACCACACACGTAGGCAGTGGAATTAAAGACATCTGTGGCTGATATAGAGTATGTAATCTGTTGTACTCAACAATACATCACTTGTCAGTGCATATATTCTGAGGCACGAGTGTTATGATGTGCACCCCAAAAAGACTACGTACACATGAAAGTGCAATGTAGCTCATGCCAACTTTGAAAATGTCTGTCCCTATATCCACCATTTCTGAATCCAAACTCAGGCCCTGAGATTTGTGAATTGAGACAGCATACGCAACACGTATTGGAAACTGTTCCCTGTTAACATAGATATACTTAAATACCTGGGCCCAGATATTCAAAAGGGTTGTGCATGGCGCAATGGTGTTGTGCCATGCACAACCCACTGATGTGCCCCGGTGCGATATTTAAAAGGGAAAAGTGTGCCGCACAAATCCCGATGCGCCAGGGCGCATCAGTAATGTATGCAGGCACAGGTGGGGGGTGTGTGCCCATGCATAATCTGCACAGCCCGATATTCAGCCCGGGCCATGCAGAGTTATGCAGGCACAACACAACCTGCGCTCTGCACAAAGTTATGCCTAAAAAAAACAGGAACAAGTCGAGGGCCACCCACAGGTGAGCTGCCACATTGCAGGGTGCAACACAGCAGCTGCCACCTGTGGGTGGCCATCAGCTGTTCCCGCCACACCTGGCGGTGCCCCCATGCCCCGATCGCAGGCATCAGTCATCCCCCCCAAAGTCCAATATCCCTGGTGGTCCAGTGGACTGCGATGAGCCCAATCACGGGCATCAGACATCCCCCCAAAGTCCCAAATCCCTGGTGGTCCAGTGGACCGCGATGAGCCTGATCACGGGCATCAGACATCCCCCCCAAAGTCCAAAATGCATGTGCCAGTGGAGTATACATCAATGAAAACATCACACGCTGTTTCTATGGATGTACTATCCATTCTGATTCTTCGACTCTGTAACATTGAAAGATGTTCTGGTGACAGAGTACCTGTATGAGCCTGATCCAACAGTGTCTTGTAAGCCAGATCACCACTTTGTCACATGTTCTGATACAGCTTGACATACGTAAATAACTCCCAGGGGTTAAAACCTCCAATGCAGCCTAGTGTATTCTTAGCCTGCTTGACAGTCAGAGCTGCAAAGACATGTCCTGCATTAACTGGTACAAGCTGTAAGAGGTCTCCAAATACAAAAATGCTTTTACCCCCAAATGCATCTCCATAGTCAGTCCCCAAGATTTCCTGTAGATGTAGGTGTATACAGGCAAGCATCAGATTGGAGAACATACTAATCTCACCAATGATGAGTAACTTCATCTTAGTAAACATAGAATGAAGCTGAGATGCAACCTCAAATGACAGTTTGCGATACTCTCCTGCTTTGCGATGCTCCACTGGCAACATGGAGAGACGGTGTAACGTAATTCCACCAATGTTGTAAGCAGCCAGTCCAGTGGGAGCACTAACAGCAACAGACATTGATGACCCTGTCAGGTTCTGTATTTCTGCTGTTATGGCCTCTATAAGGAAACTCTTCCCTGTCCTGGCTGAGCCACTAACAAACATCAGCAGTGGCTTGTATTCTATACAGTCACATTACTTTAGTTCATGTAATAATCCATGCCGGACAGCATCAGTGACCTCAGAGTGAACCACCCATTGCTGTTCATTGAGTCTCTCTCTCTTAACTCAGCTGGGTCAACACTGCAGTGTGTGCCATGTGCCATAGCACTCTCCACTTCTGACATGAGTACTTCTGGGGCATTCAGAGGTAGAGGTTCTTCAAGGATACCTTGTCCTTCTGGATTAAGATTCCCCTCTGAACTAACAGGAGTGTCCTCTTCAAGTAGTTTATGTGCCTTCTCAAGTTGCTCCTTCTCACTGTCTAGCCTCTGAATATATGTGTCAGAGTATTCACTTTTGAATGACTCATAACTGTGATTGAATTCTTCCTCGAATGTATCACAGTCACCTTTTAATTCATATTCATTCCTCCAGGGTCTAAATAGAAATAGGAGAGCAAAGTAGTAATGCTCTCTGCTCTCAGATGTGCCCAGATGTAACTTACAGTGGTCAATGAGCCAAGGCTTATGTCTCTTAACAAGATAGCCATCTACTCCTTTAACCTTGTAAATATCACGTGTACATTCAGGTGAGACATCCTTCTTGTAGTCATACCACTTAGCCCCCTCAGATAAACACATTTGATCCATGTCTTCATGTCTACAGGGGTAGTATGTGTCAATTAGGTTGTTCTTCAAGATATGTCTTGAAGATGGTCTCTTGAGAGCCAGTTCCTCAATCTCAGTATGAGGAATAAGTACACGTTTATGCTTCTCTTTGTAGTTTACACTGAGGAAGAGCACAGCATCAGACTTGCCGTATAAATGTGTACCAATCAGCCAATCACTGGCCTCATAAGCATCACATTCTGTGCGTGATAGAGTCGTCAACCCCAGTGACCAGATCTGAGATGTCAGTGACTTGCTTGAACTGGCAATATCTTCCCAAAGATCTTGCAAGCTAGTCTGTTTATGTTTGGTTATGTATGAAGTGATGTACCGAACCAGAGCCAGCGAGTTGTCAGCCACAAACTGAACATCTATGTTTGCTTGCCACATTAGAAGAAGAGTAGGGTTGTAGTCATTGATGTAGACCTCATTCTCTTCTCGGGGTAATTCATAAACCCTCTTGGTTGATTTTGCCTTCAAGTGGTGTCGTATGGCAGAGAAAAGTTCATTCATGCAACCATCCTGACAGACACATCTAGGAAAACCAAAACGGCATCTTGTGTACCAATCAGATTTGTTCTTCACTACCTGGCAGCAATATTTCACACAAATATGGCATTGAAACTTCTGCACCAACTTCCACAGTGTAGGATGTCATACTTGTCCGGAATACGACAAGTAATGTACTGCTTAAGGATAGCTAGCACTTGTGCTGCTTCATGTTCACCCATGAATGGGGCATCCTTGACCCACAGTAACATGTGAATGTGAGGAGTGCCACATGCCTGATACTTCATCCTCCAGAAGTAATGCTCCACAATACCAAGAGGCAGATTGTCCTTTGGCAAAATGAAAGCCAGAATGTCATGGAATCGCTTGTGGAAATGCCTTGTCACAGATACAGGGTCAAGTGAGCACATTTCTCCAACAGTCATTGATGAAATGCTGTCCACATCAGAATTTGCCCACTTTAAGAACTCTATGACCTCATCCCAGGCATACTCGGCACAACTTAATTTGACAAACCATGTGGCTGGACCATACTCTTGCAGTATGGTCATCACCTCAGAGTGTCTGCGATACCAGTATTCTTTGGTGCCATGAAGACTTGACAGAATGGAAGACAAATTCACTTGCACATTTTCATCCTTCTGCTTCAGTTTCTGCAGGAACTGTGCAGCTATTATTCCATCAAGTGGACTAGTGAGGTGACTAGAATGAGCAATAGATGCAGACAGTATGCAAAGCTCACTCTCCCACAGGAGATGAAACAGGTACTGTACATTACGTCTGAATTTGCCATCCTTACTGAGCACATGACTAGTACGGTACTCAGCACCCTGTACATGCACTTCTTTTTCATCTAGGCATCCACCTGACCCTCTTAGGTATAAGTCTGAGAAACAGCATGCTTCCATTGTTGAAGCCCAAATGCTGACAGTCTCGCCTTCCACCTGATTCATTTGATAGAGATCAATATTGTCCCCTACTGGATCTCTTCCATGTAGTGGGTGTATAGTGTACTGTTCATACACATTGTCATTTGTTTCCACATTAACCTTCTCAATCATTAGTTTAGTGCTTTCCAACAGATCATGATCAACAGACACAGTGGTCATGAGATCAATATCAAGGTCTGCATAAAAGGGATTGTTGATCTTTAAATAAGTAAGAGCAAGCTTCACCTTCTCCACATTGACAACATCCTGCCAAATGACCTTTGACTTTGTTGGAACACCATTGACAAAAATCACCAAAGTATTCTCAGTAGAGATCACCTTCAACATTTTCCTGCAGAGGAAGTGGAAGATACATTACGGAACCCTTAAGAGATCTAATGAGTTCTTTTTGTGGAATGTTCTGTGTCTTTGTATTTAGCCATAGAATGGTTTCATTGTCTGAATTAGAATCTGTTCAAACATATTCAACGTGGCAATCTCAGTTGGAGTAACATGTGCCTCCATGTTGTTCAAGACTGACCTTGGTGGCAGAATTTTACACTTCACTTTGGAAAAGCAGTGCTTGCACATCACAATGATTGGGTCTAACTGGAAGTCACACTTTAACAGCAGAAATGCTGACAGTCGAAACCACATGTCATTATACGGCAACAAGGTTTCCAGGTTCACTGTGACCATTTGTTTTTTGTAACAGAGTCGATCACATGACACACATACACAATCAAATTTCTCTGTCTTTGCCAACTCAGATTTGGCAATTGATTTCCCAAACTGCTTCAGAATATTAGTTTCTAAGGCAGATACACAATTCCCATCAGCAATTGATGACTGATCAATCACAGTATCTGTCACAATACTGGCACGCCGCAGCTGCTTCAGAAATGCAGTGGCACAATGCATGTCACCACACTGCAGTAACTCATGCAGATGAGTATACTGAGTGACAACTCGACAAATGTCATAGACCCTGTACACAAAGTTTCACATACCTGTTTGATGTACTCCAAGCATCCGCATGTGGAGAAAGACACTGTCACAAACACCACTATCTAGGCATGCATGCGAGTGACCCATAAGTCCAGTATGTGGACGGATCTCATAAAGGTCTATAGTCTTAAACAGTTTATATCTGTCATTACGATCAGTAATGACAAACCAGTTGATAAAGTGCTCAACTTTGTCAAATGATGATTGCCAACAGTTGCAAGTCTCATCACATGTCCATGAGAGACAGTGACGTTTACGGGGCTGAGTACTTCCCTCACATTCATCATCTGACTCCATTGTAGTGTCATCACACACACTGAGTACATTACACATTTTACTGGACTCATCAATGCACAAGTTGATGTCCTTTGTTTGTGAGTTATATGACTCCTCCCAGAATATGCCTCTGAGTGCTGTGTGTGCAGCCACAGTCCTGTGAATACATCACAGAAATTGTGCAGGCTCAAGACAGGATACTGATGTAGCCTCATCTTTATGGCATACACAATTTTTCTGAACTGCTCAAGTACATGAGACATCTTACACCACAAACATTGAAGAACAAAGACTGTTCTACTAACAAATGTGCATACTGTGAGGCACAACTTCAAGCTGAGATGACTCGACTTTTTTGCGCTCACGTCTCATCACAGCAGCAATAAGTCTGTCAATCTTAGCTTTAGAAGCTAGTGAATGAGAATACTTTTGCTTCCTCAGATGACCATCAGCAGCAATGAATGTACGACGCCGCTTACCACGTGTATTAATGTGTGTCTTTGCAACAGTTTCCCTTCGATTCACAGATCTGCACAACTGTTGCTTAGATACACATTCTTTCCTTGTTGTTGAGCAAACACATTTTTCCCCACAGAGTGATAAAGCTCTGAATTCACGTTTTCAGAGGATTGCTGAATATTTTTACGTCTTGAATTACCATCGCTGGGTTTTGCATGACTCTTAAGTAACAGTGACATGCTATTATACCTGTTTCATTTCTGCATAGACTTCTGTCTTTGTTTAGAAGGCATCTTCCCTTATTCACAATTCACACTTCAGTTTACCAGTGTTACAAAAGAACCAGACACCTGTATGGGAAGTACAGAAAAGAAAAGAATTAGAATTCATCTATGTAGTTTGCTTCTAACATTACATACTATCATGGGCTATCCATATGTCATATAAGAACAACAAATACTACAGCCTACTAAACATTGTGGAGACAATTACTGTAGTAAGCAAACATCAGTAAAGCAATACACAGTCTTTTCAAATGGTGGCTGACATAACTTCAATAATAACATAAGAATAATAATCTAGATATGTGAAAAACAAAACAGTGCCGCAATGTTAAGCATACACAGTACTGTTTTACCCAATATTAACTATTTCTGCAAACAAATTTCAAAAGTAGTGTCATGCATGCAACACTTTCACAAAAAACAGTGTTGTGCATGCGACAGTTTCGCAAAACATCATGATTTGCCAACGTTTTGTGCACACAACACTGATTTGCGACACTTTCGTGTTGCATGCACGAAAGTGTCGCAAATCAGTGTTGTGTGCACAAAACTTTGCAAATCACGATTTTTAGGCACCCCCTTTCACACTCAGCCAATCATGTACTGGTTCCTGTTTGAGTGGCACATCATCACATTTATCAGGCCATATCAAGCAACCAATCAGAGGCACAGAACAGTGAAGAAGAACATAACAGCCATCTTAGAGAAAACAACAGACACCCTGCTTGTGACTGTGTAAGTACATCACATTTTCTAAGATAATTTTCTACCATCATAAAAACAATTATCTGTACAAAAGTAGCAGTAAACAAAACTTGTTTTATGCTGTCTGTGACTATGTGAATATTAATCACCTACCACACTGTGGAAAAAAGTTATAACAGTTTAAAGTCAGAGTTTCAATCAGTACCTACTAGCACAGATAGAGCTGCAAATGGAGGCAGAAGCAAGCAGCACATGTATCATAACAAGAGAAACAGCCAATCATATTCCTCTGTTGAACTGTAATTGTTTGAACTTGCCAATGGCTACATTGCATTTTAGCACTAAAAATATTTTCTGCATTTGTGTTTGACAGCAAGAACACCCATTCAGCATAGCAATAGTAAGTGCATGCACTGTATTGGTGAAACAAGGAAAATCATCAACCAATAACATCTCAAGTGACTGTGTTTTGGAACAGCCCACAAAAGCAGTGTTGAACCTATGAGGGAAATCTTAGTTTGTCATTCACTTGTGCTTAGCCACTGTAGTACAAACACTAATATTATTTTGGTAGCTCTCTGTACACTTCTCAGTTTAAAAGCTAAGAATGGCAGAAAATAGCAAATGGACCATGTGGATAGTGGGCAGCAGCATAGTGAGGTGTGCTTCACAGTATGCTCAGAGGAGTAGTTTTGGAAGAGACCTGCAGCTTCCAATTTGCTCTCTAAGGTGGTTTGGCAGAGATGGCATGAGGTGGGAGCATCTATGCACAGACTTCTGACTACTCAAGCTCAGCCAGGTATACTGCTGATCCATCTTGGAGGTAATGATTTGGGCACCAAAAGATGGGTAGATTTAGTCTCAGAAGCAAAATTGGACTTTGCTTCCATTAGGCAGATGTTGCTTGCCTGTAAGATCATTTTTTCTGACATTACAGAGTGAAGAGTCTGGCAAGCAGAACAGCACATGTACCTGCTTGACAGAGCTCACAGAAAGGTTAACATTCAAATATCTGGATACCTCTGCATGGCTGGGATGCACACCATACGTCATCCTGAAATTAAATTTTGTAATAATTGGCTATACCTGCCAGACAGCATGCACTTCTCATATGCTGGCAATTGCCTTTTTTTCGGTGACCTTCGAGATGGGATCCTCACAGTCCTCTGAAAAATATCATGGTGTAGCAGCACATCTTATTGTTACAAGAAATGGCTCTTTTAAGAGCTCACAAACTTGGTCAAAAAATAGAACAGCTGCTTTGGTTACAGACACATAAAAATTAACACTATCTCACTGTTACTGTGCATCATACATTCTGAGGTGTGCAAATGTTCAGGACTCTTACATACATACACATATAGTTTAAAAGCTATATAATTATTTATTCACTATGCTGTTTCACAATACATGTAGGAAAGACTGAAACATGAAATAAGAAAGAGACAATGTTTCCATGAGTATCAAATTATGCAATGTTTTCTCACATGATAAGACATTGTAGGTGGGATTAACCTCCCCCCTGGGTGCCAGCATAGGGTTATTGCAGTCAACAGTACAAAGAGTAATCTGTCCACTCAGAAGTAACCATAGTATAACATATCTAGTGGCAATTGTGACAATATTGTACCCCCTAACAGTCATACAGTCCTGTTCCCCACCATAATAAAATGATACCTGAGCACCCTCACAGTAACAAGATGTAATTGATGTCACATTGCACAACAGACATGTAGACAGTTCTTCTCATGTGCCTTAACACAACCGTCCACCTATACCCCAGCACAGTTGAAGCGTAACTGACACTCTCGACCCAGCAGCATACAATGGACATAGCCACTGTCAAAGACAGCATTGTAGAACTTCTCTGTTGTGAGGAGGGGGGATGTTCACTGCGCTTCCGATATATGGCAGTGGATTTATTAAGCAACATCCATGTGCGCAATGACGTTGCTGTGCGCATTCTTTGCTCACACCTACAGGTCGCACAGTTTCTTCAACCAGTCCTAAGTACAAAGCACAGTTCTTCACTTAATTGTCCTACTGTGCTACAAAGAGAATAGACTCAGAAAAAATGTAACTGTGTGATAATCTGTGATATCGCCTGTACAACAGAGGGTAGAAAAAAGGCAGACCTCACAAAACAGTGTTCTAAAATAAAATTTTTTCTCTATTTCTCACAGCTTGTAAAAAACATCAGAACATCATTGAGATGAGACTGTGGAATTTGAAAGAGGTGTGCTGCCTGGTCCAGGCAGCACAGTCCAGGGGGAATCTGTGCTTCCTCATGAGGAGCACAAATATGAAGCTGGACAAGATGTGGAGGCACATCCACGAATACTTGCGAATTGTACTTAAGATACGCAATAAAAATGCACCAATGTGCAAGCGTAAGTGGAGGCTGTTGAGCCAGCGGTTTTATACATTCAAAAGATGAGAGAAGATACCAGACAGTGATGTGGGCTGGTTCTACATTGCATATGAGATGTGGGAGGTGGCTGGAAAGCCAGATGCGGGGAAGCGTGTAACACAACGTGAGTAAAGCAACTGTTATTAAATAGCATGTTTTCTTTTACAGAAATAAAAAAACAGCTAACTGATACGCAAAGTATTAAAGAAATGTAACAAATACAGTTTTTACACTGTGTTTAGAAATTCTGTCAGTCTAATATTTTTGGATTCTATTTAAAACCATTTAACAGGTCAGACATTGCAAACTAACATGTCACAGTGTTTACAGACATTTGTAATAGTTATAATACGCAGCCATGCGACATTTAAAACTATTATGTTACCCAGTATTGGTTGCATGTAGCACTCACACACACATCATGTGGCAGTACAGTGCTAGAATATGAGTCACACAGCATGAGCACATGCCTTGTTCCTGATTTTCTATTGACTCACATGATACCTTATGCACAGATAATGTATGTGCAACCATACACAACAACTACGTGTCTCCATTGAGGGATTGAAATTACAGCATATCAACCTCGACAGCAAAGCTCGACAGGTCCATACTGCCATCTCAACCCCGAGATGGGAACACATGCCAACTTGTGTATGGCTGTCAATATTAAATTTTGAATAGTACATGGTTATTTACACCAGAGTGACGCACCCCCACTGAAGTGTTCTAGTCACTTATCTAAATGGAATTTTCAGCCTCTTGAAAAGTGAAAGGTATGACTTTGGGCACTGGGTAGTTATTAAGTAGATATCTGTAGAATAAATGAGTAAGGTACAATCCCATGACATTTGAACTGTGTATGAAAACTGTTTGGACTGTGTATAACATCACTTTAGAATGTGCATAACAGTTTATAATGTGCTTAACAAGGATCTTCAGCAGACCTACAGTATATTTATACATAAGAACGGGTAACTATGTATTATAGCATATTTTCATAATGATAATTAGTTTGTGGTTTCATAGTATTGATGTACCTGTTACATCAATTTTGGTAGATCTCTTTTCACTGTGATAGTAATCTAAGGATACAAAATCCATTGTATATAGGTGATTGTAATTGCATACCATACATAGCATCTCACTGCCATCACCCTGTTGGCAAATATTTATCATGGATAGATCTTTGTAGTTCTCAATAACAATACAGCAACTCAACTAGTTGTGACTTAACTATCAGACTAGACTGTACATGTTCAAATGTATATTTTTTTAGAACTATTACCACACAAATACCACATTCAACAAATATCTTTACTATCTCTAATTTATAGTTCATCAGAGGCACTCCCCACCACAAAGCAATGTAGTACCAGCTCAACCACAGGCTGTGGAGGCTGAACATTCAGACTCAGACAGTGTCATCATTGTCAAGTCAGAAGGTAATAAAACCATACAACAAATCATTAATAATACTGACAAGAATTGATGTACATCACAGTTCCGAACATATGTTACCACTGTTATGTTGTGAACATTGCTATGTGCTGTACTAGTATGCCTCAGACTGTGCAGTTGAAAATAGAATTTTTTTCTGTATCATGCAAGCAATAAGAGACGATTGGCTGTGCATAAAATGGTTCAAATTCACATCTAGTGCCACATAGTGTTGCACAAAGCCACAGGCCGAGTGCATCCCTATTCCCTAGCCATACAGTAGAACTGCTTAATACATAGCCCCAGAGTGGCATATTGCCCCTATGAAAATAATCCTGTGTACTATAAATGTGGTTCCTACTTTAATATGTGCATTAGACACTTTTAATGCACAGCTAACAAACAATCATATTGTTGAAATCCATAGCCCATTTTATTATACAGCACACAACTTTGCTAACTATATAAAACTATCGACTGTACAAGTATATGTTACGCCATAATCAGCAAGCTGTTCTATTATTGTAAGTATAAACAGTTTTCCTATCCTTCTCCACTTAACACAGATATAGAGAATACTGAATCGACAACTATACACAACCAATGTGTTCTACCACAGAGGTATTCTTATCCCCTCTGACCTCGAGACCAAACCTCAAAGGGTCTATGGCAATCAGAAACCCATAGTAGCAAAACACAGTGATTGTGTATTGAGTAGCTCATCCTGTATTTTCAGTGGTGCATAGTACTGTGTGATAAATGTCCTGTGTGAGTTCTTTTGCTTTCTAGATGAAACTACTCATGCAGTCTCTAGGGGTTCTATGATGCTGCCCTACCAGAGTACGGTAGAACAGCATTCCATCACCTTGATACTGTGGTATAACAACATCTTGAAAGAGCTGTAATCCTATACAGGAAAGCAGTGCACTATATGCCATAATACACCAACTGCATAACTAATAAAGAATACCTGACACAGAACTACTTACCTAGGGAGAATTCAGCACAGGACAACTAACTACCGTTTTACTAAAGACACGTTTAGTTGTGCAATAGTAAATGGACAAGTGCTTAGTTGAGGTATAACACACTTTGTCACCATGATAAATAAGTAAGTCATATAGATGTGGAAAGAGTACAGACATCAGTACAGGAAATGGTGGAAAAAACGTGAAGCTCTGTGAGAGAAAAAAATGTATAAAATAACAGCAAGAATAACTAAACTAATTGCACTGACTCTATTAAACAATCTCTATGTCTGTCTTACAGTGGCTGGGGAGACACCAGAAACATCTCGCCCACAGGTGAAGTAAGAGCCTGGCAGCAGCCCTGAACGTAAGTGTATAATAATAAAATATGTGCTGACAATTCTGTTAAGTCATTAGTCAAAAGACATAACATGTAAAATGATATATGATGCAGTAAGGCACCTCAGGGAATGAGATATGACACTATATATCCCTTCAGGGTGTGGGCATGGTGGAGGAGATGCCACGAACGTTGTCTCTCGATCACCAGGCACACCTGAGTGACCAAACCATACTAGTTGTATTAAGTCTTGCACCACACCCACACCCTGGAGGTATAAATTACTATCACACAATGGTAAACGTTGTTTCTGATATGTTTTTTTTAATATTTAAACTCACTGACATCAACAGTTTGAAGGAGGATGTCATTATGCCTGTTTATTAACTGCCATGTGTTACAAGCAACAACAGTACAAATTGCAGCGGGCTCCCTTCAAATGGAACAGCACTATTGATAGACCAATTGCCATGACATAAAGATGTTCCTTGTGACACACCACACAAAACGTGGTCAAATCCACCCAACAACCTACACTCTGTAATGCCTTATTGCTCAAACAAAAAAGTGTACAGTAATGTAACGTTATGCTGGTAGCAGTATCACTATATGCCACAATAACATGTGAACAGTGCATGTGAGCCTCCTCCATTACAGATCACCTAATAATATTGCTTAGCTGACAACATGCAACAACTAACAATGGCAAGTTGAATGTAACTGGAACAATTTACCTGCTATATTTACATCCATCAACTTTTTCTTTTATCTAACTCTTCACTGCGATTTCAATAATTACTTATTTTTTGGTGGGGGGGGGCCCACTCGTTGCTTGATGACATGCAACAGTTAAGTATCCTGGTTGCTGTATAACTACAATCATGGAGCCAAACCATTTACTCCCATACATATTTGTAGTGATTACTCCCCAATGAACATGCAGTTCCTGTTCTGTGCAAGCAAGGTATTGTCTACTGTTACCATACAACAGCCAACTCAGAAAGCTATGTGTACCTGCAGCCATACATAATGACACCTTGTGTCTATTTACTAGTTTAACAGCTACCTCCCACTCCTCATGGACCAAATGTCCTAGCTATGAGATGGGTCATGTGTAACATTAAATAGGGTACACCATACAACTCTTAACTGTCACAACTTATAAGTTAATAGAATCACACAACTGAACTGTAAATATACCTAGTCTGTATGAATGAGTAGCTGTAGGTTGTGGGCCTTTCTCTGTCTGACACAATAGAAGCACACATCTTTACTAACTTTCATGGTCCACAACCACAAAAGAGTGCCATTTATAGCTGTAGTCCTTCTTTTACTGTGTTATCCACCACAGATAAACTAAGTACTCACAGAGTGAGCGGGGGGCAGGAGGCAAGGCACTACCTACTTGTGTGTAGCTGCACATTGCCTTCTCATGCTACATAACAATAAGGTGTTCCAACCTGTGTGCAATGTCATCACAAGACTATAACAGAAATATCCACACCCTCTGTCATGGTGTCAGTCTGAACGCTAAAAACAGTTTCTCATGTGTAACAGTATGAGGGGTGGAGGAACACCACCTGCCTGACACCACCCAACTACTAGCTACTTAACTATTGCCCAATCTCAAAGAAGCATATTTTCCATTTATGACTGCACTGTTTCTTTCTAATCACTATCCAGTGAAAATACAGTCCCCAGAAACTGGCTGCCAGCACTATGGGGGGGGGGTGGATATTCCCTAACTGACAGCACAAAAGTTACAGCATCCAATTCCATATGTTCCTACAAATAGAGACCTGTAAGAAACATCAGTTCCTAGCTTGTTTTCTTCTCACTCAACACTGAACAATCACAATACCCTGTGATACCTCTCAACCTTTTTTGTACCCCCAATATGTGGTGAATTAGCAGCTAACTTTAATGGCAGTTGAAGAAAATGTGTAACTAATTATCAAATCTTAATGTAACAAACTTAGCACTGCAAAGATGGTGTTCCTATGCTAAGTTAGTGTATTATTGATTGAGAATTATTTATATTGCATAATAAACAAAGTTTTGTTGCTTCTAAGTCTTGCCTCTCAATATAAAACAATGCCTCACAGTGTAGAACAGGGAGCTGTGATTAAGTGCAAAGAAGCATGCTCCTCATAATGCGTTACATCTCAGATGAATACACCCTGTGCAGCACAGTTCGTTACAGAGAAGAGAAGATACACAACATTTTTCTGTAGCTAGTAGAAAAACATCCACTACCATATGTCATCTAATAACTGTCCCAACTACTGTGTAAACTTAAATAGAAGCTGTGATGTGTATAGCACCAAACCTTTCCCATAAAGTAACATTCTAAGAAAAAAGAGCTACAGAAACATAGAACTATTTTTCACATTCTCACATAGTAAATCTTTGATGTTTTTTTTCTCTTCACAGATCAGCCTCATAGAAAGCGGCACACTCTGCACTGCCATTGTGTTCGTAGGCTCTAGCACGAGGTTGACAACCTCACTAAAGAAATACAGCAAATGAAAAAGGAACACGTCGATGACATAAAATAAACTTGGCAGCAACAAGACAAAATTATTGAATTGCTCACCGCACAATAGGCAGCAGCCAACCTTGTGCTCGAGCCTGTGGACACAGCAGCATGTGCCAGCACAGACAGCAGCACTGCTTCACCTGTGGTGTGAACAAGTCTCCCTGGCCACCCATGGACAGCCTCCACAGCCTGACACTGGTATCTCCTCCCAAGCTGGTGCAACAGCTTCCACTCCGGATGTGCCGCCATACTTTTTCAGCTTCCTGCCTGGGCTGCCTGGACCACCCAGCAGTACACCTCATTATTTGTTAAGTGTTTTGTTTGGTGTTGAAATCTGTCATTATTTCCAAGTCTTACTTTTTTTCTTGAAGAAACAAATATTTTTGTACAAAAATTGAATTAATTTTTTTTAAAGCTGAACAGAGAACAGCAGTATTATTTGTATGTATTTCAATCAATATATCTTTATATAAGATACATATTTATTTGATAACAAAACTGAGTTTTATTGTCCAACTTGAAAAGCTTTTCATGTAACTGTCAGGAAGGGTGGTGCAAGGTTCATTTACTAGCTGAACGGCCAGCAGGAGACATTGTTTACATGGAACCATAGATCAGAATGAGAGAAATAGTTCTGCTGTAGGGGTAGAGGGGGCCTTTGACTAAACCATACAGTAGCACAACTAACAATAACAAGGTCAGTGTGATCAAATCATAAAGTTGTCATAAGAATATGAATAACCTTCCTTCCCCCAAAGGTTCTCACCCACAATTGAATACTTGATTATGTAAACCACAAAAGGTACTGACACTGCACAGACTTGCACCATTCTTATCCACAGCATCAGTTTTGCTGTGTCTGTCCACTCAGGAAACAGTACCTGATTAGTGGTTTGGGTGGAGCATAGTACAGCTGAGGCCATGCAGGTCATAACTGTTCTAACTAGACCATGCCTGTAATCAGGCAGGTGTAACGTTGATGTCCACATTTTTTGTATTACTATGGTTCTGCGGGGGTGGGGGGGGAACCCAGGCTGAGACTGCACAACCCCCGACTGTGAAAAGTTGTGTACAGATGCAATCAGGGACAGGCAGCATTCATATCCATGCCCTTATTTCTGGCATGGCAAGACACTCACTATGCATTATTTAGTCTATGGGAGGCATAACATCACTGAGTCATGCAATTCTTAACTGTGCTAACCTTAGTGAACTTGCAATTATGTAGGTGTACCATTAATATCCACACCCTCAGTATTTGTTGTATCTCTCCACTCAAGACACAGCACCTGGTCTGCAGTGTGGGGTGAGCATTGCGTGGACGAGTCCGTGCAAGTCATGACTGTGTTAGATGGAGTGTACCTGCAATCACACAGGAGAACCATTGATCTCCATGGGCTTAGTAGTCCAGTAGTACTCCACTCAGGGTTGTAGTAACTGGCCTAGTTGGGGGGGATCCTGGCTGAGACTGTACAACTCCTAACTGTGCAAAGCTGTGTACACCTGCAATCAGGGAGGTGTACCATTGATGCCCATGGGCTTGTTGTGCTGTGCCTCCACACTCACTATGCAGTACCTCATCTATGAGAGGTGGGTGCATTGCCTGACTGAGTCATGCAACTCCCAACTGTGCTAACTCAACTGAACTTCCAATTAAGTAAAATCACCATTGCTGTTCACAGACTCTGTTTTGCTGTATTAGTCCACTCAGGATACAGTACCTGATCTGTAGTGTGGGAGAGGAGCATTGCATGACTGAGGGCGTACAAGCCATAACTGCACTAACTGTAGTGTTCATGAAATCCGGAAGGTGTACCATTGATATGCATTGGTTTTGTTTTTATGTGGTTCTCCACTCAGAATCCAGTGCCTACTCTAGTTGGGGGGCAGAGGGGAGATTCCAGATTGAGACTGTGCTACTGCTAACTGTGCAAAGTTGCATACAGCTCCAATGAGGGAGATGCATCATTCATAACCATGATTTTAATTTTCCCATTGCTCATCCAGTGCCTGCTCTAGTTGGGGGGGAGGAGGATTCCAGATTGAGAATGCGCTACAGCTAACTGTGCAAAGTTGCGTACAGCTCCAATGAGGGAGATGCACCATCCATAACCATTATCTTAATTTTCCCATCACTCTACACTCCTATGCAGTAACTGGTTTAAGTGGTGGTGGGGGGGGTGCTTAGCCTGAATGACACCATGCAACTCCTAACTGTGCTAACTCAACTGTACTTCCAATGGTGGAGCTATACCATTGATGTCCACAGCCTCAATTTTGCTATCTCTCTCCACTCAGAATACAGTACCTATTCTGTAGTGTGGGTGGGAGCATTGCATGACTGAGGCCATGTAAGTCATAACTGTACTAAGTGAAGTGTACCTGCAGTCAGGTTGGTGTACCATTGATGTCCATAATCTTTGTTTTCCCTGTGGCTCTCCACTCAAGATGCAGAACCTATTCTATATAAGGAGACCATCACCTCAGAAAGAACAACAAGTACTAACTGTGCTCCCTTGTGTGCAGTCTCAAGCAGTGAAGTGCACAGTTCATATCCATAGCATAACTATTCCTGTGATTCTCCACTTAGCATAAACTACTTGTACTGTGGGGGGGGGGCATTGCATGACAGAGGTCATCCAACTACTAACTGTGCTAACTTGTGTGTCTCCAAAGTGCAAACCATAACACACACATTCACGTTACCACAGCTGTAAATGTACATACTCACAGCAACACCAACAAAAATGCCAAGCAAAAGAGAAACGCAAAAGTAAATGCAAGCGCATACAGAAACTCAAAACATAACGTACACAGTCACAAAACAACAATTGAAACCACAAATTCTAACATTAACAGCAGACATAACATCAAAGTAAACAGAAACATAAACATGAATGCAAGCAGATACACAAATGATAGAGCAAAGCGTTACGTACACGGTGGCACACATGATAATAGTGATGCAAACGGGTACGAAAATACAAGTGGTCAACATTAACATTCAGCCAGTTTTGTCCCAACAGCAGCATAGACAAACACAGTGTGTACAAAAAGTGTATGCATAATAATGGGCCTTGGAACTGAAAATGAGCTGTTGGAAGATTAAATTGCTTATGTCTCAGGAACCGCATGACGTAGAAAAAAAATTAAATTTTCACAGAAACCATGATTTTCCTGGCTAGGTTTTTGTTATTACATAGCCCACAGGACTATGTAACTCACAACAAAAATTCTGTATCTCGCAGCTTTTCGGAGATACGAGCCCCAAAATGCGTGGTGGATGCCACCATGTTAATCTATGGGAAAAAAACTTCAAATTTTGAGTACCGTAACCTGGCAGGTGTGCCATATTTGTTCACCAAACCACCAAAAGGCACATCTGTGAGATGTTGGCTGCCTTCGCTCCAAATTTCAGCCCAAAAGACCAAACCGTTTGTTTGCAGCAGGGTGGCAAAGAATTTCTGTCATTTTGGCCATAGCCTGAAAAGTAGTGTGGCAATTTGTGACACTTTTTGCAAAAATTTGTGAAAGTGTCATGTGTGCAACGTTACTTTGTGACACTACTGTTTCCAGAAATTTGAAAAACATATTTCTGGGTGTTTAACCCCAAAATAAAGACATGGCTAGCATCCTCAGGGTTCGACTAGATGAATACAAAAAGAATTGTGTCCCTAAAGGGTCCCAAATTTAAATGCCAAGCATTTTTCTGATCACCAACTGAAAACAAAATGGCAGATTTGCGACATTACTAGGGCCATTTGTGACACTAAAAAGTGCATTTGTGACACTTTCGAACTTTTTGCTAACTTTTCCTATTGACTTATAATGGGAACTTGTTTTTTGAATAACTTTTGAATCGTTTAATATTTTTTCATGAAATCTTCAAAAGACACATCAGGGACCTGTCCACACATTCCCAGAAGTTTTTGGACTAGTCACACAAACCGTGCAACCTGTAGTTGAGAGCAAAAAATTCGCAAAAAAAGCGTATAAGCGTATCTGTGCTTTTTATTGTTGCTTCATAACTCCACAGCTGTATATCCCACTGGTATGAAAGTTGGCATATCCCAAGATCTACCATGCCAAATGATGCCTGCCAAATTTCAGGCAAATCCGTTGAATGGTGGCAAAGTTATTAAGGTGCAAAATTTGACCCTTTAACCTTAAAAGGGCTCCTCAACCCTAACTATGGTAGCACTACCGTGTTACCATAATAGATAGATAGATAGATAGATAGATAGATAGATAGATAGATAGATAGATAGATAGATAGATATGTTTATATGCCAAGTTTAGAACTCTAACTTTACAGAGTTCAGTTAAAATAAGCCAGCATTCAGCAGTTCTTAAATTCAATTTGATATGTGTAAAAACTGTAAAAATTATAAGCCCCTATAGCTTCACAATGAGAAAAACTGTTACCAAGTTTGGCATGTGATAGATACTGAAACGAAAGTTGTGTGTGTCAGTTTATTTATTGAAAGTATCAGAATTGCAACCCTTTGAGTCAGTGACTCCTTTGCAAAGGCTCCACGTCAGCAAAAAGAGAAAGAATGCAAAAATAGGGAAACAGTATACAGTAAATATTAAATGCAAAAGTACAGTCAGGCAATGATAACAGTAGGATGTACATACAAGAACAAACCAAAGTTAGGCAACTAGGGAAATAAATGCAAGCCAGGTCAACTCAGACCACACAGGGTCAGGCAGACCTTGCTGATACAGAGCCCTGTTGGGGCAGGCAGTCCAAGACAGACCTTGTCAAGAGGAGGGAAGGACACTAACCACCCAGGGTCAGGCAGACCATATTAATACAGAGCCCAAATTGGGGCAGAAGGCAGTCTAGGACAGACCTTGTAAGGAGGGGGGAGGAGGGGCAGGTAGTTAGGAAATAATTCAGGTATGGTCACACCTGCCAAGAGAAAGGAGGTGTTCCCTTAGTGAACATTTGTAGGAGCCCAGGTAGGTACAGGAGGAAATCTCAGGTGGAAGGGAGCTGAGCCAAAGGCGGCCCTGGTAAAGGAAGGCCCTCTGGCAAAGACAGGATTTGCAGCGAGGTATAGAGTAAGTAGGCTTGCTGGAGGACCTAAAGGTCTGGAGGGTGCTGTGGGGGTTAATGAGGTGAAGGAGGCTGGTGGAGGTGAGTTCAGCAATGATCTTCTTGGCTAGGAGACAGGTGTGATATTTTAGTCTGCCCTCAAAATTCAGCCAGTTGGAGAGGCAGTACAGGTCACAGATGTGGGTGAACCTGTCACAGCCAGTCAGTAGATGACAGGCATAATTAAGGGACACCTTTAGTCTATGCAGTGCGGTATCAGATGCTGAGCCATAAATGACTATGCCGTAGTTGAGTAGGGAGAGAATGGAACTGGTAACCACCAAGCAGAGGGCTTCAGGGGGCAGGCAATGACAGAGCCAGTATAGAAGGCCAATTCTGCTATTAATGGCCATGCAGACTAGGTTGACATGAGGCTGAAAGAAGATGGAGGGTTCTAGGGTGATACCTAGATATTTGAAGCTGAGGACTTGGTCAAGGGCAAAGATATGGTTGTTGAGGATGGTGAAGGAGGTATCCCTCAATTTATTTTGTGGGTGAGAGGACCATGACTTTAGTCTTCTTGTAGTTTAAAATAAGCTTGTGCTCAACAAACCACTCCTCTGATAATGAGAAAAGACATTGAAGGTCATGTTGGAGTGGGTTAGGCTCAGGGTGGCAACTGGAAATTACAGCATCATCTGCATATAATAACATGCGGCCCAGGCAGGCTTTGGGAACTGAGTTTAGAAAAAGAGAAAAGAGGAGAGGCCCCAGGATGGAGCCCTGAAGCACACCCGACCAGACAGGGAGGCAGGGGGAGAGGGTGGTGCCAGTTTTTACCTGTTGCTGCCTTGCTGAGAGGTAGTGGGAAAACCAGGCAGTGGATTGCATGGGCAGGCCTAGAGAGGGGAGGGTCTGAGTGAGAAGGACATGACTAACCATGTCGAACACCTTGGTAAGGTCAATGTAGATGGCACCTACTAGGTGACCTCAGTCCAAGGCTTTGTGAATATAGTCAGTGAAGTCCAGAAGGGCTGTGGTTGTGCTGTGACCCTACTGGAAGCCGTGTTGTTCAGGGCAAAACAGATTATATTTGTCTAGGTAGTTGGAGAACTGGTCAAACACGATTCTTTCCAAAGCTTTAGAAAGGGGCAGGAGGATGGAAATGGGGTGATAGTTACTAGGAAGGGTGTGGTCACCACTCTTGAGGATAGGAGTGACTACATCAGTCTTCCATTGGGATGGGAACTATCCCAGGCTGAGGGAGAAGTTGAAGATCTTAGTTGGGGGGAGGACAATTTCAAGTACAAGATTTAGGCTCTTTAGACCGAGTGAGTCACTACTGAAGCAAGTTTTCCCAGTACCTGGGTGAGGTAGGTTTTGACTTCTCTGAGTTTGTAGGTTTTAAAGTGAAAAAGTGGAATACCTCGTTGAGGACATGAAGGAGGGAGGGAGGGAGGGTGAGAGGGAGAAAAAGTCCGGGGGGGGGGAGAACACTGCTGAGGTCACTAAAGGTGGTGTTAAAACTGTCTGCGATTGTGGAGGGGTCCTGAACGAGGGTGCCATTGACACTTAACATTGAAGGAGAGGGGGTGGTGGCTTACAATTAAGCTCCTTTATATTGTCCCAGAATCTGTGGCCAAAGCCCCAGGTGGACACGAGCTTGTTTTGGTAGTAGGAGGCCTTAGCCCTACGAATATCCCTAGTGCACTGATTTCTGGCTTCACGATATCGCTGTCTGTCAGCAGGTAGGCTGGATGCTATGGCCCAGTGCCAGAGATTATCACATGCACGCATCTGGTCAAGGAGGATCTGGCTGACCCAGGGTGTGCCAGCCCCTTTGATGTTTTTCTTAGTGAGGGGGTGCAAAACAGTCACAGGCTGCATTAAAGGTGGAGATTAAATGGGCAAGGGCAAAGTCAGTGTCCAGGGCTTGATAGATAGGGGACCAGTCGCTGTTTGAGAGGAAGTCCCTAAGGCAGCTAAGGGCACCTTTCTTTAGTGTTCACGGGGTGATAACCTTTGGGAGGGATTTAGAGTGGTTAGACCAGTGACATTGAATAGGGTAGTGGTCACTGATTACATCTGGGAGCACCTGGACATCAGTGAGGTGTGCAGCATGAGTAGTGAAGATAAGGTCGTTCATACTGGCCCTGCCAGTTTGGGGCTTCAGACGTGTAGGAGACATAACTGCCTGAGTGAGGTAACAGGCAGCAGTGGCATCCTTAAAGAAAGCAGCAGAAGGAGACTGCCTGTTTATATTGAAGACTCCTGGTGCGATGACTTCCACCTTATGAGGGAAGAAAGAGATACAATCCAGGATGGAGCTGAAGACTAGATTCTGGTTGCGGGGAGGAATATAAATGGCCATAATCAGAATGGATTTGGCTAAATGGCCTACTGTCAGTTTAACTGTGACAGCTTGGTTGTCAGAGTCCATGGTGCTGGCTTGAAATACATGGCAGCAGAGAGAGAGAGTCTCTGATATACAGGGCACACCCACCACCTCTTTTCCCTACTCTGTATAAGCAGAAGATGGAATAACCTGGTACCTCCACAGATAAGTCATTTGTTTTGGGAGAGATCCAGGTCTCAACAACAGTGAGGACATCTGGCTTGTGTAATGCTACCCAGCCTTGTAGTAGATCATGTTTTTTGAGAAGGCTGAATATGTTAATAGTAGCCAGAAGAAGTCCAACCTTCGTTTGGTGATTGGGTTAGGCATGGTAGGTTTGGGCATAGTAAGTGAGCCAGGGTTGGGGTGGACATTGCCAGAGAGGAGCAATAGGAGTAGGAGTATTCTATGTAGAGGACATTTGAGACTCACCCTTCTTAGACTCAACCTTGAAGAATTTCTATGTTATAATTAGTCAGAAATTGAAAAATCACATCACAATTTAATGTTAAAAGTTCATCAGTTTATGAGAAAATAATGTAATTTCTTTTGATATTTTTTGTGAAAGTTATATCCATGAATTTCACCAAGCCACACACCTTTCTGGCAATGGAAGAGAAAGGAAAAGTCTGAGTTAGAGTAGTTATAAGGTTGGATTCATAGAGAACTCCAATTTGAAAGTAACAGGCGAGCTAGCAGAGCACTGAAGGACCATGCTGCTACTGTAGGTAATATAATTTGCCCATCTCCTGTACAGGGCAAATGAGTGTGATTTATAACCAAGCACTGCAGCAGGCAGATAATTGTAGGAGCTGGCTGTTGTCCACTTAGAGGTAGGGTAAACATTCTGAGGACATGAGGAGGTCATTTACTGAATTAGGGATGATACTATAGGGAATGATATCCAGTGTATCTTCACCAAGGTCTTCATTGTTCTGGGACTTATGAGGAATGGCAGTGACAACAATTAGACAAGCTAACTTTTGCAGAGGTTCTGTTAAAAGAGGGATGGTATTTTTTCAGGCAAGCTGTAGGACATTCTGGAGCAAGGAATGCCTTCATACTCAGGATGTTCTGGAGTTTTGCCATTAGGGACTGGATACTTATAATATCGAGGACAGAGCTTTCATGGCAATTTAAAGGTGGGAGACAGTTAGAGTAGGGAAGGCATGAGTGGCAGGAGTTAGGTACATTGGATCACCAATGAAGGACAGCTGAGTTGGGTAGTACAAGAATAGCAGACCCCCCTCCCCAGCTGCAGCAAGATGTGTAGCAGAGCAAAAATTCTGATTTGAAAACAGACCATGTAAGAATTGCACCCAGCAAAACTGACAAGTCTGAGAGCTGGCTATACTTGAAAGTCCTGGAGTTAAGAGTCAGTAAGAGAGACCTTGAAGGAGAAGTGAATGACTGGGAAACTAAGACAGAGACAATCCAATTATTAAAATTACAAAAGTCTGAGAGGAAAAGAAGTTGGTGACTCCCTTTTTAGGAAAGTTTGTGACTGCAGAGAACAAGGAAGATATCAGGTGGACAAGCAGTTCTAGTTAACTTCATCTGGTCACGTTACTGTATGAAAAAAGGTGCAGGCAAAATAATCACACAGGAAGGGAGTACAGGACTTCAGACAGCTCAACTCAGCAGATGCTGCAGTAATATGTGCTTTATAAAAGTGAAATATCACACGTTGAACTCTGGGGGCAATACCTAATACACTACCAAGAATTTTTGAGAAGGTTTTACCATGCCAGCCTGGTGGCACTCAGGGTTGAGGTGCTGGACACCTTACCTCATGCCACGCCAGTGACCTGGGTTTTGGGAATGACCTCAGGTCATCAGACAGCTAGCTTAGGGGGGTGAGGGAGCTGGATTGAACAGCCAAAAGGCAGCTCTCCTCTCTCGGGGTGGTGGTCATCCCCCCGTAGTTACGCTCCCACCGAGGGGATGTCCAATAGGTAGTGTAGGCAGGAGGGGGTGGCTGTGTAAATGAAAAGCACCCCAAGGTGTGGGGTGCGCATGCTTCCACATGCACGTGCACCCCTGGGGGACAATAAGAAATAGGAAAAAAGCCTACAGAAATCTATATAGAAAAAAAAATAGAACATTTTACCATTTAACAATTTGTGATATGTCAACTGTATATTTAAAATCACTGCATCACATTTCTCCAACTTTATTAGATTCCAGCAGACAGGGGATCTGGATGGCTCACTGGTTTGGCAGTGGGTTAAGGAGTCTTTCACCTCTAGCTAACTGGTTCAAAGCCAGAACAGTTTGGTAGTAACTAAAGTCATTATCACCCGAGGGCTGTTCAGGTGCCTATGTAAAATGAGTTGTGGTCATCTCAGTCTAGTTCCCAGTGGGCAGGTGTTCACATCACAAAACCATGAATAAATGGCATTAATTGGCATCATTGTAGCCAGTCTCTCATGTGGATCCAAGGACTGAATGGGCATGGAATCTGAACTACCCTCTCAACTATGTGGTAGTCCATCCATGGCAGACTTGAAGCAAAATGATGTGGCAGTGTGTGGATGTTTACACTGTGATCACCCATTTTGTACCTGTCACGTGGATAAGCAGAGGACTTCAGATTCCAGTGCTGTCAGTCCAGCACCTTTCATGACCACAATTCACACAGATAAAAATATCTAAAGGAAAAAGATTCCAGCAGCCATTGATATCTGTATGCCTGACAAATTTCAGGTCTACACTTTTCATTGCAGGGAAGTTTTGAACATTCACATTTTTAAAATGTTTTCACAACATTTCACAAATAAATTAACAGTATAATTATGAATCCCTTTAACTTAAACATTATTTAACCAAATCTTGCAATATTTAGTAGTTTCTATAACCCTTCTAAGAAGATAAGCAAGACAATTTGCAGATGTGTAGCTCTACAAGTGGCTGAGTTAAAAGCAGAGAAATATTTTCACAATCCCCCCCCCAAAAAAAATTAGAATTTGAGTCCTTGTAAGGTGAACACTTTGCATTCAAATGTCATGATATTTAGTATGGCCTAATGAGAGTGACCAGCAAGGATTTATGACAAGTGGCAATGCTTTAGCTCAGCAGATGGCTGAGTTACTATCAAAAAATATAATTGTGAAATTCCAAGAAGTTCCAAGTAATTATATGGAATTTCATGAAATTTCACTGACATTCCATGCAGTCAGAAATCACTGATTTTGCCCAGCCCTAACAGGTATGCAGATGATTAGTGCTGTATGGAATTGTGAAATTCCACTTGTAAGAATTTTGTGAAATGTCAAGAAGTCTACAAATATCATGGAATTCCACCTGCGGTGGAAAATGCCTTTTCCATGAAAAACAAAGCATGTAAAAAAACATGGAAAGTCACTAGTTGATGCAAATTCTGGAGAACATAGCAAAGTTCTACAGTTTCTACTAAATTTGTTTCAGTAATTTAAGAAACAAAGCCACATTTCACATTAAAATCCCAGTTTACTTTAAAATTAAAAGGCAATTCATTCGGCATAAATCCATGGAATTCATCATAGCTTTCCACTAGGCTTCTTAGAAATGGACTTATGATTCTACTGGAATTCTGTTGGTGGAAGTCTGCATCCTATACAGTTCTACAGATGATACAGCTGGGTAATCGTAGAGACTGCTGCAGGGAGTGTTGAGACAGTGGAACATGGCATTCTTAAATGCACTGATAATTTGAGCTTTTTGGCACTTATGAACAGGGTATTCCAGCTAGCTGGCATGGCTACAGCAAAGGTTTTTGAACCAAAGAACCTGCGTTTTCTTGCACTTTGCATATGCTCTTCTTTTGAGATCTCAGCATATACAATGACTTGGGTGTTCAAAGGAGACTGCTGAGGTACTGTAATTGGAATATATTCAATGTACTGTAGGCATGTACAGTATGAATCAGGAACAAGGGGACAGTTACCCCACACTTACATCCCGTATAGGTTATAGTGACTCACTACAGTTACTTGATTAGTGGTTAGAAAATACATAATTCAGTTAAACATTAACAAATATATAGTACATATCAGGTGAGTACAAGAGCTGAAAAACAGGTAACACACCTCAAAATCAAGAAGGCGTTTGTGGCCTATAGGCTGTCTGGGATGTAAGTGTGGGGTAGTCTTGCTTCTGTTCTCAACTGACTTTTTTACCATTACACACTACATTTACTTGTTGCAGTTTTTTCATTTTTGTAATTGGGCATATAAGTCAGCACAGCCACAGCTTGTCTCACATTCACCACTTATCCATTGCTAGAAGACCAGTACTAGTTTAGGCAATGATGTATGGTTTTGCTACAGGTCAGTATGAATCTACAGATGTTGTTAAATTTTGTGGTGACTTGCATACAAATGAAAGTTAAGTTGTCCTGTAGATTTCATTGCCATATTTCAAGGCTTGGAGTAATGACTGCCTGAGTATCGACTTTCTTTCACTTGAGGAGAGATAGGTGCCGACACAATAATGTGCCCCACGATTTTATTAAACACTTCTGATTGTTTAGTGATGTGGTCTGAGAAACTGAGTTTTGGGTCTAGCCATGCTACATAGTATTTGAATGATTGCATTGTTTTCAGAGGTTGACCTAAAGGAGCTATGGTACTGTAATTTATTCTTATTCACTACAGTTTATTACTATTATTAAATCAGTTTTGTAAAGTTTTACAGGACATGTGTTAAATAGGACAAGTTTATTCAATACTGCCAGTTAATGGTTTATTTATTTTATTTCAAATGATTGGCCAAGAGGGCATCCTGTACTGAGAAAAAGCTTATTTCCTGGTGTGTCCTGGAGAAATGGGAGTCAAAGATGCAAAACACATACAGTACACTAAAATTAGACAGTGCACTGTAGAGCAAGAAACTGGGAGTCTTAAATGCAGAATGTTACAACTAAATTGCAATTATAGAGCTCTAGTGATTTGCTCAAGGCCACAGAATTATAAGGGTTGAATTGTGATAGAAAATGATAGCTAAAATAATGTACCAGCAAATCAAACAGTGATCACACATTGTCCCGGATTCCCCCCCTTTGCTCAGATCGGCAATTAATTTATTTATATATCATAATTCCATGTTCCATTTATCATCTTTTATTCTTATATCTCTCAAAATCTCCTTTATTTTCATCCGTATATCAATCTCTGATCATCCCTCTTTCTTCCTCTTTTTGCTCCCCCAGGTGAAAACCTGGGTGACTTCTTCTTCTCCTTTCTGTTAGGTAACGGTGAAAACTGAGACCGCTTTTCTCCTTCAGCTTGTTCCTCTTTTCATCTTATTCCTTTTTCTTCCCTCCCCTCCTCTGCCCCTTTTTCCCCACTAGCCAGTCTCCAGCTTGCGTTGGATGACTGTCTTTCCCCTCATTTAGGGTATTGTTCCCCCATACCTTAGGGAAACCACTTTCCAACCCTTCTCTTCCCCCCTTTTTCTTATCCATTTTTTGCATGCCTCATCCATGCTTCTATGAAATCCATCATTTCTGTATTGAACATATCTATGGCTAAATCTGACAGGTGCATGCCATCTGACCTGTAGAAATCTTCTACCCACTGTTCTATGCCCCGCAGTATTACGTGTCCCCCCCATTTTCTTTACCAGTGTCCCTACCCTTCTGTTCATCTTTCTCTTGGCCCTATCCACAGCTCTATGGCTGTGCTTCTGTCTCCAAACCCTCCTTGGTATCATATCCAATCAGCAAGGCATACCCCGGGCCACCTCTGCTGTATTGTCCCTAAGTCTCTTTTTATCTGCATGTA
This sequence comes from Neoceratodus forsteri, assembly GCA_016271365.2. Classification (NCBI taxonomy): domain Eukaryota; kingdom Metazoa; phylum Chordata; order Ceratodontiformes; family Ceratodontidae; genus Neoceratodus; species Neoceratodus forsteri. The sequence continues at coordinate 598,275,048 of CM028133.1, read as the reverse complement.
TGTGTCCACACATAGCTTGCCCCCAAGGTCATTACCCCCTAAATGTATAATAATTAAGTCTGGAATGGGTCACTGCTCCTTCAGCTCTTTCAAGGTGGGGAGCAGTTGTGCCCATTTCATCCCTCGGATGCCATGCCATGCCAGTTTACATTGCTTCACATCTTGGTAAAGTTGTTTTCCCCCAGCCTTTTTCTCAGCTCTCTTTTCTGCCCAATAAATAAAAGAGTGGCCGCAGATCCAGACTTCCATGCTCCTCCCTCTTCCTAAAGGGTTTAAACAAAATAAATATCTTATATCTGGTCTTAGTTTCTTACCATCATATCACCTCTCCCTACCCCCCCCCCGTGGCTCCATATCTGTAACAAAACCATAGGTGATCGGTTAGTCTCCACACTGCAGTGTTCGAATGTATTTTTTATAACTGGCCAACCACCAGCGCCCCTTCTCCAAAATATTATTCACTGTCTCACCTGCCGCTGCCCACTGTGAGGCAGCCCCTATCCGTAAGGAGTGGGAAGAATAATTAATCGGATCCTCCCCCAGGAATTGCATGCCTTTCGTGAGCAATGCTGTGACTTGATAACTTGTGACTCTACATCTATCACCATGCCGAAATAATCTCCCTGTCCTATTCCCACGCTCTGTGCTGAAAGCCAACAAAGCCTGCACTGGGCACACTAGGCCTTCCACATGCTTCTTTAATGTTATCATGCAACCCTGTCCCCTTTGATCCATTTTTGACCTCTTGATCATGAGCTGTATCTCCTTCATCCCTCAGCTTATATCTTCCCATCCTAAGCCCCCTTCCTTGTCTTGCTTGCCGTGGCCTAACACCTCACTCACTCTCAAGGCTCCTGCAAACATTACCACATAAATCGTGTGAAATAACTGGGCCTCAGCCTTTGATCTGCAAATTACCGGTAACACACCCTTCAGTTGCACCAGCCACTGTTCCCCTATCGGTCTTCTATTATCCACTGTCCCTTGTTTTAACCTACCCCATCCCTACATCATTCTTCTGATGAACATTGATTTGGTTGGTTCCTTCTATCCCTTTAGACTGCAGATAACACTAATCCCTGCCAAGTGGACCCCCATTGTGGCGTGGGCTGTTCCTTTTTGCCATTACTCTATGGTGAACTTCCCCAATTGTTCTTCTGTGAGTGGCCTACTTACCTCCATGTGGTGTGTTGCCTTGAATGTTTGAAACACTTGCCAGGCCCCATCGTAAGCCCTCAGAGTCCATGGTGCCCATGAACTGCAGAACAACATTTCTGCTCCTTCCTGCCAACATCCCATATGTTTGTTGATATGGGTGTTTTTTGCTCCTCTGCTGTTGGTGCCAGCCTCTGGAAATGTTCCAGCTGCAGACGGGAAAGACTGTCAGACAGGGTATTGTGTACCCCTTCTGTGTGTTTTGCTCTGAATGACATGTTCAACTGCAATGCCCTTAGCACTAGAAGTCTCAAAACTTGCATGAGCATCTCTGACCTGGCTCCCCTGTTGTTCAGGACCTCTACCACTGCTCTATTGTCACACCAAAATGTAACTTTTTGATCCCGTAACTCTTCCTCCTACACCAGGGTGCATGCCCAGATGGGCACAATCTCTAACAACGTTATATCTTTTACCTTACCATCCCTTACCCAGTCTAATGGCCACGGTTTTGCAAACCATCTGCCCCTCAGGTAGCCCCCCATACCTAGGCCCCGGCTGCATCTGTGTATAGATCAAGATCTATGTTATACACCCATTCTTCCTGCCAGAAAGAACGGCCATTATATTCCCTCAGAAATTCCTCCCACACTTTAAAATACTCCTTGACTCCTTTTGTCATGTCTACCCAATGGTGTGGTCTGGTCACTCCGGCTGTAAACCTAGCTAACCTTTTGGTGAAAGCCCTCCCCAGTCCAATAGCCCTGCATGTGAAGTTCAGATGTCCCAATACTTGTTGTACCTGTTTCAGTTGTACTCTTTTTCTACTGGTATGTATCTGAATCAGTTCCCTCAATTTTTTCATTTTTTTGTCTGGTAGCTGAAATATTTCCCCCGGGGCATCTATCTCAATACCCAGAAACTCTAACACCCTACTGGGCCCTTCCGTTTTTTTGGGTGCCAATGAGACCCCTAGTTCTTTACATAGCTCTTGGAAGCTGGCCAACATTTTTTCTGTTTCTCTTCTGCCACTGTATACAAAAAGGAAATCATCCAAATAGTGAAACATTGTTTTATAATCAGTTCTTTCTTGATATATCCATTGCAAACATGTGCTGAATGCTTCAAATGTAGCACATGCTATAGAGCAGCCCATGGTCATGGCCTTGTCAAAATAGTACTGTCCCCCAATTTTAAAACCCAACAGGTCCCAATCCTATCTTCTAACAGGAAGTAATGTGAAAGTTGACTCTATGTCTGTCTTTGCCATCCATGCATCCGCAGTTGCCCGGATAATCTGGACCGCGTCCTCTAGAGTGGAATATGTCACTTTACTATATTCCTCACTGATAAAATCATTCACTGAGTCACCTTCCGGAAAGGATAGGTGACCAAACCCAATGGAGAAATCCTCATATTCTGCAATGGGGGGTATCATATCATCCTTCTATTCTCCCTGTTGCCTTTTCCTTCTCTATTTTTTGTCTTAACATTTCCTCCCTCCCCCTCACTGATCCCAGATTGTTTGCTTCTCTGGCTTGCCTTGGGCCTGCACACTGCAATGAAAAACCTGAGCAAAAACCTTTTTTAATCATTTCTGCCGTTTCATTATCTGGGTATCTGTCTAACCATTCTCTCCATGCCGCTATCCTGATGGGAGTTCTAGCTGCTTTAAATTGCTTCCTTGTCTTCATTTCTTTTTCTCTGCCAAGGTCTCCCCCTTTGGTCGATGCCTGGCCATGCTGGTCAATGATTCTGACTCCCTCTATTTGCCTGTCCCCTGCCCCTCCCCCCTCTATTCCATGTATGCCCTTTATATCCCTGCCCTTCCCAAAAAACTGCTGACCTGACCCTTGCCCCCCAGATCCTTGGCCTCCCTGGACCCATCTTGTCCTGCATCTGCTCGCCAGATGTGATCCCTCACATTTTGAACAGGCATGCCGGAAATGGCATTGTGGCCAGGAGCAAAAGGCCCTATTATAGGCCCAGCTACGTCTCTGTGGCGTGGCCCCTTTCTTCCCAAACTCCCCTTCTGGCGTGGACTTATCGGTTACGTAGTCTGTCCACAAGTCCAGTTGTTTTGTGTCCCATCTTACGTCCCCATACATTGCCATTCTCCGCCAGAAGAATTCATCATAGTATATCCACCCCACGCCCCCTTTTGCTTTTGCCCTCCTTATTATCAAGGAGTATGTGATGAGCGGGATGCCCAACTCCGCCCTTTTTTCCAATACTATGGCTGAGAATGTGGAAAAACCTATGAACCAACCTTCCCAGGTCTTCCCTTTCTTGAATTTATCCTCCTCCTTCTTTCCTAACAAAACTGACATTGCTGCCGTCTCACTTTTCCCTATGTTTTCTGTTTCCTCATATTTTGCTGCTGCTTCACGGCTTACTAAGGTGAAGATATCCACATACTCCTTCTTCCATATTTTCTCTTTCGTGGCCAGCAGTACGTGTTCACCTACCCTCATCCGTGGAGCCCCATCTCCCTCTTTCCTTTTCATTCTTTCTCTGCCCCTCCCTCTTTTTCTTTCAGCACTTCCTTTTCAGATCTAATCTCTGCTAGTGCCGACTCCATCTGCCCCAGACCCCCTGTCCCCAGTGCCGAAATAATTTGATTTATATACTCTTTGATGCTGTCCCCTATAGATCCAGATGTGTTACCTCTGGCCTTGTCCACTCCAGGTTGCCTGCCATCCTCCTGATGCCCAAGTATGGTTCCTTGTGGTCGGTGGGGTGGTTGCTCTGCTAGTGGTTGCGGAGGAACCACTGTGAGCTGGGGATCTGGTCTGGGTTCTGCTGGGGGAAAACCAAACTGGTCCTGGGGAGGTACTGGTGGCACCGGGTTAGCAGGGTGCAGGGGTGCTGGACTAGCCACCTTGTTGGGCCCTTCCATCGGTGGCTGTGTCCTGGCTGGGCTGCTTGGCCCCCCCAGCAGGTCGCTTCTCTCTGCCCCCTTTTCCCTTCTCCACTTTCCTTTTCTCCCCAGGCCTCCCCCATTCCTCCCCTTCGACCAGCTCCCACATTTTATTGGCTTTTTCTGCCAGCTCCACTATCGCCCTGTAGGCATCCTCCTTTGATGGCCTTTTCTATTTTGGGGCCATGTTCCTTGCTGTCCGCCAACTGTGGAAACACTGGAGGAAAGAAAAGAGAATTTCATTACACCTCTTTGCCCATGATACTCTCCATATGACCCAGCCCCATTTTCCAAGATAAACAGTCGACCAATGATGCCAAAGATTGGCTCCCCCCTTTTCTTCTTCTTCTTCTTTTCTTTTTATCATTGCTTTCCTATGGCTGCCCAGGCCTAACTCTGTTCCCCTTGCATGCCTTTGTGTTGTTATGGCTGCTAAGGCTGCCAAGGCCACCCTGTTCCCCTTCCCTTGCTCTGCCCCCAGCCATCATGCCGGGTGCTGGTTGTCCCTGAGAATGTTACTCCAACTCCCAGGTCACAATCCCCTTCTGTGGCTGATCCCCCCTCCCCCCTCATTGACCTCCTGTTTTTTAATATATTTTATTATTTTTTTTTTTTTACTTAGGCCTCCTTCCATCGCTTGGCCCTCCTGGCGTGTGACATCATGCCACATGGCCAGGCCCTTCCTTTCCAGGCCTCTGGCCTGCTTCTACTAGTCCCTGCCTCATGGCACCCACGAGCTTTGCTGTGTCCCCAAGGAACTCCCTCTCCTGTATCCCGAACAACAAACCCCCTTAGCCCATCGTCTTTAGCACAAAAGCCTTCCCCTGCCTTGGAAAAATGGCTTAGCTGCTCGCTTTTTATTTATTTTTTTGGTTTTGCCTTCCTCCTTTTGCATATGACATCACGCCATGTTGCCGCTCGTAACCTCCCCACTAGGCCTTGTCGTAGGCCTGATCTAGCCCTACTGGATCAGCAGAGCATACCGTGTTCCCATTTCTGAAGTGTCCTGTTGTGCTTTTACTGCCCCTTTAGTAGCGCCAGTCCAGGCTTTCCACAAGGCCCCCACAAGCTTTGTTCTGTCTCCCAAGGAACTCCCCATCCAGTATCCCGAACCACAACACCTCTTAAACTCCATCTCAGTTAGCGCAAAACCTTCTCCTGCCTCAGAAAATGGTGTAAATGCCCACTTTTTCTCCCCCTTTGGCGTGTGATGTCATGCCTCTCTGCCACTCATAACCTCCCAGCTAGGCCTTGTCATAGGCCTGACCTAGCCCCCACTGGATCAGCTGAGGATACCTTGTCCCCTTTCTGAAGTGTCCTGTGGCGCTTTCACTGCCCTTTATTAGCGACAGCCTAGACTTTTCACAAGCATAGGCCCTTTTAGGCCGCATGGCTCTCAACGCATTGCCCTGCCCCCCCCTTGGGGCAGCGAGCCTGCTGCTGTCTCCCGACTCGCCTCCTCAGTGGGAGAAACCAGGATATCCCTGAGGCCACAAGGAGGTAGCAGGGAGGTTGGAGGGAGGGAGAGGGGTCGGTTTTCATGCCACGTGGTCAAACTGGCATGGTCGAGCTCCGTGGAGAGCTGTTCAGCCCCAGACTGCACGCATCAAAGGAGAGATTCTCCACTGCAAAGCTTCAAAAACCCATCCTGCTCCCATTGCCTAGCACCAGCTCCACTCCTCATTCGTTAAAGCGCCCCCGTGGATACCTTAGTCAAAGACAGCTTCTTGCACACTGGGGTTTTAAAATAACCCAGCTTTTTAACTGAACTGCCCTTTTTCTGGCCCCACATGCTTGCAACAAGTCTAGTGCTTCCCCATCACTGCCTTCTGCCCCAAAAGGCTGTACTTCTGCAATTTCCACCGGCAGAAAGCCGCTGTTATGCCGGCGATGCCCTTTAAGCTCAGTCCCATGCCTGCAGCTCTGCCTCGCTGCTTCTCCACATGCTGCTATCCTCATTAAAGTGAACATGATAAACTATGCCTCTACAAAAGGCATTCAGCCACTCATACGAAAATCCACCCTCTGCTTCACAACCCCACTTTTTAAATGCATTGCAGTAATGTAGTTTTCACTTCTGTTTCCACAAAGAGCGATATTTTACTCTTGACATATGCAACTACATTAAACTCTGCCTCCTTCTCACCTTTACCAACTGTTCAGCGCCTCAGAAACTTTCTAGCTATTGTGATTAATATCTATATTACTGAGTGGTATATATATCTCTTATACATATTTTTCCTCTCCCTTTTTTTTTTAAACATCCTCTTCCATATTATTTTGTTTCGTACCTCTTTTCCTTGGTGCACAAACCTTCCAACTAATCTGCCAATCTGATGTGCTGCAGTTCCAATTAGCTCAATCAAAACTCCAGCAAAAGTGGCTGAACCACTTCTGTGCTGTCCCTTATGTACCTCCACTTGCCCCTCCTCTTCCTGTTGCTTGACCCATTGTTCTATCCCCTGGCCCTCCCCTTCCTTCCCCCCTTCCCTTCCGAGCACACCATCTTGATGGAAAGGAAAGGGATGCACCAGGACAATATGGTCTGCCCCTTAAAGGGCAAACTCCATTATGATTCAGCTTGTAAAAGCCAGTGTATGAAGCACATTTTTTAAAGTTGAAAGATAAAGCAATTAGAAACAAAATTAAAAATCTAAAACTATAATATGTCATCCTAAAAGCAATATGTGAGGAAATGAAATACAAAATTCCACATTTCATACAACACAAAGCACCATAGGAAGATTATATAAATCACCATGAAAAGTTTGACTGTTTCTGCTTGAAGCAGGAGTGCATATTGCCTAAGGGCCTCTCACACAGTTTTCAATGAGAACAGAGGCCACAGACATGTTTTTATCCTCATCAGGACTCATCAGTGTGCCTCGTTTGTATCTCAATCCAGGAAAAAATGAATCAACCCTTCTATTTCCTTACAGGTTTGTGTCAAAATAAGAAAGCAAGCTAAAAAAGTGAAGAAACCTCAGCATATAGCACAGAGGCAAGGGTTATCCAAAAATGGCACAGGCAAATGGCGAGGTCTGAGGCAATGATCTGAATGAGACAGCTTTGATAATGGTCAGTAATTTTCACGATAGTCACTGTGGCAGTAGTACCTACTGGGACTCAACATAAGAAAGGCAGTGTAGCCTGGAGGTAGGAGCACAGAGCTGTGAAACAAGAAATCACAGACTTGAATCTGACTTCAGCCACTAGCTTACTGTCCTTGAATACATGTAGTCAGCACAAGGAATTTAATTCCTCTAGTCCTTCAGTTACCAGTGTTGTCCCCTTGAGTTTTTAATGGTGCTCTCCAACAGGAACTTGCTTCTAGATATGATTATAATAAAGGAGAAATGTTTGGTCTTGTAAAACTACTGCAATTTGTACTGTATTTATCAAATATGCATTTTAGAAATGTACTCCTCAATATTTCTTCTATGATGTTCAAATTTTCATATTGTTTTTTCTATTTTAAGTAACTCTTAGCAACAGGACTGCCTATTAAATGTGGTTGTTACCCTAAGGGCGCTTTTATTCCCATATAAAAACAAAAACTTAATTACTACTACATCACTTGAACTCCATGAGATTCAGTCTTCCCAGCATTTCTGTTGGTAGACCCCCATTGTAAATGACATGTTACTTTCATTTGGGCTATTTTGGATAAATTAACTGTAAAAAAAATATATTGTTTATATCATACCTCTCAGCCTTCTATTTCAGACATGAGCACAGGACTTAAAATATCAAGACCAAAGGACCAAGTTAGGGAACCATCTTAAAACATGTTAATATCAGCACAAGAAATCTGCTACATTTTGTCATTTACTGTAAAAAGCATTTAGTGAAAGAGGTCTCGATTGTAAAAATAATGTCTGCCATTATTTTATGTTTCAAATTCCTATTCATAACTGGAAAAAATGTCTAATATTGGAAGGACATTGCACATTTCTTAAGTCAAAATCAGAGATGTCCCTGAAAAGCAGGGTCATTTGAGTGATATGGTTTATATACCATAGCCTCTGTCATCATGTAGTATTTTAGAGCATACTGTAGGTTTGAAATATTGGTGAGAAAATTCTGTCAAGAGTCCATCATTATCCAGCCAAAACATCTGGCAATAAATGGATCTGACATTTATGCAGATGGTATGTGACATATTTTGTTCTAAAGATCTCAGCTAAGGGCAGTCTCACTTGGCAGGATCCACATTTATTAACTGCACTGTGGAGACATCAAAGGTGGGAGCACCTGTGGTGCCTTGTAGAAGGACTGCTCCTCCTTCTCTATAGTGCTGTGAAATCCTTGCTGTGTAGTAACATATCACTACACAATGGGATCACAGCAGGCACTGACAAATTTATTCACAGATACAGTGCCCTCTTTTGATTTCTAGCGCAGACCATCAGTAGTATGACTAGAGCTTCTGGAGGGGGTCCTCTAATTTACTCGCTCCAGGTTGCCTCGTCATTCTTTTGAAAACACTTTCAACAGCACAGATTATTTTTTTACTGTTTACCCAGCATTATCCAGCAGAGGTATAGCGTCTTTCATATAGATGGTATTGCATAGCACCTTACATACTACTGAGTTAGATACTGGGGTAGTGCAGGGACTGTATGCTGATAAATGCAGCAGCAATTACACTCAGAGCTATTAATATAGAGACATAGAACATTGCTGTATATGTCTTACTGGGTTAGAGAATGTTGACAAGGAAACAGGGTCTATGCAATCCCTAATCTTTACAAAAGTGTCAGGGCAGGGATCTGTAACTTCTACCAACAACTCCCTAATAAAAGTGGGACCCAAGCAACATACAATTAAACTGCATGCAGAGGCTAGGTCCTCATTGATTCCAACCTTAATGCACATGCATTTAATGCTACATTTTTGAATGTGTCCTCATATGATTCCAGGTGGCCCCCTAACTATCCAGGTTAACTACAATCCTACCTGTGAACTGAATGTGATACTGGCTCTGGCCACCCCTCTTCTACATCATGGCTTTCTACTTCATCCTTTCCTGGGGAAGGCCTCAGCAGTAGCTCCAGAGAAAGGGGTAAACAGCAAGTGACCAAACCACCCCATCTAGATTAGGCCTCATTGGTTGGTCAAGGGGAAGGGGGTCAGTAGTAATTGTCCATGAAAAACTTGGTCACAATGTATGGGCAGCAAGGATGGTGGAGCATCCTAAATGGTGGGGAAGTGGCAGACCATTCTTCAAAAGGGTGCTTTAGATGATGGGAGGGTGGTCAGTTTGCAGATGAATGGTGTTCCTGACTGCAGAGGTGAACCAACATAAGGCTTAGTTACTCAGACTAAGGGGAAATAATGCCCAGAGGAACCCTTTAACTTGGACACCACTTCCCCTGAGGCCGTAGCTGGCCCCAACTGCAGGCTGGTGTAGAGTGAGGGGCAGGGATGAGGGGGGATGGACCATGCTTCACTCCCAGAAGCTGCCACAAAGAACAGATACCAGCTGTTTGTATCCCCAGGGAGAGGCAATACACAGGGGCCCCAGGGTGCTGGATCACGAAAGGTGCAGGTACAGGCTCCAGGGAGGTAGGATTCTCACACTATGGAGTTATAGAGGGGGAAGGCATAGTCAGAAGTAAAGTAGACCACTGGGGAAAAGGAAGAGAAGAGGAAACAGGTTGGAAACAAGAGGCCATCAATATTCCTAAGCTGTGTAATAGTATTGACAACAGAGTACATGTTGCATTTTCACACAGTTTAGCAATATTGCAGCAGGATGTATTCTGACAATGTGCACCCTAAGTACAGTTGAGCCTGTATGAGCAGTGTCACACAGTAGCCCTGGAGGACTATCATAGACTGTCACTCCTTCTAATATGTAAGTGTTTAACTGTATTGCACCTCCATACCTGTCCATTGGCTTGTGCAAACTTACTGTAGTCCAGTACAGTACACAACAGTGAGCTACCAGTACCAATGGCATGTATATTTTCTCTTCTTTCATGGGAATTCATGTATTCCTGTGCATGTCTGCAACCTGCCTCACCGGTTTTAATACAACAATACTGCACAGATTATGTCAACTCATGTAGAGCTGTGCATTAGGGCATCATGGATCGGATAGTTAAGCATGCTGTAATCCACATTGGAACCACTGGATATAACATGGCCAGCTTACATTTTATGAGATTTGGTTGGAGGAAGGGGCATTGCTGTGTGATGCCACAGGCAGTAATCCACAGTTTTCACTTACTATTGTTGGGATTGTGGGGTTTTGTACACCCCAAACTGTCCCAACATCCAGCACAAAGGCTGTTAGACCAGCTCATGGCTGGTCTGACCACAGCTGGGACTTGTGGCCAAATGTGGGGTTTTCAAAATCCCGATTCAGAGGATGTTGCTGCCCCACAGTAGTGCAAGCCCCCTTCCAACATGGTGCACCCAATGTTGGGCACACCTGGCACAGGGTCAGTTCAGAGCAAGGACCCCTGTTTTTGATGCAGACTGTGTTTTAAAATTTGGATTGCCACAACTTTTGGTGCAAGTAGCCACCTGCATCCATTTTGTTTGACACAGGTTCCTTAAGTCAACATTGGGGCTTTTGAAAGTAGGGCCCCATGTTTTGTTACTTGCTGTATGTCACTCTACTGCCACTGTATAGTTTTACTAACTTTCATGCTCAGCTTGTGCCTGTAAACAGTCCCTGGGACCTGTACACTAAGTAAATAAAAACTAAATCAATAGACAAGCACCAGAGATGTACAGAAGGGCCCTCATTTTGGGGCCTATGCACAAATGTGCAGAGTGGCTACGTGCCATACAGCCGTCGTGGCATGTATACACTCCTGATTCTTTGCACCCCCACACGAGATGCACAAAATGGGGCACACATCTCCGACACACCTGAGCCCCAGCTGCGTGGACAGAAAGCCCCGGAGAGAGTGGGGGACATGCCAGCACTACGTGCTATACACTTTGGTGTGGAGTGCTGTGTGTTGGAGGGTGTAGGAGGGTGCCAGCTATACCAGGTGGAGCTGTGCCCTAACCCGTTGTGTGCCCCATGGAGTACACCCCCCGGACGTGGCAGCAGTGGGACCCAACAATCTGAGTTGCTCAAGCCTACTAGGCCACAGGGGAGGGCTGGGCAGAGGAAGGGGTGAGTGCCTGCACATGTCCACGACACACCCCCAGTGCCCCCCAACAGAAGGCCGCCCCACCCAGTGTCTGCCATGTACCCCCCCACTGCACATATGGCAGCACAGACCCAGTGTTGCCACAGACATCCCCCCAGTGCACACACAGATGCACCGCCACAATCTCCCAGACACTCCAAATCCAGTACCCTCTACTGAAGCACTGATGGCCTGTGCTCCCCACCCACCCATGGCACTGCCACCCAGGCAAGCATGTGCCAGGAACATGCCTAGCCAGCTCAGTAGTCCCTCGATTCCAGAAACCATCCCCCAACCCTCATTAGTAGTCAGGGTCCCCCCACCCCGTGGCACCGACACCCCCACCTGTACCTGCACAGTCAGTTCTGTGGCTGGACGACCAGTGGCACAGCCCTCCACACATCTCCTCAGCCACCAGCCATCCAAGTGCTACTGGGAACGCATAGCCTATTAAAAGGGGCATGTTCCCAGCATCATTCGGACAGCAGGCGGCAAAGGAAGTGTGCGGAGGGCTGTGCCTCTGGCAGTCTGGCAGCAGCACCAACTGTGCAGGTACAGGTGAGGGGTTGATGGTGCCATGGGGGTGGGTGGAGCCACTGACTACCAATGTGGGCCCGTGGGGAACTGGATCAGGTGTGTGGCACCAGGGCTTTGTGTGCTTTTGGGGGGAAGGGGGCTCATGTGACACTGGGAATGGGGCAACTGTGGGTGATGGGGAGTTGTGACACACACCGAAGACAGGGGTGGCCATGTGTGGGGTGCAGGGGGGCTTCCACTGCCACAGGGATGTGATGGCATGTGGGGGGACTGTGCTGCATGGATACCAGGCTGCTGTGAGTTAGGGGGCAGTGCGGCAGGTGGACCCTGTGCTCCAGGGGCTCAGCCATAGGGTCCACCACCAGCAGGGGCACAGCCGCATGGGTCAAGTCATCCACTGGTGCCATTCACACACCTGGACCCGCACCTGTACATTTACAGGATCCACTGTGGGACCCATGCCAGACATCCCATTGGATGCCCGACGTGGTCTGTGACTCCACACCTGGCCACCCTGCAGGATACTGTGCACCGAGGCGACTACTGGTGTATGATGGTGAATGCTGGCCAGGCACACCTGTCTCTAGGTGTGGAGCTATCATGTAGGATACGCACCTCTGGCTCGTATTTCCCACCCGTTCGTGAATAGGCCCCAATGTTTCTTATCTGAAGGATTGCATCTACACCACCCACACCCATTATAGTAGCATTATATGTGATTTGAGACCAAGTCTCAGGTGCAAAACTTGAATCTTTGACTTTCTAGTCCAGAGGTAAGAGTCCTATTCCAACATTCAATTTCTTAAGCCCTTCCTGTACTAAATTTACCCACCCTCTCCATGTACTGTGTGCAAAAGGAGTAAAACAGAAATAATGAAACAGAAACAAAGAATATGCTTTTAACTACTCCTTGAGATTCCCAAGTCCCTACACATTCTCCCCATCCTCTTCTGATTGCCCACTCTACTACAGATTTCTGCATCATTAGCAAAATGGCATACCTTCCCTTCAAGTTTTTCTGCAATGTCACTTATGAACACATCAAAGGGGACTGGTTCCAGTATTAAGCCCTGCAGCACCCCATTAGTAACTCTCACATCATTAGAGTGAGTACTGTTAACCAGTACCTCCTATCTCCTACTCATTAACCTGTTCCTTATCCAATCCACCACTTTGGATCTCACTCCTAGACTGCTCAATTTCTTTATCAGTCTTCTGTGTGGCACAGTGTTAGGGCCTTGCTGAAGTCCAAATAGGCCATGTCCACTTCCCTCCACTGATCTATTTTCCTGGTCAGCCAGTTGAAGGAATCAATCAGATTAATCTGGCATGACCACTACCAACAAATCCATGCTGTCTTTGGTCTTGTGGCCCACTGGATTCAAGTTATTCTACCAACCTTTCCTTTAACAAGGTTTACACTAATTTTCTCACCACTGAAGTAAGACTGACCAGCCTATAGTTGCTAGTCTCTTCCCTGCTATTTGCTCTTATGGAACAGGATGTATACTCTTTTCCAGTCCTCCAGACTGGTTTTATGTGATAAAGGCAACTTGTTAATGTCACCGACCAGAAAGAGCAAACAAAATACCGCCCAAAGTCAAAAGGGCAAGCAGAACTACATTGACTGCTGCAAAGAGCAACAGTCACATAATAGCCCAACAGAGACAACAAAACAAATCATTTTTATGCGGGGGGGGGGAGCACCCCCATTTGCTTACTATACTCAACTCCCAGGGGGGGGGTGGTGTGGGGTGTGGACACAGGGGAAAAGAAGAAACACAAGAAAAAAAAACAACTTTTCTACAGCCAGACCCAGACCCGAATCCATTTCCACCAGCTCTAGGGGTGGTAGCTCAAGCCACTACACCAAATGGCCAGCTCAGCAGGGCCTGGCCAAACATACCCCTATATCCTGCTCCAGTGAGTGTAGCTCACTGCTACACTCGCTATATAGTATACATCACTGTTTTGCACAACTTGTTCTAACTACAAGTGATCAAATTGAGTTGCTCAAATTGAACAGCTCCAATTTAACTCACTCACATCACTGCACACCCTCCGGGTTCAGTTTGCAGTGAACTGTTGGATAAGGCAGTCAGTGGGGCAGCTAGCACCTCCTGAGTTCCGTTAGTACCCTTGGGTGTATCCCGTACAGTCCTCTAGCCTTGTCCACTTTCAGAGCTGCAAGTGCCTTTAAGGATCTTTCCTCTGAAAATGAACTTGTGTCCACCTCTGCCATTGTTCCTGCTGCTCCCTGGTGATCTATCCCCCCCCCACTGTCAATACTGAGCAAAAATACCTGCTCAGGATGTATGCTTTTCCTTGATCATCTTCTGCACACTATCCCCCTGTCACTCTGCTTATACTCACAATCGCTCCCCTTGCTTTCCTCTTCTCACTCATGTACCTGAAGAAAGTCTTATTCTCTTTAGCTATCCATTTGGCTATCATTCCTATGTCTGTGCCTATGTCTGTACCTTCGTTCCCCTCACTGCCTTTTGCTGCTTACCTCTGTTTTACTTGGTATTCTTTCCTTCTTCCTTCCTCTGCATTTCATTATACCTCCTGAATGCTACCTTGTTTCCCACACCACCTTGGCCATTTTCCTATAGAACCAGAACTGTCTCTTTTTCCTTCCACTTGCACTCATTTTCTTCACACAGAGGTTGGTTGTCTTAATTACGCCTAGGCATGGGCTACCCAGTGGGTACCCATATCGGCAGTGTGGGTATTTGCTATTTTTAGCTAGTTAGGGTAGTTTGGAAAGTACTATCCTACTGGCATGAGAATGCATGATTGTGGGTTGGGGGTTCTATTTCATAACAGCAAAGATAGAACCATGACTGGCTATACAGCGAGTGCAAATCGCCCCCCAAAAATTGGCTATTAGCACTACATTGATCACCAACACAGCGACCACACTGTATCTTATAAATGAGGGGTGATGTATACAATTATAATTTATATGGGGGGGCTGTGCCCCTACACCCCCTTTGTGGGGGGCAAGGCCCCCACCCCAAATACATATAATTAACTCAAGGGGAGGAAGACACTGGATGACAAAGGACAACACCAGAGGGGGCTAATCCTTGGGGACTCCCAGGGTCAGACTGGCCTACCCGGATACCCAGAAATTTCTGGGTGGGCCCTCCTCAGCTGTAAGCACAATCACTGTGGGCACAAGATACCAGAGGCTCAGGCACAGATTAATTGGAGTGAGCTGCTCTTGCATGATGTCACTCGGTGCGCCAGCATGGGTACCTCACAATGCCAGCACAGAGTGTAGATCCGGTCTCTTGCAACCAGTGATCCATCCTAGCTGGACCTCCTCTTTTGGTTTGTGAGTCTTTGATTCTGCATGGAAGAGTTTAACAGAGCAATGAAAGGCCTTATCTCCTCCTCAGACAGTAAGATTAAATATTTTCTGAAGACAGTTACTGTGGTTGTGGTCCATCCAGGCCTGGAGTGGACGCTGCTGTATGGGTTAGTAGTAGGGTAATGTTTGTCAGAAAATGGGCTGCGGACCCCTGGTTGCTGTGTGTGTGTGTGTGTGTGTGTGTGTGTTGGTGAGGGGAGTTTGGCCCAGTGGTGATATTGATAATGAGGACTGGGAGGATTTGTTTGGGCTGCAATGCAGAGTGGAGTAGTAGATGTGGAACCTACCTTGCTGGAAGAGAATGGTACTCAACAGTGCCTCGGGACTATCTGACCTTGGGGCAGTACCCTTCAATTTTGGGAGTGAGTTTCCATTCTCCAACCTCGCTGGTGCTGGTGAGTAGTTCTGTTTGACTGGTGACTGTTTTGGACTTCAATGTTAAATTTCTGAGCCCAGGTAGGGTAGAAAGTGAATGAAGGAGGGGTCCTGGGGGTGGCATGGACCATGTGGTCATGATGTGCAAGTCAAGTGCTGGTCAGCTCCTAATTATCTGGCTACCATACTCTGATGCTCCCCTCTCCACCACCATTAGTAAGTGATCCCCGATGGTTTGCCTTCCTCTTTGGTGTAAAAAAATAAAAAAATTAACTATTTCCAAAAATAAAATAGCTCTACCCTAATCACCAGGCAGGAGAATGATAGAAACAAGACTTGTATGTTCAGTAGAGGCTGCTGCCTGCCTGCCTGCCTCAGGCTGAAACTTTGCTTGGTGGTGATTCTGATTAGTACTGTGTGTACTTTGTTCTGAGCCACAGGTTGGGGTGGTTGAAATGGAAACAGTGGGAGTTGGGGGGGGGGTCCTTTGAGACCTGGGTTGGTTGCTACCGTATAATGATACTTTGCTTTGGTTGCTTGGTACCACCCTACATTACACTGGACACTGCTGCCCTTGAAGCTGAAAGGTCTATGTTTTTGGTTGTTGTCCCACTCACAGCAGTTTATAGTAGCTCCTATAGAATGCTGCAACCATTGTTTTGTATTTCACCTCTCTTGTCCCCTTCCCCCTGCTGTGCACTGACACTGTTTTTGTAAGATAGTTTGGGATTTGCCAAACAGGGTCCCTCTATCTAGATGCTCATTCAGGTGAAAGTAGAAATGCTGCCATTTTAATTTTCTCCTTCCTTGCCCCCCCCCCCGGCCTCCACTGTGTACTCTGATTTTAGATAGAGGGATCCTGCTTGGAAAATCTCCAATTAAAAACATCAGAGTGCACAGCAGGGGGGAAGGGGACAAGGGAAGGGAGTTAAAATGCAATGGCAGCATTTCCAGGGGTTGAAATTGGTACCGGCCCTCTATCCAAATGCTGGTAGATTTTATGTTGGGCTAGTAAGATTTTCATTTAAGTAGCCCTGCAGGCTTGTAGTGGAGAAGGCAACACTGCAGTTAGTACACTACTGGGCCAGTTAAAAAATCTTTGGGGCCAGTGGATTTTCCCAGTCACTTGCCCTGCTGGCTAGTGGCTGCACAACTCAATTTCAGCCCCTTTATTTCTAAGGTTACCTGAGCTGCTGAGCATCTAGACAGACTAGGGCATAAATACAATGCAATGGCAGCAGTTCTATGGTCACCTGAACTGCTGAGCTTGTAGACAGACTAGGGCCTACCTCTCAACTGCCCCTGATTTTGCCTCAAAATTTTACTCTGTCCCTCCTAAAATTTGTTTCCGTAAACAGTGGGAGTTGTAAGCACAAAATAATGTCAGACATTAAAGTTAGACTTTTTCTTCCTTAGAAAATGCATTTTACACTAAGTCCCTTATTCTACCGGCTTCCTGAGTGGATATCGCCAATTATGAAGGTGTGTCTCTGATTTTGGTCCTTTGTCCATGATTTTTTTAAGCTTCTTCCCCGATTAATGAAGCAGAAGGTTGAGAGGTATGGTCTAGATACTCCAAGTGAAAGCAGAAATGCTGCCAGCCATTGTATTGTATTTCTCCTCCCTTGTCCCCTTCCCGCTGCTGTGCATTGTTTTTTATTTGTAAAAAAAACAATAATACTTTGAGATTTACCAAGTTTTAACACCAGCAGCGTTCCTCTGTCTAGAGGTAGAAATGTATTATGCTGCCAGACATTGCATTGTATTTCTCCTCCCCACTGTATCCTTCCCTGCTGTGCACTCTGATGTGTTTATTTTTTTAAAATCCTTGTCCCCTTCCCCTTCCGTGCACTCTGTGTTTGTTTTGTAGAAATAAACTGATACTTTGGGAGATTTGCCAAGCAAAGTTTCCCACCAATATGTTCCCTCTGTCTAGATGCTCAGGTGAAAGTAGAAATGCTGGTAGCCAATGTTGCATTTCTCCTTCCTTGTTCTTCCCCATGCTGAGCACTCTGGTTTATAATTTGCTAAAATAATCTGATGGTTTGGGAGATTTGCCAAGCTTCCCTACAAGCAGGGTGCCTCTATCTAGGTGCACAGGTGAAAGTAGAATTATTTTCCGCTTTCACCTGAGCACCTAGATGGTGGGAAAGCTTGGCAAATGTCCCAAAGTATCAGTTTATTTAAAAAAAAATAACACAAAAGAGTGCACAGGAGGGGGAAAGGAACATGGGAAGGGAAATACAATACAATGACTGCCAACATTTCTTTCACCTGAGTAACTAGACAGAAAAAATGTCCTTTTTTTTGTGTAGGTTTTTTCCCTCTCCTGGATCCCTGGCTGCTGGCTACGGCCCTCCTGACAGAGGGACTGTCTCTCTCTGATACCACCAGTCCCCAGAAATTTTCCCATGGCTTACCCCCCCTACAGTGGGGCCAGGGAGGAGGTTCCTGAACCCAGGTCACCAGCACGGCACAAGGTGTAGAGACCAGCACCTCAACCTCCAGCATCACTGGGCTGGTGTCACAAATATTTCCTGCTGTTCAGAAAGATAACATGGGAGATTTACCAAGCTTTCACACCAGCAGGGTCCCTCTGTCTAGGTGCCTAAGTGACATAAAAACTGCATTATTCTGCCAGCCATTGTATTGTATTTCTCCTCCCTTGTCCCCTTCCCCCTGCAGAACACTGCGGTTATTTGTTTAAAATAAACTGATAGTTTATCCTTCCCACCAGCATGATCTCTCTATCAGTTTATTTTTAACAAATAACCAGAGTGCTCCACAGGGGAAGGGGACAAGGGAGGAGGAATACAATACAATGACAGCAGCATTCTATCGAGTGGAGTGGGATATACTTGAGTTGTATGTATGCCATTTCTTTTACCCTAGCTAGCTATTTTATGTGAAATGACATATATGGAGGAATGACACTAAGAAACAGACAGCAGATAGGGCCCAATGCAGTCTTCCTTTTTTGCAGACTATTAATTTTTCCTTGCCTACAAAAGCTACAGATCTAATTTTCTCTCCGACTTGTCCTCCCCTTTTGAACCACTAGTGTTCCCCTATGTCTGTCACTGCAGTTTTGAATTGCCCCACAGACTTTGCCCCCACTACCTCTGTTGGGAACCTGGTCCATGCCTCCACTACCCTTTCTGTCAAGTACTTTCTCGTGTTGCCTGCCCTTTGTCTACCCACTTCCAGTCTCCAGTCATGCCCCCTTGTTCTAGAGTATTTCTTCCTCTGAAAGATGCTGCCCTCCTGTACCTAATTTATTCCCTTTAGGTACTTGATGTCATCCCTCTCCCTCCTCTTCTCCATGGTATACATAGGAAGTTCCAACTTCCTCTAGTCTCTCTTATGACCTTTGTAGTCCCTGCATGATTTTTGCTGCCCATCTTTGAACTGCCTCTGTCTTGTCATTTCAGAGATGTGGCCTCCAGAACTGGACACAGTACTTCAAATGAGGCCATTACGCTTCAACTTCCTTAGCAGATACCCCCTCCCCCACACTGGCATGTGTTGTGACTACTTTGCAAGATGGGGGCATGCCCTTTGACCATAATGGGGGCAGTTTTTTAATTTCAATGACAAGTTTGACAAAGAAATGATGCCACTTCACTAACAAGAATCTTGTTAGTCAAACAGTGGCATTCTTTTGTCAAGCAAATGGATTAAAGACTGCCCAGTTATAGTCAGTGGAGCACACCCCCATGCTCACCTTGCATTGTAGTCACAACACATGCCTGTGTGGGGTTGTTCCTCCTAAGAAAGTTGGTGCTTTTACTAGTGGCCTTAACTCACTGAGGCCTCCAGATGCCTGTAGGTGGCAGCAGAAAAGATATTAATGAGGTCTTTACAGAAAAGATATCTATGCGGTCTTTAATGTCTCCAGACATCCTGCACTTTGTGCCTCTGAGGATGCCATTTCTTAAAACTTAAATATACCACAAACTGAAGTGAATAGAATTGACTGCATAGCACCGTTGGAAAGGTAATTTTGTGCTGAACAACTTTGCCACTGATACTTTGTCACATATGCTTTAGAAGTTATTCACAGTTTTGCATGGTATGGTTTGTATGGCTGACATTTGTCTCTCAATCTTCACCTAGCCAGTTTGAAAAATATGGAAAAAAAATACATGCATCGTGTTAGAAAAATTGGTTTGTAGTACAAAATATGTATTGTACCTCCATATAATTTATGGATGCTTAATTTGGTGTTGATATGTTAAATATTTTCCCACAAATTGGTATACTTTCCCTTCTTTTATTGGGGAAATTTTTTTTTCACTATTTCAAGCAATACCAAAAAAATAGAAACTACTTATAATTAATTGCATAGCACTGCTGGAAAGATCATTTTGTGCTGCACAACTTTGCCACTCATACTTTGTGTGTAGAACTTACTGTTCATGAGGTATTTGCATTAGTTTGTGACATGATGATTATGGCTTGATTTTGCTCAGAAAGCAAGCTCCAGGTTGCACTGATCTTCTAAGGTCTCAGTGAGTTAATACAGCGAAGATTGTTAAACTTTGAGGACCAATGTAGTAGGCCTCTGGTATGCTGCATGTACAGTGTGTTTGGGGTTGGAGAGAATTTAATGAACACCTGCTCTTGCTCTTTAACCATGTGGTCTGCCTGTAGTGCTGGTTTACTCTCAAGCTGGAAGGTTGTGCTTTGCTTCATCTGTCAAAGTTCTGCATGTATGAAGCATTTCATGCTGAAAGCATAGGGCCAGATGGAATGTCATGGAAACGGATGTTTTCACCTTGAGGCTGGTTGTAGCATGGGTTTCCTTTTGGAGGTTTGTGCAGTATGACTTTGGTTGTGTAATGGTATATGCAAGAGAGTTTCTACTGTTCTGTGGCTTCACCTTCTCATTCCTATCTCTAGGGTTCCCTGTGCTTGCCCCATGCATTTTGTTAACTTCCCCACTGTGTTTTCCCCCATCGCCTCTACTGGGAATCTATTCCATGCATCCACCACCCTTTCAGTGAAATAATGCTTCTTCACGCTACCCCTTAGTCTACTCTTTCCAACCTCATGTCATGCCCCCTCATTCATCAGCATCTCCTTTTCTGAAAGATGTTACCTCTGGTACCCTGTTTATTCCTTTGCAATATTTGAAGGTTTCCTGTCCTGCATTCCGTGTGTGTGTGTGTGTGTGTGTGTGTGTGTGTGTCTCTCTCTCTCTCTCTCTCTCTCTCTCTCTCTCTCTGTCTCTCATCCAGGGTATATATATTAAGGTCTAGTGTTCTCCTCGTATATGACTTTGGTGCAGGCCCTGTACCATCTTTGTCCACTGTGCCATAGATTTGCCATGAATTCACTGGAAAAAATGGTTTGCAGTCTACTGCTACACAGTTTTGGAAATGGTTAGCATTACCTCCTGTTTTGCATAGTGTTTATGCTATGCTATACCAGCTATCTAAAACCTAGTTTCAATTATGTCTTAATTTTTCATGGAAAACGGGTTCAAAATCCTGCACAATGCTGCTCCTATCATGGAGCCATGTTGGTATCTGCAAGTCTCCAGTTGTCTGGGGGGAGGTTCTCTTATGTATAGAGAAAGGAAATCTGTTTAGTTGGTACTGGTCAGGTTCAGTTTAGTCAAGTGGTCCATAAAGGTTCACCTGGATGCTGGGGGTATGCACCTAGGTCCACATAGGTTCAATAAAGAGGTCCATAAAGATTCAGTCCAGTAGAGCGGTCCAGAAATTTTCAGTCAAGTCAAACGGTTTGGTCCAATCAAGAGGTCCAGAATGGTTCAGTCCAGTAAAGTGGTCCAGAAAGGTCCAGTCAAAAGGTTTGGTCCAGTCATGAGGTCCATAAAGGTTCAATTTGACACTTGCACTCTACTGTCCATTTGCAACCTGGAGTGCAAAATGCTCCTGTCTGAGGACTGAAGAAAGGGATATTTACCATGCTGGTGGTGGAGTGGGCAGAAACCATCCAGAAGCTTAATTGAAGAGTGGAATTGTACAACATTTTTGATTATTTACTTGGTGTGACAAAAAATAAAATTGTATTCACTGTGGATTTGTGTTTGTATTGAGACCATATCATTCAATTTGTATGTTTGTTCATACCTTGTATAGACACACCCACACACGCACACAGTTCAATTTGTTTTTTTGTTTGTATTAAGAATTGTTTTTTAATACCCTGTATGTGACACAGATGACACAAACACAACACAAATACAGTTCAATTTATTAGAAATTGCACTCCAGATACTATGGTGGCAGACTTTAATGTATAGCTGATCAAATGACATAATGAAAACCATACAACATAATTTTTTACAGAACTTCTGTTTAGATCTAGGGAAAGTGTAGGGACAGATTAGGATGGACCAGCTTTGTGTAACAAAGGCTCTTTAAGTCAAAGGCCCGTTTTCAAGAATGTCCAGGCAAACCCTTTCTCTGAATTCTTTCTTACCCTTGCTGGGCCTTTAACCACCCCTTATCTCTTTTTTCTGCCCTTCCCAAACCAACCTCCTACTTGCAGCAACAAAACACCAACTGTATCGTCCTATTTTTAACTCCTAAACTGAGCACCAGTTTGGCCTCCCTTCACTCTGGCACTGTGCACTTTGAGTTTGCCCAATTTGCACTGATTGCATAAAAATGTGTCCATTTTATTCATGGTGTGCTCAACTTATGCTCTGTCCCTCATTGTAACATCACCACCTGACTGGCTGTATTTTGCATGTATAGTAACAGTGCCTTTCCTCTTTCCCCTTTTTACCCTGGTTGTACCTGGAAATGAGCCTTGACTCAGTGTGCCTCTAACTTACCAACTATGAATGGCTAAATTTATGTAACACAATACAGGTCAGTGTAATAATACAGTGTAAAATGTCAACACTTGCAGCATTAAAATCAATAAATATAACACATTGTTAAATAGTAGTTTATTTTTAAACTCTAGATGGCATTCAGTTGTTCTTTTATGGATTCTGACATTTTTTGGTTAAATTGAGGAAATCATTTTACCTTTGTAGTGCCCCCTGAATCTCCCTCTACTTAGCAGCTGCTGCCTCTACTCAGCAGGTGCTGCCTCTACTCAGCAGGTGTTGCTCTTTTCACACTGTCTTCACATTATTCTGTGACATCAATAACACCATTCTAGACCATTCAGATGCATAGCATGGAGTGGTGTTGTTGACATCATAGAATGTCTTCCACACATGAAAAGAAAGCCATAGCTGAGAGAGTGGAACTATGTCTACGTAGACCTAAGGGTCACATGGATTTATTAAAAGGTTGTGAAAACATATTGGAATACATAACTGGCACTGGAAGGAAAATAAAAGGGCAGTAAGCTATGCCACTACAGCTTACTGGTGGACTTGCCTTTATTGGTTTTACTACAATCTCCTTGGTGGAAACTTTTTTCGCAGTTTATACAATAGGCCAACACCGCAATGTCTTCATAGATCAGTCTTGTCTCTGTCTTAAGGCAGAACATTGTGAGTTATGCTTACATTTTAATTATTTAGGGCTAACAATAGTACTGTAACATTGTGTGGGGGGCACATGGGCTGCTTTTGGCAAGATTTTGGCATAGCACACATTACACTGCAATCTTTTGCTGTATACAACGTGTTGTGTGTCACACACTGTTCAGAGAGGGAAAGTGTAGGGCCTCAACCTCCGGAGGTGCCTTGCCGGGGCATTGAGCTTAACTATTGATTTTGTTTCAAAGGGGAACTCTCGGCTCACCTGCAGTCATACAGCATGACAGTGAGGTTTTGAGTTATCAAAGGAGGCTTGCTAACAAAAAAAAATGTAATGCTGGCAGATCACTTAAAGTTAATGAAACAATTATTGCTACATCAGCACCATGCTTTCCTGCAGTATTGCTGCAGGGGTAGGGAGCCAAGTGCATGGCTATCAGCATTTCTGCATGGTAACTGAGAGTTCACCTTAAATCAATGGGACTAAAGCCTCCAAAATGGTCAGTTAAGTTAATGTACCTTTACCAGTAATGGAGTGATTTTCAAATGGAATACATGCTGATATCTTGTACTTGAAAGTTCTGGCTACAGCTCTGTCTATAAAATTTTGGGCTAAAGGTTGTACACTAGGGCATACTGTGGTCAGTACCAAGGCTCCCCCTTAGTCTGTACCAAGGGCCCCCCCCACCATGGTCAACACCAAGGCCTCCCTGGCCCCATTTCCAGGTGGGCCCTTTGCTTCCCAGTCTGACCCTGGGGACTCCATTTGAGTGAGGGACATCCCACAGGTGGGGCAAAGAAACTTGGGGAAAGGGGAGGTCACAAAAAAAAATTAGTGCAAAAACTAGAATCTAACAAAAATAATTCACCTACATACAGTCTCAACCTGCAACCATTTGCTGTACAGGTGGTGACCATAACCACCACTCTAGGCAGTCTGCTCATCAGTGGCTCGCTCAAGTAATCCATTTACTCTACCCATTCACAAACTCTGCACTTGCTAATCTTTATCCTTTGTGAGTCTGTTCCTCCACATTCACTATTCCTTCCCCCTCACTGTTATTTAATGGTGGCTATTTCTGAAGGTGCACAAACTGAGTCGGTCATTTTTGAGTCACTAAATTTGCTGTGCCTATATCACGGGATAACTGGGTGGGGTATTTTGGTTCAGGTAACGGATCAAGTGCTTACAGTGATGTGCCCTGCCATTGCTAAAGTTGCTGCTGTCATCATGTGACTCATGACCATCCAATTTTATCTTGCTTGTGATCAGTAGCTGTTCCCCTTGCACACTGTACCCATTACTCTCCTCCAATCACAGTGCATGTCTGAGGGGGTATATCAGGGTGAGCCTTGGTGTGAGTACTACAGAGCTGAAAAGATTGCAATGATGTGCATGAGATGGCACAGCACAGCAACAAAGCAGGCTGTGTTAGTGGCTAGTGAGATTAAAATAAAATATAAAAAAGGTAGCTAAATAATAACTCCTTCAAAGCCTAAAGGGAAATCTTTAAAAAATATATATATTGCCTTGCTGTCCACCACCACACCATTAGAGTGATAAATAGCAGCAATTGAGGAAGCATTTCAGCTCTTGCTGAGTGCAGCCAGGGCCACTCACAGCCACAAAGTGGTGTTCTGAAAAAAAAAAAATAAAAACAAAACAAAAAAGAATACAACTGACTAGTCAGGATTGAAAAATATGGTGAAATGATGAAAATTATTTTTTGTTTGGTGGGTCACTGCTGCCTGCCATACAGCTGTAGGGATTGAGATCAGAGAAGACAGTTCAGCACTTCCTCCTGTGTCAGCCAGGCTGGGGCACATGTGAGAAGGGAAGCAAAGGGTAAAATATATATGTAAAAAAGAAATAAAATTCGGGTAGGCTTGGGCTCTAAGAATTCTTTTAAATTTTTTAATTAATTTAATTTGTTCCTGCATGCCCACATGCCTAGTTTTAAATGGATCAGTTTCACTTTCAACGTAGAATAGTATAGCAGTCTATGCTGTCAAGTTGAAGAGTAAAGTAGTTCGAAGCTACCCACAAGAAAGATTTCTACATTTGTTATGATTAGAGTAGGGTAGTAAAATAATCAGGGTAGTAACTACCATATCCTAACCAACTTCTTATTGCTCATTAAGGTACTTTTAGAGTAATTTAGGGTAGCATTTCAAGTAGAGTATTTCACTACCCACCCATGCTCTTCCTTATTTTTCCCCACTGTGCCTGTACCCCTCCCTCACAATCCCCCATAAGGCAGTTTCTGAGGCAGGCTCCGATTTCATTAAAATCCACCCTCCTAAAGTCCAGGACTCTTGCTTTCATGTGGTTTGCTTCTGTTCCTGTCTAACTGTCATTGTACCATGATCACTGGTACCTAGGGGACTGCCCATTTTGATGTCTTCAATAACATCCTTGTTTTTAAGGTCCAGGTCCATCACTGCCCCATCACTAGTGGGCTTCTTGATTAGCTGACTGAGAAAAGCCCCTTGTAGGGAGTCAAGAATGTCCCTGCTCCTTACTGAAGCTGCAGTTGGAAGGCTTCAATCCACATCTAATAGCTTGAAGTTCCCAAATAGCAGCACCTCCCCCTTACTTGCCATCCTGATGACGATGGCTTCTCCAAGTGCCTTATTCAACTCCTCTCCCTGTGCTGGATGCCTGTATATCACCACTGTCCAGAACCCCTGTACAGATAGGGGCCAAAGTACTTGTCTCTGTGATGACTCAGAACACCTCCAACCCCTCTTTTTCCTCTGGCTGCACCTGTATTTCCATGGTCTTGATTCCCTCCCTCACATATAGTAAAACCCCTCCTTCCTTCCTTCCCTGTGGCCATGTCCCAGTCATGGCTGATACTGCACCATGATGCCATTAGGGCCACCAAATCTAGGCTAGCCTTCACCATGATGGCCACCAGGTCTGAAATGTTATTTCCCAGATGGTGCTGAGATCACTAGATCCTGCCAATGTCATGACAATAGGTTCACAGGGGGCCAAATTTAAGGGGAAAAAAACACAAAAATAAATCAATCAATCATCATTTATTTGTAAAATAACACTATTCCAGAACCATAGTGCTAGTACATAACCATAAAATCCATAAAAACCACTACACATATAAAAACAGCTGCAGCAGATCAAATAAAATCAGGAAATGCCAAAGTAAATAAATGAGTTTTTAATGCAGATTTCAAACTCTTCACCATCACGCATTGTCGAATCTGACGAGGTAGAACATTCCACAGGGATTTGGCCACAAATTCAAACACACAAATTAAGATCTTTTTTTAGTTAACCTATAATGAAAAAACAAGGAGGATTTGAACCTGAAACTTACATGTTTATTAGAGTTTGGATAAGGTATTCACTTTTGTTGTTTTTATCTCCCAAACTAGAGTAGTTTTAAAAATATTTGAGAAACATTGTTCCATTTCTGAACATGAGTAGTTGAAAAAAATCAGCACTCTGAAGATAACTGAATTTTTATGACAACTAGAAGTCATGTGGTCATATTATGAATTTGTTTGTCAGGTGGTAGGGCCAGTTTCCTGTCTGCATATTCCTTTGTGTTGTTTTCATTCAACAGGGAAGGGGCTACATGTCAGTGTGTAGCCCCACCCCTGCTGAATGTGTTGTAGGTGTGAGTTTGTTTTTGTTTAATGGGGCACCACCATTAGCCACTTGAGTGGCCTCCTAGATTTGAACTGGACACCAGGGTGTCCAATCACTGGTGCCAGCTAAATGTCTGTATTTGTTTATTTATACCGACACTGGGGTGTCCACCCCAGTGCAGGTTTGTCTCCCCACATTCATTTTATTATCAACCCCCTCACCATGTTAATCTGCTGACACTGGGGTGCCTAATCACTTGTGTCAGCATACACCAATCCCACCTAATCTTCCAGGAGTCTGTGATGCCAGGGTGCCTAAACCTTGGTACACTCAGGTATCTTGTTGACACTGGGGTGCCCAACCCCATTGTCAGAGATACATGATCTGAAATAAAGGAAACCATCTCACAATGACTTCTGTTTTCCTTTTTAAATCCCTGGCATAAAGAAAATGGTCCCTTCTTGTCTGCTGCCATCCCCACCCTTCCACTCCAACCCTCTCACTCAGCACCCACAATCACACATTCCCCTTACCCTGTACTTACACACTAGAGGTCCAACACCTTAATCCTCTTTGGAACAGTTGTATGTCTTCACTCTTCAACACACTGGACTGGGAACTGAGGAAAACAGGTAACTGACATATAATGTATTTCAATGCATTTTGAATTTTTACTCATAACTTGGCCATTTTTTAAATATTTTTACACCAACGTTTTAATATGTCTTCTTCAGGACAACATCTCATGAACAAGGGAGGTGGAATTTTTCAAATTTGGCCCAAAAGATGTTTTCATGGTTGTTCTGTGAAATCACCTTTCAGGTAGGATTTGAAAATTTTCACTTATCAGGTTCAAGAGGTGGAGTCATAAAAAGGCTATGTTGAAAATTTGGTGTAAGAATATAAAACAGCAACAAAGTTATGAGTGTATATTGACATTTTTCAACACTCACTCACAATATGGGTAATTTTAAATATTTTAACCTATAATTTTCAACATAGCCATTTTTTTGACACCACCTCATGAATGTGAAAGCTGCCATTTTTAAAATTCTGACCAAAATGTGTTTCACACCTGTGGCACAAAATGATGTTTTGGTGGGGATTTGAACATTTTCACCTATCGGGTTCAAGAGGTGGAGTCATAAGAAGACAATGTTGAAAATGCGGGTCAAGATATTAAAAAAGAACAAATTATGCAGGTACATTGACATTTTTCAAAACTTGCTCACACTTCTGGTAATTGTAAATATTTTGATCCCAAATTTTCAACATAGCTATTTTTTTACACCACTTTATAGACCCGACAGCTGTTTTTCAAATCTTGTCCAAAATGAGATTTCACATTTATGATATGAAATGATGTTTCATCCAGTATTTTATGAATGTCATGTTCAGAAGGGGGGTTATAAAAAGGCTCTGTTTACTTTGTTAAGATTTGGGGGTTAAAATTTAACAAAAAGAAAAAAAAACTATAAAGTAACATTGTTTGCAGGGATGTCCACTAGCCCAGTGGGGAACATGTTCCCTTCCTGTGCTGATGACCTGAGTTTGGGTGCAAACTCAGTGAGCCAACTGGAGGGCCAAGGTTGGGGGAAGCTATGGTGTGCAACAAGTGCCCCAGCCTGGGGAGGGACAGAGTAGTGTTCTGGTGCACATACAAAACCTTGTGGTAGGTTGGGGAGCCTTCCATCACAAGGTGTTGACATGTGTGTTGAGGCCTGGTTGGCCCATGCACTGTGTCAGGACTATCTCCAGTATTCTATTTATTTCAGTTTGTGCAAGTCCCCATGAGGATACAATTCTGATATCAGAAAAGAAGGGACATTAATTGCAAAAACTGCATTAATGTAGACATTAGGGTTGAAGAACACAAAATGCACAAAGTAGGGAAATTAAAAACATTAAGGTTTTGGGTCTCCAGAGTATTGGTGAATCAGTGGTGGAGTCTTCCTTGGGGTTGTCAACCCTAATGCCCACCCTGTCCTCTGAGCAAACAAGGTCAGACATGATCTTTTTTCATCACACAGGGCCCACAAGACCTTGTGTGAAGAAAATTATGACAGATTCTCTTTGCAACATGTGGCAAGCCATACGTCATTACCTTTGAAGAATGTATCACTGTGAGGCACTGCCTTGGAGTTGCACCTTGTGTTTCAGAGAGCAGGCTATGGGCTGGGGGGGGAGTGGGCATTAGGATTGACAACCCAAGAAAGAATACACATACTGAGTTGGCAATACTCCAGAGACCCAACACCCTAATGTTTTTTATTTCCCTTCTCTGTGCACTTTTCATTCTTCAGCCTTAATCTCTGCATTAAGTTACTTTTCAATTCATATATATATATATATATACACATTATATATATATATATATATATATATATATATATATATATATAGTCATTGCAAAAAAAATAATGTAATGCATCAGTCAGGGTTAAAGCTACAAAAGTGAGAAAATGAGACATTAGGGTTGAACCTCTAACCATCCCCAGCACCCCACCCCCCTCCTCCACAGACTGACAGGTGCCAGGGTGTGCCATGGGGTCATGTGGCCCAACTATTACCCCATTCCATGTGTAAACAGATTGAAATGCTACAGTAAAGGAGAATGGGGTGAGAGTTAGGCCTCATGACCTCATGGCACACTCCAGTGCTGGTCAGTCTGTGGAGATGGGGGTTGGGTGTTGGTGGGTTAGGAGCTCAACCCTAATGTCTCATTTCCTCACTTTTGTTGCTTTAACCCTAACTGATGCATTAAATGAAGTTTTTTGCAATGAATGTCCTTACTTTTTGAAAAAGTGTAATATAAGTACCAAGTAGCATGTGTTGGTGGGAACGTGGGGTCCTTTGGGCCCTGTGCTCCCACCAAGCTGTCCATTTCTACATAATGATGTACATCTGTGGGAGCATGGGCCCCCTGGGCCCTGCGCTCCCACTTACACATAGCTACAGAGCCATACAGCAGCCCTATTGGGCAAGGAACCCTTGTAACACTAATTTGCTGATATCTCGGGAACTGTAGCAGCTAGAAAAA
Source organism: Neoceratodus forsteri (assembly GCA_016271365.2). Taxonomy (NCBI): domain Eukaryota; kingdom Metazoa; phylum Chordata; order Ceratodontiformes; family Ceratodontidae; genus Neoceratodus; species Neoceratodus forsteri. Next base: position 598,245,401 of record CM028133.1, on the reverse strand, counting down.
AGGTTCAAGTATTGTTGTAATCATGACTATGAGTACTGCATGCAAAATCAATCAAATTCATATTTTGCATTGTTTATGAGCTACAGGCACCAAAAAGTGCAACGGGCGCCACAATGTTATCCTATGTGGAAAATCTCAACTTCGTGATGGCATATCTATGGAACCGCTTAATTTCCCAACACCTAAATAGCATAATTCACACCTGTAGGGCATTCCCTCATTACCCTGAAAATTTCAAGTAAAAAGACCAAACTTTTCAATAGCAATGCAATGCTAAAGTTTATAAAATCCAAGTCCGTGAGGTAGCAAAATCCTTGACCGCAAGCTCGCGGACTAGCATTTTGACAGCTCATGGACTAGGATCATTAGCAAGTCACCATCAAAGAATTTTTAAATTTTAAAAAGCTATTTTTTGACCAAAATGAGCCAAACCAAAGCCATTGCTTTGTAGAGGGGGTCGTCCAACACAAAACCCACGCCTCATTTGGCCCAAAAGTCACCCGTGGATACAGTTACAACATTTTGTTTTTGGGAAAAACTGAAAAACAAGGTGTTGGCTCATGGAAAAGGAATTTTCTGGGGGACCAGGATCCTAGTCCGTGAACTACAAAATCCTTGACCATGAGCTTAATCTTTGATTGAAAAATTACCATATAAATCTTGGAGTGAACTGAGCATACGCAGAACCCAAAAATTAAAAAAATTATAACTTTGGAATGGATTAATATTCATTTACCAAACCTATGCTGGATTGTTCCTTGACCCAACCTATTTCTATGTTCCAAATGTCAAATCAGAAGACCACACAGTGTGGTCACATCGCTATGGGCAAAAAACATGTCAAAAGTGACGAAAAACAAATTTTTTTCCATTTTGCTGCACAGAAACCATAAGTCTGACCAAAAAGCACATTTTAAATCAAGATATCTACCATACCAGATTGCACATTCCAAATTTCATGTAAATCCATTGAACGGTTGCAAAGTTATTAACATGCAAAAATTGAGGTTTTACATTAAAGTGGCTGCTCAACCCTAACTATTGGGGCATGACCGTGCCCCTATAATAGATAGATAGATAGATAGATAGATAGATAGATAGATAGATAGATAGATAGATAGATAGACAGACAGACAGCCAGACAGGCAGGCAGGCAGGCAGACAGACAGATATATATATTTATATAGTACATTATTGTGGCACAGTGGCTTGGTTGTGCCACTATAGTTAGGTTAAGTTGGCTGCTTAATGTTAAATCTCCAACTTTGCACTTGAATAGCTTCACCCCAGTTCAATGGATCTGCAGAAAATTTTGCATGCTCAGTGGGGGGGGGGGACAAGGTCTCTTGGTGTGTAGGTTTCATTTCTGTTCAGATGTGTGGATTCCAAGATCCAGATAGTAAAATAAGTGAAAATATTGGGGGGCTATTGCTGTTTTATGTCATCGCCTAGCACCCACATGGTTCAGAATTTTATTTTGAAATTTTCAGGGTAGAAAGGGCTTGCCCCAGAAAGATGGCATTCATTGGTTTGGTGAAAAAGAAATATAAATCTGTTCCACAGTTATAAGGATTTTAAATTTCAGTTCCGAGCATGCTCAGTAGGGTCTTGTTGGACAGTTGTTTCATACGAAAGAAGAATCTGGCCATACAAAAGGAGATTTCTCTTACATGAGGCAGTAATCCTCTTTCATAAGATAAATGTTTTTTCTTATGCCAGCTTGTTTCCCTTTTTATCAAAAAATACATTTTTGAAAATCCATACATATGATGACCTACAGAGACACCAAGACATGAATCCAGCTAAATGGGACCCATTTAGCAAGATTCTGGGCTTAGAGTTTTGAAAAACACCATAAATGTGTTTTTGGCGCATTAATAAAAAATCTTCTTCCACGAGACAATTTTCTTCTTTCATATGGCTCATGATAGAACAATAGGGCCATGCAAAATAAGAATAAGGCCATACAAAAGAGGATTTTGGACTTAGTTTTTCTTCTCATTCTTTTCTCGTGAGAATGCATCTTCTTTCATGAGCTCATGAAAATTTCACAAATGAAGATCATTTCTCATGAAAGAAGATTTTGGACTCAGTTTTTCTTCACTATCTTCTGTCGTGAGGCAAGATTCTTCTTCATGATCACAAAAGAAGGTCAGCTCATGAAAGAACAACAGAAAAAAAAACTAAGTCTACCATCTTCTTTTGTGATCCAAGATTATTCTTTTCTGAGTTATTTTGTACTCATGAAAGAAAAAGTTAGACCATGAAAGAACAGGACAGACTTAGTTTTTTTTTCACATTTCTTTTCTTTTTTAATTTAAACAATAAACTTTGTCCATCTGTCTGTCTGTCTGTCTGTCTGTCTATCTATCTATCTATCTATCTATCTATCTATCTATCTATCTATCTATCTGTCTACAGTATCTATCTATCTATCTATCTATCTATCTATCTATCTATCTATCACTCTAGTAATATTAACTAAGCATACAGGGGTGCCCACCCCTGGTGCAGTTTCTCTTGCACCCCTTCCCTCCAGGTCACCCTTCTCCTTATGTGTGGTGGCACCAATGTGCCCAGCCCTGGTGTCGCCAGAGATCCTTTCAACACTGTAGTGCCAAATCCCCAGTGTCATCTTCTGTTTCCCTGTAATAAAGAAAACTGACCCTCATTGATCTTTTCATTTTTTTGTAAAAAATAAAGAAAAACTTCCATCAGTGAACTGCCCTACCACATCTCTGTCCATCTATCTGTGTGTCTGTCTATCTATCCATCTACCTATCTATGTATCTGTCAGTCGGTCAGTCAGTCAGTCTGTCTGTCTCTCTCTCCCCCTCTATCCATCTCTATCTATCTATCTATCTATCTATCTATCTATCTATCTATCCATCCATCCATCTATCTATTAACTAAGTGCCCACCCCTGGCACTGCTTCTCTTGTTCCCCTTCCCTCCAGAGTTCCCTTCCCCTTATCTGTGGTGGCACCAGGGTCCCCACTCCCAGTGAAGCCAGAGATCCCTCTGACACTGCGGTGCTCAATCCCAAGTTTTGTCTTCTGTTAGAAAACCACCCTCATCAGTTTCTGTTCTCCTGTAATAAAGAAAACCATCCCTCATTATTTTTTTTCATTTAAAAAAAAAAAAGTCCATCTGCAATCTGTCACCCCACTGCCACATTTCTATCTGTCTCCCAATCCCCACTGTTGGCTTCTGTTCCCCTGTAATAAAAAAAAACTGCCCCTTAACAATCTTTCTTTCAACATGCATTCATATACTGTATAAGCTTGGTGCTTACTCTCCTCTTTGTCAACAATTCTAACACTTCAATAATTTGATACTTGACTTTTTCAATAGCCTCGTTAATCTGCTGATATATGTATACATTATGCAAAATACTTTTCTGAGCTCTAAACAATATTGCCAATGACACCTTTGTAGACCTGGGCATACATTACTTGCTGCTCCAGTTGGAGAGATCCTATAATATATTAACTGATCCATGATCAGGTTACTAGACAAGCTGGTCTGGAATCATTTTTTGTGAGAAGATATTTATTCAAGATGTTGTTGTTTGACATATCTCTGGTACAAACTGAACCTAGATACATTTGGGTAATAAAATAATTATGGATCAGTTTACCAGCCATACTGGTGAACTGATCCTGGGTCAATATTACTGGTAAGCTGATCCTGGATTAGTTTGGTCCACTGAGGTAGTTCATCTGATAAACTGATTCTAGATTGGGTTAACTGGTAAACTGGTCCTGGATCAGTTAACTGATAAAATTATTCTGGATCAGTTTGACTTGTAAACTGATCCTGGATCAGTTTGACTGGCAAACTGATCACAGGAAATAGAACCTGGATTAGTTGGACTGGTTATCAAATTCTGGATCAGTTTGATTGGTAAACTAAATCAGTTTGGCCACTACTGATTCTGGATCAGATTGACTGATAAAGTGATCCAGAATTAGTTTTGCAGGTTGGTAAACTGATCCAGGGTTAGCTTGGTGGGCAAACTGATCCTGAATTAGTTTGACTCCTTTGTAAATGGACCCTGGATCAATTCAGCTGATAAACTAATTCTGGAGCAGTTGTTAAGTACACATGAACTCATAGTATTTTTGGTGTAACATTATTTGGGTAGGTAGCGTAAGTAAACATATTTTGCTTTGCTTTTTATGTTTTTGTTTATTAAATAAAATCTGATTTTTAAGCTAAATTTTTCCCTCAAGAATAGGGATTGGTGAAGTTTATCTTCCACCAATGAAATTCTGGCAAAATGTAGATTTTGCTTCTGTGAAATTTCATGAAATTTCCATGAAAATTCACAAAATGTTGCCAACATTGTGATTTAAGTTATTTCCATCTAATTTCAAAGTGTTACACAAAAATGCACCACATTTATTATGCTGAACTTACCGAGGCTCATACAGATGTGTACAAGTTTCAGATCACTATCTGTAAAGGTGACTGAATTATAAGCTTCCAAACATCCGTAAATTTTAGAATTACATTTTGCAATTATGTAAACTGCAGAATTGTAAGCACATATAACTTTAAAACTATAGAACTGAATATCACTAATTTTGTTAGGCTCATTGACCATAAATATTAGACTTTCAGGCCACCCCCATGGCTCAGCAGCAGACAGTCATGCTGCCTTGCTGATGACCCAGGTTCGGAAGCAAGCCTGGGAAGTCACGTTGGAAGCAATCTTTCTAGTACAGGTAATGGGAAGGAGCACATATGGGCAAACAGCCTTCTCTGCTCCAAACATTTAGTATGAACTTTAATATAATGCTGGCCATGGCTGACACACCTGCCACTTGGCAGTCCATCTTGGTTGGGGAGGGTTGGCAGTGGGTTCCTCTAAAACAGCTACCCCTGTGACTGGGCCAGGGAGTTTTCTCCTGCACAGGAAAAGCTCTGGCTATGCAACACTGACAGAGGCACTACCCTCACCAGGGGAGCTGGGAGGGAAAAACTGCTGGAGAAAAGCCTGGTAACCAACTGAATGGTGGTTTTATTCAGCCTGCTCAAGGTATATTCCTGTGAGCAGGGTACATCCCTGAGAGATGAGCTGCTAGCTTGGAGGAAAACCAATATGAAATTAAAAAAAGTGTCTGTGTCTATCAACTCTCAAACTCTCCTGCTTAAATGTGGCCAAGTTAATAGCAGCCAAATATTGCAAAATAACATCAGTAATTAAAATTGCAAAATGGTGAGCTTTTGTAAACTTGTGGAATGTTGTGATACTTTTGTCAAAGCAATGTTCATACATTTTGCTCAGCCATACACTTAAGTTGTCATTTTAGAGGAAGGTAAAGGCTGGGTAAAGTGGAAATGAGGTAGCAGTCATAAGAAGCTCTGTATTAAAAGTATAATGGTGCCAAGTTTCAGGTCGCTATCTTGCGTGATGAACCATGAAGAATAACCACGGACATCACTGTGCACTAGCCTGAATTCTTCATAGTTTGATAGATAACCACCAGAGCTCAATTACTAATTGACTTGTAGAAGCACAAGAATGTGCAGCATTTTTTATGTACAATCTGACCTGCTGACTCTTTAACAGCCCTGTCGATAACAATATGTATTTTTACTATTTGAAAATAGTGGAACCAAGTGATGTCAAGCCTTACAACTAGTTGTGACTTTGGTCATTGTGACACAATTATCTGGATATCTTTAGTCATACTGGACCATGATGCTGGGCATTCCTGTTGCAGGAATGTTGAAGGGGTATTACAGGGCAATGTTACTAGTGCAAGTAAGGTAACTGAAGTTAGATTCTGCAAGTTTAGTTCTAGTGGCATTATCTATTATACACCCATGAATTTTTGAGCACATTTTTCCAATTAGTTGTTTCTAAAGTATCAACCATAAATTTTGATCTGCTAAACTATGTTTATCAAGCTTAATTAGATTCAAGGACATATTTGAACTGATGTGTAGGCCAAATCTTAAGTGTATACCTGCAATAACAGTGGAGTTTCAAACATCCAAATATTTGGAAAATTTTCACGCAATTTAACAAATAAATTGTGAAATTTTGAATGATCATAACTTACAATGTACATAATTAATTACTTCTCCATTTAGCAGTTTCTATTACTCTTCCAAGAAAGTATACATATACATTTTCAATTATCTATCTCCAAAGGTAACTAAAGCCTAAGAATAGAAACATTTTTCAGAAATTTTCACATGAAAAATTAACTGCCAAATATGAATCTCTATAACTTATTATTCCCTCATGCAAATATCAGGAAACACAGAATCATTTTAGGGTCTCTTCCAAGCAATATGCATGCCAAAGAGTAGATCTCTTACAGCTGACCAAGTTATGACAAGTTAAAGAATTTCAGAAAATTCCATAAAATGTCAATAAATTTCATGGAATTTCACTCAAATTCTGCAAAATTAGAACTTGCTAATTTTAACCAGCCCAACTTGAGAGTATAGTTGTCTGATCCAGTTCCTAAATTTAAAATTAATTTTGAGAATTTGAGGCCTTAATCTCAGAATCCACAAAAATGATGTAATGTTGTTCCCATGATAAGAATAAGTTTATACAGGCCATCAGGTGCTATGTTTAAGGCAACTGTTGTTGAAGTAACTACAGCTACAATCAGAATAACAAGGCTGTGATTTCATACTAGCAGTTGTTAAATACACACACACACACACACACACACACACAATAAAGTGATTCTGTTTTAACATTATTTGATTTAGCAGTCTTAACTAAAAATATGCTGTTTTTATGTTTTTGCTTATTCAATAAAGTTTGTTTTTAAGCTAAGTTTTTCACTCAAGAGTACAGTTGGTTGATCCAGTTCCTAAATTTAAAATTCATTTTGACAAGTTGAGGCCTTAACCTCAGAAGCTATGAAAATGATGTAATGTTATTCCCTTTACAAGAATAACTATGTATCGGCTATCGTGTATCATGTTTAGATCAACTGCTATTGAAGTGACTACAGCTACAATCAGAATAACAAGCCTTTAATTGCATACTAGCAAAAAAAATGTTCATCACTTGAAAATTATACCCCTCAGTTTGCAATGGTCATTTACTCTATGTCATCTGGTTATAACAAATTAATTATAGCCCTTTGTGAGTAAAAGCTCTCCGTAGAGCCTTCTCAAAACCACATTTTGTCATATTTATAATCACATAAACCAGTATAACTATGTGCACAAATCAGCACATAATCAGTCCAGTGGAGCATGACTTGAAGTCACTAGCTCCAGCAACTGAAGAGACTGCAGGACTAACAGCTTAGAGGGAGGAGCATGAAAGATGAATAGGGTGCTAGGCAACAGTCTGTAGCCAGCACAAGCAAAGAATGAGAGAAATGATTACGTAGTGTATAGAGTAAATGATATAGAAGCTCCGTTACACTGTATATAGAGGTGTCCCAAATGTGCCAAAATCAAGATGGTTTCAGTAATACAAGTGGCTTAGCTACCACCTACTACTGCACCTTTTCTCTGCTACTACCCTGGCATTTTATATTAAGCTTAATAACTGCATAGCTATAGAATGGATAAGATAAATTCCCCAGTTTTACTGGTCTTTTGTCTGTGTTGGATTAATTAATTCCAAAGTCTGACAATGTACTGGATGTTATAACAGTTCTGAATTCAGACTGCCAAACAATCTTATATTCATATTAATATGTTAAAGTGAGCAACACACAAAAATAGAACACTCAGAAAATATCCTATTACCTTATAGCCTTTTCTAGTAGACTCAATCTAAAATAATTTTCCTTACTTTTTCTTAATTGTGCCTGTATTTATCCCCAACCCATCCCATCATCCCATACTACTCAGTGTATTGGGGGCAGTTATATGGGTAAACATGCTGTTTAGATGTTCAGAGGATTCTTTCCTGGGTCATTAAAAGAATGTTCAGAGGGTGTACAACTGCCCTCTAAAGGTTAGAGGTAGACGTTTTATTTTGGCATAACATCAAACTGGTTGCCTCATTCCCCCGTGTAAAAGCTATTACTTTATTTATTTTTAACATTTCCCTCCTTGGCTAGCTGCTCATACTTGCCTGAGCCCTTGATGGAGTTATTCCCAACTAATCCTATTTCTGACAGAAATGTGTTTGTTTCTCAGCATCATCAAGAGACTAGAAAAATAGTGAATCCAGGCTACAGTCTAAAGTGGTCCATTTCTTTGTATTGAAACATTCTCCATTGAGTGAGCTACTGCCATTTCTTCAATGAACGCTTACTTGTTTTATTGGTGTATTTTAATTGCAGAGAGCAATAATGGGGTAACATACTGTAAGAAGACCTGAAGCAATAAATTAGATAAAACATAAAAGGTCAGGGCATTTAGAAAAAAATAAAGATACTTGAACAACAGCAGGAATGCTGGTACTGTACATACCAAATTTAGCCACCTCAATAGGCTCTAACATCCATATCATACTGTAACTGGGTGTATTGACCCATTACCATCTATGTGGAAAACCCTTTTGTTTTGCTGACATGCCAGTAACTGAATCTATGCTGGGGAAAGCCAGCATCACCCTTGTAAAATGTGTAAGGAGGTCTATTTGTCTTATAGTCGGGGGGTGATTCTTTCAGAGTGCTGGAGCAGGCAAGTGTGGCTTGCCATTGGTCAGACCATAACACTGTGAACAATTGAGGACAATTCTCCCCATAGGTCCCACCCATCTATCTGTTGCTACACCATTCAATGGTGATGCATGGTTATCTCTACTACCAAGAGACCAACACAGCACCATGCCAAGGTATCACGCTAGGTGCAAAGTTCATAGACCATCTACCTTCAGGAGGAAAACATACTCTCAGATGTTCAGATCCCTCTCTGCTGGCCTCCATTTACTAATGTCCAAGACTTTGGGCTGAACTTTGGCCACCATTATGCAAAGATGCCCCACACTGCCTGGAGCCACAGAGTCAGCATATATTTGGGTGAGGTACTTACTACTGTAACCCATGATCTTTCCCCTTGTCCTTTCAGTGTAGCAGCCAAGCCAAAAAGAGGGTATCTCTGCCCCAAGGTGCAAGCTGGGAATTCTTCAGGGCAGCCAGGTTGTAAAGACTGGAGCAGGAAAAGGTCCAGCATGAACTGAAGAAAAAAAGCAAGCAGGCAGCAGGCAATAGGTTACGGTGCCAAGGAAAGTGTAATATGAGGAGACAGAAGGAGGAAAACAAAATAAGGTACAGTAGTTCTAGTTGTGGACAGGTAATAAGGGCAGTCAAACTATTCCTACTTGCATATCCTTCTGCAAGACAAACTCATGCCACCTGAGATAAAACTGTTGTGTATGTTTAGTAATGAAAAAGAAGATTTGTTTCTGAGTGAAAGATTACATTTCAATTTATTACTTCCAGTGTGGGTTTGTGGTTAGGTCTCTGGGCTAGTCTGTTTCCAAGAAATATCTTCCTTCATTGTACTAAGGGCTAGGTCAACAACAATTGCAATGAGTGGTGAACATTTGGTATATGAAGAAAGATTGGATAGGCTAGATATGTTCAGTCTGGAGCAGCAACAAATAAGGGGTGACCTTCAGTAATTGCATTATATGGATTTCTAAAAGAATGCTAAATTGTGTGAGTGTGGGAATGCATATAGAAACATAAATGATGGCAGAGAAAGACTCAAAGTCCATCAAGTCTGCCCAGAATTCCTACCTAATGTATACATTTAAGTGGCCATGAAAATGTGACTATAGAGTATGAGAAGCAGTTGCAAGGGGAACAGTTTATGGGAGACAAGAGGAAGTATTTTTGTTCACAAAAAAGGTGGGGTGTGGAACTCACTACAAAATAATGTAGTAGTAAAGTTTGACAGGATAAAAGGATTTAAGAGATGTCTTGATGAGTCAAAGGAACAAATGTTACAAGGTATTACCACTGGGAAGCAGGAGGTGTCTTGCTTGGCATTTTTTGGGGGGCACATTCATATGCCTTAGACATACAGTATATTTGTCTCTAACTGTGACTTCTCATGGGTTGGAGTTATTCCTAATAGATATGTCTCATAGCTACATAGATACTTTACATAGATGTGCTGCATGAGAACAGAAAAATACTCATGGTCAGTCTAGTCTGTGTCTCCTGTATGCATCCATGAGCCTACTGCCAGTCAGAAATCAGCATATTTACTCCCAGTGTTATGTGGAAATATAATTTCTGCTGGCAGAAAACTACTGCAAATGATGAAATGCTAAATCTGTGAAATTTCAGAAAGCACTTTGCCAACTTTTGTGAAATTCTAACATAAAACAGCAGAATGAATGTATACAGTACACGCTGTGTACATATAATAAACTGAGGATAGGCATTCTGTAGAACTGACATTTCTTTTACTTACAGAATTGCAGAATGACAATATGCATTGTGTATTAAAATTACAGAATAGAATTCCACAGACCTGTCATTCTGTGGTTCATTGTGTATTAATCCTCAATTCAGCCAGCACTTTTAGTGGAATAGGACAAACATTTGTACAACACGTTTAGAGGAATTAGATTTTGCCCAAGGTGGAATTTGGAAAATTTTACAAACATTTGCAAAATTTCATGAAATGTTTGCAGAATCAGAATTTGCAGTTTTTGTCCAGCATGGTTCAGTTCAGAAAGCAGGAACAGAAGCATAAATTCAATAAAGAGTGGTAGCAGCAGCTTGTATTTTTGTCCAGAGACTGCATTCTTAAAGGTTAAGATTTTCTTTTAAAACTGTGTAAAACTAAGCTGGTGCCACTCTTTACAATATGTATTAGCCTATGGGGTCACAAAATGTAACTTTTAGGGCTAAGACAGAGCTGTAAAACAAAAAAGTGTTCTAAAGGCCACGGGCTAGATTTTCAAAGACCTTGTCAGTCCTATGGCAGCGGGCCAAAACTGGCACAAGTAGGTGTCCACCTGTGGAGCCACAGTTTTTCCCACAGCTGTGGTATATTCAAATGAGGAGCTAGTTTCTGACTGCTCTTTGATTTATGGCAGCTTGGGGCCCATTTTTCAGCAGAACTTGGGGAAAAGTTACACCTGGTGGGACCTATCCTTACATCCCCACAGCTGTGCCAGCTGAAAATAGGGAACACTGGAGGTGTGGAGATTTCAGTTTGCAGCAGCCATTGCAGAGCAGGACTTAGTCCCGGGATGGTCTGAACATCCAGCTTCACTGGTATATTAGAAATGGAGCAGGTTTATATGTCCCAGGAGAATAATAGGCTATCTGGTGCATGTCAGACTGGATCACTGTATGTTTTAGTATTTAATGAGCAAAGCAGATGTAAAACCTTCTTCCATGACACTGAAATGGAATGTTCCACTTTAATGTTACTGCATGAGGTGACAATTGGACATTATACAAGATTAGAAGTCAAGATGTGCTGATTGGTGATTGCCTAAATTCATATCAGGGATATATAATAAGAACAAAAATGCATGTTTTGATTTAATTTATCCAAAAGAAAGTACCACAGAATAACTAATTTTTCACAATTAGCCAAGAATAAGTCCTGCATTAGTAAACTGCTGTGGTGAGGGTAAAGCATTAGGAACATTGTGTGGTGTAATGGTTAGACCACTGAATTGTGAAGCAGGAGATCTTTATATGCTGAACTCAAATAACTGTACTTTCTTATCAATCAATCCTAAAGCTGACTTTACATAATAATAATAATAATGGAAATAAAATGCAGGAAGGAACCTTAATAGGATTATCTTAAAAAAAAGCTTTTGTCCAGGATGTTTAAAAATGTTCTCCCTGCAAGTAACTCCTGGGCAAATATTAATAAAAAATGTGAGAATGACTCCAATTTTTGTTTTAATGAGACCCAATGGCAGCATTTTAAAGTCAAAGCCAACACAATTTATACTTTGGTCAAAAAAAAAAAAAACTATTCAGAAAATAAATCTTAGCCAGAGCTTATCTAACTCCTGTTATACTTGCCAGAATAATAAGGTTAAGCATAGATAATGTTACTGCTGGCATGGATGTGGGAAACAAAAGAGTCTGTTCCACAATCTTTGATTACGTTTTTACAACCTTGCTGGGCTATCAACAAATTTTCAGATTCATCTTATATGCCTATTACCTTCTAGTCCTTGAAACCATGGCTACCAAGAAATTAATTTGAAGCTCTTGGAGATCGCCATACCACCCTAATTTCAAAAGTACTGATTGGCAGTTTTTGTTTTATTTTTATGTTTTGTTACATAAACTTTGATTTTGTAAAGTTGTTGCACAATGATGAATGGAATTGCCAATATACTTCCCCCTCTTTTAAGACTGTATCCTCTCCCCACCTCTCTCCAGCCTACACTGTAAACATGTTCTTGTTGGATGTGTTATTTTTCTTTTTATGTGTTAAATATTTTTATTGAAAAAATAATTTAAAACAATGTCTAAACAAAGAGATGGCAGGTTGGAATCCCACTAGAACCAGTGGTTCCCTGTGTGTGCCTGAGCAAGTTACATTGACTATTTCAGTATCAGTCCCTCCGCCTGGGCCATTGTGCAGCTTAAGATGTTGCATCTTGTTAGAGTGGTGATGAGAAAATAAGCAAATTGTTAAGAAAAGCACGTAGTCAACAACTTTTGATTAAAACAGTAAAAGAGACCCCTTTTGTAAAATTAACAAATCCACACAGAGCTCTTAAATAATGTAATTATATATTGCAACTTTTTAACATTTGACATGTATAAAGAAAAATGACTGTTATTGTCACTGGAATTTTTAGCACACACTTTAATGGTAATTTCTAAATTGCAACTGCAAATAACCTGACTGGCCCATTATGTTCTAAAAGGGGTATATTAGTAGCAGGGAACCTCACAATCAACTAACCATTTAAAGAGCATCTATCAGCTCTTTTTCTCCTGGGCTAGCAATTAATTCCAAGAAACTGACTGTCTGCGGGACAAAAACAGCCCAATTTTCAATTTTTCAACTCTGTAAATATAATTAATAGTGTCAGTAGCTCAGCAGGTTGCACACTTGATTCAGAGGTCAGAAGATTACTTTTCCAGCTGAAGGTTATCCTGGGGTAAAGGGCCCAATCTGCACAAGTGCAAGCTGCCTCCCAAGGGTTTACTGGAAGCCAAATGTTTTGCCCAACCCACCACCCCCTCCCCCATACCTCATTAAATGCTCTTCCCGACCCACCCCTCCATACTAACCTGGCCTGCCTCTTAAAGTTGCATGAAGCAATTGATGGTGTTTTTAGCTTGCTGGCTTATTAGGCTCCAGTCCACAAAGCTATTGTTTTTATGTTACTTTTAAACAGGGGTGCACTGGCCGCTTGTCCTAAGTAAGCGATACTTCATCAACAGTCCATCTGAGAATCAATCCGCCCACTGATATAATGATTAGCCACACTAGTTTAGGGTTGGTGTTTCTCCAGTTGGCTATTGGTCCAGATGTACAGCGATCTGTATCATCACCTCCTGATTCTCCTACTCGATGCCCAGACCAGGCAGCTTATCTGAAGGCACTAGCCATTACTTCCTCATCTCATTGCTGCCCCAAAATGCATGCACCACTTATGCCCCTAACTTCTATAATCAAGCTACCCACAAGGGCTATGTCCCTCCCTACCTGTCCCCACCTATTTGTCTTACCAAACTCTTACCCATTATAGGTAAGCAAAAGGTCCAGAAGAGTAAGTCCTCATTGACCATCAGGATAACAACAATGAAAATTATCCCGATGATGCTCCTTCTGTCTGGTAATGACACCCTAATCTGAGACCATTAAATATCATAAGAGCAAACAGCACCAGCAATGGTGGCTTAAAAAGGCAACATTGAATATATGCAGCCTTCTCCCTAAGCAAGCACAATTCCAGGCCTGGATGGTCTTGCACTGCCTGGACATTATTTGTCTCACTGAGACTTGGTTATACTCACATACAAAGGATAATGAAATTGTGATGGCTGGATACCAAGCCTTCATGTGTGATAGAAAAACCAAAAGGGGGGTGGGTGTCTTATTTACATTAGAGACACACTACAAGGGCTTGTCCTCCCCATTACAGGCAGTACTGATGACCACAAACTTATAGGGGTAAAATGCCTTTTTGGTTCAAACCATAAATCACTGGTCATTGCAGCAGTCTACCTCCCTCCTAAAAAGGCCCCTGTAGGACTCAGTAAAGTCATCACGGCCATAGAAAACCTTAAAAAGGATCACAAAATCATTATTACTGGTGACTTTAATATTATCTGGCTCAGCAAGGAAGCAACCCCCAGATGGACATAGCAGCCAGCTCATATCTAACTTAACTAGTGATGGAATCTACTTGGAGGAACCACAAAACAGGAAACAGCACCCTGCTTGACTGGCTCCTATGAAGCTCACCCAATAGGCTATCCGAGGTCAGTGTCCTAACTGATGCCCTAAGTGACCACTCTCTAGTCACATGCTGGTGGTCCAACAAATTAAGGAAAGCCCCACCTATTATCGCAGTGAGCAGAGTCCTAAAAAAAGGATAGCACAACTCTTTCAAAGAAATGCTTGCCCTGATAGACTGGTCACCTACTGAGGTTATGCAGAATATGGATCAGGTACTAAAATTCTTCACTGACAAATTTAATTGTGTCTGTGAGAAATTTGCCTTGATCAGGAAATGAAAGATTCGTGGCAATAATAACAGGTGGATAACTGGTGATCTGCTGGATCTTATGAAGGAAAGGGACAACCTCTGGTGGCTAGCCGGATCCACAGGGGTCAAAAATGACTATCAGAACTACAGGGCAGCCAGAAACATATGCACATGGCTCATTAGACTTGCTAAGGCTAAATATTACAGGGACCAGTTTGAAAGGAACCAGGGTGATGGGAGGCGTTTTTGGGAGAACATTAAGGATCTCCTCAGGAAGGGCAACAAGAAACAACCCTCAATGCTCAATATCGGAGGTATAAACTCCACAGACTAACACACAATGGCCAAGTCATTCAATAGTACCTTCACGGATCTAGACTCAGTTCTCTCTCCAGGCTACCTGGAGAGGAGGGAGGTGAACCAGAACAGTAAAACCAGAGGAGTGAAGGAGCATCCTAACTTCTACTTTAAATAAGTAACAGTGAAGGAGACCGTGTCATATGTAAAAAAAGTCCTCAGGAAAATGAAGTTAGGGAGTGACAACCTAGATTTGAAGCTGATTGCCCTGGCCATTGATGTACTGATATACCCCATTTCCAAAATCTTTAATAAATCGCTCACCTTGGCTGCATTCCCCAGCATCTGGATGCAAGCCATGGTGACCCCTGTTCTCAACAGTGGTGACAGGTCCTGCATTGCTAACTACTAGCCCATATCTATCCTCTATCCACCATCCAAAGCCCTGGAAAGGATAGTAGCTGATCAAATCTCTGACTACTTGCAAAAATACCAATTGCAGTGTCACCAACAGCATGGATTTTGGAGAAATCACAGCACTGCTACTGTGCTAGTAGACTTCACTGAATACATGCACCAAGCATTGGATAAAGGAGAGATGGTGGGTTCGATCTTCATTGACCTAACAAAGGCCTTTGACACGGTCAGCCACCCACTCCTCCTGAAGCAGCTACAGTCCCTGGGAATAGCTATTCACTGGTTCATGGACTACCTATCCAACAGATTACAAAGAGTTAAAGTAGACCCAGCTGTTTCCAACTCCAAACAAGTTACCTTAAGAGCACCCCAAGGTTTAATACTTGGGCCACTGCTGTTCAGCCTGTTCCTGAATGAGCTCCCAGAACCCTGCAACAGCAAGCTTATCCTGTACACAGATGATGCTGTCATCCTCAGCAGCAACTCCCATATCAAGCCACTGGAAAATGAGCTGCAATCTATGTTTCACCAACTGGAGGGTTGATTCAGTTCACAAAAACTCTTACTCAACTACAAAAAAATTAAAATAATTTTTATTTATTTATTTCATTTTTGTTAACCGGGTAGGTGCACTAACCATGAAATTATTATTTTCAGGCACTACCAGGGAGAATACAACAATCAAAGACACGTACATAGCATGAGTACAATGAAATTACAATAGCATAGGTCAAAACAGTTAGTAGTAATGAATACATGTAGCCAGAACAATAACAATCAATACAATTCACATAGCATTTTAGGCAGAGAAAACCTGCACAGTCTAGGAAGAGATACCGCAACATAGCAGCAAGAAATATTGTTAAAATTAGTCACAACAGTGAAGATTCCTATAGGCAATGAAACAAGGCAAGGGCAAATTCCTGACTGGGCAGGATATATTATCACAGCCTCTGAAACAAGGTTCAGGTGTGTGTGTGTGTCGGGGGGCAGTTAGGGTAGATTAGCTGTCAAGGAGATAGTAAGGGTAAGAAGTGCTATGAGGTAGGAAGGTTAAAGTTAGGCCAGGCAGCATCTGGTGGGTGAGTGGATCGGGGGGATTAAAACAAGTGCAAGGATCAGCAAGAGATAGATGGAAGCTCAGCTCCCTTTTGAAGCTGTCATGGAATCCAGACATTCAAAGTGCTTGGGGGAGAGAGCTCCAAAGCTTAGGAGCAGAGTGATTGAAGACAACAGAGCCTTTTGATGTTTTACATCTAGGTACATTCATCAGGGATTTGTCTACTGATCGCAGTCTATAGGAGGACGTTTGAGGTACCAGCAATATTGCAAGCCCTGAAGGGGTCTGGTTTCTGAGTATAGAGTCAATCAGGGAGCCCAGATAGTATTGACGGCAAGCTGAGGGGGATAACCATCCCAGGTCCCTGTACAGTTGGCAGTGGTGCTTAAGCCATGGTGACGAGGAGACGTATCGACAGATATAATTGTAAGTGACATCCCACTTATTAAGGATGGTTTTGTGTGTGGCAGCAAAGGTCGGCATGCCATAGGTGAGGGCAGGGAGTAATATGCCTCTGGCAATAGCAAGTTTAGCAGAGGGAGTCAACAAGAAAGTGGACTTGTAAGCAACCCCCAGTTTAGCATTCACTGCCTTGCAGGCAGATTGTATATGCAGACTGAAGTCCAGGGATTAGTCCAGAAGAATTCTGAGGTACTTAAAAGATGTAACGCATTCTATTTGTGTGCCACTGCAGTCTTGCGCCAGTAGGAGAGTTTAACATGTCCTAAGTTTAGGGGCAGATCCAAGTAACATTGCTTGGGTTTTCTTAGCATTAAGTACAAGCTTATGTGCAGAAAGCCAATTTTGGATTTTTGTGAAATCTGAAGAAAGGGATGCATTTATGCTGGTGACCTTATTAGAGCTTGAATAGAGCACAAGATCATCTGCATAGAGAATAGATGAGCATGAAAGAAAAACCTCATCTATCTTATTGATAAAAAGTGAGAAAAGAAGAGGTCCCAGAATAGAGCCCTGGGGAACCCCAATATTGATGGTAGCACCATCAGATAAAGAGGAGCTGAATTTCACAATTTGAGTTCTATTTGATAGATAGCTTCCATACCAGGCAACAACTAGTGGTGAAAAGCTCAGACTGCAAAGAGTGGAGAGGAGCAGGGGGTGATCAACAAAATCAAAGGTCTTTGTAAGGTCTATAAAAACTGCCCCTGTCAGCTGGCCAGCGTCCATACTGGTAAGCACATCGGTAGTGAATTTGAGAAGCACTGTAGAGGTACTGTGACCTTTACAGAAGCCAATGTGTGTGTCAGAGAGAAGGCTGTACTTTGTGAGGTAGTCAACAGTTTGATTTGCAACAAGTTTTTCCAGAATTTTACTTCTGACCGATAGGATGGTTATAGGCTTGTAGTTAGTAATCTCCTTGGTAACACCTTTTTTAAGGACCGGCGTTACACGAGCAATCTTCCAGAGGTCAGGAACTTGGCTATTAGAGAGAGACAAGGTGAAAATTCTAGCCAGAGGGGAGGTTATGTATGGTGCTGCTAGTTTCAGGAGCCGAGGCTCAAGTGTATCTGATCCAGAGCTAGTGTTGTCAGAGACAGTCCGTAATAGTTTTAAGACCTCAGTCCTTGAGATTGCCCTGAAGTAGAATGGAGGATTTTTAGACATTTGTTGGGAAGGATAGCGGGGGTTGTGGACTGTGCTGATGTTGCAAGCAGAGAGGCTGCCTGGGGAGATGGGAAGGCAGCCCACAACTTAAGAAGAGACACCCTCTCTAACTATTACCAACAACCAGCATATCCCGCTAGAGCAGGTGAATTCCTTCAAGTACCTAGGGGTCACAATAGATGATACCCTCTTTTATGCTCAGCATATAGACTCAGTGGTGAAGGCAGTTAACACGAAGGTCAGGGTTCTATACAGACACAGGTATAGCCTCACACCTACTGCAATCCAGCTATCTGTCTCCAGCTCACTACTATCTGTTATAGATTATGGGTTAATTGTTTATGGCGCAGCCACTGACACTGCTCTTAAAAGGGTAGTCATAGCCCTAAATAAGGTTCATAGGCTTACCCTCAATGCTGATTGCCTAGTTCACACCTGCGCTCTGTATGAGCAAACCAATTGGCTCATCCTTGGTAACAGAATAAAGTTTCAAACTTGCCTACTAGGTAAGAAGGCCCTGTTAGGACAATCACCCCCTTGCATCGTACATATGTCATCCACATCAGAAAACAAGCACAGCACCAGAGGCAACACTCAGAGCTTGCTCAGAGTCCCATTTTGGAGAGCAGCACTTGGACAACATTCTTTCTCCTGTAGAGCTCCCTTATGGTTTAACAAGGTCCCTGAGGCCTCACCCAACTCCTCAAGCCAGCTGCATTCAAATCAAAATTGAAACATTTCCTAGTTAGCATAAGCACCTGTGAGTGTCAGGTGCCAATCCCATGTCCGGAGCTGACCCCAAGCCCCCTCTTGCTGTGACACTTGCCCAACATCATGTGTTAGGCTTATCCATGGACTGCAAGAATAAATTGAACCCTGAAGGATCACCCAGCCCCCTTCCTTCTTCTTCTCCTCCTCCACACTGTCTGCTCCCCTACTACCTACCCCTGACTCAACTCTGGTCTGTACTTTATCTGCCCCCCCCCCCACTGCTCCATAGTCGCACCAACCCTTGGGATGCAAACTCCTTGAGTCATGGCTGGTTATTCGCCTGCTGCCCCGTTTGCAATCCCTCCCATCTGTGGCACCTGGCCAGCTTACTATCCTGTCCCCCTTTTTGACAAGGCCATCCACTTGGCTGCCACCTGCTACAACAATCACCCTGTTGATTAGTTCATGCTAATCTACTGTCAACTGGTATAGGATTAGCTCCATTATTTTTACAAAGTGTTATGTACCTTGGTTGACTCAAATGTCTGTAATGTTTGCAATGTCTACAATGTGTTTCTTGATGTGGAACCTTTGTAAATGAGCTTTTGCTCAAAGGTATTTTTCCAAACAATAAACAATACAATAAAATACAAGACTGGAAGGCTGTGGGTATAGCTTCACAACAGAAACTTGGAGTAATATCCCACTACTGATACTGTATTGCAGCACAAGATGGGAGCTAAACTCCTGCAATTCGAGCTTTCATATAAGCCATTAAGCCAAGGTCCCATCTGCCTGGTCTGGTTGCTGTTCAGGTGGATGTTTAAGGTCCCATGAACTTCTCAAAGAATAGGATAATTTCCCAGATGTCCTGGCCAGATTTCCACTCATTCTCTAAAACTACTGCCAACAGCTTAACCTAATTATGCATGTCAGTTTGCATCTGTTATCCCCTCCCCTATCCCAGGACAAGGCTGAAAAGAGGCATAATTGCCTAGCCTTCTTTCCCTATCAACAGAAAACTTAAACAATAATATATATATTTAAGCTACATAGCATTTCTTGTAACTTCTTGAACAAACATTGCCAGCAAGGACCGCTGCAGTCCTCCCTCTTAAATAAGCATTTTGCTGACAATAAGCTGGGATCAGGGCTGCTGTGAGGATATTAGAGACTAAGCATGCATGGGGGAAAATCTGTTGATAAATAATCTTCATAAACTTTACATGCTACTGAAGAAGTGTAGGGAAGGGGTAGTATTGTAACAAACTCCACAACATGCACAGTAGATGCAATGTTTATGAAGTTTATGTACAGTGTCTTCAGGTACATCGTCTGATCCATTCTGTTTCTGCTATGCTTACTGCAGCCCCATTCCACACTTATTTTCTTCTAAGCACTGATTTTGGGGGTGGGACTGCAGTGGTTGTTGGTGGTGCAGTTTGTTCCAAGGATAATGCTTGGTGTAATGTAAGTTTACTGTACAACTACAGAGAAGAAGAAACAGTTCCAAATAGGGCTAATTTAGTCCCTCACACAGGCAACTCCTTGATCTGGGTTGACTGCCCAGAGGGTGTCAACTGCTCTTTAAAAACAGAAGGATCAAAGCCTTTAAAACCAAAACAGCTTGTTGTTTATAAATATACAAGAACTGTTAACATTTTGGAAAATATATTTAAATGTTATTATGGCAGCTGAGTATACAGTACGAGTACCTTTGGTAATCATATCTGTAAACTAAAAGGGACTTGGGATGTTTTTATTTACTTATTGTTTCATTAAATCAAAGCTTCTTGGCTGGGCTATTTAAGCAGAGCCCAGCCGAACAGAACTGAACTCTGCAGGGTTTTTCCCCTGGCCTCATCGGCGGAAGGAATTTCATCGGCTGCTGCTCTATTTCGAGGGTGGCCGTTGCTGAGGACATGGAGGTCAGGCTAGTCAGTGATACGGTGCGCATCCATGGCCGAGGACTGATGTCAATGGGCTCCTGCAGGAGCCAATCGGTGCCAGGTTGTTGGGCGCGAAAATCAAAGCTCCTCGGCTGGGCTATTTAAGCAGAGCCCAGCCAAACAGAACTGAACTCTGCAGGGTTTTTCCCCTGGCCGCATCGGTGGCAGGAATTTCATTGGCTGCTGCTGCTGCTGCTCTAATTTGAGGGCAGCCATTGCCGCAGACCTGGAAGTCAGGCTAGTCAGCAACATGGTGCACATCCATGGCCGAGGACTGATGTCGGTGGGCTCCCGCAGGAGCCAAACAGTGCCAGGTTGTTGGGCATGAAAATCAAAGCTCCTCAGCTGGGCTATTTAAGCAGAGCCCAGACGAACAAAACTGAACTCTGCAGGGTTTTTTGCAGGGTTTTCATCCCACCGCCCACCCCGCACCCCTTCCTTAATTAAGTGGTCTGGTGTAGCCACTTCCAGCAGGACTGTCCCATCTGGAGGGGGCAGGAGCTGGAAGAAACAAGTTAAAGGGAACTCTTTTATGGCAAGTGTTTTGTTTCTTCTGGGGGACAATGTGGAATAATCATTCTTTGTAGATGGGACAGTATAGTAACTTTTAGGGGCTATTGCTGTGATTTTTATGAGTCTTGCTAGTTTACAGCCTGTAGACTTCCCCCCCATTTCACCTGAGTGCTTCAATGTGTGCCGCTGCTCCACCTCCTTCCTACCAGGCAATAGCATTGCTGTGTCAGTCTGTTTGTCTGGAGCTCAATCTGCTCAATTCTAAGCATCTGCTACTCCCACCAAGCCACTTCCATACATTAACTGCCTGCCATACTAGCTGGAAAATGTCTCTAGGTATGTTTCAGGGGAGTGGTTATATCCTGCTTATTCTATACACTGACCAGCTGTTGATGAACTCAGGTGGAAAATCACTGGCCACCTGATCTCACACTAGCCCATTATCCATGTGTCTACCCCCAGCTAGTCTCCTAGCCCAGCTTACTTACTTTAAATAGTCTCAGGAAAGGAGGAAATTGCTATGTGTGTACTGTATACCTGAGACTACACAAACGTCAGTTTTTTCATCTCCCACTCCAGTCATTCCAGAAGGTATGGGTCTTTCTAAAGCTTTGCTAGCAGGGGATATTGAAACTAACCCGGGTCCTCCCTGCACCAATATCTCAAATGTAACTTCCTCCTTGCCCAGCTGGGCCACAAAAGGACTGAAACTGGTTCATATCAATGTAAATAGCCTCAGACCCAAACTACAAGAACTTGAGGCCTGGGTTGACCAGTATTCCCCTGAGGTATTAGCCATCTCTGAAACATGGCTTAAACCTAGCATCTTAGTGCACGAGATGGAGATCCCTGGATTCAAAACTTCTCAGCAGGACAGAATTGGGAAAAGGGGTGGAGGGGTCATCATATATGTTAAGGCATCACTAGCAGTTTCTATAGTTGCGACTCCACCCCTGGTTGATGTGGGTTGTGAAGCACTATTTGTTAAATTCCTGTTAGGCGGTACTAAGCCCTTACTAATAGGTTGTGTATACAACCCCCCCAAGACTGCAGTGGAAGCACTAAAGACCATTACTAGTACCAAACTTATCCCTGACCTATCTTCCTGCGAGAAAATAATCCTGGGTGACTTTAACCTCCACTGGAGCCCCTTGACTAAATGTGACATTAAGATCAATTTGCAAGAGGCCAACCTGACACAGCTTATCCAGGAACCTACTAGACTGAATTTGAAATCTGGTAACCACACCACTCTGGATTGGATCCTGGTGTCCAATCCCAGTAGATTCAAGGTGGCCAGCACTTTTGCCAACTCCTTAAGTGACCATGCCGCTATCTTTGGTATATCGAAAAATGATTATCCAACCCCCTTCCCCAGAATCTTTCTATCACATGACTACTCTAAATTTGATGCCAATTCCTTCCGAGGTACCTTATCGGCAGTGGATTGGGCTCAGATAAAATTTTCTCCTAGTCTAGACATAGCCCTGGACCTTTTAGAAACATAGAAACATAGACTTTGACGGCAGATAAGGACCGCTTGGCCCATCTAGTCTGCCCATTTCCCTACCTACAGGATAGGCCATAGATCCTAGTTACCCAACAGCCTATTTCTTCCTACCCCCCACAAGAATTGCCTTATGTCTGTCCCATGCATTCTTGAATTCTCCCACAGTTTTAGACCCCACAACCTCCTCAGGAAGGCTGTTCCATGCATCCACTACCCTCTCTGTGAAATAATACTTCCTGTGAAATCACCAAGAATTTCCTTTCTGCTGTCAATAAGCACACCCCCCTTAAGCAAATGAGGGTCAAAGGATAACAGTATAGATGGCTGACACGTGATCTATGAAAGCTAATGAGGGAAAAAGACAGGGCCTGGGGCAAGTACAAATCCACTAAACTGGCCAATGATTGGGTCCTGTACAGAATGCTCAGGAACAAATGCAAAAAGAGACTTAAAACAGGCCAAGCCACAGTACCTCAAGAACTTGCAAACAAAAAATCTATCTGACCCCAGAAAATTCTGGTCTCAAATCAATACGCTTTTAAAGGGACATTACACGCAAAATGTCTGCGACATTGTTGTGGGTGGTGTACGCCACAAGACGCTGCTAATGCCTTCAATGTATTTCTCACTGATCATGACAAATATAAGGTTCACCCCTGCAGCTCTAGCCAGGCATCCCTTGAGGACACAGAGGATCCTTCCTCATCACCTAACTTCCACCTTAAGTTGGTGTCTAAAACTGAGGTCCTAAAGCTGATCAGGAACATTAAGGTCACTGGTTCTACATGGTGCAACAGGCTAGAACCCAGATTACTCAGATTAGCAGCCCAAGAAATTGCCACACCAATCATGTGGTTATTCAACAGGTCACTGGTGGAAGGTAAAGTTCTCACAGCCTGGAAAACTGCCCTGGTTACCCCCATCCCCAAAGGGGGGGCCAAGTGAGCTGGTTGAGAATTACAAACCAATTTCCATACTCTGCACCCTAAGCAAAATGCTTGAGAGAATTGTGTACCAACAAGTCCAGGAATATGTTGAACAACATAACCGCCTTACTACCTGACAACACGGATTTAGAAAACTACATGGCACAGATACTGCCTTGGTTAGCCTTATGTCTGGCATCCTTGCAGCCCAAGATAACAGCCAACTAACTGGTGTGATCTTTATAGACCTTACCTAGGCCTTTGATCTGGTGGACCACCAGATGCTCATATCGCAGCTCAGATCCCTTGGATTGGACAACCACTCAGTGCAGTGGTTCATAGATTACCTCAATGGCAGATCTCAAGTAGTCAGATGGCAGGGGCAAAGTCAGACAAATGCTCAATCTCTGAAGGGGTCCTCCAAGGTTCAATATTGGGGCCCATCCTATTCTTCCTATTCATCAATAACTTGCCTAAGCACTGTGGAGGTGCCAAGGTGACCCTTTATGCCGATGATGCCATGTTGAACAGGTGAGCTCTGGATGCAGCACAGCTAAATCAACTTCTGAACCAGGACCTCTCTATATTGCAAAACTGGTTCCTGACTAATTGGCTAGTCCTCAATGTGAAAAAAATAAAGCCATCCTATTTGGACCCAAAAGACTAGGTCCTGATAGATCATGCCTACTGTCCCCCTGCCTGTCCAGTGGTTCTCCTATAGAGGTTGTGGATTGCATTAAATACCTGGGCATCTATATTGATCAAGACTGTTCCTTCAAGGTTCATGTTGATCAACTAACCAAGATGCTGAACCAGAAGCTTGGTCGCCTATATTATCTGAGCCTTTTCTCGCGCAGACATCTAAGCTAAGAGTAGCCACTGGCATTCTCCTGCCAACCCTGTTCTATGGGTCCCCACTGCTACACTCACTGCAAAACACGGAGATGCAAAAACTGAAAATATTGTATCACAGAGTTGGGCACTTTGCCCTGGGTGCTCAGTGCCTAGAACACCACTGTAAAGTACTGCATTTACTAAACTGGCCTTCCCTTGAGGGCAGACTGATGTACCCTTCCCTAAGTCTGGCCTTCAAGCTTCTACAAACTATTGCCCCCCCCCAAGTCTGAGTTGCACCTTAATGCTTAAACGGCCTGAAAGAACCTTAATGTCCTCTGATTGGCAACTCCTCCATGTCCCCAGAGTCTGGACAGGTCAAGGCCTTCAGTCTTTAGTGGCTTACATTCCATCCCTCTGCAATGGCCTTCCTAATAATTTCCAAGACTGCAGCTTCATTGGTGGCTTTAAAAAAGGCCTCAAGACCTACTTGTTGGGGCTAAGCCTCTGTGCATGCTACTGCTGAGGATCTGAACACTCCATAGGGCTACCTCTTTAGCTACTATCAGCTCCCTGGCGTGCCTTTACTCCCATATTAGGACCTTTAACGCTTGATGAGTCATTTGTTTCAATGAACAATGTGTGACTCTCATTCTTGTGAAACTGTTTTACTCCTCATGATCTTCAATTGTACCTTACTTGCCTGTGAATCGTACAACATGTTCTGATTGTAATGTCTGTTTTACTCTATTACCTTGAGTTGTTCCCCCTGTTTATTCTCCTGTAGCCTGTAATTAATCCTGGGTCGCCCTTGAAAAAGGGACTCTAATGGTCTCAGTGGGCCTGCCCGGTCACCAAAATTTTAAATAAAAAACTAGATTTATTTATTCATCAATCCATGAGATCAAAAATAAATTGGTCACTGAGACTCTGTCTCATTTTCTGTGGGGTTTCATGGTAAAAGCCAGAAATACAAAAAGCTGCTTGCATTACAGTTAGCATAAATATAATAAATAAATCCATCTATCCACCCATCCATCCATCCATTAAATCATCAGTATAATGAAAGCAAAAAGAGGCAAATAGAGGTGGGTGAAGTGGCCAAAATTTGCTCCGTGGAGCAATTCACGGAGTAATATGGAATCCGAAGAGTGATCTGCAATGCGAAGTGGAGTACTTCACATCATAATGAGGAATGTGAAGTTCATTGATAACAATGGCTTTGCATTACTTCACCCTCCCCAATCACTTCTGCACCAATTTTAATGTGAAGTACATAGAAATCAATGTACTTCACCTCATTTCACCTTGTTATTGAGATCCAAGGTGAATTTTGCAGTGATTCATGGGATTGAAGGTCACATGGGCTCTAGATTGTTCTGCACAGCCTCAGTTCTGTGTAGTGTGTATGTAGTAGTAGATGGAGACAGTTTCTTCTCAGAGCTCTGCAATTCAAATCCTCTAAAAGCTGTTAAAAAAGCCTTTTTGAGCGGTTTTGTTTGCTCAAAATTTAGTACATCGATTGTAGGAACCCCTCCTGTGCTCATATCATTGAGTGTTTATTGTTTGTGTATGGATTTTGAGTGTTAATTTAGAACATTCAGTCTGTGTACTTACGGACACTTGAAGTGTGCTTTGGGGGGGGCGTATCTGTGGTGGAAGTAGGTTAAAATTGGGAGAAAAAGGCAGTCTTTCTGTTTTGGTTATATTTTTCTTGTATAAGTGTGCTAATGTACAGACAGTAATATTTTCAGTAATTCTTGACATTTTTTTTGCTGATTGTTGTGGTACAGCAGTGCACAATTTCAATTTGTTTAAAAGATTTGGTTATATAACTGAAGTTTTCAATTTGCTACACATTACTTGTAGTGTGTGTGTGAGTGTGGGTGTGGGTGCAATGCGTGCCATCAAATCAGACACATTTTATTCTGCCACAGAGTAATTGCAGCAGTGTGAACCTGCTATCCACCACACCTGTATGATTTTTTGCTGCTTTGTGGTATCTTGGTTTTGGACTGTTACTGCAGTGCACTGCACCCCCTCCCCCCAAATGGCAAAATATATTCTTTTCCAGATTGGATTGTGACTTGTGAGCACTGGTTAAGGTGTTGCTCTGACTTTGCATTTGCATCTCTTCTTGATTGCACAGTGCAATCTTAATCTTTCTGTGCTTTTGCATCTTTTTAGTGCCCAATTCCCATCTGCAAGCCACAGTTGTGGCTTCACATCCACTGGCACAGACTGAAAGTTCAGAAATCGAAATTTGTTTAAAATTTTTTTGGTGATCCCCCAAAATGCCTGCAAAGAGATGTAAAAGCAAAGCTGTTTCTGGCCATGGCACTGCTGCCAGTGGCAAGATTGTAAGTGGATGTGGTAGTACACAGAAGTGCATGGCTGATGTCAATAAAGGAATTTCTCCATCAATGTTTTTTTATAGTGCAATCTGTAGCTTCTCTCATAGTTGGAGGAGATGATGTTGTCCCAGCTGGTGGTGTTAGTGCAGTTTCTGCTGGCATCAGTATTGCTGCCTCAAGTTCCACTTCTGACCAGTTAACTGTTTCAAAAAATATAATTGAGTCTAAAGCTGTGACTGACAGGGTAGATGATGTCATACTCCCCATTAACATCCCCATGGTAGTTAAACATGATTCTGATCCTGGCAATGATAACTCACAATGTCACATTTCTTCCAGTGCTGTTGAGGTCATGCATTTGTCATTCAATGATTCAAAGTGTTGGCACAAAACTATCAGGTGATGATAATGATGATGATACTGTGGTTGGAACATGTTCTCCACATGACAGCATCCAAGCCGAAAATGTGAATGTGGGTGATGTTGATGAATATGATAATGATGTCAGTGACCCCTGTTAGGAACCAGAGACAAAGAAAGTCAAGGTGACTGTGTCTCGGTCTGTTGGCGTTAAATCCCCCCTCCTAAAAAAAGTTGTGATTTAGTGGTTCCTGTTGATGATAATGAGGATGACCCAGTAATAATCATAGGTAGTCGTGGTTGTCAGTTGGAGTCCAAGTGTATCCAGCCTGAAAAATCATGTAGCACACACCCCATTTCAGGGGTTAAAAAAACAGAGTCCAATGAGCAGCATCAGAGACATGTTAAAAGTAGGGGATCACAATCCCTTATTTGTGATTTTTTTTGTCCAAGATGCAAATGATGAGTCAGTTGCAATCTGACTGCTTTGCCACGCATGTGTGAGTCGAGGTAAAAAGGGGAGTCATCTGGGCATGGGGAGCCAGCATACACATCTTAAGAACAGGCACATGGCACTGTGGACCCGGCACCAGATGGCACCTAATGCTATAGTGGGGTGTTCATCCTCGACATCAACCTTACTTAGCATGTTATCCCCTTCCATGAGTGTAAGACCAAGTAGGAATGTCTGCAGTAGCAATGAAATAACACCAGAGAATTACTACAGGCATGATGAGGGGGGAGGATTATGAATTAGAAATCTTGTCAAGTGGTGGTCAGAGTAGCAGTGGTGTTGGTGGAGGTGGACAATGCAGTATGTCTAGTGAAAGTGGTACATCAACCTCTGTACATAAAATGGGAAAATAATTTGTGGACTTGTCACCTGTGCACCCCTCTTCATCACATGTTCACATCCCACCCTTGGCCATTCACAGAGCTGAGCCATTTGTCACACCCCATGCAAAACGTGAAAGTAAGCCCACTTTGGAGAGTGTTTTTCCTGTAACCTCCTACCTGCCTGCCTGAAGCATGTGACCTACACTGTGTAAGCCATGTGATGTGTGTGGGCTGCCTGTAAATTCTCACTCTACCTTAAAGTGGAATAAGGCAGAGTGCACAACGCAAAGTCATAATTACAATGCGATGTGGTGAAGTGAGGGTTTAAAATGGGCACTCCACATAGTGGAACACTAACACGAAGTGGCCACTTCACGACCACTTTGCGGGTGGAATTTTACTTCGCTACATCTCTAGAGTCAAAAGCTCAGTCAGTCTGATACACTTGCCTGATACACTTACCTGGTGAATAAGAACAAACACAAACATAAGTAAAAACCTGTAATAAGACAATTTGGAAGCATCTTTTTATTGACCCAAGAGTTCTGTCCTTAAAAACTCTAGATGTTTGCAAGATAGTAACTTAGTGTTACTATGATGGAAAGTACTGAATGTCCAACTTTTCCAAACCATCCTGCTGCATGGCAATGACTTTGCCCAATTTGAGTACTAACACACATCTAAGCCTGTCTGCCTGAATGCTATCCCAGTTCTTGCTTTGTAATCCTTTTCCTCCAGGAATCTAGCTAGTCATGATTTTGAAAGCCTAAACTGTGCTAGCTTCCCAAGTCTCCTAAGAAAGGTCACTCCACTTTTGTTTTGTTAATTTCTTTATGCTCCCTGTGCCGATCAGCCCCCATCCACTGGTAACCCCAGCACCGTCACCCTGGTGTCCTTTGGGTCTTACTTTGTCCAGGACATGCCCAGATAGCCTGGTGCAGGGCTTGTGGGAGACTAGTGTCATTATACCAGTTGGCAGTGTTTCTGTTTATCTCCCCTGCCATGGAGGAAGGGACATGCAATGGCAGCAATAGTGGTGCTGTGTACTCTCCCATGTGCAGCACACAGGCATCTGCACCACCTCCAGCTCCCAATTTAGTGTCGGTGTGCCAAACCCCAGCTACCACTAGGGGCCAGGCTGACACCTGCCACTGATCCCCTTCCTCCCTGGAGGAGGCAAGGCAAGGCACATTTTATTTTTATGGCACTCAATCCCCGAGGCTCTGGGTGCCTAGCAAGGTATTACATGATAAAACAACCATTTAATATTCAGAATTAACAAATAAATAAAAATCAGAATTCAATTAATAAAATTCACCATAATAATATACCATAATAATATACACTATAATAATGCTGGTTATATGCTGTAGGAGGAGAGCAGTTTGTGGGGTACTCAATAATCCTCCTCCCTGGCCAACTCTCTGACTCCAGAGGTCACTTCTTACCTCAGATCATCAGCACTGCAAGTGGTAGTGCTACCGTTGCACCGATTAGCTGGCTGGCTACTCCACATATTAACCACCATCTTATCCTGCCCTCTCCTGTAGCTTGAAGGCATTGTCCTCTAATTCACCTTTAATTCATGCATATTATCTACTGTATCCAGGTGCAGGCAAAAGATATGAAGCCAAATTTGGCTGTACCTTGCATGTATATTATACACATTCCATTGGGTGTGATTACTCATGCTAGCACACCACTTGTTGTGCCATATTGCCAAATTTAAGCAGCAGGTTTCAGCAAGTCCTTATTTTTCCTCGCTGATCTAAATGATGAATTGTGATACTGTGTCCTTTCTATGTATGGTTGCCTCTGATCTTGTAATGTTCTGATTTCAGCAGTGTATGAAACCATTAATAAAAGGCAATGGTGGCTGACATCTGGCCCAGCAGTAGTGCATCGCACTTCCATGTGGAGGATGCCGGTGAGGTCTCAGCTGGAATACCATGGCCAGTTCTGGAGTCCTCAACTGAGATGGGACATAAAAAGACTAGAGTAAGTACAGAGAAGGATCACTAAAATAGTCAAGGCTAGTAAAGCAAGTCATTTGGGAAACATCATGGTTCTCTGAATAAGTACTCACTTGAGGTCAGATTCAAGAGAGGGGACATGATTGAAACATATACATTTCTAAGTGATATAAACAGTGTAAATAGTGAAAACCTATTTGTTAGAAATAGGAACACAGGTACAAGAGGGCACAATTGGAGGTTGGTGAGGGATAGCATCGGATGGGACTTGAGGAAGTTTTACTTAACAGAGAGGATGGTAGAGTAATGGAACAGTTTACTGGTCAAAGTGGTAGGGGCAGGTACTCTAAATGGGTTTAAACACAGCTGGGAGAGATCAAAATGTCTTAAAATCCCTAAGGATAAAATCCATAAGGAAAAGGGGGGGTTAGGGAAGGGCCCATAGGGTAATAACTCACCCTGGCATTGGGTCAGAGGTTGAGGTAGTATAATAGGGGCAGATTCGATGGACCATCAATCTCTTTCTGTGGACAGATTCTATGTTTCTATGTTTCTATGTCTCTATGACTGAGGTCCCACTATGAAAAAAAGAAGTGTTTCCTATGGGCAGCACTGCATTCAATGGTTCATCCTCTGAAGCCTCAAGCCCTGCTTAACAGCCTCCAGATAATGTCCCACCTGACTTTGGATAGCAGGGCCAGGCTATGGGATTTAAGCCATGGAGTGTCTTGCAGGGTCAAAAGTCAGTCACAGGAGAGATAAAGAGGAAAATATTAGAAAGTAGCAAAGGATAACAGTAGTAGAAAGTACAATACGTTAAAATTGAGTAAAGGCAAATCATGTTTTATTTTCTTATTGTTCTTATGTCTGTCTAACATAAGTATGGTTGAGTATGCAGCAGTTTTGTCTTTGAGACAGAATATCATACTATAGCCTTGCCTAGGGAAGTATATGTACATAGAGTAGGGTATCATTAAATACCCCCAGTATCTTCTGTACATAGATACAGAGATGCTGTACATAGATATATTGACAGTGACAGCAAATAAAGGCCTCCTGGTCAATCCTGTCTGTATGGTGTAGTTCAGAGTAATTTTCTAGAGAAGCAAATAGAACAACTGACTTACAGTACCATTCTTAAAGAGCTAGTGGAGCCAAAACTGACAGACAGGAAAGCAATACATATGTTACATAGTTAGTTGTAACTTCAAATTTTTTAAGTATTTTCCTTATGCTCATTAGAAAGATTTTTATGTGATAATGTTGTGCTGGATGTGTGAAATAGCTCTCAGCCTGACAGCTAAATCTCTACCCCACTATATCATCAGCATTGTGATCTCATTGACAGTGACCTCATAGGTGACTGATCTGACAGCTACTGAGTGGCTGTTCCTAAGCAGAAGTGATGTCATAGTCAGTGAGGTCACAATGCTGCTGATGTAGTGAGGGGAGAAGATATATCAGCTGCCAGGCAGAGTGCTGTCCCACATGTCACACCTATTAACATCATCCAAACAATCTTCATATTAACCAATGGGTAAAAAAAAGGTCCTCATATATACAGTAATGGGTGACTATTTTTAAAAACTAATATTAGTTTTAGGCAGAACACTAGGACTAGGCCTTTAACTGGGTTTTTAATCACAGACTCTGGCTGAGTTTCTCCAAAGAAACAATGTTTTTTCTCCCAGCAAGCACTGAGAGGCTCTTTGTAAATCAACTGCATGGCCAAAGGGTTACTCTGCACATTCACATGTGCCCATGAGGAGGTTTTCCTATGATAAATGTATATCATAATAGTTAACTGCAATGAATCATAGTAGAAGTCAATGTTTTGCAAAGGGTTACACTACAGTATTATTTTGCTAACACTACATGGCACCAGGAAATGGCTTGGTGAACACAATGATAAATGCATTCTGTAATGATAATACACATACCTAATATAAATGTAATAATCAGTGTTTTTTAATAAAAAGATGTTTTGCCCCCTCTGTGCTCTGTCCATTTTAAGTACTTCCACAGCTTATCTGTTTTATAACCACTCTTGTAGTCACAGGAAGCATAACATGTTTTTTTTTATTGCTATATTCTGACTTTAAGGCTTTCACATGTACTCACACATGTAGATTCTTTTGTTGCTATGGTGCCAACCTTTCAACTTGAATCTGATTGGTGAGGCTCTGAAGCTGGTGAGAAGACATGTTAGATCATTTGTGTGGATGTTACATTAGGGCTTGTCATATGGGGAGCAGTAATGCAGGGATGTGATGTGCATTTTAATATAGTAATGCTTGTAACTGTAGGCCAGTCATATTCATTGTTTCCAGCTAAATAAGCAACTTATATTGATAAAATCTGCTTTTACAACTGCTGCAGTTTACATAGTAATAGACATTTCTATTATTTATCAAACAGCACTGTACTCTGTATGCAAAAATAAAAACATTTCCTTGAAGGTTGACTTCTGCTTATAGCAAGAAAATTATTTCCTAGGGTAGTCATCTTGCACTACTGTTCGACTAGAGATGGAAAATGTTGATGAATCCGAAAAGGTTCTGATACTTATCCAAGACTCAGCAGAGCCTTCAGTATGGACTTGCGTCTGAGAGCAGACACAGTCTTAAAGAAGCAGAACCACTTTTTGTGCTTGAAAAACAGTTGCTATTTGCAATGAAAACTATTACCACTCAGTATTGAATTTGCTTTTATAAGTTTAATTAATAATTTTTATATGTTGTTGAACCTGCTTGCCTGAAAGTTTCATCACTACATTTCAGAGCAGGCTCAGTTGGTGCCCTCTTCCTGGATTGAACTGTCCTGATGTAGATGCTGTGGACAATGTAAAACTGATGGCCATCAGCAGAGAGTGAGGACAGAAAATATATACTTGTCTGGAAGCAGCTTTTCATTTTTGTTGTAAAAAACAAAGTGTGTGGAATTGGATATCATTAACGTAAATAAAATTGGTAGGCAATCTAAATCTGTTTAAGTTAAAAGAAAGTTAACTTTTGTTCTCATATTTCACAGAGGTGTGACTCTCCTGCCTGGTGACTGTACAGGGCATATCTGGTTTAGGGGGGTTGGGTTCATTCTCTATCCTGCATTTGGGAGGGAGTTACATGCCAGAAAAAAATAATAAATGGCATGGTGCCTTAACATACAGAGAACTTAAGAGAATAAGTAGGCCAGATGTGTGTAGTACCAGCCTTTGTTATGCAGTACCAACCCACCTCCCTACACAGGACTGGACCACCACTTAGGGATCACTAAGACAATTGTTACCTTCACCAATAAACTCTTCAATCAAGCTGTGCAAATCAGATGCAAACATAGGAGTAAAATTCAACAAATGAACTGAGGCCTGAAAGTTGGAAGAAATGGAGGGGTTATACAATTGCAAGTCACCTTTAACATTCCCACCCTATAGCAATGCCCCCTGGGAGGCATTGCACTGTTGGTCACGACCACTCTGTCAGCTTTCACACAGAAAATAAAGCACAAGCCCAGTCAAGGGTATAGAAAAATAATTATACTACACATGGGCAGTAAATCTTCAGCTGTGCTAAGAGCAAACCTACAATTTCAAGTATGACACAATAGCCAGTGACTTTGTGTACCCAATAATTACACTAGAGACCTGTTTCTGTGCGCTCTATATTTCTATAAAAAAATTTCAAATAATCACAGTCAAAATGTACCTTCTGTTTCTTAGCATGTACTCTCAACTTTGTTTTTTAGCCATTTTCTTTTTAAAGTTTCCATCTGAAACCAACATATTGCAATGGTTAAGTTGTATTTCCTATAAGTTGCACCACCCTTTTCCCTTAAAACAGTGATTCGTATTTGCTCACTTTTGGTACAAAATTAAGTCGTGCTTGTTTTTTTAGTAACTTCTTTTTTCCCTCCCTATTGGTGTACCTAAAACATACAGACATGCTTTAAGTATTGAAGCTAAAGATTTGACTTGATTCACTTTATAATACTTTTTCTAGAATTGCAAACTAGGTGCTCTACTATTAACTAAACATATTTGAAGTTGTGCTTCTCCAACAATATTTAGAAGACAAATCAGCAGCTAATAAGCGCACCCACTTCTGGTATATTATACTTTCACACTCTATATTAAGACAGTCTCTTCTCAGAACTTCACTTACTTAATGAGCCAAAAGACACAATACTTATAGTCCATATAATTTATTCTTTGTAGATAAAAATCTTCCAAGTAGTGTCAGAGGCATGATGAAACTACACAGCGACGTGGTGAACGTAAGGGTTTTTTCACCATTTGCTTCAGTGAGCTCTTGCTGTCAGTGGACTGTCCTGTGTGTGTGCTGTGTCCTCTCTTTTTTACTTGTGTTACTTGGAAAGATTTTTATCTATATAGAATAAATTATATGGAATGTAAGTATTGTGTCCTTAGCCTCATTAAGGAGTGAAGTTCTGAGCAGAGACTGTCTTAATATACAGTGAGAAGGATGACATATTAGAAGTGGGTGCAACTAATACTTTGTCTGCAGAGTAATATTGTGGAGGCACTTACTGTGTAGGATGCTCTGTGCAGGGCCATCTTCATGACTTCTGGGAAGCATCTTGCAACAGAGCATGCTCACTTTTATGTACAAGATGGGGGGGGGGTGATGTCACTGCTGATTTCAGAGCTGACTCCATTGCTCAGCCTTGCCACCTTTTGCCCAGACTAGAGCAGAGCAGGTACTCCCATGGTGTGGAGGGCTGAAAAGGAGTGAAGCCTCTCACATCTGGAGGAGTCCTAATGGCAGTGGTCCCCCCCCCCACCCTCAGCTATTTGCTGAATGAAAAACCTTTTACTTTTTTGTTCAGATTATGTTAACAGAGTCATATACTGACCTCCCCTTCATTTGTTTTTTAAATATTTGTTGCATGTTTGTCATTTTTCACTGTCTATATTTACAACATGTGTGACCATGGTCAGCGAGATCAGGGGCACAGACCAAAGTTTACACTCTAAAACATCACAGTTCCAAAATCACCTGTATATTCTAATCTAATCAGCCATTGTACAATATAAAATAGCATCCATTAAAGACCTGTATCACCCACTTCTCCCAGCTACCTTAATGATACAGACTCCAGTCACAGTCTTCATTAATCCCTATGTGAGGGTTTATGGTGTCCAATACAAAATCCAATAAACATCTCACTTTCTTAAACCCCTGTCCCATTCCATGCCTAATTTAGTTGATTCTTGTACTTTCTCAAGTCGCCAAAAGCATAATGATGAGACAGAATGACCTACTGCATTAAAGTGTCTCACCATAGATGATTTTTGGTCCTGTAATCTTATATTACTTTTATGTACACTGATCTTCATTTTCAAGTCTCTTTTAGTTTTCCCAATGTGCAACTTGTCAGACAGGCATTGTAGGAGATAGACAACATGGTCACTTGTACAGTTGATATGTTGTTTAGTTTCATATTTCGCATTCATGTATGGATGTTCAAACATTCATTTTTTGCTTGTGTTGTTGCATTGATAACAATGTCCACATGGGTAATTGCCATTGGCCAGTGACCACAGTAAAAGTTGTTTTGTCTTAGGTTTTTGTTTAAAATGATCTGGATGGAATAGCTTTTCTCTTATTGTTTGGTTCTTCTTGGACGTGACCAGTGGTGGGGTTTTTAACTGTTTGCTCTGATAACCTCCTTCCTCAACTATGTGCCAGTTTTCAAACAAGATTGTTTTAATCTCTCCTGTGAGATGGCTATAACTTGTGGAAAAAAACAGTTCTCTCTTCCATTTCATTCTTTTTCTGTTGTGTTAAGTATTCCTGTCTGGGGATATTTGTCACTTCACTATCTGCCCCCTCCACTAATGTGGTATTGTATCCTTTTGCTACAAATCTTTCTTTCAATTCTTTGGAAGTTTTTTTGTATTCATTAAATTCACTGCAGTTTCTCCTGGCTCTGATCAACTGTGTTTTGGGGATACTTTTCCTTAAATTAGGGTCATGATAACTAGTATAACGTAGGGTAGTGTTTTTATCTGTATATTTTCCAAATAGTTTTGTCTCTGTGGTATTGGCTCCCTTATTGATCATAAGGTCCAAAAATGGGATATGTTCCCTATCACTGTTCATGCTGAATTGTAGGTTTGGGTTACATCTATTTACATTTTCAGTGAATTTGTCCAATTCTGTCCTATTACCAATCCATAACATAAAGATGTCAACAATATAACATTTCCATATTAAAATATTCTGTAGGTAGTGGTTTATATGTGGGTCTAGTATAAACGTCTGTTCAAAATCCCACATATGCAGATTCACATAGGAGAGTGCCATAGTGCTACCCATGGCTGTTCCCTTTTCTTGTAGAAATATTTTGTCCTCAAACTGAAAGAAATAATTTGTTAGAACTTGTTCTGTTAACTGTAAAATAAACTCATTAGGGGGTGTTGATCATCATTTCCCCGTAAACATTTTAAAAGTGAATCCAACCCTTCTCAGTGATCTATACTTGTATAAAGATCTTTTACAGTATGTTATATATGACTAGCCACATATCTTTTAGTTGCTGTATGGTGAAATGTTTTTTTTTTTATATTTCCATTATACTGTATGTCCAGAATCCTTGACATATGTTTCCATTTTTGGAACCTCCCCTTGTAGAAAAAAGTTAATGTATTTTGACAGTGGTTCTATTAACAAATTGATCCCAGAAGTAATGGGGTGGCCAGGTGGTTTTTCCAGGTTTTTATGAACTTTTGGTAACACATAGAAAACAAGTACCCTGCGATTTTGTTTAGTGAGCATTTATTTTTCCTCTGTTGTACACCATCCCATTTCTACCCCTTGAGATGGCAATTCCTCTGTCTCCTGTCTTATTTCTGTAGTGAGATCCCTTTCCAAAACAGAATATGTTTCTTTATTCAATAGTTGTGTATAACATTCTGTCCTATGGTCTTCTTTTTTTCACATGACTATTCCTTCCCCCTTGTCTGCTGGTTTTATAACTATTGTTTTGTCTTTTTCTAGATTTCCAATGTTTCCCTTTATTTTTTTGTGAGATTGTTGTAATTTGGGAAACTATTTTTGTTTTTTAACATTTCATTAATCTGTTTTCCACCACTGTAATGTAGCTTTCTACCATTTGAGTTTCCTTAGGGGGGTTAAACTTTGATTTTACTTCTAAAGCTTTATGTAGCTGTTTTTTCTTTAAGATACAGTAGGTTCAATCAATCAATCAATCAATCAATTTTTTATTTATAAAAAAGGCACCTTTCTAAAACCAAGGTGCCTGTATAATAAAATAAAACAAATAAAGTAAAATTACATACATTATATGAATTCCAATAAATATGAAACCAGATAAAAACACTTCAATTACCAAAGACCAGATCAAACAGATAAGTTTTTAATGCAGTTTTAAAACTCTGGACGGTCAGGCAATCTCATACCTGATGAGATAGAGAGTTCCACAGGGACGGAGCAGCAAAGCTGAATGCCCTTGCTCCCGATGTCTGCAAATGTACCCTGGGAACCTCTAGCAATCCCTCATCAGTGGATCGGAGAGGACGGGAGGGACAGTACAGGCAAAGGAGATCTTTCAGGTAGCTCAGTTCCTGGTTGTGTAGGGCCTTATAGGTTAACAAAGCAATCTTAAAGGTGATCTGCCACTTAGTTGGGAGCTAGTGCAGACTGCGGAGCATAGGCGTAATATGACTGGCTCTTGAAGCACCAGTCAACAGCCTGGCAACTGCATTCTGCACCAGCTGCAAGCAGCGGATATAAACCCCCAACAGCCCTAGGTAAAGGGCATTGCAGTAGTCAAGGCGGGAGGAAACAAAGGTGTGAACCAACGTTGGAAGATTATCGGGAGGAACCAGATATTTCACCCGGGCGATATTTCTCAGATGGTAGAAAGAGGTTTTAACAGCTGCTGACACCTGTGATTTCAAAGTCAGACAGTTATCAAACATAACACCCAGGTTCCGTCCCCGGTCTGAGGTAGCTAGCTGGACACCTCTGAGCCACAAGCCTGAAGGTGAACCTGCCAACACACCTCCTCTTGACAACCTCGGGTTCACAACCAACACCTCAGTTTTTCAGGGTTCAACCTTAGCCAGCTCATATTCATCCAGGCCTGGATTTCAGCCAGACAGCTGTTGAGCACCGAAATGGCATCATCCTGTTCAGGGACAAAAGACATGTATAGCTGAGTATCATCTGCATAGCAATGAAAACTCAAGCCATACCATCTAATAATCGCTCCTAACGGCAGCATATACACTGCAAACAACATGGGCACTAAAATGGATCCCTGTGGAACCCCACAGAGCAGGGAGAATTGGGCTGAGGTACAAACCCCAGACACCACTTTCTGAGTCCTTCCCATGAGGTAGGATTAAAACCATCTGAGGACAGCCCTTGATAGTCCACAGATAAACCGCAGGCAATTCAGCAGCACACCATGGTCCATAGTATCAAATGCTGCAGAGAGATCAAGAAGGACCAAGATGGAATGAGTCTTTCCATCTCTCGCTATCAGGAGGTCATTTAGTACCCGAACAAGAGCCGTCTCAGTACTATGTCTCTTCCTGAAACCGGACTGGAGAGAATCATAGATATTGTGGCTGGTCAAATGGTCATCCAATTGTAAAGCCACCACCTTCTCAATAACCTTACCCAAAAATGGAAGGTTAGAGACAGGTCTGTAGTTTGTAAGATAATCAGGATCCAAGGAGGGCTTCTTAAGAAGAGGCCGAACCATGGCCTCCTTAAGAGAAGCTGGAAAAATTCCACTCTCCAAGGATAACCTGACAATCTCCACGAGGACTGGGCCGATGACATCAATGCAGCCAACAAGCAAACACGTAGGTCCTGGATCCAAACCACAGTTGGTAGGACATAAAGTCTGGATAACCATCACAATATCACTGATTGTAGGCTGATCAAAGTCACACTACTCAAACTGAGGGTCCAACATCTCCTGATGACCACTGCTACTCCCTAGAGAAAGGGTCGTGCGGACCTCGGACCTGATCATGGCAACCTTATCCAAAAAGAATCAAGCAATCTCCTCACACTGCACTTGTGAAAAAACATTTCTGGGCTGAAGACAGAGTGGGTTGCACAATCTGTCCATGGTCCAGAAAAGCTGAGCTGGTCGGTTCTGTGCAGCAGCAATTTCCCTGGACAGGAAGCCTGCCATACTCCAGGCCCGATCTCCACCATTGCCTCTCTAGCCTTTGTCCAACTCTCCTCAACTTCCTCAGGTCCTTATCAAACCATGGAGACCTAGGGCGAAGGGAGAGTGGATGAACACAAACCGGAGCAATGGAATCCATGGACTTTGTCACTGTCTTATTATAGGCAAGCACAAGATCCTCTGGATCCACGCATTCTCTCAGCATGCTCAATAGGTCAAGCTGCGCTATCAGGTCATCTGGGGATACACCCCTCAAAATGCGGTACTTGACCATCTCCATAGGGGCAGACCTCTTGGGGGGGGCCCTCAAAATTGAAGCTGATGGAATGATGGTACGACCACCCAACTGGTTCCACCACCAAGTCAGATATCTCCATCCCCAGGAGGAACACCAAGCCCAATGAATGACCACCAATATGGGTTGAGGAGGAAACAACCTGTGTGAGGCCCAGTAAATTCATTAACTGGAGGAAGTCTTATCTAAACTGTGAGAGTTCATCATCAACCCAAGCATTGAAATCTCCAAGGATCAGCCATCTATGGGGTCCCAATGATAGGTCGGCGATGAAGTCTGCAACTTCCCGCAAGAAAAAATTCCCATCACCTGGTGGACGGTAGATGAGAAGAATCCTGCACCCCACACCCTCTCCCATGATACATTCAAAGGAGTTGGTGGTTCCCACTGAGATTTCCATCAGGTTCAGTCCTGATTTAAAACAAAGGGCCACACCCCACCCCTATGGTCGATCCTCGAGCAGTGTATCACCAAGTACCCAGGAGGAATCATTGAAGCCAAAACAGGGCCAGCATTTCCATCCAACCAGGTCTCAGTGATGCAAGCCAGGTCAACCGAATTAACAAGATCCCCAATTATGGCGGTCTTGTTCCTAATCGACCTGGCATTGCATAACACCGCCCGGGTTCAATGAGCAGCCAGGGGTGATTGAGTTACCTGTCTGCAGTATGCAGAGCCCTTGGGTATGGGAACCAGAAAGGGAGAGCTCCTTTCCTGGACCCATTTTGCCGCAGGGCATCTCCTTGTCTCCACTATCCCAATCCGTCCGCTCCTCTCCACTCTCCCTGCAGGCTGAGTCTGCGCCTGAGCCCTCCTTGCTATTCCCAGACCCCTACAGTGTCTATACACCTCGGGGCAAAGGGGACAAAAGAAAGGGCAAAGATCCGTCAGCCTGGAAGGGGAGTAATGCCTAACCGTCAACCCTGGCCAACACATTTTCTAAAACCAAAATCAAACAAATATATAACCATACAACTAACACAATTAATAACAAATAATCCCCCACTCCTAAAAACAAAGACAGAACAATGTAAACCAACAGTTTATCTCTAACATAAAATTCCTCAAACAGTGTCTCTCACATATTGTCAGAACAGAGCTTTAAATAGAATGGAATTTTAATATTCTCACAGTCTGTATTTTTGTGCAAAATAACTAAAATAAAACTTAAGGTTAAGGAGGTTTGTGGGCAAACCAGCCTGCTAACCTCAGTTTCCTATAAAAGTTATGTAACTCAACCTCAAGAGAAAATTTATCAAATCCTCCAGTGAGGGAAAAACAAAGTCTTTTCATAAATAAGGTTTCCTTTGCCCCAGTCAAAATTCTTCCACTTAGACTAAACACTACAGTCTGTACCTCCACTGTCCCCTGCCACCCCCCCTTCCTCTGCCACCTCTTCCACCTCTGTCACTCATCCATCTTCTTTGTCCTTGCTGGTTTCCTTGGTATGTGCCTGATGTAGGCAATGTCTTGTTTCTCAGGTCGTATCTTTGATGGAACCCTAGGTTTGAACTTGGAGTATCCTCCCTTATCCCTGATTGTTCATGTCCTACTGTCCCCTCCTCTAAACAAGTTCTGGTCTGAGCTGATACTGCTGCACAGAGCTTTTACATAAAAGGCAAACTAGTGAAGAACATGTACAGCACCACCCACAAGGCAAGTTATACAAACAAAGAATTTGTGAACAGAAAAGGACCAATGGTAATTGCCCCAACCCCCCACCCCAGCCTTTAGATTCTCCCAGACCCATCTGCACCCCCCAGGCCCTGACCTGGAGAAACTCACCTGGATCTTGTGACTGATCTCCACCCCAAACTCCATGGTCACTGCTCACTCCTCCAAATTGCCCCAAGCAGAGCACCTTCAGGTTTGGCTCACATTGCTCAATAAGTGACAAGCAGACATACCAGAAACATACCCAGCCATTGCCAGGAAGAGGGGGTATACAATACCGGAAGTCCCACCTCAGCATTTTGAGTATAGAATTAATTGAGATAATTTTATTGGGGGAGCTGCCACTTTTCTACAGGAGCTGCAGATACTGCAGTGCTCTCTGGAAGCAGCTGCGGTGGAGTGTAATGAGTGCTCTGTGATGATGGAGCTCATGGCATGGAAGCATGCCATATCAAGATGCCCACTGCACTTCGCCCATGCACACTGCTTCATGCATGCACACACAGACATGGTGGCCATCTTGAAAATGGCTACCATTTCAACAGTGAATTCTGTGCACAATTGTGCATGTGCAAAAGTAATGCTGAAATGTCGCATTAAAGTAGTGCGCCTGCAGGGTGGGGGCAAGCGTGCCACAGAGGGGAGTTCCAATCACAGAGGGGAGATGATAAAGAGACACAGCACAACAGCACTGAAGTCAGCACTGTGGACAACTCACCACATCACTGTAGGAGAGGACAGGGATGTGTTCCGCTCACGGTCCTTTTTCTCTCCTATAGTGATTGCAAAAGATCTGCGGAGCTACACTCATGCAGCCATAAAAACGTCCTTGCTGTTCCAGATTCTGTCTGTATGCACCACATCTTGTGGTAACATACGTGTCTCCACTATTTGAATCCGTGTAATATTCTTGTTGAGGTGTATAATAGTTACTTCTTAATTTACCTTTTGGTTTTAAAAACCATGAATAAACTTTGCTCTCCCTATAATCAATTATGTCCGTTTTGAATTTTTTTTTATTTCTGCTGTTTTTTGTAATCTTTGTATTATGTCTATGCTGATTTAAGTTTCTCCTGGTTAGATATGAATTCCTGTAATTGTACTCTCCCCTTATAGTCTTCTTTGACTTCCTGTATTTCTGTCCCCAGTCTATTTCTTTCTTTAAAGAGCTGCTGATGCCTCAAAGAAAAGTTTGAAAAAACATTGTAATTCGGCACAATTCAGCTTTGATCCCATATGCACTCTATAGATTTCTTCCCCTATTATTTATTACTTTGGAAATTTGCATGTATGCATGATCTTTATCCCTTAGAGAGCACCAGACTCTGTAGCTTACTCCCTACTGAAAGTCATAATCCTCTGTTGTGACTTCAAAATCTGTTGCCATGGGAGTAACTGTGATGTCACAAGCAGTGCATTATGACCTCAGGTATGGAGAAAGCAACAGGAACAGATGAACTCTTCTGGAGCAGAAATCTTGTTTTCATGCAAATGACCTCAATAATAAATAATGGGGAAGAGAAATACAGAACTAATGTGAAATATAAGATGAACTGTGTCTTAATATTATGATTTGTTAAAGTTCTCCTGAAGGTGTCCGCTGCTCTTTAATAAATGCCTCTGTCAATAACAGCATAAAATCTAATGAACATTTATTCCTAATCCCTGTCCATTTGTCATTCAGCTCTGCAGTCATAAACCCCATGTTGGGTTCCACAAGAACCCTTAAACCACTTGGGATTTGTTTATTTTTAGTTTTCGCAGCTAGTTATAAACTGTGCCATTCAAGCCTCAGATCTTCAAGATGTTGTATTTTGTTTAGTAGAGTCTTGTCATGCGTTGTCTCAGTCCAAGTTTTCATTTGTTGTAAAAGTGATAACACTTGTTCTTGTTCTGCTGCTGTAACATTATATGACATAAATGTGTTTTCAGGTCCCTGTGTGACAGCCTCAAAGGGGGGGTAGTCTCTGTCCAAAGGTACTGGTACAGTACTTTGGCTCATATTGGTATGAGGAGGTCTGCTGAGTGTGGAATAGAAGGGCAAACAAAGGGTGGGGTGCATGGAAAAAATTGCTGACAAATTAGCTTGTCCCAAACGGGTCTAATGATTGGGGCCACTGAACTACGTAGACAATCAAACTTCTACTTCAAACTGTGGTTGCTGTAGTTCAGGATGCCCGTTTCCTGATCAAGAACTCTGTGAAAAGTTCTTGGGTCTTCCAAAAAAGATCATTACAAATGTCAAAAAAATATGAAGGATGAACTCCACTCGAAATAGCATCAAAAAATGTTCTTTTTATTTCTCTCACTTACTATGTCTCAATGATCTATTAACATGTGGAGGGGTTGCAGTGTGGATGTTATTGCTAGACATAGTAGGATACATGATAATAAGGACTGATAAGAAGCTAAAAGAATCATATGTTTAAATATAGATATATCACTGAGGGTCTGATGAAGTGGCATGGCCACAAAACTGTTGCCCATCTTACTGAACAATGAAATAAAAAGAAAATGTATTTATGCTCTTTCAAGTGAAGTTCATCATTAATATTTTTTTGACATTTCTATTGGTCTTTTTTGGATGACCCAAGAACTTTAAACAAAATTTCTGATCAGGAAAAGGGCATCCTGAACTACAGCAACCACAATATCTTGCATTTAGCCACCAAATGCTGGTGTTCTTTAGTAATATGAAATAGGTCATTACGGGTGTAGAGACAGTGTGGTGCAGAATAATGGGAATATAGATGGGTGTGAGGGTTATGTAAATGCCAACTATCAATCCGTGCATAACTATTAAGAATAATCTTAACTATTTCACAATTTCTGTTTTCTACTCTTCTTCCTGACTGCTATTGTGTTCAACCCCTCACCTGCCACCATTCCATCTGGCTTTTACTCACCTCTTACCTTTACAGCCTTGGGTTTACTACTCCATTCCCTTCTCCTGTTTCCCACTATAGCACATACAATGCCACTTTATTGACTCCTTTGTTTATTTACTTTTTTCTGATACCTATCTGTAACTCTATACATCTCTCTGTTTTTCCATCGAATGTCACTATGAGCACATCTGCCGATATTTGCTACCTAATTACCCTGCCACTGACAAAGTCATCCTACTGATGGCACTTTTTTCTCTACTATCACCTAGGTTGTACCAATCATAACCATGTCTTACTTTCAGAAGTTCTAATGTGTGTAACTGCTTCTGTAATATTGTCACTGTACTTTGCAATTGTCCTATTTTTGTAACAACTATTTAATCCTGATGTGGAACCTTTGTAAAAGAGTCTCTGACTCAAAGGTATTGTAATCTGAGACATAAATAAATTAAATAAATAAACTTTTATCTGGAGCAGATAATTTAGGAGGGTGTGGGTTGGAGGTATCCAGATTATTGTAAATCATATTATGATCTCCACCTACAATAATAATCCCCTGCTACATGGAAAGGATTTTCCCTAGTAGAGTATTTACAGTTGCTGAATCAGTTCCTGGGGGGGAGGTGCAGTTTAACTAGGGTGACTCGTTGG
Organism: Neoceratodus forsteri; assembly: GCA_016271365.2. Lineage (NCBI taxonomy): Eukaryota > Metazoa > Chordata > Ceratodontiformes > Ceratodontidae > Neoceratodus > Neoceratodus forsteri. The sequence continues at coordinate 598,200,732 of CM028133.1, read as the reverse complement.
GTTAAGTAAGTTCCTGTAACTAGGGCTAATCTGCCCTGAGGGTCTATACACTGTAAGATCCTGTGAGATGAAATGGAATGGACTTGTGTATCAGGATGGCAGAGCCCCATCTCTTGCCCTCCCTAAAAGAAGAGGTCACCACTGTGCTAAAGTCAAATGTCTGTAGTTTAACATGTACAGAAAGAGACAGGTGGGTCTCTTTGAGGAAAATAAAGGTAGGATGTGTTTTTTTGGTATCTGTAAACACTTTTTTCCACTTAACTGGATTGTTCAGGCCATTAACATTTAAAGAATAAATCTTTGTAAGTTGTACGTCAACCATAACTCAAATATATAACAGGTAATTAATAGAGTTTCTCTACTGTGGCAAGCAGCAAAGACAGGAAAAAACACCAGCATGTGGTCCTCAAACACCGACCTATCCTGCAGATGACTCCATATTGTATCAGAGTGAGGCATAATAAATGCACACAAGTCCAGTACCCTGTCAGATTAGATAAAAAAGTGCAGCTATAACACATAACCAATTGTAACACAGGAACATGCAACACTGGTAAATAACAGCAAGGCACATCAAGGTTGGTTGCAACAGGAAAACAGGTGAACATGGAATTGGATAGGAGAAATGGCTTCCAAAGCAAAGAAACCTTTGTCTTGGCTCCTTAAAAGTCCTAGGTTTGAGAAGGTGGAAGATTGAGTATCTCCAGGCAGGAAAAAAGGTGGAAACTAAGGGGGTACCAGGTCTCCTGGAGGTGGGAAACACCCACCCAAGTTAGGGAGGTGAGTGATCATGGTTCTAGTTGAGGACAAGATGCCTCTGGGGCTCTGAAGGACTAGTAGCAGCAAAAGAAGCCAGTTAGAAAGTATTATTCTTTGCAAAAATCTACATCCCCTAAAATTCCATATATAAACCATCCTATGGACAGCATAGGTAACATTATAAAAATGTTACTCAAACAAGTGGAGACTAATGGAAACAGAAAAGGCTGAATAAAGTCCACAAAAAACTTGGGGGGGGGTTGAGGTATTATAACCTTGCCCTCAGCAATCAAGACTATTACTCAATGTAGACATTTAAAAGTTCAACCATATGTTCACCCTATGGTTCAAACACTAATATTGTACAGGCAAAGTCAATCAGCAATAGAAAAGGCAGAAGAGCCAGCTAATATATAAGTCCATGCAAAGTTATGCCACCTAGAAGTCCATAATAGACAAAATGGAGTAGAAGGTCCCATATTATTTATAGGTAGTCAAGGCACCTACCATGTAAGCAAATAAGTCAGCAAACCATAGGACTCCCTGAATGAGGCTAGTATATTTTATTAAATACATGGCTGAGAATGGAAATCGAGGGAATCTAATATAATGAAGCTGCACCAATTTGAAGGGAATCTGTCTTAAAGATCACAGTCAGGGTAGCTGTGATCAGGATCTCAGATGTAAAACCATAGGAGAGAGACAGCCTGCCCTGTCCCATCCCCAACCTCATGCACCATATATTAGCCAAAATAACATGTATAAAAATTACAAGAAGGATATCAGTGAGAGCCACAGGTAGAAGTGTTCAACCCCACATGTTGTCATTCACATTTCTTCAACTAGAAATCTGAATGACCTCTTTAGTGAAAGGTGTCACTGTTCCAGTACCATCTTTTTTAACTAGATTGCTTATCTTTAGAATTGCCAGAATGACTGGGAGTGCCTTCACAGACCATGCAGTTGAGAGCTACGAATCTATGAAGGAGCACCTAGGTCATGCAATTAGTAATTATATAATTTACCAGCTAAAGGGAAAGGTGAAAAATGCAGTTTCAGAGCAACCCCCACTCCTCCTGTTGCCCCTATACCATCTGCATGGCTAAAGTGATATCGCTCACAAAAATTAAAACAAGGATATCATCGGTGAGAGCTACATACAGAAGGGTTCAAACCCCATACACTGCCATTCACATTCCTTCAACTAGAAAGCCAACTGACCTCTTCGGTACAAGGTATCCCTTTTTTGATACCATTTTTGTGACTAGACTGCTCATTTTAAAAACTGTCAGAGCAACGAAGAGTGTCTCCACAGACCAGTTGGGTGAGATCAGCGACTCTGCAAAGGGGCACCACGGTTATGCAATTAATAATTATATCATTTACCACTTGTAACAAGGGATAAAGAAGTGTGTCCCCATGTTTCAGGCTAACCTCATTTTGGTCTAAAATATAATGTGTTTGTGTAACTAATGTTGGCCTTTATAACTGGATTATATAAAACTTGTAAAGCTACAAGTCAAACTGAGCCACAAGTTGCAATATTAAAGTGCCTTTTGATATTTGTACTGACCATGTGAGTAATAGAAAACAGGTGTCTTAAGTGTCTGCAAAGACAGAAATACAGGGATAGAGTTTAAATTACCCTTCTGACTATTATTATCAAGACAGGCCAAAATGCTTGTATGCACATTCTTAAGGCCAAATCTATTTCCTCCTCCTAGACCTTGGTAACTGGTAGTGACAACTATTACTAGCCATATATAGTAATATAATTTACACTATCTATACATTTGTGCTGACCAAAAGATGAGCTCATACATATACTAAAAAGAGAATTGCCTTTTAAGTTGATGTTTGTATATGTTTTGAACCAATCATAGACAACCATAGGAAGTGATGATACTGCCTTCCACTATATAAGCAAGCCTGCATTCACTGTTAGTTTGAAGAATGAAGGATGTACCACTTGTAATCTCTCACTGTGATTATTGTTATAATCATTAAATTCTTCTGCCTTCAGCCTCATCTCCGTTCGTCTCCCTTCTAAGTATTTGTAATAGATAATTTACTAACTGTAATTTTTTCATATCTACAATTGGTGCCGTGACTCGGATTGCTGGTGCTGCATGTGAGGAGGCAGCCTAACTGCTGGTTGGTTAGTCTGCGAGCCCTAATAAGAAGGTGACGATGCTCAGAGATGAGGTGCTGCTGGCTTTAAGCGAGAGAAGAAGGTACACGCAGACAGTCACAGCCACTTGACAATCAGGTGATGTATGCTTTGTATGCTTCTCAAATTGTTTTAAATATAAAGTAATGCTTAACTCTGTAGGAACTCATGGGGCAGAGTAGGTAAGTGAAGGTGCTGGGACTTGCGAGCCGGACCTCACAAGGGAGCCATAAGACATAGCTAGACAGACTAGGGCACCAGTACAAGGGTGCACCAAGCTGTAAAGGCTAGGAAGGCAAGAAGAAGATAAGAAGAATGAGTATGGAAACAATAATAGGCTGTTTTCTAGGAAAACACTTAAAGGGGGAAGCATATGAACAAGTGCCTGATGATCAACAGGCACAATTGTATTTTACTCATCAATTGTCCCTTCGTAATGAGGGAGTAAAAAATGAAAAGGAAATCTTTGCAAATGCATTGCAAGGGCTGTGGCAGTATAATCAGACTATTGTGTGTCGCCAGAATAAAGAAGTAGCTCAGATGAGGGATGAAAGGGATCAAAATGCTAAACAACTAGAAGAATTAACATTGATATATAAAGATAGCATCCCAATAGATCGACACCAAGAGTTAGAGCAGCAGTGTATTAATTTTAGGACACAGCTAATAAAAGCACAAAGGGATTTGTGTCTATTAAATAGGGATCATGCCCTTCTACAGATTAAGCTAGACCAACAGTCACAAGAGCAGGCTAGTGAAACCAGGCAACTGTATACAGAACTACAGGGTGCAATGGAGAAGATTCAAGAGTTAAGTAATATAGGAGAAGGGTTGGTAAAGGTTAAAGTGGCACCCATGCAAACACGGGGAATGATGGCCACCGGCAGACCTATGTCTGCTGCCACAAGGTATCAGCAAGAACAGTATGCTTTAGAGCTGCAAAACAAGTGTGCTAAACATGGATTAAAAAGGGAATATGCTGAAAAAATGGGAAACAAGGAAGAGGCAGAAAGACATAAAAAGCAAGAAGATAGCTATGATAAAAAGTATGCAAAAGTAAGAGATACTTTGAGAGAGGATGATAAGGCACGTCAGGCTAAGGGCAGAGAAAGTGATGAAGAAGGGCCCACTACCTCCCCACTAGGAGCTAAAAAAGAGGAATGGGTAGAAAGGGAGGAAACGCAGGAGATGGAGAGTGACAGACAGGGACAGAAGGAAGTGGGAGGCAAGTTAGTAAAAATAAGAAAGGTAGTATGTGGTTAAAGTAAGTGGCAAGAAAGGGGCTGGAGGAAGGAAACAAGAATTCTGGGTACATGTTGATCAGTGTAAAAAAGTGTCAAACAAAGCTGGTTGAAAATTAAAATACTACACTTGATGTTTATAGCCATGAAGACACAAGGCATCAATATCATCGGCTTGGTGACAGCCATAAGATTTTCTATAATGCCCAGCCTAAACATTAATGTGGAACAGACTAATGTCATGTGTGAGTATGAACAGTCCATTACACTGTTAATCAGTTGGAACTGGGACCCTGTTGATACAAACACCTACACGATATGAGCATGGAAAGCCACCTGGACTAAAAACAACCATACTTTCATATCTACAAACTGGTGTGTGGACATTTTTAATAGCTGGTCCAGCTGTGCATCAGAGCTCAAGACTGGATCACCGCAAAGCTACATGGACTGGGAACAGAAAAATGGGTCTCTTGTTATAAACAGAGCCACACCAAAGGACAATGGTGTTTATGTGTTAACTCTGTCCTACTGTCTTTGGGGTGATAATAGTGTTTGTAACTATGCTGGTGTAAACAACTCATTACGTTTTGTAGTCTCAGATGCCATATACTTAACTGTAACACCAACCGAATGCCCAAATGTGACAACAGGGCCACAGAGTGGGCTTACATCAACACCTATTGATCAAATGCTTGTAAATAATGTAAAGTACAGTAGAGTGCATATAAACTTAGATTTTTCTCGTTGAAATATAAATGTTAACAGTAGTTGTGCTGACATGGGTGTGTCAAAGTTTTATGCCACTGTGTTGCTTGACATGTTAAGTGCCATCATTTGGAGCTGTGATACCTCTCCTGTTTCTTAATGTACAGTCACTTTTAAATCAAAAAGATACTTATTTGATACAAATCCAAAATACTGCTCATAAGGCACAAGTAGTTGTAAATGAATTGCTCAGTGAGAGTGATAATGAGCACTTGATTTATAGCTATGCAGGAGGACCATTAGGAGTCCTGTCTCTTAAAGTTTTACTTGTGTTGCAAGTGATCTTAGTGTTCTTGGTAATTATAGGCCTGTGTCGCTTAAGATTCACTATTCTTAAAGTACGTAATGAGATGCACATGCTCCGAGGAGCTGCACTGTTGCACAAATAATAATTAGGAAACATAGGGCCAAGGGGGGCTTGTAACAAGGGATAAAGAAGTGTGTCCCCATGTTTCAGGCTAACCTCATTTTGGTCTAAAATATAATGTGTTTGTGTAACTAATGTTGGCCTTTATAATTGGATTATATAAAACTTGTAAAGCTACAAGTCAAACTGAGCCACAAGTTGCAATATTAAAGTGCCTTTTGATATTTGTACTGACAATGTGAGTAATAGAAATCAGGTGTCTTAAGTGTCTGCAAAGACAGAAATACAGGGATAGAGTTTAAATTACCCTTCTGACTATTATTATCAGGACAGGCCAAAATGCTTGTATGCACATTCTTAAGTCCAAATCTATTTCCTCCTTCTAGACCTTGGTAACTGGTAGTGACAACTATTACTAGCCATATATAATAATATAATTTACACTATCTATACATTTGTGCTGACCAAAAGATGAGCTCATACATATACTAAAAAGAGAATTGCCTTTTAAGTTGATGTTTGTATATGTTTTGAACAAATCATAGACAACCATAGGAAGTGATGATACTGCCTTCCACTATATAAGTAAGCCTTCATTCACTGTTAGTTTGAAGAATGAAGGATGTACCACTTGTAATCTCTCGCTGTGATTATTGTTATAATCATTAAATTCTTCTGCCTTCAGCCTCATCTCCGTTCGTCTCCTTTCTAAGTATTTGTAATAGATAATTTACTAACTGTAATTTTTTCATATCTACACCACTTAAAAGAGAGGAGTTCTGATTGCAGTTTTGGAACATCCCCCACTTCACCCACAGCCCCCGTATTATCTATATGACTAGAGTTATATTTTTCTTTATTTATAATAATGGTTGGAGAAAGGGAGCAGGAATGAAAGCAAAAGGCCCCTGCCATTCCCCAAGGTCCCAATTATAGATTCACCACACCAATATGAGATCCATTGGAGCAGGTGGACTGCTGAGCCCGACAAAAGCATCAGAAAATGTTTGCCTTATAGTTCAAATAACAATATTGTTTAAATAAAATCAATCTGCAAAGAGGAAGGCAGAAGAAATAATTTAGATAGAGGAAGTTCAGGCAGAGCAACATTACCTCAATGTTTGGTATAAACAAAATAGTGCAGAGGGTGCCATCTTATAGAACGCTAGGTAAGGCAACTGTCTTGTAGATAAATAACTCTGCAACCAATATGATTCCCTGAATGAGAGCATCCTTTCTTGTTAAGTACATGGTTGAAAAGGGCCATTGAGAGAATCTAATGAAAAGAGTGCACATTAATATGTGGAGTTTAACAGCAAAATTATAGTCAGGGCATTGGTTAATCAAGATCTCAGATGGGAAACCACAGGAGGGAGCCAGCCCACCCTGCTCCATCCCCCAACCTCATGAGTCATGCTAGCCAAGGACAGCTTATATAAAGAAATTACAGGTGGGATATCAGTGAAAGCCACAGGCAGAAACTCCACATGATACCATTTATATTCCTCTAATTAGAGAGACGTCCAACCTCTGCAATAACAGGTATCACTGTTCTGACACTGTTTATTGTGGTCAGGTTAATCAGCATTGAAATTTGTTAAGGCAATTAAGCATGTATCCCCAAACCACATGGTTGACACCGAGCTGAGACCTCATGGAGGGGCATCTCAGTCATGCAGTTAGTAGCTACATCAGTTTCCAGCTATAAAACAAAGTGCAAAATACAGTTCAGGAACATCCACCACTCCACCTGCAGCTCCCACCACATCCATGTGGCTATAGTGGCATATATATATATATATATATATATATATACACATACATATAAAGACAAAGAACTCTGTGCAAACACTGAGGCAAGGGTTACCTAAAGGGCATTTGGTGGGAAGCCAAGTTTCAAGAAAATACAAATCACACATGCCCACACAATGCAAAGCATCATGGGCTGCATATGCAAATCACCACAGAATATTGTGCTGGTTCTACTTTAAGCAGAATTGCATGGTGTCAAAAGGCCTCTCACACAGTTTGCAAAGGGTGCTAACACACATATATATATATATATATATATATATATATGTAGGCTGGGCAAAGGAAACAGGGACAAAAGCAGGAGTCCCCCCATGCCCCCAGATCCCGATAACTGACTCACCCCGCTACAATTAGATCTGTGGATTCAGACAAACAGGAAAGTCAGACAAAGGTATCACAAAATTCAGGTCCTGGCAAATGGTTGTTGAAGGGCCTGAATGTCTTTCATGGTTGTGGCTGAATGTGCCTTTCTGTCCTGAAGCTGCCCAGTGGTTAATGCTAAGGTAAAGTCTGTTCCAGGCTTGTCTTTGGAGTGCTGTGGCTATGGTAGGACAAAACTCTTCTTTTGGAGTGCAGCAGCAGCTTCCTGGAGGTTGCCATTATGGATCGTACCCTCCACGAAGAAGACACCCAGTTTAGCCAGGAACAGGTACTAGAAACGTAGGTTCTTGTTATAGAGTGCAGCCAAGAGATGACTGAGTTTCTTACATTTGTCCAGGACTGCCTGTGAGTAGTCATGATCAGCATAAATTTGATTTCCATTTTAGAATAAAGTTTTCTTTTGCCAAAGTCCTAGTAGAAGCTTTTGTTTAGTTGCAAAGGACATAAATTGCAGTATGCTAGAATGTGGCTTTTGCTGGTTATGTGCCAGGGCTAGTCCCAAAGCACGATGACCAAGGCCACTGACTTGCAGAGATTAAAACAATGAAATTCCATTTTCAAAACTTTGGATTCTGGAATTGCACCGGTGATTGTTACTCTAATTTCTGGATTTTACTGGGATTCTGCTGTCATTCTTTTAGTATGTGTATAAATAATGAGAATAAAAGAAGGCTTAATATACAGAGCATTAAATAAAGCAAACTGAAAATACTACAGGAAGCAATTATAAGAAAAATACAAGTTTTGTAGATTTACTGATCTAGTATAATCTATGAAATCTTTGTTTTTACCAATGTTCAGGCAGCCCTAATTCCAGAATTTTACCAGGTTTTCTGGTAAAAACCTAAGAACAGTGGCCTTGCCGATGAGTTCTTTCTGTATTAAAGTGAATGTCCTTCAGTAAATCCAACTGGTTTCTAAGAAAGATTTCCCAAAATGTGGTTATATTAAAGCCCTCAGCAGTCTTTCTAAAGCCATATAGGCAGATGTTTTAATGTCTCAATCTGCCTTCTAAATCTGCACATTCTGCAGTGAGCTGCTGGATGCTTTTGAAATAGTCAAGTAGGAGTCTGCCCAATCAGCCCATGCATCAAGCTCGGAGAGCGCAGACTGATGTTCAGTGGTGGTTTTCTGAAGATCTGTAATTTTGTGGTGGATCTGTTTGAAATCTGTTTTAGTATCACAGCAGAATCCTCTGGAGTTTGTTTAATAATAAGTCAAGATTTTTCTTTTTTGCATCCATTGTAGATGAGGTGACCGAGCCAGGTGGGAGTTTATGAGACTTAGAAGAGGACTCAGTCTCAGATGCAATTGATTCCCATCCTTTGGCATCCGATAAGGTTGGCTCATTTTTGAAGTGATTTTTTCCCCATACATCTGAAACAGCCACAGAGAAAGAGATATTCAAGTTTAAAGCTGTGATGGTGTGGTTTAAGGATGTTTGGTGAGGGGATGAAGTGGAGCTGTCAGATTAGGGATTCATCATGACCAGTGACATCACCAGAAGTCTACTAACAGTTCTAACTAGACAAGTGCTTGTTGCCTAAGCTGATCACAGGATCTGTAACAGCATACCAATATCAAGTTCATAATTAACAACAGTTTCACAGACATTTCTATATAGACAATTGGTTCCTATCTGACCAACATTTCCACTACTCTACATCCCCTCATTATAACTTAAGGCTATTGAACACAATACAGGGTATGGATCAGGGTGTGATATACAGTGGTAGTTACTAAAATGTTGACCATTACTGTGGTATTTATCATCAGCCGCAGAAAATATACTGCTGATTTGCCGCTAGCACAGTAAAGAAATCACATCAAATAACATTATGTTTTTCCACAGTACTTTTTTCTGTGACTGATGATAAATGCCATGGTAAAAGTCAAATTTTTTTGTAACTAAGACTGTAGCTTTCATAATGTACCACATAAAAGTGAAGCTCGGTGGAGGCATCAGAAGTGTCATAGCTGAGCTTCAGAATTGGTCTTACAGGTCCTTATGAACGTCACAATGGGATTTCATCTGATTCCTGGGCAACTGAGGGTGCACATCCCTCCTTTCTGGGTAGTGAATTAGGTTTCTCTGAATGATCTGGTTCAGTTACAGTATCTTGCTCTTGGTCAGATTCTACATGATCTTCCACATGCTGTAGTTCAGTGGTCGCTGGTCTCACTAGGGGGTTCAAAGGCTCCATATCTGGGCTTAACTGTGTGGGTGCAGTATTTGGTCACCACAAATTGTCAGAAGCATGTGACAGATGGAGAATGTCAACAGTGGAATAATACCAAACAAGATCTTCTCCATCAGATAACTCTGCTGCATTGAGTGCTGATTCAGCCAAATCCTTTCTGGAGGCCTGAGTGGACAGTTATCTAGGTTGGTTGCAGGCTGACTAGATTTGCTTCTGTGCTTTCAAGAACCTTTGGTATCCCCCTCTTGGGAAGTACTGGGACACTATTCAAATCTGACACATCCAGCTGTTCAATGGGGAGCAAATGGTTGCAGTGCAAAGTTTTACTTCTATTGTTACCCCCCTCTGAGCAAACTCTGTACACTAGTGAATCCGTAAGTTTTTCTCTGACCACATATGGGATGTTGCCTTACCAATCTGCAATTTTATGCTTTCCAGGTAACCCCAAGTTCTGAACTAAGAGTCTGTTTCCAAGGAGTAACTCATAAGCTCCGACAAGTTTGTTGTATCTGGTTTTGCTTGACAGGTTTCTCTTGATAGCCACTTCTAAAGCCAGCCTGTAGGCATCGTCCAGTTGCTGTTTTTGTCTTTGAACATATTTGGTGTAAGTCCCTAAATTGTCTCCATCAGATGACACTCCAAATGCAAGGTCCATTGAAAGCATGGCATCCCTTCTGAACATGAGCAGATATGGGAATTGTCCCATGGCATCACTGCAAGTTCAACTGTATGCATTGACAAGCTTACTCACTTGTTGACTCCAATTTGATTTTTTGATGACAGTCCAAAGTGCTGTACATAGTTAATGCAATTCTACTGAATCTTTCTGGTTGTGGATCACCTTGAGGGTGATAGGGAGTTGCTCATGATTTCCTAATCCCCCAGAGAGGCAATAACTCCTTGATTTGCTGACTTTCAAAATCCCGACCCTGGTCAGAAAGATTTATTTTTGATGGTCCATAATAAACAAGCATTTTTCAATGCTAAAGGTTTGCTGTTGGTAAGGCATTGGTTTGGTATTGTTTCTTTAGATTTTTACCCAATAGTTTCATCATAATGTGTTTATGAGCATTTCTTCTGAGCATAACAGGTGTCATTTATAAAACAATGGCTGAAACATCATTGTGCAACACAAGTATTGAAGCACTTTTTGGGTAGAATTTTAGAAATGACAGCTGTCACATTCATGAGGTGATGTCAAAAAAGGGCTATGTTGAAAAGTTGGGGTCAAAATATTGACAATTACTACAGTTATGAGTGTGTGTTGAAAAATTGCAATGTAGACTCATAACTTTTGTACTGCACCAGTAGGTATGACTGCACCTGGGAACAGCTATACTATGTGTCACAAATTGTTTGCCTTTAAGCAGGTGGCAGTTTTTCTCTTTTGTGGGTTTGAATTTGTGGTGGATGCTGAGCCGGAGGGTCAGGTGGGAGTGATGGTTACAGGGGCACCAGCAACAGACATTAATGGACCATTTCCTTGCAGGTTATTAAAAACATGGGATGTTATCTTTACTTCAGTGAACACTGGGGATTTGGCACCCCCAGTGTCAATGTTATAAATGGCGGGGGTAGTTGCAGTTACAGTGGCACCTGCAACAGACATCAATGGACCATTTTCATTTTTACAGGCAATTAAAAAAAATATGAGGGACATTCTTTATTTCAGTAGACACTGGGAAACTGAGCACCTCCAGTGCCAGTGTCATATTTGGCATTCTCAGAGGTGGGCTGTCCAGTGCTGCATAACTAACACATGGGGATGGGGTGATAGTTATGGTGGTGGTGGTGGAAACAGACATTGATTTAAAGTTTTCTGTTTTGCAGTGTTTTTAAACACAAACATCGGGGATAGTGGGGGAAGGGGCATGCTCTGATGGAGAAGGGACAGAGAGTGAGGAATAGAAGGCATGGCTAAAACTGCTCAGCTGTTGCTGACAAAGCTTCATGCAAATTTATTTATTTTTTATTTAGTTTTTGGTGACCGGGGAAAGGAGGACTAGACAATTTTTGCCTATATTCAGACTCATCCCGGGGGAGGGGATACAGATGGATGCCAACTGACATTGAACCAGATTAAGCTGTTGGTAGTATTTTTAGTGAATGGGGGAAATTTGGCCAGAACACCGTGGAAATAGCATTACTCTTTTTGAGAAGTGTCATAAGATCTTTAACATCCACCTGAACTACCACCAGACCATGCAGATGGAACCTTGGTTTAATGTCTCATCTGAAAGACAGATCAAAGGACTGAAGCCCTCTCTGATTGTACTGGCTTCGGTCCTTTGAAGTACACAATGTTTCAGCCCACAAAAAAGAGAGCTGCATCAGGAGCACAGTGTGTGGTCTTTGGTCTATGCTGCTGAGCCCCTGCTATTTTAAATTGCAATGGGCTTGGCAGTAACATACCCCTCAGAAGTACTCTCATAGCAAGATGTTCCCTGCACATGCACCGCGAACATAAAAACTGAAAGGAGTGCAACTTGCCAACTGGTTGTGATAGTCCGACACAGTGTCTTCCATGCCAGAAAACAGAAGCAATGGCGTTCCCTTCAAACTGCTATTTATGCAGTTCTGCACAGCCTGCATGAGCCAGAGTCAGCTGACAGCAATATGCGGACATCAGCCCACTGGTGGCATCATTGATGGGATGCTGTAATTGGTGGAGGCCCAGTCTACCCCTACTAGGCACACTCTATGTTGGAAACAAACCTACACAGAAGGCATTGTGTGGTTGGGGGTGCCAAAAAGAGTACTTTATCAAGTAAGCATAACCCATAAAGGGTTGTAATGATTTTGTATACAGGGAAAGTGGATTTATATATTTATATTGAAAGGGAGGAATTTAACACAGGGCAGCTGTGAGTGAACTACAGTTGTGTACATCTAAAAATGACAGAAAGAAATTCTCACTGTCACTATTCCACTCACTAATACCCAAAGAACAGAGGGCATTTAGACTCACAGATATTGGATGGAGAACTATACTAGCAAGGAATAATTAAACAGAAAACAAATGAAGAGGGGTTATGAAAAACAAAATGCAACATAAGGAAAAATAGTTGATGGGAGGGGGAGCAAAAATGGGGGGTTAAAAGAAGATGAAAGTGTAAGGAGAAATTTGAAGGTGCAGGAAGGAATTTGAAACCGAGTAGGCATATGATAAGTACAGTACAGTACGAGAGGTGAAGAAATTGTAAAAGATGGATTGCAACTTGTAATGACAGTGAGTGAAAGAAAAGGAGAACAATTCATAGCAATTGTGACTGACATATGGATTCATGTAAGCACACTAATGGAAAGGAATGAATGCTCTAACCATATTCACAGCTGTGATATGAGAATAAACAACAGAACATATACGCAGTGTGACAGGATTTTGAATAAAAAAGACACATGAAATTGATTTAAGTGTGAGGCAAAATTAAGTAATAGATATACTATTAAGCTAACAATTTCAACACAGCACAGAGACAAAGCACTATCAACATAAGAAACTTAAAATGTTCAGGATTTCAGGCTAATGATACTTTGCTGTTATGTGCAATGAAATGTCACAGATACACTACTGATGTGATCTGCGTCATTTCTTGTGCATAACTGTGTCTTGTACTTGCTTACCACTCCTATTGTAGTGCAACTCCCAAACCCCACAGAGACAGAACACTGAAATCTCTATTATGCATGTGAGCTTGTTTTATCAGCAAGGTACTGTATCTTATCTGTTGAAGCTGTGGTTCTCTTACAAGGAGTGCTGTCCTTCAACACATTTGCTTTTCTGCCTTTGCTCTCCCTGTTTCTTTCATGCTTTGTCACTGATACTGCCAACACAATTTCATGGACAACTCACACAAAACTTGTTTCAGAGAGGGGGGACGCATATGACCACACTCAACAGGAATCCCCATTTCCCTTACTGATCCCAACCCCAACATGTCACTTTTTTGCTGATCGCAGTGCCTCTCTCGTGTGTGCTGAGGTAAGTACACAGGCAAACGGAGCCACAGGGCACTGCCTCAGTTGCATGACTGCTCCAATTGCCACACATCTGTCTGTCTCCTGAACATGTGTCTCACTCCCCTCACTGATACCAACCACAACAGGTCACACCTCTGCCTGCAGCACTCTTCCTGTCACTCCTTCTGTCTAGGCTGCACAGCTACATCTCCAGAAAATGGAACATGGAACTGTGCAAAGTACCTGCTCAGGATGGGGACATACCATCGTGTTCAGCTGCAGCCTGACACTTTCTCTATCTCTCTCTCACTCTCCTTTGGAAGGGGAGGGCAGGGATGGCATCAGCTGATTCTGAATGGGTGCATGGTTGAGGCACCCGGCCACCTGATAAACATCACCTTCCAAGAGACAGTAACAGAAGGCCATTCAGTGGGACAACAGGTACAGCACAAGTACATGTCATGCCAGTCACACCTCCATTGTGCTCTGTTGACTGTGTGTGGTAAGCACTGGGGGGGAGCACAATGCTAAACTTACAGACCTACCTGAAAGGAAGAATAGGGAATGCATCCTAATGCATCTGTCTGCGCTGTTGGAGCACAGAGAAGTGTGGGAGGGAGGGAGCAAGTGAGCTGTCTGGAGTAACAGAGTGATACCCAACTATGTGAGCCTGTCCCTTGCAAGCCACTACTTCTATGAAGGACCATCTTTCTCTCACTGGGGACACTACAGTGCCTCACATTGACTGATGATGTCATTGATTTGACTCTGTCTCCAATCCTCTCTCTCTCCGACTCCTCAACTGGGCCTCATTCTCTGCTAGTTCTTCTTCTGTGGGCTGTAACTCCTTGTTTCTCAGCTCAGCCTGTTCAGTGGGTGGCGCACATGGGACGGCGGTCAAGAAGAAAGGGTCAGAGGGCAGGTGGGCTGGAGTGGGTGGACTGGGGGCAGTGCAAAATGGGGGTTATCACTCAAGGAAGGGTGGCAGAATGGTGAGTGAGCCAGAGTGGAGCTAGTGAACTGTTCACTGTGGGGTGGGCACTCAGTGTCTTGGGCATAAGAACATAAGAATATGACAGCAAAAGGGGACCGTGAGATCCATCTAGTCTGCCCATTTTGACTACCCCCTACCCTCTTATTTTCCTAGATTACTGCAGTACTTGTCCCATGCTAACCTGAATGCCGTGACAGTCTTAGATTCCACTACTGCTGTGGGAAGACTATTCCAAGGTCCTACTACTCGTTCTGTGAAGAAGGACCTTCTGTGGTTGGATTCAAATCTACCTCCTATTAGGCAGATGTTGTGTCCTCTTGTTCATGGTGATGTGTTTACTTGGAATAGGTATTCCCATTTTACCTGATTTCTCCATTTCATGTATCTAAAGGTTTCTATCATGTCCCCCCATTTCTTCTCTGTTCAAGGGAGTACAATTGCAGGTTCCTCAGTCTAGCTTCGTACTGCTCCTGGTGCAAGCCATGCAACATTTTTGTGGCCCTCTGCTGCACTGCCTCCAGGAGATCAATGTCCTTTCTGAAGTGCAGCCTCCAAAACTGTACACAGTACTCGAGATGTGGCCTTACCAATATCCTGTAGAGTGGCATTACCATCTCGTTTTCTACTTGAAATTCCCCTGCTTATACACCTGAGGATCCCACTGGCTTTTTGTGTCGCCTTTCCAAATTGCCTTCCTACTTTTAAGTTATCAGAAATCAGTACTCCAAGGTCCCGTTCAAGTTTTGTTACTGTCAATTGTTCTCCATTCAGTGTGTATGATCTGTTTGGGTTTGTCTTCCCTATGTGTATAACTTTGCACTTTTATGCATTGAATTTCAACTGCCAGTTCCTAGACCATGCTTCCAAGTGACTTAGATCCTCTTCCATTGCTGCTGTCCCTTCTAATGTGTTCACCCTGTTGAAGATCCTTGTGTCATCTGTGAACAGGCAAACCTTCCCCTGTAGGCCTTCAGCTATGTCACTGATAAACACACTGAAGAGGACCGGTCCTAAGACCGATCCCTGCGGTACCCCACTGGTTATCTTTCCTTCTCTAGACAAAGTTCCATTGACCATAACTCTCTGGGTCCTTCCTTGAAGCCAGTTGTGAACCCATCTGACCATTTTTTGCCCTATGCCTGTGTGTTACAGTTTGTTTGTCAGTCTCTTGTGGAGGACTGAGTCAAAAGCATTGCTGAAATCCAGATATGCTACATCCATTCGACCCTCCTTGGTCTACTATTCTTGTGACTCAGTCGAAGAATTCGATCATGTTTATCTGACTTGATTGCCCTGCTCTGAATCCATGTTGTTTTGTGTCCAGCTGCCCGGTTTCTGTTAAAGTGTTTCACTAGACGTTCCTTAAGTAGGGTTTCCATCAGTTTGCCCACTACCGAGGTCAGGCTGATGGGGGATAGTTACCAGCATCCTTCCTGCTCCCACGTTTGTACAAAGGCACCAATGTGGTCATTCTCTAGTCATTTGACACTTGTCTGCTCTCCAGTTTGTCTGTGAGCTCCTCTGCAAGTTCTTCCAGAATCCTGGGGTGGATACCATCTGGTCCCATTGCCTTATTTGTATTTAATTTTTGTAGTTGTTTAAGTACACTGTCTGTTGTGAAGGGTTCAGTGCCAGCCTCCTTGTTATGTCTGTCTGCTTTGAGTAACCTGGGGCCATTGCTTTAGTCTTCTTTTGTGAATACCAGGTAGAAAACATTGTTGAGAATCTTGGCTTTGCCGTTATTGCTTTTCTCACTTTGTCTGTCTTCTGTTGAGAGTCTAATGATGCCACCTTTTATTTTTATTTTTTCTCTAATGTATCAATAAAAAGCTTTGTCACCTTTTTTAACTTCTCTTGCTATTTTTTCTTCTGTTTGGGCTTTGGCCATCTTGACTGCCTTTGCAGCTTCCTTGAGTTTTGTTTTGTAATCCTCCATCTCAGCATCTGCTTTTGCCTCCTTGAATATTTTGTATGCTTTTTTCTTGTCTTTTATTTTTGATGTTTCTTCTTTAGTAAACCAGAGAGTTTGTTTTGTGTTTCTTGGATTTTGTAACTTGTTTGGTGCACTGGACCATCACTGTGAGTATTGCCCCTTTCAGTGCCTCCCACTTTTGTTCTAACGTATCCCTACTTTGTTGTTGAGGAAAGGTTTGATGCTTTCTTTCATTTGTGCAAAACTGGTCTTTTTGAAATCCAGGACTGAAATCTTGCTGTGGGTGCTCTCCACTTGAGATGGTTCTATTGTCACTGTAACTTAGGTTGCTGCCTACTTCCAAGTATGACATTCTGTTTCTATTAGTGAGCATAAGGTCCAGGATAGATTCTTCTCTGGTTGGAGAAGTTACCAGCTGTACTAGACCTGCTCCTTGCAGTGTCAGGAGAAAGTCTCTGCTCCTTTCTATGAAAGCAGAGTAGGAGAGCCAATATATGTCTGGTAGATTGAAGTGTGCCATTAGCAGCAATTCTCCCTTATCCGCCATCTGTGAGATGGATTCCAGGAGCTCCTTGTCATGGTCTTTATCCTGGGATGGAAGTCTGTATACCACCCCAACCTGGATTGGTGTCTTACTCCCTGTGCCGAGGGTGACCCAGAGGACCTCTGTGTTGGTGTTTAGTCCCTGGGTTTCTATGCTGTTGATGCTGTCTTTTACATATAATGCTACACCTCCACCTTTCTTACCCTTTCAATCCCTTCTGAAAAGGGTGTAACCTGGGATGGCTACTACATCCCAGGTGTGGTTCTCCAAGAACCAGGTTTCTGTGACTGCAACCCAGTCTATGTTCGTTTCTGTGAGTAAGGCAGTTAAATCATTGATTTTGTTTGCCAGGCTGCGAGCATTAACACATAGAGCCTGCCATTTTGGCATTGATGTATTTACATTTTCATTGGAGTTTTTGCCTTTCTGTTTCTTTCTCTTGGAGTAATTTGCTTTAAGATTTAGTCTCAAAGTTTAATCTGATGAGTTGGGAGAGCCAACCCTATTCCTCTGTGGCCCAAAAGGTGTTGTTGGCCACTCCCCGTCTACTAGTTTAAATATGTGAAAAAGATATCAAACTTTTGGCTGAGGGCCCAGGTGCCTTCCTTTGTAAGGTGAAGTCCATCATTTCTAAAGAACTGCCTTTCCCAAAATGTGTTCCAGTTTCCAATGAATTTGAAGCCCTTCTTTGCGCACCAACCCCTTGTCCAGGTATTTAGCTAAGAAATGTCTTTCTCTCTGATCATCTTCCTTTTGGTTCCCTGTTGCCAAACTGGAAGAATCTCAGAGAAAGACACAGAGGATGAAAAGGGAGTTAATTTGTGCTCTAGTGAGATCATGTGCCTCTTTGTTTCCTCCACTGACCTGCTGGGCAGGTCATTGGTGCCTAGGTGGACTAGGACGTGTGGTTTTGTTTCAGTTTGCTGCACAATCCATAGAATAGGGTTTGTGTCCCTGAATGCTTATGATGCTGGTAGGCACCGGATTGAGGTGTTTGTCTGTTTTGTTTTCTGGATGTGTTGCTCTACTCCTCGGTTCATAGAGTCTGCAGTGATTAGTACCTGTTCTTTAGGTTTACCTGTTTCTTTAATTTGGATTGCCATTTGTGCACCTGGTTTTTGAGAGAGGTCCTGCTTCTCTGCTACCCCTGCCCTGACATTTGGCATGGGTGACAGTGGCACAACCATCTCCTCCGATGAGGCCTGACCCTTTGTCTTGACGTTTGACATTGGAGATAGTGGTGCATTTATTTTGTTTCCTGCTTGTGCCCATGAGTCCAGCGATAGGTCCTGATTCACAGTCCCTGCTGCCTGTATGATCGGCTTGGGTGCAATTGTTGTGAATCTATTTGATGTAGTTAATGGTGTATTGATATGTCGCTGTTTGTGTCTGTAACAATGTTTTGTGACCAACTGCCAGTCACCATGCTCTGCTGTCTTTTGTGTTAGAGGCATTCCTGGATGGTTTGGCTGTTGTCGTGTGTCCTGTGGATTGGATTGGTCTCAAGGAGTTTGTTATTGAGATGAGCAATCTCTGCCCATGGGGTGCAGAGCTGAAGTTGTAGGTTTCCTATAGCATAACATGTGGGGCAATGTCCTATATTATGGACGATGTGTTAAGTGAACATTGCCCCACAGTGTCTGTGGTTAATGAAGTTCATCATTTTTTTTTTGTGGAAGTAGGGTGTGGCTAGCAGCTATAAAACGAAGCAGTAGCCAGGGGTGGGTGGGATTAAACACCTATGGGGAGGGCAGACAGACTCTAGCAGGTGAGCCTGTGTGTCTGCTGCATTCCCTGCTGCTGGACAAAGCTGAATAAACACCACCCACAGGCCACTGCTGGAGGTTAGAGCTGGATGCCAGAGTTCCAGTTCCCTATGCACTGGACTGCCCCAGCTGTCCCTCTGTGCTCCTTGTCTCCTCCACTAGGCCCTGCTCTACTTTTGTCCCCCTTTATGTAGGCCTTCTACCCTTTGTTCTTTTTGAAAGTGCCTGCCCAGGTGCTTCACACTATCCTATAGGGCAGGATAGTGTGACACCATTCTATGGAAGTCATTAAGGCCAGGGGCTTCGAGGTAGGACTACCCTGTATAACAACATCTTTATGAAATTGCATACTGTAATACACGCAGCCCATGAGTAGATATGGTAGAATTTACCCTGTAAAAAGAAACTGTTAGGAAACAGCAAGTACACATGATGATGAGCAGGAAAATGGGGGAAAAAAAATAAAACAAAAAAGGGGGGGGCAAGGCTTTAGGCAGCTAAGCTTTTCCTTCATGAATCTCTCCCAATTCAGAGTTCCTCATGCATGCATGTCAGCTAATTTAAAGTAAAGCTGGGGGGGAGAGAGAGAGGTGACATGAGCCGGGCTGATCAGCTGTTTTCTGATCAGTGTCCTGCAGATGAAAGGGAAAAGCTGCAGTATGATTGGGGTGGCTTTTTCTTTTCAAGTGCAGACCACTTCAGGCAAAACAGTGTCACGATCAGCCTGGCTGATGATTGGTGTGATACTGTCAAGCCCCCTTGCAGAGTACTCTGCATTGGACAGACAGTGTCACACCCCTCAAAAGTAATTCATAGCAAGAAGTTCACCACTCATGCGCAAACTTAATAAAGTACCTTTCAATCAGAATCTTGGCTATGGTCGTGGCCTTTTGGTCTTGTGTGAGGAATGTTTGGACATACCTGGTGTAGTGATCTGTCACCACCAGGATGTTGGCAATGTTCTTTTTATTTGGTTCCAGATTCAAAAAGTCAATGAAAACCAAGTCCATGGGAGCACTTGTGGTAATATTCACCAAAGGGACTGCTTGGGTGTCCAGTGTTTTCCATTAAATACATCTCATACACTGTTTGCAATAGTTTTCTACCCCTCTACTCATCTGGGGCCAATGGAACCTCCTTTTAACTTGGTCAAATTTGCTGTCTACCCCCAAGTGTCCTAACTCATCATGCAGGGCTTTAAAAGACAGTTTTCTGAATTTGACTGTCAGTAACAACTGTTTTAGGCTTGGTCCATCATTGCTCTATGGCTCTTTGTAAATCATGCCTTCATGCACTTTCAATTTGTTCCACTATCTCAGTAGCAGGGAGGCGACAGTATGATTCACTTTGATAAATTCTTGTTGTTTTCCTTGTTAGTGAGTTTTAACAATATTACAGATTGCAGAGTGCTACATTTGCTCTTTACTCCAATATTGAGGACTTATTTGTGGCAAAGTGGGTTTACTGAGGAACAAAACATTGCAATAGGCTACAGGTATGCAGTCTGATAGGGTGCCCAAGTTGTCCACCAAGTGAAGTCATTCACAGGAGTTTGTCAAGTCTTCTGGGTCATATTTGTTTGCACAAAGCTTGAATGGTGGTCTCTAAGACTCGGATCCATTTTAATCATGTCACCCCTGGGTGGGGTCTTCTGGATAGCATATCAGCATCAATGTTGCTTTTTTCAGGGTGACACTCCACACAGAAATCTTATGTCAAGAGGGCTGAGAACTAACAATAGCCTGCAGCATACAATTTTGCCATCATTCGCACATAGATAAGGGAGTTATCAATGTGGACTGTTGTGTGGGCCCCATACTGATACTCATGGAACTGATCAACAGTTACCCATTTGAGTGCTAAAAACTCTGGTTTGTGGAGCAGATAATCTCTTTCTAATGGTGGCAAACTGCAACTGGCATAAGCTATTGGCTGGAGTCCTTGTGGGTGTTCTTGATATAATATTAAAAGATTAGCAATCTCAACCTTTGCCAATACATAAAGATTTTTATCATATTTATAATGCATCTTACATTTTTTAGTGTTTACAGGAGTGCACCTGGTGTGTGACCAAACAAAAGCAAACAGTTATAATACCAGTGCTCCCCCAAAAGCTGCTTTAAAGCCTGCAATTCATTCAAATCAATTTTTGTACTTTTTTTTCAAAAGTTTAACATTAGAAGGGTTCTTGATCTCATCATTCTGCCGAATTATGTTCAGCCTGACCACCAACAACAAGGTAACCCACTCATTGATCAGGAACAGGTTTCATATTTTAAATGTTATCATGTCATTTTGAGCTGAGGACCCCGTGCTTTCACTCTGTCTTGTGAGGAAACCACTCTCTGGCTTCAGAAAGCTTCATATACTAAAATGTTACCATGCCATTATGAGCTGAGATTCCCCTGCTTTCTCCCTATCTTGTGGGGAAACCCCTCTCTGGCATAATTTCTTATATAGTGTATTCTATGCTCTGACCAATAAGAGGCTCACAGGTGATCATTGGAGAGCTCACAAATTAGGAGAATGACACAGTTTTCCTTGCAATTCAATATGAAAAGTTTAGCAAACTCAACCTTGGCCAATACATAAAGATTTATCACATTTATAATGCATCTTATGTTTTTTAGTGTTCACAGGGGTGCACTTCGTGTGTGACCAAGCAAAAGCAAATAGTTACACTACTTGAGCTCCCCCCAAAAGCTACTTTAAAGCCTGCAATACATTCAAATCAATTCAATTTTCTTACTTGTTATTTTCATCATGTTAACATGTCAGAGGGGTTCTTGGTCTCATCATTTGGCTGAATTATGATCAGCTTAACCACCAATGACAAGGCGGTCCACTCATTGGTCAGGAAAAAGCTTCATATTTAAAATGTTACCATGCCATTATGAGCTGAGGTCCCCCTGTTTTCTCTCAGTCTTGTGGGGAAACCACTCTCTGGCTTCAGAAAGCTACATATATTAAAAATGTTACCATGCCATTGTGAGCAGTGGTCCCACTGTTTTCTCTCTATTTTGTGGGGAAACGCCTCTCTGGCATCATTTCTTATATAGTATGCTCTGTGCTCTGGCCAATAAGAGGCTCACAGGTGAACATTGGGGAGCTCACTAATTATGAGAAGGCCACAATTCACCTTGCAACTCAATGTTAAAAGTTTGAATTGATTTGAATGAATTGCAGGCTTTAAAGCAGCAGTTTTGTGTGTGTATGTGTGTGGGGGGCACTGGTATTAAAATTGTTTGCTTTTGCTTTGTCACATATCAGGTGCGCCCATGTAAAGACTAAAAAAATTAAGATACTGTATATTGTAAATGTGATAAAAATATTTTTCTATAGGTCAGGGTAAGCTTGCTAAACTTTTTTTTTTGTGGTCTGGCCCCCCTCCCCAAAGGGAGATCAGCCCCATCGGCATGCTGCCCCCATGCCCAGGCTTACCCTTCTGGGTGGGGCAAAGAGAGTAGGACCCCCCCCCGTGGACACTATTGGAAGCTGGAATGGTGGCAAAACTCGGCATCATGTTCAGGGGGCTGGAATTTTTTGTAGCTTGTGGCAGTACCTGGGGGCAGGAACGTGCAATGACATCCTGTGTCTGACCCAGCCCCCCGTAGGCAATGGTGCTGACACAATGGGTCCCCCCAGCCTCTGCCAGAGATCCATGGTGTGTCAGACTCTCTACCCCCTCCCCCCACTGGAGGAGGAGGAGAGCAGTTTCTAGGACACTCAATCCTTCTCCCCAGGCAGCCCTCTGACATCCCCAGTCTGTTTTTGAACCCGGGTCATCGGCATCCCAGACAGATGCCCGTCTCTGTGCTGGCAGACCAGCCAAGCTTGCTAAGCTTTTAATATTGAATTACAAACACAATTGTGCCATTGTCCTAATTAGCAAAGTCTCCAATGATCACCTGTGTATCTCTTATTGGCCAGAGCATAGAGTACACTTATATAAGAAATGAAGCCAGAGAGTGGTTTCCCCACAAGATAAAGAGAAAGCAGGGGGGCCTCAGCTCATAACAGCACAGTAAAATTTAAAATATGAAGCTTTTTGAAGCCATAGAACTGTTTTCCTACAAGATAGGGAGAAAGCAGGGGGACTTCGACTCATAATGGCATGGTAAAATTTAAAATATGAAGCTTTTATCTGACCAATGAGTGGGTCACCTTGTCAGGCTGATCATAATTTGGCCAAATGATGAGACAAAGAACCCCTCCAACATGTTAAAATAATGACAAGAAAACAAATAAGAAAATGTAATTGATTTGAATGAATTGCAGGCTTTAAAGCAGCTCTTTTTTTTGGGAGGGGGAGCACTGGTATTATAACTGTTCTTTTATAGCACTGCTCCCAAATCACTGAGACTGGCATCTGTGTGCAATACATGGCTTTCTGAGGTCTGTATAGGCCATTGCAGAGGTGTTGCTCAACTGTCTGATTATCTTGTCAGATGCTTTTTCACAAGCTCGGGTCCATCTTGGGCCAAATGGTTCATGCACTCTCTAGTAAATTTTTTTCAGGAGTGGACAGTGGCACATGCTTGTTTTTCTGGTTGGCAGGAGGATACCTTTGGGTCAGGCCCTTCAGTGGCTTGATGATCTTGATGTTGTCTTTAATGAACCTGTGGTAAGAACCAAAGAATCTGAAGAAATTCTGTAGTTCTTTCAGCTGGGTGGATTTTGGCATGTAGGTGACAGCTTGGACATAGTCAGGATTGGTACGGATGCCACCTTGGGACACAATATGACCCACATACTTGTCGACAGACAGATTGAGGCCATACTCTGCCAGTCTGTCAAGTACTTTTAACAGTCAAGCTTCATGACCTTCCAGGGTTCTACTGAACACAATAATGTCATCCAAGTACATAAGGCATTCCAACAGGTTCATGTCACCCACTGCTCTCTCCATCAGCCGTTAGAATGTTGCTGGCACTCATGAGATTCCTTACGGTATGCAGAGGATCACATAGAATCCCAGGGGGCAGTTGAATGCAGGCTTTTCTTGACCTTACTAGGCCATGAGGATTTGATAGCAGCAGGATATCAAATCCATCACACTGAACCATTGACTTCTGCTCTGGCAATCTAGTGCATCTTGAATTCCTGGCATAGTGTGTTGGTCAGGTACAGTTCTTTTGTTTAGAGTCCAGCAGTTCACACACACTCTGATAGTTCCAGTCTTCTTTCTGACAACTGGTGATGAATAGGGGCTAGTAGATTCTTTAATGATGCCTGCAGCCAGCATCTACTGCAAGTAATTCTAAACATCATCTATAATGATGGGGACAGTTGTCTTGATCTTTGCTGAAAAGGTCTCTCATCAGTGACATGGATGGGGTGTTGTACAACCTTGGCACACCCAGTGTCACATTCCTTCAAGGAGAAAACCAGTGTTCACTGTGCCAATGTCTTTGGAATTCTATTCCACCTTTCTGTGGGCAAAGAGGGCTCTCCAGACTTGAACAGTGAAGAATCTAATTGTCCTGGAGCTGAGTTCTATCATATTTTTGGCTTCATGACCAGATTATCACAATAGACCCTGGTGAGGGTCCATCCCCTTTGGATGGTTACTGGTCATCTGTTACATTTGTCACATGAACTGCTATTTGATTGACATATGCATGAGATTAAGCTGGCAGTATGCTGGGTTTGACTACCAACCCCTGTGGTAAACCATCTTCATCTGGGCCATCCAAAATTAGCAGATGATTGTGGCAAGATCCCTGGAGGTGTACTCTTCCCTTAATAACACACTCAGCTTTTGGAGGGTAATACTACTTCAGAATCAATCTTGGCCCCAAACAGTTCAAACAGATTAATCCTCAAGTAGGATAGGGTCTTTGTGAGGGTAAGCTTGTCTGACAAGTCCATGGAGGAGCATGGATGCTTTTCCTTGCTGGGCTTCAAACTCTTTGTACAACTGACCCAGGAGGTGAAACATATGGGCATTGGTTCCTACAATGATAAGAATCTTTTCATATATATTTGTCCATGAAAACACCAACACACACATTTATATAGCAGTAGGAGTGCCAGCAGTGTTCATGGGGAAGGAAATCCAGATATGAATCAGGACCAGGTGGGGGCATGAAGTTTCACTGATACCCCACACATTCCAGCCTTCCTAAAGCTCCAATTTTTTGTGAGACAGATACTTATTCTTTGAGCACTATAATGACTTGGGAGACACTATCCAGGAGTACTCAGGTGGGACATCCATCCACTCAAGCCTCCACATCTGCACTAGGACCCTCAATCTAATCCCAATTTCTTGACACTCGATTTTGGTATCTGACTAATTGGGTGTGACACTACCTGTAGATTTAGAATTGGTTGCTGATAAATGACTTGTTCCCAGGGCACCAGAACACTGCTTTACTGGGGGTCCACTGAAGTTCAGAGACCTGGCAGTGTTCTTTACTCATTTCTGACTGAGTAACTGGTCAGTGACCCTTTTAAAGTTGCTATCTGATTGACACTGAGTCTGATATGCTCATCTCTTGCACAATGGTAGCAAAAACATTTTATTTAGAACCCTTAATGCTTAAAACCTATGAGTGTTTTAGTTCTAAATTAGAACTCAAACCCATGGGTTGTAAAATGGTTCTAACCTTTTCAGAACTAGTTCTGACAACCCTATCATGCAGGACTACATCTGTTCAGAGCTAGCAGATTTGTTTAACAAATGTTTGTGTGAGGGCCATATACCACCAAGCCAGAAGAAGGCAGTTATGGTCTTCTTGGTCAAAAAATGGGATAAGCATGATTTAAACAACTGAAGGCAAATCAACCTGCTGAATGTTGATTTTAAAATATTAATGAAGATTTTGAGCCCCAGACTTAGTAGAATGCTATCATCTATTTATCCATCCCAACCATGTGCCATCCCAGGTAGGAAAATACAAAGCCGTTTATTCCCATTGAGATAAATTCTGACACACACACGCACACGCACATGCACGCATGCACATGCACACACACACACACTCACACAAAATATTCTGTGTCAGGTTTCATCCTGTCTTTAGACCAGGAGAATGCCTCTAATAGGCTTTCACATGCCTATATGAACACAGTTTTAAGCAAATATGGATTTCCCCCATGTTCATAAATTGAATCTCCACTTGTTATTCCATAGAAATCTTGTCAATTATCCAAAAAGAGAAGGGTATTTTTGATAAAACTTTTCTAGTTCTTATCTTTTTTCCTTTTCAGCTACTGTATATATTTTCTCCACCCATTTCTTTGGAAGCTAGTTTATATAGCATCTTTTTTTTCAAATGTTTTGGAGAAGCAGATTAAACCCATTAAAAGGAACATAAAATACAGCAAGACAGCTAGTCCCCACAGCCCCCCCATGCCTCACCACTTCTCAGACCCTGATCAGAATTTTAGATCACACTTATCTGACATAATTCTAGTCTGTGCTTATAGTGTGTGCAGCAGAGTTCTGGAGACACTGGTGTCTGAGGATCCAATGGCCCTGCTGCTATCACCTCTTCTTCATCTGTCTATAGAAAGTTCATGGTTCCTCCAGCACTCCAGGGGCCTTCTCTGGGTTTTTCCTGCTCTTCCAAATGATCAGCTGTCCAGTGCTGAATTAAATGATTGAAGTTTGTGCTGTCCTCCGACACTTTCATAGTGGGTTCACACTCTGGGATAGTCTCTTCCAGGGCAGCGTATCTATTGTTTCTGAAGTATGGGCTGTTGAGTGCTGGGTCATTCTCTCAGTGGTCGGTCTCCTCCTTGTGTTCCTCTGCACATGGGATCTCCCTCCCTGTGGGATGCTCTGTCTTACTGTGGCACTGGGTTTGTGTCCTCTTCCTGTGGCAACTAGGCCTGATCCTCTGCTCCTTGCTTCGGGTACAGTCTCTAGGAGGGTCATGTCAGGTGAGTGGGCCACAATCGGTCTCACTGTCATCAGCATTGTTATTGTTAGGCCTGCTGGTGTCCCTTTGCCCCCCAGATCTACTCTGCTTATTCTCTTGGGCCAGTTTGAGGACATCCAGTGGCCTGGTCCACCGGATAAAATCCATAAGAGAGTCCTGAGTGGCAAACAGCTGTGGTAAACCATTTTATCTCAAACATATTGTAGCTGGGTATCAGAGTGAAAAGGGGACATTCAAGGCATGTAAGAGCCTCAGTATAGTCCTTTCTTCTGGTCATGAGATCATGGGAGTAATCCTGGAAAATTAGAATTCTGTGACCCCTCCAGCCCAAGGCATTCAGTTCTATGGTTCTGTCTTATAAGGACTCCTTCTCAACAAAGTTAAGGAATTAGCCAACATTAGACAGGTCCTTTCTCCAGGTTCCAGCTATGACTGCAGTGTGCGATGTGCTTGCTCGATTGTTAGGCAAGCACACTGCGGCAGCTTCAGTACTTTAGGCAGCTCAGATCTAAGGAATTTGGAACATTTCCCTGCACCACTCCATTGGAGAACCCTAGGATCTGCAAGTTGTTACGGCGGATGGCAGCTTCATTTCTCCAAATTGTCAGCTTTTTCCTGCAGTGCTCAGATTGAGTGATCTTTCTCATGGACGGTTGATTGGAGTTCAGTGATGGACACATGATGGGAGGTGACTTTCCATTCTGCTTGAAATATTCTTGCATCTATTTTGTGCATTGCTTTAATTGTACTGTTGGAAGTGAGAGTTACTTCGGACATTTGTTTCTTCGATGCTGCAAACATTTGGCCAATAATACAAGGGTCCAAAATATCTCCATTCTGAAATGCCATGTAGCAGACCTGCTGCATAGGTGCCATGAGGTGTTGTTGTACTGGGGACTGCCCCCATGTCCTGCAGCCATTTCAATCGATGGAGGATGATAAAAAACATATCAGCAGGTAGCCTGGGTTATGAAGAAGTGGGTACTATATTTCAAGTTGCTCTTAGTTGGCTGTAAAAAGTAGCTTTCTAGGATTTGTAGCCCCAGATTGTCTCAGCAAATGGTTCGGGTGGCCATCTTGGTTTAGGGCTAAACCACACCCCTCCATAGTCAACATTTACTTGCGATACATATCTTTATTAACCATTGCTTGGGGTACACTCGCCCCTGGAACTTCATTCCTGTCCATAATATGTATGTATATGTGTGTATATATATATATATATATATATTATATAATTGTCTTTGATTTTGTATTTGGTTTATTATTTAATGGAGTAGGGTGTAACCATGTTTCCCTTTGTATGTATCCAATCAGGCAAAGTGCTTAATGTTTTTATTTGTTATATGTGCATTATCTTCCTTTCCTGGTTTGTACCAGTAGAATGTGACTCTCGTTTAGTTCATTACATTCAGTATTTCTTTATTGACTGTTGTTATGTTTTGCTTTCATAAAAAAAAAACATCCCTACTCTTGGCAGGGGATACTTTTTGCCTCACTTCCAAAATGGGAGATTCTTGTGGAGTGTAGGAGGGCTGAGAGCTTGTGCCAGTTATGAGTTTGTCCTCACTCCCAGCTGTTACTTTGGTTGAGGGTGCTGAACTTCTGGCATTGTTGGCTGACAAAGGCTTACAGTTCCAGAAGAATGAGGAAGAAGATATGGATGCAGATTTTCCTATGGGACTCATTGACATAGCCTGACAGAAAAGCTGCCAAGTAGCAGCTGGAGACTGAGCTTTTGATCAGGAAGCAGTGTTTACACAAAATGCTAGCTGAAGATGAAGTACTTACAATGAAAAGCTGGTTTAACAACTCACCTTACTTCAAACACTGTATATTTAAAATTGCCTAGTATTGCTGCCCCACTACTTAACCACTGCTCTCATTGACAGCACTGGTCAGTGTTTCGATAGTCAGCTTGTCAGAAAGATTAAAGAGGCAGAATGCAAAATAAGTCACCGATAGCTTGTAAAAGCTGGGATCTGCATTTTGTTTAGAGGAGATGCCTGCCACATCAACTGATTGGACTCCAGGGAAAGCCCTAACTATGACTGGGTAGATGGTATCTCCTGACAGAATCTGGGTCCCGGATCCAGAATGGGATCTCACTACCATTAGCTAAAGCAGTGACACTGGGAGGAAAATGGCATCAGCTAAGCTGGGTGTCTCAGTGATAATGAAACTGTGATTGCAGCAGAAATGGTAGGTGTTGTGAAAGAGGGTTCAGATAAGAGCTCAGGAGTGACTCCATATGGGCCAGCAACTTTACACACAGGTATCATCTCCTGTTACTGAGGCTGGGCTACTGATAACCAGGATGACCACATGCAGCATCCTTCTGTTACAGAGCATATAGGAAATAAAGTGGATGGGGGTGAAGATGCCAGTGATACTGTACAAAAGGAACATACTGAAAAGGATGGTGTTACAGTGGTAAGTACTGTCTGTGTACTGAGGTCTGACCCTGAAAAATGACATGAGAAGGGGGGCTCCTGATGGTACTGTGGGGGTGGGGTACCCCCTGCACAGTCTCATCAGCATAATAGCCAGGGGACTGAAAAAGATGTTCCTGGGGAAGAAAACATGACTATACAGGGCCAGGACGGACAGGAACCAAATTGCATGACAGAAATGCTACACTCCACAGTAATGAATGCAGACATCAAACATCTGAATGAAAGTAAATGCTTTAATAAGAAATCCAGGTGTCAAAACAAAGTTTCCAGCAGCTCACTGCTACTCAGAAAGCCCCAGCGCATGGACTGTCATGAGTCTTCCTCAGTGGTTATGTCTGTAGGGAGCACGGGTGCACATATATTCAGGTGCTCATTAGTATTAATATTAATATTATCATCATTTCATGAATATTTATAAACATTCATGGCCCCAATACATAGAAAAACACAATCCATATACATACAGTAAATACACCACAATTCAAATAAATACATTCCCACCTCTCAGCCTACAAATAAGAATTAATATTTTAATGTACATAAAGGGTGAATTAAAAAAAGCTGCAAAGAAATTACACTAAATTCTGCATTAAATTCTAATTTAATCTCATAAAAATGTCCTAGTAGTAGGAAAGATAGATACTGAAAAAGAATGGAAAAATAGGAAGAGTACTGTGATCACCCATAGTTTATTTAAAGACAACCAATTGTATCAAGTCCTTGGCTCAGACTTAATGTTGCTGATGATGGGATGGGGAGGGGGGGATCCACAGGCAAAATGTCTAAGAAGACATGGAAAGGAAAGAACAAGGTTATTATTAAGGATTATACTAAATATACAACATTTCCGAATTTACAACAAATGAATGTACTCAACAAAATTCCAGAACTAATAAAATTACTTTTAAAAGGTTTCAGTTACCACTGATAATTTTATCCTAAGGGTTTAACACTACTGAGTTTGAAAATCCAGCTGCTGTCTTTCTTGATAAGTTGATTTTCTCCATCTCCTCCTAGCTTGGGTTGCACTACTCATTCTAAACCCATGAATTTCAGGTCTTCTGGTTTGGATGTGTGAAACATCACAAAATGTAACCCTACTGGTGTATTTTCTTTCTTGCTTACAATGGACCTCACATGTTCTTGTATTCTTTTCTTGAGGGGTCTCACTGTCTTACCCACATAAACCAGTTTACAGATACTAGGTACACCACAATGCATAGACCACAAAAGGGGTGCCACATGTTATAAGTTCATGGATTTCAACATTACCATTGAGATCATTTGGATGTATAAAGGTGTTACCTTTCACTGCATATCTGCAAATGCTGCATTTTGAACATTAAAAAAGAAATATGTATCTGTGTGGCAACCAATTCCCATGGTTGGCAGTGAATGTGGTGTCATTCTTGTCTGTCCTGCTGTGTACTAACTTATCCCTAAGATTTGTGCTTTGATTAAATGTTATTCTGGGTCTTGGTCCAACAGCTGCCCCTACCTTTGTGTCACTCAATAGAATATAACAATGTGATGTCCACAAAGTTTAAACTTTCTTTACTGGCAGTATAAGTAAAATGAAGATTTAAATAATTTGTATTCAACCAATTAATGAAAACGGGTATCTCTTGTATTTTACCTTCCCAGATACAGATGACATCATTGAGAAAGAGGAAACATTTCTTAATTTTGGAAAAACAGGGGTTAGTTTTGTTGTCAAAGATAACATTTTTCTCCCATAGTCCCGATAATAAGTTGGCTTAGCTTGGTGCCACTGCTGCACTCATAGTCGTACCACAGATCTGGAGGAAATGACATCCCTACAATTCAAATGCATTATGGGTTAGTATAAAGTCCAGTGATCTGATAATAAAATCAATGGGCATTTTTTTTCATTAGAAAATGGGCTTTTCATTTGGAAGCATCTGATCCTGGCTGGTACCCATTCCACATGGGTACATTAACTTTCAATAAATTCGCACCAAATAAAAAATCCCAGCCCAACTCTGCCTCATGCCCAGCCAAGTATCCTTGTGCCCAGCCTGCTTTGTCATTGGCTTAATCAATGGGCACACAATTTCGAGCTGCTGCAATTTGTTTTCGTCACCTAGCAAGAGAGCTAGTGAGAGCCCCCCCCCCACACACACACACTCAGTCCTTAGACCAGATACCACCCAACAATATAAAAAAATCACAGCACTGTACATAGAAAACAAATAAAAACAACCCTTTTTTATTTGTTTACTTTTTCTTCCGTTCGGTTACTGACTAAGCATGGATCATGACAGTTCCCCAGAGCAGTCCTTCTCAACTGCATTATGCCCCAGTACAGTCTGGATTTAGACCATGTCACAGTACGATATCGGCACTTGCAAAGGTCACTAATGATTGGCAGAATACCCTAGACATCAAAAATTATGTGTGTGCCTTATTCCTTGACCTGAGCAGGGCCTTTAATATGGTGGATCATAACCTGCTTCTGGTCACCCTTCAAAACATTGGTCTAGATCCCCTGGCCTTGAAATGGTTCACCAGTTATCTTACTGGTCAACATCAGCAAGTCAAAGCTGACAGGGACTTCTCTCCTCTGAAAACCCTCCACAGAGGCGTTCCCCAGGGGTCCATTCTGGGACCTCTACTTTTTGCAGTTTACATTAATAACATTAACTATGGTATCAAATCAATTAATATCCACCTGTTCACCAATGACACTGCCCTCTATATTGATAGGCCTACCCCAGAACTAGCCTGTAAGGCTCTACAATTAGACTTTAATAATTTACAGCAAAACCTCCTGCATCCAAAACTCCTACTAAACACTAGAAAAACCAAGGCCATGTTCTTTTCAGCTTTAGTCAATGCACCTGATCCCTGCACCCTAGGTACGGTACCTCAAATGACAATGCTTTTAGGTGAATCATTAGAGTACATGGTCAAATTGAAATACTTGGCATCTGGATTGACCATAAATTATCCTTCGCTGAGCATATTGAGGAACTAGCAAACAAAACTAAAACAGAGACTTGGTATATTCTTCTGGATTAAGTGTCTTCTTGCTCTTGGATTATGCTGATTTCCTATATGTCAAAGGTACTAGCACTGCCTTATCCAAGCTCGACACCCTGTATCACTGAACACTAAGATTTATCACTGTAGCACCATACTCCACCCATCACTGCTCTCTCTACTCAGTTGTAGGTTTGACATCTCTCAAATATAGACAGCAAAATAACGTGACTTTCTG
This sequence comes from Neoceratodus forsteri, assembly GCA_016271365.2. Classification (NCBI taxonomy): domain Eukaryota; kingdom Metazoa; phylum Chordata; order Ceratodontiformes; family Ceratodontidae; genus Neoceratodus; species Neoceratodus forsteri. The sequence goes on along the minus strand of CM028133.1, from coordinate 598,168,250 downwards.
GATGTATAGAGCAATTACTAATATGCCTCCTCAGTACATCTTAGATTGCCTGCATGCTTGTACTGTTGGCAGCTACTCCCTAAGAAGCCCCTCCTACATATCTCTTATCATCCCTAAAGTTAGATCTCATTTTGGAAGATTTTTTACAAGTCATGCACTTCCTGTACTGTGGAATAACCTTCAAAAAACCCTCAAGTTAGCAATTCCTGTAAAATTGTCCATGTTCCAAACTATGTTTGCATGTTCCTTTAAGGAGTCCTGAAATTGTTTTCCCTGATGTTCTGCAATTCATGTGCTTGGCGTACTGACCAGTTACCACCCCTTGGATGTTATTCCTCTACTTCCCTTCATGTCTCCCATATATATTTTCCTTCAAACCCCTCTTATGAGGGTCCATGTGTATACTGTATACTCTTTATATTGTATATATACCATACACATATTAGGCATTTTGAATGCTGTATTAGTGATCCACCACTCCTTCTTCCATGTATTCCTAATGTTAATTATGTTGTATAATCGTTCTCTTATGTTTTTAACTGCCTTCTTGTAACTGAATATGCGTACCTGTCCAGGTCCACCTTGTAAATGAGTTTACCTCAATTGTGTTTTGCCTGATAAAATAAAGATTGATTGATTGATTGCATCTGCTTTAGTTATCAATTGTTCGAATATCTTTGAGCATTCATAGGCTGCATTAAGCCATTCATCCATTAGCAGAAAAGTTTCTGATCCACTTGAGGGACCAAATGCCACTCTTAACCATCTTGGTGCCTGCCGTCTGTTGGTATATTCTTCCAATGTTGTAATATTATAAGTAATGTATATTTCCTTAAACAACAGCTTTTCTAAATCAGAGAAGGCACTTGTTATATTTATGTTTGAAGCACCTGCAGAATGTGAATTGTTACCTTGTAATTTCTCCTATGTTTTTCAATGTTGACTCTCCAAATTTTCCCTTTGCTCCCAGCTGTAGTTAGTGTCTCCTTGTTCTGTGTTGTCCTATTCTACTGCATTCATTGTATAAAGGACAATGTCCATTTTAATTACAGCATATTCCAAAAGATGAGAACTTGGCTAGTCTCTCCCATTGTTTCTAAGCAAGACACTACCACAGCAGTAACAGCTAAATCACTGGTAAAAGGAATGTTACTCAAGCTCACAATGCCAAGGCTATGGCGTCTGTAGTCAGTGCAACCAAATGGCTTAACTTTCCCAATGGATCAGTCTGCTGTGGAATGCAAACTAACAAAGTATGGGCTGGTGCAGCATAAAGGGGTTGCCTACCCCTGACTTTATCACCAAGTTCCACAGCAGAAATGCTGCACTCCACAGTAATGAATGCAGACATCAAATGAATGAATGAAAGTAAATGCTTTAATGGGAAATCCAGGTGTCCAAACAAAGTTTCCACCAGCTCACTGCTACTCAGACTGCCCCTGCACTTCAACTCTCACCAGTCTCCCTCAGTGTGTGTGTCTGTAGGGAGTGCAGATGAATATATATATATATATATATATAGGTGCTCATTAATATTAAGATCAGTTCATTAATATTTATAAACATCTGTAACCCCAATACATAGAAAAACACAATCCATATGTATAAATACACCACCATTCAAAAAAAATGCTTTCTCTTCTCTCAGCCTTCAAATAAGGACTAATATTTTGATGTATCTAAAGGGTGAATTGAAAAAGCTGCAAAGAAATTGTGCTAAATTCTGAATTAAATTCTAATTGAATTCCATAAAAATGTCCTAATAGTAGGGAAAATAGATATTGAAAAATAAAGGAAAAATGGGAGGAGTGTTGCAATCACCCATATTTTACTTCAAGCATCCGATTGTATCAAGTCCTTGGCTCAGACCAGGGGCTTGATACAGAAAGGTCAGAACAAGCTGTATCGATGCCCATTGCACCAGGAACCCTGCACCTGATGCACTATCAGGTAGGGTCCTGGCGGCAAAGTCCTGCAGTATGCAGCAACCCTGGCCCTGTACCAAACAGATGGCATATCTGGAAGGTGTGCCACAAGCCGTGGGGTGGCTGTGTGACAATAGCATCATGGACAGCAGTCCCTGGTGGCTAGTGGCCCCCCCAGCCCTGATTCCCTAGTAATATAAATAAAATCACATCTCTGGAGGCTAAAGGTCCCCCCCAGCCCCAATTCCCTTGTCCTATAAATAAATCCATGTCTGTGGTAACCATTTATTAAAATAAAACAATTCCACTGGTCATCTAGTGGACCACCAACCCCAGCAGGCATTGCCCCATCAGCCTGCTACTCCCCCCATTCAGGAGCCAGTGCCTGGCACAGTGCTCCACTCCCCACCATAGACAGGTGCTAACTGAGCTGTTCAGGAGCTTACTGTATACAGCATGCATGGGCTGTCACTCAGATGATTTTGTACTGTATACAGTACACTACTTAACAGCTCAATTGGCTCCCAGCTGAAGTGGGGAGCAGAAAACTGGCCACTGGCTCAGGGATGGGCAGCAGAGTGGTGGGGCACTTCCTGCCGAGGTGATGGGGTCCATTAGACCACCAGGGATGTGGAATATTTTTTTTCTATTACAAGGGGATCAGGGGGGGGTCCACTGAATACCAGTGACTTATTTTTTATAAATGGGGATCGGGTGGGGGACGCGCTCCCCAGGGACATGGAATTTTTTTATAATACAAGGAATCAGGGCGGGGGGTCTGCTAAAGCACAAGAGCCATGGAATGTTTTCTATATTACAAGGGGATTGGGGAGGCAAGATCGTTAGCCACTAGAGGCATTAATTAATTTTATTTGACAGGAGATTGGGGCTCTGGAGGGACTGCAGCACATTGCCACAAATGTCTACATCATCCCAGAGGACACACTTCTAAGTACCCTTAGACTAGCCCTGGCTTGTCTTATGGTATTTATAAATTTGCCCTCTGGTAGGATTTTGTGAATCCCGACTTAGGGGATATAGCATTCTGTATCTGCTGCAAGCCCATTGGTGCCATGCCACAGCCCATTTTACGATGCAAGGCTGGTGCAAGCTTCCTTTGGTGCAGGCAGCATGCACTTGATGCAGGCTGCCTTTGTGAATTGCTTCTGGTGCATATGTTGGTGCAAGCCACACCTTGCACAATTGTTTGTGGTGCAAGTCCCTTGTGCTAATCAGGAAATCATTCTGCACTGAGTCATTAATCTTGTTTACTATGGGGAGATTCAGAGACAAACCTCCTAAGAAAAAGACCTGGAAAGGAAAGAACCAGGATATTATTAATGCCTATGCTAAATATACAGCATTTCAGAATATGTAATAAATGAATGTACTCAACAGAAATGCAGAACTAATAAAAATTACTTTAGAAAAGATTATAGGTTTATGCTGGACTCCTAATGTATTTTGAATAATTTCTCTACAGGAGCACACATGGGCATTTTCCTTCTTGCTCCTTACATTCCTTAGTATGAACCTTAGTAAAAACATTTAGAAAGATCTGACAAAACTATTTTTTCTCAAAGAACCCCAGTAATATAGAACAGCGAACAGCAATGGGGTTCATTGAAGAGGACCAAACGCCTCAAATAGAAGACCTGGATTATATATTGGCAGCCATTCCTGGAAATAATCTCCTAGAAATGGCAGCTGATATAGAACTGGTTCAAACTACACCATAACTTGGATACAGATGATTGACAAATAGTGCACAATTTTTCCGATTTCAAGATTTGCAGCTCTATTTGAAGTTTGTGCACCAGATTTAGAAGCATTGGAAGACTTGTACAACTCAAATGTGTTTGAATCATGCACTCTGCTCTTCTGACCTCCCACAATAATGGGGGTCAAGGACTACTGCTGTCAGGTAAATATATGCAGGAGCAAAGAAAAATGTTCAAATCCAAGTCACAGTTCTGCCCAAAGGTTTATAAAACCGTTATGATTGTGTTTGAGGAATCAGTGCTTAAAGAAGTTAAGGATCTGTTAAGTGGCAATATTTCACCCTGTAAGCAAAACCTCACAAAAAATGAATGCACAGCATTGGAAGAATTGATGGAAAATAAATCTGTGGTTGTAAAACCAGTGGACAAGTGTGGGCATATTGTTATTCTAAACAGGGGTCACTGTAGGAAGATTGTTTTGACTTTGCTGGGTGACAAAAAATAATTATTTTGAATCAAAGGGGGATCCTACACCACAGCACAGAAAAGAGCTCTGTAATATTTTATCAGAAGCACTGGAGGGGGGTGCTATTACAGAGAATGAGTACATGTTTATATGGAAGGAACCATGGATAACACCTGGATTCTATATCCTACTCAAAATATGCAAAAATAGAGACAACCCACTGGGGAGACCAGTAGTGTCAGGCATTGGCTCTATGACAGAGAACTTCGGCAAATTTGCAGATTTTTTTTTACAAACCTGTGTTGTTGACCTAACTTCATACCTCAAGAACACAACAGATGTCCTGAAAAAAATTGAGAATTCTGAGTGGAGGGACAACTATATATTGTTATGAATAGATGTAGAAGCCTTGTATACCTCTATAAGACACCAACAGGGCATCATGGCCAGAAACATTTTCTTGGAAACACATACAGATAAAGAAAACATACCCACTGAATTTATCATCAGATTACTTGACTTTATACTAACCCATAATGCATCTGAATTTTAGGGATGTCATTTCCTCCTGTCTTGTGGTACGGCTATAGGTGCAGCAATGGCACCAAGCTATGTCAACTTATTCTTGGGACAATGGGAGAAAAATATTATCTTTGACTACACAACTAACATACTAACATACTAAAATGCCAGCAGAATAGGCCTAACGGTCTTTCGTGTCTGCTCATTTGGTCAGCCCCCACCCTGGGTGCTGACCTTGCTGTCCCCCTCGCCTTCTCTGATTTCTCCCTTCCCAGTTCCGGATATTCTTGCTGCATTGGATTTTGCTTCCTGAACCCTTCCCCTGTACCTGTCCCACCCCCTCTTGAACCCCTCCACTGTCTCTGCCTCCACCAGCCCCCTAGGTAGTGCATTCCATGGCTCCACCACCCTCTCAGTGAAGTAGCACCTCCTCCTTTCTCCCCTGAATCTTCCCCCCTCCAGCTTCCACCCATGCCCTCTAGTGGCCCCTTCCTCCTTCCTTTGAAGCACCCTGACTGTTCCTCCCCTATTTACCCTCTTCATGTACCTGAAGACCTCTATCACGTCCCCCCGGTCCCTTCTCTCTTCCAATGTGTACATATTTAGCTCTTCGAGCCTCTCCTCATAGGTCCTGTCCCCCAAGCCCCAAATCATTTTGGTTGCCCTCCTCTGGACTCTCTCCAGGAGGTTAATGTCCCTCTTTAAGTGTGGCCTCCAAAACTGCACGCAGTACTCCAGGTGCGGCCTCACCAAGCAGTTATACAGAGGGAGTATCACTTCCTCCTTCTGGAGGTGATCCCCCTAGCGATGCATCCCAGCATCCTGTTGGCTTTGGCTGCTGCCCTCCTACAAGTCTCAGAGTTGTTCATCTTGACATCCACCACCACCCCCAGGTCCCTCTCAGCCATTGAGACTTGTAGTATTCCCCAGGGTGTACACTTGGCCTGGGTTTCTGGCCCCAGGTGGAGTACCTTGCATTTCCCTGCATTGAACCTCAGCTTCCACTTTCTAGACCATCTTTCCAGAGCCTCCAGGTCCCCCTGCAGGGCCACCCTTCCCTCCTCCCCATCCACCACTGCCCCCAGTTTCGAGTCATCTGCAAAGAGACTCATCTCACTCCTGATTCCTGTCCTTATGTCAGATACATAGGCGTTGAACAGAAGGGGCCCAAGGACTGATCCCTGTGGGACCCCACTAATGACCCTCCTTGGGGATGAGACTATTCCACCAAATCCGGTCCTGGAGCCAATTGCCTGTCCATCTGATCATCTGGTTTCCCACCCCATTTCTCCTAGCTTATCCAACAGGCCCACGTGAGGAACAGAGTCAAATGCCTTGCTGAAGTCTAGAAAGAGGACATCCACTGGTCTACCCAGGTCCAAGACACTTGTCACCCAGTCATAGAACTCCACCAGGTTTGTCTGACACGATTTCCCTGGGATGAATCCATGCTGTCTATCGTCCAGGCACCCTGACTTATCCAGGTCCCCCAGCCTCTCCTTGACAATGCCTTCCATCACCTTGCCCACCACCGATGTCAGGCTGACAGGCCTGTAGTTCCCTGCCAGCTCCCTTGATCCCCCCTTGTGGATAGGCACTACATGCGCCACCTTCCAGTCTTGGGGCACCCACCCTGTCCTCAGAGAGATGGTGAAAAGCTCTGCCAGGGGTTTCGCCAGGACATCTGCAAGTTCCTTCAGCACTCTAGGATGTAATTTATCCGGCCCCAGTGCTTTCTCCGTCTTAAGGGAGCTGAGGGCTTCTCTCACTCTCTCTGCTGTGATTTCCACTTCTGGTACCTCTTCTCCCTGCTTAGCCCTCCCCCCACCTGCCAGTGATGCCCCTCCCCAGACCTGCCGATCGGTAAGGGTCCCCCCCTTCAAACAATTTTCAGGTATCACAACCAGGAAACAGCACACTTGTGGTGCCTGTCTGTTTTCTACCCATCTGAGATTAGATACCAGTACCTTCTGCTCTGAAGTCAGCACCCATACCATTATACTGTGTGATCTGCTAACTAACCTGTGTTTTTCTAAAATTAAGAAATGGTCCCTCTTTATCAATGATGCCATCTGTATCTGGTAAGGTGAAATATGGGAGATACCTACTTTCATTGATTGGTTGAATACAAATGATTTAAATCTTCATTTTACTTATACTACCAGGAAAGAAAGTTTAAATTTTATGGAAATCACTTTGTCAAAGGACAAAATGAGCACCAGCAAAGTCATTACAACTTGCTAAAGAAAACTGACTGCAACAAACTCTGTACTTTATGCCAAAAGTGCACAAACCCCTAGTCAAAAAATTTCTATACATTACGGACAATTCCTGAATTGATGCAGAAATTGCAGTACTTTGGTGGATTTTGAGAAACAAGCAAATGAACTAGAGGGCAGATTTTTAGAGAAAGGCTATGATTTTAATTTGCTCACAGCTTCCAGGCAATGGGCAAGAGAGAAAGATAGAAATCGGCTTTTGATTGGAAAAGAAAAAATCAAACAAAATTAGATGCAGTGTACATTTGTCAAAGAATACCACAACTGCACAGGCAGGATTGGCAAATGTATCCATAATTATTGATATATTCTACTGAGTGACACAAAGGTAGAGGCAGCTGTTGGATCAGGATCCAGAATAACATTTAGCAAAAGCACAAACCTTAGGTATAAGTTAGTACACAGCTGGATGAAAAATGATGACACCACATTCACTGCCAACCATGGGAATTGGTTGCCACAAAGATCAAAAAGTTTTTTAATGTTCAAGATATAATGTTTGCAGATATGCAGTGAATGGTAGCACCTTTATACGTCCAAATGATCTAAATGTTAATGTTGAACTCCATGAACACATAACTTGTGACACCCCTTTTGTGGTCTATATGTAATCACCAAGTCCCCAGGGTTAGTAGAATCCCATCAGGCTAGCCCTAGGAAGTTAGAGAGCTCATTAAAAGCTCTGGGGAGATGACATCATTGTTTACGCAGTTTGCTTGGGCAGCGAATGGATTATATCATTAAGAATTCTCGCAGCAGTGTAAGCCACTTTGGAACCAGCTGCTCTGGGGAGTTTTTAGAATGTTCAGATGGTAGTGCAGTCAGCCTGAAGTGGGAGTTCTAACAGAGAGGAGCTCTGCAGTGAGGTTTCTGCTGTTCAGTCAAGTGGCTGACTGGGCGAAGGACCTCAATTGATTTTCTCACCCTAGTTTGGAGAACTGCATCAGTGCCAACTGAAGTGGTGGAGACCTGTCTGAATAGATTGCATTTTAGTGGTGCCAAGGGGCAATCCCCTGAAGATCCTAATGTGGTTCAGCTGCCAAGAGAAAAGGTGCGCAATCTGGATCTGTGAAAAGCTACCTGGAAGGAGAGAGGTTTTTCTTTCAAGTTTTCCATGTCTGTAAAAGAAAACAACCAAGCTGTAAATACATATTTATGGAACTGAATTAGGGGGTTGGTCTGAGGTATATATGCCCACAGATAAGGCTAGAGTGCACCTGTCAGGACTCCTGTTTCACCACAACAATGTGCTGAATGTTTAAAGTTAAATTTTCAGATGTCCTTTAGTATTTTGTGGGAAATGAAGGATCCAGTTTGGTGTAACCCAGAAGAAAGGGCAGAGACTGAGCATGTGGTAGGGTTGGGCATAACCCCAGTTTGATTCCCCGGTCAGTGCTAACTGATTCACATATGGGCACCAGTTTAAATGGCGAAAATTAATGGATGCCATTGCTCCAGGATAAATGTTTTTCTTAAAGTGTGTGGTAACTCCCACAAGAAATACACTTTTGTCCATGGATCCCCACCCAGAAATAACTCAGGCTACTACTTTGTCACTTTTGGATGCTCATTGGCAATATTTATTAAAGGCACAATTATATATGTACATCCCCATTTCATCTCTAGCAATACATATTTACAATTAGACATATCAGTCCAATATCATGCTCAGGACATAGCAGTCCTGTCTTCCATCTTGGGTTCTTCCCTCCTGTTCTCTTCCTCGTTCAAAGTTGCTTCTTGGGGTCTGGACACCGTGATCCGGTCCCCCCTTCAATCACCATCACTGGGTCATCACTTACCCTGACCTCTCTCCCCCCTACTAAGTGTGGACACAGTGATCCACCCCATAGCTCTATATCCCTCACTCTCTCCATTACTCCCATGTTTGGGTTCCTTTGTTCCAAGCCTGTGGTTCCTCCCCCTTCCCCCTCAACCTGCTCTCCCTTCTTTCCCCTTTCTCCCAACTCTTTCCACTGACCCATCTCCAGCTTGCGATGGAAGATGGGGCTCCCCCCTTGCGGGTTAGGATCTCAGGCCTTTCTTATTGGTTTCCAGCACTAGCTCCCCAAAGGGCCATAGAAACAGACACATGCCAAACTCTACCAGGTGTACCCCATCCGCCCCATAAAACCCTTCTTGCTGTAGGAAATGTCCCTGTGCTGGATGTGCACACCCTCATTTCAATTGCCACCCTAGCCACCTTCCTGTTCAGGTGCTTTCACACCACCTTCACCACCTTAACTCCTTTTGTTCCCCTCCACACCCTCCGGGATGTGATCTCGGACCAGCTGATCAACACCCCCGGCCACCAACTCTTCAATGTCTCTAAGTCAGAGATAATGTCCCTCATCAAGGATCCCCCATGGCACAAAGCCTAAATCATTACTCCCCAGATGGACAAAGATACAGTCAGGCCTGGCCCAGCGCACCCATAGGTCCTCCAGCAGAGGAAGCAGCTGCAACTACCTCATGCCCCTCAATCCTCTCCACCATACCTTGGTGTGCTCTGCCCCCAGGCACAACTGCGTCCCTCTCCTTATGGCAGCCACAAACCTTTCCACCCAGTAGATGAACACGTGCCCCATGATCCACACCTGTCTCTTGAAGCCTGCTGTGGGAGAGAAAGGAACACCAATTAGCCATGTCAGCATCTCACATATCTCCTGTAACAGTTGGATTTCCATCTCCCCACCCACTTGACTTCATTATCCCCTGCCCTGCCAGCGGCTGCCTCTGACACTGCACTGATCCTGAATGAGTGTGGGGTGAACTCACTGGGGTTCTCCCCAGGAAATGCCAACACTTTCTTAAGTACTGCCCCCACTTGGTACCCCATCACCGGGGACCCATCCCCATGTAAGAACCAGGCCCCCTTCATCTGGCCTCTTCCCCTTGCTATAGTCCTTCATGGCCTGGACTGCACACACTCCTGCACCCAGCTGCCTGTACAATTCCACTGCAGTGCCATTCCGCTGCTGGTCCGTTCTGAACCTCTGCAGCCAGATGACCACCCTATCCTCAGCCACTCTCACATTCTTCTCTTGTAAACCTGTGGCAGATGCCCCTTTTCTGGGTGCCACCACTGCTCTGACCTGAAGGCCCCCCAGCCATGAGTGCAAATATGGTCCTGAATAAGCAGGCTTCTTTTGCTGACCTGCAGACATGGTCCAGAGCCCCCACTACCCTCATGAGTATGGGCCCCATTATGGGCCTTCTCTTGTCTTGCTTTGCACCCTGTCCCCTCTGCCAGCCCATGACCATCCAGTTGATGGCTCAGCCTCCCGCAGCATCCACCCACCCCCAGTCTCTGCACATCCAGCTGATACCCGCCAGCTGGATCCCCATGGTGGTGTGAGCCAACCCTTCCTCCCATTTCTCCGCTAAGTACTGCATCACCTGTTCTAAATGGACTGGCTCATCTGTATCTCAGCCCCCTCTGGACCTAAATGCCTGGAAGCCAGCCCAAGCAGCCTCATAGGTCTTCAGGGTGTTGGCTGACCAAGACCCTCTATACAGGGCCCTGGCTTTCTCCCTCCAGTCTTCCACAGACAGTCCAAGACTTTGGTCCAGGAAGGTGTGGCATGAGGTGCCAACTCTCAGAACCGATTCATGTGAAAATGAGAAAAACAGTCAGCCACCTCATTCCGGATCCCCTCAATGTGTTGTGCTCTAAAGAACAGGTTCAAGCATAGCCCCAATAACACCATTTGTCTCAATACCCAACCTACTGACTCTGTGTGGCTGCTTTGCCTATTGATCGGCTCCACCATGCCCTTGTTGTCACACCAAAATAAGATGTGCCACCCTGCCATCCTGGCTCCCCATATCTCCAAAGCCACCCATATTGGGGCGATTTCCAGGAAAGTGATGTCCTTGGTCCACCCCCACTCCTGCCATTGTACTGGCCACTCCTCGGAGATCCACTCACCTTGGAAGTAAGCCCCCATCTGGGACCCCCAGCTGCATCTGTGTATAGTTCCATGTCTGTATTGTAGGCCCAGTCCTCCTGCCAGAAGAACACCCTGTTGTAGGATTCAAAAAAGGCCTCCCATATCTGGAGATCCTCCCTCACCTTTGCTGATGTCAACCCAATGATGGGGTTGCCTCACTTTCCCCATGACCCTCCCCATTCTCCTAGTAAATGCCCTGCCCTGGCTTATGGCCTTGCAGGCAAAATTAAGGTGTCTCAGTAGCTGTTGTACCTGTACCAGTGGCACCCTCCTCCTCCCACCCACGAGCACCAGCAGCCCTTTAAGGCTTGCCACCTTGTCCTCCAGAAGCCAAAAACACTCCCACACGGTGTCCACTTTGATTCTCAGGAACTCCAGCTTGCGGGCTGGGCCCTCCATCTTTTCTGTTGTCAAGGGGATTCCCTGGTGCTGCACATATCTTGGAAGTCCTTCAACGTCCCTTGGGTCTCCACCTGGCTGGCCCCAATCAACAGGAAATCATCCAGGTGGTGGACTACGCTCCTGTGCCCATACTGGTTCCCAAATACCCATTGCACCCATGAACTGAAAACCTTGAATGTTGAGCATGCCACTGAGCAGCCCATAGGCATAGCCTTGTTGAAATACAAATCTCCCTCAAACTGGAAACCAAGTAAGTCCCAGTCCTATGGTTGGACCGGCAGCAAAAGAAATGCGGACTCAATGATTGTCCTCACCAGCCAGGCCCCATCCACTTCCAGGATCAATAACCCCACCTGGTCGAGTGAGGCATAAGAGACCCCACTCAGTGACTCAGGAATTCCCTCATTCACCGCCCCCCCTCGTCAGGGTAGGACAAATGGTGTATGAGCCTGAACTTCCCCACCTGCTTCTTGGGAGCCACCTCTAAGGGTGAAACCTGGAACTGCCTGAAAGGGGGTTCTTGCAGTGGACCCTCTACCCTCCCTGCCTTGATCTCCTTTGGGATCTTTGCCCAAACTATGCTTTCTTTCCCTCATACGAAACCCAAGTTCTTGGCCTGCATCATCACCCATTTGCCCTCAAACCCCAGGGGAAACCTCCCTGGAACCCCACCTGTAGCTGTTCAGCTCCACTCTTATGGCCCTTCATCCATGCCTCTACCACCCCTAGCTTGATGGGGTGCAGCCAGGGCATAGCCCCACCTCCCACCAGCCGGGCCCTCCTACTGGTCGCTCCTTCCTTAGTTCCAACCGTAGCTGGAATTATACTCCTCTCCTGGGTCCCCCAGCCCTCCTGTTCCCCCTGCCACCTTGAAAGGGCTGCTCTTGGAGCTGACTCCCGACTGCCCCACCTTGTTTCCCCGTGCCTGCAAACTAAAAGCTAGAAGAGTGCCCACTACGTGAGCAAACATGCCTAAACTTATAAGTAGGTCATGTACAGGAGGCCCTGTTGAATGCCCAGCAAGCTCTGATGCCCTGGGCCAGTGCAGCCTTCTTTACCTCTCCCCCATGTGCCCTCCTGCCAGCCCAGAAAGTGTCCTTACCCAAAGCTCCGAGTGGGTACAATCCCATCTCAAGTCCCCCTTGACAGCCTTCTGTCTCCGGAATGCCTCATCGTACTTTAGCCACCCAAAACCCAGTTTCACCTTATACGCATCCCTGATGATTGCCATATATGTCAGTAGCTGGATTGCCAGGTCTGGCTGTTTCTCCAGCACCTATGCACTGTATACAAAGAAACGTGCTTGCCAATTGTCAATGCTCTTCCCTTTGAACCTAGCCTCCTCCGTCCCATGCCCTACTTCTGCCAAGGCCACTGCCATCTCCGATTTCCCCACAGACTTTTTCTGCTCGTACTTTCTGGCGGTCTCCTCATCGACCAAACTGAAGATGTCTGCATATTCCTCCTTCCATATTTCATCTTATAGAGGTGGGCATGTGATCACCTAGCGTGAAGCCCAGCGGCCCATCGTACAGCTTCCAGACCCCCCAAACTTCCTTCCCCTACGTCACCTTTCTTGCCCCAACTTTTTATGACCTGCAAGGCTCGCTTCATTTTCTTAATCCCCTCCACCCCCATATCCCCCAACAACCCTTCTAGATATTTTTTCAGATCTGTTTCATTGCTAATATCCACATCCTCCTTACCGCTGTCAGGCCTCGGTCCTGCCGGTACAGGGTTCGGCTTGGGTGCTGGCCCGGGTTCTGGCGCTGGGCCCGCTCCTGCCTTCTTTGACCTCTTGCTTGCCTTCCCAGTGCCCACCCTTTCATCTCACTCTTTCCTCTTTTTCTGGGCTTTCTCCTCTGCCTCCCTCTTTTTTTGTCACCTCCACCAGGGCCATCATCTTGCTCATCAGATTTGCGCATCCTTCATCATTTTTATGCTGGACACTGGAGTTCTCTTCGGTGCCATCTCCTCTGCCTTGCTACTAGATTATATAACAAGCACAATTGGGTCACAGCAAAACATGTAGCCAGCCACTCTCCACTCCTTGAGGGTTCACCCTTCAAACCTGAGCCTCCCCATTTCATTGCACCATGTGTTGCGGGCCCCCTCTACCACTCAGCTTTTGCTTATACCTGCAAAGGCTTCATCACGTCCATGCCCCGCCTCCACCTGGCCCTCCTGGGCAGAGGTTGTGCCCCATTGACCCCCCATCAGATCTCTCCAACTAGTTTTATTCTATCCTTTGGTAGCTGGTTAAAGCCCACCAGGCACAAGTGCCTGTTTTCAGGGCGACCCGGGAACACACTGGGTGGCAAAGTGACCTGCTCAGAGCCACTCTGCATGCAAGCAGGGGCCATGAGAATCAAGCCCAGTGTCTTCTGGATGTACCCAAGACTGTTTGCCACTCATCATTTCAACCTCTAGGCTATACTGTGAGCCCCTAATTTTTCTGTGCCACATGGCTAGGCCTTAGCATGCCCCTCCATGCCCCGGCCTCCTGGCCCTGCTGTCCCTCATGGGGTGGTAACATAGCCAAGTGTCGCCCCAGACCCCCATTTTTGGGGGGCCCCCTGTGGCCCCATTCCTCCTGCTGGCCATGTTAGGCCCCTGAACCCATGGCCATCCCAACCCCATGGGCGGCCTTCCAGCCTGAGGTATGGTGGTTGCTCTAAGTGACTAGGCTTCAGTGGCCTCTCATTGCCTCCTCTGGCCTGGGTGCACCCAGCTCTATGTGGGAAAACTCATAACCCCTCTCCTTATACCTTTTCCTATTCAGGACCACGTGTCCCATAATTTTACATCCGCTCCCTGGGGCCACCCACTGAGGCAAGTAGCGAGCAAGTTTTACCCTCTTGGCCTCGGCCAAGACAAGTTCCAGGCCCTGCAGGCACACAGCATGTTGTCTTATATCTTGCCATGACTCCTTACATATATTTATCCCAGCACACCAAACACTCTATCATAACGTATTGCCTACTGAAGCCTTTCATTGGCAGGTATAGCACATAGCACATAACAGCAAGATGGTGAGATTTTTAATAAGGTAGTGCTGTTATTCCTCCACTGACTGGGCCCAAATTTTGCCACAGTGTGAGTGGCTGAAAATGTGTAACGAAGAAAAATGATGGTACTGTAACATTAGTTGACATAATCACTTTATCATTTGACCACTTGAAATAAGACCCATCGTACCATTGCACCCAAAATATTATAGAAGACACCTGTTTCTGTAGAACCATTCATTTAACTCACATGAAACTAGTGCAATGAACTCAGTTGACATACGGTACATCAGGAACCCCGCCGCTTACTGGCCCTTGCGCTACCGCGCCATCCGACCCACATGCTGTTTGCCCCTTTCAGCAAAAAACAACACCAAAATGCACAGTCAATCGCACACCATGCGGAGCTGTATCCACGCCTTGCTGCTCAGCCCAGCCTCCTAGGCCAACAGCTGGCCATACCCCACCATGTGGCACTGTGACCCACAGCCCATTTCTCTAGGCCCAATTCAACTAAAACCAGCGTTGTCTATGCACCACACGGTGCCACCACACAGTCCTGTGACCCGTGGCCCACTTCTCCATGCCCAAATACACCAAAATCCTGCCCATTTTGTAAATGCAACATGCAGTGCCACCATGTGGTCCTCCAATCCATGGACCACCTCTCCGGGCACAACGCCACCACATCCTCACATTTTACATACATCACATGGCTCCACTGCATGGTGCTGTGACCCATGGAAACCACCAGTCTTGTATGCATTTTAAACATGCCACATGGGCCTTCAACTAGCTCCAACATCCCGCTGTCCTTCCAGCCACACGACCTATAGCCAGGCCCTCTGCTTGATCCAACCAGCAATCAAAAACCACCACAACACTGCTTCCCTGCTTCTCCCTTTTATTTCCTTTCAGTCTTTTTCTTCCAAGATTTTACAGGCAAGCGCCTTGCCCACTACACCACAATAACTTTAGCAAACCTAATACAAACACCTTCAGGAGCCCAATCCAAGAACAGCACCTGCCCTGAAGCTCTGCTGCAAGCAAAGCTGTACCAATTTTCTTGATATTCCCTGCCATACCTTCCCCTAGCAAGCCCTAAACTGAGCCCTGCTGGCAAAATGTGGAAACTCTCCCTCTAACTGCAAACACCAGCTCACATTGTTAACAGGAACTAACCATTGAGCTAAACCAGCACCTCTTGTCTGCTGCCTTACCTGCAGGCCTCAGACCCTCAGTGCCTTACCTTAGATTGCCAATGATGTGTTGTAAATCACTCCTGAAATTTACAGCAAGAAAGAGGGCTCTCTGAGGGTTGCAGGCCCTTATGAAGCACTAAGGACCCCCCAATCAGGACCCCATCATGCCCCTCCCCCTGGACAATAGCCAATGAGCCCCAAACCTGGTCAATTGACACCACCCATGAGGTTATAGCCCCTCCCCTTTTTCTCCTAATCAGCTCCATTTCCCTGCCCCCCTCCCCCCATTCTTTTCTAGCTGGGTCCCAGGACAACCCAGCTTGCCTTTAAGTGGCAAGCTTAATTATTGGAAGAAAAATCCAGGTATTCCTAGTAAAGAGGGATGGACATTTCAAGTTGTGTGGGTAAAAAGTTGTTTGAAATTGCCCTAACAAGTCTTGTTCTGGAAGAACAAAGTCTGTTTCTGTGCCTGTACAGTACCAAATCTTGGGGGCCCACCCTGTCTGCAATTTGTCATCTTTTTTGTGAGAATAAAGCCATATTTCACAATCCCAATTCCTGAGTGGACATTAGATCTCTGTTTCCCATGTGGATTGTTAATGGGGCCCCTGTTGTGATACTTTTAGACCTAGAATATGCCTGGCACCTCTCCCCAGACTGCAGAATAAATATAAATGTTATTTTGTACCCTAAACCCCTAACCTCTTTAGACTGCCAAGCCAGTAATCACCTCAATGCTAGGGATGATGTCTTTTTTGTTTATGCCATCTGGTGGCCTGTTTGCCCTGTTTGTGGCATGGATAGGGGGTCCCAGTTGCCACATGCTGTTGGTAATTGAGGCATGGGTTGCAAAATGTGGGGCTAGTCCAAAGATCTTGGGTGAGAGGATATTGGGGATGTGACTAGGTTTTTTTTTCTGACTGCGGCAGTGCCCCATAACAGAAATAGTTATCAAAGTGAAGTTTTGCCAAGGACAATGAAATTGTGCAAAGGAAAAGTAAAGTTTTGTGCCAAGGTAAGTGCTGTCTAAAGGATTTTGCTGCCTATGTTTTCTCTGGAAAATGTGCCGAATGTGCTTAGAGGCTCTGCTTAAATGGACTGTGAATTAAGCAATGTGTGCCCTTGACCTTCAAAAGTGCTTAAAACTGAAAGTTCAAAATCACCAGCCAAAAGTATTTGTGGACTTTGAGAACAATGTTGTTTAACTGCCCTGTAAGTTTCAAGTGTTTGCTATGGATATTGGGGAAGTCGCTTGTGAATATGAAGAAAAAACTGTGCCAAAATGCCCAAAAAAGCTCTCTTGCCTTGGAAATTTCAAGCCGTGAAAAAAAGTTACATTTTGCCATTTAAATGTGCCTGCTTGACAATCGTCATGAAGGAGTGCATGAGAGAGAGAGAGAGAGAGAGAGAGCTCATTTGCATGGCATTGTGTAATTGGTCAAAATACAATCAAGTCGTGCCCAGTGCCTGGAGTCTCTGAGTCAGAGGACATTCAAGAAGGAGAGCGTAGAGTGTGCGATCATTGTGCAGCTCAGGAGAACCATCACAGAGGATGACAATCATTTTGAACAACTTTAACAAACTTTTTACAAACTTTTCACTGTTGTGCAGTAAAACTGGGCTCCAACCCGACTACCAACCACACAGCCAGTGATCATGGTGCAACACTGCGAGTCCCACAGCCTGACCAAATCAGGAGATCCCTCAAATCCCCAGGAAGGCCACACCATCCAAAAAAGGAACCAGCTACTTGTCTGAGTGAGTACCACGAAATGACTATGAACTGTGTACAGTGCAATAGATTGGAGGCTAAAGCAGCAAAGGATTAAGCAAAGCAAAAATATTGTGGGCAAATGGAATAATGTTGTGGTATCTGTAGCTGATAGCAAAGCAAAACAAATGCTGATGATCTGACCAGGGCAGTGCTAAACAAAGGTTTCAGAACGTGGTAAAGAGTGTAGGTATGTGCTATAAATGTGCTGAGAAATGTGCTGAATGTGAATTTGCAATGTGTACAGTAAACAGCAGCAAATACAGAGTCAAGAGCAACAACAGAGCAAAGCAATGTGTATGTGATGCAGGAAAGGCTTTTGGTAGCTATGACTGGACGTAGTCAGATGCGAAAGTAAAATAACACCAGGCACCATGTTGGGCAGAGAGTGCAACATATTGTAAACACCAGCAAAGTTAAAGTAAATGTTTTTGGACAGATTGCAAACAGGCAACAGTTCTAAAGTGTGACTGTGTGTGAAACAAGGGCAAAGCAGCAGGTTTCAAAAGGTTACATTACAGAGACATTAAAGTTGTGCAGTTAACCAAGTCAGAACCAGTGCTAAATGCTAAAATCTGAGCAAAGTAGTAATTTGGGAATTGTGTGTTTCTGTTACAGAAAATGTCTGGTCAGTCTAGATACCCTCTCCACACCAAACCATGGGTTGTTCAGCAAGAGAGGGAACCAGCTAATTTTGAAAGGCTCTACAAATGTGAAGGAGCTCCAGCTGATGTAGCTCCACCCAACTATTCAGTGCACATCTGTTCAGTTTGAGTCAAATCAGGAAGAGATGTTTTCATGATACCCTATTGCAGGGATTGCCAAAAACAGCATGGCTTGAGTGAAAAGGGTGTCACAATCGACAGCTGAGGGAAAGTAGCTTGTCTGGCCCCTACGTGGACATTGGCACAAGGCCCTCAAAGTACAGAGCAGCAGCAGCAGGTTGATTGTGAACTGGGAAAACCTGAAGAACTGGAAAGAGAATTTTTTTAGGGGAATTTTCCAGTATCTCTGCATGGACAAGCAGAGATGATCTCTTCCACACCAGTTAAAGTGAAGAGGGATATCTCAGAGACCATGGCAGTAAATCAGTGGGTTGCAGGACCCAGCCCTAGCCGCATAGCGGAAGATGAGGTTGAGGAAGCATTACACTGGGAGATAACCACCAATTAGCAGCAGTGAGCAATGGATAGTCTCAGAAGCAGGAGCAGCAATACACTCCTGGGCCAAGTTTGTAGAGCACCAAGAGAATAAAATGGTTGGGGACACAACTCGTGGAACCAGCAAATGGCCAGTAGCTCCAGCCACAGTTGAGCCATGAGACACTATGGAGGGCTCATAAGAAATATCACTTTGTATAGGGTTGGACTGGTTTTTCCCTGTACCACACATCCCATCATGCTGGCATGACCAGATCTGGCCACCCTCAATCCAGGCCATGGGCAAAGAACTACCAAAAAGCAGCAAAGAAGAACTCATGTTAAGATGTTGGGCTGAGGCTGCGTATGGATGCACCTACCTGTTTTTTCCAAGGTGGATGTGGGAGGAAATTAGGGCAAACAGGCGATCCTGTTTATGGGAGGAGGCCAGTAGTAACAATAATGATACAGTGAACTTGTTCATCAAAATTAGACTGTACCACCAGAGAATGACTTTTTGGAAGGCTGGCAGGACTTTATACCTGTACTCTGACAGAATAGTGGACAAGAAGAGCCAAGTAACAGTTCACAATTTGCGAATGACTAGGTCAGATGGGGAAATTATTTATGCCCCCCATCAAGAGTGGTACTACCCAGGAAGTGGCACATAATCCAGAGACAATGCTGAATGCCAGTCAACAACAGCCAAGTTTGCAACCCAACAGGTACAGGGCTCTGTACCAATAGAAGCAGCCATCAGCATCCAAAGATCTGCAACTCTACTGGAGACACAGGTTCGAATCCAGCCAGTGCAGAACTCTGCACATCCAGCAGCAAGAGGTGTGGAGGCAGATCCAAAGATTTTCTATCCATCCATAGGGAGAAGACATCCAATTCCTGGTCCAGCAGCAGAAGGTGTGGAAGAGTCTGATCTGAAGATTTTCATTAGCCCAGCAGAAGGAAGAATCAGGCCCAGATCCAGAGAGGTGATCCAGAATTTAAGCCTCTGTCTAGAGTATGGTAAGACATATAATTTCTTCTTTGACTTTTATGTTTATTAACTGTGACACCCTAGTGAGGATGTCCATGGAGCTGTTGATCCTAAAGAGACACTCCTGAATCTGGACTACAGTTATGCAGGCCTTGTGTTTGTGCAAGAACAGTTTTCGACAGGCCTAGGAGAGACTCTTCTTGTGTGAGGGGCCTTGTGCACTCTGGACATTCTTTCCCTTAGAGTATAGAGTTTGTAGGGACTCCCCTTCCCCCAAATGTGATTTTTTTTTGGTTTTTTATACTGTTTTATTTTTTAGAAAATCCTCTTAAAAATACTTTTTGGGATTGTGTAGTGTCATGTTTGGTGGGAGGTTTGGTCATTGTTTTCTTGCAGGTTGTTTCTTGTTCACAGGTTTTCTTTTACAGGTGTGCCTTGGAGAAGAAAAGAAAAGAAGACAAGAACTCATTAGGGTTCTCTGTTAGGTTGTTTGTTGGGAAATGTATTTAACAAGTGAATGTTAACCATTTTTTTGCTTTTCAGGTATAACGTGTGTAGTTCTGGGGTTTGGGAAATGCACAGTAATGTCATATGTATGTTTTTAAAGCAGTCTACAGTTTAAAATTGTGAAAGATGTTTGGGAGATAGGTTTTCCATGGCAGGTAGCATAGATCAGATAGCTTTTCCCTACAGGGCTAAGGGGATAGACAGGCTGGAGGTCCTGATCCAGATATGGGTCACCAGTGCTGTCTATTAGGACATGCTTCAGGCAGTCTCTTGGAGCCACTGAAAGTCCTGAGATAGTTGTTAGGTGAAGCTAGGTGCTTCACTGGGCATCTGATCTCTGGTGCAACCTGCCTAGGTTTCAGTCTAGGCAGGAGTGAGCCTGGCCAACTCATCCCGTAGGGCACTCAGAGATGTGATAGCCTGCATAGAAGACCATAGCACTTGCTGTAGACAGCAAGTTTGTCTGGCTGGTAATGAGTGTAACCACCCCAGTCCCCCAGGTTACTAGAATCCCATCAGATTAGCCCTAGGAAGATGTAGAGTTCATTAGGAGATCTGGGGAGATGACATCATTGTTTACTCAGTTTTCCTGGGCAGAGAATGGATTATGTCATATAGAATTCTCACAGCAGCATATGTCACTTTGGAACCAGCTGCTCTGGGGAGTTTTTAGAATGTTCAGATGGCAGTGCAGTCAGTCTGAAGTGGGAGCTCTAACAGAGAGGAGCTCTGCAGTGAAGTTCCTGCTGGTCAGTCCAGAGGCTGACTGGGTAGAGGATCTCAGTTGATTTTCTCACCCTAGTTAGGAGGACAGCATCAGTGCCAAGTGAAGTGGGGGAGACCTGTCTGAATAGATTGTGTTTCAGTGGTGTCAAGTGGCACTCCCCTGAAGATAAAAATGTGGTTCAACTGCCAAGAGAAAAGGTGTACAGTTTGGATCTGTAAAAGGCTACTTGGAAGGAGAGAGGTTTTTCCTTCAAGTTTTCCATGTCTGTAAAAGAAAGCAACCAAACTATAAGTACAGATTTATGGGACTGAATTTGGGGGTTGACCTGAGATGTATGTGCCCACAGATAAGGCTAGAGGGTACCTGTCAGGACCCCTGTTTCACCACACAAATGTGCTGAATGTTTAAAGTTAAAGTTTCAAATGTCCTTTAGCATTTCATGGGAAATGAAGGATCCAGTTTGGTGTAACCCAGAAGGAAGGGCAGAGACTGAGCATGTGGTAGGGCTGGGCATAACCCCAGTTTGATTCCCTGGTGAGTGCTAACTGATTAACGCATGGACACCAGTTTGAATGGGGAACATTAACAGATGTCATTGCTCTAGGATAAATGTCTTTCTTAAAGAGTGTGGTAACTCCTACAAAAAATACACATTTGCTGAAAGAAAAGTCCAGGTATTCTTAGTACAGAGGGAAGAACAGTTTGAATTGTGTGAAGGTAAGAAGTTGCTTGAAATTGCCTTAAGAGGTATTGTTCTGGAAGAAAAAAGTATTTTTTCTGTGCTTGTACAGTACCAAATTGTGTGGGCCCACCCTGTCTACAATTTGCCAGCCATACTTCACAATCCCAATTCCTGAGTGGACATTAGACCTCTGCTTCCAGTGTGGACTGTTACTGAGGCCCCTGTTGTGATTTAGACCTAGTATATGTCTGGCACCTCTCCCCAGAATCTGGAATAAATACAAATGTTATTTTGTACCTTAACCCCTTAACCCCTTTAGACTGCCGAGCTGGTAATCACCTCAAAGCTAGGGGTGATGCCTTTTTGTTTATGCCATCTTGTGGCCTGTTTGCCCTGTTTGTGGCATGGATAGAGGGGTCCCGGTTGTCACACACTGTTGTTAGCTGGGGCATGGGTTGCATATGTATTGTGGTATACCTGTAAAGTGATTTATGTGGGTAAGACCATGAGACCCCACAAGCAAAGAATACAAGAACATGTGTGATCCATTGTAAACTAAAAAGAAAATACTCCAGTAGGGATACATTTTGCGATGTTTCATACATTCAAACCAGAAGTCCTGAAATTCATGGGTTTAGAATGGATAGCACAACCCAAGGTAGGAGGAGACAGGGGAAATACACTCCTCAACAATGACAGCAGCTGGATTTTCAAACTCAGTAGCATTAAACCATTAGGATTAAATGATCAGTGGGACCTAATATGTTTTCTAAAGTAATTTTATTAGTTCTGCAGTTCTGTTGAGTACATTCATTATATATTCTGAAATATTATATATTTAGTATAGTCATTAATAATTTCCTTGTTGTTTCCCTTCCAGGTCTTTTGATTAGAAGTTTTGTCTGTGGATCCCTTCTCCCCACTTCATCTTCAACAAGATTAAGTCTGAGCAAGGACTTGATACAATTGGTTGTCTTGAAATAAAATATGGGTGATCACAGCACTCTTTCTATTTTTCCTTTCTTTTTCAATATCTATCTTCCATACTGCTAGGACATTTTTATGTGACTAAATTAGAATTTAATTCAGAATTAAGTGCTATTTCTTTGCATCTTTTCAATTTCACCCTTTAGATATATTAAAATATTATTCCTTATTTGTAGGCTGAGCAATGAGAATGCATGTTTTTGAATGGTGGTGTAGTTATGTACATGGATTTTGTTTTTCTATGTATTTGGGCAACAGGTGTTTGTAAGTATTCATGGACTGATGTTAATAATAATAATGAGCATGTGTATATCTGTGCAACTGTGCTCCCTACAGACACACAACCCGTGAGGTAGACTTACAAGAGTTGAAGTGCTGGGGCAGTGTGAGTAGCAGTGAGATGGTGGAAACTGTGTTTGGACACCCAGATTTCTTATTAAAGCATTCAATTTCATTCATACATTTGGTGTCTGCATTCAATACTACGGAGTGCAGCATTTCTGTTCTGGAACTTGGTGTTAAAGTTAGGAGTAGGCAACCCCTTTATGCTACACCAGCCCACACTGTTGGTTCACAGATCAGACCAGACTGATCCACTTACAGACAGGAACCAAATACTGACTCTGAGCCTGGAACATCTAATACAGTTTCCCATAGGCTGAGCTGTGGGCCAATATTTGTTTACCACTTTAGGGACAGAACTGAGCCTGCACCCTGAAGAAATATTGTAAGTCTAAAATATAAGGAGGGTTTGGAGGAGCAGACAGATAGCATGTATATAGCCAGAAAATTAGAGAAAGATTCCATGGAATTTTTACCATCTGAGATCTATGCCCTTATTCATGTTTCAGGGGAAGATGTATGTGATGCTAGTTTTCAGGGAGGACAGACCCTGGCAAAGTTTTGGACTAAATACCTTCAATTGAAATGTTCCCCTTGATGGGCTCCCTTTATTACAATTCCCCTTATGAAACCCCTTATAAAGACTCACTGTTCTTTTTCAAAATGAAGGTGTACATGTCAGCAGTATTAATTTCTGTCTGTGTCAAAGGTGTGATGGGTCCACCTGATCTGATAATGAAGAGTGAAAATATATGGACTGGTGGATAGAGGTTCATGGAGAAGCTGAAACAGTCTAATTTTGGAGTGGTGCATTTACCAAATAGTTTTCTATTCCTTGGAAGAGACAGAGGGGTCTACTTCTATGCAGGACAACCAAAGGTCTGTTATAAATGGAGCCAAAACTCATTTAACTATTGTACCCAATAGCCCAGTATGAGGTCTGAACCATCCATTAATTCTCCTGTTACAAAATGGCCACCCAAGGTATAATGAGTTAAGCAGTACTTGTGACCAACTTAAGTGTGGTCATTGTTGAGAATTTGGTCATGTATACATGATGTGCAGCAAACCTTTTTGTTGCAACCCTTGTGAAGAAATAGGCTATTCTTTTCACAATTGTCCCTAGGCTTCCAGAAACTTGTCAGATGGTTATGACCAGGACACCATCTTAAAAAAATGGCCCAACATGACTCCCTTGTTTCTACCACCAGCATGAGCCCCCAGGAAGATACAGTGGCGTGAAAAAGTATTTGCCCCCTTCCTGATTTTCTCTGTTATTGCATATTTGTCACACTGGATGTTTTCAGGTCTTTAGACAAAATGTAATATTAGATAAAGGGAACCTGAGTGAACAAATAACACTTGTTTTTTTTTTTTATTTCACTTATTTAATGAAAAAAGTTAACCAACAGCAATTGGCACTGTGTGAAAAGTAATTGCCCTTACACTTAATAACTGGTTACATACATTTAGCTGCAATGACTGCAACCAAACACTTCCTATAATTCAATATCAGTCTTTCACATCGCTGTGGAGGAATTTTAACCCACTCTTCCTCGTAGAACTGCTTTAATTCAGTAACATTTGGTAGGTTTTCAAGCATGAACTGCTCGTTTCAGGTCCTGCCACAGCATCTCTATTGGGTTTAAGTCTGGACTTTGACTAGGCCACTCTAAAACATTAATTTTACTTCTTTTAGCCATTCTGATGTGGACTTGCTTTTGTGTTTTGGATCATTGTCTTGCTGCATGACCCAACTACGCTTCAGCTTCAGCTGACGGAAGGATGACTGGACATTCTCCTTAAGAATTTTCTGGTACAGAGCAGAATTCATGGTTCCTTTAATTATGGCAAGTCATCCAGGTCCTTAGGCAGCAGCATCCCCACACCATCACACTACCACCACCATGTTTGACTGTTGGTATGGTGTTCTTACTGTGGAATGCTGTGTTTGCTTTACGCGAGACATTATGGGATCCATGTTGTCCAAAAAGTTCCACTTTGGACTCATCTGTCCATAGAATATTTTCCCAAAAGGCTTGTGGATCATCCAGGTGCTTCTTGGCAAATGAGAGACGAGCATTTATGTTCTTCTTGGTTAGCAGTGGTTTCCGCCTTGCTACTCTCACATGAAGCCCATTTTTGCCCAGTCTCTTTCTGATTGTGGAGTCATGAACACTGACCTTAGCTGAGGCAAGAGAAGCCTGCAGTTCTTTGGATGTTGTTTTAGGATCCTTTGAGACTTCTTGGATGATTTTACACTGCGCCCTTGGAGTAATTTTGGCAGGCTGCCCACTCCTGGGAAGGGTCACTACTGTTCCAACTGTTCTCCATTTGGAGATTATGGCTCTCACTGTGGTTTGATGGAGTCCCAGAGCCTTAGAAATAGCTTTGTAACCCTTTCCAGACTGATAGAGAGCAACACAATGTTTTTCTGATCTTTTCAGGAACTTCCTTGATCATGGCATAATGTGCTTGTTGAATCTTTGTGCTGGCAATGTGACTCTGATGGTAAGGGCCAAAATAAGTGAGGTTTATATTGAGCAGGGCTGGCTGTAATCAAGCCTGGCTGTGTTCAATCAGCTGACTCTAATTATCCCTTTAATTGGGCTGATTTAACTAGGGGCAATTACTTTTCACACAGTGCCAATTGGTGTTGTTAACTTTTTCATTAAATAAATGAAATAAGTAAAAAAAAAAAAGTGTTATTTGTCCACTCAGGTTCCCTTTATCTAATATTATATTTTGTCTAAAGACCTGAAAACATCCAGTGTGACAAATATGCAATAATAGAGAAAATCAGGAAGGGGGCAAATACTTTTTCACGCCACTGTATCTCTTTAGGTACTTTAACTCTGTGACCTTCTTCTGTCCCCATTATGGAGGAATCAGCTCCCCTGTCCCCTCTACAAAACCAGACATCTTGACTATAGACACAGTCCCTGAACATGCCCCTGTAGCTGCCCAACAGGACACAGCTACTGTTACCCCTTCTATGCCTTCTACCTCGACAGCTGGTATTCAGGATTTTATGCCCGCCCCATCTGGCGTGACAGTGGTTTCTTGAAGGGATACTAGATCTTCAGCAAAGAAATCCCAGTCTGCAATTACCCTTCTTTAGACTACATTTAAGACACTGGGGAAATGGACTCTGAAGTCTCTATGAACTCTCTGCATTCCAGATCCTCTCATAATTTGCCATGTTCTGAGACTGAAGAGGACACCCTTTCTGCTTCCAGCAGACCTGGAAAGAAAAATGAGAAATCCTCTAGAAGGGTGTCACATGATTCTGTGAATTTTTGTTGTAAAGTGTCCCTCCTCTTTTCAGTTTCAGTATGGGGTGCCTGCACATAGCCACTTTAAATGTTTGTAACACATAAGAAATACAAAAACTAGACACCATTTTCTACTGCTTATATCCTTCTAACTTTGCTATAATTTATTTGCATGAAACTAGGCTACATTCCTTGTTTGATTAGATGCAGGCAAGAAAGGCATGAGTCTAAGGTACTTTTTTTGAATATTTGGGGAGGATATAGCTGATAGAGTGGGGATTTTGTTTTGGGGGACACAGTTTCAGGTATCTAGATTGGTAGATATTTCCCTGGTATGGCCATACCTCTCAACCTCTTGCCTCATGAATCAGGGACAAGGCTTAAAAAATCAGGGACAAAGCTTAAAAATTGGTACTTTTCACTCAGAAAGCTGACAGAATGTGACGAGGTACCTTTGGAAATGAGCCTCTGGCTCAAAGGTTGTAAACTGATGTACAATAAATAAATAAATAAATAATATGGGGATTTGTGTTAATATGCATTTTCTGAAAAAATTAACAAGTCTGCAGCTTTAATGTTTGACATTATTTTGTGCTTTTAATCCCCACTGTTCTAAAACAAACAAACAAAAAAATTTTACAAGGGGACGAGAGGGAAAATTCTAAGGAAAAATCAGTGATGTCCCTGAAAATCAGGGACAGTTGAAAGGTATGGGTAGGGCCCTTCTTCTGGATATTTTATATCAAACAGAAGTCTTTTGTTCAATTAATGTTTATGTCCCACAGGTCAAGGCTGGTCAGTTAACTACTCCAGATACTATTTCACCTTATTTACACACTGGGAAGCATGTGACTTTTGGAGGAGATTTTAATTCCCAACTCGATAGTTTATATAGGAGCTGCTATAGGAAAGAAGGTGTAATATGATTTTCATGTGTTACAAAATGTTGTGACAACTGTGGGAATAAAGGATGCTTATAGGTCATTGTATCCTAAGGGAGGAAGTACTTTTCATCATAGGCCTTTTTCTATAAAAACTGATTATTTTTATTTTTATATCACCTTTAATTAATAAAAGTAGCACCTTTTCAATTGATACCTGTTGAATTGTCAGACCATTTACTACTGCATGGTCTTTTTAGATTAAGGTATCTCCATCAGATGATAAAAAAAAGAAAACGGATGCTCAGTACTGCCACTTTAAACCAGCTAGCAATTCTAGTGCTGGTATGTCAGTTACTATTTGTTGGCATTCAGTGTTCTGCTTTAATGATAATCCATTACACTGGTGGGAGGGTTCTAAGATTTATATTAAGAACATTTCCAATAATTCAGAAAAAATAATCTTTAGTCTGATTATTTGCATTATTTATGTCTTAGAGACCAGCTTTATAATTTGCTCACAAAAGCAATCAATACTACCGATACTTATCAGGATCAAATTGATACAGTGAAAGTTGAAATGTACACGTTCCCATATAATCTAGCTGAATCACTGAATATGGAACACAAATCTGGGACACAGAAAACACCTTTTGGAGACCCCTTTGCAGCTTGTAAACATAAGCTGGATCATACAGTGTTTTTAAAATTATCTCCAGAATGTATGTATGATTTAGACACCAGTGCCCAGGTAATTAAAGCTTTGCGCCTGGTGCAAGATGGTTGCATCCACTTTGCACAGGGACTTGCACCAAACTCCAATAAGCAAAGGGCACTTTTTTGTGTGCTAAACATGTGTTCGCCCTTGAGCAGAGATAAGTTATGCAGCGTGCAAAGGTGGGGGCTGGACTTACCACCTATAAAAAGGATGTCTTGAATGGGGGCAAACCCAAGAGGCAGGCTGAGACACTGCAGGCCACAGCCTATGACAGGGCTTTGGGAGCATACATAGTCTACTGATGCAGCAGGTCTTAGACGATGAGGAGAGGGCCAATGCCCACCATGGGCCCATATGTAGGCCATGGAGGCACTATGCTGCACACAGACAGTACTGCTCACAAGTCACATAAAGTCCTCAGTGATGACCATATCTCCAGGCAGCTGTGTAAGATACTGCATGACCAGCTCCAGACAGACATACAGAACTGTCATGCGTTGTCTGTAGTAGTAGCAAAAATGTTATTCATCTGAAAAATAACAGTGAGTAGGTACAACTCGACAGAGACTAGCTCATTTCCAGTAAGGCCCTAGACTGTATCCAATATTAAATTAAACACAGTATAATTACAAGGTAAGACAATAAACATCAAATACATTAGACTACCAATACACTATAATAAAACATATAACCTATAACACACACATTGATACACAAAACCATGAAAAGTTATAGAATAACAAACATTGTTCCAGATCCACTTCCCCCAAAAAGGAGACATCACACTTAATATTGTAGATTTGGCTGCTCAGTTGGCAAAACCTTTTATTGTCACACAAACATAAATAATATACATTTTTACAATATTGAGTTCCTCTTATATTGTCTGTCACATTATATTCCACTCCTCTTTATCTTTCTCTGCTTTCCTTTGTTTTTCTCCCCCGGGCATCGAAACCCAAGGGGGTCCTGTTCCATTCCTTGCCCAGGATGTAAACCGAGCTGGTCTTATACTTTCTCTCCGAGCAGGTCCAATTCCTGCCCCCCCCCTTTTTCTTGTCCACTTATCAGGGTGTCCATACCCTTTTCCTTCTTCCAGATCTTAATTCCTCCATTTTGTTTTCCCTAACCCCCCAATACCCTTCCCCCCTTTTTTCCTTCTCAAATCCTTACTTCCTAGCTTTCCCTTCCTATTTATTTCTTCATTTTTTTTTTTAAGGGGGGTGGGTGGGTCTTGAAATTTACTTACCCAAAGAACCTAGCAGAAAGTGGCCGAGCCCCTCTGTGTTGCCCATCTTAAACCTCTTTTGCACTGCCCTTCCTTGCCTGCCTTTGTTTTCCATTGGCCCTTATCCCCCACCCCCCCGACACTCTGGCGACGTCATGAGAGAGACTTCCCCTTTTATGACCTCATTATCCCTTCCCACCGCCCCTGTTGTTATCCTAGTCTCTTCCTAGGGTCAGCTGACATGGAACAATTATTGCACCTTCAGTTTGAAGAGCTTAAGGTAATGGCTGCAATGTACTTCCCGACCATTGGAACATTGTAGACACTGGTAGGGGACAGAACCGGTATCTCACATTTGGTCACCTCATGCCTGTTGGGCCATTTCCTAGACACTTTGCTGGACTGTGCTGGTGAGTTCATCACATTTCCCAGGACAGCAAACAGCAACCATGCATTAGTTCTATCTTGTTGCACATCTACCATCTGTACTCAGTACCATTGACTGCACCCATGTTGACATCTGGCACCCATTGATGATGGAGTGTAGGCCTATCTCAGTAGGAATGGGTACCACTCCATCAATTGCCAAGTGGTGAGTGATGCAACAGAGTGCATCACTAGTGTCATGGCATGGTACCCTGGCAGTGCCCACGATGCCTTCATACGGAACAGTTCTATCCTGTGTTGGAAGTTTGAATGTGGGGAAATCTCTAGTGGCCAACTCCTCAGTGAATATATCCCACAGGCCCCCCTGCTGCCCCTTATGATACACGATGACACTAACATATGCCTTATAGCTACATAAGTTACAGTGCCTATCCCCTGTGTCCCTAGGTCCTAATGCCCATCCTATGCCCTGCACCCTTTTGCAGAGGAAGGTACAGTGCAGCACACAGGACCACATGCAACATCACTGTGCACATTTTCCAATCCACAATCTCTTTGTGCAGCATTGTGCTTCCTTCCTCTTATACTGAGAAGAGGTAAAATGTGCTTCTAAAATGGCAGGGGTGTATCTATAAACTCTATTCCTGTCTAAAAAGACAATTACCGTCCACACACTTTGGTTTTCTTTTTAAAACTTTAATGTAATCTTGTCCATGATTTATCCCACAGTGTACTGGTCATGCGCAATTCTATAATTTCATTTAAAACCAACCGTTTCTAAGTCCCGTTTCTTTTGTATGTGCAAAAATGCTCTCAATCTATTTGAACATTTTTTAAATTGAATCAACAGGTACTTTTAAGTAGTTGCTAGTCGTAAGGTTCACAACGCTCCACCGGCCATTTATGTGCCGCTAAGTGCTCCATTGTTTTCTTTTTCCTTTTTAGCTGGAAATACACATTCTCAATACTTTTGCTGGTTCCTTTAAGGACAACAACTATTCACAGAGTGCTTTTACCAGTTGTGTAAAAGCAGAAACTCTTTACTGGGCTTATAACACTCCACCAGCCACTTTTAAACCGCTTCATACTCAACTAGAATATTTCATTTTCCTTTCATTTTCCTTTTATTGCACTAGCATGACAAAGTCTCGTTTGCAACATGTACAACCAAGCTCATTTAGATGAAGATTTGTCTCCAGGATGATAGGCAACATGGGCTTGTATGGGGATGATCCTGCAAAACAAATCTGATAGACTTTTGGACTTGGTCACAAGGTCATTGGACAGGGGGCAGGCTGAGGACATCCCATACCTGGATTTCAGCAAGGCATTCGATTCAGTGCTACATGGCAATCTGATAAGCAAGCTGAGTGACCTGTGAGTTTGAGGCAAGCTGCTGGGATGGGTTAAGAGCTAGCTGCAGGACAGGAACCAGAGAATGGTGGTAGGGGGAAAGCTATCCAAACCTAGGCCTGTAACCAGTGGGGTACCGCAGGGCTCAGTTCTTGGATCAGTGCTATTCAACATATTTATTGGTAATGTATTTGATGGGGTCAAAAGCAAGGTCTGACTATCTGCAGATGATACAAAGCTCTGTGGGAGGGTGGACATGGAAGAGGGGAGGCAGAAGCTCAGGGAAGCTCTAGTTAGACTAGAGAAGCCATTGGGCATCTGGCAGTTGGGATTCAACACTAAGATATGCAAAGTCATGCACCTGGGAGCTAGGAATCCCAGGGCCAGCTACTGGCTGTGGGGCATACAGGTGACCATCTCAGAGGAGGAAAAGGATCTGGGAGTGTTGGTTGGGGGTACATGAAATACTGTGCAGTGCTGTAGGGTGGCAGCCAAAGCAAATAAAATGCTGGGCTGCATCACCAGATGAATCACATCTAGGAGAGGAGATTATTCTGCCACTGTAAAGGGCACTGGTGAAACCACACTTGGAGTACTGCGTACAGTTCTGGTACCCTCATCTGAAGATGGACATCAAGCTACTGGAGGGGGTTCAGTGGAGGGTGACCAAAATGATCCAGGGAATGGAGGACAAAACATATGAATAGAAGCTCAAAGAGCTTAACATGTATTCCCTGAAGGGCAAAAGGGAGAAGAGGGATATGATAGAAACCTTCAAGTTCCTAAAGGGGATAAACAGGGTTGGGATGACTGGCATCTTCAGTTTAAGAGGGGAAGGTACAACTAGGAGGCATAGCTTGAAACTGGTGGGAGGTACTATAGATTTAAGAAGGAATTGGGAAGACACTTTTTCACTGAGAGGCTGGAGTCAGGGTGGAAGGAACTGCCAGAGGAGGTGGTATCAGCGAATATGGTGAGTGGTTTCAGAGGGAGGGAGTGGGATAGGGTGAAAAAGAAAGTTAGAACAGGTGAGTGGAAGTGGGTGGGAGAAAAGGGGGTGGAGGGGATGACTCAAGGGTGGGATGGGCAGCTCCAGAGAGCTAGTCTGAGCTGCACACTTGAGCAGACTTGATAGACCAATAAGGTCTTTTTCAGCTGGCTATTTTGTATGTTCATATGTCCAGTTCTGGAGACCACATCTCCTGAAGGACATAGACAGAGTGGAGGCAGTCCAGAGGAGGACAACTATAATGGTGCAGGGTCTGCATCAACAGCCCTATGAAGTGAGACTAAAGGACCTAAAAATGTACACTGGAGCAGAGGAGGGAGAGGGGAGATACAGTATGTAAGATACAGGAAGGGAGTATTTTTCAGAAGAAGGGCTGAAGAACAAGGGGACATGTTATGAAACATAGAAACATAGACTTTGACGGCAGATAAGGACCGCTAGGCCCATCTAGTCTGCCCATTTCCCTACCTACAGGATAGGCCGCAGATCCTAGTTAACCAACAGCCTATTTCTTCCTACCCCCGACAAGAATTGCCTTATGTCTGTCCCATGCATTCTTGAAATCTCCCACAGTTTTAGACCCCACAACCTCCTCAGGAAGGCAGTTCCATGCATCCACTACCCTCTCTGTGAAATAATACTTCCTCACGCTGCCCCTGAACCGTCCTCCTTCTATCTTTAAATTGTGTCCCCTTGTTCTTGTAAGTCTCTTTTTCTGAAAGATGTTACCCTCTTGGACTTTGTTGATTCCACTGAGGTACTTAAAAGTTTCTATCATGTCCCCCCTCTCCCTTCTTTCCTCAAGGGTATACATATTAAGCTCTTTTAGTCTCTCCTCATACGGCTTCTCTTGCAGACCATGCACCATTTTAGTTGCCCTCCTCTGGACTACCTCTATCCTGTCTATGTCCTTGCGGAGATGAGGTCTCCAGAACTGGACACAGTACTCAGATGGGGTCTCACCAACTGTCTGTACAGAGGATAACAACTTCCTGTTTTCTGCTGCTGATGCCTCTCCTATACATCCCAGTATACCCCAGCCCTCCCTACTGCCTTCTCACATTGATTGCTAACCTTAAGGTCATCTGATATGATTACCCCCAGGTCCCTTTCCTTTTTTGTTGTTCTTACTACCTCCCCACCCATTGTGTATTCTTCCCCTGGGTTCTTGTTTCCCAGGTGCATTATTTTGCACTTCTTTGCATTGAATCCTAGCTGCCATACTTCTGACCATTCCTCCAACCTTTCCAAGTCCCTTTTCATCCTTTCCATGCCTCCTTGTGTATCAACCCTGTTGCAGATCTTTGTGTCATCTGCAAAAAGGCATACTTTTCCTTCCAGTCCCTCTGCAATGTCACTGATGAAGACATTAAAAGGACTGGACCCAATACTGAACCCTGCTGTACCCCACTAGTAACTCCTCTTTCTTCAGAGTGGACTCCATTTACAATTACCTTCTGTGTCCTGTTGTGCAGCCAATGTTTTACCAGGCTTCCACCCTGGGACCCACTCCCAGGCTGGTTAATTTGACTATTAATCTTTTGTGGGACTGTGTCAAATGCCTTGCTAAAGTCTAGGTAGGCCATGTCCACAGCCCCTCCCTGGTCTACTACTTTGGTCACCCAGTCAAAGAAATCTATTAGATTTGTCTGACATGACCTTCCTGCTGTGAACCCATGCTGCCTTGGGTTCTGTGCTCCACTGGCCTCTAGGTACTCAACTATTCTTTCCTTCAGAAGTGACTCCATCACTTTCCTACCACAGAGGTCAGACTGACAGGTCTGTAGTTTCCTGCCTCTGTCTTGGTCCCACTTTTGTGAAGGGGAATCACATCCGCCTTCCTCCAGTCCTCGGGTACCACACCATCCTCCCATGATTTATTAAAAGAGTAGCCAGTGGTTTCACTAGTTCTCCCTTAATTCTTTTAGAATTCTGGGGTGAATTCCATCAGGACCCATTGCTTTGTCCACCTTCAGTTTTAGGAGTTCTTGCAGAACCCTTTCTTCTGTGAAAGGACTGGGATCGACCCCCCTATCAAGAGTGCTTCTGTTAATTGGATTAGGCACTTCCGCCTCCTCTTTTGTGAATACTGAGCAGAAATATTCGTTCAGTATCCCTGCTTTTTCACTGTCCCCCTCTGCCCACCCACCGTTCATTCTATTCAGCCTCACTATCCCTCCCTTTGTCTTTCTACGCTCGCTGATGTACCTATAAAAGGTTTTATCCCCCTTCTTAACTGAGTTGGCGATCTTTTCCTCAGTTTGGGCCTTTGCTATTCTGACTTCCCTCCCTGCTTCCTTCTGCCTTAACTGGTACAGCTCTCTGTCCTGCTCCTTCTGTGTTTCCTTATTCTTCCAGAATGCTATCTTTTTCTTCCTGACTTTCACAGCCACCTCTTTTGAGAACCATAGTGGCGTTTTCTTTCATTTTGATTTGTTTATTTGCTTCACACAAAGGCTTGTTGCCTCTGTGATGGCAGTTTTGATGATTCCCCATTGTTGTGCCACACCTCCTTCTAGCCTGTTTGCTAGTGCTTTTCTGAGGCAGTCTCCCATCTTGCCAAAGTCAGCCATCCTAAAGTCCAGTACCCTCACTTTTGTATGGCTTGACTCTGTAGCTGAGTTTAATGTGAACCACACTGTTTGATGGTCACTTGTCCCCAGATGGCAACCCACTTCTAGATCAGAGATCCTCTCACTGCCCCCGTTTGAGAGTACGAGGTCTAAGATTGCTCCCTCACGAGTGGGTTCCGAAACTAGATGTCTAATGCCTGCCACCTGTAGGGCATCAAGAATGGCCCTGCTCTTGGATGTGGCTGCAGCAAATGTGCTCCAGTTAACATCTGGCATATTCAGGTCTCCCATCAACAGTATCTCCCCTTTCTCTGCCATTCTAAGAATACCTTCTATCATATCCTTGTCCATTCCCTCCCCCTGACATGGGGGTCTGTACACAACCCCTGTGCGGATTGTGGTGCCCTTTCCAGTCTCCAAGGTGACCCACAGTGCCTCCTTTCCATCCTGTTTACTCTTTTGTTCATTTGCTTTTATCCCTTCCTTTACATAGAGAGCTACTCCTCCCCCTCTTCTCCCCTGCCTGTCTCCCCTGTAGGTTATGTACCCTGGTATGTTAACATCGCAGTCATGGTTCTCTGTGTACCATGTTTCTGTGACTGCTACAATATCCAGGCATCCCTCTTCCATCAAGGCCACCAGCTCAGGGAGCTTGTTGCCCAGACTATGGGCATTGGTACTCATTACCCTCCATTTCCTGATGGCCTTACTCCTTTTTGCCCCATCCCTGTCCTTCTTGCCTTTGTCACTTTCTCCATTTACCCCTGCCCTTCTCCCCTCGACACCTCTATGTTGGTGTTTGCCGCACTTACTACCATGATTATTTGGGGCTAGATTCCTGTTCTTTCCAGTGCCTCCCCTTGGCTACTTTAAAAGCTTTGCCAATGAAGCATTTAAACCTATCACCTAGATCCTGGTTCCCCTCCCGGACAGATGCAGCCCATCATGCCAATATGGGCTTGCATCACTCCAGGTGGACCCCCAGTCCCCAATGAAGCCAAATCCCTGAGCTCCACACCAGTTTTTCAACCACTGATTGAATCCCATGGTGCGGAACACCCTAGCCTCTCCTATGCCATAGATGGGCAGCACCTCCAGAAGGTTACCGTGCATGCTACTTGACTAAGGCCCCTCCCAATTCCATAAACTCTTCCTGCACTTCTCTAATCCCTCTCTTAGCCAGGTCATTTGTCCCTAGGTGGACAATGACATCCAGCTCCCTTCCCTGTGCAGCTGCTCCGGCAATCCTGAGGATTCACTCCCTGTCCCTCCAAGCCATGGCACCAGGCAGGCACCTCACCTCCCTCTCCCCTTCCTCCCCCAGTTCTACCTTCCAATGAAGCTGGGGGGGGTAGATTTAGGAGAGATGTGAGGAACTGCTTCACAGAAAGAGTGGTAGATTGCTGTAACAACCTTTCAGCAGAGGAGAGGGGGGCCAAAACAGTGGTGGATTTGAGAATGCATGAGATATGCACAAAGGAATCATAGTGGAAAGGAAGGAGGAGGGAGAAAGAGCTGTAGATCTGGCACTGTCTGATGTAATAGTATACATAGGGAGAAATGAGCAGACTGGTTGGGCCATGTGGTCCTTATCTGCCATCAAATATTATGTTTCTGTTTATATGCTGCATTCCTCTGTGGTCAGTGATGGATACCTGTGTGTGGCCCACCATACATGATGTGAGCCTGGGGGGGATTCACCTCAGGGGTTGTGCTGGGGGACACTCACCCTCCACATGGGGCATAGGCCTACTAATGTCACTGTGGTGTGTCATGGTCTGTGCAGTCTACTGCTGTGTATCTACGTGCTGTTGGCAGGGTGCCCTGTGTCTGTCTGTCATGCCATGATATACCCTCCATCGTGTGATGATGAGCCCCCTGTGCCACCAGATAGGTGCTATAGAAAGTTGATGGTAGTACACACAGCCCGGTTGTGCTCCCCTCAGTGTTGGTCAGGCCTGTGCTACCATCTGCTTGGGACTGTATATGCATGGTTGTCCTTAAGTGGTTGGTATTGACCTCTGTAGTTGCAGTATGCCACCATATCCAGCCGTGTGCATGATACAGCCGTCGTGGTAGTCCACCTGTGCTGGTGCCATTACCTGTGCCATATGCACTGTGTGGCATGGCTCAGTGGCTCAATAAAGCCCTGCATTTCTGGTATGGGGAAAGTGGACGGTGGGGCCAGTGGTGGGCAGTGCAAGTAGGGTACTATATGTGAATGACATCATTCAGCTGCTGCAGCAACTAACCAACACAGTGATGACTAGGATATGATTACTCCACTATACATGTGTGGGACCAGCCACACAGTCAGACACAATGGGGCTGTGCAGGGCCAATGACCTGAGCAAGCCCTGTATTGCAGGACACACTCAAGGTTGGACTGGGATACAGGGTGCCCTCCTGAACAGTGAATACAGGGGCCTACCTGGAAAATCAACGGGGGGCCCAGGGTGACACACTCATATCAGTATTCCACTTCATATTGATACACTAGTCCTGTGTTTGCATCTTACATTTACCGACTGTGCCCCAGATGCCCTATTTAATTAGAAAAGAGGTGATCAATACACAGAGTTTCAAAGTTTAGAATTTGGGCAGGTAGCCAACTGATGGGGGCCCACCTGGTCATGTCCAAGTATGCTGGTGGGCCAGTCTGACTTTGGACACATGCTACTTAGGGTGGCATCAGTGTTCACTGGGATGGCAGGTGCCTCTAGGTCACAATGCATCATACATGAGTGTTGTGATTGGGGCACAGTGTGCCATGTGCCCACCCATGTACAGCACTGCTGCACATGTGCGTTATCCTGGTTACTGCACACAGTGCTGCATGGTGGTCCCAGTCATTACAGCTGTGTTATATGCACCACATGTGTGTTCTTGAGCCCTTCCCCTGATGCCACCCAGAGAGAGGCTCCTGGATGTCTGCGTTCTGCATGCCAGTGGTAGTCTGTGAGCTGGATGCCTGATCACTGGCCATGGGTTGTGTGGGTATGATTACTTGCCACTCGGGCCATGTCACTGCCTATCAGACTCCAGCTTGCTGCTGCTGTTGCATATGCTGCATTCATACCTCGGGCATGCCTACCAGTGTCGTGTGTCCATTCCATGGCTCGGGCATGCTCTGGAACAGAATGGCATAGCCAGTGCATGTGCACTCCTCCACTGTATGGGTGCATGATGCTGTCTCTGGTATAGTATGACTGGTCCACCTTGAATGTTTAACTCCTGTGATCTATGTATGACATGGTGGCCCAAGTGTTGTCTGGTTGTACCTTGTTTGCATATGGTAGGTCACACCTACATTTCACATTCTGGGTGCACAGCTGTCTGAGTTCATTGCCTTTCTGTCCATAGGTGCTTGGGGAACTTTTAGACATCAGAGGCATGTGGAAGACACAGAGGGATGTGACGACCTTCTGCACCAGATTGTCTGCAGCATCTGCTGATTTGCCAGGTAGAAGAAAACACAGAGGCTGTTAAGACCTGGCTATAGCTCACCAACAGCAGTAGCCACAACTACCACCACCACCACCTGGTGGGTGTACAGGTGTCCATGTGATGTGTTGTCCACCCCTTTATGGATGGTTGCCCCAGTTGTTTTTTCCCCACCTGTTGTTTTCACTGTTGTTGCGTTCCGTTTAATGTTACATGACATGTTGCCTTTTTATTAGAGTAAAGATCTTTTTGATATTGAAGCTGCTGTGTCATATGTCTGTCATTGGTGCCCTCCCCTCCCACCAACAGCCATCTCCAGTGTGCAGCTCCTCACTCAGTCATCTGGTCAGGGCTGTGCCACTGCTTGCCTCCGTGTGGTCCACACTGTCCACAGTGCTATATTCAGAGCTGTGCTGCTGCTGCTGCAGTGCGCTGTGCAAATGCTTGTCATTTACGTGGCATGCAATCTGCTGCATATTCAGAGGGTTTGGTGCCTGTGCTATGCCTCTGAATATGGCAGTCTAATGGAGTGGGCAAGCACAAGTGTAAGGGAAGAGTGTAAACATTTCACTTCTGTGCACGTTTGAATATGTTGCCCCAGGAGGATGTTTACTGTGGGTGAAACTTCTTTTGTAAATGACACTTTTTTACTATGGCTATTAAAAAAATATATACTTTGACGCTGGATGGACCGGTCTGTCCCATGTTTTAAGCAATGGCATATGGTAGTGCTGGATATGTTGCATGTGGAATGCACATTAGCATCCATGAGACATTGCTTTCAGGTGCACCTCAGGTGCTGGGCCCCTTGGATGCCTGGCTGTCCACCCTAGGGCACTAACCTCATCATCAGTGTCTATGCTTTTTGTTTACTTGCATGTATGCTCATTCCCCTTCCTGTTCCATGGCCTGGCATGGTGGGGGTGGGGTAGGGGTGGTTTAGGAGGAGGGTGGCGGGTGACATGTTACTTGCCCAATGTCTGTTCTGCTTGCCATAGTTGTTGCTAATTGTTTGCTTGTAATTTTTATAAATTCCATAAAGTTTATTCAATTAAAAAATAACACTTTTAATGTGGTTCCAGAGACCGATTAGTCTTTTAAAAAAAATGTTTTGCCTTTAAATGTACCACTAATTTGAGAACAGTCAGTACAGGCTCTTCTAGCCCCAGTGTCAGTGGAAGAAATCAAATAAATATTTTTAAAGTTGAATTTTGGATCCTTCACTTGGATCTGTTAGTTCCTGTGCCTCCATCTGCAGTCTATTACAAAAAAGTTTGGATAGAATCATAAAATCTGAATTCTGCAGACTGATAGGCCTCCAATTATGTACCTGAAAATATGCATCTGATTGCCTAATGTACTTACCTAGTTAACAAAATATAATTAAATAAATAGATAGGATTTCTAATGATTTCTATAAAACCTTTGTACTGTAGCTATTCTATCAAGCTTTTGTGACAAGTATTCCAGTATACAGTATGCTGAACTCTTTTAGTTTCTCTCCT
Organism: Neoceratodus forsteri; assembly: GCA_016271365.2. Classification (NCBI taxonomy): domain Eukaryota; kingdom Metazoa; phylum Chordata; order Ceratodontiformes; family Ceratodontidae; genus Neoceratodus; species Neoceratodus forsteri. The sequence continues at coordinate 598,129,253 of CM028133.1, read as the reverse complement.
ACCTTCGGTGAAGCATTGCTTATCATTTTATTTAAAAAAAGGTAATAATAAAACAGTAATATTGCTCTCTTAAGTAATTGGAGGCCTTTCAGTCTGTTGAATTCAAATGTTGAGATTATATCTAAACTCTTTGTAATAGACTGCATATGGTGGCACATGAACTAATAGAATCAGTTCAGACTTTCTCCATTCCTAATATCATGATCTAGTCAGGAAAATCTTCTCATTCTGAGATATATAGAACAAGCCAATAACTCTGTCAAAGTGTTTTTCTTTCTTTAGATTTGGAGAAGGGCCTTTGACAAAGTATCCCATACATATTTCTTTGCAGTTTTGGCTCACTAGGGTATTCCTAGTAATTTTATTGCTTGGATTAAACTATTGTGTTGAGTTCAGAGGCTATAGAAACACCTTTAATGAATATGATTTGGGGGAGAGCTTTCCTGATTACTGTTGTAGTGCATGTACTGTGAAGGGGAACTCTCATCTTCAGGATTTCCGCATTCTGTCCTGAGCAGGTATTTTGTGTCAGGTTAAGCAATGGATGGTTTGAACTTGAAACACAGCTATTGGAAGTAATGATTTAATGTCTGAAAGTCCATAAAAAGTTACTTTGAGTGAGCTGTTGTGCTTACCTGCAAGTCTTAGTAGTCCATAGTTACAGTATTCATATGTAAAACAGCCTGTAATTCAGGGCTGAGGACAGCCATGTGTATTAGGCTTCTGACAGGCAATGATGTCACCACATCCATGACTGCAGATAAATCCAACAGGTAAATAGGAAGTTGGTTATTTTATTAAGTGTGTTTTAAGGTGCTATTACAACACTTTCTACATTTATAATAATTGTTTTGTACATGCAATGAAACTAGGGAGTTATCACCTTTACATTTCAAACTACTAGTAACAATAATTCAATAGAATTCTGATATTGGTATGTTAGAAAATACCATGTTTATTCAGTCCAGAAGATTTCAGTAAGAATCTGTCATACTTTTAGCTTTATCAAAAGAAATAAGATACTCACTTAATAATACATTTCAAGTTATGCATGTTTTAAACACTGTTGTCCATCTACTGTGTTTTTGCAATTAAATAATTGTGACCTACAGTATCTTTGTCTTTTCAAATCAAATATGGATAGAAAGAGAATAATATTTGCAGAGACATAAATGTTTACAGATGTTTTTTGTTACAATTTTTGTCAAGGAAAGGAACACTGAGCTGAAACTTCTTTCTCAGTGTGTTTGGGAGTACAGGGAGGTTAAGTGATTTGTTCAGCATCACACAATATGCAAGCAGAGCATGCTGAAATCAAAACCAATTCTGCTGGATGAACCAACCATTTTCACAGCTCATTCCCACATCTTGTAGGCTATGTTGCCAGCCCATCATCACAAACTACACATTTCAAGACTGGCTCTAAGGTGTCAATTGGTATGGGGCCCCATATTATGATTTCTATACCCTGGTTGTGTTCAAGTCAATACCAATTTCTGGGGCTGCCACAGTACCACCTTCTAACTTTCTTGTTCCAGCCCCTCTCTTATAGCTTGTTCTCTTACAATCATGGGTTTCAGGCGTCAACTGAGGTCTACAAGATGAAATGTGGTCCTGTACCTACTTGTCAGGCAGTGTTGGGTAAGTTACTTTTTCTATTACTTTCTATTTCATTTAGAAACTTGATCCAGGAAGCTCTGTGAAGTCATTAGCAAGGATGGAGGCGTACTAGAAAAAGTAATACACCTGACAGTTACAGTTACTTATTTCTTTTTATAAAACACAATACAAAAATAATAAACTGTAACAGATGACATTTATTTGAAAGTAATAGGTTAGTTACTAGTTACTTTCAAATTAATGTAATCAGTTACAGTTACATATTACTTTTGTATAAAAAAGACATAAGTAATTGTAACTGTAAGGTGTATTACTTGTTCCAGTACTTCTCTATCCTTGCTAGTGACTGCACAGAGCTTTCTGGAACAAGTTTCCAAAATTAATAGAAAGTAATAGAAAAAAGTAACTTACCCAACACCGTTGCTAGGCATCATGGGGCCATTCTTGGAATGTGTGGTTTTTGATGATCAGCCAGTAGTGTAGCCTAGAGATTAAAGCAAAGAGCTGTGAACAAGCTTGGTTCATCTAGCAGAATGGGTTTCAATTCCAACATGCTCTGCTTGCATATTGTGAGACCCAGAGCAAGTCACTTAAAGGAAAACTAAAGTCAAAATTTACAAACAAAAGTCAGCACAGTCGTGCTGAGGGTTGAGGCACTGGATGCCCCACTTCAAGCTATGCCTGCACCCTGGTTCGGGAATGACCTTGGATCACTGTGGTGCCAGCGTGGGGGGAGCAGAGCAGGATTGAGCATGCCGATGGGCAGTTCTCCTCTCCTGAGGGTGGTGAGGGTGGGTTGGCGCTCCCATGTAGTTCTGCTCCCACTAGGTGGAGGTCCAGTGGGTAGCTTAGGTGGAGAGAGGGCAGTAAACAGTTACAGGAGGTGGAAGGGGCTGAGCTTGTGCCATGGGGTGTCCAGCATTCCTCCACATGCTTGCACAGCCATGTGCTGGGGCCTTGGGGTGGTCAGGGAGAAAACCTGTAAAATGCCTAAATGTCCTTGCTGCCGGATGACGGGAAGAGGCAACAGGGACCAAATAACTAAATAAAAAAAAAAGTAATTCACAAAAAAAAATCTTGTGTAGGGTGTTTTGATTTGTAAGTGTACTCCTGGTAAGTCCTTTTCTTTATTTGTTGAAAGGTGTTTTTTTTCTAAATTTGCTTGCTGATTTTGTGGCCCCTGGGGATCTCCATATTAGCACTACTAATGGCTCTTCTTGTTCCTAAAAATCCCTCCTGTTCCATGTGGCAGCGATGTGTCCAGGACCATTAATTCTGTTTTTTATCACACACCTGGCCTTACCTGCTACCCTGACTCACCCAGTATCACTGCTCTGCCTCCCCAACAGGGACCGCTCATATGAAAAAGGGGGACTGCTCACACAAAATTGAGCATCCCAGACACAACTGTGTTTTGTTGTATTATACAGTCCAGGATCCTAAAGGACCTACATATCAAATGATCCCCACTAACTCCACTGATTGCATGGGAAAGCTGACTTGTCACTATCCCCTTAGCTCTGTTGCAGGTCCAGGACTCATCCCTGGGTGCTGCCATGATCTGCCGGGAGACTGTGGTCCCTGGGTTTATCTCTTGATGAGGACCCCTTAGCGGTGGAGATGTTCTCATCCCTGTGTGTCTTCTTCCTGTTGATCAGGTGTAAGGGGTAAGCAGAGAATTTTTGTAGTTGTTTGCATCCCCAGCTTTATGAATGGTTGTATGTCCCTGAGATGGGTTCATGGTGATGTCCCTCCTTGGCACTGACCCATGAATACATATGGGCTTGTGATTCATGTGACTGGGGGAGCCGCTGGGGACCCATGGACTCAGCAGAATGTGCCCTAAATGCCTATACTGCTCCTGGTGCTCCCTATGACAATACTAGGACCCAGTAATGACTCTTCTGTACAAATGCCGGTAAGTAAATGGATACTAGGGCTGCAAAACAGGTGAGTCTCATAGCAAGTAATCCAAATGTTGCTCCTTGTACCAGGTGTGAGCAATCTATCTCAGTCCAATCCCATAGGCCTAGTAATCAAATAGAAACTCCTGAGATCTGCCAAGTACAATCGGCCTGAGTACTTAATGTGTCTCTAATTACACAAGCATGTCACACCTCCCCCCCCCACTATGGTTCACTTTTTTCAGAAAATATTGTAAATAGATGGAACAAATGCTAAGGGACAATGATTGTTTACCTTTTATCCCAATAATTCAATGCATATACTGCTGTTTTACTTTTAATATCGCATCCAATAATGCCCAAGGAGTAATTTAATGTAATGCATACTGTATCTCACGAGATCTTTTGAGCCACACAAACACCCCACACTCACAACCTTGTGGGCTCACTCTCCCCCAACCCAGAGGTGGAGTCTTTGGTTCTTCATCTATGAGGGACCATTTGTCAAGTTTGCTCCTCAACCAGTCTTTACACTCCATATCCCACCAGTCATTGATACCTTATATACAGTACTACTGTCATGGATAGGAAAAACCCCACTGACTGGTCAGGAGTGACAAGGTGTCTACTGTTGATCAGTGCTACCCAATTTCCCCACTGATACTAAGCCCAGGAGTGTGAATCAGAACCTTCAGCCTACTAAGAAGGGTCAGGTCAATTTCCTATCACCTCTGACAGGTTTGTCTACTTATATAGTTATGGTTGCTGTTGTTTATTTAATTATGTTCTGTCTGAGCTCTCGTACTTGTTCTGGCTCACTATGTGCTCATATATCACTGAAGTTTGGATATATTAAAGCATTGCATACCTGAGCAGGGACAGTATAAAATCCCAGGTGGCATTTCTTAAATCTGCCTCCTCTTTACCCAGCACTCATCTGAACAGGAACATATACCCTGAAATTCCTAATGACTGACATACAGTTACTTAGCTAGAATGTCAGAACCCCCTGCCTAACACAACATACAGTAGAAGCATTCCAGGACCTCTGAGGTTTCACTGCACCTTGCTTTTACTTGTCCCAGGCCAAAGCCTCCATGTCACATCCCACCATAGGGCCATCATACACTGCATGGAGGAACATAAAGAAACTTCTGGCCATTCCTCTAACTCACCCCAATTACACACCCCTATGGGACAATTTAGATACTATGGTGGATAAAGCTCCTATCAAATGGAACCCCTGGGAGTAAAAGGGAATTAGGGTGCTATGTGATCTTCTCATGTAACACTCTAATACAATTAACTCATCCCAAGGGCTCCAAACCACTTTTGGTCTGGACAGGATGGATTTCTGTCACTACCTACTAATCAGAAGTGCAGTCCACCATATCCTCCCACAACTCAAAACTCTGGGATCCTCCCATCCAACACATCCACTTTTGACCTGGGCTTGACAACACCGGGGTAGACCAGATAGAATGTATTGATACATAAAAAAATAAGCTGCCAGATCCCATGATCTAATCCTGATAACAATGGGCTAAAAGCCATGGTAGGTGACCTGAGGAGATAGACTGGGAGCGTCACTGGTGCTCAGCACACAAGGCGGTCAGAGACCCCAAGGTGCAGTTAATCCAGAATAACATGTAGCACATATGGTACAATGCATCAGAAGTATTGCACAAAGCACACCTGGTACTAAACAGCAACTGTTGGAGATGTGGGGTTCCCAGTGGTGATCTACTTAATTTTCAATCACATGGGTGCATTGTGCATATTTATGAAACAAATACAAAAAGAGGAGCAAAGAAGAAAGTGCCTTAGCTGGCATTTGAACCCGGGACACTTGGAATACAGTTCCAGTCATGCTAACCAGCTGCACCACCAAGGTGACTGGAACCTGGGTCATCCTGGAGTACACATTACTCTTTCTCCAAAGTACAACCTGGTGCTGCACAAATAATTACTTCATTTTCAATCACATAAGTGCAATGTGCATATACAAAAAGAGGAGAGAAAGAAGTAAGTGCCTCAGCTGTGACTTAAACTCAGGCCACCTGGAATTCCAGTCCAGTCGCACTAACCAGCTGTGCTACCAAGGCAAGTGGAACCTGGGCAGTCCCAGAGGATACATTGCTCCTTCTACAATGCACAACCTAGTGCTGCACAAATAATTACTTCATTTTCAATCACATAGAAGCAGTGTACATATGTATGGAACACACACAAAGAGAGGAGAGAAAGAAGTAAGTGCCTCAGCTAGGATTTGAACCCAGGCCACCTGGAATACCGTTCCAGTCACACTAACCAGCTGCACCACCAAGGCAACTGGAACCTAGGCCATCCCAGAGTACCAGGTTGTGCATTGGAGAAAGAGTAATATTTCCTCCTTGGACAGCCCAGGTTCCAGTTGCCTTGGTGACGCAGCTGGTTTGTGCGACCAGAATGGTATTCTGGATGGCCTGGGTTCAAGTTCCAGCTGAGACACTTACTTCTTTCTCTCCTCTGTTTGTAGGTGATCTACTTCACATTATCTGGGACTGCCCAATACAGATCTTTTCTGGGCAGATATCGCTAAAATGTTAAATAAGGTCTTTGCCTTATTAATAACCCCCTCTCCTGAATAGCTCATTCTGGGGAACCCAGATGAAGTCATTCACCCCCCAGCTTTGAAGTAGATATCAGCTGTCTCAATAGAAGCTAAACAAAATAGAAGAAGACTTCGCTCACACATCAAAAACACACCTCTGCAATATTGGGGTATGATAAAACAATATTTTATCATAAACAAAGTAAAACAGTAGCACCCCCTCACTAAAGTTTGCCCAGGCCATCCCCATTATCCTATACTTAGTCAGCATATGGTGTACATGTAAATCTGCCTGACCTACAGTCCCTCATGTGGACATTGTGATGTCATTAGTTAGCCATTTTTGCATTGTAAATCTAGTTAGGTTAGTTAAGAAGTACTGTAATATGCTTATCTTCTTTCCCTATTATTTACTGTGATTATGCTAAGAAACACTATATCCTAAGTGAAACCATTCAGCCAAGCTAATTACAGTTTATATAGCAAAACCTAAGAAAACCGATCATGGTTTATGCAGCATATTTGTAGTCTGCAGCACCGCCTGCTGCTATAAGAATATAACCATAATTATTAGTATTTCTGCCAAAGGTTACTGATAACTCAGCTGTATTACTGACTGCTCCATTGTTGTAATGATACAATAATAATGTTACACGGAAAGTGTTACACCAATTATGTTGCAGCCGAAAGGGCACCTTAGATAACAGCTATTCTGGCCACCAAATTAGCCAATCAGGATAATGTAGAATATGCTCTCCATGTGTATTTGAGCCATTTCCATAGCAATGGAACTTGATCTTATCTTAGTATAAGTAGGATTATTTACTGTAAGCTCACTGAGCTTTTTATGATGACATCCCTATGGTGGAGGTTCCAAACTCCCAGCTGACAATAAGGGAACCATTATGCATGCATGTATCATGTACTTGGGAGTAAACCAATACACCTTTACTCTGTAAGTACCTGCTTCCTGTGTTGTGCTTTGCCATCAGGTGTAGAATCTGTCAAATCTTACCCTAAGGTTGATCTTTCATGTTGTACTGATGCTTTTTGGCTCCATCTTTGGGTGCTGCACAGCTGACCTATTCCTGAATAAAAGCTAAACACCTTATACTAAGAAGATGGAGCACTTCTGGTGTCCCTAACTTAGCTGAGATGCGCAATATCCCATCACTTCTAACCCAATTTGAGAAGTTTTCACATCTCAAAAATGAACACTATGGTAAATTATCAGACTAAGTGGGATCCATACCTTCACTATCTGTGTGAAAGGAATCCTGATGTTGTCACACCCAATGCCCCAGATCAAACAGGAGTAGACTAACTCACCAGTTGAATAGATAATTCCTAGAAGGCATCCTCCAGGGAAAGCCAATGTCATGGGTTCTCTGATAATTGTATTAACTCTCTGACACACTTAAAGGCATGCTCTAATACCCTGACTCCAGTGAAAACAGTGTTGTGTATATATACAGTAATATAATTATAGGCTCAGTTTGTTTGTGTTTGAAGGCAGGGGTGTGCAAAAAAATATTTTGCCTGCAGAACTGAAGCAAAAGTCAGATTTTTGCTTCTACAATGGTTCAGAAATCCATTTCTGAACTTTCACAGAAATTCTGTCTCCCCTATAATTCACAAACATTAATAAAAATGGTTCCCTGGTAATTCCTGGTGGCTAGAGGTACCTCCCCCCACCTGCCTCACAAGAAAATAACATTACATATCCCTATTCCCTGGTGGCTAGTGGTCCCTTCCTCCACCTGATTACCAGCCTGACTTTTAAAAAATGTTTTTCCTTCCTTACATAGTGATCTTTTCCCCCATCCCCTGCCCTACACTGCCCACATAGCCCAAGTCACAAATGCCCTGGTGACTAGTGGTTCCTACCCTCTACCCATTCACCCCCCATCTCCATCAGTAACATTAAAAAAGTCCCTGGTGGTCTAGTGGCTTGTAGCTTTCACAATCAACTCATCCCTGACTGCTCCCCATCCCTAATCCCCAGTCCCCAAAAACATTTTTAATCCCTGGGGGTCTAGATCCCACCAAGCCTCCACCCCAGTAGGTGTCCCACTATCTAGCTCCCACCCTATCGTAAACCCCAGCAGAGCAGACTGGCACAGACCTCCTCTCTTCACAATGGCTGGCCCATCCACTGAGCTGTCAATGAATGAGTGCATTCATTGACAGCTCAGTGGGTGGGACAGCTGTGGTGGAGAGAGTAGGGCTGTGCTGGTCTGCCCACTGGGGTTTGTGTGGGTATTGGAGCAGAGTGGCATGGGACACCTGCTGGGGTGGTGGGTATGGGCACTAGACCACCAGGGATTGAAAATGTATTCAGGGGACTGGGGATCCGGGATGGGGAGGGGCCAGGGATTGGTAGATTGTGAAACCTTCAAACCACTAGACCACCAGGGATTTTTTTAACAGTACTGCCTGAGATGGTGGGTTGAACAGGTGGAGGGGAGTGACCACTCACCACCAGGGCATTTATGACTTGGGCTGTGTGGGCACTGTCGGGTAGGGGATGGGGGGAGGGATCACTGATTAAGGAAGGAGAAATGTTTTTTAAAAGTCAAGCAGTGGATCTGGTGAGGGAGGGACTGCTAGCCACCAGAGAATGGGGATATGTAATGTTATTTTCCTGTGGGGCGGGCGGGGGGAGGGACCACTAGCCACACCAGGGTTTATATGGGTGAAATTTCACCCATAACTATTGTAGAAGTTTTTCACTCTGCCACAGGCAGAAATTTGGAAACTTCTGTGAAAGTTCCCTAATTTCCATGGATGTTCTGCTGTGGCAAAAAATCAACACTTTCACCCATCCCTATTTGAAGGTTATGTTCTTGTTACCCTTACCATTACTTCCAAGGTTGTTACTTACCTCAAATTCCTTGAAACAATTACAGAAATTCATATAGAGGCTACAATCTTCTCATGGTAGAACAAGACTCAGACTAACCATAGATCATCTCTAACCTGCTTTTTCAGAGCTACTTATCACATACTCACAGAGCTCACAAAACAATATCAGCTTATTCTTCATTGTTTTTGAAATGTTTAATATGTTTGGAAACATGATTATTATAAAATGAGACTAGATGGCTGCTGCAACACTACTCTGTCTTTAGATGAACCAGGCCACCGTTTGTGCCTGTATGTACTCACCAAAGCATGGAGATGAATTTTATTAATAAAAGTTTTTAATATCTGGTCATTTTATAAGAGCAATAACAAGCTCCAAGGTATGGTATACATTGGGAGATACAAGCACTCCTCCATGATACACAGAGAAACACTTTGCTAAGACAATGAACTACTTGAACAAACTTTGAAGAGAGGATGGAACTGAGTATGCCAGCAGATGAAATTTTAAACATTCTATGTTGTGTCTCCCTTTGCAGTAACAGGATTTTACCCACTGTACTGAATACAATTGACTGGGATACACTGAAACTCACAGAAAAGAAAATCACAGTACCATTAAATGGGGAATGAAGTTTCCTTGTTTAGTTTTATTTCAGAGCTAGTTAAGGAACTAGAGCTGCTGTGCCAGATATTCCAATGGAAAAGCACTATAAAATTAGTTTGCAGAGGCTGGACATTTACTGACCTGGTAAAGGTGCTTACAAGAGCACCTTTTACACCACTCCACTCTCATCATCTAATGCATTGAATCCTCTGTTATCTGCCCCTGTTTCTGGTTTTGCCACCCAGTTTCAGTTGTTTTCAAAATTTTCAGTGTGTTTGAAAACGTTTGATTCAACATGACCATTGCTGTGCCCAGTATCACATGTATGTCATCTGGCAGACCCCCAAAATGGCTGCTGACTAGAGCTCTGTGTGTAATGAGAAAACTCTGAATTCATAGAACTTTGATGGCATTTTTCAGAATTCTGTAAAATTTTTTGGAATTTCATAAAAAATTTTAAGGAATGTTTAAAATGTATGAATTTGGTCATAACTCGGCCATCTACTGAGCTAGAGCTCTGATATTTTTCATGTGTTCTTTCTGGACAGAGTTCTAGTACATGTCAACTGTAATGAAATTAGAATATATTGTCTCAAAAAGTCTGTCATTTTATTTTTTGTGGGGAATTTCATGAAACTTCTTATCTGCATATAACTTGGCCAACTATGGAGCCAGAGATTTTAAATTTGTCATGGTTACTTGGCAATAGGAGTTCTAACAATACTTCAGATTTTATGACATTAGGATGGATTGTCTCAAAATTATAGGTGCTTAAAGTCTGTAATTTTATTTTTTGTGGTAAATTTCATGAACTTTTCATCTGCATATTCCTCAGCCATCTATTAGACTATATATGTTAAATTTGGAATGAGTACTTGATGATATGTGTTGTGCCACATTTCATGACATTAGCATGCATGGTCTCAAAATTATATGTGCTCAGAGTCTGTCATTTTATGTTTTGAGGAAAATTTCATGAAAGGGTTTATCTGCATATACAGTAACTCAGACATCTTTGGAGCTAGACATATGTAAATTAGCATAACACATCTTTTTGTAATGGTTATAGAATAACCTAACTATGGAGAGAAATGGATTAGAGATTTTTAAGTTACAGTGGTTCAAACGTTTCCTATATACTGTAAATATTTGCAAAATTGTGTGAAAACTCTCAAAAATGCGGATGCATGCAACTTCTCTGCTCTTGCAGGCATAGACTTACCATTTGACATCTATATCTGATGTCAGCATATCTTGGTGTCTAACACAACTGGATAAATTGGTTTAGCAGTTTTAAATTTACAGTGGAAAAAATATTGGTACAATTTTCTCAAATATTTATGGTAGACGATAGATAAAATATCCAGAATTATTTTTGTGGAATTTAACATTCACAATGCATGTATTACTACTTCATTTAAGTAGCTGGGCTGAGCATTTTGCAGTCCTGCTGTTCCTCTATTGGTGACTACCCCCCCCCAGCATAGCCAGATTGACTCAGTAGAACTACTTATCCCACTGATATTCTCTTTGTTCTTTACAGTGACAAAAATCATTAAAACAAGAGTCACCTACTCCTTTTCCTATCGACCTATCCTGTTGGAATAACCAGAATTCTTCCTTCATGATGCTCCAGACATTGTCTTTCCCAGCTACATCTTCTTGAGTACCTCAAAGTCCCAGACTTGCATGTACATCAGGGTTCCTGGATCATCAATTTATTGGCTGTAATCCTTGTACTGTATATCCTGCCTTCAGGCAGAAATTGTTGAAACTTTGTGCTTCCCTGCTCCAAGGTACTACCTCAGGCCTGCTCCTAGTACACTCATGCACTATAATGGTTCTGTTGCATTATTACTGTTTTGTACATTGCATTATTACTGTTTTGTATGTTTACATGTTCTTTTGTATGATTTTGGACATGTGTTGTAATTTTCCCAATGTTCTACTACTGTTTATTGTACAATACCTTGTGTTCCAACTGCTGCATAATCTTACAATGTTGTATTGTTTGTATTACCCACATACTATTGTAACTGATCATCCTTCATAACCCTATGTAACCCCTTCCCCCCAGGTCACACCGTGAGATGAGCAACTTGCTGTTAAGTGTTCCCTCCTGGTGAAACATTTCAATAAATAAATAAATAAAACCTGGGGGATGTACCACTGGTGTGCTACTCAGCTAAGCTGTTCATTTCTTGGTGAAATTATGACTCTAACTCCAGAACCTGGTGACCCCCTGCACTATCTGCCTCTCATACCCACATCCTTTAATTTGAATCCTCCAAATAAGGCTGAGTGAAATTATCAAATTCCAATTTCATGGAATTTTCATGAAATTCCACAATTTTCACAAAGACTCATGGAATTTTATTTTAAGTACAGATGTTATTTTGCAGTTTCTGGCAGCAAGCAATTAATAAAATTGACACACATAGTCTCCTTGTAAAGTCTAAGAACCAGCCAAATTTAATTGCATTGCATTCTCTAGTTTTAAAGTTTCAGGGGTTTATACATTTGCAGTTTACATTCTTGCAAACTTTAGTTTTAAAATGTGAATGTTTGACTACTTTTTATTCAGTCCCATTTAAAGCTGTAAATATGAACTTTGTCAGAAATGACCTTGCAGTAAAGCAGTTTAAATTGTTCAAATCTGGTTAAATTTGGATATGTTGTTTTAAAATTAGAGGGAAATAACTGAAATTGAATGTTGGGCAACATGTTTGGCAGGCTAGAACTCAGTCCCATTTGAAGCTAGATATCTGAAACTATGGTATGTACATATATAAATGCAGTGATAACCTTCATGTATGTAAAATATTATAACATTTTAATAAATACTATCAACATTATACTAAAATAACAGAAATCTAAATTTTGGCAAAATGCTTGGCTACTGTACTTATAACTCAGCCCCCTTTGACCCTTGAGACTTAAAACATAGTGCACATACTCATTTTGCATGTTTCTCTAAATTCTGAAACTATGGAGAAATTTGGCTATGAAATTTTAGAATTAGATCAAAATACATACCTAACAATTACATTTTGATTAATTCTGAGGCCAACCATAACTCCTCCCCCTCTCAACCTACAACGCTGAAATTTGGTACACTTCTGAAAGTTGTTACTGTCTGTCTGCAAACTACATTTGGTGTTAGTTGGATGTGCAATGATAAAAATTTGAGCAAAATAACTGTAATGCAAAATTTGATGACATTCTGCAGAACCTTCATGCAAATCTCACAAAATTCCATAGAATCAGAATGGTAATTCTGCCAGCATGCTGTGGGCAGTGTTTTATTTTCTGTACAGCTGTAGTGCTGACAGGAAGGGAAACTCCAAACAGTGCCAGTCAAGCAAGACCAAATCCAGAGCATGAAAGCACTGGTCCTGCAACATGGGTGCTGAGAGTAGTGCAGTATTGAAATATCTCAAAGCACAGTAAAAGCCCTCCACAGAGAAACTCATGAACCTTAAGATGGCCACTGAGATCTAGAGCATGTGAGATCTCAGTGCCAGAGCAAGAGCAGAGTCTACAGAACGTTGCCTCACCTAAGATGGTCACCGAGATCTGATGTCTTGTGGGATCTCAGTACTGTTGATCCAAGAATAACCAGAACCTTATACCCCAAAAGCTAAATCAAAATACACAAACTGAGTCCAAAACAAAACAATTGAGGTAAAAAGGCAGTCAATGGGAGCAGGAGCACAAATAGGGACTTCCTTTCTTTCAATGTGGATTGCCATCGCAGCTCACGATGAACAGTCACGTGGTGTCCAGTTCATAACATGCATCTTCAGCATCACCCCTTGACACCAGCTAATTGAGGAGCCAACCCAAAACTAAAATATAAGTCAAAACAAAGAATCAAAAGTGCAACTGGCAGCATGCATTCTGAGCTTGGGAGCGGCTGAGTGTAAGCTCCCTAGTGCAGTATGCTATTATGTGAGCTCTTGAAAATTAGATGAGGAGCCTCCAAGCTGCAGCTTGAAGGGGAACCACCCATGATTCACAACCCAGAATCATTTGTCATACAAAGGCATCAGGTGAAAATTGGCTACATTAGCCAAACCATACAAACAAGTAGGTAAGAAGTCTAGCATGCATCAAAATGCTACAGTCAACCTGAAACAGCTCTTAAAAGACATGAAACACCCAATAAACTTATATCAAAGCTCACTGTAAGAAAACAGACAAACACACTCCAGGTTAACCCAGCTAGAAATCAGCTTAAAAAACTCCACAATGGGGAAAATGCCATTAGGCTTTAGGAAGACAACAAAGAAGAGTTACTAATAAAGGAGAGTACCTTACACAAACCACAAACACTGACTGAGAAAAGACTGGACCCCTCCCTGAAGATCTCAGGAGGATTGGATCTAAACACCAATGAAAAAACATTTAAAAAGTCACACAACTTATTTATTTATTTATTTTTTGTCACTGGGTAAGCCCACTGGGACCATGACAGTCCCTTTTCAGGGGATACACAGAATTAATTACATACAGTAGAGGTGCAATTACAGACAGTAGAAATGTATACAGAGACATATTCAGTGAGTTTCTCACTTTACAACATTCACTTACAGTAAGTGTTCCACAATCCAATGACAACAATCATCTGTACTCGACATTTGTTAATCCATGTAAGATGTTTTGGTTACAGATGATCACAGTAATAACATCAGGTGCAAATGGTAACTGAACTAAGAGTATCAGCGGTAGCAGTTGCATTGGTTGAACTCAGACAGATGCTCCTTGAGCCCCTTCTTAAAACCCCCAAGGTTGGTGCATTCCTGTATGTTTTCTGGGAGTACATTCCAGAGGGGTGGGATGCTAGCAAGAAATGACCTCTATCATTGGGATGATCTGGCTTTTGGCACATTAAGGAGCTGGTGGCTCAAGGATCTAAGGGTCCTCCCATTAGGTTTAGCTGATAGTGTTCCAGCCAGGTTTGGGGGGGCATTTTCCTGTCTAAATTCATAGGCCAAACATAGTGATGGGTACTGTAGTCACCCTTCAAGTGGTGGCCATGAAAGGGCTTGCAGCACCTGGCAGTGATGCTCACAGGGCTGGGCTTCTGATGTAAACTGGCTTACCTGGTGGTATAGGGTTCTAAGCTTTTGCATTTCTGCCCCGATGAAAGTGATTAGTACTGGTGCACTGTAGAACAAGGTGGATAGTGAGGTGCCAGTTACCACCTTTACCCAGGATTCCTGTGTAAGCAAATGGCTTATGTGATAAGGCAGGCCAAGTTTCTAGTTCACAGACATGGTCAGCAGGTCAGTGTGTGTCTTTTTCCTTTTTTGAAATAGTGAACTTTATTGAAATAAAACACAAAACAGACAGGAAACACAACAGAAAAAAACAAATACACAATAGCAATAAACAACAAAACCAAATACGAATAGCTAGATACTAACTACTAATCACTAACCTATACTACCAACTCTAGGTCAGCCAAATCATGTGTATAAGCATAAGTAAAAGTGAAAGACTGGCTTCTGATATCAATGATAGTATATGTTCCAAGCCCATATCGATTTGACCGCCCTAACGATCATCTTGGGGTAGACAGTTTAGGGGGGATGAATCCTCTGACTCTTAACTCCCACCCTGGCCCATATCTCTGTGAGTGGGATGTGGGCTGTTCAACTCAGAAGTAGGAGGGACTCCAACCTGTCCCACCAGTTGTGGTACTGAGGTAACCTGTTACTCCAGGAGCCGATCATTTTTTCCAGTCTTAGGGCTTCCAGCATGGCCTGGTGTCATTTCCTGTATGAGGGAGTGATGTCATCCAGCCGGTGCCTTATAATTACTTTTTTGACTATAGCAATTATGAGGGAGATGTGGTACTTATGGTGACCAAATACAGAATCCATGTCAATGCCCAGTAAGCATGTTTGGGGGCTGAATGCCATGTCCAAAGCCAGTAGTGGGTCTAGCCTTGATTTGATGTTGTCCCAAAGCAATTTTGCATGTGGGCAGACCCACAGTATATGTTTCAGGTCCCCAAACTTGTGTTGGCATTTTCTACAGGTGGGAGTCTGAAGATGGTCCATTTTGTGAAGTCTTGCTGTTGTGTAACACATGTTGTGTGTTATTTTGTATTGCATGAGTTGCAGCCCATCAAATTTGATGAATTTATAGAGGCTGGTCCACATGCGCTCCCTTATCTGGGAGTCTCTTAACTCAGGGAACTTACTGTTCCAATATGGGCAAGGGTTCTGGTCATTGGGGCCAGACTCTAATTGCAGGTTTTTGTAAATCAGGGAGGTGGCATGTCATTGGTTGGCCAGGTTTGCTATGTCATCCCAGAATAGGGTACTTAGGAAGGGCCATGGACTTGCTCCGAGCGCTGTTGAGAGTGTATGACACAATTGCAGGAAGGCGAATGGGGATATTTTCGCATGCAGGTAAGTCTCTAACAGTGTCTGAAAGGGGATGAAGACTTTGCCTTGTGTAATATCATTCAAGAGTAGGGTGGCTTTGTGCCCTAGGAATGTGTGGGGGATGGTTTTGTTTTGGATTTTGAAATTTGTGTTACCTGTTATGGGTTGCTTTAGTGGGAACATGGGCTACGTTTGATTAGTCTATGGAGTTAGTTGCATACAAGGATAGAGGTCCCTATTGGTGTGGCTTTTATGGCAGTGGGTAGGGTGGAGTAATGGATGTGTATCAGGGAGCTTGGATTGAGCATGAAATGTTGGCAAAGGTTGTTTTCAATTTGCAGCCAGTGGGGGACATATCAATCTGTGAGGCTGGCCTCTTTTGATGACTTCCATTTTAGGAATTTCCCTGCATGTAGCACGAGGTAGTATAGGTAAAAGTCTGGCAGTTGTAGACCTCCCCATTGCTTGGGGAGTGTGAGTTTCCTATATGCCTTGCATGGGGGCTTACCACTCCAGAGGAAAGTGGAGAGCAGGGACTTGACTTTTGTAAACCATTTTATGGGGAGGAAGATGTTCATGAAGCCTATGGGGTACAAGAGCCTCAGTAGAATGCTCATTTTAATAATGTTTATGCATGCCCATAAAGTCAACAGGAGTACCATCCATCTGTCCAGGTCCTGTTTTATATTGACAAGATGTGGGTCAATGTTGTTCATGTGCATCTTATGTGGCTCCATACCAACCAGTACACCCAGATACTTAAGGGAGGTAGGTGCCCAGGTGCCACCCTATTGTAGAACCTGGGACTTCATTGCCCAGTGATTGAAGGGCATGATTAATGTTCTCCTGATATTTAGTTTGTATCCGGAGAGTGCACTGAACTCCATGAAGAGTGAGATGGCTGCCGGAATCAATTGCATTGGATTCTCTATGTGGAGGAGAATGTCATCTGCATATGTAGGGATTTTGTATTCCCTTTGTCCCACCTGAATGACCTTGATCTCCTCACTGAGGAGGATTTTCCTAGTTAAGGGATTGAGGTAGAGATTAAAGAGGTATGGGGATAGGGGACACCCTTGTCTCATGCCCCTCTGCAAGCTAAAAGAGCCAGCATTGATCCCATTGCATCTGATATAGGCTGTTGAGTGGGAGTAAAGGAGCTTAATCCAATCTATGAAGGGTTCTGGGAATCTGAAGTGTTGTAGCATGTGATAAAGGAATGGCCAGGAAACCCTGTCAAATGCCTTCTCTGCATCAAGGGACATCAGCACCACCGAGCGATCTGGATCTGTGGATACAGAGATCAGGTGTGTCAGTTTGCACATATGGTCAGAGGATAGGGACCCTTGCATGAAACTGACTTGCTCCAGCCCAATCAAAGCTCCCCAGTCAGCCGCAATTCTCATCACAATGGCCTTGGTTAGTATTTTGATGTCCATGTTGAGTAGGGAGATGGGGGTGATAGCGCTCATGTAGTTCTGGGTTCTTGTCTGGTTTTGGTATGAGGAAAATGGCTGCTTGCTGCAAGGTGGGTTCTAACGAGTTTTCCCTCCTCACTGTGTTGTATACGGTGGTTATGGGGTCCACGACAACTTTTTGGAGCACTTTGTAGAAATCTGCGGGGAAGCCATTTGGCCCTGGGGATTTGTCCAGGGACAGTTCCCCTATGGCCTGCCTGATTTCATCTGGGCTAACTGGACTCCCCAACATCTCCAGGCAGGCAGGCGGTAGTTTGGGTAGGTTGGAAGAATCAAGAAAGCTTTGTATGTTTTGTTGTGGGACTGAGGGGCCAGCCATGTACAGGGTCTGGTAGCAATCAACGAATAACTTGGCTATCACCTTGGGTTCTGTGATCAGAGGGGTCAGTGAGTCTGTGGCGGACTCCCTTGATTGTTCTCAGGGACTCTTGCTGCTTGATCCTGAGTGCTAGGAGCTGCCCGACCTTTTCCCCTTGGTCCACGTACGTGGATTTGGCTCAGAGGAACAGATGTTCTGCTTGTTCCCTGAGGAGTTCCTCATATTTAGCGTTTGTCGAGTTCAGAAGGAACCAGTCTGCCTCTGGAAAGGATCTGATCAGGTTGTATTCCATGGCTCTGATTTCATGGAGCAGTTTCCTCACCTGTTGCTCTCTGATGCTCTTCCACCTGGCCGCTAATCTTATCAGTTCCCCTCTGAGGGTGCATTTAAATGCCCCCCAGTCATGGCCATAGTTAGGTATGGAGTCAGTGTTGTCTTTGAAAAAATGATCAGCAGGGGTTTTAACTTTCTCTAGGATGGCTTTGTCTTTAAGGAGGTTGTTACTGAGTCTCCTTGTCCTATTTGCTTCTGTGTGGGTTGAGAGAGAGAGAGCAATATGCAGACCAGTGCATGGTCCAAAACCACTTCGGCCAGGATCTCACAATCGACCATGTCCGTGAGGATACTGAGAGTAGTTAAGAAATAGTCCAATCATGATGCTGACCTGTGTACCTGGGATAGTAAGGTGTATCTCTGGTCACCCGGGTGGGTGATTCTCCAGGGCTCTATGAGTCCTAGGGAGTCTTGGAGTTCCCTGAAGGCACGTTGGTTAGGGGAGAGTCCCCTCTTGTTAGAGGGCGACTGGTCTATGGTGTCAGTGTGTGTCTTGAAAGTGTAAGTCTGATCTAAGGTTATGCCTAAGTACTTTATGGATTCAACCACCTCAACCTTTGGTCCATTGGAGAGAGTTGGTGTCAGGATTGATGACCTGTCATGTTCCAAACTTGTTGGACTGAACAGCATTGACTTTGTTTTTCTGCCATTCAGCACAAGGTTGTTCTCACCAATCAAACCTCAAGGAGTTGTAGGTTTTTTGTCAGCTCATGGTTCAATGTCGCTACATCTTTGGAGGAGCTGTATAGTACTGCATCATCAGCATACAGTGTTATGTTTGCCTCAGTACCATAAATGTGGCATTCCATTAATAAATAAGGAGAACAGTAGGTGCCCTAGGATGGATCCCCGTGGGGACCCTGACAAGTATTGGGTGTGTGTCAGATGAGGCACCCTGCCATCGGACAAGTTAGGTCCTTCCCAGGAGGTAGTCAGTGAACCATTGCACTGTCAGACAGTCTAGGCCTATTACATTTAGGTTTTTGAGGAGTAGTTTGTGGTCTACCAGGTTGAAGGCCTTGGTGAGGTCAATGAAGACCACACTGGTTAACTGGCCTTTATCAAGAGCTGAGAATATGTCAGTGGTGAGGCTGACTAGGCAGTGTCTGTTCTGTGTTTTTGTCCTGAAACTGTGTTGCCTAGATATGAATATATTGTAACTCTTGATGTAGTCCATTATCTGGTTATAAACAATTCTCTCTAGTACCTTACTCAGGATGGAGAGGAGCGATATGGGTAGTTAATTTTCAACTTTTTCGCATGATCGACCTTTATGGATTGGTGTAGCCAGAGCCACTTTCCAGAATGTTGGCACTTTCCCTTCTAGGAGGGATCTGTTAAACAACCATGCGACTGGGGCAGCAATAGCTGGGGCAGTGATTTTGAATAATCTAGGTTCTAACTTATCATGTCCAGTAGATCCAGGGATTTTGATTTTCTTAAGTAATTTAAGGACCTCGTGTCTTGATGTGAGCTTAAAGTGGAAGTTTGAGGAGGGGGGAGTTGTGTTAGACTTAATTTGCATGGGTAGGGGTGTCCCCAGGTGGTGGGTCTTAAATCTGTCTGGGTCTGTGAAGAAGAGGTTATTTGCATTGGTGGCTTCTACTGGGTTCTTTAGGCAAGCATCATCTGCTATTATTCCACATTTACTCTGGGCTGGATGACCTTTGATGAGAGAATTCATTTGCAACCAGAATTTTTGGGGGTCAGAGAGATTTTTTTAATTGGAGGTCTCTGAGGTTTTGGGATGTTTTTTTGCTGCTTTTAGCTCTTTTTTACATTTATTTTGTAGTTCCCTGAAAATGTGCCAGTCTCTAGGCAGATTTCTTGTTTTGAAGGTCCCCATGCCCTGTCTGTTTCCCTCATGCATTTTTTTTCTCTCTGGATAGCAATCTGGCATCCTGTCCTTTTACCCTAAGTTTTCTCAGTGGGGCATGTTTATTGGCCGCTGATAGAAAACTGTTAATGAAGAAATGTAGAGCTATATCCAAGTTTGGGGCATGTTTGATTTGTGACCAGTTTACCTCGGTTAGTGTTTCAAGAAAGGATTCCACGTTAAAGTTTGAGTAATTCTGATCCCCAAATATTCTTGGCAGTAGGGTATGGAAACTATTTTTCTTAGTCAAAATGTTGGTGAGTGGTCACTTAGGGAATTGGCAAAGATTCCTGCCAGTTTGAAGTTGTCTGGTTTTGTGACCAAGATGCAGTCCAGTGAGGAGTGGTTTTCTGTTTTCATGTTTAGCCTCATACGTTCCTGGATCAATTGAGTTAGATCCGACCAGTAGGAAGTTTTTTAGTTCTCTGTTTGTTTGAGGCTCCCAGTGTATATTAAA
Organism: Neoceratodus forsteri; assembly: GCA_016271365.2. Lineage (NCBI taxonomy): Eukaryota > Metazoa > Chordata > Ceratodontiformes > Ceratodontidae > Neoceratodus > Neoceratodus forsteri. The sequence continues at coordinate 598,108,803 of CM028133.1, read as the reverse complement.
GTTGACCAATATTACCTTTTCCCCCTTGGGGAGGTCAAGTAGAATGGATAAAAGGGATTTTAGGGCATCTGTTGCAGCCTTGGGAGAGTGTACATACATCCTATTTTCAGGGATTTGGTTGCACCCCACATCAGGGTTATAAGCACAGCTGTACAGTTGGTATTGTCTAAGACAAGTGTTGTCAACTGGGAAGTGCTCAAAGAGAATCTGACATAGACCAAGGCTCTTCCTCCCTTTTTTCCAGTCCTATCCTGCCTAAATGTTTTGAAATGGCTAATCTCAACCTCATGATCAAGTATGTGGGGTTTGAACCAGGTTTCTGAGATGGCTATTACATCCAGGGAGTACAGACTCACTAAGGCTTCTAGTTCATGTATCTTTGGCCTCAGACTATTTATGTTCATGTGGGTTATCCTTAACCCTTTAGTGTTAGTCCAGTCAGACTTTGTGGGGGAGGGAATGTGAGCATTTGTGCAGGGGGGTCCAGGGTTTGTCTTGATTTCACCTCCAAGTAGGAGTTTTAGTTTTGCCAGGATTTTTACTAGGAACCCTGACATAGGGAGAATGGTCCTTTATCTATGTCCTGTTATGAAGCACAATATTTTGTATGGTTTCCCTCTTTGTCTAAGACACTGCAGGTTAATCTCTGAGATATAGAACTCACTTAGGATGTTGACATTAGGGCATTCATATTGAAGAGGGTCTGCTGGCTGTTCAGATTCCTGGTGTTTATTGAGCATGATGTGGTCTGAGCCTAGGACCACCAGGATGTAGATAGTAGCAAAGATTACTCCCCAAACCATTTTTGAATTGCTGTAGCATTATTTCTGCCAGGAGTGGGTAAAGGTATATTGTATCCCTGGTATAAAAGACTCTGCAATTCCTATTATCCTGATGGTTTTGCTCTCTAGACCACCCAGGCATACATAATATCAGAAAGAAGTGGGTAGCCCTCCATGTTAAGCCTTGTTAAGCCTGGTCAATTATTCACTTCTACCTTCAGCCATTAATGCATGCAGTAAGCTTCTGTTTGTGTTACCTTCAACTTAGAACATTAGTTTTTCAGAAATTATTTGGGTCAGGCCCTTTAAGTGAGGGAGGCAGCCTGTGGTTGCTCTAATTGGCTGGGCAGATCTGCTGGGGCAGAGGCTTATGGGAAGAAAGCCCATTTAATAGAGTGTTGGGGATGGGAGAGGGTAGGGGAGACAAAATAAATTCTCCTCCAAAGCTGCTGAGAGAGCTGAAGTTAATGCGAATTCAATATAAAAATATCCAAAGAAGCATTGCAGTCAAATGTATCTATCTATCTATCTATCTATCTATCTATCTATCTATCTATCTCTCTCTCTCTCTCTCTATATATATATATATATATATATACACATTTTATACATATCTATATATACATACAGATTGCAAAAATCTTTGTTATTGCATCAGTTAGGGTTGTTTCTAACCCTAAGACCCCACCCCCTTCCAGCACAGACTGGCAGGCATTAGGGGTGTGCCTTGGAGTTGTCGCCCTAATGCTCACCCCATTCCATAAGTAAATAAGCTGAGATGGGTACAGTATATGTACATGGGGTGAGCGTTAGGGTGATGACTCAAAGGCACATCCCCAACACCTGTCAGTCTGAGCAGGGTGGGGTGGGGTTTTACAGTTGGAAGCCTTAACACTACATTTCCCTGCTTTTGTTGCTGTAGAAACAGTCCTAACTGATGCATTAACAACATTTTTTGCAATAAATTTCCTTTCCTAATTGCTTAGATAACATAACCATATCCTTTTGTCTGTGAGGGCCCTTTTGCTCCCATCCCTCCATAGGTACATATATGTATGTAGCCATGGAAGTACAAGGCCCTTCAGGCTCTGCACTTCCATTCATAGGATAACAATGACCAAATTGTCAACATAGTCATATTATTACTCCACCTCATGTACTCCGGTACAGAAAATTGTCGAATACAAGCCAAAACATAGTTCTGTGGAACTGCAATGCCATTCCATGTCACAGGTGTGAAAACACATTTTGGGCAAGATTTGAAAAATGACAGCTGTGACATACATGAGGTGGGGTAATAACAAGGCTATGTGGAAAATCTGGGGTAAAATATTTCAAATTTCCGAAGTTATAAGCAGGCGTACCAAAACTGCAACAAATGGCTATATCCAAATTTTGGACATAGTCTTCTTATGACCCCACCTCATAAAACCTGTAGTTGAACATTTTCAAATCCATGCCAAAACATCATTCCACACCACAGGTGTGAAAACAAATTCCAGGCAGGATATGAAAAATGACAGCTGTACTGTTCATGAGGTGGTGTGAAAAAATGGCTATGTTGAAAATTTGGAGTCAAAATAATAAAACTTACCAAAGTTATGTGTGTGCATACAAACATTTCAATGAACACTCATAACTCAGCCATTTTTAAGAATTTTATCACCAAATTTTCAACATGGGCTTTTTCGGACACAGCTTCATGGACACTGGAACTGTCATTTTGTTAATTGGTCCTGAAAGGTGATTTCATGCAGCAACAGCAAAATCACCTTTGGGGCCCAATTAATGAAATGACAGTGACACTGTTCATGAGGTGGGGTCCCATAAAGCCAATGTTGAAAATTTTGGTGAAAAAATATCTAAACATGGCAAAGTTATGAACATAAGTTCAAAACATTAGTGGAATACATTATACAACACTTATCTTGATTTCTCATTTTGTGGTTCAGCTTTGAAGAGTGCAAACATGTCCCCATACACCGAACATGACAATGGATGACCTCCAGACATAAGTATAGGGAAAGGAGGGTGTGGGTTGGTGGGTGCTCAGTGGGAGGGTGGGGACGGGGATGGAGATAGTGGGGACGATGAGGAACCATTTTTTTTTCAGCTAAAAACAAAGACATCAGGGGATGGTTTTCTTCTTTACAGGTAAACTTAAATACATATCTGAGGACACCGGGACTGGGCTTCCCAGTGTCCCACACTGCTGGGGGGGGCTTTTAGTGCCAACATGGGGACTGGGCCCCCTGATGTCGGCAAATAGAACAGAATGGACTGCAGGCAGGGGGACATCTAACACTGGTGCCACTAGACACCTAGGACAGCAGACAGTGATCAGCAGGTGGGGGGTGACACTAGACACCATGGAAACAGCAGGTCACATATGAGATTGCAGCTGGCAGCAAGAGTTTAAGCTGCAGCTGCACAAGTCAAGACAATCCTGCTGTTCTCACACAGAGAATGTGGGAGAAGTGGTCTTCTCGCTAAACTCAGCACCTGAGATTTTTGGTACCCAGAAAAGGAGTTTCTTGCCATGACTATAAAACACAAACATCAGAATGTATTTAAATGGTTCCCATTTAGCTAAGTTCTGATGTTTGTTTTTTTTCTATTACACTCATTTTTACATATTTTCTTTATTTTGTGTCTCTCATGAACAGGAAAACAAGATTGCGGTCACAACAGAGCTCTGCAAAAATGCAATAGGCTCTATGTGACCCTACATGTTAAATGACAGTGGCTCCTGTGAACACAACAGAGCTCTGTGAAAACAAACTAGGTTGTATGTGACCCTAAATGAAAAATGCAGTACCTCCTGTAGAAAAAAATGTATTTTTGTGTAGAACATCTAACTTTTCCCATTGGAAATAATGGGAACATTGAAAATTTAATAACTTTTGAATGGATTAATATTTTTTCACCAATGAGATGGTCACTGCATGAACTGTGTATGCCATTGTAGGCAGTGGTTGACATGAACAGACATATGCTTCAACAGATTAACAACCAAGATGCCCATGAGGTTATGACCGCATAACATGAGGCAGCATTTACACCACCCTTTAGTGTGTGTTAATGCCTCCTGATGTTATTCCAACATAAGCAAGACTATTTGGTTATGTCAGGCTTACATCAGGATGCATTAACACACAGTAAAGGGTGGTGTAAATGCTGTCTCATGGTATCTGCTCATAACCACATACTCATCTTGGTTGTCAATGTGTGGAAACACTTGTCTGTTCATGTCTACCACTGCCTACAACAGCATGCACATATGCAGTATTCAACTGTTTATCACATGACTGCAGGCCTCTGTTCATACAATGACAGTGAAACAGTATTAAGTCATGGTGGAGTAACATCAGGAGGCATTAACACACAGTAAATGGTACTGAAAATGCTGTCTGGTATCATCCGGTCCTAAATACATACATTGGAGCATGGCGCCCAAGACTATTTCATTATGTCGGGGTAACATCAGGAGTGATTATCATACACTAAAGAGTGGTGTAAATGCTGTCTCATGGTATCGGTTCATGACCACATACTCATCTTGGTTCTTAATCTAAGAAAGCAGTTGTCTGTTCATGTTTACCACTGGCCACAACACCATTCACTTAAACTTTTCTCTGCTAAATACAGACATATAAGGGGAGATTTATGCCTCATATATAAAACATTAATGGATGACTACCTAAAAACAACAATAGGATTAACATCATCTAGGAGCACCAAATCTACTAGGAGTCATAGTTATAATCTTATTGGTACAAAGTGTGCTATAACTAAGAGGAGTCGATTCTATACCCAATGAGTAGTTTGAATGTGAAACATCTTGCCAGATAATATTGTTAACAGTAGAAATATAACAACTTTTAAGCAAAATCTGGATGAATATATGGGAGATAAAATATTTGAATTGCACCTATAAGGCATATGGGTGGCAAGTCCAATAAAGGGCTTCGTGTCTTTGGTACTTGAAAAATCCTATGAACCTATGACCCTATTTACATATGCAGTACTCAAGTGTTTATCCTGTCACTGCATGCATCTGTTCAAAATAGTAAAATAACACACTATTTGGTTATAGTGGGGTAACATCAGGAGGCATTGACACACACTAAAGGGTGGTGTAAATGCTGTCTAATGTTATGTGGTCATAACCACATAGGCATCTTGGTTGTTAATCTGTTGAAGCACGTGTCTGTTCATGTCAACCACTGCCCACAGTGGTATACATAGTTCATACAGTGACCATCTCACATGCTTGTACAGATGTGGGTGTATGCACCCAAGACACTGGGATGACAACAGAAGTAATACAGTTGGAGAAACATGATGATGTATGCCTGTTGTGGTATGTTTATGACGTTGTATGTTATTTCTGTTGCCTTATGGTGTCTGTTTGTGATTCATTGTCTTGCCTTGTATCGTTACCCCCAGTTGTATGTGTGTTGCGTGTGTGTGAGTGTGTGTGCGTGTGTGTGTGTGTGCGTATGTATACATGGGGTGGTGTGAGGGGCAAAATTTGGAGTTAGGGTTGAAAGCCCTAATGTCGAATTTCCTTGCTTTTGTCAGTGTAGTAACAACCCTAACTGTTGCATTAACAAAGTTGTTTTGCAAAAAAATTCCCTCCTTTTTTTGATATTGTAATAAAGTTAACAAATACACAGCTGCCAAAGTATTATTTTTTCCAGTGAGAACATAAAACATGTACAATGGTATTGTACCATACCCCACAAACGTGCCATTTAATAGACATGGAAACCTTAGTTTTGTACCTCGAAGTGTACCTTCTTAAGACATAGATATGTACTTACAGTGTCAGTACATTGATTTACACATATTTTCAAAGGTGAATCATATCACATTGACATACAGTTTCAAGAAACAACACAGACATAGTAAATAAGTTACGAAAATTGTTTAATCATTCAGTGCCAATTCTGTTGTAAACAAGGCCAAATTGCAGGACTCACTGAGCCTCACACAATTACTGTGAGTATCTCATCACATAAGTATTACAAAAAGGTGGGAAAAAGTCATATGAGACTGAGCAAGTCAATGTTCCTGGGGTGGGAAAAAACCAAATGCATTAAACAATTAAAAAAGCTATGGACACCAAAACAGCAAATGATAACATTGCTGCAGTAGTGCAGTACTATGTTAGAATATGCTAACACTACGTGCAACTGGAAAAATTCCTCATCCAACACCTCAATAAAGGTGATCAGAAAATCATCAGGAACAGACCTTAGACTGATATTGAGTTGAGTGTGTGAGTTACAATACTAGTCCATCAACAAGAAAACATTAATAACTCACTACACATAATAAGGAATTAATAAACAGTCTCATAATTTTAACAGTACTAACACAAGGGTTAAATTCAACATTTTGAATTATTAATCTTATAAGTAACACTGTTGCATATTAAACCTTAATAAGAAAATCTAAGTATTGAAATACTAAGAACTCATACAGTTATAAAACTGTTACCTAGTGACTAAGAAATTTAAACATTAATTTTTTGATAAAACATCTAAATTCATAAGAGTCGTAAAATGCCTATGTAAAAAGTAAATGACTATTAATACATTATTACATACAACTGAAAATTGGAGTCATATACAATTCTTCGATACCTTAACAATTCTTAGAAACTTTGAACGTACAGTTGCCAGTCTAAAAAAAGAGTTCTTTGACTTTACATAGATACAGATATTACTTCAAGTTTTACAACATCTTAACATATAAACAATATTAACAGTAAGTATTCCTCTGTACATCTATATCTTAGTAGTATTTACAGAGTACTGTTCCAATAAGTAGTACAAAGTTGTCAGAAAGCATAGTACTCAAAGTGGATACTGTGTAGGTACCAGCGAGACACATGAGGTTCACATAGAATGTTAGCAATTGTTTCATACCATGTACATACAGCATTCTACAACAGTACGTGTGCAAAACCATAGACAAGCAAAGTGTCAATTTTGTTGCACAATCTCTAATCTTGCATCACAAGGAAGATTTAAGAGACATATGTAGTGCACTACATGCACAGAACATTGCTAAGCAAAAAATGCAGCTACATTTGTGTTTGCATGCGAAGTGCACAGTATTGCCATGCAATGGTCTGACACATATCAAACCATATTCTTTGTAACATGGTGAAGCAATACATAAATAAACTGATCAGCACAGCACAATTTCATAGTGCTGCAGTATCAATCCACAGGTAATACAAGTGCTCAACAGTGAAAACAATAGTTGTCTGAAATGTGACTAAGCACACAGCCCACACCGATTAAGGCCCACTTAGGCTGCATTGATACTAAGATCACAACAACATGTACTTTAACTGTAGTCATCATAAATACCTGCATCTACATATGCAATTTCTGCCATTTTTCATAAACATATATGAAAGTGGCTGCACATGTCCAGCAAAGGTTTCATGTAGCAGTCTATGGACTGCAACAGTGTATGACACAGCTTAAGAATATTACCATGCACTATTCTTCACCCACGTGAAGCTCATTGTAATTCTTAAGAACCAAGACATAAGCATCTTTTAGGTTACGAGGCAATCTCTGTTTATAAGTGCTCATGTAGTCATTGCATTCCATCCATCCATTGCTGAACCTCAGCCATGTAACATAATGGCCTGCATGGACAGAGACTCCATGCTGGAATATAATAGCCTGAGTATCAAAACATGCTCCCATGAATTGTACTCTTCCAGCTACAAAATCTGTCATCGGTGTGTCAACTCATAGTCCATGTGCATCAAACCTTTGCAAGACTAAAAGAAGATACTGAGAAGAGGTCCTAAGTCATATGGACTGAACACACTCTCCTCCACACCAGTGAAACCTCCAGCCACACTCTGCATTCCTGAGCAGTTGTCTGAATTTAACAGAATTAACCTGTGGAACATACAGTGAAATCCACAGCATGTTTTCTGTGACTTCCTTTTGTGAATGTCGACAATACAAGCAACTGTACTTTGTTACATAAGTAACAGTAAAGTACTGCTACATTGGAATGTTATCTGGTTCCACGCTGTTTATAATTGCCATCATAAACTCAGTCACATCTTGTTGAATGTTGTTTGAGTATGCTTGATGCCCTTGATATCCACCCAAGATAATATGTAAGGGTGTCAGAGACCGTATCCTATTGTCTTGCTTATCACTATCATTGATAACCTCCTTTAGTGACTGAGACAATGGTGTGTCACAAGAAGACTTGATAGTGCTCACAAAGTGAGACATATGCATAAATGCTTGAATTGCAGAGTTAGCATAACAGTTAACTCCAGTGCTGTTGTCAGAAAAAGGAACAACAGCCATGCCAAGCACCTTCTTACGTGGTGGGGAGGTATTTTGTTGTTGACATTTAGAAGCTGTCTTTGTGCTGTCTACATGCAATATTGGTCTGTCTGTCTGGTACCTCTTTTTAATGTGGAAGCTGTCACTGTAGCATCACACCATGGCCCATGCATAGGCAGTGGTATGAGAGGCAATTGTGGCTGTACAGAGTACACAGTCTGTTGCACTCAGTAACACATTGTCTGTCAGCATGTACTTTGTGTGGTGCCATACTGATGATATGCAAGCCAGGCAAAGTACATACCTGTGAAAGTGCAACATAGGTCATGCCATCTTTGAAGATGCCAGTGCCTGTGTCAACCACTGAAGAGCCCAAACTGAGACCTTGTGACTTGTGGATGGACACAGCATATGCAACATACACAGGAAACTGTTTCCTCATCACATATATGTCTTTCACAAACTGAAATTTAACAGTAGTCTTAGAAATTGGTAAGGACTGCAAAATGTTGTCAAACTTGACCACAAGTGTGTCAATGAATGTCTTTTGGACATCGAACTGAAAGTCAACTAAATGTCCCATTGCACCATTCACCATGCCACGTTCTACATCAAGGTTACAATGTAGCATGATACATGCATTCATGCAGAGAGTTAGAACTGCTTCTAACCCCGCTGTATGAGACACATCTGACTTTAGCTCGGACAACCGTTCCATCAACTTTGCTACTAGATTCTGGTTCAAGACTGCACCATCAACAGTGTCAACAGCATGCAGAGTAATGATGTCTTGCCTCTGTCTCTGCAACATAATCCTGTTGAATTCAGCACACTGCTTCAGTCGAGGCATAAGACACACGATTTGAGCAGATTCTGAGTACACACTAGTAAACACATCACACGCTGCTGTGAGGGAATTATACTCAGTGCTGATACAATGTGTCCTCAAAAGAGAAACATTCTGGTCTGACAGTTACCCAATTCGAGCCTGATCCAAACGTACCTAGTACCCAAGATCATGGCTCTGTCACATATTTTCATACAGCTCAATGTAAGTAAACAGCTCCCAAAGATTTGTGCCTCCAATGCACCCAATGGTTTTTTTTTGCTTCCTTCACACTCAGTGCTGTGAAGACATGCTCTCCATTCACAGATGTAAGTTGTAGGACATCACCAAACACAACAATACTCTTACCACCAAATGGCTGACCATTGTCACTCCTGAGTCTCTCTCTTGGAGATGAAGATGTATACATGCCAGCATGACATTTGATGCCATACTAATCTCTTCAATGATGAGTAGTTTTATCTTTACAAACATTGGCCACAGCTCAGATGCTACCTCATGGGAAAGTTTACACTACTCTCATGTTTTGCCATGCTCTACAGGTAACATGAATAGCTGGTGTAGAGTCACACCACCAATGTTGTATGCTGCCAAACTGGTTGGATCAGTCACAGCCACAGACATCACTTCTCCTGTATGGCTCCTTATCACCACTGTGATAGCTTTGATAACAAAACTCTTTCCTGTCTCGGCAGAACCACTGACAAAGAGTAACAGAGACTCATAGTTTGTACATGTGCATTGTTTCTTCTCATGACAGATGCCATGTCTGACCAATTCACTGATAGCACCATAGGCAGCATATTTATGCATATTTAGCTGATCAATCAGTACACTCGGATCCTCTGCAACATGAAAAGAATGCTGCATAGCACTTTCAACTTCAGTCATCAGAACCACAGGATCATTTACTAGCAGCGGAGCACCTAGTGTACCCTGTCCTTCAGGATCCATATTTTCCTGAGAATTTCTTGGGGTATCTTCCTCAAGCTGTTTCTTAGCTTGTTTTATTTGCTTCTTCTCTAATTCAAGCCTACTAATGTATTTTTCATACTGGTGACTCTTAAAGGTTTCATATGTGAGGTAGAACTGTTCTTCATATGTGTCACTGTCTTCTTTTAGCATGTTCTCATCCCTCCATGGCTTAAACAGAAACATTAGAGCAAAGGAGTAATGGTCTTTGCAGTCAATGGTAGAGAGACTCAGTTTGCAGTGGTCAACGAGCAATGCCTTCTTCCTCTTAAAAAGGCACCCATCAAAGCCTCTGACTTTATAGATATCTCGAGTCTCATCAGGTGAATATCTTTCTTGTAGTCATACCACTGAGCCACATGGTACAACCACATGTCATCCATTGTATCTGCCCAGTTTGGGGAGTAGCTGTCAATCAGGTTATTCTTCAAAATATCCTTTGAAGAAGGACAGTGCACAGGCAGTTCTTCAATCTCATCATGAGACTTCAAGACACACTTTCATTTCTCATTGTAGTTCACAGTGAGAAACCTTACAGCTTCAGAGTTGCCATACAAGTGTGTCCCAATCAAATGATCACTGACTTCATATGCTCTGCACTGTCTGTGAGTCAGTGTTGTCAATCCCAATGACCAGAGTTGTGAACTCAATGATCGATTAGATGCTGCAATATCTTCCCAAAGCTCAAGCAAACTTGTCTGCTCATGTTTTGTGATGTACGATTTGATGTACCGCACAAGAGACAGAGAGTTATCTGCAACAAACTGCACATCCGTGTTTGCCTGCCACATCAGGAGGAGAAGAATAGGATAGTAACCATTAATGAACACCTCGTTCTCCTGTCTGGGTAACTCATAGACCCTCTTTGTGGACTTTGCCTTGAGATGGTGATGCATGGCTGAAAACAAGTCATTCAAATGTCCTTGCTGGCAGACATGTCTTAGGAAGCCAAATCAACACATGGTGTACCACTGATTGCGACTTTTTACTGGTTGGTGACAGAACTTTCCACAAAGATGTTGCTGACATTTTTGCACCAGCTTCCATAGTGTTGGGCTATCATACTTATCAGGGATGTGATAAGTCACATAATGTTCAATGAGCTTCAGCTCTTCAGCTGACTCATCATCACCAATATGAGGAGCATCTTTGATCCACAACAGTATATGAATGTGTGGTACACTTCATACCTCATATTCCATCCTCCAAAAGTAGTGCTTAACTAACACAAGAGGAGGATTTTCCTTAGACAAAATAAATGTCAAAATCTTGTGAAAGTAATGGTGCAAATGCTGTGACACTGAAACTGGATCAAGTGAGCACGTCTCACAAAGTGTCATTGATGATATGGAATCAGCATCAGAGTTGGCCCATCTTAACAGGTCAATCAACTCATCCCAACTGTACTCTGTACAACTCAGAGTTACAAACCAAGTAGCTGCACCATACTAATGCAGCATGGTCATAACCTCTGAGTGACTATGGTACCAGTAATTGCACGTTTGACAAGAGATGTCAAATTCACCCGCAGTGTTTCATCCTTTTCTGCCAGGCAATGTAGAAACTCAGCTGGTGTCATACCTTCCAATGGGTTAGTCAATTGAAGTGTATAAACGATGGACATAGAAAACACACTAAGCTCACTCTCCCACAACAGGTGGAACAAGTATTGCATGTTCCTATGAAATTTTACATCCTTGTTCAACACTCTTGATATTTGGTATTCAGCACCTGGAACATTAACCTCATGCTGATCCAGATGCCCTCCTGTTCTTTTTGGGAACAATCCTGTTCTTTTTGGGAACAAATCTGGAAAGCAACAAGCTTTAAGTTGTTCCTCCCATATGCTGACAGGGCTACCTTCAACCTGTTACATCTGATACAAGTCAATGTTATCACCAATGGGATCACTACCATGTAGAGGGTGAATTGCGTACTGCTTATACACATCTTCATGAGTCAAGACATCACCCTTCTCAACCACTGGCTTGATAATGTCTACTAGTCCAGACTGACCAGTCACTCCAGACAGTTCATGAATGTCAAGGTCAGCATAGAAAGGATTATTGCTTTTCAGATTCTGCAGAGCACTTTTCACTTTCTGAACATTGACAACATCTTGCCAAATCACCTTGGACTTTGTAGGTACACCGTTCACCTGTATCACCATACTGTTTTCTTTTGAGATTGTCTGTACGTTCTCTTTTAGAGTAATAGGTAAATACATCACTGCCCCTTTAAAAGACTTCACAAGTTCTCTTTGAAGCACCTTATGACTCTTTGTATTCAGTTGCAGAATAGTCTGAAACAGTTTCATGGTCTACATCAATATCCTCTCAAACATATTCAATGCAGCAATCTCAGCTGGTCTGTCATCTGCCGCCATATTGTTTAAAACAGATCTGCCAGGCAGAGTGTTACTTTTCACCTTTAACAGACACTACTTACACATTATCACCACTGGTTCCAAGTCAAAGTCACTTTTCACCAGTAAGTAAGCCAACAATCATGCCCACATATTATTGAAAATCGAATCATTTTCAGATCAACTGTTACAGACTGTGAGCTGTAAAGTAATCTGTGATGTGAGATACAAACAGAGTCAAATTTTTATCTCTCTTAGGCATCTCATACTTGGTTAACAGTTTTCCAAATGTTTTCAGTATCTCCGATTCTGAGAGACTGAGACTACACAACATAATTGCCGAAGCAATGTCAGAGACTGTGTCGTAATGTTTACTGGCATGTTGCACATCCTGTATCACAAGTTCTGCAGCCTGCATATCTCCTGTTGACAATGACTCATCAAGCTGTTTGTATAGTGAAACAGCTTTTCTGACCTGGTATATTTTGCACACAGAATTGAGCATGGCAGGATTATGCACAGCAATCATGCACATGTGATGAAACACACTGCTGCAAACACCACTGTCTAAGCAAGCTACAAAATGTCCCAACAACACTTTATGCTTGTGAATTTCACAGAGATCAATCTTATGTAATAAGTTGCATCTCTCTTTGTTCTTACTTGCAATAAACTTCGTCACAAAATGTACAATGGCATCAAATGACGGTTGGCGCAGATTGCAACTGTTATCACATGTCCATGATGTTGACGTTCTGCTCACTGCAGCAATTTCTAAGCTAGCCTCATCATCTGAGACAATTGTCACTTCTGTGTGTGTGTCACATGTAACACATTATAAGCCTTACTGGCCTCATCAACAGAGACAACAAGCTCCTTAGAAACTGATTTGTATGACTCCTCCCTAAAGAAAGCATCTGATGGCTCTTTATGTAGCCATATACCTTCAAAGACATCACAAAAGTTGTCTTTGTTCAGACCCTCAACACTCTGTAGTTTGTCATAAATGGATTGCACTGTTCCAGTGAAATGTTCAATGTCTTTCATCATTTGTTTCCACAAACATGAAAGAACAGCAAGTGCAATATTTACAAATCTATGAACGTTTAGTCGTAGCTTCATCAAAGGCAATTTACTCTTGAGTCTTTTGCCTTGATGTCTTATAATGGTAGAAATAATCCAATCAACCTGAGCCTTGGAAGCTAGCTTTTTGAAAAATTTCAATTTGCTAAGACGGCCACAATTAGCAGAGGTTATTTTTTGTTTACATCTTGCAATACAAGCATTGTCAGCCTGTGTACATCTGCTATGCTTTGGCATGGCAGCATTACATGTACTTTCAGGCATGGTACATTTGTCTCTGTCAAAGAAAGAGTGTGAGACAAGTTAGTATTAGAATGCAACCTTTTCCTGGTAATAGACTTCCTACTCTCCTTAACTTTCTTAGCAATATGTTTTTTGCCATCAATACTCTTCATTGATTTAACATTGGCATTATACTTAGCCCTTCTATGTTTACTTTGCTGTCTATGCTTCGTTGCTATTTTCTAAACAGACAAGTCACACTTCTCAGTCAATGTAATGATACAGGATCACACATCTACAAAAGAAAAGAAGAAATTAGTATTAGTTACCTGTCACCATGAAGATTTGACAATAAGCACAGCAGACAGATGTCATTCTAATAATATTTAACTCTACCCCCCAAGCTAAGTAATAACATAAATAACTTCTTTATTCTGTCAATGTATGCAAAAGTTAAACAGTTTTTTACTTGCATGGCTCAATGATGGTACCATACTCAGAAAAATTCTAATGGTAAAGGTCTTGAAATACATGAGCAATTTTTATTGCTATAAGTTTAAATGTTACACTAACAAAATGTGTTACTAAAAAATGTTTCCAGCCAGATAACCAGTTCTGCAATAATGACCAAACAGAAGGTCAATTCCTATACATTAACAAGCAGGTTGGGGGGGGGAGTGACCCAAGGCACATCTCTCTGCCACTTCCCCACCCAGATGGTCCTTAATCACAAGGAACTGACCGACTGTGAGGTAAATATTGCAATTATAAGTCTAAATGCAATAATGACTTTTTTCTCTGTGGCCATTGGATGCACAAGCAGCAGGACATGGAGATGGGTACCACACTAGTCACTTCTTAGAGATTTCAGAGTAGCAGCACCCAATTACAGGTGGCAGTGCCACCTTGAATATTTAAAGAGATTTATAATCTCTATTCAAATATGTTATGGTGACACATTCAAAAAATAATATTGCAGAAGTTTCAAAAGTTCATGATAGCATCCATATGAAAAACAAAACATTCTCTGTTGGTAACACAAAAATCAGTGAGACAGTTCACAACCTACATATGTGACCACTACTTAAATACATCACATAACTGCAATCACAAAAACAATTGTAGAAAAACTTTTGCAGACACATGGACAGCTTCTGTACAAAGCATGATGTTACTATTATCATAACACGTTACTGGACATGTAATTTGAGTACTACAGAGAAGTTGTACTGTTAAACATGATGCCACCACAATAAAAAACATCTGAGCTAATGTTTTCTGACCTATTTAACAGAGTTCTATTGATACACAACATTACCGTGATAAAAAAATGTTTGTGCGCAAGTTTTTGACCTGCATGCTCCATTGTCTTTGGAAAACATTATGTTTGCATGATCAAATAATGTTTGCCCACAAGTTTTCAAGCTCCATAACACAGTTTCAGAGGAATACATTATGTTGTTGTGGTCAAAAAACATTTGCATGAATGTTTTCGAACCATGTGATCAATTCCCATTGAAATACATTACAACAGTGCGATAAAAAAAAAGTTTGTGCAATTGTTTTCGAGTTTCCCATAAGAAACAATAGAGATATGACCGCGATCAAAAAATGTTGTCGCACAAACATTTTGTGATCGAGCTATCCTCCCATGATGCTTTGCAACCAGAAATGCTAGAAATTCATGTCTAGAAATGTTAGTGACCACCAAATGGAGTAAAAGTGACATATTTAAGCAGTACAACTGTAATATGCTGATAAAAGCACACAAATACATTATATTGATTACTGTAATACTGTAAATGAGACCAACTGTCACACTTGCTCCACTAAGAGCAGTCATGTTTTTTTTTCTGTAAAAAACATCCATATACAGTAGCAAATCTAACAAATGAGAGCCAACTGAGACATGACTGACAGCCCACAACAAGAAAGGATTGTATGGTACTAATTTATGCAACAAAATATATTTTTTTATGCTCAAATGTACCACAGGAAACAGTGTAATGCACCAAATGAAACTGCAGTAAAAGGCAAAAAGAAACAGGAAATTTCACCGTTTCTGGAAAAACAGCATCTAGTGCCAGAACTAGAGACAGTAAGTGCACCATTTTTAACTTAATAAGAAATCTTTGTTACCAAATACATTTAATTCTTGAAAATAGCTGTATTTTGATGGTTACATTTTTTTTTGTCTGCAATACTATAAGTTTCTAAAAGGCAAAACATTGTTTTTAGTATAAATCTTAACAGTTTAAGACAGACCTTGAAACAATACTCACCACCACACATGTCAGTTCAAAGGGACTCCCAGATTCCAAACACATGTGTATCAAGGTGGCTGCCAGCAAATCAGAATGCACCTAGTAATGTATTCTTTCAGATCTTCTAATCAGAGAGCCATAAATTCCCACCAACACAAAAATTATGTTAAGTCTGTCCCACAGCCAAGAGGAAAAAAAATCTCAGGCACTGAAGTAGTGGCATTTTCCTATTGGCAATAAGCACCAGGCAACAGCCAATAAATATTTAGTTTTATACTGTTGCTATATGTCTGAGGAAGAAAACAAATATTTAAGAAATTGCCTGGCAGAACTGTTCAGATGCCACTAGCTAGCAGCAGACTCAGACTGTCTTACTTGAGCTCTCTGTCACTCTGTTTTTAAAGAAAGTTAGATCATGGCAGAAAACTCTAGAATCACGGTGTAGATGGTAGGCAGCAGTTTAATTCACTGAGCTGGTGAATATGCCAAGACAAGTCACTTTGACAGTGACTTAAACCTACCAAACTGTAAGGTTTACTGGCTTGGAAAGGGAGGCATAAGATGGGAGCAGCTCAAGCCCACTATGCAACATCTATTGAGTAACCACTCAGCATCAGACATACTGCTGATCCATCTTGGAGGAAATGATTTGGGTGACAAAAGGTGGATAGATTTAGCTTCTGAAGCTAAATTGGACCTATCTTCACTTACAGAGATGCTACTCACCTGTAAAATCATATATTCTGATATTACTGAGAAAATGGTCTGACGTGCAGATCAGCATATGTATCTGATCGACAGAGGAAGCAAAAAAGTTAACATTCACATCTCTGCATTTTGGCGTTATCTGGGAATGTGCACAGTCCGTCATCCTGGAATTAAGTATTTTAAAGATTGGTTACATCTAAAAGATGGTGTACTCTTGTCAGACACTGACAATTGCCTGTTTTTGGAAGACCTCCAACATGGCATACTCTCCATGATCTAATAGACAGTGTGTCCATGAAACTGCAAAAAACAACAAAAAAGGTTCTTTTAAGAACCAAATTTTTGGGTAAAAAAATAGAGCAAGAAATACATAAAAAAACACAGCAAACTAAATAGATAAACATTTTACTAAGCAGTAATGTGCAACACAGTGCACATAGAAATACTGCCATGTAGTAGTTTAGTTTTCTCAGTTCAACTTTGTTAACAATATCCAGCTGTCACATAGCTTACTCAAGGTGGTTGGTTGTCTGGGTGGGGGGGGTGTGTAACTATTTTTTGTAAAGACACATCAGACATTAAGCACTGCAGCGCCCACCCGACACCAGGCGCCATGCAAAAATCAGTATTCTTAATCTCCATGAAACATCATTTGTACTGTCACACTTAGCATTATCTCAAAACATTGAAACAGTCAGCACATACATACGTTCATAGGTTCATAGAAGTTTACAAGTACAGTAGGCACAAAATGCCCATTATTGTACTCACCACCCATGTGCCCTATGGTTGGAATTCCAATTTCCCCCCCATAAAGTCATCCAATCTATGTTTAAATGTTGTTATATTGTTACTGTTAATAACCTTAACTGGTAAAGCATTCCACATTCCCACTACTCTTTGTGCATAGAAATGATTATGTTTGTTAGATACAATTTCTCACCAAAAAGTTTATAACTATGACTCTTAGTTGATTTAATATTAGAAGCAACTGTTAAGCCTACTGTAGTTTTTAAGTAATCATCTTTTATTGTTTTATATACTAAACTTAAATCTCTCCTTATTTGTCTATATTTGACAGAAAAAAGTTTTAGTTCTCTAAGTCTATTTTCATAACTTTTTTGTTGCAAAGGTATGACTTTCTTGGTAAATCTATGCTGCACACCTTCAGCTAGTTTCAGACTCCTAATAGAAGTCAGTGCGCAGAATTGGGAACAATACTCCAGATGTGGATGTACCAAACTATTAATGAGTGGCTTAATAACTTCTGCTTTTCTACTTTTAATATTACCTATAATTGAACCTACAATTTTATTGCATTTTTTAACCTTTATTATGGTGTTTCTATCAAAGGATAAATTGTTGGAAATAATAACGTCCAAGTCTTTTTCCTCAGTAATGTTTTTCAATAATACATTGTCTAAGTAATAGTCAAAGAACGTATTATTCTTACCCAGATGCAATACTTTGCATTTGTCTATATTAATAAATATACCATATGAGTTGGCCCAAGAGGATACATTGTTTAAATAATTTTGCATGAGAATTCTATCTGATAATGAACTCACTAGGCTACCGATGTTGCAAACATCAGCATACTTGAATACCCCTATTTTATCAGTTGTCGGCATTGTAGAAATTAGGATATTAAAAAGTATGGGTCCCAGGACAGAGCCCTGGGGTACTCCACTAGTCACCACACCCAATTCAGACAGATGACCTTTAACAGACACTCTCTGGGTCCTTATCTCCAACCAAGATTTTATCCAGTTTATAATATTAGGATGCATGCTGATTTTAGCTAACTCTTGTAACAGTATTTTATGTGAAACTTTATTACAAGCCTTGGCAAAGTCCAAGAATATCACATCGATGGGTATACATCTATCCAAGGCTGCAATGACTGGTTAAAAACATTGCAAGAGATTAGTTAGAACTGACCTATTAGTCACAAAACCATGTTGAAAAATGTCCACTTTATTATTTCTGTCTATGTAGTTAATAATATGATTCTTGAGTAATCTTTCCATGATTTTTCCTATGATAGAAGTTAAGCTAATTGGCCAATAATTGTTTGGATCATGTTTGTCACTTCCCTTATAAATAGGAATCACAACAACCTCCCTCCAAGCTTGGACAGCCTTGCCTTCTTGAATGGAATTATTAAAGAGTACAGTTAGTGGTCCAGAAATTGTATGACACATTTCTTGTAAAAATTTTGTAGGGATACCATCAGGACCAGCTGAACTATTTGGCTTCAAGGATTTTATTATTTTAGCAACTTCACTTCCTTTAAAAACTGGATGGTCATTGTTATTTTTAGAAAATGGAATTTTTATGTTATCCTTAGTTTCAAAAACTTTTAAGAATTGTTCATTTAATATCATAGCAGTTGTAGTTTCATCAATAATGGGGGTATCATTAATCATAAAGGGACCTATAGTTGGTAGTTTTCCTTTAATAGAACCAATATAATTGTAGAACTATTTCTTATTATTTTTGACTTTTATTGCCAGATTTTGTTCTACTCTAGATTTTGAAAATTTAATCACAGCAGTTTTGTATTTGGTCCATAAAGTAGAAGATTTATTTATGGTATACTTCCTATACAATTTCCTTTTTCTAACAAGTTGTTTTTTAATATTCTTAGACCACCATGGAGGGACACGTTTATTTTTGGAGTACTTAATTCTGTCAGAAATCCAATTAAAGATACAAATGTTAATTTTATTATTTATTGTCTCCCAAATTTGTGTTAAATTATGGTTTCTAAGTTCAGATTCCCAATTCCGTTTAGTTAAAAAGTAATTTATTCTAAAATAGTGTGCTTTGTTGAAATCTTTCATTTTGGAAATACCCTTGGTCTGTGACAATTCAGTCGTATATTTAAATTTTACAATAAAGTGGTCACTATCACCCTGGGGGGGTGACGTTATATCCTCAACTTTGTCATCATTATTTGTTAGGACAATGCCCAAAATGTTTTTACAATCAGTAGGCTAACTACTTATTCCAAACTGGATTGGATGAAAAGATCTATACATTTTTTGTTTCCAAATTTGAAACAGCTTCAAAAGTATCCCAATTAATAGTGGGTAGATTGAAATCTCTCATTGATATGTAAGTTTTTTTGGTTTCTATCTCACTTATTTCATCAATTAGTTCTTGATTTTTATCAGCGGTTAAATTAGGTGGTCTGTATATTAGACCTATTGTTAGGGTATCATAAGGGAGATTGATTTTAACCCATAAACTCTCGTTATTATACTTTGTAGTATTTATCATACATGATTTTAAACTTTCCTCAATGTAAAGTGCAATACTGCCACCCTGTTTATTATTATCTCTATTTTTATGGAACTTATTATACCCTATTATATCAGTATCCCAATCTCCATTATTATTTCAAGTTTCTGTAATTCCACATACTGATATATTTTGTGTTTTTAATATATACATGAGCTCTTCTTTTTTATTCCGTAAGCTTCTTGCATTAGTGAGTATAATATTTAAGTATGTTGTATTACAAGACCAAGAAGTATTAGAGGGTGTAGATTTCAGGTTTACTGAGGTCTGAGGCATAGTTAGTTGGTTTTGTATATTAGGTTTTAGAGCTGTATTGTTGGGATACAGCTCCACCGTTAGTGGAAGTTTAAACAATTAGTAATAGAGAGAGAGAGCTATGCTCACGCCTAGGAGTTTACTACCTCTTCTACTGAGATGTAAACCATCCCAACAGTAGAGATTTGGTTTACCATTGAACTCCTCCCAGTGGGTGATACATTTCTAATTCTGTTTCATACACCAAGATCTTAACCAGTTATTGATTTCCCTTATTTTTTGTTGCTGAAATAAATTTGCACATGGCATTGGTAGGATTTCAGATAGCTGTACTTCACACCATAAATATAGTAATTTATTTGTTAATGAAACAGTCTTCTTTTAATTTTTGACTAGTCTCAAAAAGTACATTATTTGTACCTGCATGTACAATTACTTAAGGGTTAATACCTGTTTTGTGTAATATTGTGTTAGACATTTGGGTGAGATCAGAAATTTGTGCCCCTCTGAAACTCAATAGAGTTCAATTATTTTTATCTGGATTACAGATTAACCTATCAATATGCTTTATAATAGAGTCACCCAGTACTATTACTTGTCTCACTGTGTTAACAGGTTCATCTTGCATCTCAATATTATTATTGCCTACTTCTGTGTCCAGTGAAATCAAATGTTCATCCTTATTTAATTGGCTATTTGGAGCTTCATTAGCATTAATACTGGGTTCCACTATGTAGGAAGAGTGGACAGAGCTTAACATTTCAATTAAATTATCAGACTCATTTTCAACAGATTTAGTCATTTCAAAAGCATTGGCAATCTCAGGTATAAGAGTCAAAGGGTCAAAGGAATTAAATGTTGAAACCATATATTGGTCTGCCCTTCTACCTTTTTTGCATTTTTTTTACTTTGCAGAGGATACCATTGCCCATCAGCATTATCTTGGTCATTCTCTTCTCTAGTTCTTTTTGTAGGTTTATGTTTATTTAGGGCTGTGTAAGTGATAGATTCAGAGGAGGTAAGTGTGTTGTTGGTTACGTGTCCCTTAGATATTTTCTTTGACTTCTTCCCAAGTTTTTTTGTCTTTTTTTATGTCTATTATAGTTTGAGTAGGTTGGTTGTTGGTGTCATTATGATTTTTTAAATCTATTGGACATGTCTTCTTGACTCTTTTCCAAGAACTTTCCGTCTATTGTTAAAGAGTTCTAGTTCAGTTGCTAGTTCTAGATTTGACTGACATTTTATACAAATGTAGGGTAGTGAAACATTTCTTATATTGGTTATAAGGTACATAGAACAAGATTGACATTTGAATCCAAAACTTTCACTATTTATTTCAATAAACTCCTCCATTTAATTAAAATTTGATTCCAAGAGCCCACATAGGAGTCACTGTTATATATATTTAACCTCACCATTGCAGTCACAAAATGCGTTATTTAAATTGCAGACAGAGCCAGAAACACAAGCCCAGGGGTCAATCAGCCCCTTGTTTTTCACAAAGTGAAAAATATGTTTAAAAGCTGCCAGATATGGGAGGGGCAACAATTAGGTACTACTAGTTAACAACAGAAAATTAAATTGTTTAAATCCCAAATAAATGTATTGTATATATGTGAAATGAAAAGAAAATGGTACACAATCACATATAACCCAACCAATTTATCTTTCAAATTACAAAGAGAGGCAGCTAATGCCAAGATATAAACTATTATATCTTCAGTCAACACAAGTGGATCCCAACACAGGAGAAACACACACTCGGGGCAGGATATTCAGACTGCGCCAGGCAGTGGCGCAATCCTGGGTTCAGTGCAACTGGGATGCGCATGGGCATGGACAGGGTGATATTCAATGGAGCAGCGCCATGGCACAGCATCATTGGATATCGCTCCTTGGCCACCAGCAGCATGCAGGGACAGTGGCACTGCACCAGTGCAAGTGGCCAGAGTGGAGCAGGGGGATGCTGTAGCACAAGTGCCATTGTGATAGGTGCAACTACCATGATATTCAACAGTGCACATGCAAATGGGGCCATAATGTATGCAAGCCACAAATAGGGCCATTTGCATGTCAGTAGGTGCACCAATCCCTGATGATTTGCACCTGGCGCCCTGCCAGACTGCAGCCATCAGGGTCTGACACCCCCTGCACAAGCAGCAACATGCTCTGATGCCCAATCATGGGCATATGAATAAAATGTAAATGTTCCGTATCCCTGGTGGTCCAGTGGACCACTTGCAGCCCAATTGCAGGTGTCAGTAATGAATTCTGACTAACCAATCCATCCCTGGTGGTCCAGCAGTGCCCCTTCCCCACCTGCCCACTGAGCCCCACCACCCCACTCCTCCCAGTCAGCAGCGAGTGGCAGCTCCCCACCCACTTGCCACCCCACCACCTGCTGAATGACACCATACGGTAGGGCTGTACACCCATTGGTCCACAGCATGAGCCAATGGGTGTACAGTCCCACCGTACAGAGTCAATCGGTGGGTGGCAAGCAGGTGGGAGCTTTCCACCCACCACTGACCAGGAGGAAGTGGTGTGGTAGGCCTAGGTGGGTGGGGGAGTACTGCTGGACCACCAGGGATGGATTGGTTAGTCATAATTCATTACTGACGCCAGCAATCGGCTGCAAGTGGTCCACTGGACCACCAGGGATATAGGGCTATTATTGAAGTACATATGTCTGTGATTGGGCTGCGAGCAGTCCACTGGAACACCAGGGATTTGGGAGGGTTAATATCACTACATATGCCCATGATCGGGCATGGGGGGTCACTACCACATAGGTGCCACCAGAGCTTGGGTGGCCACTTACAGCTGGCAGTTGCCATGATGCATCCTGCAATACAGCAGCTCACCTGTGGGTGGCCAGTTGTTGCTCAATTTTTTTTTTGGGTCACCTGTGTGCAGCACAAGTAGGGGTTACACGTGCATGGGCACAGCACATCCCAGCATGAATATCGGGATGTGCAGAGTATGCATGGGCATGCCTCCTCCACTTGCGCCGCATACATTACTGATGCGCTCCAGCACATCGGGATTTGTGCCAGGCACATTCCCCTTTTGAATATCGCACTGGGGTGCATCAATGGGCTGTGCATGGTGCAACTATATTGCACCATGCACAACCCTTCTGAATATCCTGCCCTCTCTCTCTCTATCTATATATATATATATATATATATATATGTATATATATGTATATATATATATATATATATATATATATATCTTAGAGGCAAAAACTCTGTTTATTGCATCAGTTGGGTTGTTCCACAGTGACAAAAGTGAGGAAATTCGATGTTAGGATTGAAACCCCTTTGCACCCTCCAGCCCACCCCCAACTGGAAGCGGGTGCACATTGGGGCATCGGCCTAACTGTCACCCCATTACATGTGGAAAGAAGCTGAGGAATAGGAGAATGGGGTGACAGTTAGACCAATGATCTCCAATGCGCACCCGATTCCAGTTGGGGGTGGGCTGAGGGGTGCAAAGGGGTTTCAACCCCAACATCGAATTTCCTCATTTTTGTTGCTGTGGAACAACCCTAACTGATGCATTAAACAGAGTTTTTTGCCTCTAATTTCCCTTCTTTTTGAGAATGATAATGAGAAATAGTGAATGTAATGCAGCGGCGGGAGCACGGGGCCCTCCCGACACGTGATGTCTTGTCACATTGTAACATTGCGTCCGCAAACGCAAATCGTAATGCGCATGGTGATGCAAAGCGAAACAGAAAGAGAAACAGTACTGTAGACAGAAATGTTAAAAACAACGCAAACGCAACCGCAGATGAAAATGCAAAGGGTAACGCACATGGTGGCATAAACGTGAACGGTAAGTGAAACGGGTACAGAACCGCAAGCAGAAATGGTAATGGTAACAGTAATGTAAGAGCACAGCCTGGTTTTCCCCAAAAGCTGCATAGAGAAAGACAGTGAGTAGAAAGAATGTATGCAAAATAATGACTCTCAGAACACAAAAATGAGGACTTGGAAAAGTAAATTGCTTATATCTCAGTAACCGTACGACATAGATATAAAATTTAAAAGTCATATGTATTATCACTTTCCTGGCTAGTTTTGTACTTAGCCCCCATATGTGGGTGAAGAATTTTTTGACAAAAAGTCTGTATCTCACACCGTTTTCAAGATACGGGCCCTGAAAGGCGCTGCGAACGCCATAATGTTATCCTATGGGAAAAAAACTGAAGTTCAGACTGCCATAACTTTGCCTCCCTACAATATTTTTTCACCAAACCACTGAAAGGCATATCTGTGGGTTGTTGGCTGTGTTCCCTGAAAATTTCATCCCAAAAGACCAAACCATTATTTTGCAGCTGAGCACCAAATGATTGCTGCAATGCGTAGTACGCCTTAATGTTATCCTATGGAAAAAAGAGTCAACTTTGGGGTACCGTAACTTTGCCGCCGTGTAATATTTTTTCAGTGAAACACTGAAAGGCACATCTGTGAGATGTCGGCTGCGTTTCCTCCACATTTCAGCCCAAAACTCCAAACCGTTCTTTTGCAGCGGGGTGCCAAAGAATTGCTGTCATTTTCCCACAGCCTAGAAAAGTACTGTCGCAATTTGCGAAAGCTTTCGCAAAAATTTGTGACACTTTCGTAAGCACGAAAGTACTTTGTGAAAGTACTTTTTCCAGAAATCTGAAAAACATATTTCTGGGGAGTTTTACCCCAAAATAAAGACATAGCTAGCATCCTCAGGGTCCGACTAGGTGAATACAAAAATAATTAGGTTGCTAGAGGGTCCCAAATTTAAATGGCAAGCATTTTTCTGATCAGTAACTGAAAACAAGATGGCAGATTTGCGAAAGTAAGAGGGCCATTTGAGACAGTAAAAATGCATTTGCGAAAGTGTTGAACTTTTTGTTAACTTTTCCCATTGACTTATAATGGGAAACTGTTTTTTGAATAACTTTGAACCGTTTAATATTTTTTCATGAAATCTTTGAAAGGCACATCGGGACCCTGTACATGTTCCCTGAAGATTTTTGCGGTCGCGCGAAAACCGCATTACTCTGTAGGCTGGACCGTAGAATTAAAGAAAGCGAACGCATCGCCAGAGATCTTGCTTAATAACTCCACAGCCATGTATTCGACTGGTACAAAACTTAGCAAGTCCCAAGGCGTATGGGTCTTGATCACGTATTCCAAATTTCAGGCAAATCCGTCAAATGGTTGCAAAGTTATTAAGGTGCAAAATTTGGGTTTAACATGTAAATGGCTCCTCAACCCTAACTATGGCACTACCATGCTACCATTATATATATATATATATATGTATACAGGTATATATGTATATATATATATATATATATATGTCAATTACTAACTGAGTCGTCCTATGCCTAATAGTAATTATTATGGTAAGGATATCATGAGATACAAAACCAAAATATGTCCGTGTCTCCTTGCTTCTGCCACGAAACATGCAAAACATGCATGGGACGCATTGCATGCGTCTTCGCAAGAGCCTAGCACACTCGCCCCACCCAAGCTTGCCCCACTTGCTGTAGGGCTATCTTTATATGAGCCGTCAACTGAAAGTGTGTTCAAGGGATCGCGGATCACACACTCACACACTGCCCAGACTTAAGCAAGGATTTTAAAAGAAAATACACCACCTGAGTGGTTTCTAAAATGTGCAGAGTACCTGCAACTAAAATAAGTATAAATGTACAGTAAAGTCCCTCTAGCTGTATAAATGGGGCTCACACACTATAACAAAGTAGTCACACAAGCACAATCAAAACAAGTATATTATTGATATGAAAGAATCCTGTACAGAGCAGTGTCTCACACAGGGCTTTGGTTTTATTTATATGCATATTGCTGTGGTCATCTGGTTATGAACAGATCATGTCAAACATCATTATAACCGCTGTGTGATGTCTGTTAATGCCTCCTAATGGTAACCCGGCATAAGCAAATGACATACCAGTTCACTATAATGTGCAGAGGCCTGCTGTGACTGCAGAAATGGTTATTTCCTAGACAGTGATGACAGGCAAGGGGATAAAGGCTAGTATAGAGCACAGCTGAGTGCCACCCCCACGTACCTAGTAATTAATCCTGTGGACCTCGGTGCAGCCATTGGATACTTTAAAAAAAAAACATAAATGATCCACAACACAGTGGATGCTGAAGTAGTAACACATTCCATTAAAATGTCATTACTACGATGTGTTCAAGCTTTTCCAGCTATCCTACTGTTTGGTTAAGGAGTGGGGGGTGGAGTAGCGTGGGTAATGATCTCGAACAATCTTTTTTATGAGACATCTCACATTAAGCTGCACAGTGTCCCACAACAAAATATTCTCCTATCATAATATCCAGAACCACTCACCACCATACTATGTTACGTATTTATAACTACATCTTCTATTTATAACAATGCAGTACTATATACGTTGGTAGGAATATACAGCACAATAACCTACTTTTTCTGTACTTCTACTTCTCTTACAGATATGGCAAAATACTGGATGCAAGACCAGCTGCCTCAGCTGCTGGAGGGCTTCTCAAAGATTTGTGATGCAAAAATAATAATGAGAGGAACCAACTTGCCCTTAGAAGAGACTTGGAAGGGGGTTGCAAAATTTCTTTGACACAAGAAGGTCATAGAAAACAAAAAGTGGTGGAAGTGCAGGGGGAAGTGGAATGACTCCGCCAAAGATTTTATAAACTAAAAGCTGCAGGGAAGGTGCCAGAAAAGGACCGGGCCTGGTATCGCCAGACATACCAGTTGTGCTCCAGGCAGGGAGACCACAGTTTGGTGAGAGAGTGCTTCACTGTAAGTACACTGATGGCTAACATTAAAACATGATGACATATGCTAACCATACACAATTCAATTACAGCTAAAAATAAATTGATTAAACCCCCACTGTTTCAAGAACAGAATTATTAGCCCTGTCCTACCTATATAATAATAATCATATGGAATAGTAAATTGTAATCAGATGTCGTAAGAAACAAATAGCAATCTACAATATTTACTTTAAAGTTTGCAACTCTCAGCTGTTACTTCTTTGTGATCAAATGCTATTCATAAACAATATACCACAACAGGCACTGACTTTATTAATGGTTTATAGGGAACAGAGTGTATGTTTTGCTGACATGATATGTCAGCTGGAATAATTAGACACAAGGCCACAGGCTAACTGCACCCAATTGCCCCAGAAGTCACATTATTCCAGCACGGCACACACCCTGTAGAGCATTAGTCCTATAATACAAGGCTATGTTCCTACAGAGAGTAATAACTTTATTTGAAAGATGTTTCAAGTAGTTCAGAAAAAGATATTTCTTTCTTAAGAAAAAATGCAAAGAATCATCGGTTGACAAAGAATCAACAGTTCACAAACAATCTGTAATTGGCGAAGAATCACCAGTCAGTAAAGAATCAGCAAGTGGTTCACAGCACTGACAGTAGACCTGTGATCTTATTAAAGAAAACATCACAGACATAATGTTATACTCTGATAACATAAAGGATCCAGCCCCAGACTGACCAGTCAGAGCCCAGCATTCTTTCTTGCCATTGTATAACTATAGTTTTGCAAGAACTGCCTCATTAATAATGCAAATCAACACAATGACAACCTTCTGTGTCTTTAACAAAAGTGCAATTATCTGTCATTGCTGGAAGCCCCAAAAACAATCTCAAATTGTATTCTCATTCAATCAGTACACAGCATTACCAGTGTTCTGTTTCTTTGCTCAACACAATATATTGTTAAGGTTATTTGAATTGATATGCTATCCATCCTAGATCAATTTTTTTCTATATGAACAGCCCCTGAAGCCACAGCTGAAGAAACACCATCTGCCTCAGGCCTGGTCCCTGAAAAGGAGGGGACAAAACCTCAAAATGAAGATGACAATGTCATTATTGTCACCACTGAACTTGAGTATCACCATCTACACACAAATACTCACTTTTAAGCTCGCATGAAATCAATACAGTTTAGTAAAACAACATAATGTATCTACATAGACTTACCATATACTATGGAACCAATAATACCCAACAGGGTGGCTGATATTAAAGGAATAATACCCAACCTGGAAGGCATTATTCCTATTATACAATGGCTCATTGGTAAACAAAATAAAAAAAAAACATAAAAAAGGTTTTTAGTAGATTTTTAGTGTGGCAATATATCTTTGATTCTGAAGGGAGAAGCAGAAAAAGCAGCACCACATTTGTCATTGCAGCAGGGATGTTATGCAAGGATAACATCCCTACTGTGGTGGCCAACTGGCCAATCAGACACCAGGATTCTTTCTTACCACTGTATAATGGACAATACCAAACCATCAAGCAGTATAATCAAGCCCAACATTGTAGATACTGTAGTTACATCCCCTGAAATCACAGTATTGTCCATATTGTCCACCTCCAGAAGAAATTATGAGGCTTACAAAATGAGGCAGTGTAGCATATCTGCTCAAAATTAACTAAATAGCATGCTTGAATAGTGAAATTATTTTGTGTTTGTTTCATTTAGCAACAAAACAGTTTACCCACCTATATGTAAATGCTGTTTTCTGAAGTAATCTTTTTAAATGTTTTCCCCAAGATAGGCATTTTTCCCTTCTCAGGCATCTGTACATGTTACTTTGCAGTTTCTTGTAAAGGGTATCCTCCCTCCCCACACACACACACACACACACGCACACACACACACACATGCACACTCACAATTACCATTTCCTTTCTCACTTCCGGTGTCTATTTTTTTCAATAGCTGTAGTTCTTGTTTTCAGTTGTTACCTGTTCCCCCATAATACACTGCAATAACACTGGACTAGATGGCATGTGGCAGAGCACTTACTAGCTGCTCTCCATTACTGGGCTGCCATGCAGGATCAGTGAGTAAGTACTGCTATGGTGTCCACAGGCCTTGCACATACTTTTCATGGTGTAGGACACTGGTTGTGTCATGTAGGACATGAAAGTACCAATTGTGCATTTCAGTGTCATGGACATCCTTCCACTGCACTTTCAAACACAGCTGAGGTCTGAACACAATGTCATTTATGGTTTTACTATTTGATTTCATTTTTGTTTACAAGATCTGTGGTGACTTTATATATTTATTCAAAATAAATAAGATATGCAGGGGGTGAGGGGGGAGCTTTTAACTGTTTATTTATCTCTGACGCCATAACTCTTAACAGTATTTTTCTTTGTCCCACAGAACCACTGGAGACCAGGGCTCTACAAACAGTTAAAGAAGAGGAACCAGAGCCAGAAACCTTTGAAAGTATGTATTTCCTGTATGAAAATAATGCAGTGGGCCAGATATTCAGAAATGCACCAAAGGCCGGTGCAAGTTCACCACAGCGCAAATTTGATGCACCATGGCACAACAAGAGCCAAATTCAGAGGTTGCACTGACTTCACTGTGCCAGAGCAACCTAGTTGAATGTGGCACAGGTGTGCCATGGCGCAACCGTGAATGTGTCATGGCGCAACTGTGGATGCGCCATGATGCAACCACAGGTGCACCATGGGCAGAAACAGAAACCCCTGGGCAACTGCCGGAGCAGAGAAACAGAGGGGGGTATGGCACAGAGAGGAGCCCATGGACAGAGCCAGGGAAGTGGAGTGACAGGCCACAGGAGGCTACCACCTGCTGAGCACAGCATGGTGTACACAGGCACCTAGACCCCAACCACAGAACAGAACAGTGGCACAGACAGTAGGCAACAGGGGGTGCCAATGGGGGATGGAGGGCCACCAAGAGGGCCCCCCAAAGGCAGTAGGCCATACCCCCCTGCACAGCCAGACCAGGGCAGGCCACACCCAGGACCATGCAGCCAAGCAGACATATCCACCACACAGACCTGACAGCTGCCCCAAGGGCATCCCAAGGCATAGCCAGCTACTGAGGGGAGGGCCACCACCACCATGGGACACACTGCAGCACACAGCAGTAATCCAAGGAAGCACTACACATGCCCCAACACATGCACACCACACAGACAGGCACTGGGCCACTGTAGCATGGCTCCTCATGCCACCTGCAAAGCAGACACAGACACAGGCGGGAATGTCAGAAAAATATATTTTGTCACAAACTATTCACAATAAGCAGGGGCTGGGAAAAGGTAGGTACTGTATAGCGAGGGAAGGGGTCATGGGACAGGGACTGTACAGTGGGATGAGGGACTGGAGGGAGAGGTATGGCTGGGGAAACAGGGTAACATAAGGCCTGACTAGCGGCGGCCATGGCCTGCCACCCCCTGTTGATGCTGCTGCCTCCTGACTCCCAGGAGGAGTCAGTGGACCTGGAACACAACCTTCATCATTGTGGACGTTATTAAAATTAGCTGCCTCAGGATCCGGCAATACAGGGGCCTCCTGTGCTAATAGTGGACACCTAGGACAAGGGACAGGACAGGTGATCAGTGCAATGTCCCAAGGAACCAGGCCCAACCACAGCGCATACTGGGCAGGGGGAAACACACCCCCAGAGAACCCACACAGGCCACCCACAGGACCGTGGGCCAATGCCTACTGACAACGTGGCACACCACATCAGCGTACAGCAGTGGTCTGTGCCACACAGTGGCCAGCCGACTGCGCTATGGCAGTCACATGGAAGAGTACTGTGGCAGCACCACAGCAACATCAGTGGCAGCCGTGCGCACACCCACCCCACCAGCAGCTGGCACACATGTTCTATGTATGTGCCACAGTGGTGGGCACCACGAAAAGTGTGACACAGACAGCTGCCATGGCACACGGCACAGGCAATCATGCCCACACCCATGCCTCTGCCACCCCTCAATGACGGTGCGCAGAACAATGTTAGTGCCTACCTGCCCTCTGTGGTCCCACCGGTGCTGGAGTTTGTCCTCTATCCTGGGCTGCTGCAGCCTGGCGTCCCACCAGCACCACCTGTCTGCGGTCTTCAGGTCCTGGGAATGGAACATAAACAGGGACACATCAGTAACCAATCACAGCTGCTGCCCACCCCTCCACCCCTGTGCACAGGGTGAGCCCCTGCCCGACACATCCCACATAGATGCAGCACAACGCAAGTCACAGAGGGTGATGCCACCCCACAATGCACATGATGGTAGTACAGTGCCCTGCAGGATATGCCAGGCAGCCTAGCCAATACCACAGTACAGCACCAGGGCACACATGCATGATGAGCCTACCCACCTGGCTGTGACACACGCCTCATGCACACCTCCAGCCTCCTGCTCCCTCTGTACCAGGTCCCCATATCGGTGGAAACACTGCTCGCTGGACCTGGCCACCCCAGTGCACTGCCCCATTAAGGCAGCGATTGCCTGCCACACAGCCACCCGGGCTGCAGCAGTGGCACCTGCCCAAACAGCTGGGGTATGTGGGGCTGGATGCAGGCCACGAAGTTGGCTAGCTCTACCTGCATCCAGTTACCCTCCCATTCATGTCACTGCTGCATCATGTCTCAGGTGCGAAACATGGAGCAAAATGGCTGCGGCAGGTGCATGTGGTCACTGCATGCACCAGATACGCAGGCAAAGGGGACATGTGCTGTGTCCATCTATCATGTACACCAGTAGATATGCAGCATGGGAGTAGCTAGTCAGGTCATGGGTGTGGGGGGCAGCCAAGGACTGAGGTCACAGCAGGGGTCAGAGGTCAGCCGCCATACAGTGCGCACATGCGCAATAGCAGGCATGGTGCACCGTGAGCCATGGCCCCTATTGCGCAGTGTGTGCACAGTGTGCAATAAGCAATAGTACATTGCCAGCACATACGCACTACAGTACTGCACATCTTACATGTGTGCGCATTGCACTGCATCTTCTCCAGAGCAATCCCATTGTGCACAGAGGAAATACATGATATTCAGCTGCTACATGCAAATGAGCTCATCAGCCAATGTGTGGTGCACTGGGGGAATTAGCATGTCATTACCATTGCGCCAAAGCTCATTTGCATGTAATGCGCTATAAAAGCACCACAGTTCAGCACAGGTAAGTTGCTCTTGCTTCTGGAGCACATTGCACAGCCAGCACTGCAATGGGGATGGAATAGGGTGCTGCTACCATTGACACACCATGCTCTTCATGTCCACAGGAAGCATCGTGTTGCCCACAAGCACAGGCTCAACTTCAAGAAGGCAGAATCAGAGGCCCTGTTCGAGGCCTACTCTGTTGGGTGGTGCCGCGAGCACACCACAGGCCAGGGCTGGGGCCTGGAAGGAGGTGGAGGTGTGTGTGAACCAGCAGGGCAGCCACCAGTAGTCAGTACAGGAGTGCCACAAGAAGGTGGTCATGGACAAGTGGCACATAAAAGAGAAGGTGATGGCCATCCATGTGGCCTGGACTGCCACTGGAGGGGGCCCTGCAGATGAGCTACAGCTCACGATGCAGGAGGAGCTGGTGGCAGCCACCATGCACTGCAGCACCGTGAAAGGTGTGCCTGGTGGGGGGTTCCAAACAGGTGGCAGCCCATCACTGCATGGTACGTATGTCGGCCACACACACACACACAGCATACAGTGGCTGTGTGGGGGAGGTGCACTTGTGGGCATTGCATCACTGACACACCTGTTTTCTCTTTCAGCACTGGCATGCCTGTGTGCAGAGGATGGGGCACCGGCAGTGGCCGTGGAGGCAGGACCAGCCCCAGACAACCAGCCATACACCTCCACGGGCATCTGAGGCACAGTCGGCTGCAGCACACCACCACTGTCCAGCCGCATGTCCTGGGCCTGGGGTTGGACGAGGCCCTGGATTTGTTTCTCCAGAATGCCAGTCTCGGCGTCCTGTGCACAGAGACACAGATTGGAGTGGGGTCCAACACTGATGATGACTTCACCATAATCCAGGACAGCATGAGTGGTGTATTGGGGGAGACGTCCATACCTGACACCAGCACAACTGACGTGCCCAGTGACCTGGCAGGGGAGGAACATCTGGCAGCCGCCACTGTGGGTGCAGCTGTGTATACTTCCATAGCTGTGCTGTGTGGTGGTGGTGGTGTGCCTGCACAGGTGCTGGGCAGTAGTCACAGGCAGGATGGGCAACAACAGTAGCCTGCAGGTGCCACAGGGCAGCCGGATGTAGGGTCCACCACTGGGGCACCAGCTAGGACATGCCCCATGAGGACCCCACTGTGCAGTGTCCACCTGAGAGGGGGGCTGTGTAGCGTGCCCAGTCACCACAGGAGGTTTGGCATCCTACCTGGGAACCGCAGGACACCGACCCGCTGGCAGAGCACACCCATTTACTGCTGGCCTCCATGGAGCAACAGGCACTTCTTGCCATTGGGATGCATGCACTGCATGTGGAGGTGCACCAGGTGGCCGAGCAGCATGAAAGGGGCAATGCGCAGCTCCTGGCAGCAATTCAGCACATGCTGGAGGCCACGACTGCATCCCAGGATCGCATTGCCAATGCAATCATGGATGGCCTTGCACTGTTCACTGCCACAGGGCATGGCCAGCCACCACAGACCCCATGCAGTGCACTGTCTAACCCATGATCCCAGCATCAAGCAAGACCCACACTGTCGACACCGGGCTCTGCTGTTGGCATTCCAGGCATGCCTGGGGTGGGCCTATTTGGGTGTCTACACACCCCTGTGTGGACCTGGTGGTCCCACAGTTCAACTCCTGGGGAGCTGTTGCTGACACCCCTATGGCTGATGAGCAGCCTGTGGCCAGCAATCAACCCTGGCTCGGCCACCCCCATGGCCGTGGTGGACATGGTTCCACACAGCAGCCCTGATGTGTGTGCCACCCTGACCGGTGCCTGGCTGCTGCCCTGTGCATGCATGGGTGGTGTGTGTGTGTGTGTATGTACATACCACTGGTGTGGCACCTGTGTGTTGCACCACACACTGACTGTGTGGGTGCCTGCTGGGCTACTGGCCATGTAGTGTGGGCATGATGAGGGCAGTTCAGCACCGGTTGTGCCTGTGCACCAGTGCATTACATCTGATCCCCCCCACATGCCAGTGCCTGGGGGTGTGGGTGCATGGGTGCATGTGTGTGTTGCTGTGTGCAGTTGTGTGTGGTTGTGTGCCACTGACTCCCCTACCCCTGCACCACACCACTGGTGTGTGCATGCCCAGTGCCATGCATTCCCTTGCCTGTGTGCTGTACCTGTATATGTGGCCTTTGCATGGGATCAGTGCTACCTACCTGCATGCACCACAGTGCTCCTGTGCAATGGTGTCACAATGCTGCCATGCCATCCATTGCAGCCAGGGATCCCTCCAACCAGGGGGGCTGTCCACCACCCTCCAGCCCATTGCCCCCATCATCCCTACTACTGTCACCCTCATCAGCCTTGACAGCTATCCCACAATCAATGGGCATGCTGTGCAGCAGGCCAGGAATAGGCCACTGGCTTTTGAGGGGCTGTACTGTGGGGCACCACCAGACATGTCTAGGTAATGAAAATGTGCCTTCAGCTTGCTGAATACACACTCAATGATGTTGTGCATGCTGGCGTGTGCCTCATTGTAGTGTTCCTCTGCTGGGGATGATGGGTGCCAATAGGGGGTGAGCAGCCAGGGCCTCAGTGGATAGGCACTGTCTCCTGTGTGGATAATGACATGGTTAGCCCTCTGCCATCCTTTGCTGTGCCCCTTGCCTGTCTCTGGTGCCCTCGCCAGCATGCCTGCCCTGCCCTCCCCATCCCATGGCCTGCTCTTCCCATCACCTCTTGCCTGTCCAATACTCACTCACTAGGTGGCCCATAGCAATGTCCCCATGCTTGAACCTGTGGAGCAGCACAGAGCTGTGCCAGATAAATGCATCATGTGCACTCCCAGGGTGTGTGGCACAGACATTGGTGATGCACCCCTTGGCATCGCACACCACCTGGCAGTTGACGCTCTGGTACCCCTTCCTATTAATATAGGCCACACCCTCAGGGCCAGGTGGCATGTGGATGCCCATGTGGATGCAGTCAATGGCCCCAGCATACCAGGAATACTTGCTACCCTGTGGAAGTCCTGCATGGTTGTTGTACGCTCTGCCTGTGTGCTGGGGAAATGGATGTATTCCAAAGCACATGGCAGCACAGCATTGAGGAACTGTGTGAGGAGACATGATGTGGCTGACTGGCTTATGCCTGTGGTGTCCCCTGTTGGTCTCTGGAAGGTGCCCGAGGTGAGCAGGCACATGACAGCTGTCACCTTGGTCTCCACAGACATTGTGTGGCTCCGCCTTGTGGGTGCCTGCATCTCCTCACTGCATAGCACACAGAGTTGCCTCAGAATGGCCCTGTTCAGGTGGTACCATCCCACAATCTCCATGTTGGAGTAGTTCTTAAAGGTGGTGCAGACACGATACCACCTGTTCCGGGCATACAGCCTACGGATCCTTCCTCAGCCACGTCACTGCTCCTATTGCCCCCTCACACCCCTCATTATGGCCTCCATTAGGAAGGGTGCACTATCTGTGGCCCCTGATGTCCTGTCTACCCCTGGGCAGTCAGCTGCTGCAGGATGTGTGCCACCCTGGTGCACTGCCTGGCATTATGCCTGCCAGTCCCTCTCATTCTCTCCGACCCTGACTCCCTCTCCACTACCACCTCTGTCCCTCTCCCTCTGTGCCTGCTTGTGTCAGTCTCTCTGTCTCTCACTGGCTCTATCTTGATCTGTCTTTCTGTCTGTCTGTCCTTCCTTCTTGCTCTGTTTTGCCACTCTATCTCTCTCTCCCCTCTCGCCTGGTGCAAGTGCTGTCTGTGTGCTTGCGCCCTGTATTTATAGGCTCAAGTCTGCTCGGTGCATCCCAGTTTTGCTTTGCACTTGCGCCATGGTTCCACGGTTGAATATCGCACTGTGCCAGATATTCATAGGCATGCCCCCTGCTCTTGTGCCTGCATTCATTATAGTTGTGCATTGGTGCAATGGTATTTGTGCTGCGCAATGACTCTCGCTGAATATTGCTCCTTGGCGCATGTCTGCACTTGGCACCAGCACAACTCAGTTGCACCATGCGTAACTGCTTTGAATATCCCAGCCACTATCTTTAAACAATAAAGCACAACAGTGTGTCACTTATTGGGACATTGAGCAACACCTTGTCTGTTATGTCAGAAGCTGTAGCCTACTGACTTAAGCACCGAAGCAGTGGCTAAATACCCCTTTAACCAACATGCTACAGTGCCTAATCACAACCATGCAATACACCCATGTGTAAAATACATTTCGATCTTGTTAACTATGTTTTTTTTTTTAATCTTATTTCTCATTTGTAAGTTGTTTAACCATTATATCATGACAGCTAGTGGGTATATTAATAGATTTACCATACCTAGTATGCTTCGCTCACATGCCACAGCTCACTAATCTGTATTTGTATTTATTATTTTTTATTATTATTTTTTGTAGTTTATTTTTAGTTATTTTTAGTTATTTTCATTATTAGGTCCCGGAAAGTGGGTTTTTGTTTTTGTTTTTGGTTCTGAGAAAGAGGGGGCAAATGGGATTAATTTTAATTTTTGTTTATGTTATTTAGTAGATGTTTTGAATTTTGGGGGTTTTATTTTTTGTTTTTGATTGTTAAAGTAAGGACTTCATTAGTTTTCTCTGTAGGTTGTAGGTATGTGTTATTATGTTCCCCTCCGTGGTGCGCTATTCATCCTCTGCTCTTCGGGCCCTCCACCCTTTTTCTCCTCCTCCTCTACTGTTCTCCATTTATCAACATTGTAGGGCTTTGGGAATCGTACGAAGGAGGAGGGGTCGGGGCGGGGGGCCTGAACAGTAGAGGATGGACCAGGGGAGTGCTCAAATCGGGATTGTTAGGTCCAGAAGATGCCCTGGGGTGAAATGGAGGTCAGAACGTGGGTTTCCCTGTCTGATCCCCATACCCAAAGGCAACACCATTAACAACGGCGGGCAGGTGGTTGGGGGATCCTCGGAACTCTGGTCAACTCGGGCGGTTTTGTGCAATGCCAGATCCATTGTCCACAAGACGGCCATCGTGGCGGACTTGGTTGGAATGGTGGATCTGGCCTGTATCACTGAAACCTGGCTGGATGGTAATGCTGGCCCCATTCTTGAGCCAGCCGTCCCGGCTGGGTATTCGGTGATACACCGCCCGAGATTGGATCGCAGGGGTGGGGGAGTTGCAGTCTATTTTAAGACAGAATTGGGTCTCACTAATGTTCCAGTAGAGGAGACTAGATCTTTTGAATGTGTTGTAGTGGCAGGTGGGGGCTATAGAGTGGCTCTCATCTACCGTCCACCCGGAGATGAGAAGCCATTCCTTAAGGGAGTGGTGGACTTCGTTGTTGACCTGGTATTGGAGTCCCCCAGGTTGATGGTGCTGGGCGACTTCAATGCCTGGATCGATGACAAACTCTCGCATTTTGGTCAGAACTTCCTCCAATTGATGAATTCATTGGGCCTCTCACAGGTTGTTACCTCTGCCACTCATAAATATGCCATTCTCTTGACCTGGTCTTCCTCCTGGGGATGGAAGCCTCCGGCGTGGGGGTGGAACTTGCCAGATGGTCTGATCATCACACTGCGAGATTCAATTTCTGTACCCCCTTGCATAGACCTACCCCTGTGGAGATGGTCAAGTGCCGCCCTTTACGGGATGTGACTCCCGATGGTCTATCGGCGGTGCTTGACCTATCAGAATTTCCGATGATGAGCATGGATCCTGAGGCCTTGGTTCTGGCCTATAATATGGCCATTACCGAGGCCCTGGATTCTATTGCTCCCATTCATGTGCATCCTCTCTCCCTTCACCATTGGTCCCCATGGTTTGATGGGGACTCGAGGGAGATGCGTCAACTTGGACGCAGGTTAGAGAGGTGTTGGCGGAAATCCGGCTCAGATGCTGACCACTTTAGACTGCTAGAACATTATCAACTCTACCAGTCAGCAATTGCCCGTAAGAAGGCAGTATTCCTGTCCGGGGAAATTGCTGCTGCTCAGAACCGACTGGCTCAGCTCTTTCGAACCGTAGACAGACTGTGCAACCCAGCCTGTCTACAGGTTTGTAGAGCTTTTTCGCAATATCAGTGCGAGGAGCTCGCTCGGTTCTTTGCAGATAAGGTGGAAGACATCAGGGTGGAGAACTACACAACACTCTCTATGGGAGTTGCTGTGGATCTGGCCATGGTCACTTGCCCTCCTACTCCCTGGGGCTTCTTCAAGAGGCCGGAAATTGAGGATGTTATGAGGATTGTCCGGGGTATGCGCACTACATCCTGTAGTTTAGATCCAGGCCCCCCAGTCTTGATTATGGGCTGTGGTGAGACTATCTTCCCGGTCCTGACGAGGATAGTCCAGTGCTCCTTAGACTCTGGTGAATATCCTTGCTCCCTGAAGGAAGCTGTGGTGACACCAGTGTTGAAGAAGGCTTCTTTGGACCCTGACTGCCTGGGTAACTACCGGCCTATCTCAAACCTTCCCTTTGTTGGGAAGGTAATTGAGAAAGTAGTGGCTACCCAGTTAGACAACCATTTGACCATCCATAACATCTGCGATCCCCTTCAATCGGGTTTTTGGAAGAGGCACAGCACCGAGACTGCGCTGGTTCGGGTGCT
Source organism: Neoceratodus forsteri (assembly GCA_016271365.2). Taxonomy (NCBI): domain Eukaryota; kingdom Metazoa; phylum Chordata; order Ceratodontiformes; family Ceratodontidae; genus Neoceratodus; species Neoceratodus forsteri. The sequence goes on along the minus strand of CM028133.1, from coordinate 598,070,096 downwards.
CAATGATCTCCTGATGGCGAGAGACCAGAAAAAACTGTCCATTTTGGTCCTTTTGGACCTGTCATCAGCATTTGACACAGTAGACCATGGGGTTTTACTTGAGCACCTGAGAACTATCTGTGGGCTTTCTGGGTTGGTCCTCAGATGGTTTACATCTTTCCTCACCAGCGAGATCTCAGAGGGTAGTATCGGGAGTGTTTTCTTCTGATCCTGCCTCTCTGCCATGTGGGGTGCCTCAGGGCTCAGTGTTGTCTCCCATGTTGTTTGCCGTGTACATGCTTCCCCTCGGAGACATTGTAAGACGTCATGGACTGGAGTTTCATTGTTATGCTGATGATACTCAGCTCTACCTGTCTTTTGCACCTGATCAGAATAGAGCATTCTCGGTGTTTAATAGCTGCCTCGGGGAAAACCAAGATTGGATGAGGTCCAGCTGGTTGAAGTTAAACCCTGGGAAGACGGAGGTGCTGGTTATGGATCCTGGTAGCTGGACAGGGGGGTTGGGGATAAACCATCCCTCAGGTTTATTCCTAGGGGGTGTGGAGCTCCCCACCTCTGAAAGGGTGCGGAACCTAGGGGTGATTCTTGACGATCGGCTGACACTACGTGATCAAGTGTTGGCCGGCGTTAAAGTTTCCTTTTACCATCTTAGGAACATCTCTAGGATTAAACACCTTGTCCTGTCCGGGGACCTACCTACGTTGATCCACGCCTTTGTGACTTCACGTCTCGACTACTGCAACTCCCTTTACTTTGGGCTTTCTGGGGTTGATATCATCCGCTTGCAGCTGGTGCAGAATTCTGCAGCCCGGTTGTTAACTGGGACTTCTCGTTTACCCTGGTGCTGCGGAGACTGCACTGGCTGCCGGTTCAGTGGTGGATCACCTTTAAAGTGAGTCTGTTGACCTATAAAGCCCTGCACGGATTGGGACCTGACTACCTGAAAGAGCTCCTGGTTCCCTATCTCCGGGAGCGACCGCTCCACTCGGCCGGCGAGGGGTTGCTGGAGATTCCAAGGGTCATTTTGAAGTCTTCTGGTGCCCGGGCCTTTGCGTTTGTGGCTCCGACCCTCTGGAATTCTCTACCATGTCGGATTAGAGAGTGCACGACAGTGGGGGGTTCAAACAAGCCTTAAAATCCTTTTTTGGATTAAGGCCTATGAGGAAGTGACTGATTGATTTGGGTTTGATTTTATTATTGTTTTATAATGTTTGCTGTAATCTATTAATTATTTACTGTATTTTATATTAATGTTTTATTACGCTATGATTTCATAACTTGTACTGTGCTTTGATTTTTTGAAAAGCGCATTATAAATAAAGAATATTATTATTATTATTAATTGAACCTCACCAGAAGTGGTAAACAGGGACATAGAATAATGAAAATGTACAGATTTCCCAGCAGAACCAGACTACCTACTTTATCAATGTCTGTTAGACTATGCAGCCACCACCCTACAGTACAAGTACCCCAACACCCTCCCCATCTGTCATTTCTTTGACAGCCTCAAGCCCAATCCCCCAAACCCTCCATCTTCCTTTCTCTCAGGCCCTCACAAAACTTCCTACTGTGTTATATGATACCACTCCTCTGTTAGAGTATTCCATTTAGACACCACCCTCACCATAAAGTAGTGCCTACTCATCTCCATCCTCAATCGTCTACCCTCCCATACTATCCCTCTTGTCTTGCCCCATACCCCTGCTCATCCCATTTACCCTGCCCATGTCTCCAGAACACACAGTCCCCTGCCCATTATTATCTCTACTTGCACCATGTGTCACACCTATAACTTAACCCCCCCACTTTCTGCCTCTCCCTCTGCCTCTAGCCTGCTCTTTCCCTCTCCCCTTCTTTCCTTACCAGACTGAATTCTGACTCCTGGGCCTTCACTATCATACTCCTCCACCCTCACCCTGATCTCTGACACTTCCAGTGGCAACTCTGATCCCTACATACAACACCTATTACCTGATATCCCCCCACAGTGGAACCCATGTCCTTCTCACCCCTCACCTGAGACTTCCCTCCACTTACTGTTACTGTACTTCTTTTAAAAAATTTGCCCTCCCTACACCCTCACAGGATTTAGCCAGCATTTCCTCCTCTGTTTCTCCCAGATAACTCTCTACAGGGTACGTCCTCCAGCCACCATCCCCCACCCATATACTCACTTCTTGTCATGGTATAATACTATCATACACTATACAACTTGTTTTTTGGTTTAATACTGATATTAAACTTTAACAGTGGGAATAGTTAGGTGATATGTTTAAAACAATGACATTAGAAGATTAACAAATCCCATTGTATAGCACACAGACAACCAATTGAGGTAAACTACTGGCACTTCCTGTTGAACTGATGCTACTCAGAGATGTTACCAATGTCATTACCCCCCATACACCTTACTGTAACAGTATATTTATGAATATGTAACAACTATATTTACAAACAGGACAGTAGCGCAACTCCCAAATATTACATTATTTGTTAAGCAATAAGGTATGACCGTGGTTTAGATTAACACTCTGTTAATCACTCATTAGGGCTGTAATGTGGGATGACGTGCAGCCGAATTCCATATTGCCCTAAGGGAGTTATTAACACACTGTTAATCTAACTCCTAGAAGTGCATTATTGCTATTATAAAAAATGATTCCAAAAGAAAGGCATTAAATGCATGCTTTTTAAATGCTTTCCTCATTCAGAGGAAAATCTGTAATAAAATAGTTGTTCCACCAACAGTTTGAAAATGTTGGTTCAAAATTAGAATGCATTATTCTACACATTCAGCACTGTTATAGCATGGAATGCTGACAGGAAGAATGCATGCACCATTTCAATCACGCTGTACATGATAGCAAAACATGAATGAATGTAACTCTGTTGTAATCCTAACACCCAATCAGATTGCAGCATTTCTGAGACCTTTTTTATAATCATGTATTATTACAATATTTGCACAACTGCTCTGACTAACAGGAGTAAAAGAACATATCTAAAACCCACATTTCACAGACATAGAACTTAATGTACGTTTCTCTTTCTTCTCTGACAGATCTACAAACAAGGCACACACAAGGTCTATGTCAACGCCTGGACACTCTGATAAATGTACAACAGGAAATGAACCAAAACATAACACGATTAATAGAATCTGCCAAAAAAAAAACAATGAATACCAACAGAACACAATTAAAAAATTAGACATACTGGAAAAAAACATTAAATCAAACACAACACAGGTAACATTTGTGTCTCACAGTATCCAGGCACTGAAAAGCAGCATGAGAAAAAGCAATGAATCATCGACATCTGCAGCAACTCAAACTGAAGAAAGCCCTGGTCTCTAGTCTACAAGTGATCTGTCCCCTACTCTTTAAATGTTTGGCACCTTCCTCCATTATCAGTAGAGTAGTTTCCATTTCCTTCTGCACCCCCCTGCCTTGTGACCCCTTCCAAGCCTTCTCATGCCCTCCAGCAACAGAGACAGCTGCTACATCACATCAGTAATTTTAAACAAAAAATGTGTTACTTTTATGTATTATTTTGTGACTACAATAATAATTAAAATTTTTACTGAATAAAGATTATTTTTATAATCATTAAAACTTTTACTGAATATACTTTATTTTTTTACAAATGGTTTTTCAAATAGTATATTTTTCAATAATGAATAGATACAGAAGCTTAATTTTACTTTTCTTAAACAGAATAACTAAAAAACTATGTCACTTTATCACTGAGTACTTTCTTATTGAAATGTATCATATTACATACTTGTGCATGTCAATTAACTGCATTTGCATGTGTGTCTCTAGTCCATCAGACACAACACATCATTATAGGTAGAACACACACGCAGAACCAAGAAATTACAGGTCACCCAGTTCCATCTGTTGGTGTATGTACAGTACAAGACATGTTGGGACTGGGATTTGGTAATGTCAGGATAACATTAGGAGACATTTCCACACACCAAAGGGTGTTGTGAATGCAATCTGATGTTATCCAGTCATAACCACATTGTCACCATGGTTCTTTATCTTTGAAAGCACTTGCCCCTTTTATGTCAACCACTGTCCACAGTGACACACACATATGCAGCACTCAACTGTCTATGGCATCACTGAAGGCCTCTGGTCATAATACTAAAGTGAAAGACTACGTGGTTATGTCCAGGTAACATTAGGAGCCATCAATACATACTAAATAGTGGTAAAAGTGATTACTAATGTTATCTAGTCATAACCACATAACTAGGACCATGAGTGCCTTGGGTTCCCATGCTCCTACCAAGATCTCAGTTTGTACAGAAACAGACACATCTGTTCAAGCTGTGAAACTTTCTGAAAAACAAATATATGTAAGTGAGACTGTGGGATCCTTCAAGTCCCATGCTCCCATCAAGCTGGGCATGTGTACATAAAGATACACATATGCCTCTTCATGACAACTTGTGGCCAGAACTGAATGCAGATATGCAATGCTCAGCTGTTTCTGTTCATAACAGCACACAGAAACACTATTTGGTTATTAAGGGGTAACATCAAGAGGCATTAGCAAACACCAAAGGGTGGTATAAATGCTGCCTGATGTTATCTGGCCATAACCTCATACTAATTTTTCTTGTTACTATCTGAAACCACTTGTCTGTTAATGTCAAGCAGTGCCCACAACAGCATCCACAAAACAAATATATTGAAGGGCCCACACTCCCACCCAGCTGGCCAGGTGTACAGGGTAAGATAACGGTGCAGCAGGCTCTGCACATAACAGTGTACTGATGCATCATTTGCTTATGCTGGGCTAACATCAAGAGGCATTAACACACACGAAAGGGTGGTGAAAATGCTGTCTAATATTTTCTGGTCATAACCACAGAAGTAGGAGGCCCCATGCTCCCAGCAACATATCAATTCATATAGAAACAGACACATCTCCTTCAACAGAGAAAGTATGCAAGCATATACAGTAATGCAACAAGGAAACCACTGTAATAATAAGTTTTCCCTGTCTCAAAAACCATACCAGGTACGCAAAAAATTCAAGTGTAGTTGAAATCATGAGACTGAGTACTTCTCACAACATAAAGTCAACTGAATCCATATCTCGCATGAAAAGCACTGTGACAACTAACTCTGAAGGCATAAAAGTGGCCTATGCACATGAAAATGAGCAATTGGAACACTAATTCGCAAATATTTCGGGAACCATACAACAAAGAAAAAAACTTCAAATGTCATGGTTTTCATGGGTTTCCAACCTACTTTTGTACTTGGAGGACTAAGAATTTTTTTGACAAAAAGTCTGTATCTCAAACCATTTTCGAGATACAGTCCCTGAAAAGTGCAACAGGAGCCACAATGTTATCCTACAGGGAAATTTCTGAATTTCACAATGCTGTAACTATGCACCTGTTCAATGTTTCCATAACAAACCATCAAAAGGCACACCTGTAGGACTAGGGCTTTCCACTCTGAAAGGTTCAGGTCAATAGCGCAATCCACGTTGCCACAGTGAAGTGACAAAGAAAACAACCGCCACAATGTTATTCTATGGGAAAATTTCTGAAATTTGGAATGGTGTAACAATGAGCCTGTTCAATATTTCCACATCAAACCACCAAATGGCACATCTGTGGCACTAGGGCTTGCCACCCTGAAAATTTCAGGCCAATATCACAATCCAGCTTGCCACAATCAAGTGACAAAGAAAACAGCAATTAGCAAAATTTGATTGTGCAGTATTAGCGCAATTACTTTCATGTTTACATGATTGTCCTATCTCTATAAGGAAAATGTTAGGGCACACAAAAAAATCTTAGCGTGGTTAGTATTTGGAGTTAGTGCACAAACAAAAAGGTTAGTATGATCAAAAATTGGAACATTTTTATAAAATATATTTCTGGACCAGGTGGTGAAAAAGTAATGCCAGGGGCATGTTCCTCAGGGCCTGATTATGAAAACCCAGTGGTTGGTGTTTTCAAAAGTACAGTATTTTTTGAATTACAGAGTTTTTTTTCTCTTGTTAACTGAAAACAAGATGGCAGCAGCACGAAAACATTTTTGGCCAAGCCCAACAACAAAATTTGATTGTGAATGTTTTCGCAGTGCACACATGAATCTTTTCTTAGGCTATAATGGGGCATGAAAAAGTGCCATAACTTTTGAACTGAGCAGTATTTTTTCACCAGATCTTCAAAAGGCACTAGTTCAACCCAGGACACATGTAGACAACCCAATTTGAACCCACTCAAATGCATTCTTCAGTGCATAATGGGTGGACAAAGAATTCACAACTTTGGGGAAATTTCACTGTTTGAATGCACTACAGTTCTGCAACTGTACATCCAACTGACACAAAAATTTCCAGATCCGGTGACGTATGGTAGACATTTCTACTTTCCAAATTTCAGGCAAATTGGACAAATGGTTCATAAGTTATTAAAGTGTCAATTTGAGATTTAACATGGAAATAGCTATGCAACCTAACTATAGTGGCACTACTGTACTATTATATATATCTGTATCTATATATATATATATATATATATATATATATATATATATATATAAATTGCAAAACTTAACATAGAAACATAGAAGTTGACGGCAGATAAGGACCACAAGGCCCATCCAGTCTGCCCATTTCTTTTTCTACCTTATAAATGTGCCATCTGCCTTTGCTCTGTCAGTGGCCTATCTATTCATACTCATCTGTATTGCTCCCTTATGCCTATCCCATGCCTGTCTGTAGTCCTCCACTGTATTCATAGCCTCCACTTCCTGAGGTAGGCTATTCCATGCATCCTCCACCCTTTCTGTGAAAAAGAATTTCCTCACATTCCCCATTAATTGGCCTCCCTCTAATCTCATGCTGTGTCCTCTTGTCCTGCTATTTTTCTTATATTTAAACATGTTAGACTCTTTCACCTTGTTAATGCCCTTAAGGTGTTTGAATATTTTGATCATATCACCTCTCTCCCTCCTTTGCTCAAGGGTATACATATTGAGCTCCATTAATCTGTCCTCATATGTCTTCTGATGCAATCCCTGCACCATTTTGGTTGCCCTTCTCTGGACTGCCTCAATTTGGTTAATGTCCTTGTGAAGGTGTGGCCTCCAGTACTGCATGAAGTACTCCAGATGGGGCCTAATCGATGTCTTGTAAAGAGGGATTATTACCCCCCTCTTATGACTTGTGATACCCCTACTAATATACCCTAACATCCCAATAGCCTTACCTACAGCTTTAGAGGTCTGCTTGGATGATTTCAGGTCATCGGTGATGATGATGCCCAAGTCTTTTTCTTCCTTTGTGACTGTCAGCAACTTCTCTCCCAGCCTATAGGTGGCTTCAGGGTTTCTCTTCCCTACGTGCATGATCTTGCACTTCTTTGGATTAAATCCCAGTTGCCACTCTTCTGAACATTTTGCTTGTTTATCCAGATCTCTTCTCATTCTGCCCACCCCATCTGGATCATTTACTCTGTTGCAGACCTTGGTGTCATCTGCAAACAGACAAGCCTTACCCTCTAGTCCATCTGCAATGTCACTAATGAAGATATTGAAGAGGACTGACCCCAGGACTGATCCCTTAGGTACCCCACTTGTGATTTGCATCTCTTCTGTTTACCATTTACCACCACTCTCTGTTTTCTGCCCTTCAACCAGTTTGCCACCCAGTTGACCAACTTCTGACCCTTCCCAAGCCTACCCAGCTTATTTATCGATCTTCTATGTGGAACAGTGTCAAAAGCTTTGCTGAAGTCAAGGTAGGTGGCTTCAGCTGCTCCCCCTTGGCTCACCACTCTGGTTACCCAGTCAAAGAAATCTATGAGATTAGTTTGACAGGACCTTCCTTTTGTAAACCCATGCTGTCTTGGATCCTGTGCCCCTATGGATTCCAGGTGTTGCACTATCCTTTCCTTAAGGAGTGCCTCCATAATCTTGCCCACTACTGAGGTAAGACTGACTGGTCTGTAGTTCCCTGCCTCCTCCCTGCTACCACTCTTGTGGAGTGGGATCACATGAGCCCTTCTCCAGTCTTCTGGGACCTCTCCTGTGCTCAGAGACTCACTAAACAGTACTGCTAATGGCTCTGCTAGTTCCACCCTTATCACCCTAAGTACCCAGGGATGTATGCCATCAGGTCCCATTGCCTTGTCCACCCTGAGCTTAGCGAGCTCTTGTAGGATCCTTTCTTTTGAGAAGGGAAAAGTGCTCACCTCCCTCCTCCCTGTGTCCATGGTGCTGAGCTGTGGGTCCTGCCCTACCTTCTCTTCAGTAAATATTGAGCAAAAGTATCTATTTAGGATAAATGCTTTTACAGGGTCCACCTGTTAATGCATCAGTTAAGGCTGATAGCACAGTGACAAAAGTTTGGAAATGTGGTGTTAGGATTACATCCCTACCACCCCACCCTCACCCCCCACCCTCCAAACAACACGAGGCATTGGGGTGTGCATTGGGGTTGTCGGCCTAATTCTCATCCCATTCCATGTGTAAACAAGCTGAGGTGGTGTAGCAGCAGTATAGGAGAATGGGGTAAGATTTAGGCCCAATGACCCCAATGCACACCCCAATGCCTGTTGGTGTGTAGAGGGTGTGGGATGGGGGTGGGGTGATAGAGGTGTAACCCTAACACCACATTTCCAAACTTTTGTTGCTGTGTTATCAACACTAACTGATGCATTAATGGAGTTTTTTGCAATTAATTTCTCTTCCTTTTAAGACAGTGCAATGTAACTGGTAACTGGTATGTGGTAGTGGGATCGCTGGCCCTCTGGGCCCTGCGCTCCCTACACATTGCCCATTTTTAGTGTAATGGCATGTGTATGTGGGTCCCCTGGGCCCTGCGCTCCCACTTACACATAAGTATGGAGCCAAACTCACTTCTAAATTTTTATAAGAACTTCCCTCCTACCTCTCATGCTCAATCTCTTCCCCTTCTCCCCACTCCGTCAGATCCTCTGATACTCGCACTTTGTTGGTCCCTTAACAAAATACTCTCATCAGTCAGTAAGGCTTTACCCATCATTTCCCACAAATCTGGAACTCCCTCCACCCCCAAATATGGCACTCCTCCTACTACTACTCCCTTGCCTCTGCCTTACATAACTTTCTCTCATCTAACTGCTCCTGCTTTAACCCTCCTTAACTGTCCTCCTATGCTTCTGCTCCTCTCCGTGACTCACATCCCCTGTTAAACCTCCCCCCCAAAGCCGGCTTCTCAGCACACTCTCCTCTCCCCTCACCACTTACCCCCTCACTCCTACCCCTAACCTTTTTTCTTTTACCAACTTGCACCTGCTTAGTTTTGACCTCTGGCAGAGTTCTCAGCATCCTGGAGGGGTCTAGAAATGGGCAAGCATCATCCTTCACCTCCCCTTCCCCCTCTCTCCTTTCTACCCAACTTGTCCTCTCCCAAATCTGCCCTCTGTTGGGATTCTTAGCACCTTGGTGATGTCTACTCTTAGCTAAGTTTCTTCCCTTCCTCCTTTTTTTCTTTCCTCTTCAATCCCCAACATTCCCACTGCCCAACTTGTCCTTGTCTAATTCGATCCCCTGACAGGGTTCTCTGCATCCTGGAGGGACCCAGCACTGGGAAATTACTCTTCCTTCACTCCTCATCCCCCCTATATCATTTCTACCCAACTAGTCCTCACCTGATTCTGTGTTCTGGCAGGGTTCTCAGCATCCTGGAGTGGACTAGTCTTAGGCAGGCCCAGATTAATGGATGTGGGGGCCCTACTCCAAGTTATATTTTGTGGCCTGGTGGGTCCCTAAATACCAACATCCCACTCTTACCCGGTGCCGTGCCAGCAAGGCTGCAACAATCAGGGTACTCAAGCTTTGGTGATCTAGTCTACAGTGGCACTTCCAAATCCTCAGTTGTCAGACTCGACCCCCTATTTCCCACTGTTTGTCATTTTACATTAGACTGTCCCCTTCCTATCTATCAGTGCTTCCTCTCCATTTTCACTCCCCTCTCTTAATGCCAGGCACCTTTCCCATTGAGCCTCTTTTATATCTAAATTTCCCTTTCCTCTTGCCTTACATCTTTACTGTTCACTCCCCCTCCTTCCTCTCCCAGTCTCCGCAGTAACATTTACCATTCCCTCTCAATTTCTTCTAGGAAATCTACTGCTGATCAATTTGCTTTCTCATATCACTTCTAGACTGTGGTCCTCCCTTCCCTTGTCCATCTGCTCTGCCTTTTCTGCTTTCTCCCTTGAAGTGCAACAGCTGCTGCAGAAACACCTGACCTGATTGGGGAAAGGGGAATTGTTTAACCAGAAAAGGGACACTAAGCTGAAGCTTGTTTCCGGGTGCGACCTGGGAGCACAAGGAAGTTAAGTGACTTGCTCAGGGTCACACAGTATGCAAGTTGGGGCTGTGGGATTCAAACCCAGGTCTCCAGATTTGCAGCTCTAACCCTTAATTCACTGTTCTATACTGCCTCCTTAGGGCTTGTATCAATCATTGAAATTTTTAAGTACCTGCTACATTCCTGTTTCTTTTAAAGAACCATGTCAGCCGCAATATCTGCAGAGTCACTCACAGTCATCTTGTGCACCACAGGTGGGCTCTGGCATGCGGAATATGCTAATGAGGGCTACCAACTAATGGCAGAGTATAATCCACACCTCAGAAGCCACCTGGGGTGCATGAGATGGCTACGGACAGCTCGGCAGACATTACAGATGGCGCAGTTCTTTAAAAGTAAAAACACAGAAACGTAGCATGTAAAAAAAAACATTCATTGCTACAAGCCCTAATTGGGCATTTCTGCAGCAGCAGCTGCTGCTGCTGCTGCTGCACTCTCTAGGTTTTCCAGTGATTCCCTTTAAGTCTTTCTTTTTTCATTGCTTTGCTACTTCCACCTGCAAGTGTCTGTTCATGACCCCCAACTTCTTGACCCCCCACATAAACACACTTGTATTGCACTGGCCATTTAGCTTCCCTCATCCCCTTGCCATACCTACAAGTATGGTGCTCCCTGCCTGATCTCCGTTACTATGCCCTGAATCAGATGCTGTGATGATGGAGGTGGGTGGAGGGGGAGACACATGTTGTTGATGGATTACACCATTTTTTTTCTGTTTTTGACAACCTAGTTTTTGTTTATTTGTCAGAAGGTTATCAACGCTGGCCATTCTAGGATGCTTATTAAGGATGAGCTGATTTCCTATATTATTTGACTTTATTTTTCTAATAAAACCTCAGAATTTATATCTACTGCCTGAGCCAGCCTGTTGCACTGATTTGCCATACAGTTAGTGTGATTACGCTCCTTTGATATTCCATATTGCCGTATATGAATTCTACTTTTGTAATGCTCTTAAAATTTGTTCTTCTCATCTGGAACTAACCCCCCCAAAAAAAAACACATCTGGAAATGAGCTATTAGCAGCTCGGCTTGCCGCCTTGTAAAACTTTTGAAATAACTAAGAAACGAAAAGAAAAGAGGAGGAGAGAGAGACAGAGAAAGACATTTTACCAGAGGAATGTTTGTTGTAGTAGATTTTTACCTTTTAGCATACAGATCATTTTGTTCCCTTTATCGCCCCTGCCCTGCTAGGTTATCCAGCCAGCCACTGATTCTGACATGCCTTGTCTTTCTGACAGCTAATGTGAACACAGTTTTGAGTGCTCCATTTTGTACTTTCTGCTTTGTCTTTATTTTCTCTGTGCACCAGTGACCAATGCTGCCATCATAGTACTTTAGTTCTTAAGAAAACAGCATACCTCGGCTCCTCCTATGCTTTGCTCCTTGGTTGCCCTGGCCTGGCTGAGAGGAGATTGATGTTGCCCTTGCACTCCTAATCCTGATGATGGATGAGACAGCCCTCAAGATCATGAAGACGTTACAGGTGGCGCCGCAGCGGTGGCACGATGACTCGGGGATCGGACGGGATGGATCACAGACCACCGGCCCAAGCTGTTGACTACACCATTGGAATCCTCCACCTCCATCCTCAACACTAAACATCACAGCAACAGATGAAGAAAGGCACTTGCCACTTAAATTAAACAAATCCAGCTATCCGACTCTGCGACCGGTGGCCTGCTCTAGTCTCTCTCTCTCTAGCAGTCACAGCTTGCTTATTTTTTTTTTTTTACTTTTTTTGATCAAGTTGAGAGAGAGAGAGATGGACCGATGACTCACGGACACCTCCACCGACGAGCGATGACAAGTATAACTGTCGACGATGAGCGACGTCGTTCACACAGCTCTGTCTCTCTACATTCTTATCCTCCTTGTCCTGATGTCCTGTTTCATAGAGTCCCTTGACGCCTCACTGTAGGGCCCTGACTGATGCAAGGCTTGCATGCACTGCCAGTCTGCCACAGTGATTCCCGCTCAGGACATAGCCACACCTCTGGACTCTGGAGAACCTCTCACACTTTCATGATTGATGTCATTGTGGTCTGCAGAGATGAAACCGGAGCTGAAAGGCAGGCTCACTCACTCACTCACTCGGGGGGCGGGGGGGTTCAGGAACAACCACTGGTGCCTTTTTCGGGCCTGGGACAGCAATTCAGCTCCCGGTCACACAGCAAGCAGGGCGGGGCAAAGATTAAGAAAACAAAAAAATAAAAAATTACAAATCAGCTGGTACAGTGGGTGGCACATGGTGGGGGCCCTCCTGAACCATGGGGCCCTACGCCATGGCATCATTTGCATACATGTTAATCCGGCCTTGGTCTTAGGCAAGCTTCTTCTTTCCCTCCTCTTCTCTCCTTTCCCGTCATCCTTTCTTTTCTCTCTTCCCAAATTGTCCTCACCTAGTTCTGCCCCCTGGCAGGGTTTTCAGCATCCTGGAGGGTCCAACACTGGGAAATGACTTTTCCTTCCCTCCCCTTTCCCCCTCCATCCTATCTACCTAACTTATCCTTGCCTGACTGTTCTCTCTAGAAGGATTCTCAGCATCCTAAGGAGGCCTAGTCTTAGGCAAGTTTCTCCCACCCCTCCTCCTCCTCCTTTCCCTTACCATCCCCTCTACTATCTCTACCCAACTTGTCCTTGCCTACTCCTGCCCCTTATTCGAATTCCTCACCTCATTCCTCCAGTGGCAGCAATTTCTGCACTCTGAAGGGGCCAGTTACAGGTATGACACATCCTTCCCTTTCCTATCCCTTACCCTACCTCTCTCTTGCCCCCTCTCTACCCCTGCACTTAATCAAAGAATTAGTTCATGAGCTAATAATTTGCACTTTTTGTTCTGTCTGAGGAGCTCCCAGATTGCTCTAGCCCTATGTTAACTTGCCCTTCACAACAGACTTTTTTTTTGCTCACTTTTCTCAGGTAATGTCCTCCCCCCATCTTTATTCTCTCCTTCCTCCAGCAGGTTTCCCCCTGTCTACCCCCTCTATCCTCCTTGATGTCCCCCTACTGGACCTCATTCATTCAATAATTGCTAAATAATCTGCCTATTAACTGTGATCCATTCCTGCAAGGAGTTGGCTCCAAGGCTACATTAAATTTCTGTACTGTGTTCCTCAGATATGCCACTTGTAATTAAATGCATATTCCACAGGTATGATATATTTAATTGTATATTATGTCACAAGTGTGACTGTATGATTATTTATGATATTTTTTTTTACTTTATGTCTTGTTACAAGTGTAATTGAATGTTTAATTTTTCAGATATGTTAAATGTTAAACTGTATGTCTAATTCTTCATCCAATTGTACACCCCCCGGTCACACTAGGAGAAGAGCAACTTGTTGTTCAGTGTGCCTTCCTGGATAAATATTTCAATAAATAAAATACACCAGTACCATAGTACTCTAAAGGAACCCTTGTAAGACATTTTTGCCAATATCTCTGTAACCGTAGCAAGTAGGAAAAAAAATCCCCTGCAGGTGTAATCTATGATTTCAAAACTTGTTTTTTGTGGGAAGTGAAATATCAGTATCTCATGTCGTTTTCGAGATAAGGGCACTGAAAGGTGCCACAAGTAATGCAATGTTATCCTATGGGAAATTTCTCAATTTCAGAACACTGTAACTTTGGGCCCATTGAAAGTTTTGGAACCAAACCACCAAAAGGCACATCTATGGAACAAGGGCTTGCCACCCTTCAAATGTCAGCCCAAAAGCTCCAATCATTTTGCTGCAGGGGGTGGCAAAGATTTTCAGTTTTTGGGCAAAGTACTGTCACAGATTATAACAGTTTCACAAAAACAGCACGGCATTTTTGTGATTCTTGAAAGTGTCATGGCCGTTTCTGCCACAATTTGACATAGCATGGGGATCAAATTTTTTAAACGGCATCTCTGGGGGGGGGGATTCCTCCCCAAAAATGATAGGGCTGTCATCCTCAGGACCTGACTAGGTAAATATAATAGTCAGTGTTTACCTAGGAGGTCCCAAATTTAAATGACAGGCTTTTTTCTCTCTTGCTAACTGAAAACAAGATGGCCACCACATGGCAGTAAAAGGGTCATTTGCTACAGTAAAATGTAGTGGCGGCAGCTTTCAAGAGACACATATTTTTTTCCCCATTGACTATAATGGGAAACTTGTTTTTTTTTTTTTTGCAAATAACTGTACTTTATTGTATTAACAATAAATCATACATAATATCCCCTGCCCCTGCACCTTTACATTAGTAACAATAAGTAGGTTAAGCAAACAAAATGAGCAGGGAAAAAAATTAAGAAAGGAAGAAAAGAAAAAGGAACCCACCCACCCCACCCCCAAAACCCCCTCCCCAGGTCTGGCAGTTTCTACTTAAGGACATAATGAGAGAAACTCAAAATGCCCTAAGAGTTACTATGTCTATATATAAAAAATAGTAAAAAAAACACACCCCTTAGTATCACATCCTACCAGCTTCACTCTGCATACAAGACTAAGGGAGAATGACAAATTACAGAGAACAGGTACAAGGAAATAAAGGCATATGATAAAAGGAAGGGAGAAGGAAGTAGAAAAGAGTGACGGAGAGAGAAAAAAAAGGATGTAATGGGGGGAGGGATGCCCAAGCTCATTGGCCATTACAATTATACCCCTTAGGGCCCAATTAGCTAAAGAGTTGAAATACATACTATAGGAATATAGGGCCCTATTGGGTGTTAATTGCAATAACTGGCATGCTGGTCTTCAGCCGTTGGTATAAATTACCCCAACAGGGAAACTTGTTTTTTAAATAACCTTTGAAGGGTTTAATATTTTTTCACCAAATCTTTGAAAGGCATATCAGTGGTGACCCAGATTGCATCTTCCCTGAAATTTTCAGACCAATTGGACAAATTGTGTGGGCTGTAGGCATGAGCAAAGAAATGCACCAAAACCTGTTTTTTTGTGTTTTTTTGGCATTCTGCAGCACCGCAACCACTAATCCGACCATAGCACAACTTGTCAGATCCAGAAACCTATGGTACTAGACCGCACATGCAAAATTTCAGGCAAATCCATGGTACAGTGACAAAGTTATTAAAGTGCAAATTTTGGGGTTTAACATAGAGGTGGCCTGGCAACCCTAACTGTACTGCCACTACTGTGGCAATAATCTATATATATATATATATATATATATAATATGTGTGTGTGTGTGTGTGTGTGTGTAAACATGCTGTGGAAAATTTCTCAATAAAATACATAAGCAGGTAAAAAGACAGTGCAAGAAAAACACACTATCTCCTAGTAAAAACGTAAAATTAAATTGCCACCAAGAACCAGGATCTCACTGTGGGTCACCCTGGAGACTGGAAATGGCTCCACAATCTGCACAGGGGTTGTATACAGACCCCTGTCTCAGGGGGAGGAAATGGACAAGGAAATGATAGAAGGCATCCTTGGGATGGCAGAGAAAGGGGAGATATTGCTGATGAGGGACCTGAATATGCCAGAAGTTGACTGGAGCACCTTTGCTGCAGCCACATCCAAAAGCAGGACCATTCTCGATGCCCTACAAGGGGCATGTCTCAGACAGCTAGTTTTGGAACCCACTTGGGAGAGAGCAATCTTAGACCTGGTACTCTCAAATAGGGATGGAGTCAGGATCTCTGATCTTGAAGTGGGTAGCCATCTGGGAACAAGCGAGCACCAAATAGTGTGGTTCACAATAAACTTAGGTGTAGAGTCAAGCCGCACAAAAGTGAAGGTACTGGACTTCAGAAGGGCTGATTTTGACAAAATGGGAGAGTTCTTCAGAAAAGCCCTAGCAAACAGACAAAAAGGTGGGGTGCAGCAACAATGGGGAAACATCAAAACCGCCATCTCAGAGGCAACAAGTATTTGTGTGAAGCAAATAAACAAACCAAAACAAAAGAAAAACAGCACTATGGTTCTCAAAAGAAGTGGCATGGGAAGGTAAGGGAAAAAAGATAGTATTCAGGAAGTATAAGGAAACACAGAAGGAGCAGGACAGAGAACTGTACCAGTTAAAGCAAAAGAAAGTGGGTAAGGCAGTCAGAATAGCAAAGGCCCAAACCGAGGAAAAGATAGCCAACTCGGTTAAGAAGGGGGATAAAACCTTTTATAGGTACATTAGGGAGCAAAGAAAGACTAAGGAAGGGATCCTGAGGCTGAACAAAGAGGAAGGTGGTTGGGCAGAGAGCGACAGTGAAAAAGCAGGGATACTGAGCAAATACTTCTGCTCAGTATTCACAATGGAAAAGCAGGGGGAAATACCTAATCCAATCAATAGAAGCACTCTGGATAGGGGGGTTGATATTAGTCCTTTCACAGAAGAAAGGGTTGTGAAAGAACTCTTAAAACTGAAGGTGGATAAAGCAATGGGACCTGATGGGATTCACTCCAATTTTAAAAGAACTAAGGGAAGAACTAGTAACACCACTGACTACCCTTTAATAAATCATGGGAGGATGGGGGATACCTGAGGATTGGAGGGGGTGAATGTGATTCCCTCACAAAAGTGGGAGCAAGACAGAGGCAGGAAACTACAGACCTGTCAGTTTGACCCAGTGGTAGGGAAAATGATGGAATCACTTCTGAAGGAAAGAACTGTTGAGTACCTAGAGGCCAGTGGGGCACGGGACCCAAGGCAGCATGGATTCACAGTGGGAAGGTCATGTCAGACAAATCTAATTGATTTCTTTGACTGGGTGACCAAAGCAGTAGACTGGGGGGGCTATGGACATGGCCTATCTAGACTTTAGCAAGGCATTTGACACAGTCCCACACAAAAGTTTAATAAACAAATTAGCCAGCCTGGGAGTGGGTCCTAGGGTGGTAGCCTGGGTAAAACACTGGTTGGACAACAGGACACAGTGGGTAACAGTATTGGAGTCCACAGTGAAGAAAGATGGGTTACTAGTGGGGTACCGCAGGGTTCAGTACTGGGGCTGGTCCTTTTTAATGTCTTTATAAGTGACATTGCAGAGGGACTGGAAGGGAAAGTATGTCTCTTTGCAGATGACACAAAGATCTGCAACAGGGTTGATACACAAGGTGGGGTGGAAAGGATGAGAAGGGACTTGGCAATTTTGGAGGAATGGTCAAATGTATGGCAGCTTAGATTCAATGCAAAGAAGTGCAAAGTAATGCACCTGGGAAACAAAAACCCAGGGGAAGAGTACACAATGGGGGGTGAGATACTGACAACAACAAAAAATGGAAAGGGACCTGGGTGTAGTCATATCAGATGACCTAAAGGTGGGCCAGCAATGTGAGAAGGCAGTAAGGAGGGCAGGGTGGATACTGGGATGCATAGAGAGAGGCATCACCAGTAGAAAACAGGAAGTTGTTGGCCCTCTGTACAGACAGTTGGTAATACCACATCTGGAGTACTATGTACAGTTCTGGAAACCCCATCTCCGCAAAGACATAGACAGGGTGGAGGCTGTCCAGAGAAGGGCAACCAAAATGATGCAGGGTCTGCATCAGAAAACATATGAAGAAAGACTAAAGGAACTAAAGATGTATAGCCTCGAGGAAAGGAGGGAGACGGGGGAAATGATAGAAACTTTCAAATACCTCAAGGGAATCAGCAAAGTCCAAGAGGGTAGCATCTTTCAGAAAAAGAGATGTGCAAAAACAAGAGGCACAATTTGAAAATAGAGAGGGGATGGCTCAGAGGTAATGTGAGGAAGTATTTCTTCACATAGAGGGTTATGGATACATGGAACAGTCTTCCTGAGGAGGTCGTAGAGTCAAAAACAGTGGGGGAATTTGAGAATGCATGGGACAGACATAAGGCAATTCTAGTGGGGGGTAGGAGGAAGTAGGCTGTTGGTTAACTAGGAACTGCAGCTTATCCATTAGGTAGGGAAATGGGCAGACTAGGTGGGCCAAACGGTCTTTATCTGCTGTCAAATTCTATGTTTCTATGTTTCTAGATTCAGTGTGCTAGAGCGAGTGGTAGGGAGCAGCCAAGAATGCATGCTCTGTAGTGTTATCATGCCTGCAAAATGGAGTGGCATGCAAGTAACAGCATCCAGAACCCCTGAGCATCAGCTAGGGAGAGATAATAAGGTGCCCGGTATCATCCAACTCACAGAGGCATCAGGGATAGGAAAACTGATAAAATATATCTCCTGGATGTAGACAACACCATCTGATTGACTACCATTCAATAGGTAAGCAACATGCAGACTTCATAGTGAAGAAAAAGTGCTAGTCTAACTGCATAAACTTTCCTTCTGTTTTCAAGCAGGGTCAAATTAGAGTATTGGAGTGGAGTCAAACGTACAACCAGTGTCCAAAAACAGAGCCACAGCATGCAAAAATCCCACAACTCTAGGCTGGGGAAACAAAACTGAAAGCAGACAGTGCTAATGATAACTTCTGGGGACCAAGCTTATCAAAAAACACCAGCCTCATCTCCTTGCATGAGGAGATGAGGCTGGAGAGGAAGTAGGATCTCAGGCTTTTTGGTTAGAAAGAGAGAAAAGGGCAGACTGGATGGACCTGGCAGTCCTTATCTGCTGTCAGATTCTATGTTTCTAAACTATGAAGGGCAACCAATTTTAGAAGTTAGAGAGAAACCAGAAAAACATGACAAACAATAGTCTGTAACCTCCATTAACCCCCCCAGAAAAAGAAGCTAACAAACCAGAAACTATACCAGAAAAAAACCTGTAGCCTAGAAACCTAGGAAAACAAACTCTGCTTGGTGGGGGGGGGGGGGCACCCAGAAACAGCTTAAGACAAAGAAAGACAGCTAAAAATACATTATTTCAGCTAACAGAAAATGAGCAACAATGCAAAAAAAATGCAGTAGTTTCACAGAAAGGGAACATAAAAAGGCAATTAAACATTGAAGGAAGCTTACAAATTTCTTAGTCATACTCAAAAAAAAGGCTATTGGCAAGGAGTCAAAATAACATAACCAGTCTAGGGAGAGATGCACAAACTAAACTGAAGAAGATCCAGAAGGACGGGACGGAGACAGGTTAGGATTCAAAGTTTCAGTTTGTGCATCAGACTATCAAGGACGCCTCTATAACCCCACTTATGATGACTTCAGAGAGGTGTAAAAGGTGCAATAGATAATTAGCAACACGAAGTAAATTGAAGAAGAGCCAGCAGGCAAGGCAAGACACAGGTTAGAATTCAAAGTTTCAGTTTGTGCATCAGACTATCAGGGGACATCTGTAAAACTCAACTTTCAATGACTTCAGAGTGGTGTAAAAAATGCAATAGATAATTAGCAATTCAAGAACATTAATTAAGAATTATACAATGGGGTATAACAATCCTGAAACTCATTGGTCAAAACACATCACATGACTGTGATAAATCCTCCAGTATACCCACTGTAAAAGTGTGATATCACTATAAAAACAAAAAAAAACAAGTTGGACATTGTATAATAGCAATATATCATGGCAGGGAGTGAGTATATGGGTGGATTTACCACTTCTGGTGTGGTTAAGTCCCTCAGCTGCACCTCGTGACTGAACCACACCAGGCATGGTAAATCCACCAATATACCCACTCCCTGTCATGGTATATTGCTTAAATAATGCATGACAGGGTGTGGGGTGTGCTGGTATAATCTCACACCTGAGAGTGGTTAGTCACAAAGCCACATGCATCCCCACACCCACCCAAAAAAGGAAGGTTTTCCCAGCACAACCCACGTGCTGGCATGCATTATTGGTATTATACAATGGCTCTTATTTATTAATATTGTGGGGACACAAATGAGCACATGTAGATGGATATTAGGCAGAAAACAAGTGTTAGAACATCCCTTTTATGTGTAGGGTCATCTATTTTATAGTATCAGTTGTACAGTTTTTTTTTATTAACATTTTTTTTTGAGGAAACACCCCCCCCTGTGAAAACACTGCATTATGGGTATTCAAATAATCAATTGTCTTTTATCACTGTAGTGTGTTATGCAATAACAGGTAACTGGGTATTTGTATACCCATGATGCAATACATTCATATGTGGTGTTTCCTCTTAAAAAATAAAACTATAAAGCTGTTACTATAAAAGAGATGTTCCTACACTATAAAGGAGATGTTCTGACTCTTGTCCTCTGCCTAACTATGAAATGTTTTAGCCATGACAAAACTTTTTGCCACCCACAATATAAACAAATATGTTTTTTTTTTTTTTTAATAAAACTAAGCTTCTGCTTTTATGTTGCAATTGCAAGGCTTCAAACTCTCTTGGTAAGAGAAGCTGTGGTTTGTTATGAAGTTTGGCATGCAGTCATCTGTATGTTTAGACTCGACACTATGAGGTTGTGCTCAGATAACCTCCCTGTAACAAACACACACATTGACCAAACAAAGTTCAGGCAATTTTCTCATCATTATATAATTAGTCATAACACATCATCTGATTAATCCCTAATAAGCACAGCTGGTGACTTAAGTCACCTCTTCTACATGATAATGACTTTAGTATACATAAAAGATATTAATCCACCACTTCACTTCTTAAAAAAAAAGCTTTAGCAGCTATATTTTCTTTTTCAGGCTGAACCAAAAAAGATAAAAATAATGTTCTTTTATGGCCGACCCCCAGTTACATTTCATTTAGAATGCAGCTGTTAATGCTGATGACGGTGCACTGTCACACTGTGTCTCATAAATTCTAAAGCTCCCAATGCCTCTTCCAAATTTTCTACATAACTGAATGTGTTTACACAGTGTGTGAGAACCACATTAATACTACTGCTGATAGTTTTCTCAAATTATGTGGCAACACAATGAAGTAAACAATGGTGACATAGACACTTCATACACTTTAGCTGACCCCAACAGGACAAAAAATTTCAGTCACTCAAAGCCACTAAGCATGAGATGGCAACAATGACAGAAAACTGTTAACAGCAATTCAACCATATAATCTCTATGAGTGCAGTGTAGCTTGCTCAAGTAAGTGTGTGTGTGTGTGTGTGTGTGGTGAGGGAGACAGCTAAGGGACTATTGCTAAGCATAAGACAGAAAAATGTTGGCAGCAGTGCAACACACTTGTTCAGGTGCATGTGTAAGGGAGGGAGAGACAGCACAAGAAATACTTTACAGAGTGGATGAGTATCCACAAAATGTTGATGTTTTATGCAGTTAAGATATGCCTCTGTCTTTTTTTTAATTAATTACTATTTATCCATTTCAGTGGTGCAATAATCCACTCCTGGGCATGGTGTACTGGGCATTAACTCATTGTCTCCTCAAGAGCTCTCTGAAGTTGCAGCACTTGTGTCCTGTATACCGATAACAGTGAATCCTGGGGCTTTGTAAGCAAAATCAAGACATAATCATCATGTTGCAAACAAATGCTTATAGCTCAAGAACCGTGTGTGCTAGGCATAAAGTATGAGTGGCAAACTTGTTCAGCATAAAATTACCTTTCCAATGATGGTATGCAATTAATAATACGTAATTTAAGTTTTTTTTCTATGCTGGTCGAAAGAGTAAAAAAAAATATTTTTACACAAAAAAATGCACTTTAAGCCATTTCTTTTTGAAAGCATGTGACATATCAACACCAAATTCAGCATGCAGAAACTAGATGCAGTTTTAATAATTTGTTAAAAAGACAGCTATTTCTATAGTATAAAACATGTTTTTACCATTTTTTCTCAAGGTGCTTTGGTGAGGTTTTAGACATGAATCAGAACCATACACACCATACCATAAACAAATGTGTGTAACTCCTAAAGTATACATGATACACACAACATATCAGCGGCAAACTTGTTCATCACAAAATTTCCTTTCCAGTGGTGCTATGCAATCAATTGTGCTCTATGTGGTTTTTGTTTTATGCTGGCTGAGATACCCAGAATGTGTGTTTTATTCAACATGCTTCGATGGTTCTTGATGGACAAAATGACAGCCATAACACACCATGTCATAAACAAATGCAACTAACTCCTGAACTATACATGATACACACAATATGTCAGCACACAATCTGTTCATAACTAAATTACCTTTCCAACGGTGCTATGCAATCAATTTTAATCAATTCGGTTTTTATTTTATGCTGCCTAAGATACCCAGAATCAGTTTTATTCATAGTGCTTATGTGATTCTCGATGGACAAAACGTCAGCCATCCTCACCATGCCATAAACAAATGCAAAAAACTCATGCACAATACATGCTACACACAATATGTCAGCACACAATCTGTTCATAACTAAATTACCTTTCCAATGGTGCTATGCAATCAATTGTAATTAATTTGTTTTTTTGTTTTATATTGGCTAACATATAGTTCTTATGGTTCTTGGTGGACACAATAGCAACTATATACACCATGCCATAAACAAATGCAAAATAGAGAATAAAATATGGGTCTGGGTGTGTAACGAGAATTTACACACCCGAGGGGTTTTGATGCTACATAAACCCCGGTATGCAATACTTTATCTCACAGACCCATACTTTATTCTCTAGTTTGCATTTGTTTATGGCATGGTGTTAAAACAGTTTCTCTTTTATTTTCTGTCAGGATTCCACAGTTTATTCCTCTGCACAAAAGGGGAAACCAGTTATTTTTAAGTCCTAAAGTATACGTGATACACAAACTGTCAGCGGCCTAGCTGTTCAGTAAATAAACATTGATTGCATAGCACCATTGGAAAGGGAATCAGAACATTTTTTTTGTACTTGCTGCAATTACAAAAAACTGCATTTTATTCAAGTTGCTTAGGTGACTCTGGGCTCATGATAGACAAGTGTCAGCCTTACACACCATACCATAAACAAGTGCGCATACCTCCCAAAGTGCGCAGTGTGAAAATGCACAGTATCACACCGTGATGTCATCACCAAACCAAAGAAACACACAAAACAGTCCGATTGTATAAAAGGACTAAGTTATTGACAGGTATTTGATATAGAATAGATCTGAACTTGTGTCAAGTGAGTGCAGGGAACCATTACTCAGTGCAATGCTACGCTCCACCACTCATTCTATTCCCCAAGCTCACTTGCCACTCATTCAGATATATACATATACACACACACACACACACGCACGCACATACACATTTATATATACACATATAGACACACATGTATACACATCTACATATATATCTATATATTTAGTCTATCATTTTGATCCAACCATATACACACACACTGCATGATCAACATATACAAAGACATTCAACAACACAGCATCACCACAAATCATGAGGTGCAAGGCAGCACCATCTCTCGCACAACATGCACGTGTAATAATGAGCAGTGTTGTGCACTTTGTGGGCACAACATCACAACACATACAAATATGTGCACGGTGGCACCCATGCTATTTGGCACAGCGGCCACAAGTCGCATCACATAGACTACAAAACGTCAACAACAAAATGACAATCCCCACAATCACATTTTCTTACCTTTTCAGATGGCGTCAGATGGTGTCCCATGGTGATGTGCACTGAAGACATTTCTACATTCTTACATTCTTACCTGATGTAGTCCCAACCTCTGTTCTGCTGTGTCCACACACTCACACACATGCACGGATGAACAAACAAAATACACACATACCAGGAGCTTGAGTAAATGGCCTCCGCCATGCATTTATTCAATATAAATTTACTTTCAATCATCCACGTGTGGTCGCCACCACACCATGCTTCAAGTCCTTCAGAAAGTCATCCAATCCCTCATCCGTCAAGTGTACACCATCAGGCCGGTACACTCCAGGCCTGTGAAGACCGAGGCCAGGTGCCGGACCACTGACCTGCCCATGGTATCCATCATAGACAACATGAACCCATTGTGTAGTCTTCTGATTTTCCTGATGGCCCGCACATCTTGTGCTTCACTCCACTTCAACCGCTGCACAATGTCGGACCATACAATATGGACTCTGGGCCACCAGTACTTGATCTGATGCAGCATCTGCCTTATGGTTCCCTTCAGTTCCCGCAGCGGGCAGGTTGCCAGATCATTGCCTCCCAAATGAATAATCAGAATGTTGGGATGAGGCCCACCATGTTTCTCCTGGAGCACTGGAATCAGTCCGTCCCATCGCATTCCTCACCTTCCAATCCAATGAACTTCCACTCTGTCTTTTCCTAACCACACATTTTGCCCTCCTGTGCTCTGCTGTGCTCTTTCTGCAGCCCAGTAAACAAAGGGGTGACCACAGATCCAGATGCTGAGACGCTTGCTCTTTTCGCCTGCAACCAAATGCAAGATATTATTACCATCGATATATCCGTGACACTCCACCCATGTCCCTCACTACCCCTGCTTTTCCCTATCATGGATTTTACACCCCACATACCTTGTGTTTGCTTGCCTGCTGCCATATCCTGACTTGGGTTTGACCTGTGATTTGGCTTCTGTGCAGTTGACAACTCCATGGCTTACAGCATCCCACGGCTTTTGCCTCAGTGTATTCAAGATTTGAAATCACTTGTTGATACACGCGTCTGGGAGCTGCCTCCTACTGACCCCCCCATTGAGGTAAACCAAAAAAATGGAATTAATTAAATGCAAGGCCACCTATTCCCAAGGCTTGTGACTGTGCAGGCTCCTTATTGGACGATGTTTCCAATTGTGATCCTAATAAACTCTATTTTCATTTCCAGTGTCTGTTGTCTTTTTCCATAATAAAGACCACTACACCATATTTTGTGTTGTCAGTTTCTTCTATGCACGACATTGCAGGTGACACAGTATGATTTTAGAAATAACACAAACACCACATTTTGTTGAGTGCAAAACTGCATTGAAGTTGCTTGTGGCTGTGGGCCGCTCACGTAGCCATGCAATCCAAAAGCCGGGTTCCTTATGACTGATGCTGAGTGTGTCCAGCTGTCAGAGAATGAGCTGCATGTGCCCATATGATGGGAGCAATCCACAAGGGCAGCAATGTACAAGCCTGCTACATAACACATATTTGCACAGCTTGACGGCAGAATGCATGTCGTGGGGCTCTGCATCCAAATGAAAATAAAAAATGCAGAGCTAAATCCGCCACTCCACAACAGTGCTGGAAGAGTTAGTGGAGCACGGTTCGTTGCACGTGACAATGCACCAACTGGTGTGCTCGGGACAGTTTGTGCTCTCCAGTACCTCTGTCAGCTTGTCCCATTGGTCTGGTGAGTGAGACACGGACCACCTCCAGTTATCGCAGTCACCAGTCCACATTAGCTCCGCATTTTTTTTTTCCATTTGGCACAGTGCCAAGGCCTGCATCGGCTGCTGTGTCTTTCGCCTAGCCACGGATTTTCCACTCAACTCTTAGGACAATCCCAACTCGCATAACGCAACCACTTGTCCGCCACGCCAGATCCATCAGCAAAAACCCCATCTGACCCACGAAACAGACATCCAGAGTGTCTGACTCACTCACTCTGTTCCAAGCAATCTGGCCTGCAGCTGTGAACAACCATGCCAAGCACATCAGCCTTCCTCCAACCACCAAAGCCATCAAAGAACAGTCAGCCAACATACTGTAAGTCCAGCTATGATCAGACATTCATCCAAAAGCGGTCCCTGCATTTTTCCACACCCACAAAACAACCTTTGCGTATGCGCATGATCCTTTGTCCGAATCATGTAAACCTGCAGCTGCCAACAGGCCTTGCTGCACATGACCCTTGGTGTCTTCACAGTGGTACATCCCGTTGTATCCCATTTCCGTTGATCCTTCAAACAGTTCTTCATTTGTCAGCTAGTTACGCATGTCAACGTGTTGTTTGCATGTTCACGCTACAATAAACTTTCCTATTGTCATCTTCACCACCACGCTTTGTGCCCTTAGTGACGTACTTTCGTCAGGGGGACCTGGCTGCAGAAGACACATGATCCCCCTGAAACAACATTGGTGACCCCTTACAAGTCATCATGCTTGCGTTGTTTTCCTTATCGTCCAATGTAACATGAAGCCTTCCTTCCTTCCTTCCTACCTAGCAAGACATTGAAGAATTGCTGTTGGAGTCAGACTGGTGATATGCAAGGTACTCAATGCTGAGGCCTTGCATGCTACTGATGGTTCTGCTTCCTTCTGCTTCAGAGCACAATTGAGTGCACCCACCCACCCACCCAGTATTTTAATTTTCATTTGTCACAGCCCATTCAATGACTGGCATGTTACTGCATTACCTCCGATACACCAACAGGCCAAGCAGGCGGTTCCACCAATGCAAGACAATCTGATCCACGCCCATGACACTGTTTCTGATGTACCTGCCACCAAACCATTTAATCCAGTTTCTCTCTTGCACCATTGTACCATTCTTTACGTCAGCTGCTGCTTTCCTCTGCCATTTCCTTGTCCTGCTCAATGATGAATCTCCTACAACCTCTGCGCATCTCAGCACCCTGGTCTCTCTCTCTCGCAGCACCCTGGTCTCTCTCTCGCAGCACCCCGGTGTCTCTCTCTCTCTCGCAGCACCCCGGTCTCTCTCTCTCTCTCTCACAGCACCCCAGTCTCTCTCTCTCTCTCTCTCGCAGCACCCCGGTCTCTCTCTCTCTCTCACAGCACCCCAGTCTCTCTCTCTCTCGCATCACCCAGGTCTCTCTCTCGCAGCACCCAGGCCTCTCTCTCTCTCGCAGCATCTCGGTCTCTCGAACTCATGCAATCTGGTATGTCTGTTCCCTTGTCATGCAGCTCCCCATCATGTAGTCAGAGAAGCTGCAGAGGAAGTACTGGGTGTAAGTATTTTTGTGTGGACAGTTTGAGCCTCTATCTGTACTGGTGATACTCAGGAAAACAATCAACGCGGAGGTGTACTTTGCATGTGCTGCATGTATATGACGGTTCGGCACGTATTTTCTTCTGCAAACAATTTTTGCACCTCCCCTTCTTCCCTTTCACAGGGTTGTGTAGTCCATCACAAGTTGGATTCTGCATGATTACTGGAAGTGGCGCACTACGTCTTCTGTGTGTATATCCTTCCAACAGATTCTCAGAAAGGAGCATGAGGAAATTCAGTTGTCTGTGCTTGTTCACTCATCCAGTCTTTGATCACTGAACATGATTCATGCTCTCTCGGAACAGAGTAAATGCATTTGCCAGTGCCATGTCCCACAAAAACCAGAAAAGGTAGAGCCACTGCTTCTTTGATTTTCTTGCGCATGGGTACTGCCCCCGAAGCTGGTCAGCGATGTCCACACTGTTCATGTGCATGTTATACTGTAGCAATACCTCTGGACATGCAATTGATACAACAGTGCTGTCTCTTTGTCTCCTTGGCACAGACATTGCTGGTGAGGTAGGGTCATGGTTTGTTGACAACAAGAAAATGGGATGGTTGTCTTTCCACGCTGTGGCAACAAGTGAACCATTCTGTCGTTGTTCATAATAGCCATGAGCTTTCTTTTTCATTGATAATTTGTTAAGTTTGAAAGGCCATCCAATCCTGTTGGTCCGCATCGTTCCACATGAGTACAAGCCAACGTTCAGTAGTTCTTTGGCCAGGTGAACTGAAGTAAAGTAATTGTCAAAATATACATGGTGCCTTTTGCCACGCAGATCCTGAGTCAGGTCTTTCACCACCCTCTCTGCAAGGCCCACTTCCACAGCACCAGCAACCTTTCCTGTGTATATTTGGATGTCGGACACATAACCGTTATGAGGATCTGCAAGGACCCATACTTTTATCCCATACCATTGTGGCTTGCATCGCATGTATTGCTTGAAGGACAGTCGTCCTCTAAAGCCCACCATTGCCTCATCAATTGACACTTCTCGGTGCAGGTTGTACTCCGTCTTGCATGCCTTGACAAAATGCTTGATAATTGGTCAAACGTGATGTAGCTTATCATGCTCTTGTGATCCTCTTGGTGGATTTAGCATGCTGTCACTTGCGTGCAAATACTGCATAATCTTCTCATAACGGTCACGGGTCATTAACTTTGAAATTGGTAAACGTCCATAGAGATGGTGCTTCCCCCCCAGTACATGCGGTAGTGTGGCGCCTTTATAACTGACATGTATAGTTACATTCCAAATAAGGCTTTTATGTCGCACGCAGTTACTGGACTCCATCGGTGGTCAACTTTGCTTGCTTCTGCCTGCTTACGGGCACTGTACTGGTTTGTCTCCTCGGCTATCAGGTCATAGAGAATTGGTGGGAATGTCAGGTTCATAAAATCCATGGGAGTCTTCTCTGCACTCAGCAGTGTGGTTGGACCCACAGGCTCCTTGAAATCCTCAACATGGACCTGCTGTAAGCAACCTGTCCATTCATCATTGTGACCAGCATCCAGATGTGGCATAGGTTGCTCAGGTTGTTCTGCATCAATGTCATGTAGTTCATGATGGTCATCAACATCAATTTGGGTACTCCCATGCTGTTAGTGTAGCCAAAGGAAGATCATCTTCACTGTCAAAGTCATTCCTCTACTGACGTAGCTTGGCCAGTGGCACGTCATCCTCTTCACTCTCTGTGGAGTGTCTCTTCCGCCGCAGCGTAGCCAGGGGCAGATCATCATCATCACTGAAATCGCTGTCACTGTCCGGTGTAACCAAAAGCTTCATACGCACCAAGTCCACCTCGATGTCGGAATCATCAAAACCTTGAAAGTCATCTGCCTCATTGTCACTGGCACTATCGAAAAGGTCTAGTAGGTCATTTTTGTACACATTTGCCATATTTCCGGTGGTGATCTGTGGGGTTGCGGTCTCTCATAGGAAAACAGCAGTCTCTCTCTATCAATCTTGGAGCGGTCTCTACAGCAGTCTCTCTCTCTCTCTCTCGATCTTGGAGCGGTCTCTCGATCATCTGCAATCCAAAAAAAAAAAAAAAAAATCTTTGCACTGCAGACACGACTCACCTAGGCCACCACCTTCAAAACCTAAACAAGCAGTATAACCTGTATGCACACACATCTCCACGACATATGAGTAAGCCTGCCAAATATCAGACACCCTACGGTATCCACCGACAACCATCGCAGCATACCCCACAGTGTTCAATAGTCCCTCCCCCCCAAAGCTGGCAACAACACAAAATGGCATTCTCTTCATATCACATTGCTTTTTTAGATGACCAGCTGCAAGTGGGAGACCATGAGACTCCAGGGAATCCATTTTGTGGGATGGCACCTGGTGTCTGAAGGTGGGAAGGAGGCCCCAGACTGCATGGCAATCATTTTGTGTGATGGCATTGGGTCTCAGGGGAGGGTCACCCAGAAAGCAGGTACTGCTGTTTGTGGGAGGATGCCGGGCCTTGCGTCACCCACCAGCATGCCAGAAACAGCACCGCCTGTTGTCCGGGTGCCCCCCCCGAGACCCGACGCCATCACACAAAATGGTTGCCATGCTGTAAGGGACCTGACCCCCACCATCAAACACACACCACCATCCCAAAAAATGGATTCCCTGGTGGCCAATGTTCTCCACACCCTATGGTATCCACCGACAAACAACACAGCATACCCCACAGTGTTCAGTGGTCCCTCCCCCCCAAAGCTGGCAACAACACAAAATGGCATTCTCTTCATATCACATTGCTTTTTTAGACTACCAGCTGCAAGTGGGAGACCATGAGACTCCAGGGAATCCATTTTGTGGGATGGCACCTGGTGTTTGAAGGTGGGAGGGAGGCCCCAGACAGCATGACAACCATTTTGTGTGATGGCGTCGGGTCTCGAGGGGATCACCCAGAAAGCAGGTACTGCTGTTTGTGGGAGGATGCCGGGCCTTGTGTCACCCACCACCATGCCAGAAACAGCACTGCCTGTTGTCCGGGTGCCCCCCCCGAGACCCGACGCCATCACACAAAATGGTTGACATGCTGTAAGGGACCTGACCTCCACTGTCAAACACACACCACCATCCCACAAAATGGATTCCCTGGTGGCCAGTGTTCTCCACACCCTACGGTATCCACATGACAAACATCACAGCCTACCCCACAGTGTTCAGAGGTCCCTCCCCCTCCAAAGCCGGCAACAACACAAATCAGCACCATCAGCACCAATAGATTCCCTGGTGTCCTGACTGTCCCCCCACCACCACAAAACACACAGCACCATTCTCTCAGCATTGCCTTGACCCACAGCATTCCCTCCCATGCCTCACCACCCTCAGAGACCTGGCACCAATGTATTACATGATGTGCAGAGGTTCCACCTCCACCACCCATCACCATGCATTCCCCTAACCCACCACCATGCCACCAACAAACAGCATTTCCCCCATCCTCCATGGCACCCACCAGCCCATACCTCAAGCACGGAAACAACAACCCCTGAACCCCATACAAATGCATTCTTCAGAAATGGAAAACTTATCTGGCATGGAAACATTGCGGTCTGGTCCACAGGTGGGAATGCTGACTCCATCACACCCAAAATCCAAAACGCAACCACAGCACTGACAGAACAAGTGCGATGACCGGAATCCTTCCACCCTGTACCAGGAGCAAGGGGAAGGCGACGGGCCTGTGGGTGCAAGTATGTGGGGAGGGGAAGTGCCATTAGACGTCTGCTCTCAGGAGAGGCAGCGTGTCTGCAGGGTGTGCCAAGTCCTTCACGCTTCCGTGGTGCTTCCCCCTGGTGACCGGAACACTTTGTGATGGAAAAAAAAGTTATAAATAACGGGAACACGCTATACAGATGATGCCAATAATAAAGGAATACACGCCCACACGCAAACACACCTACCCACGACATCGTCTCCCAAAGGAAGCCCTTACCTCCAAGCACAAAGAAGCAAAACGCAATGCGATGGATGGCAAAAAGAAAATATACAGCATACCAACCACAAAGTGCTTCTGTGCGAAATTAAATGTTGTTGGGGTCTTTCTGTGAGCCCGCTCATCGAGGAGTCAAAAAAAGGAAGTAAAGCGTCTCAATGACGATGGCGATGGCTCACAGAAAGACCCCCAAAAACACTTAAATTAGCACAAAAGCACAGGAAAGCCCACGAAAGTTTGCTAAAGTAGCATACCTGAAGTATAAAGCTGAGATCTCTGGCAGATAAGGGATCCGGACAAACAGCAACAGCCTGCTAAACGTAGCTCTGCTCCAGTTCCACCTGAATGCAGCAGCAAAGTGAGGAGCCGACTTTGTAGACAGACTTTTATGGATTTTTCTATGGGACCCCTATACTTGCCAGCCAATGAAATGAGGCTTACGATGTTTTGTATCACCCAAACAGATTTAATAAGCCATAATTACATTGGCTGGCAAGTAATGACATACAAAGTGAGTGACGACTGCAGACGTAGCACGGAGACACTAGGACACAGCAGCTCACGTCTGGAGTCGTTGTCGGCAAAAACAGCACAGTGAAGTCTGCCGAATGCAGATGTTTCTAGGAGACAAAGAGTTAAACAATGGGGTATGAAAATCATGTAAGCTCATTGGTCAAAACAGATCACATGACTGTGGTAAATCCTCCAGAATATCCACTGTTAAAGTTTTATATCACTATAAAAAGAAAAAAAAAAGTTGAACATTGTATAATAGCAATATACCATAACAGGGAGTGAGTATATGGGTGGATTTACACTTCTCGTGTGGTTAAGTCACTCTGCTATGCCTTGTGACTGAACCACACCAGGCGTGGTAAATCCACCATTATACCCACTCCCTGTCATGGTATATTGCTTAATTATGAAGTGGGTAGGAAAAAATCTAGAAACCTTATTTGCTGAGAACCTCAGAACACCATGCTGCTATTCCAGCAAAACAGCACGGGAAGAAGTCCTGTGACCTCCCCTAACTATTTGCTCTAGGAATCATTACACTGCCACAAATGCAGCCTGACTGTCCTGGCATCACATCAGAAACTATACAAACTAAATTATAAAAAGCATTCCTCCCTTACAATCTCCCATTTGTGGCTGTGATCTCTTCAGATAAAGGAAAGAACAAAAGGCCTAAACTCTCTTCTATGCATACCAAGACTGCTCAAACTGCCTTGATCATGATAAAAAAAAAATCACTAGTGCCCCTGACTGCCCACATGCTTCTGCTTTCTTCAAACATTTCTGTCCAAGAATCATCAAACATCTTCAATCCTGTTCCTGTATTACTAAAATTAAATGAACAAAAAAAAAAAGAAGGTTGTCAGCATACCGCAGACTGTGTCTCTCACTACACAACTAATTTAGTTCCTAAAGATGCCAACAACTGAAGGGCTTCATCCTGTCTCCTGTCACTGACATCAGCTCCTGGTATGCCTCAGCTCTGGCCTAACTGCCAAACTTTTTACACTAGTGACCGCTGAGCTAATCACTAAATATGATTTTTTTTTTTAAACTTGGTGGGCTTCCCTATGCTAAAGAACAGTTCACTTTTTAGCAAATTATTTCTCCCTATAACTGCTGATGACAACACGCTGAAGCTACCATTTAATGAACCGTGAATTCAATGCTAAAACACAGCTGCGTATCTTCAGCGCTAGTGCCACCTATAGCACAGTGCCAACAATGAAACATTAAAAGGTGACATTTTTTCTTTTGCAAAATTCATTTTATTTTATCTGCATTACTGATTTAAATGATAAAAAGTTCCTTGTTATTAAAAATATATCTCATCACACATTCTTATGGCCCATTTCATAATCACAATAAGGCACTCCAGGGTGTGCATTGTACTGGCATCATGGGACTTCCATGTATTATATGTAACTTATTTCAGGACACTCCTGAAAAATACATGCAAGTGTTAGCAAGCTTACCCAGTTAAAAAATCCAATAAATAAAAATAAAAATAATGGCTCTTCTCTGGTGGAGGAAACATTCAGCCTATAGCCTCATGATTCACTCAGCCTGTGGAATGCCATTAGATAGAATCTGATGGCAGATAAGGACCGCTTGGTCCACCCAATCTGCCCATTTCCCTACCTAATGGATAAGCTGCAGATCCTAGTTAACCAGCAGCCTACTTCTTTCTACTCCCACCCTCTAGAATTGCCTTATGGCTGTCCCATGCATGCTTGAATTCAACCACTGTTTTTGACTGCACAACCTCCTCCAGAAGGCCGTTCCATGCATCCACAACCCTTTCTGTGAAAAAATACTTCCTTACATTACCTCTGAGCTGCCCCCCCTCTATCTTCAAATTGTGCCCCCTTGTTCTTGCACACCTCTTTTTGAAAGATGCACCTCTTGGACTTTGTTGATTCCTTGAGGACTTGAAGGTTTCTATCATGTCCCCTCTCCCTCCTTTCCTCGAGGCTATACATATTAAGCTCCTTTAGTCTCTCTTCTTATGTCTTCCGTACAGACCCTGCACCATTTTAGTTGCCCTCCTCTGGACAGCTTCCATCTTGTCTATGTCCTTGCGGAGATTGGGTCTCCAGAACTGCACACAGTACTCCAGATGGGGTCTCACCAGCTGTCTGTACAGAGGGATGACAACTTCCTGTTTTCTACTGGCGATGCCTCTCCCTATGCATCCCAGTATCCCCCAGCCCTCCTTACAGCCCTCTCACATTGCTTGCCCACCTTTAAGTCATCTGATATGACTACCCAAGTCATCTGATATGACTACCCCCAGGTCCCTTTTGATTTTTGTTGTTGTTAGTATCTCACCCCCCATTGTGTACTCTTCCCCTGGGTTTTTTTATTTCCAGGTGCATTACCTTGCACTTCTTAGCATTAAATCTAAGCTGCTGTACATTTGACCATTCTCTAACCTTGCTAAGTCCCTTCTCATTCTTTCCACCCCACCTTGTGCATCAACTCTGTTGCAGATCTTTGTGTCATCTGCAAAGAGACATACTTTTCCTTCCAGTCCTTCTGCAATGTCGCTTACAAAGACATTGAAGAGGATCGGCCCTAATACTGAACCCTGCAGTACTCCACTAGTAACCCCCCCTTTCTTCAGAGTGGACTCCATTTACTATTACTCTCTGTGTCCTATTCTCCAGCCAATTCTCTAAGCAGGCTATCATCTTGGGACCCACTCGCAGGCTGGCTAACTTGTATATTAATCTTTTGTGTGGGACTGAGTCAAATGCCTTGCTAAAGTCTAGGAAGGCCATGTCCACAGCCCCTCCTTGATCTACTACTTTGGTCACCCAGTCAAAGAAATCTATTAGATTCGTCTGGCATGACCTTCCTGCTGTGAATCCATGCTGCCTTGGGTCCTGTGCCCCTCTGGCCTCTAGGTACTCAATGATTCTTTCCTTCCGAAGTGATTCCATCATTTTCCCTATCACTGAGGTTAAACTAACAGGTCTGTAGTTTCCTGCGCTCTGCCCTGCTCCCACTTTTGTGAAGGGGAATCACATCTGCCCTCTTCCAGTCCTCAGGTACCACCCCATCCTCCCATGATTTGTTAAAGAGGGTAGTCAGTGGTGTCACTAGTTCTACCCTTAGTTCTTTTAGAATTCTGGGATGAATCCCATCAGGCCCCATTGCTTGGTCCACCTTCAGTTTTAAGAGTTTTTTCAGAACCCTTTCTTCTGTAAATGGGCTGGTATCAACTTCTGTATCCAGAGTGTTTCTACGATTTGTTTTAGGTACCTCCCCCTCTTCATTTGTAAATACTGAGAAAAATTATTTGTTTAGTATCTCTGCCTTTTCACTGTCACCCTCTTCCCACCCCACCCCTTTATTAAGCCTCACTATCCCTCCCTTAGTCTTCCTTCACTCCCTGATGTACCTAAAAAGGTTTTATCCCCCTTCTTAACGGAGTTGGCTATATTTTCCTCAGTTCAGGCCTTTGCCGTTCTTACTGCCTTTCCAGCTTCCTTTTGCTTTAACTGATACAATTCTCTGCCCTGCTCCTTCTGTGATTCCTTGTACTTTCTGAATGCTTTCTTTTTCTCTTGAACCTTCACTGCCACCTCCTTTGAGAACCATAGTGTTTTCTTACATTGTTTTGTTTATTTGCTTCACACAAAGGCTTGTTACCTCTTTGATGGCAGTTTTTATTATTCCCCATTGTTCTTCCACCCCTCCTTCCTGCCCATTTGCTAGTGCATTCCTTAGGCACTCACTCATTTTGGCAAAGTCAGCCCTCCTGAAGTCCAGTACTTTTGCCTTTGTATGGCTTGACTCTATTGCTGTGTTTATTGTGAACCACACTGTTTGATGGTATCTAGTTCCCAGATGGCTACCCACTTCTACATCTGTGATCCTCTCTCCATCTCCATTTGAGAGGACCAGGTCTAAGATTGCTCCCTCTCGAGTGGGTTCCAATACTAGTTGTCTAAGGCATGCCCACTGTAGGGCATCTAGAATAACCCCACTCTTAGAAGTGGCTGCTGCAACTGCACTCCAGTTAACATCTGGCATATTCAGATCACCCATCAACAATATCTCCCCTTTATGTGCCTTTCTAAGTATACTTTCTATTATTTCCTTGTCCATTTCCTCCCCCTGAGAGGGGGATCTGTATACAACCCCTGTGCGGATTCTGTTGCCATTGCCTGCCTCCAAATTGACCCACAGTGCTTATTCTCCCTGTTTACCCTTTTGTTCTGTTGCTTTGATTCCTTCTCTTATGTAGAGAGCTACTCCTCCTCCTCTTTTAACCCTCCGTCACTCCTGAAGATAGTGTATCCTGGTATGTTTACGTCCCAGTCATGGTTCTGTGTGTACTGTGTGTATCCCAGCCTAACACACACACACCTGTTGTACTTTATTGCTTAATTAACGCACTGCCTACGTGGATAGAGAACACTCGGCCCTGAGCCTCATGACTCACAATGATCATGCAATTATGCCCAATCTACACAAGGTCTGTCAGGTTATAGCTTATTCATAATAACTGTACTTGTGAATTAACATTTATAGCTCTGAAAATTGCACTGAAATCTATCAAGAAATGAACTGTAGACATTTGTGCTTTCCAAGATATAAACCTACTTCTAAAAATCAAGTTTATCATAGTATATTGCAATAATTTGTCAGCATCACTTTTCATGGAGAAAAAAGCTATGTTATAATTCAGTAAACCTGAGGCAGTTGCTATCAATCATTATTAAACTCATCTAATTCTGTCACGTACCTGTATTCCAGTACTAATATTGATTGGCTGGCTGCTTGAGGTTTTATGTGACCAGCATATGGAGGTTTTCATTCACATTCTAATCCAGCTTCACCCCTTGCAGGGCAACATGAATGCAGTTTCCATTTTTCTTGCATGATCAGTATATAAAATACTTTTTCATAAATTAGTATTTGTTCCTTGTGTAATTTAAAGATATTTTGTCAACTACTACCTCATATTTGGAGTGTTAGCTGTATCACTTTTGGTTGTACTGTCATAAAGAACACTTTCTAAGACAATAAAGTCCTCATCAAAACTATGTAAGGATATGTTGACTGAAATGCCTTGTAGACCTTTAAGAAATAAGTTGGGATTAAAATATGTTATGTAGCAAATTAAAACATCTTAATATACTATCTTTAAAATGCATCCTGAACTAGATAACAGAAAACTAACACTGTTTGCCATAAAGGTTTATGCTATATCATGACACAGTGTGTTGAAATGGTTAGAGCACCGGCTTGAGAAACAGCTGACCCAAGTTCAGCTCCCACCAGAGCCATTTATTTGTTAGGCGATCTTGAGAAAGCCACTTAATATCCCAATTTCTCCCTCCACCTAGTGCAAACATTGGCATAATTAAGACCACACTGAAAATGTGATATTGTATCTCAGCTGGGTTATACCACATGTGTGTTTATATATATATATATATATATATATATATATATATAGCAAACAAAATTTGTTTATGTATCAATTAGGGTTAAAGTGACAAAAGTATAGATATAAGGCATTAGGGTTGAGCCCCTAACCCCCTACCCCTCATCCTTCACACACCACCAGGTATCAGGGTGTGCCATGGGGACACTAGGCCAAACTCTCACCCAATTCCATGTGCAAACAGGGTGACATGGTACAGTATTGGAGAATGAGGTGAGAGTTAGGCCTAAAGACCCCATGGCACACCCCAATGCCTGTTGGTGTGTGGAGGATAAGGGATGGGGTGGGAGGGTTAGGGGCTCAACACTAACACCTCATTTCCATACTTATGTCACTTTAACCCTAACTGGTGCATTAATAATGTTTTTTGCAATTCATTTCCTCACTTCTTGAGATAGCATAATAGTATCTTTATTTTACTGTGGTAGCACAGGGTGCTTTGTACTCTGCACTCCTATCCCTCCACAGATGCACATATGTATGTAGCTGTGGAAACACAGGGGTCTCTGGCCCCTGCGCTTCCACACAATAAGTTATGAGCAGGCGTAGCAAAATTGCAACAAATAGTCATAACTGTGCCATCTTAAATAATTCTCACCCCAATGTTCAACATAACCTTCTTATCACCTCATCACATATGCCCCATATAGAAAACATTCAAATCCCCGTTGAAATACAATTCTGCACAATTGTAATGCCATTTTGCGCCACAGGTGTGTAAAAACATTTTTGGCAGGTTTTAAAATTTTTTAGTTGTACTGTTCATGAGGTGTTGTGAAAAAATGGTAATGCTGAAAATCTGGAGTGAAAACATGAAAAATTTACAAAGTTATAAGCATGCGTAGAAGCTGAGCAACTCACATTTGTAACGCGGTCATTTAAATTTGTTCACCTAATTTTCAACATGGGCTTTTTGGGACCTCTCCATATGAACACTTGCACTGTGATTTTGTTAATTCATCCTGAAAGTTGATTTTGCACAGTGACCCTGCCATTCTGCGGCACAGGTGCAAAAATACATTTTGGGCAGGATGTTAAAAATGACACCTATACTGTTCGTGAGTAGATGACAAAAAATATCCATGCTGAAAATCAGGAGTAAAAGTATGAAAAATTATCGAGGTTACTAGCGTGCCTAGAAACTGCCAATGTACGTTCATAATGCAGTAATATCTTTGGATTTGTTTCACCAAATTTACACCATTGGCTTTTTGGGACCTCCCTTCAAGAACAGTGGCACTGTGATTTTGTTAATCCATACCAAAATTTGATTTCACACAGCAACTGTGCCATTCTGCGTCACAGGTGCGAAAACAAGTTTCAGGCAGGATGTGAAAAATGACAGCAGTACTGTTTATAAGAAAGTTTTAAAAAATGTCAATGCTGAAAATCTGGAGTGAAAATATTAACATTTGGTGAAGTTACAAGCATGCACAGAAACTGCGCAACACACGTTCGTAACAGTCATTTTTTGGAATTTTATCACCAAATTTGCAACATGGGATTTTTGGAACCCCACCTCATAAGCAATGACACAGTCATTTCATTAACTGGTCCTGAAAGGTGATTCTGTACAGCAACTGTGAAATCATCTTTCCGGACCAAGTAAGGAAATGGCAGTGAC
Organism: Neoceratodus forsteri; assembly: GCA_016271365.2. Lineage (NCBI taxonomy): Eukaryota > Metazoa > Chordata > Ceratodontiformes > Ceratodontidae > Neoceratodus > Neoceratodus forsteri. The sequence continues at coordinate 598,031,425 of CM028133.1, read as the reverse complement.
AGTGTTCACTAGATGGGGTCCCCAGAACCCCGTGTTGAAAATTTGGGGTCAAAATTCCTAAAAATGGCTGAGATATCAACCTACAGTAAGTTGAACCCCCCATCTACTGCTATTATAGGTGCTTACCTCTGATTCTTCAGTTTGCGGTTTGGCTTTGAAGAGTGCAGATGTGTCCGGTCCAGAGAAGTTCGCTGCTCCTGACCTCTGGAGGTAAGTATGGGTAAGGGTGTGTGTGGGGAGGTGGGTGCTCAGTGGGAGGATGGGGATGGGGAGAGGGGACTGGGGAGATGATGAGGGACGTTTTTCTTTTTTGTAAGTTAAAAATAAATTAAAGACATCGGGGGATGGTTTTCTTAGTTTACAGCTATTTTTTAAACAATATATTTTTGATCACTCTGGGGTGGGCTCCCAGTGTGCCATATTACTGGGGGGGCATACATGCTGACACAGGGATTGGGCACCCCATGTTGGCATTTGTAAACTATGGGCTTGGGGCATCATCTGACATTGGGAGTGGGCATCCCGTTGTCGGAGCATTAAAATATATATATATATATATATATATATATATATATATGTAGATGGGCTCCCAGTGTGCCATATTAGTGGGGGGGGATACATGTTGACACATGGATTGGTCACCCCGATGTCAGCCATTTAAATACTGGGGCAATTTTTTGCAAGGGGAACTCAACCATTGTGGATCCCCGTTCATCACCCAATCCATGTTCGTGAGGTGGGAAGAGGACCACATGGCACTATATAACTATCTGGCCTTCATCTCATGACCAGATAGCCATATATAACTATCTTGTCTTCATCTCACGAATGGGGATTTTGACACCTCATGAACAGGGATCAACTGACTAATGGGGATTCTGACACCTCAAGAACGGGGATTTTGTTTGTATAATCCCTATTCATGAAGTGCCAAAATCCCCATTCATCAGCTGAATCTCCATTTGTGAGATAGATCCATCTGGTCCTTATCTCATGAACTGAAATTTTGACAGTCCATGAATGGCAAATCGGCTGACGAACTGGTATTTTGTCACCTCAGGTACACAGATCATTAACGAGTGACGATCAAAGATTCTTTTAATTCAAAATGGCACTTTTAGACAAAAACAAAGAAAACCAGAGGCATGGGTTTTATTTATTTATTGAAGTCTAGGATAACACCACTTGAGCTCAGAGCTCTTTACATAGGTTCCACGTCATGATAAAAATACAAACGGAGTGGTATAAATTACAGTGGTAGTGGATACAGCAGATATAACAAGGTAGTACATGTTACAGAGGCAGTAAGGATAAGGGAAGGGGGGCTAAAAAAACACTTACAGGTATAGGATGCCTGAATGGAGAAAACCAATCATCTGTATGCAGGGAAATAGGGTTAGCAGTAGATAAGGACAAGAAGAGGAGAGGGGAAGCCCCAAGTACCAAGATGAGCAAGCATTATTGTGAGTAATTAAACTGGCGGGGGGGGAGGTATGAGGACAGCAGTTGAGGGGTAGAGGGGAGAGGTAAGGAGGGGAGGAGCAGACTCAGGAGAGGAGTTGGGGTAAGAGGTGAGAGGGTAGGGGTGGAGAGGGCTCAGGGGCAGAAATAGGGGTAGGATGAGGGGGTGGGGATGGAAAAGGGGGCAAGGCAAGGGGAGGGCTGGGGAAAGAGCAGGGAATGCTAGCAAGGAGAGAGGGAGGTGAAGCTATGGGTGACAGTCGCAATGGGCTGCATTTAGCAGGAATTGCTTGAGATGGACTTTGAAAGCACCCAGTGTAGGCATATGCACAAGTTCCTCCTAAAGGGAGTTGAACCAAAGTGGGGTATGGTGCACAAAAGACCTTTGGCCTTGGGAAGTGTGGCATTTAGGCATAATGAAGGTCTGACATTCAGAGTTACGTGTGCGCCACAGGTCAATGCAAGGCACCAGTAGTTGATTAACCTCAGTCAGAAGTGTTCCAAGGCTGACCTTTTTTGCCAGAAGGCAGGTCTGGAATTTAAGCCAATCATTTAGTGGGACCCACTGTGCATTGGTATACAGATCACAGGTATGAGTCACCCTAGGTGCCCCTATTGTTAGCCGGCGGGCTTTGTTTAAGGCAGTTCTTAAGTGCCTGAGGGCAGTGTCAGTGGCAGAACCATAGATAGACAGACCATAGTCAATGAGTGAGCCCACCGAGCTGTGGACTGGTTTGTAGGTATACTGTCATTACAACGGCACCAGTACACCGAACCCCCCACAGTGAAACCCCCAGTGTGCCTATATTGGCAGTGACAGGGGTGTTACATCCAAACACTGAAGGGTGATGGTGGGTAAATATTTACCTCCACTGTCTGTGCGATGTGGTGTTATATATCTTTAGTAGGGGGTGAGGGGCACAGCTCCTCCACATTCCCACATTGTGTGCCTCTATTGTGCCAGTCAGTTCAGGTTGCATCACAGTCGGGGTGTCGGTGGGTTTCTGTGATGGTCGAAAATGTGGGTGCTTTTGTTGTCATGCTGGCGTCATTCTTCTGAGTTTGTAGAGGGCATCTCCATGAACAAAACCCATACTAGAATACCATACAAGACACCCGTGGGAGAAGTTAAAATGTTTTATTTGTGGAGGAAACTGAAAACAAGACGGTGGCTCACGAAAGAGGATTTTTTTTCCTCATGAACAGAGATTTAATAAATCCCTGTTGGTGAGGTGACACAATCCTTGAACATGAGCTCAATCCCCTTTTGCAAAATATACATATAAATCTAAGACTGAAGTGAGCATGCTTAGAACCTGAAAATTCAAAATTTTATAATTTTGGAACATATTTATATTTTTTTATCAAACCAATAGATAGATTGTTTTTGGGCAACCCACTTTCTACCCTGAACATTTCAGACCAAAATTCCAAAAGGTGTGGCGTGATGGGCAAAAATCAGCAAAAATGGGCAAAGAAAAGTGAAAAATGCATTTTTGGCGCTTCTCTTCATAAAAACCACAAATCTGATCAAAACAAAAATTGGCAAATCAAGAGATTTACCATCTGAGACTGCACATTCTGAATTTCATGCAAATCTGTTGAACAATTGCAAAGTTATTAATGTGCAAAATTTGGGGTTTAACATTAAACTGCATACTCAACCCTAGCAATAGGGGCACAACCGCGCACATTTTATATGTGTATATATATATATATATATATATATATATATGTATATGTAGGCGTGTGGACAGTATTCAAGAGACTTGGGTGTGTACTTAAAATAAGGTCTGTATTTTACTCATACTTTGTTAAAAATACAGAATTTATGCTCTGTATTTTTGCCAATATGGTCAAGAGATAGTGTGCATAAAAAAGGCGTATGTAATTTAATTTTATTGTGGTAATATTTTAATAATGAAAATAGCCATAAAAAAAGCAGCCATATTGTGACATGGCTGTGCTACTCATCTTGGTGACCATTAGATTTACTGTAATTAAAGAACAATACTAAGGTTTTTTTAATGGACAGAGTAGATGTATAACTGTCCCCAGTGATTATTGATTTTATACAGATGTAATTACATTTACATGACACTACATGTGATTTATTCCTTGCATGAATTACATGTGGTGTCTTACATAGCTGTATTATTTTTTTTGTTTATTCTGCCTTTGTGCTTTGCATTTTTTTTCAGTGTCAGTTCACATTGTTTAATGTGTTTCCCCAGTGCAAGTCTGCAATCTTAATGCAGTGGTACATAGAGCCTGCTAGGGGCAGCAATATCAAAAGCTGTGGCTCTTGCTGACATATCCGGCTGTTACCCACATAACCAATGATGCTGGTATTGGTCTAAACATCCGGGAACTGGAAATTACATCAAGCATTCTGTTTTGGTACTCAGGCTCTAAGTAAAACTGTTCTCTTCCCACAGCTTCTCCGATTTGCCATTCTTAAAAACAGGGAGAAGGGATCATAGTCCATTTTAAATCTGCCGTGCTGCATGGGAGTTTGGATGGGTCTCAAAAGTCTCCAGTCACTAGAAAACATGATTGCAATGCTCAGCATTCTGCTACAAAACAGTAAGTTTAAATTCTGGGAGGCATATTAAATAGTGACTGGCTAAATTGCAGCAGTTATTCTGTGTCATTTTGGGGGCACAAAAAGTAACATTTCCACCACAGGACCGCATGGTCCTGTTGTTTGTGAAGGGCCCCTCTTCAAAACAAAGGATGATTGGATTTGTGGACTGTGCAACATAATGAGTATATTTAAAGTTTTGTTTATTTATTTATTTGAGAAAGTTGGATTTACAACCTCTGAGTCGTGGACTCCTTTACAAAGGCACCTTGGTGCAGGGAGGGTAGACATGAAAACAGTGTGAGTACAACAGTGGTAACATACAGGTGCAATATAGGTAACAAAAAGAATGTATTTACAACAGTGGTTTACAGAAAAAGTTGCATACAGTAAGTTACAATCAAGGAATATTACGATAAGAAATATTACAATAAAAGAAGGTACAGCCCTGGATGTACCAGGGAGGAATACCCATGAGGAAAAACAGTGGGTGGGGGAAAAAATGGGGGACAGGGTGGGGGAAACAGCAGTGCAGCGCACATTGTTGTGGCTGGGGGCCAGGTGGGGTGACCCCATCATTACATTAATTAGGGGTAATCACAGCTTAGGGAGTCAAAGAGGAGGTTATGGAGAGCGACTTTGAAAGGACCAGTTTTGTGAAGATTTGTGACAGAGGGCAGGAGGGAGTTGAACCATGTGAGGGCATGGAAGTGGAAGGACCTTTGGACTAATCTTGGTACGGGGCATCTGGAAGGTGGCCTTAACTGCACTACGGGTGGCAACATATGTGGATGCATGCCACAGGGATACAGCGACCATGGGCGGGGGGGAGATACCAAGCAAGGCTTTTTTGGCAAGTAGGCAGGTTTGGTAACACAAGCATTTCTCAAAAGTGAGCAGGTTGGCGGTAGCATAGAGTAGGCAAGAATGAGTGTGGTGGGATGCACCAATCAGGAACCTGCAGGCCTTGTTATCAAGGTCTGAATTTTGGTGAGGCAGTGTTGTCGGCCTCGACATAGAATGAGAAGGCCGTAGTCCACTAAGGACAGGATGGAGCAGTTGATGGCCAGCTGGAGGGTGGTTTGGGGGAGGCAATCTCTGTGTCAATAGAGAAGGCCAATCTGAGAGTTTATAGCTGAGGACAGGGTATTGATGTGGGTGTGGAAGGTTAGAGCTGAGTCGAAGGTGATGCCCAGGTATTTGTAGGATAACACCTGTTTGAGAGTGTGTGGGTTACTGGGGAGAATGTAGATGGGGGCATTTTTGGCCTTATTCTGGTGGTGAGAAAAGAGCATGGATTTGGTTTTCTTGAGGTTAATGACCAACCGGTGGTCAAGGAACCACTTTTTGGCTTGGTTGAAAGTATGCTGCAGGGATACCTGTAGAGATGTAGCTTCAGGGTGGGAGGCAAAGAGGACCTCATCATCAGCATAGAGGAGCATATTGCCCGAGCAGGAGCTGGGGAGAGTATTGAGAAAGAGGATGAACAGGACAGGGCCCAGGATGGAACCCTGGGGGACTCCAGAGCGAATGGGCAGGGTGTTGGACAGGGTGCCATTTACCTTCACACATTGGGATCTGGAAGAGAAGTAACTGGTAAACCAAGCAAGGAGGCCAGGGGAGAAGCTAAGTTGATGGAGGGAGTCATGTAGAAGGGGTGACAGACAGTGTCAAAGGCCTTGGAGAGGTCAATGAACACTGCCCCTGCAATGTGACCAGAGTCAAGAGCAGAGTGGAGGTACTGGGAGAACTCCAGGAGCGCTGTAGTGGTACTGGGTCCAGGGTGGAATCCATGTTGCTCTGGTCACATCAGGTGGTATTTGGCTCGGTACTTGGAGAGTTGCAAGGCCACTATTTTTTCTATTGCTTTGGAGAGCAGGAGGAGGATGGGGATGGGCCTGAAATTGTTAGGGGAGGTTCCATCCCCACTCTTATGGATTGGGGTGATTTCTGCAATTTTCCAAGCATTTGGGGACCGGCCCAGACAAAAAGACAAGTTTAAGAGGTCAGTGAGAGGGGCTAGAATAGTATCCAAGACTAGTTGGAGGATTCTGGTGTCCAAGGGATCACAACTAGCGTTGTTGCTGGCAAAGGCTTTTTGCAGATGAGGCCTGGCTTCAAGGGGGGGATATGGTGCATAAGTAGAAAGGGGGCAATCCAAGGTGGGGGGTGGAGCCAGGGATAGGGTTGAAGAAGTAGTTGGGGAGGACAGAGCTTAGATTTGAGAAAGCCTTATTGAGGCACTCAGCTATGTGGGGTGGATTAGTGGTGACAGTGCCATCTATGGAAAGTTGTGATGGCGGGGGGAGTAGATCTTTCCATTTAGCTCCTTCGTATTGTCCCAGAAGGCACGGGAGGAGCCCCAAGAGGATGTGAGGGTGGTTTGATAATATTCAGTCTTAGCCTGCCTTATGGCCCAGGTGCACCTATTACTTGCTGCATTGTAGGCTTGTCTGTCAGCCAGTTTGCCTGTTGCGGCAGCAATATGCCAGAGATTATCTCTTTGTTTCAGTTTCTGGATAACGGACGGGGAGATCCAAGAGGCTTTTATGTCGTCTATCTTAACTTTCCTCTGGTACTGGCACTGTTTACATGGGGCTTAGTAAATACTATCTAGCTATAGTGCAGCAGTTATGTTGTGTCATTTTGGGGGGCAGAAAAGTTAAATTTCTGTCTTCCCCCATGGTCCAGCTGTTTGTGAATGGCCCCTCTTCAAAATGGGGCTGCACATATATGTGACCAGTCTTACCAAATAGAGTTTTGTTTGTGATTAATAATATTTTGCTTACAATCCATCCAGTGGGCTTTCATTATATAATTAGATTTTTTTCTGAATATTGTTAATATTGGTGAACTTTCATGTGGTGCTGGCTGTAACCATGTTTGAAAGGGGAAAAACAGCACCTGAGGAGTTCCTACTGGTAAATTTTGAGAATGTGTGTTTGTCAAATGAATGTTGCACCTGTGGATGTGATGATGGCTCTATTTTAGATGTGTGTATGTGGAATGAATATAAAAGTGCACTCTTAACATGTTTTAAATTAAAAAAATGCACTTTGTGTGAGATGCTTGTATTTTTTGGAAAGAAGGGGTGATGCTGGCTCTGGTTAAGGTGTGTGTGTGTGTGTGCGTGAGTGCGCATGTGTGTGTTATTTTAAAATAAAAAAATGCATTTCTTGATGTAAGATTATAAAAGAGCATTATTGTATTGGCATACTGAACTCGGGGATCAAGTGTGGGTGGTGACATAATATGTTGGAACTGTTTGAAATAAAAAATACAACACTTGAGCCTACCTCAGAAATGCTGCTTATGGCATTGCTCAGTTCATTTGGGGTTATGGGGGGGGGGGGTACCATGTGTAGTAATAAGACTGCTTTTAAATTAGACATCAAGTGGTGGCACAATATGTTGGAACTGTTTGCAAATAAAAAATATAGCACTTGGGCCTACCTCAAAATGGCTGTTCATGGCACTGGGAGGGTACCATGTGTAGTAATCTGGTCATTGTCTGGGTGTACTAGTGCCTGTTGGGCAACATCAGTGGTTTGGATTCATCTGGCAAAAACATATTGCAGATTAATTTATAATGAGACTGCTTATAAATTAGATGTCAAGTGTTGGCATAATATCTTGGAACTGTTTGAAAATAAAAAATACAGCACCTGGGCCTAACTTAAGCAGTTTTTAATGTGGCATTCCACATGCAGTACAAGAACCCTGCAGCAGCGACGTCCCGGTGATGCATGTGGTGGTGAGCCCAGAGTTGCCCTATGTGATATTTTGGCATAATTTTGTCCACAAAGGTCAGCAAGAGGTTGTCAGGGAGCATCATGTGGTGCTTGCATCTACAGTTATCAGCACCAAACAGCTTGCCTGGGTGCTTTTTGGTTAACTGTGGTTGAGCCTGCCCTTGATCTGGCTCTGCATAGGTACAGTGACATCAAAATAACCCCTGATGTGGCTCAAGCCTTCCATGTAACATCCACACAGTCTCTGGCTTTGCTTGTTAGTGGGGCGCTTTGGTGTATTGGTTTCACTTGTAGATCAGTTTGGATGTGACATTCCATGTGAAGTACAAGAGCCCCACAGCAGCGGTGTCCCTGTGATACACAAGGTGGTGAGCCCAGGGTGGGCCCGTGTGATGTTTTGGCATTATTTTCCCCACAAAGGCTGGCACAGAATTGCCAGGGGGCATCATGTGGTGCCTGCATCTACAGCTATCAGTGCCAAACAGCTTGTCTGAGTGATTTCTGGTAGTTAACTGTGGTTGGACCTGCTCTCGGTCTGGCTCCAAGGCAGTACACTGATGTCAAAAAGACCCCTGATATGGTGTGGTACTTACAATTTGTTTGGGCTGTTTGGTTGTTAATAAGCCACTGATAAATGTTGTACCTTGTATTTCGCATGTTGTATTGCTACTGCGGTGTCCGTGTTATCCATAGTAGAAGTATGCGACAGAGATGGCCACATAATAAATCGCGTGCAACCAAGTGATTTGTTCATGTTTATCTTTCTGCTTAATATGCAGCTTAACTGTGAAAGGCATGTAGACTGGGCATAAACAGTAAAAGCATGAAATAATGATCTTTGATAACCTCTTTTTTGTTTTTTTTTAAACTTTCTTTATTTAATATAGTTTTCCGGGTAGAAACCCTTACAAATTACATACACAACATACATTTCAATTCCTTACCCATTGAATCAATACCATTATTATCACTGGCTGAAAAACTCTAAAGAGAATACACAGTACATAGATTGGATTTATGCTATAATAAGTTACAGTGTCTTAAATACCCTCCTTAAAACATTTCTAACATACATTTGTCATATCTCTCCCCTTCAATCTACAATTAATTTTCCAACAAAAAAAAGAAAGAAAAATGTTCCATTTTATAAGGAGGGTCACTTGGGAAAGGAGGGATAATGGGGAGAAGAGTCTTGAAAAGGGAAGAGGAACACATGGGAGAGGAAGGGGAGTGGAGGCCCAAAACCAGCAACACTGAGTCAATATAACAGTAGATCCTCAGTTCTCCCAACTCTGTTTTGTACAAGTCTCAGTCTATACCCATGCCCAATCTCTTCAGGGAACAAACTCAGGTCTCCTCACCGCCATATAGAAAACCCACCGCCTCCACAGAATCTCAAAGGCCGGCATTCTCTTGTTAAGCTCAGCAGTCATTGATTCTAATCTATACACCTCCATCATACGGTCTTGCCACATGGATAGAGTAACCTTCTTGGTGGAGAGCCAATTGCTGGTAATCACTTCCTGTGCCACCAGAAAAGAGATATTTAAAAACTTAATTGTCAGAGGATTTCGACGTTCCCTAGGTATTTCTAGAAAGAAGTAGCAGAGGGAGGATACTCCCACATGAGAATCTATAATTTCTCCTAAAGCTTGAGCCAGAGCCTGCTTGAAGGAGGTCAGATCTGGGCAATCTCAGAACACGTGAGCCAAGGATGCGGGTGACACCCCGCAGTTCCTCCAACATGCCGCCAAGGTTTGAATGTGGTACCTAGATTGGATAGCAGGGGATCGGAAAAAGCGGGCAAAGATCTTCCAGGAGAACTCCCGCCAACTCCCTGAGGAGATACCCCAGTGAACTCTTTCTTGGGTCCAACCCCATAATTCATCTGGGATCAAAACTCCAAGATCCTTTTCCCAGGCTCTCCTAATATGATCTGTGGAGTCCCCTTTCCAGGATAATAATGCTTGGTATAGTTTAGATATTATATGGGTCTTAATTGGGTCATTCTCTATTGACTTTTTAAGTAAATAAGCAAATTGTGGAGGTGAAGAGGCCTCCAGTCTAGGATGTGTCATTATCTTGTTTAAATAATTTCTTATTTGAAAATATCTAAATCTGTCCTTCCAGCTGATCCCAAATGTATTAATTAATGCCTCTAAGGAGAGTATCTTATCCCCATCTAAAAAGTGCCAGATCAGATGTAGGCCCTTTTCCTCACATCTCTTAAAACCTACATCCCATTTGTTAGGGGGAAAAGAGCTCAGATACGGGACCGAGGTTAATAGAAAACTCCAATCCCTGGCCCTCCTGTCTCCTAGGGACTCATACCATACACCTACTGTAGTGGCTGTAAACGGGTTTTCCACATGGATTATACTTGCTTTCCCCTTTTGCCTTAATAGTAAGTCATTCATATTCTTACATGCTGTGCCTTCACTTAACTGCAGATGTTTCCATTTGGCTGAGTACGTTTGTTCCAGCCAGTAAAAGGCAGTGTGTATCTGCGCCGCATAGTAGTATAGTTTAAAATTCGGCAGAGCCATGCCTCCCTCCCGTTTGGGAATCTGGAGGACCGATAGGTGGACTCTGGGTTTGCATGTGCCCCATATGAAACGCGATACTGTCCTATTCATGGAATGAAAAAAGGCATCTGGGATAGGGATAGGCAGAGACTGAGCCAAATAACCAAATTGTGGGAGTATTATCATCTTTATCCCCTCTATTTTCTGTATCATAGGCATCACCACTGGGGCCCATCTGTTAAGTTCTGATTTTATCTTCCCCAATAAAGGCACATAACTTAAAGCGTATAGCTGGTCCATCGATCACACAAGTGAACCCCCAGATAACTGAACCAGGATGTGTCCCACTTGAAAGGGAACTCTTCCCTGATTCGCTCTGAGGGATCGTAATGTATCTTCAGGACCTCTGTTTTGGTCATATTGATTTTATATCCAGCCAAATTACTAAACACCAGTAGCTCCGCCCATAGATGCTTTAGTGTATTCTCGGGGTCTCTAAGGTAAATTAATAAATCGTCAGCATATAAAGCCAGTTTATGCATGTCCCCCCCTAAATCCCAACCTTTCACCTGTTCATTCATCTTTAGCGCTTGGGCCAAAGGCTCCAGATATAATGCGAAGAGGAGGGGGGAGAGAGGGCACCCCTGCCTCGTGCCCCGCTGTAGATCTATTGGAACGGAGGTTTGTCCATTAATGTTTATATATGCTTTGGGGTTAGTATAAATGCTCCTCACCACCCGGTAAATGAATCAGGCAGTCCAAAGGCCTCAAGTACCTGCCCCAAAAATTTCCATGCCACTCGGTCGAAGGACTTCTCCGCATCGAGACTTAAAATTAAGCTGGGGGCCCCCAACCAAGCGGCATGGTGCATTATTTGTAGTGATCTTTTAATATGATCTTGGGTCTGTCTGCCTGGGATGAACCCCGTCTGATCTCGATCAATCAGGCCTGGTAAAGCTATTTTTAAGCGGCTCACTAGTATTGAGGCGAACAGTTTGTAATCAATATTCAAAACTGATATAGGACGGAAAGCACCACATTGCGTAATATCCTTCCCGGGCTTAGGAACGCTCGAAATGGTTGCATAATTCCAAGAACCCGGTACTGGATCCCCAGAGTGTACCCCCTTACATGCTTCCAACAGTGGATCTACAATTTCCTGACTAAAAAAATTAAAAAACTCAGGCGTGTATCCATCCGGACCTGGAGATTTTTTAGTTTTCAATTTCCTGATCTCTGAGGTTAATTCCAAGATGGACAGGGGGGCATCAAGAATCTCTCTCATTTTTTTGGATAAGATCGGTAAGTTTAGTTTAGCCAGATAAGAATTGATTTTCCCCTCGTCTGGAGAAAGTTCTGAGGCATATAGTCTCATGTAGAACTCTCTAAATCCATCTAATATTTTCCCTGGGGTTTTTAATAACTGACCAGATATTGGGTCTCTTATTCGAGTAATCATGGATTTGGCAGTATGTTGTCGTAATCGGTGTGCTAGGAGTCGCAAAGCTCTAGGTCCAGTTTCAAAATACCTCTGGCGCAAGCATTGTAAAGCTTGTTCTGTTTTAATATCTATTAGTTTCTGAATTTGCTGTTTGACCCTTAGGATGTCTTGGGTTAAAGAACTGTCCCCCTCCTCCAATCTCCCCTGCAGTCCCAACAACTTATCTTGAAGTGCTGCTAACTGCTGATTCTGTTGTTTCCTAAAGTATGCTGCAAATTTGATACAATCTCCTCTAAATACGGCTTTCACCGTGTCCCAGAGGATGCCGCCTGGTATTTGGGGGGAAGTATTTTCTTGCCGGATTTGTATTAATCTTTTTTTGGCCATGTCTGTAAATTCTTTTAAATTTAGAAAATAATTATTAAATTTCCAGAGGGTATGGCCTCTCTCTCCCCTCCACCGGAGCTGCACTAGTACCTGAGAATGATCAGAGAGTGCTGAAGGGATATGTTTACAATCCATAACCTTATCTTGATGTTCCCCGGATATCAATATGTAATCTATTCTAACAAATGAGCCGTGGGGGTGTGAGAGGTGTGTGTACTCCCGTCTGGCCTTGTTAAGTATTCTCCAGGAGTCTATCATAAAGGTATTCCTAAGATGATCCTTAATAAATCGACTCACCGGGTTCATACGGAATGCCTTTGCATTGGAAGTGTCTTTCTGGTCCCACACCTGATTCAGATCCCCCCCCCCACTATTAGCATACCTCTTTGCTGTTCAGTTATTTTGTGCAGTAGGTGGCGAAGGGTCTCTTTAGTAGACCCGGGGGGTGCATAGAGGGAAGCTAGTATAACTAAAGTTCCCTCCAGCTTCCCCGTGGCAATAACTAGCGGGCCTTCAGGATCTACATAACTAGACAATTTCTGAAATTGTACCCCTCTAGGAATCAATACAGCTACACCTCTTCTTTTCCCCTTCCTGTATGAGGCAGTTATAACTTGGTCAAACCCAAATTTTCTCAACTTTTGATGCTCTGATTTATTTAAATGGGTTTCTTGTAACAGAATAACTGATGGTTTTTGTTTTTTAATCATTGTTATTACCTTGTATCTCTTCACTGGGTTGTTTAAACCATTAACATTCTGGGAGAGGATACTTAAGCTGTTTCTATCCCCCATCTTTAGTTCGAGAATAGGACCCATTCCTGAAGGCTGACCACCAACTCCAATCCCTCCCCCCACTGCCCCCCTTTCCCCAGACACTGCAACCTACCAACTTGCTATAATGTTGTACTGTTAAAGAGTGCCAGTGATTGAATCCAAGTACATTCAAAACATCACAGATAACAAAGACAACATGTACATTAACTCTCTCAGGCATAGGAGCCAACTGGGCGATCCTGCAACCACATTCAGAACTATATACACATGCGCTTCCAAGGTAGGAGAGCAGAGCTGTCTGCCCTCTATCCATCTGAGCTGAAACCACTCGGGTGGGAGGTAAAGGTGCAACATATTATGCACGTTCCTCCTGGGTCTTGTATTGCAAAGGTCCTGGCCCAATGTCAGGGCATGGTTTCACCAGCCGCACCTCTGGCGACATATGGGGTTCCATTCAAGTAGGCGCTTCCTTATCAAAATCAGGAAGAGGATAGGTATCCATATATTCCCCCCCCCCCATTCCCAATACAAGATTCCCTACTGCGATCCAGTTTTCCTTCTGGCTCTGGATAACTGCTTAGTACAAGTTTACTTTGTTCAACCTTATGCTGATTTTATCCCACAGTTGTTACATAATTGGCTCGAAAGAAGCCTTCAAGTCCCGGATTCAGGCTTGTAAAATATTAACAGGTTCCTATTGCGTCTCTGCCCTGGGAGTCTACTGAATCATCCCTCATTGTATCCCTCCCTATAACCAGTTCTCCTCCCCCCAACATCTCAATCAGGAGATGGGAATGGTAATGCTTTCCACTAATTCAGACCACAATATCCAAATTTCAGCAAGTCGGAGTTGTAGTGAGAATTCCGGATCTGGGGGGGGGGGCGAGGGATCACCTAATGTATTCTCCCAACCGAGCTTCTGCTTCCCGGGGACATTTAATTAGCCATTCTGCCCTCCTAAATCATTTATTTACTCATATGTCAACCCCAGGACTTATTTAACTTTTATATAACCCGAGACCCTGAGTGAGCTGTGTTAAATCTAATATCAGACCAGCCCGAAACTCAGAGCTCGGCAGAGAACTCTAAATAGCTTAATATTCCAGAGCCTGTTGTGGGCTTCCCTCTGCACTTAAAGGGAACCACTGAAGCGGTAAATGTGTACAAATAATGTTTTCATCCAAAACCCTGTCCCAAACTCCTCAGGTATTTTCCATGTTCCTATCTGGCTGTTCTTCCGGAGGTTGGAGACTAGAAAGTCTATGTAAAGTCTCTTTAATCTCATGAAGTGTGGCTGTAGCTGCTTGTTTCCCTGGCCTATTAGATCGTCATGGCTTAGGCCGCTGCCATGCGAGTTGCAAAGTAGGCTGACGCTCCTTCCGAGATGTGACCTCTGATATCTCGTACCCCTTATCTTTCATTGCTTGCAGGGCTTCCTCAAATGTCTGGTATAATTCTGTGCCAGAGTCCCACCACACCCGAAGACGTACAGGATAGGGAGTCTGAAATCTCACATTTAAGGCTTTAAGTTTCCGCAAAATCAGAGAATAGGCTAGACGTTGTTGCAAAATCAAAGAAGGGTAATCCTGATCAAACGAGAGATGAGCTCCGTTATATTCCACCTTCCTTTGCTTCCATGCAGTTCGTAGGATTTGTTCTTTTTCTCTGAAGCTTGCAAATTTTGCTACAATTGATCGGGGCCTAGCATTTGGGCCTGTAGGTTTGGGTACTAAGGCTCTGTGCGCCCTCTCGATTCTAAAGTGGAAAGACGGCATAAGATCGAGAACATGTCTCAGCAAGTCCTTCAAGAATTCGGGCATCTCACCAACTTCCGAAGCCTCTGGTAAACCATAGATTCTCAAGTTGTCTCTACGAGATCTCGCTTCTAGATCTAGGCACTTGGCAGTAATCTGTTCTTGTTGAGTTATTACATACTCAATAGCTTTTGAGACTTGTATCATATCATTTTCTGTAGTCGCAATGCGCTCTTCTGAGGCAATGACTCTTTCCTCCAATCCCTTTATATCGGTGTGCAATCTAGTAAATTCTTGTTTTGTCTCCGAGTGGAATTGCTTTATCTCAGTAAGGAGAGTTTCAAATCGAGAGCGTGAGAGGGTATCTAACTCAGATTCCATGTCCCCTCCGGCCATGCTTACAGGAGATTCTCTGCCACTGACCGCTGAGCTGGCTGGGCTCAATCTTCCAACATCCGTGTTCATTTTCCAGCTTGATGAACGGGATCTTTTCTTTGATGAGTTCCCACTTAACTTTCTATGCATTTTCTGGTAAATTTTCTTCATTTAGAATGCGTGGGAGCAGTTTTAAGTGATCTGGGGGGGAGAGCCTCTTGACTAAGCCGCCATGTCGCTGCTGACGTCACCGGAAGTCCAACCTCTTTTTTGTATTGTTATTGCTGTCTATGTTGGTGGAGAGATAGCGACACATAGTTTTGGAAGAATATCAAATCATTAAATGTTGTAAACTAATACACCTAAATAAAAGACAAAGACACTGCATCTGAAAATGTTATTTATTACTAGAAATGGGAAATAATGCATAATGGACACTGTGTTACCCACGGAAGTAGTTTCCATGTCATAACTAACTGTGCCATTTTTCCAAACTTAGAAATACAGAACTATCTTTATATTTTGTATTATGCAACTACCACATATAGATATTAAAATTAAGGTTGAGTCATGACAAATTATGAAACCTTTTTGAGTGTATGAATGTCACACTTTGTCTCTTGAATACTGTCCACACAGCAATATTTATATATATATATATATATATATATATATCTCAGTGAAATAAACCATGTCATTTTCACTGGAGTGAAATAAATCCCGATGACATCAGCAGAGTTAAAATAAATACCATTTATACCTACTCTGCTGACATCACTCACCTGCATCTGAAAACACTAAGAAACATCCCAGTAATTTGCTGAGTTCTAAAACAGGCCCTACACTGAAATTAACACAATTAAGATAGATAATGACAGTCAGCTGCAGCACTCCTTCTAAATGTAACAATCTCCAAATCTCTTGTGCTGCATTTCAAAACCCGAGTTTAGTACATTACTGAATCCTGCATTGCCACATATTGACCTACAAAACGAACAACAAATACCCAGTATATTGCAAACATCCAGCTTGTCACAGAACAGAACCTCCCTCAGGCAACCAATTACCAAAACATAACACACCCAATCAAGACCCCACACAGACACACACACACACACACACACACACACACACACACGCACACACCAACCAACAATAGTTCACTACAGCAACCCATTCATAAAACTTCACACACACACACACACACACTACCACAGCACCAGCATCATTTAAAGTGACATAAACTTCATAACAATAAACATACCTCTCTCACTGAAATTGGTCTCACCTTCATGGTATAAATAGCACATATGATGGGCAGATCATGGAATATGGAAAATATTCTCACTCCTGCATCATGAGCACTGTATATTTCATTCTGCAGGAGTGAGAATATTTTCCATATTCTACTCCTGCCCATCATGTATCCCTTATATATATATACACACAGATAGATAGATAGATAGATAGATAGATAGATAGATAGATAGATAGATAGATAGATTGATTGAAAATGCAGGCATCAGGATAAAAATCAGCACAAGAGTCTGAATCATCTGAGGCACCTGTGAATACTCAATCAAGGATTTACAGCCTGATTCTGTGTGGATCAGCAGTGTGTTTGTTCTTGAACCTGGAGCTAGAATTCTACATTCTGTGACATCAGTTTACTACCAGTCTGATTGTTTCTGGTGGTCTGGAGTGACCCATCCCACCCCCCACACCCCTTCCACCCCTAGCACATCACTTCCTTTATACCCATAGCCTGTGACATCATACGGTACCAGCTAGCATCATACAAATACTGTTAGCCATCAGTTTTCAGTACACAACACAGTCACACACCACACCCTGATGTAAATCTTGATACATTATACCATAAATGGCTATTGACTGTACAGAGCTGAAAGTAAACAGGAAATACACAAGGAAAGAAACAAAAAGGGGGCAGACAAGTAGGCCAGGAAAGGGGCATCTCTGTTGCTTGCAGGTGGCATGGAAACATCTGCAAAAGAGCTGTGACACTTTGATTTTCTTCCAGAGCTAAATTTCTTCTATGCAAAGTTACTGTGGCATATTTTTCTTTCCAGAGCTAAATTTCTTCTGTGCTAAAGTACTGTGGCATATATTTGGGACTGCTCAAAACTTCAGAACTAAGATGTTGTGGCATTTTTGGAGCAGAACTGGGGTACTGTGGTATAATTGGGACTCTTTGGTGCTCATAATCCTCAAAACCTAAGGTTCTGTGACATTTATAGGGCTTCTATGATATAAATGATTCTTTGAAACCAGGGGAAAATCATGGGAATTTCTGAAACCTAAAGCTCGAGTACTGTGTTTTTAGGGCACTGTTTATAAGGGGATCTCTGGGTCTGGGATCTAAAAAGCTCAAAGCACTGTGTTTTTAGGGTACTGTTTATTTAGTTCTGTGGTACACAGAACTTGGAAGTTGTTTCGGGGCCTGAAATCCTAGCCACAGGAGTTTCAGGGTCTGGAATCTAAACCCACAAGGGCTGGATGTTGATATTTTGAGCAGGGGGAATTTTCACACTAGGGTCTAAAAACTAAAGCTTGCGATAAGTCATTGGAAAAATGGAAGGGCGTACAAATTGGAGGGGTCAATGGAGTAGGGTAGGGGCAGGTCCAAGGCATGATCCCCAGGCTACAATGGCTGGGGACATCTTTGGGAGGATAGTGAGGTGCACTTGTTGTGGGTCAGCCATGGTACTGGATATAGTTTGGAAACTGAAGGGTTGCATAGTATGTAAGCAACTTACACAGCTGAGGGAGTAGGTGAGATGGCTGAGATGGATGCTAAACTGGGAAAGGAAATGGGAGAGGAATAGTATGGAGGACAGGAGGGGCTCCATTGAGGGAGCAATAGAGATTAGAGGGGAAGCTGTGGGGGGACAAGGAACAGTTAAAGGGTGAGCTGTAAGGGGACAAGGAGCAAATACAGAAATAGGCAGAGGAAGATGCAAAGGGGACTGGAGAAAAACAAGGGAGTATGGAAGCATGGTAGGAGGGATAGGGGATGGCTCTAGTGAGGCTACAGGAATCCCAGATAGAGGCAACAAGGGACATAAGGGAAACCAGAGGGAATGGCAGGAGGTTAAGAATAAAAGTCCAAAACCTGCACAGAGGGCAAGGGAGAAGGAAGCAAAGGGTGGAGCCTAAGCCAGGGGATACAGGTAGAGGGCTTGGAGCAGAAAAACAGATGTGCTCCACTAGGAGCATTAAATGGGAGAGGAAATCAGGAATGTAGAGTTGAGGAGTATCCAGGGGACATAGGAGAAGCAAGCATGAAGAAAGGCAAAGGACAATTGGAAAAGGGGAATTCCCTTTCAGGAAAGAGCAAGGAGGGAAGTAAACATAGGGATAGCCCTAGAAAGGGCAAACCCTAAAGAGAGGGAGACAGGGTGCTCTGTTTCAAAAGGGCTAGGGCTAGATAGGGTTGGTAATTGGGGAAAGTTCTCTGGGGAATTCAAGCAGGGCACAGTTAGGGGCAGATCAAAGGAGAAGGAAAAAGCTTGCAGATGGTAGGACAGGGGTGGTGGTCTAGCAGTAAATGTCTGTGGGGGCATGGGGCTAGGGGAGCACAGGGGGAAGACAGTACATCAGGAGATGAAACATGCAAGGGGGATAGTGAGAATAGATTTCATAGAGTATATAAGCAATTTAGACTTATGTCCTTAATGCTTGCCATGACTCCCATTTTATACTATAACATATTTGTTTTTGTAAAAGTTATCCAGCCTAATCTTAAAAGTGTCCATTGTTTTACTACCTACTATCTCCTTAGGTAAGCTATTCCACAGTGTTATGCCCCTCTGACTAAACCATTTTTTTTCTTTTGAGCGTCCATTTATCCATTTTTAATTGTAACTTGTGTCTTCTGCTCCCATATCCATATTCCCCTTTGACTAGAAGGCCCAAAATTGCTGCTCATTTGTTTGTCCTGCAGTGCCCTATAAATCATACGTATATCCCCCCAGTCCTTCTATGCTGTAATGAATATAAACCCAAATCTTGAAGACTCTGCTGGTAACTTTTATACTCCATCCCACAAATTATTTTTGTTGCTCTTCTCTGTACTCCCTCCAACTTCCCAATGTCTGACTTTAAGTAAGGTGACCACACCTGCACACAATATTCCAGATGCAGTCTAACAAAGGCCTGGTACAGTGGCAGGATCACCTTGCTATCGCTACTCCCAATGTGTCTAAATATGCAATTTAATACTTGATTTGCATTCTTAACCATATGCCTACAATGTGAAATGAAACTTAAATCATTTGTTACCATCACCCCAAATCTCTTTCAACTGTAGTGCAGTGAAGTATATTTCCTGCTAGTTTATATTTTGTAGCTATATTTGTTTTCCCCAAATGTATTACTGCATATTTAGCAGTATTTAATAGCAATTTAAACCGGTCAGTCCAATGGTCCAAACTATCCAGTGTAACTTGTACATTATGTTGTTGTTCAATGTTATTTACTATGCCCCCTATCCTGCAGTCATCTGCAGACTTAGTCATCCAGGTGTTTGGGGATTTACACTCAATGAAGGAGATGTACAAATTAAATAAGCAAGGTCCCAATACTGATCCCTGAGGAACCCCACTAATGACATTCTCCCAGTCAGATTTTACTCTGTTGACAACAATCCTGTGTCTTCTATCTCTCAACCAGGCCTCAACCCAATTTATTATATTGTGCTGTATTTTAGCATCAATCATAACCTCAATCAGTTCTTTGTGTGGAAGTTTGTCAAAAGCCATAGAGAAATCTAAAAAAATGACGTCTATTGCACTTCCTGAATCTAGAGCTTTATTTACTTTCTCATAAAAGGTCAACATGTTAGTTTGGCAAGATCTAATTATTGTAAACCTGTGTTGTGTCTGAGCTAATATATTTTGTTGTGATAAGTGGCCTATTATATATTCTTTAATTATCCCTTCCATTATTTTACCCACTACAGAGGTTAGACTAACAGGCCTATAATTCTCAGATTTAGTGGTCGGACCCTTTTTTAGTAGTGGCACTACTAATGCCTCCCTCCAGTCCTGCATCACTGATGCTTGATCTAATGATTTTTGAAATATATAAGTAAGTGCTGGGGCTATGCCATCTGCTGTTTCTCTGAGAATATGAGGATGTATACCATCTGGCCTTGGGAATTTATTTATGTTTATTTCACTTAACACTACTTCCTCCTGATTTATCACAATGTGGCCTACATGTGAATGTAACTTAATCCCTGTATCCAAATCAGTTTTTTTTGTTAAATACTGAGCTAAAATATACATTTTGCATATTGGCTAGCTTCTTGGATTCAGTCACAGTTTCACCTAATGCATTAATATATGGACCAATGTTGTTGGAAGTTTTCTTTTTGCCATTAATATATGAATAAAATGATTTATAATTATCCCCTACCCTTGTAGCCAACTGGATCTCATAGTCTGCTTTAGCCTTTTTTATTTCTTTCTTCAATTGTTTAACCTTCTGTCTGTATATGTTCCAACCCTCTGAGTTTTGTTTTTTGTTTACTCTTTTAAAAATCTTGGCCCAGATATTCAAACTCCACCCAAAAAGTGCGCAACAGCAGGATCAAACGCAAGTCCACTGCACCCATGCGCAAGAAGCGCGATATTCAAAAACTGCGCAGGTCAAGATGCGCCTGTGGCACACGACTGAATATTGCACCACCTGTGCCATAGCACAACCAGGGATGTGCAGTGGCGCAGTCCAGATGCGCCATAGCTCAACCAGGGACACCCCGTGGAGCAGGGCAGCAGTGCAACAGCACAACCAGGGATGTGCAGGGACAGGATGCAGGGGCCCACCACCCGGGCCACAGATGGGCATAGGAGCACACAGCAGAACAGACATCACCCCCCACACCCCATGCACTGCATAACCAGTGGAGAGCTGGAATAACCACCGGCCCATGGATACCAGCAACCAACCCACAGCCAGGGCATGGTACCCCAGCACACACCCTGGCAAGCTGTGACTGGCACACAAGGAGGGCTGACCACCCCATGCCACACCATCCCACCAATGCAGAGCACACCCTGCACCATGATCCCCATACACCCTGCCTAGGAGTAGCGCCCAACAGTGCAAGACACCCCATGCATACCACCACCCCCTCTGTGACAATGCAACCCTGTGCACCACAGAGCCATGCAAGGCAGTCCCACCATGTGCACCCTGCAGTGGGTGGCAGCAGACAGCGATGCAACAACTGCATACACAGTGTCACCCTGCACATCCCCGAGGTACAACTGAGAGATCGACCATGCGTCGTCACACGAGGTACCCCACATGCGACAGGGCATGCCCCAGAACCCACCACCAGTGGTACAGCACCCTGCACACCCTCCCAAGGACATATCCCATCCCAGCACTGGCCATAACAGCCAGCACAGACACACACAGTGTTGCATGGAAGCATGCACCACACAGGATACAACACAGTGCATGGACAAACAGCCACCCATACCCAAGGGCACACCAACACAGGGACACAGTAGCGGGTCAACCAAGCCACTGGCGTGTGGCCACGGCAGCCATGTACACACAGCCAGCACCCCTACATGGCACAGGTGTACCAGCAACCCTGCGCAGGCACCATGAAGCTGTATGCCACCAGCATGCAACTGGAGCACAAGTGACAGACAGTGGAGCACATCCCCTACAACAGACACAAGCGATAGCATGGAGGGAGGGACAACGACAGAGGAGGCCACAGCACCACCGGAGGCAGACATGCACCATACTGGTGACGGGAGGCAACCTGGCATTGTGCCGGGTACAGTGGTTGTCCAGCATGGACAGCCACCACTGACATGCCAGCAGACCATGCATATCACAGACATGCAATGGTGTCAGCTGCACAGGCCATGGATGGTCTGACCGGGGTGCCATGCACACCGTGCATGCACCATGGACCACTGCACACAGGCATCCAGTGCACAGAGAACAACATACAAACCACAGACAGTGACTGATCCCCCTGCCCACACCATAGGCGGTTCCCTTCTGGACACACACACATGCCCATGCTTGCACCACCCCTGACACCATGCACACCACTGCAGCTGCACTGCAAATCCGAGACCACCACAGTTGTCATAACAAAATGTATATATTAAAAAATATAAACACTCAAACATATGTACAAATATATATAAGGGTGAGGGGAAGGGCCACAAACCAAGTGGGGGTGGGCACAGGGTAGGGGTGTACAAATGGGAAAGGGGAGAAGGGGTGTGAGGGTGGGTCTATGGGGGTTAGGTGTGTCAGGGAATCATGGAGGGCCTATTCTCTTCCCCGCTCTCCACTCCTGGGGTGCCTCCGGGTGCTTCTCCTCTGGACCCTGTGCCACTCCATCCACTCCAGCAGTGCCAGGGACACCTGCGCCAGCTGTAGCAGCTCCTGTATGCCTCGTTCCAGGGCCATCCAGCATTGTCCACCTAGGACAAGGGAGCAGAGTTAATACGTGTGACTGTCCAGCCCCCTGCAGCCCACCCATTGTGCATGGCATACAGCCGTGTGCCACGTCCATGTTATGGTGTGCAACCACCCACAGTGACTGCGTCCCCAAGACCTGCCTACCCAAGCACCCACAGCCATGTGGACTGCGGCACACACCCACTGCCCATGTCCCACACAGCACCACCATGGTCGTACAGTGACATGGCTATGCGGTGCGAAGGCAGAGGCACAGCCTTGTACCCGGTGCACACATGGACCACCATTGACGCACTCCCAGACATGCAGTGCCACTGGACAGTGCTGACTGTAACAAGTTGCGTGCATGGCAGTGGTGTCAATGGATGGTGGCCATGGCCCTCTGCCCGTCCTGTTACACAGCATGCAATAGTAATCTCGGATGTAAGGCACTCACCATCATCAGGCTGGTCCCTGCGCCTCTGTGGTCTTGCATCCCTCCCGGCCTGCTGGACCTCTTGTCGGCGCCTCCTCTCCCTCGCCCTTCAGTGCTCCTTTGGGTCTAAGGTGCAAACATGGAGAGAGGAACATCAGTACAATCTGGTAGCAGAGTCCCCCCAACCCCGTGTGTGTGCAATCCAAGACAGCCATACCCATCCACCCCACCCCGATACCACCACCATGGCCAACACTGGACAGCCCCCCCATGTGCTGGACACATGCAACCGTGATAGCCATATAGACGTTAACAGTGTATGGATGGGGCACCTACCTGGCCGTGGCACCATGACCCTCCTGGCATGTGCCCGCAGGTGGGCAAGCCAGTCTGGGTCCCTGCACCAGAGGTCCCCATATCGGTGGCGACACTGCTCAGCCATGCGCCTGATTCCCGTGGCCTCCTCCAGCACCACTGCAACCTCCTCCCATGCTGCAATCCTGGCCCCGTCCAGAGGTGCATCATCTAAAGTGCCCCAGCATGGGACTCTACTATGGCCACCAAATTGGCCAGCTCCACCTGGCTCCACACTGCAGCCCTCCTCCGTGCCATCTCTACAGCTGGTTGGAGTCAAGATAGCACTCAGTAGCACAGTCTGCCATGTGCAGATGCTGCGCGGTACAGCGCTACCATTCCCTATCGTGCTGTCACCGAACAGCACAATAGTGGTGCACCCATGTGGACGCATGGTGCCTAAGGGGCAAAGGTCAGGCACAGGGTCAAGGGTCTCTCGTGCACGGACCGCCACAGCGTGATTGGTACTCAATGCATGTAGCGCAATTGGGTGCCTGTGTGCCACCTCCTGTAGTGGCCTACAGCGCTCTGGCCGCAGTGCACCTACGGCACCCTAGTGCCACAGCGCCATATATGTGAACAGTGCAGTAGCGCCACTGGCACAATGGTGGTCGTGCCCTGCATTGCCTCCCGTGCACAGAACATCAGCAGAGAGGCAAGCGTCTGCGTCATCACCCCGGGCATGCACAGTTCGGTGTGTACTGCGCATGTCACTGAAATGCGCCCTTGCCTGAGCATGTTCAACACAATTGCACAAAGCGCAACAGTGCAATATTCAGCCGGCATATGCAAATCAGCTAATCAGCCATTTAATGGTGCAGATACTGCATTTGCATCCACTTAAAATTGCGCCTCGCCTCATTTGCATGCTTTGCGCTATAAAAATGCAACATTGGGCTGCACTGGCCATAGTCGGTTATTGCAGTCTATTGTGGTGAGTTGCATGCTGTTTGGGATTGTGGACTGTGGTGTGTGGGACATGCATGGGACTGCACATGCAAAGGTAACACCTGTCATTCTCACATGATGAACAATGAGCGATCGTGAGGTGGAGGAAGAGGAATAGATACGTGGGAGGAAGAGGAGGCCTAATTTCACAGAGGCAGAAACAGATGCCCTGTTTGAGGCCTACCTCGACCAGGAGCCACTGCTCAGTAGATGGTGGGGAACACCACAGGCCCGTGCTGCTGCATGGGAAGAGGTGGCACGTGCCATCAACCTGCATGGCAGTCACCAGCGGTCCATGCAGGAGTGCAAAAAGAAGATGGGCACAGACAGGTGGAGGATTAAGGATAAGGTGGCTGCCATCAGGGCAGCACATTCTGTGACCGGTTGGGAACAGCCGGATGTGCAACACCTGACCCCCACAAGAAGAGTGGGTTGCTGGCAGCATGCAGTGTTGTGCCATCGAGGGTGTTCCAGGTGGTGGATTCCAGATGGGTGGTAGCCCATCACTGCATGGTAGGTCCTGGTCTGTCAATGGGGGGGACAGGGTAGGGCAGATACATTAATGCTACTGTGTTCCCTTACTGCTCCTGAGCATCTGCATGCATAAGCAGTGGTGGGCTTGTCCACTGAGGGTGGTACCATGGACATAAAGGAGGGCCCATCCACCTCCACAGGCATACGAGGGTCAGGGTGACAGTGAGCCTGCCTGGATGTCCGGACTGATGTTGGTGGAGCAGTTGTGGAGGAGGCCCTGCCCATGTCCCAGCATGCCAGTGTCCATGGATGCCAACATGCTGAGACTCAGGCCGGTGCTGGATCCATCACTGATGATGATGGAGCTCACTTCATGGACAGTGATACATGTGGGCTGCAGGATGGCCACACAGCAGGTGACATCACGGGCATGGCCATGGGTGGTGCCGCCGTGGAGGCCTGCATGACATCGTAGTCCTAGCCTGTGCCTGTCTGCACCAGTGGGGCAGAGCTGGTGTGTGTCCAGGACAGTGGGGTTGTTGCAGCCACTGTGGCAGCACCATTGAGCCCTGGAGAGCGGCAGCCAGAGGGGCAGTGTCAGCAGTCGGTCAATGGCCATGGGGGTACAGTGTCTGGGGGCAGTGTCAGTGCACCACCTGTGGACATGCCCAGGCCTGGCCCTGGTGTGCAGCACCCAACCTCAAGGGATGCTGTCCATCAGGGCCACAAACACCATGAGGGACAGCATGCCGATCAGCAGATGACCTCTTAGAAGAGCACACCTGCATACTCCAAGAATCAGTTGATCAGCAGGTGAGGCTTGTGATGGAGGTGGATGCACTCAGTGTGGCTCTGCACCAGGCAGAGGAGCAGCGCAGCAGAGACACTGCTCTGCTCCTGGCAGGGATGGACCGGATGCGGGAGGATGTGACCACTGCCATTGACAGGCAGACACAGGCAATTACAGCTGTCATGGCCAGAATGGGCACACAGTTATTTTCCCATGCATCGCAGACACTGCGCAGTGCAATGTCCACTCCCCATTCCCAGTGTCATGCAACACCCTCCTTGTTGACACTGGGTTCAGCTGTGGGCATCCTGAGCACACCTGGTGCAGGCATGTTTGGTGTGCTGCAGACCCCTGCACGAGCACGGTCGTGTTCATGTAGTGGAACCCCTTGGGGACTGTCAGTGCCACCCCATGAGGCCATTGGTCAGCGTGTCACTGCTGGCGGGTCTCAGCGGGGCTGCCTGTGCATCCATGGCAGCCGTGGCACTGTGGCGCGTGACTGACCAGTCTCCCACCATGGCTACTGTCCGATGCTGCCCTGTGTGCATTGTGTTGTTCAATGTGCAATGCATGGGTAGGGTACCCGGCCCTGCATGCACACACATGTTCCATCTGCACACCCTCCCGGCTACTGTCCACTGTGGTGTGTGCATGAAAATGCCTGCGTTGTGCTGTTCACCACTGTGCAATGGTGCCCAGTGTCTGACACACGCACAATAACAGGCACTGGGCATGGTGGTCTGTGGATGTGTGTGTGGCTAGGGGTGGCAGTTGGAGTCGGTGTGCCTTCTACCCTTTGTGCATGTCTTGTGAGGGGTGTGTGTGTGTGTGACCAAATGCCATGCTAGACCTTGCCCATCCTTGATGGTGTGTGCGGTTCCATGCTCGGCCAATTCCCTTAACGACATGCACCGCTGCGGTTTGTCCATGTGTGTGTTTGTAGGTTGTGCCTTTGTCACTGGTGGTTGCACATGGCCCCATGACTTACCTGAATCAGTTGAAGTGCTCCTCTGTGATGGTGTTCTGGTGCAGCTGTGCCATCTGGATCAGTCGGGGGTCCCTTTGACCAAGGGGGGGCTGCCCATCACCATCTTCACCAGCGTCCTCATCGTCCCCATCACTGTCCCCTTCTTTGACCTGTATGGCTATCCCACAGTCATTGGCCATGTTGTGCAGAATGCAACAGGCCAGGAATAGCCTGCAGGCCTTTGAGGGGCTGTACTGTAGGGCACCGCCAGACGTGTCCAGGCAACGGAAATGTGCCTTCAGCATCCTGAACAACCGCTCAATGACACTGCGTGTGGTGGCATGTGCCTCACTGTAGCATTGCTGCAATGGGGTCATGGGCCACTGGTATGGTGTGAGCAGCCAGGGATGGAGTGGGTATCCACTGTCACATGTGTGTAGATGGTGGATGTTAGTTTGGTGATCAGCATCGCCCTGCCTTGGGCCATCTAGGCCAATACCCATGTCACCTCTGACTGTGCCCCTCCCAAGCTCCATGTCTTTCTGCATGCTTTGCATACTCACCCACTAGGTGGCCATTGGGGATGTCCCCACTCTCAAACCTGTGGCACAGTGCGGACTGGTACCAGATGAAGGCATCATGTGCTCCCCCAGGGTGCATGGCACAGACACTGATTATGCGTCCCTGGCATCGCACACCACCTGGCAGTTGATGCTTGCATACTACTTCCGATTCATGTGTGCAGCCCCTTCGGGGCCAGGTGGCATGCGGATGGCCACATTGGTGCAGTCTATTGCCCACAGCATGCCAGGCAAACATGCTACCCTGTGGAAATCCTGTGTGTTTGCTGTGTGCTCCGCCGGTGTGCTGGGAAAATGGATGTACTCCGCAGCATGTGGCAGCAGTGCGCTGAGGAATTGGGTGAGGAGGCATGACGCAGCTGACTGGGTTATGCCTGTCATGTCCCCTATTGGTCTCTGGAAGGTACCCCTGGTGAGCAGACACATGCAAGCTGTCACTTTGGTCTCCACTGACAGAGCATGGCTCCATTGTGTGGGTGCCTCCATCACATCACTGCACAGCTCACAGAGCCACCTCAGAATCACCCAGTTCAGGTGATACCGGCCCACGATCACAGTATCAGTGTACAGCTCGAAGCTGGTGCTGGCTCAGTGATGTCTGTTAGGGGCATACCGCCGACGGGCCCTTCCACGGCCGCCCCCCCCCGCTGCCAGCCTTCTCACCCTGTCATAACTGCCTCCATCTGGATGGTGGCACTGGCCATGTCCCTGGCTTGTGTTACCCCCCCGGCAGCTGTTTCTGTGTTCCCCCCACTGTCCTTGCTGCTACTCCCCCTGCACCAGGAACACCTCCCTGTAGTGGCCTCAGTGTTGTGTAGCACTTCCCCCTTTTGACCTGCACTGTGGCAGAGGCTCCCCACACCTTCCCTGTTCCTGGGAGTTCCAAGTGCTCTGTCTCTCTCCTGCCCTGTCCTGCTCCCAGTTTCTGTGTGCCAGTGTGGCTGCCTGCAGTTCAGCAACATGTGGTTTCCCTGCAGCATTCTTGCGCCTCTCTCTCTCTCTTGTTCCTTTTTATTTTGGATCATTTCCGCTATCGCGCAACTTCCATTTGCTCCCCTATTCCACATGGCGCACGTTGTTGAATATTGCACTGCACCATTTATGCATGATTCCTCCCCCTTCAGTTGCGCATGCATTCATTATCATTGCACTCTTGCGCATTGTGATTTGGTGGGCGCATCTGCCTCCCACTGAATATCGCAGAATGGCGCATTTTCGGACTTGTGCTGGCGCATCCCTGTTGTGCATGGTGCAACCCTTTTGAATATCTGGGACCTTGTATTTTTCCTCAACTTGTTTCTTGATTTTACTGTTTAAACCGACCAATATTTCTTGGTAAACTATTTATATTTTTAATAGGCACTAACTGTTTGGTTAACATCAGTATCTTCTTGTTTAATATTTCCCACATTTGTTCCACAGTTAAATTTACAAATTCCTTCTTCCATGCCCAGCTGTTCATTGCTGTTTTTAGACCCTGAGGGCCGGATATTCAAACTGCGCCATTTTGTGACGCAAGCCCTTGCATTGCACAAAATAGTTGCACAGGGGTGTGGCCGGAGCGATATTCAAAGGAGTTGCACTATTGAGCAACTCCTTTGAATATCACCCCCCGGCCACAGCCACTGTGCATGGTGCAGTGGAACTTGCGCCACTGCAAGTGGTCAGAGTGGAGCATTCAACTTGCGGTGGCGCAGGTACCATTGCGCCATGCGCAAATTTCCAGTATTCAAAAGGTGACATGCAAATGGGGCCATAATTCATGCAAGGTGCAGGGGGGGCAATTTGCATCTGTTTATGCGTCCATTTGCATGCCATTAGGCATGAAGGTGCGCGATCCGAGAACTTGCGCCTGGCGCCTGCCAGGCAGCAGCCGTCGGGACCAACGCCCCTGAAGCCCGATCACGGGGCAAATGTGTAAGAAAGCCCCCTCCTGACTGGCCCGACCACGGGCATAAGCTTACATCACCTCCCACCAGCCCGATCACGGGCAGCAAAGTGTCTCCGAACATATCCCTGGTGGTCCAGTGGACCGATAAGCCTGATGGCGGGCTGAAGAGTTTTAAACCCCCGAACGTATCCCTGGTGGTCCAGTGGACCGATAAGCCCAATCGTGGCTGAAGAGTTATAAACCCCCTCTGGAACATATCCCTGGTGATCCAGTGGACCCATAAGCCTGATCGCTGGCTGCATAATGTGACGCAAACCCCCACCCCAAGACCATATCCCTGGTGATCTAGCCCCCCACCCCACCCACCCATGAAGCCCTCACCACCCCACTCCCCGCAGTTGGCGGGTGGCAGCATCCACACTCCGCCTGCGGCCCCGCGCCGCCCGCCAACTGACTGCCCAGTAGGACTGCATGCCCATTGGTGCAGAGCAAGAGCCAATGGGCATGCAGCCCATACCATACAAGGCAGTCCAGATATGTGAATGAAGTCACTGGGAACTGTATAATAAAAGAAATTAGGTGTGGGTGGGGGGGGCAAAAGTAGCTCAGTATGACTTGAGTGTCTGCCAGCCATGATGGTGGCAGAGGTCATTCATTATATCCCCTCAAGGGGGAAACAGCAGGATGAGAAAACACACCTGATGTTCCACCTGGGAACAAATGACCTGGCAGGAAAAAGCCTCTTGGAGGTGCAGGCAAGATCTAGAGCACTTGCTAGATACTGCAGCAGTCTGGGGTTCAAATTGGTGGCTTTCTCTGAGGTGAAGCCATTTAAACTAGATTGGGAGGGAGTGGGAAAAATCTGCAGTACAAGGTAGGAAAATTGTGTGGCGACCAGCCTCCTCCCCAGAATACTGCTAAAACACTGGGCAAGAGGGAGAATAGTGAAGGGGGGATGGAGGGGGAACCTAGTGGAAGGGCTTAATAGCCAATGCCAGGAGCTTATCAAATAAGATGGTGGACCTGGAGGCCATCATGGGGAATGAAGAACTAGACATAGTAGCTATAAGTGAGACCTGCTGGATAGAGCTGCACACCTGGGAAATGACTATCCCAGGTTACAGACTTTTCAGAAGGGATAGCGAGGGTAAGGGGAGTTGCTTTATACATCAGGGAAGGCATAAGTGTAACTGAAGGATGAGAGGAGGAGGAGGACGGAGAAACTGAGCTACTGTGAGTAACACTAGGCAGGAGGATGGGAGAATCCTTGTGACTGGGGGTGGTATACAGGCCACCTATACAAGGGAAGGAGGGTGATCAACAGTTAATTTAGACAGTCACAAAGTTGGCCCTTAAAGAAGAACTACTGCTTGTAGGGAACCTAAACCTCCCACATGTAAACTGGGAATCCCAGATGCAGCATTGTCAAGGAGTAGGGAGATACTAGCTGTGCTGAATGGGATATTCCTTCAACAGCTACTCAGGGAGCTGACAAGGGGCAATAACCTGCTGGATGTGGTCCTGACAAATTGAAAAATGGGGAGAGTGTGAAGGAGGTGCAGGTGAGAGAAGCCTTGGACAACAATGACCACAGCATGGTAAGGTTCAGGGTCAGGGCAAGTAGGGAGACAAGTAAAACCAGTACTACAGTCATGGATTTCAGATACACAGACTCTGACAAGTTGAAAAGGATAGTAAGGGAGACAGTGGAGGGTACCAAGAATATAGGGGCAATGCAAGTGTTATGGCAAGCTGTCAAGGGAGGGGTACTGAAAGCTGTGGAAATGTGCATAAAAAAGGTTAGGAAGGGCAAAAGGAGGAGGAGACCACTCTGGTTTACAAAGTAGGTTGCTAGGCAGTCAGGGAAATGAGGAGGGCTTTCAGAAAATTTAAGAGGACACTCAGCGAGGAAGATACGAAAGAGTATAGGGAAAACAGGAGTCTGGCAGGGAAGAAAATTAGAAGGACAAAAGCAGATACTGAGGAAAAAATAGTAAATAAGACCAAAAAGGGGGATAAAACCTTTTTGAGATATGTGAGGGTTATTCAAGGTCACTGGCAATTGTACAAATAACTTGTGCACCAAAGATAACCACAGACTCTAGGATCTTTCATCAACTATAATTGTTGCCTTTAAAGTTAACACCAGTGCGAGCCCCTACCACCTTGGCTACAAGCCTTCAAGGGGGAGTATACCATACTGAGTTCAGAGTGCAATTTATATAAAAAAAACATGACATCACAGTGACACATTAATTAAACACCCCCTTGAAGGCTTGTAGCTGAGCTGTTTGGGGCTCGCACTGGTGTTAACTTTAAATACAACAATTATAGTTGATGAAAGATCCTGGAGTCTGTGATTATTTTTGGTGTGCAGTTACTTTAGGAACACTGTTCTGAGTTTAAGGCAGGCTGCCTGCTTATGCGACCTGCCTCAACCTGATGCGCAGGATTTGAACTCTGGAACATTTGATATCTTGCGTACCTTTTCCTGTGAGCGGCTGTGCACACATATGCACAGGTGAGGTTTAACCTGCCAGTTTTTTCAAATACCTAGTGCGAGCCATACTGTTAAAATAATGCTTGCTTGTGGTTTTATGCTTCAAGACACAGCCATTAAATTTTTTTTACTCACGTTTAAATTCAGAGCCTGTGGTCCTGTTTTGAACTAAGAAACAGCTTCCGTTCAGCTTCTGTTCTGACTTTCACCCCTTAAAATGTTTTCTTGCATTTTTTCATATGCTAGCTCAGTCCTTAAATGTTTGTATGTCACAGAGATGAGGCACTCAGAAAGCAAACAGCTTATTGCTCAATTAGAGTGAGGAAACAAGACAATTCAGGGAGTCATTTATCAGGAGTTAATGACAGTAATATGTCGGAAGAAGCACAGGTGCCTAGATTAACAGACGAAGCTACAGTTGCAGCTAATGCAAGCTTTTGTTTGGAGGGTTTGTCTTTGTTGGAATCCAGGAAGTAACGATTAAAAGCCAACTTGGAAGGAGCTGTGATCGTGGGAAAGTCCACACACATCTTCAGTGAAGGTAACATCAAACAATCATTCTTAACACTAGAGAGGCTGCTGATTAAAGAAATTAACATTAGCTATAACATTACCTCCTTAGAATCCTATTCTGACAGAAGTAAAGCACCCAAAGGATTTCGTGCAACTAAAGCGCCCTTGTGTGGCCTTGACAAATTTAAACATAAAGCAGCCTGGCTAAAAATATCTGAAGCAGCTTCATTAGCCTATACTCATTTAATTATTGAAGAAGATTTCGAAGATTACGGGGCTGTAATGAATGAGCTCAAGTTGGCTAAAAAGGAATTTGCTAAATATAAAATGCATCCAGAATGTAGCCATTTTGATAAACTACAAAATAGTTAAGCATGACAGGATATCATTTAGAGAAAACAAACCAAGCTTTTAAGAGACAGTCGAGACTACAAATTAGGTACTGCATATATCTCATCCGGAAATTGAGGAACCAGATCTAGAAGTAGAAGGAGGTCCAGAAACAGGAGCAGGAATAAAAACTACGGTCCAAACTTGAGGAGAAGACAGACATCAGAGCAGTCTGCAGACAGAAGTGTTAAATCTGTCTTGAGTTAACTAAAAATACAGAAGCTCGACTGGATCTGTGCACACAAAGTAAAAATTACACACTAGAAGAGGGAAGCAAGGAAGGGGTCAATCCAGGGAGCAAAAAGAGGACTTTGAGGGCTCCAAGTGAACCTAAGCCCATTTGAACTTAGTCCCCCACAGGTCTCCTTACTACAAAAAGGGCTTAAGTTTGTACCAACCCCCACCACTAACTTTTTTTCAATCTTTGTGGACACATTCAAGTTATTTCGTAAAATCAGGCTTAAATATTTTTTCGCAAGCAGAGAGCTTAGCATAAGTGGAGAGATGAGTTTTACTGAGGCAATATCAGGCCCGGAAGCCACTATGGATGAAGATTTTGACTATTTATTAGTAGCAGCTGAAGATTTTAGAGACATGGGAGAAAATGAGAGAGCATCTAGCAGAGCGTCATTACCTGAGGAGGAGAGCATCAGCATACACGTGGTAAAATAACTTGATTTTGAATTAATAAGAGACTCTCTCTTTAAATGCCAATAAGAGTTTTGCCCCATAGTCATTAACCAAACTATGGCTGTATTTGAGAACACAGTTCTGCATAAGGTAAGAAATTTTATGCTTAAAAAGCCAAACGAACAATATAAGAACCTTAGTGCCGTAGAAGTTCTAGCTTTGAAAGAACTTGGAACTAACAGAGTCTTGGTTATTAAGAAAACTGACGAAGGAGGTAATTTTGTTTTAATGGGTACTAAACAGTACAATGATATGGTTGAGAGATTAATTTTTGATGTGAACAGCCATAAGAAGCTTAACAGTAATCCTCCACATCAATTTTAAAAGGAGTTTTACACGTT
Source organism: Neoceratodus forsteri (assembly GCA_016271365.2). Lineage (NCBI taxonomy): Eukaryota > Metazoa > Chordata > Ceratodontiformes > Ceratodontidae > Neoceratodus > Neoceratodus forsteri. The sequence goes on along the minus strand of CM028133.1, from coordinate 597,998,034 downwards.
TTTAGATAAAACAATACATGAAGGGCATATAACAGACAGCAAATTTAAATACCTTTTTTTGTGAACACCCAATAGTCCCTACCCTATACTGCCTTCCTAAAATACATAAAAATTGGCAGGACCCCCAGGTAGACCCATTGTTCCTGGGGTTGGATCATTAACAGCTAATTTATGTAGTTTTGTAAATTTATTCCTGCAACACAGCATGTTGAAATTAGCATCCTATTTAAGAGATTCCGGGGATACTATAAGAAAATTTCAGAAGATTCTATGGGAGCTGGATTATCTATGGCTCACCATGGATGTAGAAGCATTGTATACCTCCATTAAACATCAGGACGGCATCAGAACTACCAGATTTTTCCTTGAAAAAGACCAGCTGGAAACCAATGCCCCTGTGGATTTTCTCACCAAGGCCTTAAGTTTTATACTTTATCATGGCTACTTTGAAATTGATAACAACTGTTACATACAGGAATGTGGCACAGCCATGGGGGCCTCAATGGCCCTGGCCTATGCTAATTTATTTACGGGATTATGGGAATTTTTGCATTTGTACAATCATAATTAAAATCCTTTTGTCAACAACATAATAAAGTGGGGACGTTCCCCAGAGCAAACTGATTTTTTGGATCTGACATTTGTAAGCAATAGCAGCACAAAGAAAATAAGTACAAAGAGTTTTAGAAAAGCCACATCTACTAACTCACTGCTTAGAAACAGCAGTTATTACCCTAGAAAGTTAAAAGAATCCATTCCCTATAGTCAATTAATTAGATTAAGAAGAAATTGTACTGAGGATTGTGATTTTTTCAACAGGCAGGTGATTTGTTGGAGAGATTTAAAGCAAGAGGCTATCATGAGTCAGTTCTTACCAAAGCCCTGAAAAGGTTATTAAAAAAACTCAAGAACAGCTGTTAGAGGCTGGAGGTACTCAAAAGGAAAAAGAAAATGATAACATGTTTACACTGTCTTTAGAGTTTAATGGAATTGCAGGTCAAGTGGAAAATATTATCTGAGACTGTTGGGACATTTTGAAAAGTGATGTGTATCTGAAAAAGATAGTGCCTGACACCCTGAAGGTCACTTTTAGAAAAACAGCTAATCTGAAAGATAGATTGGTAAGAAGTCAATTCTACCAACATAGAAACATAGAATTTGATGGCAGATAAGGACCGCTTGGCCCACCTAGTCTGCCCATTTGTCTACCTAACAGATAAGCTGCAGATCCTAGTTAACATACTATTTGCCAGCAGATTAGGCCTTATGGTCTATCAAGTCTGCTCGAACCTAGATCCTTAGTTGGGTGCCGAGACCCTCCCATCCCTTGTGCTCCAGAAACCCCTATCATCCATCCCCACCCCGGACAGGCTATCATCTGATACATCCACTTTCTGTGTCTGTCCCACCCTTCTTAAAGCTCTCCACTGTGGATCTCTGAACCAGCTCACCAGGCAGAGCATTCCAAGGGTCCACCACCCTCTCAGTGAAAACCTCCTCCTCTTTCCCCTCACCCTTCCACCTTCCAACTTCAAACCATGCCCTCTGGTGATGCCTCCCTGCTTTAGTCTAAAGATCCCTCCATGTTTACCCTATTTATTCCCTTGAGGTACTTGAAGACCTCAATCATGTCCCCTGTCTCTCCTCTCCTCCAATGAAAACAGGCAGAGCTCCTCAAGTCTGTCCTCGTAAGTCAAATCCCCTAGCCCTCGTATCATCTTTGTTGCCCTCCTCTGTACCTCTCCAGGAGCTGTATGTCCCTCTTCAAGTGTGGTCTCCAGTACTGTACACAGTACTCAAGGTGTGGTCTAACCAGTCCATTGTACAGTGGCAGAATCACTTCCTTGCTCCTAGAGGTGATCCCCTTGCGATGCATCCCAACATCCTGTTTGCCTTGCTAGCTGCTCTCCTGCACTGCTCAGTGTTATTCATACATGTATCCACCATGACCCCTAGGTCTTTTTCCCTGTTGAGGCTTCCAGCACCTCCTCCCAGGGTGTACCTGTGTTTAGGGTTTCCCCGACCAAGATGCAACACCTTGCACTTGGTGATATTGAAATTTAATTTCCATGTGTGAGCCCAGCTTTCCAGGGTGTCCAGGTCCCCTTGCAGGGCCAACCTCCCCTCTTCTCCCTCAACTACTGCTCCCATCTTGGAGTCATCCGCTAAGAGACTCATTTCACACCCTATACCATCCCTGATGTCTGATATGTATGCATTAAACAGGATTGGACCCAGGACCGAGCCTGTGGTACCCCACTACCAACCTCTGTAGGGTTCGAGAGCTCCCACAGACCACTACCTCTGAGTGCCTCCAGCTATCCAGTTTTCAATCCATCTGACCATCAAAGGGCCTACTCCTAACCCCATCAGTTTCTCCACCAGACCATTGTGGGGGACAGAGTCAAGCCTTGCTGAAGTCCAAGAATAATACATCCACAGGCTTACCCCTATCCAGTTCTGATGTTACCCATTCATAGAACTCTACAAGGTTGGTTTGACATGATCTACCTGGCACAAACCCATGCTGCCGACTATCCAGACCTCCCACCTCCTCCAAGTAAACCCCCAATCGTTCCTTTAGTATACTCTCCATTAATTTTCCCACCACCGAGGTTAAACTGATGGGTCTATAGTTTCCTGGTACTTCCTTGACCCCCCTTTATGGATTGGTACCACATGTGCCTCTCGCCAATCCTAGGTACCTCCCTGTCTCAAGTGACCTGTTGAAAGCTCCGCCAGGGTGCAGCCAGTATGTCCCCAATTCCCATAGTACTTCTCGGATGAATGCCATCCGCCCAGAGATTTGTCTTCTTTAGGGCCTTGAGGGCAAACCACACCCTTTTGGTGGGGATGGCATCATCCGTCCCCTCCACCTTACTGGTCTTTTTATCCTTATCCAGATGCGACACCCCTGGGGTACCTTTCCCTCCCTTTTGCTCCATTTCTGCTGCTCCCCTGATCCCACTCCCTGCCGCTTCTATCCCCTTTGTGCCTTGCTTTGTAGATATCCCATCCCCCTCCCTAGTGAACACAGAGGCAAAGTACTCATTAAATACCTCTGCCTGGTCCCTCGCCTCTTCCACCCACCCTCCTTCTGATCTCAATCTGCTGAGATGGCCCTTAGTTTTTTTCCGCTCCCCAATGTACCGGAAGAACCCCTTTTCCCCTCCATGTATCCCCTGTGCCAGCCGCTGCTCTTTACTGGACTTTGCTCCCCTCACCATACGGGTGACTTTTCTAGATGCAAGCTGGTACATTTCCTTATCCCTATCCCTCTTGTTGTTTTATATTTTTGTAGCGCCTTCTTTTCTCTGACTGCTACCTGGACCTCCCTGGACCACCAGCATGGTTTATGTGACCTCGCTCCCTTACTGTTCTAACTTAGCGCAGATCCTGACTGCCTCATGAAGTCCCGTTTATGACCTCCCATCTCCTTTCCACACTTGTTGTTGAGGTAATCCCTTCAAGTGATCCTTGAGAATATTTCCCATGCCCATAAAGTCTGCCCCCCTGAAGTCCACTGCCAGTGTCCTAGATCTCACCCCCACTCCCCCAATGCTTATTTGAAACCAGACAGTATTGTGGTCACTCCCAGTCAGGAGGTCCTGTACAACCATGTCCCTTACCAGATCCCCATCTGCCAGAACCACATCCAAGACATGCCCCTCCCTTGTGGGCTCCATCACATGCTGTGTTAAGAACACATCCTGGAAGCCATCCAGCAGCCTCTGCTCCTTGGCCACCTTAGAGGACATGGTTCCCCAGTTAGTACCTGGCATATTAAGGTCCCCCATCAACACCACTCCTTCCCCTTTTGGACCACACTGGGCAATGATGTTGTCCAGCAAACCATCAACAGCTTACTTCCTCTTACCCGCCCCTAGGACTGCCTTATGCCTGTCCCATGCATTCTTGAAGTCCCCCACTGTTCTTGACTCCACGACCTCCTCAGGGAGGTTGTTCCATGCATCCACAACCCTCTCAGTGAAAAAATACTTCCTCACATTACCCCTGAGCCGTCCTCCCTCTATCTTCAAATTGTGCCCCCTTGTTCTTGCACATCTCTTTTTCTGGAAGATGCTACCCTCTTGGACTTTGTTAATTCCCTTGAGGTACTTGAAAGTTTCTATCATGTCCCCTCTCTCCCTTCTTTCCTCAAGGGTATACATATTAAGCTCCTTTAGTCTTTTTTTGTATGTCTTCTGGTGCAGACCCTGCACCATTTTGGTTGCCCTCCTCTGGACAGCCTCCATTCTGTCTATGTCTTTGCAGAGATGGAGTCTCCAGAACTGAACACAGTACTCCAGATGGGGTCTCACCAACTGTCTGTACAGAGGGATAACAACTTCCTGTTTTCTACTATTGATGCCTCTTCCTATGCATCCCAGTATCCCCCCAGCCTTCCTTACTGCCTTCTCACATTGCTTGCCCACCTTTAGGTCATCTGATATAATTACCCCCAGGTCCCTTTCTATTTTTACTGTTGTCAGTATCTCACCCCCCATTGTGCACGTCCCTGGGTTTTTGTTTCCCATGTGCATTACCTTGCACTTCTTTGCATTCAAGTTGAGCTGCCATACATTTGACCATTCCTCCAACCTTGCCAAGTCCCTTCTCATCCTTTCCATTCCATCTTGTGTATCAACCCTGTTGCAGATCTTTGTGTCATCTGCAAAGAGACATACTTTTCCTTCCAGTTCCTCTGCAATGTCACTTATAAAGACATTAAAAAGGACCGGTCCCAATACTGAACCCTGCGGTACCCCGCTAGTAACCCTCCTTTCTTCACTGTGTAATCCATTTACTACTACCCTTTGTGTCCTGTTGTTTAGCCAATTTTTTATCCAGGCTACCACCTTGGGACCCATTCCAAGGCTGGCTATCTTGTGTATTAATCTTTTGTGTGAGACTGTATCAAATGCCTTGCTAAAATCTAGGTAGGCCATGTCCACAGCCCTCCCTGGTCTACTACTTTGGTCACCCAGTCAAAGAAATCTATTAGATTCGTCTGACACGACCTTCCATCGTGAATCCATGCTGCCTTGGGTCCTGTGCCCACTGGCCTCTAGGTACTCAACAATTCTTTCCTTCAGAAGTGATTCCATCATTTTCCCTACCACTGAGGTCAAACTAACTGGTCTGTAGTTTCCTGCCTCTGTCCTGCTCCCACTTTGTGAAGAGGAATCACATCTGCCCTCCTCCAGTCCTCGGGTACCACCCCATCCTCCCATGATTTGTTAAAGAGAGTAGTCAATGGTGTCACTAGTTCTACCCTGTTCTTTTAGAATTCTTGGGAACTCCATCAGGCCCCATTGCTTTGTCCACCTTCAATTTTATTAGTTCTTTCAGACCCTTTCTTCTGTAAATGAACTGGTATCGACCCCGTCTTCAAGGTGTTTCTCTTGTTTGGTTTAGGTAACTCTCCCTCCTCTTCCTTTGTGAATACTGAGCAGAAATATTCGTTCAGTATCCCTGCTTTTTCACTGTCACCCTCTACCCACATTCCCTTCCCTTTACTAAGCTTCAGTATCCCTCCTTTGGTCTTTCTTCGCTCCTTAATGTACCTATAAAATGTCTTATCCCCCTTCTTAACAGAATTGGCTATCCCTTCCTCGGTTTGGGCCTTTGCTAGTCTGACTGCCTTTCCAGCCTCTTTCTGCTTTAACTGATAAAGTTCTCTGTCCTGCTCCTTCTGTGTTTCCTTATATTTCCTGAATGCTGTCCTTTTCTCCTTAACCTTCCCAGCCACCTCTTTTGTGAATCATAGCAGTTTTTTCCTTCATTGTGTTTTATTGATTTGCTTTACACAAAGGCTTGTTGCCTCTGTGATGGCTGTTTTGATCACTCCCCATTGTTCCTCCACCCCTCCTTCTTGCCTGTTTGCTAGTGCTTTTCTGAGGCACTCTCTCAATTTTCCAAAGTCAGCCCTCCTAAAGTCTAGTACTCTTGCTTTTTGTATGGCTTGATTGTATGGCTGTGTTTATCGTGAACCACACTGTTTGGTGGTCGCTTGTTCCCAGATGGCTACCTACTTCTAAATCTGAGATTCTTTCTCCATCCCCATTTGAAAGTACCAGGTCTAAGATTGCTCCCTCCCGAGTGGGTTCTGATACTAGCTGTCTGAGGCATGCCCCCTGTAGGGCATCAAGAATGACCCTGCTCTTGGACGTGTCTGCAGCAAAGGTGCTCCAGTTAACATCTGGCATATTCAGGTCCCCCATCAACAATATCTCCCCTTTTTCTGCCATTCTAAGAAAGCCTTCTATCATTTCCTTGTCCATTGCCTCCCTCTGAGATGGGGGTCTGTATACAACCCCCATGCGGATTGTGATGCCATTTCCTGTCTCCAGGGTGACCCAAAGTGCCTCATCTGCTCCCTGTTTACTCTTTAGTTCTGTTGCTTTTGATCCCTTCCTTTACATGAGAGCTACCTCCTCCTCTTTCCTCTCCCTGTCCCTCCTGTAGATTGTGTATCCTGGTATGTTGACATCCCAGTCATGGTTCTCTGTACCATGTTTCTGTGACTGCCACAATATCCAGGCAACCCTCTTCCATCAAGGCCACTAGTTCAGGGAGCTTGTTACAGACTATGGGCATTGGTACTCATCACCCTCCACTTTTTGATAGCCTTACCCGTTTTAGCCCCATTTCTGTCCTTACTGCCTTTGCCTTTTTTTACATTTAAATCTGTTCTGCTCCCTAATAACTTCTGTACCTTGGTGTTTACCTCCCTAATCACCATGTTTTGTGGGGGGAGGCTTGGATTTCCCTGCTTCTTTTCATTGCCTCCCCCCTTGGTTAGTTTAAATGCTTGCCAATGAAGCATTCAAACCTCTCACCTAGGATCCTGGTTCCTGGCACAGGAAACAACAATGTGGCTACCCTGTAGACCAAAAGGTGTGCATAAATGTATGAGATGCAATGTCCGCAAATGTATGAATGTTGGGAGTGAGATTGTTTTGCCTAATAATGGTAAAATTAAGATTAACGATTTTATCTTCTTTACAACTACTTTTGTAATATATATATAGTGGTGTAGCTGTCAATTGCACTACATAGACAAAACAATCAGAACATTAAAAGAGCGCATTCAAGAACATATCAGATCCATTATCAATGGAAAACTGGACAAACCGATTAGAAGACATTTTGCAGAAGCACACAACTCTGACCCAGAAAGTTTCAGGTTTATGGGCATAGAATGCATTAAGACTCCTGTAAGAGAAGGTGACCCAGAATTTGTTATTGCACAGAGAAAGTTATTAGATCTTTAGGGCAGAAACTCTTAAACCAAAAGGCCTAAATGATAGATGGTATATTAAGCCATTCTTAAAATAAGAATTTATTTACTATGACTTATTTACTGATTATGTGACTTTTTCAGTTTTTCCTATTTTTTACTTCTCAAGGTATCATAGGCCTAAATATTAATGCAATATTCTATTTTCTGTTGATTATTATAATAACCTTTGTGTCCTTTTTTTGTAGCATGATCATTGAATGGCCACTCACTTCCATTTCACCATGCCTAGGAATTAGTTCCATCAGATGATGCACACATGGCTGGGAACTGTTCCTTCTATCTAGATCTCTCTACTTCTTTGATTTTTTATGAAAAGTTTGGTTAATAAGCTTGAATAAATTAATTTGTTTCAATATATAGAAAGTGCTTGCTGTTTAAGGTGTTGAAATTTAAAAACATGTACATTAAATAAATTACATGATGTGTCCCTTTTAGGAGATCCCTGTACTGAAATATATGAAATTATGTTTTGAAGTACACCTAAGTGCCCTTAGCATTTCTTTGTCTTCACATTCCTTCTCTTTTTCTCTCCCAGTTCTCTTCTTCCCTTAAATGCTTTATACCTTTGCTTCCCTTCTGTAACTAAATGAGTTAAGACATGGCATGTTCCTTTTGAAGTGTTTAATGTTTCTTAATTGGTGTTTAATTAATGTGTCACTGTGATGTCATGATTTTTTGGTATAAATTGCACTCTGAACTCTGTATGGTATACACCTCCTTGAAGGCTTGTAGCCAAGGTGCTAGTGGCTTGCACTGATGTTAACTTTAAATACAACAATTATAGTTGATGAAAGGTCCTGGAGTCTGTGGTTATTTTTGGTGTGCTGTTGATTTGGGAACACTGTTCTGAGTTTAAGACTGGCTGCCTACTTATGAGAACCGCCTCGACCCTGATGCACAGGATTTGCACTCTGGAGCATTTTGTACAAATAACTTGGTTATCTCACAGGCGCCCGCCTATTTTATATATATATATATATATATTGCAAAAAATGGTGTTACTGCACCAGTTAGGATTCAACATACCACCACAAAAGTAGGGAAATGTGATGTTAGGATTTCTGACCCAACTTCACATCCCTCAAGCAGCAAAAGGACATGACCACACAAGTAGCCACAAACAGTCATCATCAGGTATAAGAAACAACATACAACTGTTTACAGGTGACACAAAAGCAGTAGCACTACATAAAAACACAGAAATAAAGAAATTGATGGCAGTTGAGAACCAGTAGGCCCATCCAGTCTGCTCATTTTCCTAACCTACTGCAAAATCCACAGACCCTACTTACCTTCTTGTTCCTATTGCTAGGGTCTCCCAGAGCCTGTTCCATGCATTTTTGAATCCCCCCCCCATGTTGGCCCCCCCACCATATCTTCTGGGAGCCTATTCCATGCATCCACCACCCTTTCTGTGAATAAAAACTTCCCCACATTACCCCTTAGTCTACCCCTTCCAAACTCATGTCATGCCCCCTTGTTCCTGAACATCTCCTTTTCTGAAAAATGCTACCCTCTGGTACCCTGTTTATGCCTTTTTGATATCTGTAGGTTTCTAGCATATCCCCCTTGTCAGTCCTCTCCTGTCCTTCAGGGTATACATGCCCAGTGCATTTGCTCTGGGGTTCTTTTGTTATCCTTTGTTTAAGTAGTGATTTCATAATCCCCCCCATTGAGGTGAAGCTGACTGGTCTATAGTTTCCAGCCTCCTCCCTATTTCCACTTTTGTAAAAAGGGACTACATCTGCCCTTCCTCAGTCCTCTGGGACCATTCCAGTATTGAGTGATTCCTTGAACAGGGCTGTCAGTGGTGCTGCCAGCACTGCCCATAGTTCCCTTAATATTCTTGGATGCATCTTATCCAGTTCTAGTGCCTTGTCTACTTACAGTTTTGTGAATTCTTTCAGGACTGTCTTCCATAAACGGACTGGTGTCCACTTTCCTCCCGTATTTGCTCATGTTGCCTAACTGTGGTCCCTCAGCTTCTTCTGTGAATACTGAACAAAAATATTTGTTCAGTATTGATGCTTTTTCCAGGTCCCCTTCCACACACTTTCCTTCTTCCCCTTTAAGCCTTACAATCCTACCCCTGTTTTTTCTCCTTCACTAATGTACCAGTCAAAAGTCTTGTCCCCTTATTTTACTTCTTGCACAATTTTTTCCTCCGTTTGCACCTTTACACTCCAGACTGCTTTTCCTGCCTCTTTCTGTTTATCCAGGTACTCTACCCTGTCCACCTCCTTCTGTGTTTTCTTGTATTTCCTGAAAGCCATCTTTTTCGCCTTTACCTTCCGGGCCATTTCCTTTGAGAACCATAGTGGTTTTCTCTTTCTCCTGCCCTTCTTTACTTGCCTAATGCAAAGATTTGTTGCCTCCACTGTGGCTCTTTTTAGATTGGCCCACTACTCCTCAACACCCCCCACCCCCATTCATCCCTCCCCGCCAGGGCATTCTTGAGACATATCCCCATCTTAGTAAAGTCCACCCTCCTGAAATTCAGGACTCTCTCCTTTGTGTGGCTTGGCTCTGCCACTGTACTCATACTGAACCACACCATGCAATAATCACTGGACCCCAGGTGTATGCCCACCCTGACTTTCACAATTCTGTCCCTGTTGGTGAGTACCAGGTCCAAAACTGCACCCTCCCAGGTGTGCTCTAGCACTAGGTGACTGAGGCCTGCCCTTTGCATGGTGCACAGGATATCCCTGCTTCTGGCTGAGGCAGCAGCTGGGATGCTCCAATCCACATGTGGCAGACTGAAATCACCTACCAGCAGTACCTCCCCTTTAACTGTCATCATGTGGATGGATTCCACTAGAACCTTGTCCACCTCCTCCTCCTCTGTGCTGAAGGTCTGTAAATCATGCCTGCTTGAATAGATGTGAAATTGCCCATCTCAAGGGTGACCCATAATACCTCTACCCTCTCCTGCATTCCTTGTATCTGATTCACTCCAATACTATCCCTAACGTAAAAAGCCAACCCCCTCCCTTTTTATCCTTCCTGTCTCTCCTTAACAGAATATACCCTAGTATTATTACATCTCATTCATTGTTTCCAGTATACCACATCTCAGTAATAGCCACAATGTCCAGGTCAGCCTCCGTCATCAAGGCCATCAGGTCTGGGATTTTATTTCCTAGGCTGCAGACATTAGTATACATGGCTTTCCATGTTTTGCCATTTCTCTTTTTATCATCTCCCTTTTGCCTTTTTGCTTCTTCCATTTGTTCTTCTTGTTTTTAACTCCCTTCCTCCTGTCCTCTGCCGTCCTCCCCTTTATGAGTTTAGTTACCTCTGATGATATCATAATTTTATGGTCCTCCATGTTGATTGCACTAACCTCTGGGGGTGGACAGTTTGATTCTTCCTGCTTCCTTCCACCTCCCTTCCCCTGGATAGGTTAAATGTTTGCCAGTGAAACATTTAAACTGTTCACTGAGGACAACAGTCCTCTCCCTGGATGACTGTAGGCCATTTCCCTTGTAAAGGTCCACATTCCTCCAGTTGGGTCCCCAGTCCCCAATGAAGATGACACCCTTCTCTCTGCACCAGTTCTACAGCCAAGAGTTGAAGTCCCTGGTGTGACTATTCATAGCCTTCTCCTTGCTGTGGACAGGCATCTCCTCTGAGAAGGTCATGGAGATTGCTCCCTGCCCAGGGCCCCTCTCCAACTCCCTGAACTCCTTCTGCACCCTTTCTATGCCTGCCTCAACCCTTGCCAGGTCATTTGTCCCCAAATGGACAATGATATCGGGCTCCCCTCTCCTCGTACTGCCATAGTGATTCTCTGGATCCTGTCCCCATCCCTCTGAGCTGTGCTTCCCAGTAGATGCTTTGCCTTGCTTTCCTCCACTGTAGCTGTCTGCATAGCCACTCCTCAAACTCTGGAGTCCTCTTCATTTGGGGCACTCTACCACCCACCTGTGGGTCTCTCTTGTACAGACCCCCTCCCGGTTGCAACTTCCAGTGACATTGTAGGATCCTCCCGCTACTCCAAAACTGCATGGTAATTCTTCAGTTGCAACAGGTGGGGGATGCACTTTTGATCCACCCACCTCATGCTCCTACAGCCCACTGTAGTCCACCCACACTTTTGAGGTAGTGAATGTAGACTTGGTGGCCCCTGTATGGGGGAGAAGATTGCCCGAAACCTAACTGACTCAGCCTGCAGGCAGATAATCTTGACCTCAGCCCAGAGAGGTGCCTGTAGATGGGGCAGCACCACAGTTCCCAGAAAGTCCTTCTGAAGACTGCTGCTTCACATCCTGTGCACTGCACCACTCTCAACATGATCTCTTTCTGCTCCACTTCTGTATGTCTTGATTGCTGTTTGGGAATCTCCCTTCTCCTTTGTACCATAACCCTTTTCCCATTGACTATTTACCAGGAACCCCTAATGTACCTTGCAAACAAACATTTTTTTTTTTATTTTACTTCAATGCAATAGCAATTTCCAGAAGCTATCCACCCAGATTATGCAGCATTGCCTGGTTGCCTACTGTTTTTCTCCTTTCCCTGTCCTGTTTCTGAGCAGAACATTTCCATACCTTCATGTTTAATACCTATAAAGGTAGTTGAGCTGGGAGTGGGTGGAATGGGGGAGGTAGGGTGGAATAACCCAGCTGGCCCTGTGTTGCAGAACCAGTCAGTGCAAACCAGCCACATGCAGTCTGAGCCTCACTGTTTGGGCCCAACACACAAATAAACTCCACTGAACAGAAAGTTTGAAATGAAACAAAAAAACAAACAAAAACAACCCAGCAGCCCAACAGTACCAAAATAGTCTACTGCAAAATGTCACCAAAAAACAAGGGCAATTTAGAAAATCAAGTAACAAAACTAACAAATAAAAACACAGTATTTCAACCCCCTATGAATTCATAAAAGCAAATGAAAATCAATAAATTCAGCCCCTTTCCCAGCAGACTAGCCCAAGGAAATCAATCTCAGTTCCTTCCCCAACAGACTAGCAAAGAGGAATTTAGTATTTGAGCCCCATACAACTTAGCAGCAGAACTGTTCAAAATAAAGCAGTATAAAACCCTCCCCTCTTTCAGTCCATAGCCAAAACTATAGGATAATTAAGGTAGACTTCCCTCAGTGCTCGAACAAGATTGTGCTGCTCTCTTTTTGGGGTTATGGAAGCGATCTGGGCTCCTAGTTCAGTGTGTTTCAATGCAGCCTTCTCCTTGACCAAATACTTTCCTTATGACTGTAAGCGGTTACACTTGTTTAGAACTAGCCACATCAGTTCTATAAAGGCTCCACAAATACTATTGGCTGACAATGCTTCTGATGTAAGCAAGCCACACTCTCCCCTTACACCCAGCTGGCCCTGTGTTGTAGAACCAATCAGTGCAAACCAGCTAGAAGCAGTCTAAACTGTACTGTCTGGTCCCAATACACAAATACACCCCACTGAACAGTAAGTCTGAAACAAAACAAAAAAGGAAAACACCCAGCAACTCGACAGTACCAAAATAGTCTGATGCAAAAAGTCACCAAATCACAAAGACAAATTAAAAAATCAAGTAGCAAACTAATAAATAAAAAAGCAGTCTTTCGACCCCCTATGAATTCATAAAAGCAAATGAAAATCAGTAAATTCAGACCCCTCACCAGCAAGCTAGCCCAAGGAAATCAGTGATCTCACTTCCTTCCCCAGCAGATTAGCATAGAGGAATTTAGTATTTGAGCTCCCTATAACTTAGCAGCAGAACTGTTCAAATAAAGCAGTAAAGAAAACCTCCCTCTTTCAGTTCACAGCCAAAACTAGAGGAAAATTAAGGTAGACTTCCTTCAGCACTCAACCAAGATTGTGCTGCTCTCTCTTTGGCGTCATGGAAGCAATCCAGTCTTCTCGTTCAGCACATTTCAATACAGCCTTATCCTTGTCCAGATAGTTTTCTATGAGCTACCTTCATGGATTTATTTATTTATTTATTGAAACATTTCACCAGGAAGGCACACTGAACAACAAGTTGTTCATCTCCCTTTGTGATCTGCGGGTACAATTGGATGAAGAATTAGACATACAGTTTGCCACGTAGAACTGACTCCGAAGAAGAAGAAGGTGAAGGACCACAGTTAGGCAATATGAACAAATATGGAAGTGACATGGACACCAGTCCACTTATGGAATTGAGAGTCCTAAAAGAACTCACAAAACTGAAAGTGGACAAGGCAATGTTACCAGATGAGATACATCCTAGAATATTAAAGGAACTAAGGGGTGTGCTGCTGGCGCCACTGACAGCCCTGCTCAATGTCACTCAATACGGGAGTGGTTCTAGAGGACTGGAGGAGGGCAGATGTAGTCCCTCTTCACAAAAGTGGCAGTAGGGAGGAGGCTGGAAACTATAGATCAGTGAGCCTCACCTCAATAGTGGGGAAGATTATGGAATCACTACTTAATCAAAGGATCGTGGAACATCTTGAAGCCAGAGGTGCACAGGATCCAAGACAGCATGGATTCACAGCAGGAAGGACATGTCAAACAAATCTGATTGATTTCTTTGACTGGGTGAGTAAGATCGTAGATTGGTGGGAGTGGTGGATGTGGCCTCCATGGATTTCAGTAAGACATTCAATACCATGCCACACAGAAGACTTGTGAGCAAGCTGAACAGCCTGAGAATGGGTCACAAGGTGGTAAACTGGGTTAGGAACTGATTGAGTGGTAAATGGTGCTCAATCTGAGGAAAAGAGGATGACCAGCGTGGTGCCACAGGGATCAGTCCTGGGCCCAGTCTTGTGTAATGTACTCATAAGTGACATTGCAGAGGGCTGGAAGGGAAGGTATGCCTCTTTGAGGATGACACTAAGCTCTGCAACTGGGTGGACATTCCAGCAGGGGTGGAACAAATGAGGGACCTAGATAAACTGGAGGAATGGTTCAGAGTGTGGCAGCTGAAATTTAATGCAAAATAAAAGTGCAGAATAATGCATTGGAGTGCAAGAACTCAGGGGAGGATTACATAAGGGGGGGAGAAACTAATGGTCACCAAACAGGAAAGGAGTAATCATATCTGATGACTTAAAGGTGGCCAAGCAATGTGCCAAGGCTGTGGGGAGAGCCAGTGGGATGCTGGGGTGCATAGAGAGAGGTATCATCAGTAGGAGGAAGGAGGTGGTGATGCCACTGTACAGTCATTGGTGAGGCCTCATTTGGAATATGGTGTCCAGTTCTGGAGGCTGCATCTCCGTAAGGACATAGACAAGGTGGAGGCAGTTCAAAGAAAGGCAACAAAGATGGTGCAGGGCCTGCATAAAAAGTCATATGAGGAGAGGCTGGGAGACCTCAATGTGTATACCCTGGAGGAGAGAAGTGACAGTGGAGATGTGATAGAAACCTACAAATATCTGAAAGGCATAAATAGGGTGCCAGAGGCTAGCATCTTTTAGAAAAGGAGATGTCCATGAATGGGGGGAGCATGACATGAAGTTGAAATAGGGTAGACTGAGGGGTAGCATGAGGAAATATTTCTTCACAGAAAGGGTAGTGGATGCAAGGAATAGATTCCTGGCAGAGGTGGTGCAGGCAAATGCAGTGGGAATTCAATCATGCATGGGACAGGCATATGGGAACCTAGCAATAGGAATGAGGAGGCAAAGCCAGAGATCAAGTAGGGTCTGCTACTTTTACAGTAGGCAGGGAAAATGGGCAGACTGGATGGGCCTAGCGGTCCTTATCAGCTGTCAATTTCTATGATTATATAAAAGAAATTAAACATTCAATTAAATTTGTAACAAGACATACAGTTAAAAAATATCATAAATAATCATACAGTCACATTTGTGACATAACATACAGTTAAATATATCATATCTGTGGAATATGCATTTAATTACATGTGGCTCATCTGAGGAACATAGCACAGAAATTTAATGTAACCTTGGAGCCAAATCCTTACAGGAATGGATCACAGTTAAGAGGCAGATAATTTAGCAATTATTGAATGAATGAGGTGCAGTGAAGGGACATCAAGGACTGTAGAGGAGTAGACAGGGGGAAACCAGCTGGAGGAAGGAGAGGATAACAATTGGAAGAACATTATCAGAACAAAGTGAGCAAAAAATCAGTTGTGAGGGGCAAGTTAACACAGTGCTAGTGCAATCTGGTAGCACCTCAGACAGAACAAAAAGTACAAGTCATTAGCTCAAGTGAACTAGTTCCTTTGTTTAAATGCAGGGGGTTAAGGGGGGCAGGAGAGCAGTGGAGGTAAGGGATAGGGTAAAGAAGGATGAATCATACCTGGAACTGGCCCCTTCAGAGTGTGGACATCACTGACAGTGATGGAATGAGATGAGGACTTAGAATAAGGGGCAGAAGTATGCAAGGGCAAGTTGGGTAGAGCTAGTAGAGGGGATGGTAAAGGGAAGAAGGAGGAGGGGTGGAAGAAACTTGCCTAAGATCAGGCCTCTTCAGGATGCTGAGAACCCTGCCAGAGAGCAGATTCAGGTGAGGACGAGTTAGGTAGAAAGGATGGAGGGGAAAGGGAAGGGAAGGAAGAGTCATTTCTCAGTGCTGGAACCCCTCCAGGAAGCTGATAACCCTGCAAGGGGGCAGAACTAGGTGAGGATACATTGGGAAGAGAGACAAGAAAGGATGAAGGGAAAGGAGGGAAGAGGAGGGGAAATAAGAAGCTTGCCTAAAACTAGAATACTCCCAGATGCTGAGAACCCTACCAGAGCACAGAATCAGGTGAGGACTAGTTGGGTAGAAAGCATGGAGGAGGAGTGAAGGAAGAGTAATTGCCCAGTGCTGGGCTCCATCAGGATGCAGAGAACCCTGCCAAGGGATAGAATTAGGAGGAAAAGTTAGGCAGAGGTAAAAAAGGGGGGATAGAAGGGGAAAGGAAAAAAATGAGGAAGGGAAGAAACTTACCTGAGAGTAGACATTGCCAGGGTGCTAAGAATCACAACAGAGGGAAGATGTAGGCAAGGACAAGTTGGGTAGAAAGGAGAGAGGGGGAGGGGAAGGGGAGGCTTGCCCAGTGCTAGACCCCTCCAGGATGCTGAGAACCCTGCCAGAGATTAAAACTAAGCAGGGGCTTGGTAATGGAAGAAGGTTAGGGGTAGGAGTGAGGGGGTAAGTGGTGATGGGAGAGGAGAGCATGCTGAGAAGCAGGCTCAGAGGGGATGAAGGTTTAATAGGGGATGTGAGTCATGGAGAGGAGAAGAGGTATAGGAGGATGATTTAGGAGGGTTAAAGTAGGAACAGTTAGATGGGAGAAAGTTGTGTAAGGCAGAAGCAAGGGAGTAGGAGAGGAGGAGTGCCATACTTGTGGGGGGAAGGGAGTTCCAGATTTGTGGGAAATAATGGGTGAAGCCAGACTGATTGATGAGAGTGGTTCGACGAGGGACCAACAAAGTGCAAGTGTCAGAGGATCTGAGGTAGTGGGGGGGGGGGAGAGAGTGAACATGAGAGGTAGAAGGGAAGTTCTTCTAACCAAAATTTAGAAGTGAGTTTGGCACAATGAGTGAGGTGCCTGTTGGCAAGCAGGAGAAGGGACAGGGTGTGGTAGAAATCACAGTGATGTGTGCATGATGGAGCATCAAGAGCAAAATGACAGAAGGAGTTAAAGAGAGTGTCCAATCTGGTTATGGAGGATTTGGGAGCAGCACAGTAGACCAGATCACAGGAGTCAAAAATGGGGAGGATCATCTTCTGGATTAGTTCATCCCATGACGTAGGAGGGATTCTACTATGGTTCCTGAATAAGGCACCAAGGTTGCGGTGCAGTTTTTTCAGTATGGTGTCAATGTGGCCAGAGATGTTGAGGTGTTGGTCCAACCAAACCCAAAGGTATCTGAATGAGGAGGTGTCCTCTAGAATTGTCCCATCAAGGGTATGGAAAGAAGGTAAAGGGTGGAGCCTAGAGAATCTCTGCCTAGTACCAAATGTCATGGAGACAGTCTTTTTGGCATTTAGGAATAGTTGTGAGGCAAACCGTAGCTGAACCTGGTGGAAGTCATGCTGAAGGGTGGTTACTACATCGGCAGGGCATTTTACAGAGGAGAACAGGATGGTGCCATCAGCAAACATATGGATAGAGGAAGGGGGGAGTATACTAGGGCAAGTCATTTAGGAAGATGGAGAAGAGAATGGTTCCAAGCATTGAGCCCTGTAGGACTTCTGTGGAAATAGGGAGGGGGGGAGAGATTGTATCCAGGATCTTGACTGATTGTGTTCTGCCTGAGAGGCAAGCTGTAAACCAGTTTTGGGCAGAAATAGACAACCCAGCAGCTATAAGGGAGTCAAGAAGTAGGGCATGGGAGAATGTATTGAAAGCCTTGGCGAGGTTAACAAAGATGGCAGAGGTAATGAGGCCATTATCCATCCTGAGGAGGATGGAGTCAGTGAGCCTGAGAAGGGAGGTGGTAGTGGTGTGCTTCTTCTGAAAGCCAGATTGGAATGGGGTGAAAAAGGAAGAGTCATTGAGAAAGGAGGTTAGTTGAGAGAGGACAAGGTGTTCTTAGAGCTTAGTAAGGGCAGGGAGGAGGGAGATTGGGTGAAAATTTGCAGGGGAGGAGAAGTTGCCACCCTTTGGGAGAAGGAGGACCACTGCATGTTTCCAGGATGAAGGGACAGATGAGGATGAGAAGGAGAGACTTAGGATTAAGGAGAGAGGGTAGATTTTAGCAGAAGCTGAAAGGTAGAGGAGTTTAGGGTCAAAGTCATTCAGTGATCAGCCTTTAGACGGATTAAGAGAGAGAAGGGTCATTAGTGTTTCCTCTGGGGGACAGCAGAAAAGGAGAAGGAAGGGTGAGCACAAAGGGGTTGAGTGCTGGGTGTGGGAGGATGAGGAGGGGGAGGTTGGGGGGAGAGACTTTAGAAGTGCTGTGGTGTTGGAGGTATAATAGGAGTTTAACTTTTGAACCACTGCGCACAGTTCGGAGACCAACGAGTTGTTTATTTTATGTGTATATGTGGTGCACACATTCAAGATATACATAGCCCCTTCTGGTGGCAGATAGAAATCCACAATGCTCAAACAACAACATTACTTCTGTGTGCAGAATCACAGTCCCCTGCCGCCACAGATAAAATTCCATGATACATAAATTACATGAGTTCTTCCATCTGCACCAAGCTGCAGGCTCTATAGGGCTTGTGTCAGGCCAAGGTACTACGCACACTGTAGCACATACTGCTGTTCTGTCTGCAGAAGTGCAAGCCCCTGAGGGACCTGTAGTTCTGTAGTTGCAGGTGTAAGACATTTCCACCAACCTCTGGATGCAGAAGCACAGACCCCATGAAATCCATCACACCAAAATTGCAACAGTACTTCTGTTTGCAGAATCATATGCTCCTAAGTGGCCTACTCCTCTGCAGCTACAAATGTAAAACATACCCAGTGACTTCTGGCTGTAGAATTACAGGCCCCTGTTGGGTCTGGACTTCCACAGCTGCATAAAAAAATCCATGACACCCAAATTGCAACAGTATTGTACATCTATCAGAACAAGCACAGGCTGCTGTGGGGTCTGCACCTTTAAACTCACAGGTACTAATGGATGCTATAAGACATTCACACACACACACACACACACACACACACACACACACACAGTTAAGGCTGCAGATACAAATCTACACAGGTACTACCAGCTGTGTCACCTGGAAACAGTTGTATGTAGTTTGTCTTACCTGATGATTACTGTCTGTGGTTTCTTGTGTGGTCGAGTCAATTTTGCTGCTTGGAGAGTTGGAGAGTTAGGGTTGGAAATCCTAACACCACATTTCCCTGCTTTTGTGGTGGTAAGCTGAACACTAACTGGTGCATTAATGCATTTTTTGCATTTTTTTTTTCCTTTTTGAGACAGTGGAATCAAATCCTCATTCATGAAGGTCCCTTCAGTGTTCTGTGTGAACACATGGAGATGTGCAGGGCCCTCAGGTCCTTATGCCAAAGGAAAAATCCATTTGGCTGTGGTAGTTTAGGGGCCTCAAATCTTTGAAGGTACCACCCATTGTTTCATCAAAAGCAATTGTATGTAGTTTGTCTTACCTGAGTATGGCTGCCTGTGGATCTTCTTTTAGGATATATATCTTCCCTTAGGCATAACTTTGGAACATCAGCCATCAGGCACTAAGACCACACTGAAACTTCTGCTAGCTGGGGCCACTCATCAATTTCACATGTCAGAGTGTATATACAGTCACTTTGGGCAGCTTTACCCCTCCTTAGTTCTTTACCTACCATCAATTAGCATCATTGGACCTGCTACAGAAGGAAATGACTACATCCTTGTTCTTTGTTATTTTCCAATCTTTTTAGTTTGCATCACTGCCTCTGCATGCTGCTGAAGCCTTCCACTCTCTTCCAGTACTGTGAGTGCACATAGAAGATTTTTCGAAATGACACCCATGAAGTGTACATTTGCTGCCTAGTCCTCACTCACAATGTGTGGGCCTGTGATGATTGCCAAAGCTTCTATCAGGCTACATGACAACATCACAGAAAGGAGAAAGATATATTTATCCTTAAGAAAACTCTAGTGGGCACCATGAAGAAGGTAAACCAAAGTGAGAAATTGGTGTTGCCCACTCCATTGAATAGTTCTTGGTCATTGAAGTTTAAAGACCAGGAGCAAGACCAGTCCTCATCATCCCACAAGCACAAACATAGGGAAAGAGACAAGGAGTCCTTCCCTGTGAGATCTCAGTCACCGCTGAGGCCTGCGGGTACCCTTACTTCACTTCCATCTTTTCCATTGATGATAGTTATAACCTTATGCCTGTAAACCAGACACCAAAGTTTGGGATTTGCTTAGGCACTACAGGGCATGTCGCTGTCATCTACTGGTCTTGGCCAGTCATTAACCTCTGCAATCAGTACACCTGGCCAAGGCATCATCAACTCATAAGCACTGCTGGCATCATTTTCTGACATGATACAACAACTTCTGAACTTCTGCCAGGCCTGTCACTGCAGTCTGTTTTACATTTGATGGGTTTACCCTCTAAATAGTTCCTGTCATCACCTACTGTCAGCTCACTGCAAATTCCTCTTTACCAATTGCCAAAGGCATCATTAGCATGGCCCTCTGCTCTCACCATCAATGGGCCTGCCGATGATGATGTAGAATATAATCCAGACCTCATAATGGAAGAGGATTATGGAGAAGAAAAGAAATATAGGGAAGAACCATACAACCTACATTTCAGTTCTACCCTGACTTCATGCAGTGAAGACTCTAGTGTACACACCCAGATCTCCACCTGAAGACCCTACCTTTCTATGCCTCCTGCATCAGATCCAGACTAAAATGATTATTGTTGTTTAAGAGGAAGATTCCACAAAGAAAAATGTGATGGATTTTCTGGAAGTTCCTTGCATTCCATCCATAATAATTCCTCCTATCTACCCAGCTCTGGAGGATGGTACCTTTGATATGTTGTACAGGCCTAAAACTATTTCTGTTGTGCCATACAAGGCTGATAGGTAGTACCCTGCATCTACTGCTAAATCTTATTATATCACCCAACTAGACACACTGCCAATGGAAAGGTTTTTCTGCCACTCCACTGAGCAGAATGCCTCACTGCTCAAGCACAACTCCTTTACAACAGTCATCAAGTCCTAGAAAGGTATTTGTCATACCTTCTGGGTCTCAAGGCAACAGCCATTGTAACTGTACCTCTGGCTCGCTTACATGTGCAGATTCCACATTGGACTTTAAAGGGTAAAATGGACACAACAGACAGATGATCTAGACCAACAGGTGCTTGTCATGTCCCCATTTTGCAAAACTCTAAAATGGTGGATGGACCACAACAATTTATTAAATGTCATTCTATTTTTGACTCCATTTCCAACACAAATCCTTATGATGGAATGGATAGAAGCACTAGGTATACGTTGGGGTGAACACCTGTGGCCCTATTGCACACAGGGCTCCCTGAGCAAAGTAGAAGCCAGTCTACATATCAACATCTGGGAAATCTGTACCATCCTATACAGTCTAAGAGCATTTCAGTCACTTCTGTCTCAAAGACCTCTGCTGAGCCAGATGAACAAAATCTGTGTGGTCCACTACATAAACATACAAGGGGACACTTATTCTTATCCCCTATGCAGGGAAGCAATGAGAGTATAGCACTGTGTGCTAGATCATGACCTAGAACTGTCAGCTGTGCATCTCTTGGATGTCCAAAATGTCTTAGCAGACAAGCTAGGAAGGTCACCATCCTAGATGCCTGAATAGGAAGTATTGACTTCTATGGTCAATGACATCTTCACAATGTGGTATCATCCAGAGTTGGACCTTTTTGTATCCCCACACAATGCAAAACTTCCACATTTCTGCTCGTTCACTCCAGGGCCTGGAGATTTCTGGTGAGACACATTGTCCCTCTCTTGGAAAAAAAAGGTGCTGTATTCATGCCCTTCAATATCACTAATACAGAGGGTGCTGCTCAAGCTGAAGACAGAGGGTGCCACTCTCATTCTCATTACTCCTCTATGGCCATGTCTGATCTGATTTCCACTTCTGCAACAACTTGCGTACATTCCTCAGAGGTATTCTACATCTTAAACCTCTTATTCACCATCCAATCCTGCTTTGGGACTTGAATTTTGTTCTTGAGAATCTTACTTTGGCATCTTTTGAGCCAGCTGCAAGTTGTAGCTTTTGCTTTGTGTTTTAGAAAGTAGTATGTTTGGTTGCAATCACTTCTGCTCAAATTATTTCTGCACTATAGACTGTCATGTGAGAGTCTTCTTATTTAGTATTCCTCAAAGAAAGAGTTTCTTTGCGCACTAATCCTAAGTTCTTACTAAAGGTGGTGTCTGAATTTGTATTATACCTGTCCATACGCCTTCCTGTTTACCATCCTGTGCAATGTGATATGTCACCTGATAATTTATTGTCCAAGGTCCTCTCTATTCATTGCATAGGTAGGCACCTATGAACTTATGAATGGTCTACTCTGTATGTCTCTGATATATTGTATCCACTTTAACTCATTTTATGTAAAGCACTTATAAATTGTTAAGTTTCTGCATGTCTGTACTCTCCCGGGTTGTGCCTGAAAATAGTCATTTTAAGGCTAGTGCACTTAACCGGTTAACAAAAGCTAAACAAATAAATAAATGCCAATTAAGGTGAAGCATTGCTCCATATGTTAAATGTGCACATAATTCTGAGATATTATATACATCATACTAATGATTGCAGAAAGTCTCCTCAGATTTTTGCTTTGTTTGCCTCTGGGAAAGAGGGTACTAGTGCATCTAATCAGGGCCTGTCCAAATGATAAGCACATTGTATTACATTCTGTTATAGGAAGTATGGTAAGAAACTTCCTGGTGTTGTTCATAGCCACTCCACAATAGGTATGGCCACTTCTGTTGCCTTTTTCAAAAATATCTCTGCTGCCAACATTTGTGCTACAACCACTTGGAGCACTGTCCATAGCTTCACTAAACATTAGTGACTGTTCTAGCACTAGAGATATTTCTCTGGAGGCTATTGTGGACTTTTGACATCTCCTGTGAGGATTTCTACTGCTGGAACCTGCAGGCCTGGTGAGCGCTGAGCCACCCCCATACATAACAACAAATCAGTTAGTACTGCTACTAGTGAGTGTTGGTAAGACCTCCACTCAGTAAATTTTGTTTTAGCAGATGGTGGTGTGAGCACTTTCCAAAAAGTGTAAACCGGGTGCATGGCTTAGCCTTGGACCAGGATGGCTGCCTAAGTGCTTAGATCCTCTCACTGTGGTACAGAGTCCTTCATCATCCATCATCAGGGGATATTTTCTGCACCCTAAGTTTACATACTATAGCAGTAAGACTCACCTGTGGCTGAATCTTGCTTCTTCTCTTCATCCAGAGGATATCGTGGCTGTATCTTTCAGCTCTCTGAACCCTCTCCGGCCTGCAAAGATGGCATCTTCTGCTCCGTCTAGTACTGAATCTACCAAAACAGAACAAATGTTCAGCCAATGGCTTGCACAAATGTCTCAGATGACTTTAGTTGTTAACACTAACACACAAACTTTGCAAGCGATAGAATCTCGACTTCTTAAAATGGAGCAACATCTTGCAGCCCACGATGCTACTATTCAGGACATCTCTGCTACTACAAGAGAGCAGGCTTGCCTAATCCATCTTCTTCAAGACAAAGTGGATGATTTGGAGAATCACAGCCATCATAATAATTTAAGATTCATCAGCTTCCCAGAAGGCACAGATCAAAGAGATGCTATCGGCTTCTTGCAAAATACCCTCCCGCTACTACTTGATCTTCCTCCTGGCACAACACTACACATACAGTGGGCCCATCATTCCCTCGCTCCCCCCTCCCAAGCCCAGAGAACAGCCATACCCCATTCTGGCTCACTTTCTAGACTTTAGACAAAAATATATGGCTACAGCTGCAGCCAGAAGCAAGGGGTGCCTTACTTGGCAAGGTCAGAGAATCCAAATTTTCCAGGACTACTCCCGGGAGCTCACGGTGTGGCACAAAGCATACACAGAAGCTCTGAGAATTCTCCATTGTCACTATTTATCCTTCACTGTCTGATACCCTGACACCATGTGGGTTATATACAATGGCAGCCCCCTCCTGTTTTCTTCACCGGACAGTGTTATGAACTGAGGCTGTGAGCCAGGGTGTTTATCACACTTGGGACATGGACTGCCAAGAGAACCAGACTGTGGTCCATTGCCCATTACCATGTTCTCATGGCCTCCCTGCACAGGTGATATGAATGCATTCCCTCTTGCTTGTTGATGTAGTAGACAACACTGAGATTGCCTGGCTGGATCAACAGTTGACCTGGAAGGAGATGGTTCTGAAAGGCCTGCATGGTATACCACTGACATTTCCAGGATGTTGATATGCAGAGACATCTCACTCTGAGACCTTGTTCCCTGAGTCTGAAAGGGATCCAGGTGGGTTCCCCAGCCCTAAGTGGAGGCATCCATGGTGAGGATCTGCTGGGGAGAAGTGATCTTGAATGGAACCCCTTGTAATAGGTTCTAGAGGTCCATCCACTACTGGAGTACCTTACAGACTGGGGAGGAGACCAGCACTAGCTGTTCAAAGTGATCCATGTGTTGGTCCTATTGCACCTTAGTGTCCACTGGAGCACCCGCATATGCAGTCTGGCCAAGAGGACCATTGTAATGGCCATGGTCATAAGTCTTAATAGCCTTAGGTACACCCTTGCAGGAACATAATGTCTCTTGGTGACCTCCTGAACTTGGGCAATGAAGCACTCTGCTGGTTAAGAGGAAGGACGGCTCTGCCCTGTTCCAAGTCCAGGACTGCCCCTGTATTCTGCAGCCTCTGGAATGGAGTCAAGATGGATTTGGGCAGATTAAGAGTGATGCCCAGGGAGAGAAACAGCTGGAAGGTCCTCTCAAAGGTCTGGAGGAGCTGATCTCTGGATGGAGACTTGAGGAGCCAGTCATCCAGGTAGGGGAAAACATACAGTCCTTCTCTCCAGAGGGCAGAAGCTATGGCTGCTAAGCACTTTGTAAAGACCCATGGTGCAGAGGATAAGCCAAAGGGCAATACTTTGAATTGATAATGCTCACCCTGAAAAAGGAACTGGAAAAACCTCCTGTGTAGTGGACACACCGTGATATGCAGGTAATCATCTTGTATATCCAGGGAGCACAGACAGTTGCCTTGCTTGAGTAAGGGCAGCAGGACTGGCAGAATGACCATGCAAATTGTTTTGTACTTGATATAAAGATTGAGGTCATTGAGATCTAGAATAGGCTTCAGATCTCCAGTTCCTTTGGGAGTCCAGGAAGAACCAGGAATAGAATCCCCTGCACATCTAGTGCCTGGGTACCAGCTCAATGGCCTTTATCCAGAGAAGGGACTGTACCTCCTTCCAAAGAACCATTAAATGGGCAGGGGGATAGGTGAAGGGTACTGGAGGAGTCTCTGGAGCCATCTCTACAAGCTCTAAAGTGTGATCCCTCACTATAGTCTGAAGAATCCAGTCATCTGAAGTGATGGTTCTCCACTGATTGAGATAGAAGGAGAACAAACCTCTGACCACCAACTCTTGGTTGTGGACCAGAAGACAGGAGTCTGGCAAGCAGTCTGGCAGAGGAGGATCTCATTGCTGGGGCTGATCTGTTGCCCCGGGTCACTTTGCGGCACTGCTGGAGGGGGTGGGCACAGTAAAGGAGGCTTTTCTTTTTCCCTGGGGATGGGAGCCTACCCCGGACTTGTGGGGCACCTTATAAAAAGATGGGCATAGTATGCTCCTAGGCTACATATGGTAAAGTAAATCGACAGACTGGTTAGCCCTACCAGGTGTCTGTAAGTCATTGATAATGTCCTGGATATCTGGCCCAAATAACTTGGAGCCATTAAAGGGGGCATTTAACACCTTCTTCTGAGCATTTGCTGCAAAACCCGAGACCCTCAGCCAGGTGTGCCTATCAAGGCTGATGCCTGTAGCAGCAGCCCTGGCACCAGTTTCAGAAATGTCATAAAAGGCCCTGAGGAGATGCTAACTAATATCCTCAGTGGTCTGCAAGCATTACAGAACCTCCTGTTTCTGGAAGCATTCTGGGAAGGCTTGGTCAGCCACCTTGCCCTTCTTCCAGATGGTGATTTGGTGCTTAATCATATGTGAAAGATAGTTAGCAATTGGAAACCCCAAAGTGAAGGAGGCATACACCCTCTTGCCCCAAAGGTCAATCCACTTGTATTCCCTGTCAGGGGGGAGAGAGCTAAGGTACTTGGGCACTTTGGACCTGTCATATGCTGCTCAAATGACCATGGAGTCAGTCTCAGGCTGGGCAGTATAATAAGGTAGGCCTTGAAGGGCATGATAGAGCTTACCTGGCCAGTAGGGCAAGGCAGCAGCCATGTCTGGCCTATTCCAGGCTGCTGCAGTAGCTTTCCTCAGGGCAGGAAGGATGGGAGGAATGAATTTAGGGGGAGATTCTGGAATCTCCATGAAGTCCAGCAGGTCTCACCTGGTGGCATCCTCCTTCTCAGTGTGGAAAATCATAGCTGAGGGCAGCTGCTACATCACATTAAAGAAAGTAAGATCTTCAGGAGGGGACCTGGGAGTATGTTTAACAGAGTCTTCACTGACTGAAGAATCAGTGGACCTATCTGAGGAAAGAAGCTCCTCCTCCTCCTCAGGGAGAATCAGCTCCTCTTTGATGTTGACCTGCTCCAGTTCAATGTCCAATGAGTGAGGTACCAATGGCACCCTACAAGGTGTGAACCAAGGAGGCCCAAGAGGCTTTGATGATGATGGGACCATCAACAGCACTGGAGACTCAGGCCTGTATGAGCCCAACTAGTGCACTAGGGCTGTAATGATCTAGGTCAGAATTGAGTTAAAGTTGATGGCAGGAGAGGGAATGCATAGATGGAGGAGGGGTTATTGGCACAAGGTGCAATGAACCATTCATTGGGACTTGAGAGCCTGAAGAGCCAGATGGCCTTGGGCCGGGGGGAGCATCAGGCCATGACAGATGGGCTCACATTGATGACTCGAGAGTCAATGGACAGGGGGCCAATGATCCCAAGGGCAACAGCTGTCCTCCCTGAGAAGCTGGGGGCAGCACTGTCATTATGGGCCTGTAAGAACTAGAGACTTGGACAGTATAGGACGTCAATGCAGATGCAGCTGATGGAGTACCTCCAGAGGATGAAGAAGAAGCTGTTGGGGAGTGGAAGCACTGCTTTGGCAGTCCTGTTCACAGTCATTTTTGTGACTTTTCCCCAAGGACTTGTCTGAGGCCTTGAAGACCTGACAGCTCAATGAACCCAACAGCGACTGGGAAGGAGGGACTCTGGAGGACCCCTGCCCAGAACTGGCTAAGTTTTGCTTCATGAGGAATTTCTTCAATGCCTTTTTGCATCACCCAAGGGTTGTTTGGTTGAATTTCTGGTAGAGCTCACAGTCAGAGGAATCGTCATCAGGCCCAAGACAGCAGAGACAGAGGTTATGGCAGTCTGAAGAGGCAATCTTCTTTCCACAGGAGCAGTGATGGAAGAGAGGTGGGAGTAACTCTCAACATAAATAAGATAAAGGAATATCTTATTTAAAATAAATTCTAAATGTGAGCGTAAAAGAAATATTGTAGGCAAAAATCATATGAAACTAAATTGGAGCTTCTACAGAGACTCATGTGAACAGAGTCAATGGAGGGAAAGAACTGAGGAGGAAGCAGGGCTGCTCATGCCTTTATAGGGTTGGTGACATCAGCAGGTGATGTTGGCATGGGCAGCCCCAGTGGTACTGGTGGAAAATCTTCCATGTGGCTCCTGCTTGAGCGATGGTGAAGTTCTTGCAGTGTGACCTGATGACTGAGATATCACCGAAGAAGAGCTGGGGGTCCTTATAAATTTCAGGAAGCAGTGAGGTCCCCCATAGTGGCTTGATATTAGAGTACCTTGAATCCTACGTGGGAGCAAACTTTTTGCAGGAGGGTCGGCCCAGAGATGGAACCGCGATGAGTGGTGCCGTGAGCCTCAGCTCATGTGGCAATGACTATCTCTGCATCGACCCTCCAACCACCTCAGTACCTTTTTTCCAAGGAGGTGCAGTGTAATTAACCTAGAAGGATAGCCTAACAAAAACTGGACATAAGATAGTCTGGAAGACTCATATAAGAAGGATCAAAGAAAGAAGCCTTTACAGCCTAAAGATTGCGGGAGTGAAGACCAACAACAGAGGTGAGCTCGGGGAATGGTGGGTGGGCATGTGAATGAGTGGTGGAGACTTCATCCAAGAAGATCAAGAATTATGATAGGTACGTAATTTCCATATCTTCCTGGATATAAAGTCTCCACCACTCATTGACACTGATGGGAGAGTACCGAGCTAATAATCCCCCAAGAGGGCAGCAGGAGAGACCAAGAGCTCACAATTTAGGACAGAAGTCCATTAAGGATGGTTCTGCCAAACAAAATATGTCGCCTGGCATGAACATCCAGGGCATAGTGCTTGACGAAAGTATGCACCGAGCTCCAAGTAGCCGCACTGCAAATATCTGCAATGGGCACATTGCGGATTTCTACCAGGGATGCCGTGACTGCTCTAGTAGAGTGAGCGTACACTCTGCCCTCCAGCTTAACCTAAGCTATGGGCTAACAGTGGCGAAGGCATGCCACCAGCCATGCTGAAATACATCTGATAGCTACATGTTGACCCAGCTAGGTCTCACTGAAGGAAACAAACAGTTGTTGAACTTTGCAAATTTCTTTTATTCTATCTAAATAGAAACACAGGGCTCTTTTGACGTCCAAAGATTGCAAAGTAAGGAGGTAGGACCAAAGGTTGGTTTAGATGGAATTCTGAAACAATCTTAGGGAGAAACTTAGGATGGGTCCTAAGAACTACTTTGTCCTTATGAAACACAGTATACTGAGTGTCTGTGACCAAGGCATGTATCTCAGAGACCCTGCGGACTGAGGTAATGGCCACCAGGAAGGCCGTTTTCCAAGTGAGAAATTTCAGCTCACAGGAAGCTAGAGGCTTGAAAGCCTTTCGAGTGAGCATGTCTAGTACAAGATTAATGTCCCAGGCTGTGACTGGACATCTGATAGGAGGTCTGGTATGCAGAATTCTCTTAAGAACCCTCTTAACGACAGGTAACTGAGCCAGTGACAAGGAAAGTACTGGCTCATGATAAGCTGAAATGGCACAAAGGTGAACTTTGACTATAGAGTATTGCAGACCTGAATTTGAGAGGTCTAAAAGGTACTCTAGAACTTTAGTGGGTGGGCAGGAAAAAGGATTCAAAGAGGATTTTGCACACCAGAGAGAAAAACGCTTCCATTTGGCTGTGTAAGTTTTCCTAGTAGCCAGCTTGCACGCAGCCAGAAGAATATCTGAAACTCTGCAAGAGACATTGAACCTGTTCACCTCTATCTCTTCAGGAGCCAAGCGTGACGGTGAAGTGATCTCAGATTGGGATGGACCACAGGCCCCTGAGTCAGAAGGTTTGTCTGAAGGGGAAGCACTTTCGGAGGGGTTTTCGACATACTGTTGAGTAACGGAAACCATATTTGTTGAGGACAGAAGGGAGCAATGAGGATCATTTTGTCCCCCTGGGACTGGAACTTGAGAAGTACCCTCTGAATTAGAGGAAGAGGTGGAAAAGCATATAGAAAGCTTTTTGTCCACTGCAGCCTGAACACATCCTGACAGAAAATGCCAGGCCCTGGATTTCTGGTGCAGCAGAGAGGCAGTTTTGTGTTGAGTGGGGACGCAAAAAGTTCCAGGTCAGGAGTTCCCCACTCCGCGAACAGTGACTGAACCACGGTTGGGTCGAGAGACCATTCGAGAGGTTCTGTTCTGCTGAGACAATCTGTCAGTTCATTCTGCACTCCCAGCAGGTAGACCGCTTAAATTAGAGCCTTGTGCTCCAAGCACCACTCCCACACTCTCATCGCTTCCCTGCATAAAGGGTAAGAGTGAGCACCGCCCTGCTTGTTGATGTAATACATCACTGCTTTGTTGTCCGTTTGAAGGAGAATGTTCTTGTGACAGATAATGTCCTCAAGGTCCGGACTACATAAAGGATGGCTCTCATTTCTAAAACATTTATGTAAAGCTGGGACTCGTCCTGAGTCCACGTACCTTGGGTGTGGAGATTCTGACAGTGAGCTCCCCACCCCATTAGGGACGCGTCCATGATAATGAAAATCTCATGATCCAGAGGAGCAAAGGGATACCCTTCCAGAAGATTGTCCTCTTTTGACCACCAGGTGAGTGACCTCTTCAGAGGAAGGACTGAAGGTGAGTGGTCGGGGACCACTGAGTATGAGCATCCATTGAGAGGTTCTTATGTGGAGGCATGCTAGGGGTACAGTGAACACTGAGGATGCCATGAGACCCAGCATCCGTTGCATCGAGATACCTCAAGCTCAGCTGTTCTCTCTGATGTATTGGGCCATCTGTAGGATATCACTCCTTTTGTCCTCTGGTAGAAAAGCTTTCGCACAGGAGGTGTCCAGAAGAGTTCCTATGAAAAGGAGCTTCTGGGAGGGCTGCAACTGTGATTTCTTGAGATTTAGCAGGACTCCCATGGATGTGAGGAAGTCTGAGTCTGTGGCTATGGTGTCGAGAGTTCCTTGCATGGAAGGGCTTGCTAGAAGCCAGTCGTCCAGATATGGGAACACTTGTATTCTGAGCTTTCTGAGGTGCACTGCAAGAATTGCACAACACTTTGTAAAAACTCACGACGCCGAGGATAGCCCAAAGGCAGGACTCTGAAATGATAATGTTGACCCAAAGCCACAAACCTTAGCTATTTGTGATACCTTGGGTGAATAGGAATATGCTGGTAAGCATCCTGCATGTCCAGGGAGGCTAACCAGTCATGTTGATGAAGCAAAGGTAACAGGGTTCCTAGCGATATCATTTTGAATTTCTCTTTGGGAAGAGATTTGTTCAATTTTCTGAGGTCCAAAATGGGGTGCATGCCCCTGGTTTTCTTTGGAACTAGAAAGTAATGGGAGTAAAACCCTGTGTTCCATTGATCCAGCAGAACTACTTCTACTGCCCTGTTGTTCAGAAGGCCTTGTATCTCGGAGGCGAGAAGTTTTGACTGAAGAGTTGACAGTTTTGGCTGCTGGCAGGCAGTGGATCTTGTGCCATATTCTAAAGAAGTTCTGGATAATCATGTTATCACCAGCCACACTGTAGTTCTTCCCACTTGAGTACAAAAGGTCAGTAAACCTATCACAATTAGTAAGCTTTTTTCCAAGGAGAATCCCTTTCTTAGCACAGCCTATTTCATACCATCCCCTGAGCCCAGCCATCTGGGCTGCCCCAGTAACATTTTTAAAAATGTGGTACACACAGACCCCCCCCCCACACTGGTGGCAATATAAGCTTAGAAACATAGAAACATAGACTTTGACAGCAGATAAGGAACATTTGGCCCACCCAGTCTGCCCATTTCCCTACCTATTGGATAAGCTGCAGATTCTAGTTAACCAACAGCCTACTTCCTGCAACCCCCACTACAATTGCCTTATGTCTGTCCCATGCATGTTTGAATTCCCCCACTGTTTTAGACCCAACAACCTCCCCAGGAAGGCAGTTCCATGCATCCACCACTCTCTCTGGGAAAAAAAAAATTCTCACATTACCCCTGAACATCCCTTCTCTATCTTTAAATTGTGTCCCCTTGTTCTTACACATCTCTTTTTCTGAAAGATACTGCCTTCCTGGACTTTGTTGATTCCCTTGAGGTACTTGAAAGTTTCTATCATGTCCCTCCTTTCATCAAAGGTATACATATTAAGCTATCTCAGTCTCTCTTCATATCATTTCTGATGCAGACCATGCACCATTTTAGCTGCCCTCCTCTAGACTGCTTCCACCCTGTCTAAGTCCTTGCATAGATGGGGTCTCCAAAACTGTACACAATATTCCAGATGGGGTCTCACCAATTGTTTGTAGAGTGGGATAACCACTTCCCTTTTTCTACTTGTCATGCCCCTTCCTATGCATCCCAGTATCCCCCTGGCTCTCCTTACTGACTTCTCACATTGCTTACCCACCTTTAGGTCATCTGATATGACTACCCCAAGTCCCTTTCCATTTTTGTTGTTGTTAGTATCTCCCCTGCTATTGTGTACTCTTCTCTTGGGTTTTTGTTTCCCAGGTGCATTACTTTGTACTTCTTTGCATTGAATCTAAGTTGCCATATGTCTGACCATTCACCCAACTTTGCCAGGTCCCTTCTCATCCTTTCTGCCCACCCCCTTATGTATTAACTCTGTTACAGATCTTTGTGTCATCTGCAAAGAGGCATACCTTTCCCTCCAGACCCTCTGCAATGTCACCTATAAAGATGTTAAAGAGGACTGGACCTAGTACTGAACCCTGAGGTACTCCACTAGTAACCCCCCTTTCTTTGGAATGTGTTCCATTCACTATTACCTTCTGTGTCCTGTTGTGCAGCCAGTTTGCTACCCAGGCTACCACGCTGGAACCCATTCCCAGGCTGGCTAACTTGATTATTAATCTTTTGTGCGGGACTGTGTCAAATGCCTTGCTAAAGTCTAGGTAGGCCATATCCACAGTCCCTCCCTGGTCTATTACTTTGGTCACCCAGTCAAAGAAATCAATTAGGTTCATCTGACATGACCTTCCTGCTGTAAATCCATGCTGCTTAGGGTCCTGTGCCCCGATGGCCTCTAGGTACTCAACAATTCTTTCTTTCAGAAGTGATTCCATCATTTTCCCTACCACTGAGGTCAAACTTACAGGTCTATAGTTTCCTGCTTCTGCCTTGCTCCCACTTTTGTGAAGGGGAATCACATCTGCCCTCCTCCAGTCCACAGGTACCACCCCATCCTCCCATGATTTGTTAAAAAGTGTGGTCAGTGGTGTCACTAGGTCCTCCCTTAGTTCTTTTAGGATTCTGGGGTGAATCCCATCAGGCCCCATTGCTTTGTTTACCTTGAGTTTTAGGAGTTCTTTCAAAACACTTTCTTCTGTATATGGACTGGTGTCAACTCCCCTACCCAGAGTGTTTCTATTGTCTGGTTTAGGTAACTCTTCCTCATCTTCTTTTGTGAATACTGAGCAAAAGTATTCATCCAGTATCTCTGCCTTTTCACTGTCTCCCTCTGCCCACCTCCCCTCTCCTTTATTAATCTTCACTATTCCTCCCTTAATCTTTATATGCTCCCTAATGTAATTATAAAAGGTTTTATTCCCCTTATTTTTCCCTCGGTTTGGGCCTTTGCTATTCTGACTGCCTTCCTCACTTCTTTCTGCTTTAACTGATACAGTTCCCTGTCATGCTCCTTCTTTGATTCCTTATACTTTTTGAATGCTGAGCAAAACTAACTCTCAAGATTGTATTAGCCCACAGCCAACCTGTGCAACGCCTTTGCAATTGCTTAAAAAACCTGGGCAGCACATATAATGGCAGGATCTGGAAAAGGTACAGAAATCATGGCAAAATAGTCATTTTTAGTATATTAGCTCTGCCTATTATAGATACCGTAGCAGATGCAATGGGAGGAGAAGTGGACACCAGTCCATTCACAGTGGAGAGAGTTCTGGATGAACTCACAAAGCTGAAGATGGATAAAGCCATGGGACCAAATGACATACACCTGAAGATATTAAGGGAGCTGTGAAGGGAACTAGTAGCACCTCTGACCACCCTGTTCACAGAGTCACTCAACACAGGTGTGGTTCCAGAGGACTGGAGGAGGGTGCATGTAGTCTAACTACACAAAAGTGGTAGTAGGGAGGAAGCGGGGAACTACAGACCAGTCAGCCTCACCACAGTGGTGGGGAAGATCATGGAGACACTGCTGAAAGAAAGGATAGCGACACACATGAAATTCAGTGGTGCCCAGGATCTGAGGCAACATGGATTTACAGCAGGACGGTCTTGTCAAATGAATCTGATAGATTTTTTGATTGGGTGACTAGGGAAGTGAATCAGAGAGGCGTGGTAGACATCACCTACCTAGATTTCAGCAAAGCTTTTGGTACCATCCCACTCAGAATGCTGGTTAACAAGATGAGTAGTCTGGCTATGGGGCATACGGTGACACATTGGGTTAGAAACTGGCAGATGGACAGAAGGCATAGGGTGGTGGTAAATGGGACCAATCCGTGGAGAGAGAGGTGACCAGCAGAGTACTACAGGGATCAGTACTGGGACCAGTCCTGTTCAACGTCTTCATTAGTGACATTGCAGAGGGGCTGGAAGGAAAGATCTACCTATTTGCAGATGACACCAAGATCTGCCACAGGGTGGATACTCCAGAAGGGGTACAGAAAATGAAGATGGACCTGGAGAAGCTTGAAAGATGGTTGGCGATGTGGCAATTGAGGTTCAGTGCAAAAAAGTGCAAGATAATGCACCTGGGAAGGGTGAACCCTGAGGAGAGCTACAAAATGGGGTGGAGGTGCCGACTGTCACCAAAGAGGAAAAGGACCTAGGGGTTATTACATCTGATGACCTTAAGGTATCAAAGCAGTGTGCAAAGGCTATGGGGAGGGCCAGTGGAATGCTGGGGTGCATAGTCAGAGGTATTACTAGCAGGAGAGGGAAGGTGGTGATGCCATTGTATAAAACACTAGGAAGGCCTCACCTGATATACTGCATGCAGTACTGGAGACCACACATGCTTAAGGACATAAACAAGGTGGAGGCTATCCAGAGAAAGATGACAAAGATGGTGCATGGCTTGCATCACAAAACATATGAGGACAGACTAAGAGACCTCAATATGTACTCACTGGAGAAGAGAGAAAGAGGGGACATGATAAAAACTTTCAAGTACCTCATGGGCATAAACAAGCTGCAGGTGGGGGATCTTTTCTAATGTAGAAAAGATACCAGAACGAGGGGACACAATATGAAATTGGAGAGGAGTAGATTAAGAGGTAACATGATGATGTTTTTCTACACAGAGAGGGTAGAGGATGCTTGGAACAGTCTGCCACAAGAGGTGTTGGGGGCATGCACAGTGAATGGGGTTTAAACATGCCTGGGACAGGCACAGGGGAATCTTGGGTGGGGAGGGAATGATGAAAAGCCATTGATCACTTAGGGCCAGTGGACATATACATGTATAGGACATACAGGCAGACTGGATGGACCTAGCTGTCCTTATCTGCTGACAATTACTATGTATCAATGTATAGTGGAAGGGTTTTCCATTTGAGGAGCAGTTCTTCAGTACTGGCCAGTAAAGATGTGAAGTTGGCCTGGTAAAGATCTTGCACTTTTCTTATGATGTCAGCCTCCAAGGAACTGAATCCATTCTGAGTCAACTTGAAAAGAAGTGAGGATTGCAGAGCAGACTGGTCACAGTCACATAGGGGCAACACAACGTGACTTCAATATATTTATATTGTACCCAAACATAGTTCAAAATTCAAATAGTACCTCCTTTAGGGCCAGTAAGGACCTCTCTCGGTGTGTTACACTTATTAACATATCATCTGCATATAATGTAACTGGGCCTGATGCAGAGTTAATGCCAAGTCCCATAATATCCAGATGTGTCCTTATTACCACAGAAACAGGTTCTACTGCTAAACTGAAAAGAAGGGGGGACAGGGGACATCCCTGGAGCATGCCTCTGCTCAGAGAAATCCACCCTGATAATCGACCATTATTTTGTATAGGGGCAGTGGGCTTATCATATATGGCCTGTACTAATTATACAAATTGGAGTCTGAATCCAAAACTTTCCAGGGCATGTCAGAAAAGGTCCCATTTAATCTGATCAAAAGCCTTCTCGTCATCAAGTGAGACCACCACCGGGCACCCTGTGCAATCTTGCTGCCACTGTGCCAATGTCTGTGACAGTATTCTAATGTTCATGAATACCCAAGGCCCCTACTTTTCTGCGGCACAGTGGGACCAAGTTCTGCCGCAAGACTACTATTTTCTGCAAGAACTTCTGCGGCGGTGGTTTGTAATTTCTGCGGAAGTTCTGTGGCACTAACAGACTAGCATATCACAGTGTCAGCTTGTCATCCTGACTTCACTTTCATTGCAGTGGTTATAGCAATCGGGATGGGGGGAAGCACAGTAGCACTAGTTCAAAAAATAACAGACTTATAGAAATAATTGAATGCCTAAAAAAGCAAAACAAATATCTCAGTCTATTGCATAAATGAACTATGTAGAGAGGACCTTATGTGATAAATAAGGTATTTCTATATGCATGGTATCTATACCACTAATGAGGTCTCCACTGTGTATCACTTATATATTTATACGTAATCTGTAACATGCATGCAAATGTGTCTGTGTGTGTGTGTGTGTGTGTGTGTCTATAGTGAGAGAGAGAGAGAGATACTGTGTGTGTGTGTGTGTGTGTGTGTATATATAGTAAGAGAGAGAGAGAGATACTGTAAGTGTGTGTGTGTGTGTGTGTATATATATATGTGTATTTTTTTTTATTTCCATGAAATTGCATCCTCATTCATACAAGTCCCATTGAATATGGAATAAACAGAATAGAGGAGTTATTGCAAAACTCATTTTTCATGCCAACCTGCTTCCTCTGACACTACGTAACACCATCAGGCCATGCCATGCATGTGAACCGATTGTGAGATAGAGCTCTCCAGCCCATCACAATGTGTCCACCGTGTGACAGAACACTGCACCATACCTTCCCAGGCTCAGAGCAGTGATGTGTTCTCCCAATCCTTGTGCTGCCCCACCAGCTCCCAGAGCTAATCTCTGAACCTGAGTTGCCAGCACAGAAACATAACATGCTACCCTCTGGCCCAATAGCTGGCCCTGAACACATTTCTCCTTAACTTTTAGGTGACTCTATCATCCAGTGATAATATGTAATCAATAACCCTGGCAAAAATGTGTACAGCGCAATTATTTATTTAACAGGTCTGTTCTTTCAGCAGGTCTACACATTATTATATTCTTTTTAACATCATAACCAGGAACTCACCCAAACCAAAATTATTTTTGGTGGTTTGGGTGAGCGTCTGGTAAGGATGTTGAAAAGTTTCCAATTTTACTAAGAGCACCTCCTATTTTTTCCTTTTGTGGGCCCTTTTGTATGATTTTCACCTTATTATATTCTACTTTTCTGGGCATAATTACTTCATTTTTCTTAAAAATGACAGGTAAATTCATTTTACCAGTTATTCATTTCAGATTGCTTCACTATACCTTAAAGGCACAAATACGTTTGCACAAAGTGAGGTATGGACTTACCAGGTCTATGCTATTGTCAAGATTTTGTTTAAGTTGGCCCAAGTTCAATAAAGTAAAACTGAAAATTGTATTAGGCTGTAGTGCAGGTTGAACAAATATCACCATGCCTGATGTGCTGTACTATCACCTCTGCAAGTGGGAACTATGGTAGATAAGTGACTGTTCATTTCTGTTGCAGAATGCAGCCATTTCATTAGCTAATTTATGTTGTTATAGCAATGATAACATCACATTCTGAGCATAGAGGGATTTTGGATATAAAAAGAGGGGAAGGGAACCAGGTTCTATGGATAAACAGAATTATTAATAAAAAATCACCAAGAACAGTGAATTCTGCGGCATTGCAGAAGTTCTGTGGTAGATTGCAAGTTCTGCGCAAAATTCTGTGGCAGCAGAATTCTAGGGGCCTTGTGTATACCCCTCTCCCTTGTTCAAAGCCAGACTGATCAGCAGAAAATATAGTAGCGAGAACCTTCTCCAGCCTGGTTACAAGCATTTTAGCATATATTTTAAAGTCTGAATGTACTGAAGAAATGGGGCCGTAAGAGGAAACTTGGTCCATTGGTTTTTGGGGTTTGGAGAGAACAGAGATCCTGGTCTCCTTAAAGGATTTAGGTAGCCTTACTTTCTTATATTCATTTTTCAAGGCGTTCTAGGATGTCTACAGTGACTGTCTTATATAACTCTCTGGGTAGCCCATCCAGCCCTGGTGCTTTACCTGAAGTGAGCAAGCTTATGGCATCCAGGACCTCCTGCTTAGTGAATGGGACTTCCAACTGTTCTGTGTCTTTTTCCAAAATATGGGGCCATCCATAGATGTTACAAATGCACCTCAGGACAGTACCGCATGAGTTGTCATACTTAGCTGTATACAGATTTGAATTGAATCATATGAATTCATCATTTATATCCCTGTAGCTCATCAAAAATGGCCCTGCTCCAGTAGCAATGTTATCTATATGTCTTTGTGTTTCTTTTCTTTTAATCTGTAGGTCAGTTCCTGGATTCATAGGTCAGTATCCTCCTATTCATGTTCCTAGATTCATAAAATTTGGCTTTTTGGTACGAGAGAGCCTGCTCGATATGTGCCACTGTGGCCTCATTGTATGCCATTCTTAACTGAGTAAGGGAATAATATTTTTCTGCATCATACCCATTTTTAGAATCTTTTTCTGTGTCTGCAGTTTTAATTTCTAGATTTTCTATTCATGCCTTCTGCTCTTTCTTCAATATTGAAGAGTAGGCAATGGCCCTCCCTCTAATAAACACATTGAGTGCATCCCATACCACTCCTAGGTTATTCACTTTACTCTCCAAAACTCTTTGATTCCCATCTGAGTTGTGTCAAAAAGCCTTCATTATTGATCAGTGGAGGATCTGTTCACCAGATCTAAGCCCCCCCCGCCCATTCTTCTGATTCCTTTTTTTAATTCAATAAACTTTATTTAGCTTTTCTCCATTATTATAATGACATTTGCACAAATGTGGTTAGCAGTTGGACAAACAGGAGGATCTCCCCAATACGATGCACATATCCATATATATATATCCATCATCTAGTACAAAAATGCAAAAAAAAAGTACAGGTTGGAGGTAAACCCTCCTCCCCCCACTTTACCATATCTACCCCCTTAAAAAACTCCCTAACCCACCCTATATCAAGTGTGTCTCCATCCAGTCAGATAAGAATACACATGTAGAACAATGTACAAGTTAATCATTTATGGTTTCCATGTACTAAGCAAGGCATCGAGTGGTCCCCATATGAGGTGGTAAATATGAGACCGATTAGCCATAGAAAGAATATGTTTCTCTAATTGGAGAGCAAATAACAATTCCTTATGCCATTCCAAAACTGACAAGCTCGTATTATCTTTCCAGTGTCTCATAATAATTAATTTGGCTGTGGCAGAAATCAAAGCCAAATGTGCCTTCCTAAGGCTAGGAGAGCTCTTCGGGAAAAGATATACCAAGCAAACCTGTGGAGAGAATAGCGAGTCAAGACCGAGGAGAGGATCAAGTATTTGTCTAATGGATTGCCAAAAGGTCTGGACCACCGAACAATCCCATAACATATGGTATAAAGTAACAGGGAAGTTGCCACATCCAGAACAGTCAGGGGAAGGGAAGTGGCCCAATCTGTAAAGTTTAAGTGGGGTAAAATACAGATTGTGCATAATATTAAAATGTTTCAAACACAATCTATCTTGTTTAACCAATTTATATACAGTTTGCCATAAATTACTCCCGAGGTCAGTTTCAGTACTAAGAGATGACACTTGGGATCAATAGTAACAAATCCCCTGAGGCAAGTTAGAATCCAATAATTGGACTTTTTTATAAACTGCAGAAACTGCATGAGGTTCACTAGCCAGTTGCAGGAGGTTATTTAAAATCTCAGTGGGCCCTGAATGTATCTCTCCATATCCCAGATGAGCCATAATAGCTTCTTTAAGTTGTTTATATTTAAAAAAGGTTATTGCAGGTATATTAAATCAAAGTTGAAATAGGGGAAAGGAGGACAATGTACTGCTTTTAACCTGAACGGAATAAAAGATGAAGTATAAAAAAAGAAATAGGGGAAAGGAGATTACTTCACCTTCAACAAAGAGGTCCGATACCTTTTTATTGGGCAAAGGGGGCCAAAAACTCGAAGGAATGGGTTTATGTCCAGTTTTAAAATGGGGCTTTCCCATAATAGGTTGGTCCAATGAAAGGTGCCAATTATGGAAGAGATGTGTTTGCAGTTGGTATAAGGCCTTAACTGACCAGCCCAGTGGTGTATTCTGAAGTGGTTTAGGAAGTACCCTGGGAGTGACATATACAAGGGAAAGGAGAGCACAATGGTGTTGAGCAGCAAGGAATCTCTCAATATCGAGCCACAGGGGGGAGTACAACTGTAAATCATTGCATGTTACCTCCTTGGACCAGTATGCTAGTCTGGTGAGATGGTGCGCACGATAGTAGGTAAAAAAGAGGGTGTAGATAAACCACCCTGCAGTTTTGGTGCAGGAAGTTTTAAGTAAGAGCATCTAATGCCCTTACCTTTCCACAGAAAGGCAGTTAACATGGATTGCAACTTAGAAAACCATTTTTTGGGAAGAAAAAAACCCAGCATCCCTAGTGGATATAATATACGGGGTAAAACATTCATTTTGAGAGTGTTTATCTGTCCCCATAATGGAAGGGGAATCCCTTCCCATCTATCTAGATCAGTTTTGATTGTAATCAGTAAATCCAAAAGGTTAAGTTTAAGCATAGTAGGGACATCTCTGGTGATTTGGATTCCAAGATAGGTGAAGGAGTTGGGTTCCCACAAAAGACTGGTATTATTCAATACTGATTGGGGAGTTTTATTAGTCAGAGGAAAAACTTTTGTTTTAGAGGAGTTGAGTTTGTAGCAGGAAACTGCAGAAAAACAGACAATACTTGTTGAGGGGTCCTCAAGATGCAAAAGAAGATCATCTGCATATGCAGATAAGGTGTAATGTTGATCCCCAGTCTAATTTCCTGGAGTCATGGGTAGTATATCAGTCTTCTGATCAGAGGCTCTAAATAAAGATTAAACAATAGTGGGGAGAGGGGTCAACCATGTCTGGTTCCTCTTTGAAGCAAAAGGGGATAAGACAACATTCCATTGCACCAAATTTGGGCAGATGGGGAAGAGTATAATAGTCTGACCCATCTGAGGAATCCCAAAGAGAGACCAAGGTGGGTTAAAGTAGCACAAAGAAAATCCCATTACACCCGGTCAAAAGCTTTCTCGGCATCCAGGGATACAAGGACTGCAGGCAGATCCAAATCCCTGGTTGCCGAGAGAATGTACATTAGCTTACGTATGTGATCCACTGATGACCTACCAGTCATGAAACCAATTTGTTCTCTGCCAATAAGGTGAGGTAAGACAGATCCCAACCGAGTGGCCAAAATTTTGACTAAGATCTTAACATCAGTGTTAATCAGTGAAATGGATCGATAATTTTCAGGATAAAGGGGATCCTTACCTGGTTTGGGAATAAGAGTAATTAATGCATTAAGGAAGTTTGATTCTGACATACTCCCAGTAAACCAGAAGTTATAGATCTCAGTTAAAATAGGGGCAATTTCTGATACACAGAGCTATAGTGAGACTCTAAACAGAAAGAAGCAGGAATACACCCAACAATTACGGAAGAAACTCTACATTACGGTTCTTAACAGGGACAATAAAACCTTCTGGAACATTGTAAGCTCTGGAATGGGTCACCACCTTCATATCAATACAGATATTGAACCAGATACATGGATAAAGCACTATAAGCTTCTGTTTTTCCGAGAAGACCCAAACTACCTAGCTGGGCTAACAGAATCCAAACACAAAGGCAGAAAACAAAGCATAGATACTGAAATTACACAATTGGAGCTAGAGGGGGCTTTAAATTCATTTAACACAAAAAAAGCACCGGGGCCAGATGGGGTACCACTAGATGTTATAGTTAGAACTAAATCATTCTGGATTCCTATTTTACTCAAATTTTTTAACTACATTTGGAGATCAGGCTGCATTCCCAAAAGCTGGAAACTAAATATTGTTGTTCCAATCTTTAAGAAAGGTGACAAAAAGGACCCGAGCTGCTACAGGCCCATCAGCCTATTGGATTCCCTAGGAAAGGTCTTTACTAAAATCCTAAACAATAGAATGATGACATGGGCTGAATCAAATAACATAGATGAAGCTCAGGCAGGATTCCATAGAAACTACTCTACAATAGACCAAGTCTATGTTCTAACTCACCTGATCCATAAATACAGGACTATCAAAAACCCAAAAATATATTGTATCTTTATTGATCTCAAGTCAGCTTTTGATCGGGTCAACAGACCCTTACTCTGGGTCAGACCTGGTGAATTGGGGCTTGACACATCACTACTGGAAATGATCAGACTTATTCACCAAGACAATTACACCAGTATCAGGTACAGCAACTCAGGGGAACTAAGCACGTGGTTCATAAACAAAATAGGAGTCAAACAAGGCTGCACATTGGCCCCATTATTGTTCAATCTCTATTTTGGCACTGTCTTAAAAGATCTGTACAATTCGGACTTCCACCTACCAAAAATAGAGACAAGAATGGTCCCTTACCTGGCTTATGCAGATGACGTTGTACTTTTATCCCTTAGTCACCTGGGCTTGTGCAGAAGCATAGGAAAATTCCAGCTTGAATGAAAAAATGATGATCTATTGGTTAACCATGATATAACCAAGGTTCTAGTTTTTGGAGATAACAAGAGAGGGTACTGCTATTACATGAATTCCTTGAAGATTCAGGTGGTAAAAAACTTCTGCTATCTAGGACTCACGGTTAGCCAAACCGGATCATGGAATTTCCACCTAAAAAGTATCAAAAGCAAGCTGGAAGGCTTTTTCCCAATTATATCAGTATTTGCATATAAATATGGGGGACTATCTGTAGAGGGAACATTAAGAGTGGCAAAAGCCAAAATTAAAAGCCAAATACTATATGGGGATGAATTATGGGGTCATGAACTAAAAGGGTCCATGGACTTTGGACTAAACAAATTTTACAAAAAAATATTGGGTCTACCGAACAGCACCCCATCTGCTTTGGTCAGGGCTGAGATTGGAGATACTCCTTTAAAGTGTACTTGTGTGCAGAGACAAATAAATTACTGGATCAAGATATTCAGAATGCCCCCTGACAGATTCCCACGAATGTGTTTAGAGGAAGCAAACCTTTACTCTCATTCCAAGAATACTTTCCCAAGTATCCTGGTCCTGAATGAACTCATTAAACCATATGGGCTTTTACACATAGTGTCCGACTAATTAAGACTTCCTATTGAGTACACCAAAACAATAATAAACAACAACATCAATGATAACTTTGTCCAAAAAGACCTAGAGGTCTGACGATTATCGAAAGCATGTCCATGGATCTCAAAAAATAAAAGAGAACACAAGTTGGAAAGATACCTCCATATCCTACACTCCCCTCGGGATAGGACCCTTCTTACCAGGTTCCGTTTTGAGGTATTTGAGAGCAACAAAAAAATTGGTCTATATCTAGGGGAAAAGAACAGAGAATATAGATGTAAGTGTGGCTTGGGAGAAGACAACCTAATACACCTAGTGATCCTATGTCCCCTATATGAGAAACACAGGGTCATTTGGCTGGGCAATATACTGAATTCACAATCATACCAACCAATGCAATTATTGACTTATATACTCACAAATGCAGATCCCACAATTTTGAGCTCTGTGGTCTCTTTTCCTAAAACAATTGACCAGAGAAGGCTTCATCTGACTGGATAATTCTAAACCGATCATTAAAAAAGTACCAAGCATAGAGACTAATCATAGATACAATATCAACAAGTCCCAACTATAACTGTAAGTTGTCCATTCACAACTAACCTATGACTGTCAGTAAAAGTACCATCCTGTGCAATTTAATAATTATTACCTGTCTGTTTGAGTCTCTCTCTTTTTGAATAATTAGGCGCCTATCAACTTTGGGGCCACTACAGCAAAGGCTAAACTTTTTGATCTGGATTCTATAAGTTTTAAATGATTTTATTATCTAGATTACTATAAGACCATAACTGCTTTTATGAAACAAGCTGTCAGCATTTTAATGTATAACAAGTTTCTATGTTATCTTGTGAGTTGAATATTTTTACTATTTATTTGTCCTTTCTCTTTTATTTTATTTAACTAATCATTTGTAATGGCATTGTTGCCGACCAATAAACTTGAACTTGAACTTGATACACAAACCTTTTATAAATTATTAGAAAGACCATCCGGTCCAGGGGAGTTGTCTAACGAAAGCTGATCAATTGCAGCATTGACTTCTTGAACACTAATCAAGTTATCGAGTGTTACTACTTGATGAAGGGGCAGTTTGGGGAGATCAATAGAGTTAAGATAATCAGAAATAGCTATAGTTGCAGGTCTATCAGTTGGATCTTCAAAATAGAGTCTCTGATAGTAGGATTGTAACACATCAACAATATTTCTGGGGGAAGTGACAATTTGGCTGTCTTTATCAGATTTAATACTTGAAATGACTTGAGAAGCCACAGCTTAACTGAGCCGAATTGCTGGTAACT
Source organism: Neoceratodus forsteri (assembly GCA_016271365.2). Classification (NCBI taxonomy): domain Eukaryota; kingdom Metazoa; phylum Chordata; order Ceratodontiformes; family Ceratodontidae; genus Neoceratodus; species Neoceratodus forsteri. The sequence goes on along the minus strand of CM028133.1, from coordinate 597,953,913 downwards.
TGTCTGCCTTCTCTCCTGTGTCAAGATATTTAATTATAGTATGCTTTAACGAAAGCTCTGCCTTCTGGAACATAAGGGCCAAATATTGGGCCTGTAAACTATGTAGGTTAGACCAGTCTGCATCAGAAGATTGTCGGTTAAGAGTATGATCCAGTTGATGGATGGCACATAGCAAGGCGTCGTTTTGGGATATAAACTGCCGAAATTTAGTGGCTGATAACCGGAGATATTCACCTATAAGGGAGCATTTCAGGGCTGCCCAAACCATATCCACCCTGGTTACTGAGTTTCTATTGTTAATTATAAAACTGGAGAGGAAGATTTTAATCTGCTGCAAGGAGTCAGGTCTTTGAAACAACTGATTATTCAGCTGCCAAAGAGCATCTCTTTGAATTCCAGGCCCAAGGAGGTATGTAAGGGAAATAAATGAATGGTCAGAAATGACCCTCATATGTATATCTGTGTTCATTATGCCCAGAAGAGAAAAGGAGCTCAGAAGGAGAAAATCAATTCATAAAAAAGTTTTATGCGGGGTGAGAAAAAAGAATATTGGCGCTCCCCAGGATTCAATACTCTCCACACATCCAAAGGGTCATCTCCCCTCAGTAGGTCATGTAAAGCCCTTAGTGAAGGGGATAAGCCCTGTTTTGGGAATCCGATCTATCTATATGTGAATATGGAACAATGTTCTGGTCAACCCCCCCCAGAATGGTCAATACCGGTGGACTGGCAGCTGCAAGACTTAACAGGTGTGTGAAAAATTGAGGGGACTCACAGTTTGGTCCATATATAGCTCCCAAAATAGTTTGCTGTATGTTCAAGGTTCCAAAAAGAATAATATATCTACCATTAGGGTCTCAAATTTATCTTTCCAGTAATATTCTTCTCTATTACTATTGCAACTCCCCTACTACACGTAGGCTTCCCTGCTCCATATACCTGTCCCACCCTGGTTTTATCCAATAACTTCACATCTTCTCATCGAAGATGTGTCTCTTGGAGACATGCAATCCCAGTTTTTAGCTGATGGAGATATCAAAGGATAACTTGCCTCTTACTCCTATATTGTGCCCTTTTAATGTTCCAACTTATCACATTATAGGGGCCACTCATTATGATTACCTGCAAAAAAATGGTAGGTAGACTTAATCTTTCTAGTTTGATACAGCCCACAAGTTTCACCAATCTGTAAAAAGAGAGATGTTCTACAAAAGTAGATGGAGTTAACACATTTGATTTGTTGTTCCCAAAAATCATATTAAACATAAAAGGAAACTTACCCTAACTTATATTTTATATCCCCTACCCTTATACTAATCAAAACAAAACCATTATTATACACAGAATTCCCAGAACCCCAGTTACAATAAACCACACCACCATATTGACCCTGGTGAGTGATATCTTTGTGCAAGAATGAGTTGTACCAGATAAAACCCTCCCCCCTTGCTCCCGTCCTTCCCCTGCTACACCAATAATGATAACAATATTTAAGATATCTAACCTTATACAAGCACTACAGACATTCAAATTAACATTACAAGGCTAATTAAGGGAAACAGTGTATAAAACTAGATATTCTCCTTTATAAGCTCGGAGTAGATTTTTTGCTGTGTAAAAAACTGGAGAGAAACCCCCCTTAACAAACATTTGACCCATGTGTATCTCTGGAGGGCTCATAAATGAAATCAACGAAAGTGCCCTGTGGATATTTAAAGTTCCACTGAGTGTTTGTAAGATTCAGAGCACACAGGAATATATAACCACAAACCATACAAGATGGAAACAAAAGATCATGTGGTTTTCAGTCTTGATCCAGAGTTTCTTGAAAACAGAATCAGTTAGTCAGCCACAGGCAAACAATAAGCCATGGTCAAGTTCTAGTCACCGCACTAGATAAGGTCCAAATTAAGTAAAACATAAAAGACATAGCACTCCAAGTCACTAAATAAACTCTGACCCAGTCTGTGCCTATATCTTTACAGTAAGTAAGTTAAATCATGGAAGGGTGGTTTTCAGTATGAGAGTGAGGCAAGTTTTAGCTGGTGCTGCTCAAATTGTACCAAGCTAAAGTCCAATAAAGCAGCTGTTTCAAAAAATTATCCAGCATTGGAAAGAGTGGGTCACTCCCTCTGAATTCTCACTAGAACCATCAAGAATATCCCCCATACACTTCTTGTAGCAAATAAAGGTATTTCCATATACCCTCAGAGGTCCCTTCATTTAAAAAGATCTGGAAAGAGGCGTTTAAGCTCTTGGACAACCTGGTCATGAGTTTCGAATGAAATCTACTGATCACCCGATTTCACTTGAAGCACCACCAGGTATTTCATTCGGAATGGTGTTCCTGCAGCAATAAGCTTCGTTACAGTCAGATGCATTTCTTGCCTTTTGACCCTTATTGATTGTGGGAGATCTTGAGTGATCCTGATTCTGCGCCCTTCCCAAAAGATATCTTGTAGTTCTTGAACTTTTGCTAGTATATGTTGTTTGTCCAGGAAGTTAAACAACTTGAATATGAGGGGTCTGGGTGGAGAATTAGGCTGTGGGGGAGGACGGAGGGCATTTCAGCCTGCTCAATTATATAAGTTGCTCCATTCGGGGAGGGCCCTGCGTTATTCTCACACAGCTTGTGAAGAAAAAGTATAGGGGCTGTTCCCTCTTCCTGTTTAGGTATTCCAATAACAAGGAGATTATTTCTCCTACTCCTGCCCTCCAAGTCCTTAAATTTTTTCTTCAAGTCTCCAACAGAACTGTGTTACAGATATCTCATTCTTAACTTGCTTTTTCTCCAAGGAAAACAATTTGGCTTCTGAATCTCCCACGCAGATGGTTAAAGATTGGACTGAAGATTTAATTTGTTGTAGGTCATCTGAAATTTCAGTGATTTTGTCTTGTAAAGTCTGCATTATTTCTAAAAATCTCTCTTCTGAGAGGGCGCCCATTGCGTCTGTGGATTTACTTGGGTCTGCAGGTTGATGCTTTGGGTGTTTTGCAGCCTTGTCCTTCTTGGGGGTTGGTGGAGGGGAATGTCATGGTGGCGCTTTCTTCATATATACCTCCATAGTTGGACAATCCCACAGAACTCCAAGAAACTTGAGCAGTCAGGTAGTGTGGTTTGTAGCTTGCTATTGAATGTAAAAACTATGCAAGAGAGCTGAAATGTGTAGCAGAGGCGCAGAGCAATGGAAGGCTGCTGCTGCTTCTCAAGCTGCCATCACATGACCAGCATTCTTCTCATTCCTAAAGTACAGGCTGAGCTTCAGGGGTGCATGATGAGAAGTTATTATAGGAAGGTAGATCTCCCCCAAACCTCACTCACAAGTGATTTGGAGGTAAAAAAATAGTCAGTTCTTGTATGAGTTTGTTGAACTGGCAAGTAAGAAGAATAGTCCTTCACCGTGGGGTGTAGGACTCCTCATATGTCCATTAAACTTATATCCTTCATCTGTTATTATAGGACCTTAGCTGCCTTATGCAACTGATAGGGGCGAGTGGAGGAGCTATTAGATGTGTCATCGAGAATCATACTGAAATTTCCTCCTCATATAATAGGGCCCCACATCTAAACAAGCTGTAGGATGAGGTTCTGAAAAACCTGAATCATCATAATTTGGGGCATATACATATTGTGATGTAAGTGGCTAGTTGAGTTAGGTCCCCTGAACCAATACCCATCTGCCTGAGCTGTCTCCAGATGTCTTGGTTGTTTTAACTGGTAAATTCTTATTAATCAGAATAACCCATCAGAGTAACCACTCCACTGGCATGCCAGGTACAAGAGGCACTGAAGTCTTGCCCTACCCATCCCATAACCAGTTTCTTATGCTCAAGTTCATTCAAATGGGTTTCTTCAAGAAAAGCAATTTGTATCTTTTCTGTTTTAAAATAAATAAGGACTTTCTTCCTTTTGATGGGATGGTTGAGGCCATTCACATTCCACGTCACGATTGTGGTGGGTTCAGCTACTTGTTAACAATAACCCATATAAGTAATAATCACAGTTTGATAGGCATCAGGAGGCTAGACAAATCCCATGTTCTTCCTGTAGTAGTCCCCCTTCATCCTGTGACTTAGAATAGAGTGCAAAAAATGTTAAAACAACTGCATTTAAAGAACTAACATCATAACCTACAACTAAAAGTAATTCCTTATTTGAACCTCCAAAACATGAGGGCAGAGGCTTGACTATAAGCCAGCTGACAGCCCACAAGTTGTGAAACAGTCTAAAAGCAAGTACTGACCTATCCAGTGCTCTCAGACCAAGCACATAAGATAAGCAGTCTCTACCATGAGATAGAGCACTAAGGGATTTAACTGTATCCCAAATATTTACTGCTTAAAGACTGAGGTTGTGGACACAAAAGAAAAAGGGGGCTATATTTTCCAGGTAAAACAACTCATTGGTATAAACTGAAAAAAGATGCACCCATCTTTGCTGGCATTGTTTAGGCCCTGTAGGGTGTTATAAATACAGCTGTAACGAACTGGGGGTATGGTGCCCAGTACCAAACTGTCCCACCCAAAACATTGTTACACAGCTTACATTTGCCCATCAGGGGCCCCATATTCAGAGCCAGCCGGATGCACAGTGCAAATGGATGCACCGCACAAAAAAATGGGCCTGCCAGCTCTGATGGGATATTCAAACAGAATGTATGATTGGAACAGACTGTGCATTCTGTTAGAATATTGGACCCTGGATACGCTGTACATAGTGGCTGCCATGTTTGGCAAAGCGCATCCAGGGTTCAGGGCAGAAGACCACCAATGGGGGAATGTGTGGCGCATACCTGGATGCTCCATTTCCCCCCAAGGGTGATATTCAGCCAAAATATGCTAATGAGACCATTGGGCATGCATTGCACAAAGGGGCCTCATGCATGCCCATTATGGGCTCATTAGCATGGCTGCATCGGGCTATACATGCCAGGCCAAGACTCCCACCCCAACCCCAAACACAGTGTCAGTACAATACACAGAACCATATTTCCATAGTGTAGTGTCCCCCTCCATGTCCTCGATCCCCTATTGATGGTAAACACACAGGTTCCCCATTTTCATAGTGTAGTGGACCCCCCTCTCCAGCTCCGATCCCCAATTGATGTCAAATAAATATGTTCCCCTATGTTCCATAGTGTAAGGAACCCTCCTCCTCAGCCCTGATCCCTGACTGATGTTAAATAAACATGTTCCTTGTTTCCATAGTGTAGAGACCCCCCCTCCCCAGCCCTGATCCCTGATTGATGTCGAATAAACATGTTCCTCATTTCCATAGAGTAGGGATGCACTGAGCACAGAGTGTCTTAATAATAGTAATACACCACAAAACTGCCAGTCATAAGTCTGTTCTCTGAACAGTGCATTAATGATGTTGTTCATTATACAATCTCGGAGACCTGGCTTAAGGCCCACATTCTGGACCACGAGATCATGATCCTTGGCTACAAAACCTTCAGACTGGACAGGGTAGTAAAGAGAGGGGGAAGGGTCCTAATCTATATGAAAGACACTCTAAATGTGAGACAACTAAGGCCCAACCTAGGCAGCTGCCAGGATGGGGAGTCTATCTTCATCCATCTAACCCTTGCTAATGCTAAGCATCTCACCATCGGTTGTGTATATAACTCTCCTAAAAATGCCCAGCTTGCTCTTGAGAGCATCGCCAAATTGGTTAGCAGTGAATTAACCAATGAACTCCTAATTATGGGAGACTTACACCTGAACTGGGCCATTGACCCCAACAAAGTCCTCAAGGGTGTGATCCATGACGCAAACCTGGAACAGGTCATCTCTCTACCTACCAGGCTTAATTATAAAACGGAGAACCATACTACTGTTGACTGGGCTCTGGTATCTAACCCCCTCAATATACAGAAAGCAGGCATATTGGCCTACACTATTAGTGACCTCTCTCCAATATTCTGTATTTGGAAGAACAGTGCACCTAAGATCCCTCCTAGGATACTCACAGTATGTGACTTCTCCAATTTCACGCCTGCAAAATTTAATGACTACCTAAGCAACCTGGACTGGAGCCCGCTTAGGCTCCTCCCAACACTGGACGAGGCCCTGGCCTACTTCCAAGACTCACTCCTCAATGCGGCATCTCTCTCTGCCCCTTCAAAAAACTTGGAACAAAAGGAGGCTGCTATAAATGGATCTCCCACTCAGTGAAATCTCAGATGAAAAGAAGGGACAAGGCTTGGAAGAAATTCCATCTCTCTCTTCTCCCCGCTGACCTGGTTACTTACAAAACCCTAAGAAATAAATGCAAGCTAGACATCAAACGAGTCAAAAAGGAGTATGTAACTCACCTCCAATGATCCACACAAGGGAACCCTGGGCTTTTCTGGTCACAAATCAATGAACTGCTTAAGGGCAACTCCAAGGAGGCACAAGGTCAAATTGAGGTACAGGGACAGTGTACCAGTGATTGCCAGCTTATAGCCACAGCAATCAACCATCACCTCACTAACCTGGATGGGTTCAAGTTAAGGCTACCAACATCCAGGCCTGTACAGACCTCCAATGAATCCACCAGTCTGAACAGACCCCAATTTCACCTGAGGTTGGTCAAGGTGAGCGAGGTCTTGAACCTACTGAAAGCCCTCAAACACAAAGACTCTGGTGTACCTGATGGAATCAGCCCGAGGCTACCCCAGGAAGATGCCCTGTCCCTGGCCAAACCTCTGACCTGGATCATCAACAGGTCTTTATTCGAAGGCTACATTCCATACCAGTGGAAGGTGGCCAACATGGTGTCCTTTTACAAGGGTGGCTCTCGTGAACAAATTAACAATTATAGGCCCATCTTCCTGCTGTGCACACTGGCCAAAATGCAAGAAAGGCTAGTTTATAGGCAACTGAGAGACTACATTGAGCTCCACCAAATCCTAGCCCCTTCATGGCATGGCTTTCGGGTAAACCTTGGAACAGATACGGCGCTCATCAAACTCACAGTGTACCTATTCAGGGCAAAGGACGTTGGCATGTCGACAAGTGCTCTCTTCATAGACCTGTCCAAGGCATTTGACCTTGTGGATCACAACCTTCTTCTTACAAAGCTGCAAGGCATAGGTCTTGATGTCCAGGCCCAAAACTGGTTCAAGAGCTACCTGCCGCTACCAAAGGGTCATTTGGAAGGGAGAGCTATCAGCCCCTCTACCTATAAAGGGGGCTGTACCTCAGGATTCAATTCTTGGCCCACTCCTGTTCTCTCTCTTCACAAATGACCTAAACCATCACTGTGGGGATAGCTCAGTAGTTCAATAAGCAGATGACACTGTCATCTACCAATCCAGGTCTACACCACATGATCTGGGCCCTCTCCTACAAGGGGACCTAAACACACTCGAGGCCTGGCTCACATCTAACAGAATGATCCTCAGTGCAGCAAAAACAAAAGCCTTGCTGTTTGGCCCAGGATCCCTTGGCCAGGATAGGACCAATGCCCTACAACTTATTTCCCTTGCCGGCAAAGGAATAGAAGTAGTAGACAACATAAAATACCAAGGGCTAACTATTGACCAAGGTCTCACCTTTGAGCCCCATGTAGACCAGGTAACTAGGTCTATCGACGTCAAACTCAGCACGATATACAGGCTAAAAAAACAACTTATCCCAGAGGCTAGACAAGCAATTGCCTCCAGTGTCCTCCTACCCACATTAACTTATGCTGCACCCATAATTCAGGGTATGGCAAAGGGTGAGATTGGCAGGCTTCAGGTTCTGTTCAACAAGGTGGTGAGGTTTGTGACAATGTGTCACCCAAGAAGCCACCCCTGCATCTCACTAGCCCAGCTGCAATAGCCTTCCTTCACGGCTCATGTACAGTACCCCCTGCTCTGCCTTGCATACAAATTGCAAAGCCCGGCAGCCCCACCAAGCCTAACAAGAATCATTATGCCCAGCCCTAATCCTCAAATGCTCAGGACCTCAGGTTGGTCCCTACTGGCAATCCTCAGAGTCAAGACTCACATGGGAGGCAAATCTTTCGCTCTCACAGCCCCAAACTGTGGAACACCCTCCCACCCTTAGTACAGGAAGCCCCCTCACTGCTAAACTTTCGCACAAGGCTTAAGTCCCATTTGCCCAGGACAAGCTCTTGCCATTGTAAGGGTATAGGATAATCACCTCTGGTCCCAACCACAACACCCACCCCCTTCTCCTCTCACCAATCTGACAGCAAATCTTGCCTCGATTCTCTCAGGCATTGCACTTATGGTCTACAATTTGAATAATTGTCTGTACTGTTACCTTCATTATCGTGTCTACTTCTTGTTACCCTGTATCACCTGACTGTATGTATTGTACTGTTTCTGTTCCCCGGGTCGCCCCTGAAAAAGGGACCTTCGGGGGCCAGTGGGCCAACCAGGTCATCAAAATTCAATAAATAAATTAATGTGCAGTAGCCTGTTGGGCTGTCATCCTACTTGTATGGCATGTGAATGTCTAGCTAAGTGCATTAAAATCCACTTGAGAGGGACTCAATAAAAATGTCCACTCGGGCAGGGTGAAAGGAAATCTGTGGTATGTAAAAAAAAAAGCACATGTTCTGATGGCAGTCAACATTAGTGCAAACAATGTCAGGTTCAGAATAATCCCGTCACAAATGCCAAAATAAAAAATAATCCTTTTTCCGTAGTGTAGGGACCCCCTCCCATGGCCCTGATACTGCATCCTGTTGCCATAGTGTAGTGTCTCCCACCCCCCACCCCGGTGGGCAGTCCCCACCCACCAACCCGACCTGTGCTGGCAACTGGCATTGCCCTCCACACCCGCCATGGCCAGCCACTGACTGATTGGTTCCCAAGCATGTACAGTACATTGTACGCACTCATTGGTTGTCCTAATGAGCACGCATTATGTACTGTGTGTGCTTGGGTACTGAACATTTGGCATCCGGCCATAGCAAGGTAGGAAGGCTGTGCCATTCACTGGCACAGATCAGGTTGGGGTGCAGGGGGTTACTGCTCACCAGGGTAGGGGGTTGGGGAAATGACTACACTACGGCAATGGGATGCAATATCATCTTCTATTACATACAGTGCTCGGGGCCAGGGGTCCCGACACTATGGAAAAGGGGGTTCTTTTTTATTTTGGCATTTATGAAGGGATTATTCTGAACCTGACATTGTTTGTATTAATGCTGACTGCCATCAGAACATGTGCTTTTTTTTTTACATAATGCAGATTTTCTTTCACCCTGCTCGAGTGGACATTCGGACAAGGAGATTTTTATTGAGTCCCCCCCAAGTGGATTTTAATGCACTTAGCTAGTCATTCACATGCCATACAATTAGGATGACAGCACAACAGGCTACTGCATGTAATGAACAACATCATTAATGCATTGTCCAGACAGCTGACTTATAACTGGCAGTTTTGGGGTGTATTACTATTACTAAGACACTCTGTGCTTGGGGTAGGTGAGTGGGGGTCCCTACACTATGGAAATGGGGAACATGTTTATTTGACATTAATTGGGGATCGGGGCTGGGGAGGAGGATTCCCTACACTATGGAAATGGGGAACATATTTATTTGACATCAATCAGGGATCAGGGCTGGGAGGGGTGTTCACTACACTATGGAACATAGGAGAATGGACCATTATTTTGTTATACAGCAGGGATCAGGTCTGGGAGTGGGGATCGTGTGACCGGCTCTGGACTCTGAGCGGGGCACCACCCTGCCCGGCACAAAGTTAAGATAGGGTTTTGGATTCCCAACTTTGTTCCGGCATATCCAGCCTTGTCTTCCCCAGGTGACTTTTTAATATTGCAATGCAGGGAATATGCATGAGGAACCCCTTATTTGCATGCCTGCATCACAATATTCTTGGCCGCAGTGCAGCTGGGTTTGCGTGGCATATCAGGGGCTTCTGAATATTGCCACACCCCTGACAGCCCTCGCAGGGCCAGAGATGCACCTTTGGATGCACCATGCATCTTCTTTGACTATGGGGGCCCAGTTAAGCATTTACTTTACTGTTATCAAGGATGTAAAGCAAACTCCCTCCAGGAGATGTATGCTTCGTCCCCTGCTTCACTACTTGCACAATGGGTAGGAAAACACTAATTACATCCCTGGGCCTGCTTCTCTAATTAATCAGGCTACAATACCTTGCAAGAACATGGTTTTGCAGTTTTACAGTTCAACCCATCTCCCCACCCCCCCATGAGTCCCACAGTTCTTGGCATTATCTTATAAAGCATGCTCCCCATAACACTGTTGCAAGCAAATTCCATCATCATTAGTCTTTTGCAACATTTACTCGCAGAGCACACAAATGAGGGAAGGAAAGGAGCTGCCTATTTAAAGTATAATGCGGGCTACTCCATTGGTGTGGGCTGCCATCTTAAATCTCACAATCAAGCAGGAGTCCGGTATCTGCAAACGTTGGGGATGGGGGGAAGGATTATTCAGAGGAAATGGCACCAAGCCATTGAGCAGTATTTACAGTGCCAGTTTCACAACAGTTAATCTGGTGTACAAACTGCACACTTTAGAGGCATAGTTGATTCATTTTGCAGATGAGAGGCAGAGAAAAAATATCAGCAAAAAGAGGGACAACATGAACTGAGGAATCAGATAGAGCCCCTGAGGTCAGTTGGTAGTGAGAACACCTGTCCACTACAAATGGTCACTGCTTCTCAGAGACCCCAGGCTCCAGTTACTAGTTTTATTTTAAGAAAGGGAAGAAAAAGGAAACACCATGGGGTGGGACTCCGATGTCTCTGTTAAAGCCAGACTAGATCTCAGTCTAGTGATACAGATCAACACATCCCTGATTCATATCAGAGTTAGTCTATAAAAAGTGTCATACCTTCATAAGGTTTAGGGCAGGGAGTTGACGTAGTCCTTGGCTTTCTTAGGGTTAATAATAAATACCTGTCTGCCATTCTGGGTGAGGCAAATCTTACCTGGCATTAACAGAGCAAAGGCGATATGCTTTCAACACTTCCTTTACTGCCACAAATGCTTTCCTCCAACTGAACAACTCAGTTCTCATGTCTGGAAGCAATTGAAGACTGTGGGACTTAGATTGTACTTCCTCTTCCTTCCTCTTCCTTCCTTGCTTTGCGCAGCACCCATTTCTTTAGGAAGAAGTTGTAAAATTTTACTTGCAAGAAGCAGGGCTTATCCTCCAGGGGTGGGGTGGGCAGCAGTGCAGAGCCCTATGCACCCAATCAGCTTCCATCTTGCCCCTGAATCCTTCTAATTTAAGGTCCAGGGGCCCAATTCCAAGACAGCAGATAGAGATGTGTGCAAATTATGCCAATGTGTAAGATACACCAATCATCCTACGACATGTGAGCTGTGCCAGATTCCAAGACAGCCACGAGATACGCCAAGAAATGCCGGAATATGCAAGTCACAACTAATGCTGCTACTGCATGTCACAGCCCGCAAGACCAGCTTAGCACTATGCAAGTTGCAACTCTATGACCATATACTGTGATTGTGCACAAACCACATGTTGTAGGGGCTATGAGATGGCAGGTAGAGGGGGAGAAGCGGCAAGTAGCAAAAGGCAAAAGAGGAACTTTACCCATGAAGAGACGGATGTCCTCCTGGATGAACTGGAGGAAAACCCAGACCTGCTGGGGGAAGGGTGGTGAGCAGCAAGAATAGCTAAAGTGGAAGGCAGTATGGGATGAGGTAGTACAGATGGTGAATGTGGTGGCACATACACGCTGTACCATGCAGGACCTGCAGAAGTGGTACAGTGACCTCAAGTGCCAAGCCAAGGTGAAAGAGGCACATAACAAGCGGCAGGCGATGGCCACAGGAGGCGGGCCACAGGACATGTGAATACTAAGCACACGTGAGGAGAGGGTTCTGGCATTCGTAAGCCAGCACACCATCCATGGGGACTTAGAGCTGGACATGTTCCAGATGCATGCAAGGACAGGTAAGTGGACATGTGAAGCTTAGCAACTGTCATATGTAGATGTGAAGATAGAATGGGAAGGAGGGGGGTGGCATGCTGTGAGCACAGTGTACCGCAGCACAGTGGGAACTGTGAAGGTGGGGCAAAACAACTAAAGGTGGAAACAGTCCACAGAGGGTGGGGGCAATGTTGGAATGCAGCCTAGCATGGTGGACAGCCCTGTGAACAGCCAACATTGTAGCCACCACAAGGGCAGTCAGCACTGACGTCATGTAATTCCCCCTCCCCACAGGTGCAGCAGAAGTGGACACAGGGGCACGTAAGGTGGTGGCCAGCACCACCCAGCATGAGGTGCACAGCGACACAGGGGAGTGGATGGTGGCATGCATGATGGGCATTGACTGGTGTCTTAGCACTAAAGCACTGTCGTTCAATCCACAGGTGATAAGCCTGAGGACACAGGGGAAGGTAAGCCAATTTGCATGCAGTGCACTTTTTACATGGAAAAAAAGCCAGAGGGCCTGCTCTGGGGCGAACACTCAATTCTTGGTTCAGTATAGTGGCCTTATGTCAGAATCTCCCCCGTGGATTAGGCCCCCTAGAGAAGCTGACCCTAGGTCTTTGCTCCAGAATCTTTGCCATATCAGGGTCTGTTAACAAAACTGACCAATGTTTAAGGATGATTCTTTTAATCTGTCTTGCAAAGTCACTATACTGAGTAACGAATGTTACTGACTGCTTGTTCCCACCATCCTGTCTGCTTTTAGGAATGAGAAGGGATTCTCTTGGAGTAGTTCTTGCCCTTTTAGGCTCAGTTTATTACCCTTTTTGAGTATCTCTATTCCTGAAGTGTTTTTTCAACACTGTTGCTTGTACCTCAAATGTCTCCTTTGTGGAGCATTTCCTTTTAATTCTCAAGAACTGCCTCACAGGGATACTGTTGATGACATCAGGGGATGCCCATTTTGAGCACGAGAAGCATATTCCCTGCAGTCAATTTCTGAAAAGTATCACTTTGAATGACACCAACCTCATCAACATAGAATAATATGTTAAAGAACTTTATGTTGGTGTGACTCAGTTTGTGTAAAATGTAGGTTAAATTTATTTTCATTCAACCATACCACAACATTCTCCACACTCTCCACAAAGCCAGACCAAATCAAAAGAATGTTATTAAGAAAGCAGTGCAATCTGACAATCCCCATGTGAATTATACTCCCTACTAAAATCACTTCTTCCTGTTGCCTGGCCAGGTATAAATTAATGACAAAGAGGACCATAATGGCCCCCATTGCTGTATCCTGATCCTGGTGGTAAAACTGACCATCAAAAGAAAAATGGTTGTGGTTGAGAATGTAATCCACAGGCCGGAGGAGAAAGCCAGATGGCACCACTGCCATTTCCCCCACTGAACAGCTTCCGGTCCCAGACTGTGTGGTATGCTCATATAGAATGATGCTACATTGACTGTCACAAAAACATAAGTCACTTGCCAGTCCATGTCCTGTATTTTATTTAAAATATCCATGGAGTCTCCGAGACAGGTCAGCATCCAAGAAGCAATTTCCTTTAAGAAAAACTCAGTGTATCTTGACAAATTCTCAGACACCAAACCTATTCCTGAGACAATAAAGCTACCAGGCAGGCTGGTGAGAGACCTATGAACTTTAGGCAGATGATAAAAAGTGTGGCAAACTGGAAACTTGATTCTAGTGAAGTTGGCTGCATCAAAACTTAGCTGGCCACTTCAGAGTTTCATTTATCAAATTATCCAGTTCTACTGTGACCTGAAAGAAATCAGGGGGTTTTCTGAATAAAATTGAGTCTTTTAGATAACAATGTTATTTACAGTTCTGTGAACTATGTATTTGTTAGATTAATTACTTCTTTTGGTTCTGTGTCTTCAGTGACTTCTACAGTACTTGTTGTGACTACTGTTGTTTTCTTGCCCATCATAGTTCAGTTTTTCCTTTCTCTTGCCCTTGATCTTGTACAGTGGGTAGGGTCTATAGGTTTTCTGTTGCCTCCTTCTTGAAAAAAAGCAACCTGCTATTCATTACTGGTACTGAGAGAATATGCTATTTCAGAATCTGTATTATTATTTTGATTATTCCTGTGTCTGATACATTTTCTTTTTTCCTTTACTTCTGTTCCTGGACTGTCCTCTACTTAAATGTCTAGGTTGTTACCAGTTATACACCTGATTATTTTCATAATCATTAAGGTCCCTTATGAATGTAGCCCTTTTTCTCTTAATCTCACTGTCACACTTTTCTGTCCTAATTTGCGATCTCTTCTCCAGCTCAGAAAACTCAGGGTTAGTGTCATATTCATTAAGCTCCTCTTTTAACACTGCCATTTCTGGTTGAACTGCTTCCAGGTTCATTTCATCCTCTCAATTTAGTATATTAATGAATACACCTGAACAATTGCTCGATTCCTTCTCCCAAGTCTCTTTTTGTCTAAAAGTACTTGGATTCATAGAAGGGATTTTCAAGAGACGAAGGCCTCTAGAAATGTATTTCACTCCCAAGTATTTTAATAAGGTGGATCGATTATAAATTGATCTAGTTTCTGCATGTAATTTATCTTCTAATTTATTGAAAAGTCCACTTAATAAAACACCAGTGTCTTCAGTTTCAGAAACTGTACCTGCATCCAAACTGCTAAACAGCTTGCCAGCTTTCCTCTGTTTCTGAGCTCCATTGTCCTCAGTTAACAGGATCAAAGTTGATGTTCCCTGTCTCTCCTGTCATTCTTCACTCACAGACCCCTGTGCAGGAGATGCCATCTTTTAAAATACAGGGAACTCACCAGCCATGTTGTGGACCTACTTTGTTCATGAAAAATACGCTCACTGGCTAGCTGTGAATGTACCCTGTGTTACTTATAATAACTTTGTAGGCTATTTCACAGCAAGCTGTAACACAAAAGGCTATTCAATTTAAAAGTGCATGCTTGCAACTAGAGATGTGGCAAAATGAAACTTCACTGGTAAAGTTCACACAAAGTGGCAAAACATTTGTAATTCGTGGAGCTTCACAAAGCTTCCCCAGACCAGAGAAACTTTGACTTTGCCTGAATCACAAAGTTTTTGCCATGAAGTGTGGAATTTCTCCACGAAGTGCAGAATTTCATGGTCAAAATTCTGCGCTTCACAGTGAAATTCTGTACTTTATGATCTGCGAATTTCATGAATTCTGCAAAATTCGCAAATTAATTCACGGAGCTTGAAACCAATGCACAAGGGTAAGTTCCAAGTTGCACCCAGACCAGTGGCTAATGTCAGAAAGGAGGTGTTCATGGAGCAAGCAAAAAAAAAAAACTAGGACAAACTATAAGCACCAATTTGAACCACATGCTCAATAGAGCTTGGTCCCAAAGCAGAACGAATGGAACAGAAAAAGAACCAGTACTCAGAAACTGCCATAAAAATTCCATTTATTTAAACCATAAAGTGCATAGCGTGTGCAGACACTAAACCCAAGGTACTAATACCCCATTGTGCATTTCGAGCTCACTGATCCTTCCTCGGGGAGTTGAGCTCCATTTAGGTTCCAGTCATTAAATAGAAGCAATAATTTGCATTAATTACATTTTTATTTTACAGCTCTGAAAGTTCTGGGGGGGGGGGCTCCAGCTGCTCTGCAGAGTCACTTATAAAGCCATTAAAGTGGACCAGTCCCAGCATTGATCCCTGAGGCACCCAGCTGGTCACCCTCCCTTCTTTAGAGTAAATGCTGTTTACCACTACCCTCTGTCACATATCCCCTGACCAATTTCTTATCCAGTTTACTACCATTGGACCCACTTCTAAGTTACCCAGCTTGCTTACTAGTCTCCTGTGTAGAACACTGTTAAAAGTCTTACTGAAATCTAGGTAGGTCACATCCACCACTCTACCATGATCTAATACATGACCCCCCTTCCCCCATGAACACAGGCTGCCTTGGGTCTTGTAACCCACTGGATTCAAGATATTCCACAATCGTTTCCTTCAGCAGTGATTCCATTAACTTTTCCACCACCGATGTCAGGCTGATTGGTCTATAATTGCCAGGCTCCACCTTTCTACCACTTTTGTGAAGTGGGACATCTGCCCTCCTCCAGTCCCCCAGAACCTCTCCTGTTTCCAGTGAGTTGTTAAATAGGACAATCAGAGGTGCAGCCAGTACCTCCCTGAGCTCCTTTAACACCCTTGGATGCATTCCCTCTGGACCCATTGCTTTGTCTACCATCAGATTAGCAAGTCCTTTCGGACTTTTTCCTTTGAGAAAGGACTAGTGTCCACCTGCCTCCCTCCAAAGCATCTGTTACCTTTCCATGGTTCCTCCCCTTCTCCTTCCTCTGTGAACGCTGAACAACATAATTTTTTCTGGATGTCTGCCTTTCCCTGGTCCCGCTCTGCACCATCCTGCCTCTTTGCTTTTTAACCATAAAATCCCACCTCTCGTCTTCCTCTTTTCAATTAGATACCAAAAAAATTTCCTGTCCTTTCATTACCTCCTGAGCTATTATCTCTTGTTTGCTCCTTTGCACTCCTTATTGATTTTGCTTCCCTCTCTTTCCCCAATAAACCTCCTTACCCTCCTCCCTCTCTGTCTCCTTACACCGTATGAATGCAACACTTTTGGCCTTTACCTTTTCAGCCACCTCTTTCAAGAACCATAGTAGTCACTTTTTCCTCTTGCTTTTGCTCACTTGTTTGACGCAGAGGTTTGCTGCCTTTACTATATTCCCTTTCAGCTTTGTCTACTGAAATCCAGGACCATCACCCTTGTGTGGTTGGATTCCACAGCTGTCCTTTTACTGAACCACACTGTACAGTGATTACTAGTCCTCAGGTGGCCTCCTGCCTTGACATTTGTAGCACTGTCCCTGTTAGTGAGTACCAGGTCCAGTACTGCCACATCACAAGTGGGTTCAGTGACTAGTTGCCTGCGGAACACCCCCTGCAGACAGTCCAGGATGTCCTTGCTTCTAGCTGAAACCACTGCTTGGTGGCTTCAATCTACATCCAGCAGGTTGATGTTCCCCACCAGCAACACCTCCCCATTTTCCATCATCTTGTCAGTGGCTTCTACCAGTATCTTATCTAATTCCTCCCTCTGTGCAGGAGGTCTGTAGATCACTCTAGTGCGAATAGTAACTCCATTTTCATATCAAGGGTGAGCCACAATATGTCTGCCTCCCCCTGTATTCCAAGTATCTCCATCACATTTATACTTTCCTCACATAAAGCACCACACCACCTCCTTTCCTTCCCACCCTGTCCTTCCTGAACAGAGTGCAGAATGGTATGAAAGTCATGTTTTCAGTGCACCATGACTCATTAATGGCCAGAATATGCAGGTTGGTCTCTGCCTGTTGGCCTCTAGGTCCTGAATCTGATTTTCTAAACTTCTAGCTTTTGTGAGCATGGCCTTCCAGTTTTTTTCACTCTGCTTGTTACCCCCACCCTTTTCCTTTTTGCCCTACCTCTTTCTGCCTCTCTTTTTTTAATGGTCATGCTCCCTTTCTCTTTCAACTCTACCATCCTGCTTCCTTTATTAGTTTGCACCCTTTGGGATTCCTCTCTTCTCTGTTTTTTCTTGCTGTATAATCCAGCTGGGGGTGGGCAGTTTCTGCCTCCCTGATGCTTTCTGCAACCCCCCCCTTGGCTAATTTAAATATTCATCAAAGTAACATTTAAAACATCCACTCAGGACTGTGGTTCTCTCCCAGATGGATGCAGGCCATTACCCCTTTATATGCCCTTATCCTCCCAGGTGGTTCCCCAGTCCCCATTGTGGCTGAACCCCTCCTCTCTGCACCATCCCTGTAGTCAGGAGTTGAAGCTGCTGGTGCAGACATCCTTCTCATCCCCCTGTCATAGACAGGCAGCACCTGCGTGAGAGCCACTGAGCATGCTATCCAAGAACCATCACCAGCTCCCTAAGCTTCCACTGCACAATCATAGAAACATAGAATCTGTTGTCAGATAAGGACCTGATGGCCCACCAAGTCTGCCCTATTTTCCCTACCTATAGTGTTGCCGCAGACCCTACTCGGTCTCTGATCTTATCCCCCCAACCTTCTAAGATCCCTCTGTAGCTATCCCATGTGTTCTTGAACCCTGTCACTGTTTCCACCCCCACCACCTCCACTGGTAAGCTGTTCTGTGCATCCACCACTCTCTCCGTGAAGAAGTACTTCCTCACATTTCCTCTGAGCCTCCCTCCTTCTAACTTCACAGCATGTCCTTGAGCATCTTTTTCTGTGAAAAATGTTTCCCTCCTGTACCTTGTTTTTGCCTGTGAGGTATTTGACTGTCTCTATCATATCCACCCTTTCCTTCCTTTCCTCCAGGGAGTACATGTTAAGTTCCTTGAGCCTTACCCCATAGGGTTTTGATGCAGGCCATGCACCATTTTGGTTGCCCTCCTTTGGACTGCCTCCACCCTCTGTATGTCTTTATGGAGGTGAGGCCTCCAGAATTGTACACAGTACTGGAGGTGTGGCCTAACCAGTGATCTGTAGATGGGTATTATTACCTCCCTCCTTCTATTAGTGATTCCCCTTCCTATGCAATCCAGCATCCTTCCAGCCTTTCCCACTGCTTTGCTACTTTCAGGTCATGAGAAATAATCACCGCCTGAGCCCTTTTCTGCTTTGTAACTGTTAATACCTCTCATCTCAGTTGGTGTGTTGCCCCCAGGTTCTTATGCCCCAAGTGCATTATTCTGTACTTCTTTGCATTAAAACCCAGCTGCCAAGCCCTTGCCCATTCTTCCAACTTTTCTAGATCACTTCTTATTTTTTCCATTCCTCCCGCTGTGTCTACTCTGTTACAGAGTTTTATGTCATCTGTGAACAGGCATGCTTTCCCTTCCAGCCCTTCTGCAATGTCACTGATGAAGACATTGAAGAGGACCAGCCCTAGTACTGATCCCTGTAATACTCCACTGGTCACTTTACCTACTCCAGAGTGACTGCTGTTTACCACCACCCTCTGGCTCCTATTGCCCAGCCAATTTTCCACACATTTTACTACCGTAGGACCTGCTCCTAGGCTTCCAAGTTTATTTAACAGTCTTCTATGTGGAATGGTATCAAAGGCCTTGCTTGAAATCTAGGTAGGCCACTTCCACCGCTCCCCCTTGATCCACTTCCTCACACCCAATCAAAAACTCAATCAGGTTTGTCTGGCAGGACTGCCCCCGTGAACCCTTGCTGCCTCTGATCCTGCAGATTATTGGTAACTAGGTATTCCCCAGTTCTTTCCTTTAATAGTGTTTCCATTACCTTGCCTACCACTGATGTCAGGCTGACTGGCCTGTAATTTCCTGCCTCCTCCCTATTTCTACTTTTGTGGAGTGGGACTACATCTGCCATTCTCCAGTCCCCCAGTACCTACCCTGTTTTTAATGACATGTTGAAAAGGGCAGTCAGAGGTGCAATTAGCTCCTCTTTCAGTTGCCTCAGTATCCTGGGGTGCACCCCATCTTGCCCTATTGCTTTGTCTACTTTTATCTTTGATAGTTCCCTAAGCACTCTTTCTTATGTAAATGGTTTTGTGTCCACTTCCCATCCCTTTATACCCTTAGCCTTTACCCTTGGCTCATTTCCGTTCCCCTTTTCCTTAAATACTGAACAGAAATAGTTATTTAATAAATCCACTTTTTGGTGGTCCACTTCCACACTACACCCTCCTTCCCCTTTCAGTCTTACTATCCCCCTTGTCCTACTTTTTTCACTTATGTATCTAAAAAATGTTTTAGCTCCCTTTGTCACTGACTTGGCAATCCTTTCCTTTCTCTATGCCTTTGCACTTCTAACTGCCATCTCTGCCTCCCTTTGTTTCTCTTGGTAATCCTCCCTATCCCCTTCCTTCTGTGATTTGTGTATGTTCTAAATGCCTTTTTTTTGCTCTTAGCTTTTCTGCAACTTCCTTAGAGAATCACAGTGGTCTCCTTTTTCTCTTGCCCTTGCTGACCTGCCATACACAGAGGTTTGCAGCTGGCTTAATGCTCTCATTTATTTTTGCCCACCTTTCCTCAACTCCCCACAGTTTTCCTATCCCCACCAAGGCTTACCTCAGCTATTCTCCCATTTTCTTAAAATCTTCTCTCCTGAAGTCCATGACCATCACCCTTGTGTGATTCGATTCTGACCCAGTCCTTATCTCAAACCATATTGTACGGTGGTCACTGTTTCTCAGGTGGTCACCCACTGTGATGTCAGTCACACTGTCCCAATTTGACTGTACTAAGTCCAGAAGGGCCCCCTCACGAGTGGGTTCCAACACTAATTGCCTGAGAAACTCCCCTTGAATGGCGTCCAGGATGTACCTGCTCCTGATTGTAGCTGCAGCGGGGAGGCTCCAATCCATGTCCTGCAGATTGAAGTGTCCCATTTTCAATATCTCCCCCTTGTGAGCCATCTTTCAGATTGCTTCCACCATTTCCTTATCAACCTCTTCTCCTTGTGTTCAAGGTCTGTAGATCACTCCTGTTTAAATAGAAGACCCTTTCCTTCTTTTCAGAGTGACCCACAATATCTCCTCATCTCCCTGCTCCCCCAGTATTTCTGTGGCTTTTATGTTATCTCTTACGTATAGAGCAATTCCTCCCCCCTTTCCACCTACTCTGTCCCCTCTGAACAGCGTATATCCTGGAATGGCTACTTCCCAGTCCTGGTTTGCATTGCACTAGGTCTCTGTGATGGCAACCAGGTGCAGATCTGCTTCCGCCATGGTAGCCTCCAGGTCTGCAACCTTGCTGTTCAGACTTATTACATTTGCATACATGGCTTTCCAGGCTATGCTATCACCCTCTATCCCTTTTGCACTCCCTTTTCCTGTACAGTATGTTTTTTAGTTTTATTCTTGTCTTGTATCCCTGATCTTCATTATTGTTTGCCCCTTGTCAGGTATTCTCTTCCTCCTTGCATTCTTTGTTTGTCTCTTGAGCTTGTGGGGGAGGGCAGTGTTTATTTTTCTGCCTCCTTCAACCTCCCCGAAAATATATCTGCAGGATTCAAACCCTGCACCTCCTGTGTCAAACTATTTGTGCATTACCGCAGTCCCATCCCTAGCCAGGTCAATAATCCCCAGGTGGACAATGACATCAGCTCTCACTCCCATTCTGCTGCTCTAGCAATCCTCAGGATCTGCTTCCCATCCCTCCGGCCGATGGCGCCACGTAGGCACTTAACCTGCCCCCCTTCCTATTCCAAAATCTATCCTCTCACAATCGAGTCTCCCAACAGAAGTTGCTTCCTTCTCGTCTTAGAGAAGAGATGGCCATGAGGGGTTATGATCACTGTGTTCTGAATCCTAATGATGCTGGACAGGGTGGTGTATACACAGATGTTTAAGCTGTAAGTGCAAGCAGAAGAAGATGGTACTGTATCTACTCAAATCTCATTGGTTGGCAGGATAAGAGGACCCATTAGACAGCATTACTTTATAAATAGGGTGGCTGGCAAGTAGTGTAGACTACCTGATGAGGTGGTGGAAACTGGCACAGTTCAGGCTTTCAAAACAGGACTGGATAGATTCCTGAGGAAGAATATCATTGAGTATTATACAGCATGAGTAGGGTATTATAGTTGTTTAGAAAATGGGCTAAGAAATTTCCAGGCTCTGATTGGCTGATAGCCCTGGCAAGGTGGGCATCTATCAGTCAACAGAGCCCGGGTATTAAACGTGCCAGGTTGCCACAAGCCTCATAGCAAAGATTAGTGTGCAAATAGAACATTCATTTTGAAACACTGCCATTTTTTTTGTCACTTCTGAGCAGGCAATTTTGAGGCCTATTCCCCCCGACTCAGCATTATGTTAATTAAATGCACAATAAAGAAATCCTAGAGCACATAATAAAAAAATAAAGCACCTAACAGCAACAATCACTGCGATCGTCTGTACTCGTCGTTAAAAGACCAATAGCCATAAACACAGAGCCGTACGTTTGTCTCTCGCTCCACAAAGCCGGATGCTTAATTTCAAGTCCCAAGCTGGCAGTACACATCCCCCAATGGCCTAGAGCACCAGGTAGAGACCCCTTTGAAGTTAGCCATTTCTGTGGTGGAAAGCAGTAGCGCAAACGGTCCAGCTTGCACCAAATTGAATAGATACTGCTCACTAGGAATATAAAAACAAGCTGAAACTCAAAATCACAGTAATTAATTGTATGATACATTTTACAAATACTGGCTTCCTCTACTGACTGCCTCCATTTGCCCCGTCGTACTCTTATCCACTGCAGTTTGCTGCAATCTCTTTGCTTCCTGATTCCCACAGATCAAGCTGGAAACTTTAACTCGGTCCCCGTACCCCAAATTAAAGTGATTGGTAATGCAATGAAATTGAAAACCTGTGCTTTTTTTTTTTCTCAGATAACTAGAGGGAACTTAAACTGTATGTCTTCTTCTGCTGGTAGTGTGTGTGTGTGTTTTGGGGGGGTGATAGCAAACTTGTTGTACGGTTTCTGTTTAACAGTACCTTCCTCTTCCAGCTGTCCCATCTGCGATGCTGATGACTGATCCACACAGCACGGCACCTCCAGACACTGAGCTACAGCCAACTGACCAACCAAAGTTACTACCTGTTCCCACTGAGCAATTAAACATTTTTGTGAAGCCAACTCCTTTTGGACTCGCAACTCTGGCAGAGACTTTTTCTGCTCTTGTGTTTCTTGTGTTGGGGGATTAACCATGACAATTAACCACAACAGACAGTACAGAAGCTGATGTGGGACAAAACTCCCTGTATGCAAAAAAAAAAAATAACTGCAGGTGGAGGAACTATTTTCTTTACAAAATAAATAAAACTCTTAGAGATTTAAATTTTTAACATGAAAATTATTTTCAAAATACAGTGGCCCATTTTCTAAGCGCAATAATACCCAACAGGGTGGGCAGCATTGGGCTATGCCGGGCCTTCCAAGGGCAATAAGGGCCCTTCACCTGCGGCGTCGGGCCTCATTACACTCTGGGCGGTCTGGTAAAGCCCAATACCGCCCACCCTGTTGGGTATTATTGCTTACTGACCAGCTTAGATGTGTGTCCATAGTCAAATTTGGTATAGTCACTACCACTCAGCAAGATGGGCAGGAAAGATGGACCAAAACTCCCTTCTGTCACCACAGTACATGCTTTTTCTATGTACTAAAACAGCAATTATCTCTTATAACAGAAAGGTTGGAATCAGTCATTTACATTACTTATTGACAAGCTGGAACTTTTAAAATACTTTCATCTTTAGATACATACTGTAGTTACATAAACACGTAGCCATTGTCAAAAGATAAAGGCCTACCAGCCCATCTAGTCTGTCCACCTGACTTAACTGCTCTGCTCTGTCACTAGTCCCATCCCAACCCTTAGTCTCTGCCCCCGTCTTCTGACTAAGACCATATGCCTGTCCCAGCCTCCCTTACAAATGCTTACCAATTTGGCACTTACTACTTCTTTCAGTAGTTAATTTCTCTTGTCCACCACTCTTTTCACAAAAATGTTTTCAGAAATCTCCTTTGAATTTTCCCTATGCTAGTAAAGCTGAATTCCCCCTCACCCCTTTATTTGAGATTAAGGAAAAAATGTCCTTGGTCTCTACCCTGTTATCCAGTGTAGGTACTCATATGTTTCTGTCATGTCACACCTTCCCCATCTCTTCTCTAGCATAAACATCTCCTGGCCCTGTAGTTGCTTCTAATATGACATGCCCCCATGTTCATAGCCCATCTTAGTTGCTCTGCTCTATACTGATTCCTTTTTGTCAGAGACTTTCCTCAGATGTGGCCTCCAGCACCTTGAGAAGTATTTCAGGAGTGATCCCATCAATGATCTGTACAGTAGGAGAATTAGCTCCATATTTTAGCTTGATTGTAATTAATCCTGGGTTGGCCCTGAAAAAGTGACCTGGTCTCAGGGGGCCTACCCAGTCATCAAAATCCAATACATAAATAAATAAATAAAAATACCTATTCCATTGATCCTCCTCTTTATGCATCCCAGCATCCTGTTTTCCTTTACCACAGCTCTATTACAGTGTGCTGTGGATTTCAGGCTTTCTGATATCATTGCTTTGTGGTCATTTTACTTTTTAACACATTCCGGCATCACTACCACCCCTGCATTTCATAATGCATCCTTGGGTTCTTGTTCCCAATGTGTATCATCTTGCATTATTTGTATTAAAGCATAGTTACCAGATCATTGACCAGTTCTCCAGCCTACCGAGATCCTCCATTAGTTCCCTTATCCCTTCCTTTGTGTCAGCTCTTGCAGAGATCTTTGTGTCATCTGTGAAAAGTGAGACCATGCCACTTATGCCTTTCCCTATCTCAGAGTTTAACACATTGAAAAGGACAGGACCCAGCAATGATCTCTGTGGTACTCTACTCATAACCTCCATTACCTTCCCATCTGCCTGGATTGGTGGTAGTTCAGGTGGATGTTAAAGATCCCATGGCACTTATCGAAAAGAGTAGGGGAATTTCCCCCGGTATCCTGGCCAAATTTCCCTCATTCACTAAAAATACCACCAACAGCTTAATCTGGTTCAAGGTCAGTTGGCATTCATCTGTATCCCCCTTCCTCAGGTCATGCCTGAAAATAGGCAGGACTTGTCTAGTGCACTTACCCAGTCAACAAAAACTAAATAAATAAATACCTACAAGAACTCCTCATTTACTACAGCCCTTTACATCCTTCCCCTCATCAGTTTTCTTCTACCCTAGTCAACAACTTTTCCTCCACCCTAGTCCCTTAGCTTCTTGACCAGTTTCCTGTGGGGAACTGAGTTAAATACATTACTGAAATTTAGGTATACTAAATTGACTGCCTGTCTGTTATCACACTAGTCACTCAGTCAAAAAAGTCAATGAGATTCATCGGGCAAGTTCACCATCTCATGCACCCATGTTGCCTGGGGTCCTATAGTCCACTTCCTTTTGGGAAGTCCACCATTTCCTCCTTCAGTGTGAATTCTATTACTTTCTAGCTGTAGACATAAGTCTGACTGGTCTAGAGTTTTCTGGCTGATCCTTCCTTCTAGTCTAAACCCCATCTGCTATTCTCCAGCCCCTAGGGTCCACCCCTGTGGCCTGTAAGCAGTTGAGTATGTGTGCAAGTGGAACCACTTTTTCAGTACATCAGCAGCCTCTTCGAGCATCCTATGGTGTAAGCTCTTGGGTCCCATAGATTTATCCACTTTTAGCCCTTTTAATTTTTCCAGCACCCATTCCCCTCTTATAGTACCTATGCTGCTAGTGTACCTGTCCCTTTCCTTTCCTTCATACCCCACATTCCAGCAGCGGCTTCACTTTTTCCCTAGTAAATACTGAACAAAAGTGTTTGTTTAGTAACTTTACTGTACAGTGGCATTCCCAGGATGAAACCCAATTCTGTGAAGATTTGCACAACTTCTGCGATGGCAGCAGACCTATTGAACAGCTATCGTAATTCAATGGCAATTTGTCCCTTTTGTCATTCAGGAAAATGTGGCACTGCCAGGATGAAGTGAATGCCACAGTTTCCTGCATGACAAAGCGGACTAATTGCCATTGAAATTACATTGCTGTACTCAGTAGGTCTGCTGCTGCATACTGCGGAGTCCTTTAAAAGTGGGTTTCACCCTGGGGGACACCACTGTACCTCTGTCCCCCTCCACTCATAATGTAGTATTTACTTAGCCCTTCTGTTCAAAAATGTTCTAGCTACTCCAGTCAGCTACCTTTTTGTTCTGATAGCAAGTTCATAATTTATCCTTACATCCTTCAGATAATCATTACTATCTAATACACTACCAGCATGCCAAGAAAAATAATCTAAAAAAGAATGCAATGTTTAAACTAGATCCCTTCAAAAAAAATGATTTAAACAAGTTAAAAGGGGACCTAGCTTTATCAAATGCTGTCATACTAAAAACCATTCAGTACCACATGATGTTGCAGTACTAATGTTCAAAAATTAAATACAGAAATGGAATATAAAAAGATAATTATTTGTTTTCTGATTTAATTCTCATTTACTGCATTGTATATTTGGTCTTGTATGCAAGTGACGTAAATTATTTTATGCATATTTCTTTCATATATTTTGACACCATGAAGAATTATATGTAATGAATAATTTGTTTATGTTTACTATTACTCTTTCTATGCGGTTATGGTCTTAGCTTCAAGGTTATTGCTTACATTCTGTGGAAAGGCTAGAAATAACTAAGATGAATGAACAAAACTATGCTTTTGACCTTTTGCCTGAAGTTTCCAGATGGATATTTTGTTTGTATTGCTGGAAGGCAGTACATAAAGTAAAAAGATATTAAAGCAAATCTAGAAAGTAATTTAAGAGGTTTTTCTTTCCATGGATTCAGATGAAATCAAATTATTAAGTTCAGACCCACATTCAGTAAACTGCAACAGCTGTGGCCTAACCTGTTGTATCTATTAACTTTCTACTCAAACACAATCTCAGATATTTTCCCCTAAAGTCTGTCTGTTCTAAAGGGGACTCAGAAGCTGCTTTCAGGTGTTCACTTTTCCACAGGACACAGATGGTCATTAATTTATTGGTGTATTTTTTAGAAACTGGAGACAGGAAAATGCACACTGAGACTAGACTCATTTCCAGGTGCATACCATGGGAAGGGTACATTGGAGAAATAATCCAGACAGGTGAAAAACACATTTAGTTTTCAGTACAATGTAGGCAATACAAGTCATAGCAATATCTGACCTACTGGTTTGCATTTCAACTTAAACCTATGGGTGTCTATTCCCCCCATCAACTATAGCAAATCAGTGGGTTGTGTATGGCATATTTTTGTGGTGGTGCAAAGTGGAGCCTTTTTGGCCTCATAACTTGTGCCACCTTCTACAGAGAACAAAAGTTCCAATTTCTTTGCACCAGGTAGCACTGTGTGGGGAAGTAGCAGTTTTCTTATTTTTTTTTTTTTATTTAGATTTTTTGTGTGTGTATTTTTGTCAGACAGTGAGGATTCTTAGTTTGTGTCTTTTGCAGAGTTTGGGTTGGGGTGGTTTGTTTGTGTGTGTGTGTGTGTGTGTGTGTGTGTGTGTTTGTTTGCAGTCCATGTTGTGACCACTCATTCTGTAGAGGTTTTTTTTATTAAGGTAATCAGGATCATGGCCCAACTATTGTTGCCCACCTCTACTTCTTTTTAACTTGACCTTGACTGAGATTTGAAAATGGTTACCCACCAGGAGGTGTTTAAATGGAGAGGAGATCAGGGCAGGAAAAAGTTGGTTGCATTCTGTGGAGATGCATTTGCATATATTTATGGTCCAGTATGGACTGGGAAAGTATATGTTGTCATGTGAAACCCAGTGATGCTGGGGAGAGGTGGCCCAATTGGTGCTTTGAAGTAAAATGTGTTTGCTTGGAGAGTTATTTCTGATATGTTGTACCCACAGATCTATTGCAGCCTACTCACTCAGTGGGCATTTTAAAAGCTGGTCCAAATCTGGGTCAGGAAGACATTCTTACTCACAGTCTTGGTTTTGTATTTAATGGGACTGGCCTGACTGGAAGTGCGCTTTGGCTTGGTAAATCTTCTTAGAGTCTTTTGTTGTTGTTGTTTGCTTCTTTGGTAAATGGCTAAGGCCCACTTAGCACAAGTACCTGTTCTCAGGGGCAACCTAGGAGCACCAGAGAGGTTAAGTGACTTGCTCAGAGTTGCACAGAATGCAAGTAGGTTGTGGGAATCAAACCCAGGTCTACTGGGTGTACCAAGCTCATTCACAGCTCATTACTCTAACATCTAGGCTATTCTGCCAGCCTAGGTTTTCTCTTTCAAATAGCTCCACTTTTTTGATTTAGAGATGGAAGTACCTGGGTTCCATGGGAACCAGAACTTTTTCGGCTAGCATCATTGATACTCAGTGACAGTGTATGGCACCTTGAATAGATCCATACTGTATACCAATCCCATCTGCCTCAGGTCTTTTTTTCCTCCATAATAGAGCACAGCCTACCTCATTAGGGACCAAAACTTTTATCTTTTCATAGATTTTCATCTTGGTCTCAATGCAAAGAAATTTAAATTTATGTACTCTGGAGCTAAGAACCCAAGGACTGAACATAGCCTGGGAGGAGTCTGGGTATCTGCATCACAGGAGGAGAAGGAACTGGGAATGATGATCACTGGTGATCGGAAACACTCCACACAATGTATGAAAGCAACAGCAAAGGCAAATAAAATGTTGGCTTGCATTGCCAAAGGGATCAGCAAAACTGATTTTATACAGGTCATTAGTGAGGCTGTATCTGGAGTTCAGTGTATAGTATTGATGCCTATACCTTAAAAAGGACATAAACTTGCTGGAGACAGTCCAAATGAGGGCAAGAGAAGTGATCATCATGGGCAAGCAGGGTAGGGTGTACAACGAGAGGTTGGAGGCCCTGAGCCAGTACTCCATGGAGGAGAGGAAAGAGTAAGAACATGATTGAGACTTTCAAGTATTTGAAAAGAATAAATAGTTTGGACAAAGAAGGTCTCTCCAAGCTTAGTGGGAAACAAAACATGAGGGAACACAGCCTCAAGTTAGAAGGGGGGAGGCCTAAAACAGAGACTAGGAGGTATTTCTTCACCTAGGGGATGGTGGCATGTTGGAATGTTCTTCTGGAGGAGGTGATTTCATGGAAAACAGTGGACAGCTTCAAGAGAGATTAGGATGAAGTTAAGGTGAAAAAAATGAGTGTCAAGGGAAGGGTGGATTTAGGGAAAGGGTGGATTGTGAGGCAGGGTCAGTAGCTTATGCTGAAGACCTTTCAGTAAGAGTAGACTAGAAAGACCTAATGGCCTTATTCTTGGGTTTGTCATATGTTTGTATGTTTTATGTCTAGTTCTTCATCATGTCACATATTTTTCTGTTTTGTTGTTTTTTTATTTTTTGTTTGTTTGTTTTTTCTGATACTATTTTTAGTATTAATTTCATGGTTGTTTTTGCTGTTATCATAAGTTGTTTCCTCAGTACTGTGCAGTCTTCAGTGCCATTGCAGCCTGCGTTGGTTTTCATTTGTTAGTCATCATGTGTCTTCAACAACCCTGCAGTTTTAAACTCTGGCTTTGAACAGGTTAAGGCAGCTCCAGATGGAGTATTTTAACTTTTTATCTGTTCCCTCTTCTGTAGTACCGCCTCTATAGCTGGCACTGTAAATGGCCACTTTGGGCAGCATAGTACTGATTGGAGATGTTTTGGGCAGTCCCTAGAGTAGCAGACCTGCCACTTAAGGAAAATGATTACTATTTTACGCAGTCTTAACTCTTTGGAGACTAGCATTTTCCCCCTTAGAACTGCATAGTAAACTGATCACTTTTTATACACCACCAAAAATCTCTCCTCTGCACAACTCTACCTAATAAATATATTGTAAGTTACTATTTATCATAAAAAGTATACAACAGTTTGAAGATATTAAATCATGGATTACACAAGGATCTAAAATATTTAAACCATGCATCACGATCACATACAGCAAGGCTGGGAGTGTGTTGCACAAACACACGATAGTACAAAACTAGGGCATCACGCTACTACATTTTTATTTAGTGAAGGAGTAATATAGTATTAAACATGAACTTTACCTGTAATGCCCACATAAGTAAGCTTCGAAATCACATGTCACCTCTTACTCCTAGACAGCGTCATACACACAGAATGGACCCTTTTTGCCTTCATGTGCAATTGTGAATGTATTGGGAGAGTGTCAATGCAGACACTGTGGCAACCTTATGTACAATCCACGTTAGATAGACACCACAGACTATATGTGGTTTTCAAAGTTGTTACATGCCCTATGTAGATAAACACACATTGTGTGCACTGCATGCTCACTGTCCATAAAATGAGGCCATTAGCATGTTGTCCCATCGTGCACTACAGAAAAACAAGTGTTAAAGTCACACCTCTCCCAGAGATATGTACGAAACGAATGATACAGTATGACAAATGAACTTTACATGTGATGCCTGCATAGGTAAGATTCAAAATCATGTATGGCATGTCATACTCCAGTATAGTGCTATGCACCCAAAATGGCCCATTTTGCCATCACTGACCATTATAAATGCATGGGGAGAGTGTCACTGGAGACACTGTGGTAACCCTATGGCACAATCCAAGTGTCACAGATAATACAAACCATAAGTAGTCTTGAAGCTTGCTGCATATCCTACACAGACAAACACACATTTTGAGTGCAGCATGCCCATGGTCCCACAAAGCTGGGCTATTAGCATGCTGTGTCATTGTGCATCACTGAAAAACTAGTGAAAATGGTCACACCTCAACCCGCAATATGTATGACAAGGAATGATATAGTATGAAAAATGAACTTTATCTGTGATATCCACATAAGTAAGCTTGAAAATCATGCATGGCACATCATACTCCCACACAGTAACATTGTGCACAAAATGGACCATTTCGCCATCGAGGGCCACTGTGAACTTATAAGTAGAGTTTCACGGGAGACACTGTGGCAACCCTGTGGCACAATATTGGTAGAATAGACATCCAAACAATAAATGATTTTGAAGCTTGTTACGTGACCAAGACAGATAACTACACACTTTGAGGGCAGCAGGCCCACGGTCCTGTAAAGTGAGGCCATTATCATATTCCACCATCATATGCCACTGAAAACGTAGTACAAATTGCCATACCTTTCCACACAATATGCACAACAAGGAATAATACAGTACCAAAATTGAATGATGCCTGTGATGGCCACATAAGCAAGCTTCGAAATCATTTGTGGCACATCATACTCTCATACAGCACCAGGGGTACAAAATGGCCCAATTTCCATCATGTGCCATTGTGAATGCATGGGAGAGTGTCATGGGAGACATGATGGCAACTCACTGGCTCAATCCAAGTGTCATAGACAACACAAGCCATACATGGTTTTGTAGCTTGTTACATGGTGTATGTAGATACAAACATACTTTGAGTAAAGGATGCTCATGGTCTTGTAAAGTGAGGCCATTGGCATATCATGCCATCCTGCATCACTGAAAAACTAGTGCAAGTGGTCACACCTCAAACTGCAATATGAATGGCAAAGAGTGCAACAGTACCAAAACTGAACATTACCTGTGATGCCCACATAAATAAGCTTCAGAATCATGTAAGGTACATAATACTGCCACATAGCACAGTGCACGTAAAATGGCCCATTCTGCAATTATAGGCAATTACAGACCGCTGCAAATGCACTGGGAGAGTATCATGAAAGACATTGTGGTAACCCTATGGCACAATCCAAGTGTCATAGACAACACACATCATGCATGGTTTTGAAGTTTGTTGCATGCCCTATGTAGCTACTAACATACTTTGATTGCAGCATGCTCGTGGTCACATAAAGCGAGATCATTACTGTGTTGTGCCATTGTGCAGCATTAAAAAAATTAGTGTAAATTGTCACAACTCTCCCCGTGATCAGTACAAGTAATGATACAGTGCCAAGTATGAACATTACCTTTGATGCCCACATTGATTAGCTTCAGAATCGTGTATGGTACATCATACTTCCAGCTGCCCCCACAATATACTGTATATGACAAGGAACAAAACAGTGCCAAAAATTAGCTTTACTTGTGACGTCCATGTAAATATGCTTCAAAATCACAAATGACACATTATATGCCCAGACATCCCCTTGTACACAAAATGGTCCATTTCGCCATCACAGACCGTTTTGAATATATTGGGAGAGTGTCCCAGGAGATATTGTGGCAACCTTATGATTTAATCCAGGTGGCATAGGCAACACAAACAATAATTAATACATTTCAAAAAATCCATGACATTCTGATGAAATTCAGTGAATTTTAGTGGAATTTCACAGAATTCCATTGAAATTCTGCTAATTTTGAATTTTATCATTCAGCACAGCTCTACAGCAAACAGCTCAAATTATCTGCCAAACTGATATACTGTATTTAACAATATGACTTACAATTGCTCTGACTGGCTCAGTTTATTGCAGTGGCCAAGGGAAAGTAAGTCATTGATGTTTGAGCATATAGACACACTGGCAATCTTAAGGAGACAATCACAGCTGGTGTGTATATATGTTTGCAGGCGCCAGGGAGTTAAAAGGCTGACTTTTTATTAGAAGTGCGAATTATAAATTCAGTGCTTAAAAAGAGGTTTCTAGCCGGTCTGGTGGCATTGAAGGTTGAGGCACTGGATGCCTTACCTCGAGCCATTCTGGCAACCTGGGTTCGAGAATAACCTAGGGTAATCAGGGAGTCAGCATGAGGGGGAGAGACTAGGATCAAGCTGCCTAATGGCAGCTCTCCTTCCCAGAGAGGTTGTCACCCCCACTAGTTCCACCATTGCCAGGTGAAGGTCCAGTGATGGCGTAGGCAGTGACAGGAAGGGAAGGAGGGCACCTTGTAGCACAACTTGTGCATGCCTCCACAGGCATGTGTTCATGCTAAGATGGGGATGGGCAAAAAAAAAAAAGGGGTACAAAAAAATCAATAAAATACTAATTTAAAACAAAAAGAGGTTTCTGTGCAATCACAAGGTTGTGAGTGAAAAAACAGAATTTGATAGCAGGAAAGGACCGCTTGGCCCACCCAGTCTGCCCAAATGGTCTCTGCCTAGTCTGTCTCCACAGACCCTAACTGGTCTGAGGTGACCCTCCCTCCTCCCTGCCTATTTACTGTTATTACCCTATAGTAGTAATGCCAAATTTGTCAAGCAATGTTTAAGGATTTTTGAAACTCTGTATTTAGAATTGTGAAACATTTTGTCAGGGATATTTTGTTTGCTAGTTTGCTTTCTGCTACCAGAAGAGGGCACTTCCATTTGATAGGCTAGTTGAAAATCTAGTAGATGGTACTTGAGTACTGTGATAGGAACTGGCCTCTTTCTCTAGGTATTACAGAAAGAATTTGAGGATTTTTTCCCTAAATCTTATGAGGGATAAATAGGCAATCTCACAAAATTGCTTGACAAATTCTCTGATAGTACTGTATGTCTATTCCAGGAATGCTAGAAGCCCCTTACTGTTTTTGCTTATATCGTTACTGCTGGCATTCTGTTCCAGGTGTCCATCACTCTTTTAATGAAGTAGTACAGGTAGTGTTTCTCCCTGCTCTCCCCATTCAAGCCACCGGCACAGCCCTCCTCTCTCCTTAATGGACAGCAGCCCACTGAGAAGTCAATGACTGAGCACGTGCACATACAGCACGCTCTCATTCATTAACTTCTCAGTGGACTGCTGGCCATGGAGGAAGGAGGAGCATTGTGCTGGTTGCCCACTCCATTTTGGAGTGGGGAGAGCGGGGTGGGACATTTCCTGTTAGGGTGGAGGGGGCCACTAGACCACCAGGGAATAAGTTAAAAATAAATTAGGTGAGTCACGTGATGTAGCCTACCACTTAGCAGCTCCAGAAACAGGCTCCAGCTACCCTCAATTAAAACTTCATATTTTTGGTTACATCTGCCATAATTTTGGCACTTGTAAGTCTCCGACATTTGTTGGGGAGCCAGAGAAGATTATTGTGGCAGAAATCCAGAGTTATGGAAGTGGAAATGAAGTCAGCACTGCCAAAACATACCTCACCACCCACGCCAGAAAAAAATAGCAAGAAAACCGAGGCCCAGACCTCTTCCAGTAGATGCTTAGCTACTACTACACTGGAGCAAACCCCTTTAACAGTGGAGTGGTTTTTAGCTGAATTCCAGCAATTCCGAGAGGAATTAAGATCACCTATCTCTGAATTCAAATCCACGGCACTGGCTATTTAAGATTTAACTAAGAGAACCAGGGACAATGAGGCTCGAATTATATCACTAGAAAAGAGTAGATTGAGTGGATCCTGAACTGGTGGCAACAAGGCAAAAGATGGCCCATTTAGAGGGAAAGGTGGAAGATCTTAAGGGTCAGTGCTGAAGGAACAATGCAGTCATCATCAGTCTTCCAGAAAAAGAAGAAGGCTCTCATCCTATACTGTTTACTCAAAAGTTGATTATCAAACTAGTGGGCCCTTCTCCATATGGCCCCAACTATGCCATCAAGAGAGTGCACCAAGCTTTATGCCCCATGCTAGCAGCAGGTGCAATGCCTCATTTGTTAATTTTTCAATTCCTGAATTTCCTCAAATGGCAGCATTCCTTAAATAAAGTCAAGGAGCTGCAAGAGGTAAAGTGAGATGGAGCTAAACTGTGGGTGACCCAGGATCTACTGGCCTCAGTCCGCCAATGCTGTGCTTCACTCCACCCCATTGTCACTAAACAAATTGCAGCAGGCATCAAGTTCAGGATGGGGTACTTCACCCTATTTCAGGTACAGATGTCGGGTGCCTGGTGCAGCTTTGAATACTCAGTAACAGCTGCCGCCAAATTACAGAAAACCCTGCCAGAATTATTCAAAGACCACTGAATAGCTGTGTACAAGACTTGGCAATGCTCAAAATGGGTAAGTGGCACTGTTTTTGGCAAGATATTGTGAACATGATTTCCACGATGGTGGACTTTTCCCTTGGGGAAGTTTATTCATTAGACTATACAACTGTTTTTTTGGACTCCCCCCCCCCCACTCAGATGCAGTAAATCACCATGCTGACCACAATTTGCTTGAGGAATGAAATCTCTGAACTGATTCCACCAGCAGCAGTTGGGAGAGTGAATGAACGCAATGAAGAGTATGACTGTAAGTTCTTATTTCAATTATGTTTGATTGCTGTGGTGGGTGGTGAACTTTGTCAACATTAGTAGAGAAGAGAAAGTGGAGTCGATTTCTCCTGCTTTGGTGTGTTATCTCCTTGGCTCCTGCTGGAATATAGCATGAAAATATTGATAAGAGCAGGTATATCTAAGGTGATCTACTTTTTAGGAAGCTGGTTTGCCCATTGATGGAGCCTGGAGGATCTGCAGTTCAGAAGGAGCCTGGAGGATCTGCAGTTCAGAATTATGCATCTCTGGGGAGCAGGTTCAGGGAATAACCCTGGGACTTTTTGTTTGCTCTGAAACAAGTAGAGGGAGTCTGAATGTTGACTTTGAGGTTCACCATTATGTGAATTTTGCCTCAGCCTTGTTGCCCCCTGTCTATTAGATAGACGAAGTGAGTGTGATTTACCAAAGAGAGCAACCCTACAGTGGTCAAGCAGCACCCAAGAACTTTCTATCGACTAAAGTAGGATTTATATATGGACTACAGTTATTGAGGCTGAATAAATGTGTGCCTGATCAGGCTTAATAAGCAAGAAGTATTGCTGTTAATGTATGTTGCCATTTAGTTTATCCCCTCGCCTGCAGTTGCTACTAGTTCTATATTTGTTTAATAGGTTTAGGGGATATTAGGAATGTTACTGTTCACTATAACAATACGATGGGTGGGGGAAGAACCCCTTCTACTTGTGTATGCACTTAGTTACTGGTGATTTAAATCAGAGGAGAATGCATTCTTTTAGATAAAGTTTTAATTTTGGGGGTTGGCTGGGGGATATGGACAGTGGGTGGTGAGACTGTTCATCATGGGCCATAGAGTTTATAAGTTGGTGGGCAGGGGGAAGGGTCCTCACTATATCATGTTGTTATGTCAAATAATCTTGTGTTCATGTATTAGAGGAGGGCTAGAGAATTATGGTGTTCTTTCCTGCTACAGTTCTTTACTCCAGTTACTGCATGGTTTATGGGGTTTCTGTGGGGTGGGCTGTGTTGGGTGGTTGGGTGGGGTGTGGGGTGAATGGAACTCTGGGGGGGTTGGCATCACAGGGGTTATTAGTACTATGGGTTACGCCTACAGTTGTGCCACATGTAATTTCTACACACAGTTAAGCAATAAGTATGGCTAGCTATCTGAATACAATCACATGGAATGTTTGAGGGACCTAAAATAAAACCAAGACACATCAAATTATTAGGCATCTCCAGCATCTCAAAGGAGATATATTACTTTTAAAAGAGATGCATTTATTAGACAGTGAGGCTAATTTGTTACGGAGACAGTATATTGGTCAGGTTTACACAGTGGGAGACAGCACACAGAGTAGAGGAGTGGCTGTATTGCTCTTGCAGAAAGTCCCCTTTGTATGTACACAGTACATTCTGGACCCATGTGGGTGATATTTATTTCTTAGGGGGACTCTAGACTGGGTGGAAGTTTTCTGGGAAGTGTTTATGGACCCATTGTGGATATCCCCTCCTTCTTTATGGAGTTGGTCTTCATATTGTTTCCCTTCCTATCTTTTTGGGGTGGACTGGAACCTCCTGTTTACTCCAGATCTGGACAGATCAGATAGGTGACAGAGTGGACTATCTCTGGCTCAGTGATCCCTACGGGACCTTACAGACCATCTGGGTCTCTGTGATCACTGGTGAATGTTGCACCCTGACTCTAAAAAATATACATTCTGTTCAATGGTGCACGGAACCTCATTCTGTATTGACTATTTTCTTGTAAACCAATCACTCCTGACACATGTGCTGGGTTGTGGGCTGGATCCTGGTGTAATCTCAGATCACTCCTCAGTATGGTGTAGGATCTCATTTTCCTCTTTTCAACAAAAGAAACCATACGGAAAATTAACAATCAGATATTAAAAGAGGAGTGGGTGATTACCCACATATCAACCTGTATTGACCAATGTATCTTCTGAATTATCAATCTGAACTCAACAGGTAATCCTGATATGGAATGGGGTGTGTTGAAGTGTTACATTAGAGGGGAACTAACATGATTAGCATCCACTAGAAAGCGTAAATGAGAAAAAAGGTGTTAGACTGCCTATCCCATATTAGAGATCTAGAAGCTCATCTCTCACCCAATACTAGGGATGAAGTTTGGCAGGAACTTACCGGGCTCCAGGATGAGTATAGTGAACTTCTGCATGAGAAGGCAGAACTTTTTATCTTGAGAACCCATGCAACTTATATAGATCAGGGTGAAGAAGCCGGATGGTTACTGGCCATTCGGGTTAAAAAACAAGATGCATCACGGATCATAAATATCATTTGTTCCTCAGTAGATGGGTCCCTTATAGTCACCCTGAAGGATATTGCATCAGAATTTGAATTGTACTACCGTGATCTTTATAGTCCGATGTCTGCCCTCCCCTCCATGCAGATGGTGGATGACTACCTCTCTGCCATACCACTTCCCACCTTGTCTGGTGCTCAAAAAGAATTGCCGGTGACACCATTCACTGAGGCTGATATTCTGAGGGCAATTCATGCCTTGTCACTGGACAAGTCCCCAGGACCAGATGAGTTATCGCCTAACTGTTACAAGGTGTTCACAGACAAATTGATGCCCTGGTTGCATAAACTGTTCCAGTTTATCCTATCCTCAGAACCTCTGAATAAAAGGTTATTTTAAGCTCTGATAGTTGTGCCTCACAAATCTGAGAAAGAGGCTGAAAAAGTTACAAGCTATTGGCCAATTTCACTTTTGAATTATGATATCAAAGTATTAGCTAAACTTTTAGCGGATAGACTCGGCCGAGTGCTACCATCCTTAATAGGTCCAGATCAGGTTGGTTTTATGGCAGGATGCTCTTCCTCAGATCACATACACAAGCTAGCTCACATTTTCTCCCTGTCTATGGACTCTGATTACTTTGTGGTGCTTATGTTCCTGGATGTGGAGAAAGCCTTTGATCGGGCTGACTGTCAATTTTTGTTTCTGTCACTACATCTTTTTGGATTTCCCCCACAATTTGTCCAATGGCTACATGCCCTATATTTGAATTCTAGTGCATGACTATATTGTAATGGTGTCTTCTCATCCCTTATATTCTGGAACTAGGCAAGGCTGCCCCTTATCGCTGCTGTTGTTTAAACTTTGTCTAGAACCTTTACTTATCAAACTCAAAGAGAACCCATTGATCCAGGGCATCAGGTTGGGTACACACAAGGTGAAATTATCAGCATATGCTGATGACATATTATTGTACCTTTCACACCCCTATTCCAGCTGTACTGGAGACATTCAGGGAATATAGTCTGCTCTCCAACTATAAGGTAAACTTAGACAAAACCTCAGTTTTTCCTTTGAATTCCAGAACACTTAAAAGTGATGTACTTGAATCTGGGTTAAATTGGTCTTCTAAAAGTCTTAAATACTTAGGTATAAATCTGGCCAGGAGTGATCTCCGATTACAGCAACTTAACCTTGTTGCAATACTACAGGTAGTGCAACAGGATCTAGCACATTCGAAAGGTTTACCTTTGTCCCTTTGGGGTTGTATCAGTTTAGTTAAAATGAATATTCTCCCAATTCCTTTTTACCCGCTTAATTTGTTGAATGTGTGGCTGCCCCTTACCTGGATGAGGGAAAGTGGATGCTATCATCACTGATTTTATTTGCTTGGACAAACATCCAAGAAGAACATACCATAAAATGACAGACCCCAATGGCCAGGGTGGTCTTAGATGTCTGCACTTTGATTTATATTACTGGGCAAGCCAGGCCAGTAAATATTTGTTCTGGCTTACAATGGACAAGGCTTTGAGCACACTCTCATATGTGCCTATCTTGCTTACTATGGAAAAGGAGCTAACTGCCTC
Organism: Neoceratodus forsteri; assembly: GCA_016271365.2. Taxonomy (NCBI): domain Eukaryota; kingdom Metazoa; phylum Chordata; order Ceratodontiformes; family Ceratodontidae; genus Neoceratodus; species Neoceratodus forsteri. The sequence goes on along the minus strand of CM028133.1, from coordinate 597,915,475 downwards.
TGCTGGAGTGTTCCCAAATGCCTTTATGCATAATAAACCAAGGGATCTACCTCCTGGCCTGCACAATTCCTTGACTGAGGTTGCAGTTAGGATATACTCCCAGTTATGTTCCTTTCTAAAATATAAACATAACCAAGACCTTCCTCAACCACTTCTAGGTAACCCTAATTTTAAAATAAGTGGTAGGCCCATACCTATCTCTTGGATTCCATATCTGGTCTTGACAGGAGTAGGAGGCCTGTTAAGGGATGGGGTATGTCTCACTTTGGGAGAGATTATGCAGGAGTATATAACAGAGAGAGTCCTCATTTTTAAGGTCTTTCAACTCTGTCATATGTTGCTGCATGACCTAGAGACTCCCTTTGAGGATATAGGTGCTGGAAAATGTTTGCAGATGCTTATTCAACTGGCCATATTGCCCCATGCTGTGTCTAAAATATATGCTAGCCTATATGAAAGAGTTCTCTTCCATAGATGGTGTCTCAGGGTATTGGGCCTTGCAATTCCCATATAGTTGGAGATTGACTGGGATAAAGTATGGAAAATTTGTCACACAAGATTGATTGAGGATTATGCAATTTCAACTCCTTAATAATATGTACCTTACTTAGGTCAAACCTTTTAAAATGGTCAGAGCTCCATCTCCCCAATTGGGATGCGTTTTTAAAACAGGATTTGTTTGCTAGGGATGGTATGCACTTGAATAAGCATGGGAAACATATTTTTGCAAACAGACTAAGAAAACAAATTGGTTATTGTTTAAACTAAGAAATGGGGGGCACCTACTTTCATAGACAACAAGACTAGCATGGTTGTTTTAAACTCACCAGATTGGAACTTTTTACTTATTGACGCTAGGAGTTTAAACAATAAGTTTGATGAGCTAATGTATACCCTGATTCAATTGAATATTCATATATGTGCAATAACCAAGACATGGTGGCAGGATACTGATACATGGGAAAAGGATATTACAGGCTACACATTGTTCCATAGGGATAGAATTGGTGCTGGGGGGTGGCATTTTATGTTTCAGACAGTATTACGACTGAAAATATTGAAATAACCCAATGGCCTAGTATTGAAGCCTTATGGATTAAAATTCTCCCAAAGACTGGTGAATGTATTAACTTAGGAGTAGTTTACAGACCCCCATCTATTACCCAGGGTGATGATGCCCAACTATTAGAATTTGTAAATAAGTTTTTATCAACATCTAGTGCCATACTTATGGGGGATTTAAACTTACCAGGTATAAATTGGGATACACTGTATACAAATACCCTTACTGAAAACAATTATTTGGAATCATTCCTGGATTATAATATGGAAGAAATAGTAAAGATAAACACTAAGGATGAAAATATTTTAGGTTTAGTATTGAACAACTTGGTTACTAATATAACTAATTGTAAGGTTATTCCCCCACTTGGATCCAGTGACCACTCCATGGTTTATTTTACCTATAAAATTAACTTGGAATATGACCCTAGTAGTATTTCAATATATAACTTTAAAAAGGCTAATTTGGGGATTTTCGGAATGAAATGGCAAATTGGGATTGGAAATCGGACTTCATGCATAAGACACTTTCGGAAATGTGGCAGACCTTAAATAGTAAATTAACTATTACCACAAAAAAATATATTCCCCAAATAAAGAAAACAGAAAATAAAAAACCTAAAACACCTTGATTGAATGCAACAGTTAAAACACGTATTAAAAATAAGAACAGGGCATTCATAAAAGTGAAATCAAGTGGTTCTCAAAATAACTGGGCAGATTATAAACACCAATGAAAGTTATCAAAAAATAGTATTATAAAAGCAAAACGCGATTATGAATACAGGTTAGGTATAAATGTTAAATTTAATTTAAAAACTTTTTATACATATATAAATAAAAAGAGGGGAGGTGCACCTGTTATTGGCCCAATAAAACACCCTAATAGTGATTTACTAACTGATAAATTGCAAATGGCTACTGCTTGTAATAACTATTTTACCTCTGTTTTCAATAAAAAAAGTAGCCCAATCAAAAGTCACAATAAGCAATTTACAACTAAACAATATGTAATTGAGAAAACGGAAGTGGAAAAACTACTTTTGAGATTAGATGCCAATAAATCATCTGGTCCCGATGAACTCCACCCTTGTATATTGAAAGAATTGGCATTTCCCTTATTTGGTCCAATAGCTGCTCTCTTTACAAAATCTATTACAGAAGGAGAAGTTATAGACGCATGGAGACAGGCCACAGTTATTACCATTTTTAAAAAAAGATCCAAACAAAATGTTGCTAATTACAGACCCATTAGCTTAACACCTGTTTTGAGTAAGATTCTTGAGGGCATAGTAAAAAGTCACATAGGGAACATTATGCAACCTGATACTGCACAGCATGGTTTCGTAAAATCTAGGTCATGTATGACAAACCTGTTACATTTTTATGGTGGCATCAGTGAGTCACTAGACAGAGGTGAAGCTGTGGATGTTAATCTTCTTGATTTTTCTAAGGCCTTTGACAAGGTACCACATGGTGAACTAATAGATGCAAGTAAAAAAATGGGCTTAGATGGGAATATTACCAAATGGATTGAATCTTGGTTGACCGAGAGAGCTCAACAAGACTGTATAAAGGGCTATTATTCAGAATATGAACAAGTCACTAGTGGGGTCCCTCAGGGTTCTGTTCTGGGCCCCTGGCTCTTCAATATTTATATCTCTTCATTAACTTCATCAACGGATGCCTGGTTAACCAAATTTGCTGATGATACCCTTATTGGCTACACAATTAATAAATCTGAAGATGTAATTACCTTACAATATGCCTTAAGTGAATTAGCAAGTTGGACAAAGATAAAGAAACTCATGTTTAATATAGACAAATGCACTGTGATGCACTTTGTGAAGAATAATCCAAGAGCAAATTATACAATGGGTGGTAGATTGCTTGAGGTTGTTGAAGATGAATGTGATTTGGGAATCAGAGTAAAAAATGTTTTAAACTTTGGTCTATATTGTCAACAAATAATCAAAAAAGCTGGGGGCATTCTGCATTGTATAAATAAACACATAAAAAGTAGTAGCAATTAGGTCCTGCTTCCCTTGTATTCCTCGCTTGTTAGGCCTCACCTGGAGTACTGTGCCCAGTTTTGGGCACCAGGAGATAGGGGTGCTATAAATGCGTTAGAGCGAATCCAGAGAAGGGCAACTAAAAAAATGGATGAAGTATGTGGTTTAGAGTATGAAGATAGACTCACCAAACTCAGACTTTACAGTCTGGAATATCACAGATTTAGGGGAGATTTATGTTTGGTGTATCAAGCCCTACAAGACAATAGTTTATGGGATACCTTGGGATTAGTATTTAGAGAGGTGGTTTATGAAACCAGGGCTCATCCATTACAATTAATGGTAGAATGCTGTAGAACAAAACAGAGAAGTTTATGGTTCTCAGTTAGAGTGTGTAGAATATGGAATGGCCTACCACTTTTAGTAGTAGCCAGTGAAAGTATGTATTTATTTAAAAATCAATTGGATACCTTCTTGAGCACAAAATTAATAAAGGAGTACAATTAATAAATTGGTGAGCAACATGGACCATGGTCTTTTTGGCTCTGTTTTACCTATGAAATATATGAGGTACCAACATGCAGATGGTTCCCTCTTTTCTATTTTTTGGGAATGCCCCAAAGTAGCTTCCTTGTGGTCACTCTTCAGACAAAAGGCTGATCCATTGCTGTGTATCCATGGGCTCTTCACAACGGAAGTTTGCCTAGTGGGTGATTATGCAGGGATTGTCCATAAGTGCAGATACTATATGGCTATAATTGCCTTATCAGTTAAGAAATTAGTGCTGTGCCGTTGGCAAGATGTAGAAAATATTTCTTATGTTGAATGGTTACAAGAGCTACTTCTCAGGGTTTGTACTGAGCAGATGATTGTCAGCCTGCATAACTGCCTTACAAGGTTTGATAAAAACTGAGGCAAGCTGCATACCCTTTACTCATTGCAAGCCAATTCAAGTAATACTGTCTAAATTGGCAAGACACACTCCTCAAGTGTATTACCATTCTGATGCTGGGAGGAGAGGGTGGATGGTTGGGGTGGGAGGGGGGTTATTGTTGTGAATGTCTGCATTTTGTCATTGAATGCAATCTGTTGTGTATTTAATGTGAAAATCAATAAAGCTGACTTAATTTAAAAAAAGTTCAAAAAAATTATTGTATTGGAGATCAGGATTTAAGGATAGGGAGGTGGGTTCACCACCACTAGGCCACCAGGAGAAAACAAAAAATATTTTACTTATATGGAGATAGGAATGGCAGCCATGGGGGGGAGGTTAACTGACTGATTAATACTATCAGGATACAGGTGGGTGTTTGGGTGGGGGAAGGGACTGCTAACCAATGGGTTTCTTTTTTAAAATAAACATTGAGCGGGCAGGTAGTTGGGTAGGGGGAGGGACCACTAGCCACCATGGCATAGTGACTTTTAAAGTACACTTCAGGAGGGTAGATGATCGGAAGGGGAGGGACTGATAGCCACTGTGGGAGGACAGGTATTGACATCGGGTGGGGGAAGGGACCATTAGCCACAGAGGGGGGTTATTTAACATGGTTGGGAAGGGTGGAACAGGGCAAAATTTTGCCCCAAACTTTCAGAAGTTTTCTGAACCAACACAGGTGGAAGAAGATCAGGAACTTCAGTGAAAGTTGCCACATTTCGGCGAAAGTTAGATTAAGGCAGAAATGGCAACATTTGTACACCCCTGCTTTGAATCCCACATCTAGGCTGCTCATTTTTTTTTACCAGTCTCCTGTGTGTCATAGAGTCAAATGCCTTCCTGAAGTCCAAATAGGCTATGTCAGCTGCACTTTCCTGATCTATTTCCCCTGGTCACCAAGTTTAAGAAATAAATCAGATTAATCTGGCGTGACAACACCCCTCAAAATCCATTGTGCCTTTGACCTGTAGCCCACTGGATTCAAGCTACTCTACTAGCCTTTCCTTTAATATGTGTTTCAATAATTTCCCCACCATTGATGTGAGACTGACCAGCCTATAGCTGCTAGCCTTCTCCCTGCTGCCACTATTATGGATCAGGACCACATATGGTCTTCTGGAACCATACCTGATTCCAGTGAGCTATTGAATCTATTAAATAAGGCCATCAGTAGTGCAGCAAGCATGTACATTACTTCCTTTAGTACTATTGAGTTTATTCTGTCCAGTACCATGTCCTTGTCCACTTTCAGAGTTGAAAGTCCTTTAGAACTCTTTTTCTCTGAAGATAAAATATTGCTCTTCTGTGAAAAAAGGTGCCTATCCCATAAATAAGCAATAAGGCATGATGGGGTGTGCGTGGAACACATTTTACTGCATGACTAGGGGTGTAATAAGGCACAAGGCTGAAGGCTGAGTGACTTTAGATGCTGGCCCTGTGGTACAATGTATTCCAGAGTGCCTTAATGTGCTTATAAAATGGGTTCCTTTTTTTAACTTTTTACAGTTGGGAAAAGCATGTTTATATGTAGAAACAATAGATTTGCTTGTGTTCATTTATGACAAATAGTCCTTCTGCTCACTACAAATGAAGTCATTGATAATGTAATTGTATAGTTACCTACTTTCTTCTTTCTGTTTTCCCCACATTCAAGATATGGAATGTTTACCATGGAATGTTTTCCCTGGAATACGTGGATTCAAGATTCTGCTCAGTTCCACTGACAGAATTTTTCTTTCCAGTACATTGTACACATTAACAACAAAGGCCTTTGTTACAGTCAGAGATTCAATTATCTCACTATCAGGGCATGAAGAATGATGAGCAGGTAAAGACAGAAGGAAGTTTTTTCACTGTTAGAAAAGAAACAGTTGTAGCAAAACTATAAACAATACTCATTGTTTAGCATGTGTTTATGTATGTAAGAAGAGTGTGATGATCAGAGGTTCCAGACTCTTCACTGCTGAGCAGACCTTTTTTTAACCATGTATAAACCATATTTTACACATAAATAAGAGCCAATCAGATTACATGATTTTACCGTGCAATTTTATAAAACAGATTATAAAATGGCGGGGTAAAATATGGTTTACACGTGGTTAGAAAAAGGACTTGGCAGCAGTGAAGAGTCTGGATCCTAGATCAGTGGATATTTGGAACACAGACATTTCAGTTAGCCTCCTACAGCCAGAACTGATCTTCCACCACAAACATGGCTGCTACCTTTACACTGTAAAGAAAAAATACTTCAACTGGGCCCTAAAAATCATACTACCTTAAATAAAAAATAAAACAAATTAATTAAATGTTGCTTCCCTGATTATCACACTCTCCTTACATACATAAACAAATTAGAAACAATAAATATTGTTTATAGTTTTCACTAGGACTGTTTCTTTGCTGACAGTGAAAAATTCCCCTTCTATCTTTATCTGTTCATCAGGGAACTCTCTTTGTCTTGCCCTGACAGTGAGATAATTGAGTCTCTGGCTGTAACAAAGACCTTTGTTGCCTGTGTGTACAGTATGTTAGGAGAGAAACATTCTGCCTGTGGAACTGAGCAGAATTTTGAATCCATGTATTTCATGGTAAACATTCCATGATAAACATTCCATATCTTGAATGTGAGGAAAAACAGAGAAAAAAATAGGAAGAAGAAAGTAGGCAATAATACAATGACATCATCAATGACATCACTTGCAGTGGGCAGAAGGACTATTGTATCACAAATGTTCACAAGTAAGTCTATTTTTTCTACATGTAAACATGCTTTTCCCAACAGTAAAAAGTGAAAAAAAAGGAGTCATTTTTATAAGCATAATAAGGCACTCAGAGATGTGTGTAAAACATATTTTACAGCATGTCCAGTGGCTGACGTCATTTGGCCTTTGGCCTCATGCTTTACTACACCCCTCGCCATGTTGTAAAATATGTTTTACACACACCCCTTAGTGCCTTATTGAATACATATGACCATTGCCTCTGAACCAGAAGGAAGGCCATCGCAGTAAGATTGCTTTGGTTCTTTATTGTAGTATATGGTAACTTATCCTAGTAACAGTGTAGAATGGTTTAGTCCACATCCCCCTGCAGTTTTAGGCTAATGGTATGTCTTGGGTGGAAACTGGGTTTTAGAAAGTGCACGAGCAGATTGTAGTAGTGGTTCTGCTGAGGCCTGCTGATCTATCTAATGTATGTTTGTTGAATAAACCTCAGAGCTGTTAGAAGTTACTTATGGTGTCCAGTCATTCTTAAAACCAGCAATCCTGTAAGAAGCAACTAAAGTGAAATATTATATTTATAACAACATAACTTGTCAGAAGTAGAAACCCAGGAAACAAAGTCAAACACACACCAACTAATGGCAGACTTTGATGTTTTGGATGCCTCAGCTCAAGCAGCAAAAGTAGTAGCAGGTATCTGTGTTTGTATGTGTAACACCCCTCTGGGGCAAGAGCCTTATCTGGAGTCCCTGCTTGCCATTCCAAACTTTGCCAGCTGTCTTCTTGGTCACTCCAGCCCCAAGTCTGCCACTGGTAATGGGGACCTGTGGAGCAGTCAGGAAAACCACCACACTTGCAGCTCCAGCATGTATGTTTTGGTGCTGGAAGCACCTGTCCACCAAGAACTGCATCGGCAGCCAGCCAGAATCATCTTTGGTGTGCTACACCCCCGGGGACTTTAGTCAACATGGGGAGGGGCTCAAAGGCACTGGGGGGAGAGAGAGAGAAGGATTTGGACATTTGGTGCACTGCGCCTTTAAGACAGCATTGCCCTGCTGCCACACAGAGACTGCAGCAATACGGGGACCGGGGGGCAGAGAACGGAGCTCCTGGGGAGCATGGGAGCCAATTCTACTCCACACTATCACCAGATAACACCCCAGAGGGGCTGCAACTCAATTCCGGGTAGCACATTTGAAGGGGCAATCCCAAAACAATTAAAATAAAGCTTTTGGAGCCCAGGGCTCCATTCACGCAGAAGGGGCCACAATCTTATTGACCCATTACCCAGACAACAGCCAATCAGAAGGAGCAAGGCAAAGCACTGAATTATGGGAGAATGATGCAACAGGGTCCTCCCAACCAGACTGGTGGGCAATGAGAGGGTAGAACAGAGCAGCAGGATTGATAGATAGCCCTGTCTGCCCAATGAGAAGTGGTAGAAAATGAAAAAAGCTTGTGAGCCCTTGAGAAGCATGTGGAAGTTCGGCTGGGACACCATGCACTGCAGTGCTTACATGCTGTAGTGAGCAAGGTCTTTCCCAGGCCTGTTCCATATGGGTCCTCCCCAGGGCCCACTCCTCAGTAGTTTGTTGGATCCTTCCCAGGGCCCACTTCTTAGTAGTTAGGTCTGTCCTCCCCAGGGCCAACTCCTTGAAAGTTCTGTGGGCTCTTTTGTGGGCTTAAATCCATCAGAGGGAGAATGCCGAATTGTTTGTGCCAGAAGGGCACCCATCAGAGCTGAAGTTTTTGTTCCAAAAGAGTTCTTCCCGAAGAGTTACTGGAGTTCTCCACAGGGATCATTCAGAAGATTCTTGGTAGTCTTCCCCAGGGCTCTTTCATTGTGACCGTGCATCTGGATTCACCCATTTATAGAGACTGCATCCTGTTCAGGCCATGTTTGAGCCAGGTAAGGGATCAGCTGGCCTTTGTCAAGTAGGGTGAATCAGGGAATGGGGAGCTGTGGGCATGGGCCAGAGTGCCTGTGTACTCTTGACCCTTTGGTGGAGTCAGACCCTTGGGTTGCTTCTGGGATCTGGGCCCCTTGGTAGCTGGGAGGCCATTGCACAGTGCTCCTGTATCCTGGGTATGATTCTGAAGAGCTGTGACCAGAGAAGTAGTGCCAGTAAGGTTTTGCATGCAGAGAAATGTGAGCCAGAAGGGCATAGTAGAAAAGAGGTGTGAGTTAGAAGAGCTGCATTTGAAGAGTTGAGCCAGAAGGGCTGACACTTGGGAGCTGATACAGAAGAGCTATGTTCATCGAGGTGTGAGCCAAGAAATGCTGAATTGTTGTCACCTGTTCAAAAGAATCCAAGGCTTCAGGGCTGCTTTTCTGCTCCTGTGTGCTGTTCCCTGCTCCTCCTATACCACCATTTTTCTTCTGGTCTGCTGCATCCAAGGGTCACATGAGTTGCTGGCATTGCTGGCTGAATTTTCTGTCCTCCTTGTTTGGACTTCAAGTGGAGTTTCAAGTTTGTTCAAAAGTCCAAGCAAGTTTGTTGAGACTTAATTTCTCATTAAATTTGTGCTAGCACACTATGGCCTGTTAGGATTTCAAAATGCAAGCTTTCTGAGTTTTCCACCAAGTGAACCACCACAAGATTCTGGGCAACTCTATATCAGGCCTGCACCAGGACTGTGTTATAATTCCAGGGTACCCCAAGTCTGATGTTTAATATTGCACTTGTGCTTATAGTTTTACTATTGGTACCAGTTAAAAGTTATCACGCCCTGTGTAAACAAGCCATTTTATGTGTTCCTTGTGGTATCCTGTGATATGGTGCACTAGTGAATGGGTGTCTGCCTAAATGGTGACTCACTTTCAGCTAGTGCCCTGATGGCAGGGGTGTGGAGTAGGTGACTGGATGGGGGTTGTTGCAAAAGGGCTACAGAGTATCACGCAGGTATACGCAACACGGGGGGGTGGGAGCAAGCCCGACAGACGTGGGGTGGGAGGGTATGTGAGGGATGGTGCCACTGGGTTCTGGCAAGCCAGCATCGTGGCATGGTGGGATAGGTGCCGGCTGGAGGTGGTGGGGATACAGGGTTCGGGACTGGGCACCAATTTTTGTTGTGCCCGTCACAAGACAGTGGTTTTTTTTCATGATTTGTATCCCCCCCGACATGCACTCCCCTGGAGTTGAGAATCCTAAAGTAGGGTGGTGCAGGGGAGTGATGCCTCCCACATGGGTGGGTGCGGGGCACAGTCCCCCGCATAAAACAAAAAAGAAGGTTTTTCTGCACCGGGTTTGCTTGTCTGTATGATCCCACATTGCTGAAATGTGGGGTTGCCATAAGAGTGTTCGGCATGCTGAATTAGCCCTTATGACATAAAACTGTTCTTTGTTTGGGTGGGTGTGTATATGCAGTGAGTTTCGAGGGGAACTGTCTGAGGATGGTTAAACATGCAGCAACTTGTAATTGTCTAACACCTGCTTTCTCTATGGTGTCAGGGCCTGTGTGACAAAATAAAGCAAAGTTTCATTTGTTACATCTTATCACTGAGTGGGTATTCCATTTGTACATCTGAATTGAATGGTATTGTATTGGAAAATGTAACAGCTGTTGGTGGTTCCCAGGGGATGGGCTTGTCCAGTGTAGGGAAGTGCGTAGGTACTGCTTCCCAGAGGGCAGTGCAGCACACAATATTTGGTCCACTTAACTTTCTGGTGGAGGCATCAGTCAGGTTATTATTTTGGGATCCATTGTCTCTACATTGGTCCATTTTGGTTCACTACTCACTGTTAAAATATGAGCCTCATGTCTTCAGGTTGTGTCACCGCCCATAATGGCAGCTTGAATAGGCAGCGCCCTGCCGGGCCCAACAAAAATCCCAAATTTAGAGCTCAAAATACAGCCAAAGAGGCAAAATCACCAATGCCAAGGGGGAACAGATACAAAAGTCTTGATCTAAATGAAAAATTAGCAAAGATGGCACCGGAGGGGAAGGGAATGAAATCAGAGGCCCCCAGTTCAGAGCTTTCACAGGCCTCAGTTAAAACTGGTCCATCTAACCCATCTACCAGAACAAATTCTGCAACTCCAGCCTCTCAGAAGAGAGTGAAGTTAAATACCATCTATACTGAATTGCTTAGCTTTCGAGCTGAAATGAAGCAACTTTATGGTGAACTGTGAAAAGATGTTGAGAATCTGGAGCAGCGGGTGGACGACACTGAGAGACAGATCACCACAGCAGAAAATAGGATCAATAACCTTGAAGTGGCAATGCAGCAAGTACAGGAATGCCAGATGCAAATACAGCACTGCTAGAAGGATGCAGTGAACTATGCCAGGAGAAAAAATGTGAGAGTTTATGGAATCCAGGAAGGAGCGGAGGGTGAAAATATTATGGAGTTCCTAACAGCTGTGTTCCTGATGGCCCTTGAATTGCCCCGACGACCTGGATCTTGAATCTGAACGTATGCATCGGGCCTTAGGCCCCCAGCCTGTGGCTCCTGATACCTGCCCTCACTCGATTATAACAAGGTTCTTTAAATATACAACCAAAGAGCAAGTGTTAACCACAGCATGGAGGAAACAGAAAATCTACTTTGACCAAACCAGAATTTATCTCGATAATGATTATGCCGCACCACCCTTAAAGCCAGAAGAGAATATCAACCCCTTTTTGTGCGGTTTAAAGAACACAAAATAAAGTTTACAACTCCCTACCCCGCTGGTATGCTAATCCAGTTTTTGGGTGGCAGGAGGGAGTTCAAGACAGCAGCTGCAGCAAAGCAAGAATTACAGAAAAGAGGATTCCAATTTCAAGAATGACCTGCTCCAGGAAAGGGAACCCAGCAGTCTGTGAGGTGGCGCACACCATCACAGGAAAATCCAAGAGGAAGGTAGCTCACACTGTCCCAGATGATGTGGCTAAAACCCTGGCTTCCTTCAGGCACTCAAAAACAGATTCCATGCTTAAGAGCACAAGGGAAGAAGACCCACAGGCATCAAGGTGGGAATCTAGGAGAAACTCTCTGTTGACACCAGGCTTTAACTGGTAGCCATGAGAATGACTGGGACCTGGAAAGTTATACTCATACTTAAGAGGTTAGCAGGGAAAAAGGGACTAAGGGATCAGTTCTAATTACTCTTTTTATATTAATCCAGCCCTCACTCACAGTAGCTCCCAGACAACCATCTCGGTTACCCACAGGCGTTTCACTATTTTAGCGGAGTCACCCTGAAGGCCTGTAAACAGTACAAAATATAATTCTGGGACATAAAGAGGGACAGAGTTACAGAAATAATTTGTGGATGGACTGAGCGAATGAGCACTTCAAGCTCAACTGTTTCATACCCAGTTTACACTTTAGCTGATTATTTGCTGTAAGCAGAAGGGGGGGGGGCAGATGAGGCCACAATACAGTCATCCCAGTCACATAATGCTATGGTGGTCTGGTGAAACC